>CM048750.1:413174001-414504600 GCA_026315105.1 Locusta migratoria
ACTTTTTTGTTTGCATGCAGTACCTGAGTTTAGCAAAACTCTGATTCTATAAGTTAAGCAAACAGTTACCTTTACTGTAATCTTTTGAGGAAACTGCACACAATTAAATAATGATCCGCAGTCATGAACCTAAATCAAAAATAAATGTTGACAACGGAAACGCAAATATTCTCTACTCCAAAAGGGAGCCGAGACACAAGATACATGAACAAAGTACCCCGCATTAATCCAAAATAAATGATCAGGGGAGAATTGAATTAGCGCAATAGGATTATAGTTTAACAAATTAATTTATTGTTCAAAACAAGAACAACAAAGGGGAAGACCTTTTTTTAAAATTACAATAAAAAACGTACCTTGAAAATATTCAAAATATCCACAATTACATGGCCCTAAAACTGCCCACCTGCAAATTTGAGTATAGGTTAATTACGATCACGTTTCATAGGCGGGAACGGTGGAATTGCAGCACATTCACACACAGATTCATACGCCAAGCCATGCAGGTACTTACCAAGCACCTGACACCAATACACCAAGACGACAGCCAAGCAATGTGGAGAATGCAGATCGAAGGTTCACTCGCCCACAGTGAAAAAGTACTTCGCTTCCATAACGTGTCAAGCTAGTGGCTTAGACTCATAATCAACAATCAGAAACAAACGCCCTTGGTTTAAGACCACAAAGTGCGGTGTACAGGCGGAAGTTAAAGTTTCCCTAGAACTTCTAACTATACATTAAATCAAGATTTCATTAAATAATATCTAAAAACGGTCGCTCTGGCGTTCGTTTAGCACAGGGAGACGATAACTACAGAAGGTTAAAGTTGTTAGATCAATACAGCACTCTACTAAGTCGAAACACAAAATATGCATAAAGTTTACAAAAACAATTTCGAGAATAAGATCGCGAAATATATCGTGTAACCATTCTTTCCGATCAGAGGAATGATATCTATTAGATAAGCAAGGTTACAGATTGCTACAGATTACGGTCACAAAAATTCAGAAAAGTGAAATTATTCTATTTCATGAAAATTAAAACCACAGAGGAAAAAGATCTATTTAATGGTAATAACCACGACAGGGAACACGCTAATCGGCGCCCACGTGGGCCGACAAGTACATAGATTACAAGTTATAATGGACAATTTTCAGGGAAAATTATCACACTGCACTCGCTAGGAAACACCTTAGCAAATTAGCTATACAATTATTAACCACTCATGTGCACTGAATGTTGGAAAAGCTGAAGGCTTAGTCTGATATCGTCCACGTGTTCTGTCGACAAGGTACGAACAGTATAGGCACCGCGAAACCCCGAAAATATTACAATTCAACTACGATAAGAACACGAAAGACAATGAACATTTTTAAACAGGTGAAGAAATGATTTAAAAGTTAATAAAGTGCAAGAACTATGCTAACGAAACACCATCAGAGCCTCGGAATCAGAGTCCAGAAAATATCGACATGAAATTAGCAATCCTGTAGGAAATTAAGCAAACTCTCACTACTACACGTAGTGCAGCTGCTACTCCCGGAATTAAACTCGTGAAAAGGCATAGGTACGACTATGGAACCTGAACTAAGTCGAGCCATGAGACCACAGCAGAACCAAGCTCTCCGCGCGACTGCCTAGCCATTACCGAGAAAGGGATAGTGGAGGGGAGCCCAGAGAGTGTCACCATTCGTCAGGCAGGTAACCTAACCAACCCCCAGCCAAGGAGGTTAAGAGCAAGCTACATTAGGAATCTTTGCTAAGACTGGGTTCTGCTCAGCAGTTGGCAAACCTACTTCTCGGCCAGAGACATTCAACACCCAGCGTTCGAAAGAAACGACGACACAAAACAGACGAGGTGCGCCTAGCACTTCCTAAACTCTCTTACATACAAAGTTTCATTCATTCTGTGGAAGCCAGGGCCAGTGGGAGCACATCACAGTATACACTAATAGATATATGTGACCTCATGTACAACAGACACTTAGAATTGAAATTATGGCATCTGATGAGTCATCGAGTAGATATAATATTCGTAATTAAAATTACGTCATTGCTGATAATGCTGTACAGATGGTTTTAGTTCTATGACCATGAAGTATGTTTCGGCTTGTGTGATTCTTGCAGTTACTGCTGCTTACTTGCTGCTTACAATAAGTCAAGTAATTTCTTTGATACTTCCCTCAAACTTACTAGAGATAATTTTCTTTTGCAATCTAATGAACAATGAACATCATGCCTCAAGATTCATTAATTGCGCTGTGGTGGATTGGCCGAGCACATTGAGGCGCTATGCTGCGATGCGTGAGGCCGTTCCCCGTCGGAAGTTCGATTCCTCCCTTGGTATGGATGACTGTGTCGTCTTTAATATAAGTTAGTTTATAAGTAGTTTGTATGTTCAGGGACTGATGACACCGCAATTAAGTCCCATTAGCTTAACCAACACTTGAACATTTTTTTCCATTAACTGTGTACTTAGGACGCACCCATAGTGGAGTCTGCTTGTAAAGGAACACTTGCGTTTCTTGTCAAGAATGAGCAGTTGAAGAAACAGAAAAACACCGAGTTTGAACAAAGCAGATAATAAAGAAATGTTCATATGTTTGTAAACCTAAGGGAACTACCTACTCTGGTCACCAGTTCCTCGGCTTACAAACTACATAAATGAACATACGCTAACGTGAACAAATACAAGCATGCTCGAAGGAGGACTCGACACGCCGACGACGCGCTCCGAGGCTAGGCACCTAGGACCGCTCGGCACTCCACCGCGGTGAACGAAAGGATATCCGCTCTGTCCCGTGAGAATTATTAAAAGGTCAGACAGCACGTAACAGTATTAATTATGCCGGATTATTACTTTGCACACATTAACCGTTCATCCCAGACGCTAATTTGGCATAAGGATTATATCCCTGTCTCATTAGCTTTCTCAAAATTGCGGGAGCGGTCTGAAGCCCTAAACCCTTCCCCTCCCCTCCTTTGACTACGGCCTGTAGTGGGACAAACATTGATGAGCGCCACTATCCTACAACAGCCCTGTTTTGCAGGATGCAAATACTAAAACAATCTGTATACATTTATTTGTGTTTAAATGTTGTAATGTCATGATGTGACACCTAAAATGTTTTCTTTCTGTTTCATGTACGCCGCCGCAGCCACCATCGCTGTACCTGCTGTACCGTCGATACTGTATCGATAAACAACCGACGGCTACGGGGCTACGAATCCGGCTGCGCCTTCTCTACTGCCGCGCGTCGATCGTTTCCAAAGAAGAAAAAAAAAATCTCATTTCAGTCTTGTCTGTCGTTAGAAGATAACTTTTACAAGAGTATTGCTCTAGCTCACATCTATCATATCAGACGGCAATAAATGTAAATGTGAAATTTTGAAAGTAATTTCGAATTTATTACAAAGTTTATTTATTGTGTGTATTATTACTGGAAGAAGATGATTTTGATTTTTTAGAAATATTGCACTCTGTTAAGTGGATAATTGAATGGTTTATGGAGTTTAACATTGAATTAGCTTCAAATGTGGCAAGATCAAGTATGTCAACTCTTAATACAAAACTTCAAGTTCAGTAGACAGTGAAATTCGACGTGAGAGTTAAAAAGATCGATATCAGTTTACGTTGCCTGTGATTTTTGAGAATAAACATATAGTAACAGTTTGAAAATTAATTCTTCTGCGCCGGCCGCTGCAGTCGAGGGTTCGAGTCCCCCCTTAGCCATGGATGATTGTGTCTTCTTTAGTGTAAGCTAGATCATAAGTCGTTTGTAAGTTTAGGGACCGATGACCCCGTAGTTTAGTCCCCTACAACAATTCGTCTGCCCTGCTCGTACAGTGGCCTTATATATATTATATTATTTTATTTAACTAAAGAGCAGATTTAATTTTTTTTTCTTTTTTTTCAAATTGACAATAAAATATCTGCAAAGCTTATGGGAATTAACTGCAGGGTCATCAGTACCTCAACGTAAAACTACCTAAGAACTACGTTAACTAAAGACAGCATAAACATCCATGCCCGAGGGGTGATTCGAACCCCCGACGGGGAATGGCCTCGCGCATCGCAGCATACCGTCTCAATGCGCTCGGCCGTTCCGCCGCGCCCCAAAATTGACAGTTAATGTTGCTAGGCAATAGAAAACTTCAAGTCAATAGCAACCTAACAACCAACTGAAACTTAGTGGAAACTTTTTTTTATTTTTATTTTATTTATTTATTTTATTGGTGTACAGTTATAAATTTTGTTAAACCGTAATGGAATTGAATGACAGTTTTATCATCGCCAGTGCCCCGTAGTGGATTAATTTATTTTTCATTTTGACTTTTTAATAGCCTATTTCTTCTAATGAAGACGTCTTTAGTTCATCTTGAAACCTGGTACGCAATTTTTAGACAGTATAAATTAATGTAATAAACTCTTTTAATAAATATTTATACGAATGCAGGACAATCACCTTAAGCAGTTACTTGCATAAAATATCTGGAAGTAAGAATGAGAACCAATCAGAGTGTGAGATTACCGCCCATTAGAAGTATTGGTAATTAATAGCATTTGATAATTAAACAGTATGAATTTCACTGCAAACATTGACCATGCCAATGCACCAAATGTTACACAATTTTAATCTTAATAATTATGGTAGCAATGTATGTACGCAGTTGGGTGACAACATTTATAGTTAGGCCATAGGTAGAAATTCTCCACGTTGAGATTTGCTGTGTGCTTGTAGCTGACGGGAGGCCAGCGAGCAGGCCGACGTTGGTGGCTTGTTCCAGCTTAGGATTTTCCAGGCTAGTTTTCGGTGAGGGGGGAGAGGGACAATGGCGAGTGCCAGGCGCAGTGCAGTGCACAGCGTGAAATAAAATATTCTAATACTACTTGCATTTGAAGTAATACGATGCAGTTAGGAAACTTTAAGGCCCTCACTACAAAATAGCCTGTTGACAGATAAACAATTTCATACCCAGTATGTATGTGGTACGAGCTAAAACTTACGCATACAACAAATCTTAAACAAATGTATATGGTTAAATTTAAAATAAGCGTAATACAGAGATGATTGAGGGTCATTTGAATTTTCTTGTAAAATACATTAGCTGATATAGTCACATCTCACATCTGGCGTAATATGTTTAATTGACACTGAAAACATAATTTCATTATATGAAAAGTAATAAATTACCAATGAATACAAGACACTTACACAACTAAGCAATGTTTGCTTATAAAAATAATATATCAACTACTTCTCATTTTATTTTCAATTAATCTTGTGTATTTTATCTTGAAATATTCAGTTAAATCACTTATCTGTGATATAATAAATTGCACGATTGTAATAAATAGTGCAAAGGATGTTTATACCAGAAGACATTTGTTTCATATGTAGTGTAATTAGTTTTGATTTGGAAATGTATTGGCTGAGCGATGTACGTTGGCAAGTCGGTTAGAACAGCTCACTTGGGGAAGTTGATGACGTAGGGAATAGACCCGGCAGTTGGGCTTTTAGCGCGCACGTGGCCCAGGTAGGCAGTCAGGAGTCGGGAGCGAGTGGTGTAGCTGGCCGGGCGGCGTCACTCTGCACAGACGGCACCTGGATCTCCAGGTGGAAACTATAGATTTTTGTGTGGCAATTGCCAAGTGTGGTTGCTCGTCGTAGACTGCACCAAGTTGTATCGAGTGCTACTGTGTGTTGTGAATATTTAGCCGGTAGAACAAGGTGTGCATCGCACTAAAAGTGACTTTGTTTTGTTAATGTAACACGTGTCGTCGCATAGGCATGAACATAAACGGTGTTTGAGACAGGCACATGGTGTGAAAACAATTTGCGACAAATATTCATTTTGTCTGGGCGCTCACGAGCTACAACTTTATCAAGTTATTGTGTCGACGTACAGACGTATCAGCCACAGGGTTTTAATAAGGTGTAATAAACAACATAAAGTGAACTTTCACGTGTTTTCAAAAATAGTTAGAACATCCTTTTCTCACATGAACTTGACTTTATTATGAATTTTTTTAAATCATATGCATGGAAGAAAAGCTGAGAACGTGTGATATCATCCCCTAGAAAACGAGTAGCAATCACAGTTCCAGTGTTTTTGCATGTTTAGGAATTTGGTTCGCAGTTGGTGGTTGTGAGTTTTAAAAATTAATCTTTCCCTATTTAAACACTCACTCCGATCTTTCAACTCGCAAGATCCATCATGAGACTCACCGGAAGAATAGTCGGGAAGTCCTTCTACAAATGTAGCTCACATAACACTCATATGACCAATAGTTTAATATTGGGAGTAACACATCAGCTGAAGCTGACAGAGGGGGTAGGAAACATCCAAAAGAGAGCTGCTCGTTTCGTTTCTGATTCATTTGGTGAGATCGAAACCGTCGTAGAGATGGTCAACAAAGTCCAGTGTCAGTCGTTGTATCAGGGTTTGGACCTTATGGCGGGTGTAAGGAAAATAAAAGATGGGTTTAATATTGACTCGTTTTTAGAATTTCGGGACCTAGCTCTTGGTCCTCCGTACTTTTCATGGGCGACCGCCTTATACATCAGCTAATCTGCGTGAGAGGTATAGGCAAGTTTGCTACATTCCTTCCCACGGGAGCCGTACGTCCTGGTAGCAACTGTTATGCTTCTCACACTACACGTACCATTTGTCGCCTATTGGTTGTAACCTGCTATTCCGAGGCGATTCTGAAATCTGAATACGATGGCTGTAAGCCATAATTACAACCTCTTTCAAAGTTCATACGTGTTGTCTAGAACAAACCAATACATTGCTCTCTGCTACTTAAACGTCGTAGGAAGACCGTGGGAACCAAATTTCTCAGGTCGGCGGTGACACTGTGGAATAGGCGCAGTTTTCCTCCTACGAGCGGAAACAGAAGTAAATGTTTCAGACGTTTGTATGCTAAACTTACAAACTACTTACGAACTAGCTAAAACTAAGGACGGCAGAAATATCCATGCCCGAGGGAGGATTCGAATGCCCGTCCGTAGTGGCCGTGCAAAGCGTGACTGACGCGCCGCAGTCCCCTCGGCGACCGCGGCCGGCGATCAGAAGTAGGGCACGTTTCTACAGCAGTACGCAAAATCATTCCACCACGCACCGTTAGTAGCTCGCTGTCTGTGGTCGCAGGTGTACGCGATGTGCCGAACACCGCCTCAGGAGCGCGCTATCGTGCACGCGCGGTGAGCTGACGTGACGCGATTAATATCCGTTCCCGGTAACTGGTGATTCGATTTTACGCTCAGCGAGTAAGCATGGCGTGCGCGAAACATGTGCTGCAGGGCGCACATGCGAGGCACACCGCGTAGTCGAGGACGACGGCCTGATCACACGTGCGATGCCAGACATCGAAGATGCGACAACCTGCAGCAATTACGGATCCTATCCTTTCGGAAGTATTCGAAATAATAGAGTCCGTAAGTATAATCTTACCTTAATATAGTTAAAAATTGAGGTGTTTTTACCTATATTTCACTCTGTAGCCAAAACTACACATCGCAAACGAATAGTTTTTGTATGTAGTAGTAGGCATCAAAATGTTCAAATGTTTGTTAAGCTTAAGGGACTTACCTGTGGGGTCATCAGTACCTACACTTACAAGCTACTTATGAAGTAATACTAAAGATAAGACGAATATCCATGCCCGATGGGGGATTCGAACCCCGACAGGGAGTAGCCTCGCGCATCGTAGCGTAACACCTCATTGCTGTTGGCCATTCCGCCGCCGCGTAGTAGGCATCAGTCTCGCATTGTGCACTATGGTGATAGAGAGTTTATTACAATAAGGAGTTGGAAGCTATGTGAGTTAAGAGTTACCGACTTATACTGTAAGGTAAGGGACGTATTTGAACTAATTTATTCTGACCTTTATGCCCCGTATATTTCTTTATGGGTTAATTCTTAGTTTCTTTGCTAGTTCTTTCTCTTTATCTATTGAGTTTATTTAGATTTTTGTGCCTTTTGGCAACATTTCAAGGGAGATATGTTTCTGGAATTATTGTTAATATTTTACTGTTTTGTTGGTACAGCTTGTCCTTTGATGGAATCGCTGGACAGCGAAACACAGTGGTAAACACACAGGGCAGGGGGAACGCTCCGCTGGTGGTCTTCCTCACCCTCCGCTGCAATTCTCGGAACGCAGCTGCCAAACGCAGAGGGGGCCCGACTAGTGTCCCGTTGCGTGGCCGGTCGGCAGCCTCTAGCACAGGGGAGTGCTGTGAGGAGGCCGGCCGTGTGGAGGTGGCTTGTTGCCTGTGATATTGTTTTGGGAAGATGCCGAATGTACCACTCTATGCATCGTAGACGGTGTCACAGGCAAATATATACAGATGAAAAACCTCCGTAATGGACCGGTCCCACGCTCAGGGGTGCGGAGCGGCGGGTGCTAAAGCAGTTCCGTAAGATGGCCCATGATGGCGCTGCGGTCAGAAGCAGCCCTTTAAACTGGCCAGAGCAGGCGGACGTAACCTTAGATACAGCATTTTTCCCGGCAGAAGCTCCGCCCATCTACCCCCTCCACTCTCTACCACATACTTAGCCACGCCCTTGGTCTGCCCAGTTGCTACCAAGGGCTTTTAATGTCGCAGATATGTCAGTCGTAAAACCAAATAGACCTTTTTCCAAGTAAAACATACGAATATATTTTGCAAATCACCTGATATTAACGTCTTTCCAAGACACTGTTGTGCAGTGGGATGTATTATTAAGGAATTATAGTATCTGTTGCACTTAACTGATCTGAAAATGTCACCAGCAATGGACGAAATGAAATAAAAATGATACAAGATTTTTGTGGCCACTATTCCGCTAATAAAAATGTGGTCATCGTTAATTGCTATTTTAGCGAAATTTCATCACTTTATTCACTTAGTACAAACCTTTCCTTCAGGGTAATGTCGTATTATAAATGACGCCCTTTGAATTTTGGAGGTTAAGCCGGCATAACTGAAGACTGTGATACCACCTGTTAGCTTTTAGCCAAAATTGTCAACGAAACTTCGGAAAACCCGTATGCGGGATATCTTAATACTTTTGTATTGTAGATTACATAATTATCTGTAGTTATCCTCGTAAATTACTGATAACAAAATACACCATCGATCACAGATCTCAGTCGAAACAGTCACATGGGGAAAGTAAAAAACCTCTCTAACCTAACCATCAGAGAGGAGGTACAGATCACTTTCTAAGCACAAAATAATAATCTGTAATCATTTCTGTTTGTAAACAAACTATCGTCTTTAACACAGCCACCACATAATTACTCACGCCTTCTACAAACATCTATGACGTCACGGGCGGTATCCCTGTCTTCAGTTGAGTCGTAAAGACAAGGGGGGTTACATTTTACTTGTGGCAGGGAGGGGGGGAGGGCGATTGCTTGGTGTTCTAATGTTGGCAACGAAATATTCGTTTTACTAAGGTAAATTACTGAATGGAGAAGCATACATACAAGAAAGTATCAACCATAAAGTAGAAAGAGCATTATTTTATTTCACAGTCAACACGAAAGCATTCACTGGTCGTTGCCAACATCAGTGCAGTAGGGATCTGTGCCCATAAGTAAAAGTTTACTGTGGGATACAGTCGATTTTTCTAAAGCCGAGTTTTCATAAGCAACTCAAAATTACTTCAGTAGGCCTACAGGTTTCTCAGAACGTAAATTATCATTTACGTGAATTTATAAGATCGATTTCAATGGAATTATTGCATATTGGAAACAAAAGACACATTTTCTTGTTTTCCTGCTGTTATTGTAAGAAATGTGGCTATGATATCTACATTCTAGGAGCACTTGGAAACACCACAGTATAATCACGCATTTATATTATACCAAGAACTTGCTTGTCGATTTTCAGACAACACTTGTATGTAATATCGTCATTGCATTCCATCCAAACACTACTTTGATAATCGAGAAATTATGCCCGCTTCGAGAAAGAAGCTGTCAGTAATGTATTTCTTCAAACATGTGTTTTCTTTCTCACTGTAACCCTGAAGGGCACAACATAAAACAGGCCTAAATCAGTAAAATAAACGATGACCAATTATTAGGGTACCCTTTGAAAGTACAGATAGAAATTGTCTGAACTCTGAAACTTACTTTTCAGTTAGATTCTAGTTACATTGCTTCCAAGTATTCATCCATTTATTTTATTTATTTATTTTCCTGATCGTGTCCAAAACACTGAGTCTGCATTTCTCAGTGTTTTGGAGTGGGGACTTTTCCTTGTACTATTTCTTCACAACAAATTCACCTAAATTTAGGGTACTTGTATTTAAGGACCTTGATGTTATGTAACAGTCAAATATTAAATCCTATTTTCTGTGGAAGCTGGTGCCAATTCAGCAAATGTTTTAATGGGCATCTTATAATATTTCTGAAGAATTTCCCACTTAATATTTTTGAACTTAGATTCAGTCTGCTTGAAATATCTTGGATACTTCTGCAGTCTCACATGATTCTTAAATTTTGCCTTTAAATACGTACTGTGCAAATAAAAAATACTACTAAACTGCACAGCTAGACATCAGTGCAGTCTGAGTAAATAAGCAAATAACTTTTTCTTGTAGTTTATTATAGGATGTTAGCCACTGTCATGGTGTGTTCTGCCACTGGATTACCAGCACTAAAATTTAAAATCAATTTCACTTACCAAATGCTTCTGACAGAATGTATTGGAAAGTTGCGTGGTATGTAAGAAAACAGCATTACAAAGAAAAGTAAACATCACAACCATATGAGTCAACTAATTTCATAAAAACAGACTTATTTGGGTTTCTGTAGAGGTGTGGAAGCAGCAGATATCACATATGGTTACAAGTTCTCTGTAAGACTTCAGAATTGATACACTGAAATTATCAAAGGTTTCACTGTTCTCCAGCCTATATCTACTGCTGTCTGGTGACAAGTCCAGAATAGTAAGTGACAAGGTGGAAGTTGTAGTTGGAAGCTGTAGGCTAATGGCATATTAATGCACACCCCAACAGACATTAGTAGAAATTCTTCATTCAAGCAATACATAAAATAAAGAAACGATAATAAGCCACCTACAGTTTATTAATGTGTGGAGCACAGATACACACAAACGTTTATAGTGAGAATGCTATTTTCAGTTGTCTATACATCAACCTGCTATAGGTGTGTGGGTGCTTTTTCCTTGTTTTACATATAATCTGCAACTACTTTACTTCACATTTGCTCCATTCCTTTATGATAGCTGAGTTAGAACCATAGCTAGAGTCTTCTTATATTGAGATAGTTGTGTGAAAATTTCTATTTTCAAAATTTTCAGACTTGTTGCTTTTCACCAAGTTGTCATTCATCTGTACAGGTTACTTTTTCTTTTGCCAGGATAGGCACTAACTGAATGTAGCAAACTTGTATTATTTTCATTAATTGTCAGATATTTCAAATCACTGCAACCAAGGTGACTAAACCACATGACAGTATAATACACACTGTAACACTAAAACAGTATAAGTTTTATTTGTGTGTTATGGGAGGATGGTATCACCTACTTCATATTGTAACAGATCAGCATGGGCAGATTACAGTAAGTGGTAGAATGGTCACCTTTGAATGAATTTTACATTTGAAGTGAAAAGGGATCTTTTAATTCAGTGATCTATACAAGATTAAGCTGAAATTTAGCAACAGTGTGACATTTCTTTCTTCTGTGTACTCCCCTGGAAAACTACTTACTTTTCCCTGTTACCTAGCTTTCATATAACTCTTACATCTAATGGTATACCTCCACTCCATATGAAATCGCCCACATTAGTAGTGTGTGAAGTGTTTCCCAAAATAAATGGAAGAACAGCTCTGTGAGTGCACTATTTTACATTATCAGGTTTCTACATCATTTGGTTCAGAATTATTCATCTTCTGTTAAACGAAACGAAAAAAATAAACAAAAAAATATATATTTGTTTACATTCACTGGTGATTGTATCTAAGTCAACGATTTTTCACTCATGTTGGACTACATTTCGAAAGGTAACCCAATACAGAACAACATTATTTGAGCAGGGGTGGAATGGCGTGGAGGGGGGGGGGGGGGGAGGTGCAAGAAATATTTTACATACACTTCATAAAAAGTAAAATACTTGGAATAATCTCCTTTGTCTCACATATATTTTCTCAAATTTACCAAGTGTTTTAATGCATACTATTTACAAACATCGCTAGTAGACTACAACAAACAGGCGGGACCTACTGCCTAGCCTTATCTTGAATAGTTGCGAATTAACGAAGTCAATTATTGTGAATACGGAAGATTATGGTATCTATGACGTCCCCATTAGGACTATATACAACATTCAATGCCAAAAAAAAGATTGAAAATTTCATACAACCTACATCACAATGGACAAATAGTCAACGAAATTGTGTGTTGCAGTTTATTTATCGCAAGTGAATTACAAAAGAGTCAAATGTTATATTCTTTGTAATGTGGAAACCAATATTAACTTTGAGAATATATTCACACCACGTTGCATAATTTTTAATCGGAGGTACGATTCCATTCAGATCCTATGGTTGGAATTTGGAAATACGCAGCTTCAGGGACATGGAGCTTTATTTATATTTCATGGCACTTACTTACACTTCTAATTATACGCCACTACCAGTATAACCACGCAACGCGAAAGAGTAATAGTAACAGTTTTTCTGCTAGATAACATAACCACTATAAACAAAACAAGCAGGTTTCTAGTGAGAGCAAAGATCATGAACCGCCCAGAGAGATTTTTGGTGGGAGAGCACAGACATGCCAGGTGTGGAGGGGAGAAAATGGGCGGGACTTCTGCTAGGAGAAATGCTGTATCTAACGTTTCCTGAGCAGGCGGCAGGTAGCGGCTATCCCCACCACCACTTCCCTCAAACGCCCGCACTCATGACACAGCCATGGACTCGGGGCAGGTGGCACGATCTCTCCCCTCAGTCTCCCCTCCACGCTACCCTCAGACGTGCGAGAGGCACCCTCAGAAGTGCCTCTAGTGTGGTCTACCGGTACTAAACCAGGGAACAGCCTGACACCTGCTAGCATCTTACGGAACTACGAGGGGAGCGTAGGACAGTGGTTTAGGGGGGGGGGGCTTCTCCTCTGTATATGTTACTCTGTGACGGTGTCCACCGGACGCTTTCGAGACAATTGGCCATTCCGATTGACATAGAATTTGCAGATAAACGTCAATAGCAGGTTCCTCTGGTCGCCGGGTCAGGAACTGTGATGAATGTGCTTGCTCTTATCTGCAGTATTTCTCCGAAGGCAGCAGAGCAGGAAACGTTTTACTGTGGTGGATGTTGGGTCGTACGGGACGCTTTCCATCCGTCTGGAGTGGTGAGAGGTCGGCTGCAGAGGCTATAAATGGCGTAACTTTAGGTCGGAGAACAAGGAGTAGGGCGTCCTAAAATTCTTTAAGGAGCAATCACCTTTGCGACGGTAAATTCCGTGGGAACACTGCTGGCATCGGCGGAGCCTCTTGGCGGTCGCGGAAAGTGCGTTCTGATTCGCCAGTGTTTTGTAAGGTGATAGCTAGTGAATTTGTCAACAACGCCACGCCATCCCATTGGGTAGGAATTAGCCGCTCTTGCAGATTGGTGCGCCTTATGCGTGAGGGCGTGGCCGCTGGTGACTTGCCGGTGGGCAGAAGCAGTGAGAGAAAAGAAGCGTGGCGGCCACCGTACCGTACGGATCTCTTAGTAGTGAACAGTTGTGTGCAGGATTCCGAAGTGATTGTGGAGGCTTCCATACCGTACGGACCTCTTGATAGTTGAACTGTGATGAGATTTCCGAAGGTACGAACCTCTAGCATTCGCGCTTTTGCGAATCGCGTATTATTTTTCAGATTTTGTTACGCAGGTAGACTGGTTATTCTGTGCTAAGTGGACTCAGTCACACTTATGCAAATCTATTGACTTGTCTGCCGCTGTGACAAAGTCGAACAGCAACTGCCTAGCTTGTGGCGCTGTGTATTAGTTACATGCCGATTCTGCCAACAGATCGCAGTGAGAATGCGGTCACGATTCTTTTTCAGCACACCTGTTGCCAACGCATATTTCTGTCCAACCTGCTACGGTGCCATCACTTGTAATTTGGACTTGGTAATGTACTGCTAGCACCATCGCCAGGACTTTTGTAATTCTACTTTCTAGAATATTTCTTAAAGTTTTATTTTAATTAGATTTGTCCTTGCATTCTGGGGATCTTAGTTACTATAGATAACTTCAAATTTCAGTGTAGTTAACCTATGAACCTCCTGTGTGTTGTTTTCCAATCCCTTGACTCAGCCAGTCATATATTTTATCTTACGATAATTGTAAAGTCGATATATTTTACAATTATCTCATTGTGGATCAATTATGAAAAAATGAAATTCATATAAAAGAAAAAGTGGTGAATGTATTGAAAGGTGTTACCTGACTTTGAAGGTACACACAGAACAGCTCATAAAGAAAAAGTCCCACAAGTACACGACCTACATACTCCGCAATCCACCGTAAGGTGCGGTACTATCACACTCCCCTGGGGCACGCCTGACGATACACTCGTCTCTGATGAATACTCGCCTTCGAGGACAACGTACTGCGTTCTATTACTTAGGAAGTCTTCTAGCCAGTCACAAATCTGTGAACCTATTCCATAAGTTTGTATCTTCGTTAGCAGTCTGCAGTGTGGCACCACGTCAAAAGCCTTTTGAAGTCGAGAAAAACACTATCCGCCTGTTGCCCTTCGTCCATGGCCCGCAAGATGTCATGTGAGAAAAGGGCAAGCTGAGTTTCACATGAACGATGTTTCCTAAACCCGTGCTCCTTTTCCGTTTCAAGGAAATTCACTATATTCGAACTGAGAATATGCTCCAAAATCCTACATGAAACTGATGTCAACGATATTGGCCTGTAATAGTGTGGATCAGTTCTCTTTCCTCTCTTATAAACGGGAGTCACCTGCGGTTTTTTCCAATCACAAGGAACTTTGCCCTGAATTAAAGATTCGCGATAAATGCAAGCAAAGTAGGGGGCCAACGCCGCAGAATAGTCTTTGTAAAACCGAACTGGTATTCCATCGGGACCAGACTTTTTCGTATTTAGCTCTCTCAGCTGCTTCTCTACACCGGAAGTACCTATTGCTATGTCCCCCATTTTAGAATTAGTACGTTGACCAAATGATGGTACATTTGTGCGGTCCTCCTGCGTGAAAGATTTCTTAAAGGTTAAATTTAGAACTTCAGCTTTCCGTTCGCTTTCCTCTATTACTGCCCCGATGATCAACGAGTGACTGGACAGAGGGCTTTGACATGCTTATCTATTTTACATAGAACCAGAATTTTTTAGGGTTCTCGTAAACATCTTTTGGTAAGTTATGGCTGTGGTAATTATTGTGTGCTTCGCGCATCGATCTTTTCATAGACGCACTAATCTCTACTAACTTTTGCCTGGCATCATTTGCGTGTTCTTTTTTGAATCGAGAGTGAAACAGTCTTTGCTTTCTCAGAAGATTTCTAACATTATTATTATACCACGGTGGATCTTTTCCATCCTTAATCATCTTTACTGGCACATATTTTTCCAATCCTTTATTTACAACGCACTATAATTTAGTCCACAATTCCTCTTCGTCCATAGTCCCAAAATTAAACGATGCCCATTCATTTTCTAAGTGCGAACCTAACATTTTCTTATCGGCTCCTCCCAACAAAAACACGCTCCTAGCCTTCTTGATTGGTTTATGAACTTTGGTCACCATCGACGCTATGATGATCACTAATTCCTGTTTCTACACAGACATAGTTAATAAGATCAGGCCTGTTCGTGGCTATAAGGCGTAAAATATTTCCATTGCGCGTAGGTTGCCGGTTTAACTGCTCAAGACAGTTTTCGGAGAACATGTCCAAAAGTAGCTCGCAAGACTGCTTGTCTGTACCGCCTGAAATGTAACTAGAGAGGTCGCAATGTATACTCTTAAGGTTGAAGTCTCCCCCGACTGACTAATATTACATAACCCGGTTATCTATGCACTACCAGGTGCAGACTTTTTTGAATGCTTATAAAACTACTACAGTAGCACTGGGGGCCGGTAAAAACACCCAACTATTAACATTAGTTCTTTTAGACCTGTAATACGTGCCTAGATAACTTCACATTTACTTTCAACCTCGATCTCAGTAGAAACAATCTCTTTGTCCACAGCGATGAACACTCCTCCTCCAGTTGTATCCATCTTTCCGATATACATTCCAACCTCGCTAAATATTTCTGAACTTGCCACTTCATGATTTAGCCAGCTTTCGGTGCTTAAAACTATCTGAGTACAATATTTTCCAAGCAGTGCGGCGAATTCGGGAAGTTTGTTTCTAATACTGTGTAAGTTCTCGGCTAATATTTTGATATTCGAATTTTTTAGCCTAAGGTGGCCTGAATTCGCTGTTTGAATATTGACAGGCGAGTGCTAATCAGAGTTAGCGCCTAGCCTAAAAAAACCATGTGCACTCCACAAGTACTCTGCTACCTGAGTAGCTGCTTCCTTAGTGTAGTGTACCCCTGATCTATCTAGGGGCACCCTACAATTCCCCACCCGATAACGCAGATGCAGAAATCTGCAGCCATGACTGTCACAGAGTCAGCGAAGCCTCTGGTTCAGACACTCCACTCGGCTCCAAACTAAATTACCCTGATCAACCCTGGAAACAATGCTAAAATCGACAGCTCTGCTTGCACCCCACATGCTAGGGCAGCAGCCCTCACCAATTCCGCCAGCCGCCAGTAGGATTTGAGGATTTCCTCAGAACCCAAGCGACAAGCGTCCTTGTTGCCGACGTGAGCCACAACTTGCAGTCGACCGCACCCGGCACCCAGCACTCTTGATAGCCGCCGGAAAGGCCGCCTCCACATCTCGGATGAGGCCCCACGACACACACTGAGTGCACGTTGGACTTTTTTCCGGATCTAGACGGTCTCTTCCTATGGGGCTCCATCACGCGCCTAACATTGGAGCTTCCAATAACTAATAATCCCCTCCCCCCGTGCACCTGCTCGGACCTTGTTAAAGGAGTGGCCACACGTCCACTCATAGGACGAACGGGCGCGGACGCACGTCCAGCCTCCACATTGGCAATCCGCCTCGAGCGACGCGAACGCCGTACAACCTGTCACTCCCCTTGCGGAGAGGACGTCCGGTACACCTGATGGTGCCTCGGTAGCAGGGACAGAGAGCAAAGCATGAGACACCTGAGGTGTCCCACTCGACGCATCAGACTCCCCACCATCGCTGCACCCGGAGACAGCAACCTGAAAACGGCTGTCCGTAGCAACCAGCACGCTCAGCTGTTCACGAACTGCGGCCAACTCCTCCTGCGTCCGCACACAGCAGGCAAGCATCCTAACCTTCCTATCGATACAAATAACTGTATAAAGTAGAAACCTAAATAATTAACTTTAAAGTAGCCTAGTACTTTAATAAAGGCGGCTGGCAGCTGACTGAACTACGGTCAGTGGTAAGTACACTCTCAAAACAACGAAACTGAGTCCGGCAGTTTTCAAAATAAACAGGAATATCTGTGGGATACACCGTTATCAAACGCGCGGGAATATAAGCTTTCTCAAAGCTGAACACGAAATAAGGAAGTGACAAAATGACACACAGCTTGCAGCAGACGAAAACTATAAACACGGTATTTATCAAAATACGCGAGAATAAACTCTTAACGCAGTAGCACAAATGAAATGTGACAAGTAGGTGAGAAGAAACCTCTTGAAAAGAGAAACACTAACAAAAATTAAGAAATTAACTGGCAACGAAATTTCACGCAATTAAATTATGATACTTAGCGCTCTGGGTGCTGAGGCAGGGACAACAGCTGGCACTAAACTGACTGTTAACTGACTGAATGCCAATCTGCCAAGTACGCGGGAATAAACCTCTAAAAAAGAAGTACTAACGAAAATGAAGAACTAGAGTGGCAAATTAAATTTGACACAAGTTAAATTAAGTTACTTAACGCTGTTTACGATGTGACACTGGCAGCAGCTGGCACTGGACTGACTGATAACGAGCTATAGTAACGGTCTCTGTGTTGTGTAGTACAAAGTCTCCCTTTGTACGCAATAGATTTTCGTTGTCATTAGCTAAATGGGAATGAATTACACGGTGGTTGAAAGTCGTCAGCTTGTATAAAATTCGGACTGAAGATCAGCGATGACTTTTGACACTATAATAGCAAAGACGTTATATACAGTGAAATGTGTCGCACATTCTTCAGTTGTTTCACTGCAATAGGCGTACGAATTATGCAAAATAAGTGCATACGTGGATTTTGAAAAGTAAAACTACCAATAAAAATGGTAAAGTGTAAAAAAGAAATTTTTGCGTTCTCTATCCGGTTCTAAAAGACAGAAAACGGCGCCCAAAAGCAAAGAGGTATGAAAACATAGAGTGGCACTGGAGCGACCAGAGTGAAGCAAGTTGAGAAAGCGTTCGCCATGTTTTATCCGTGCAAAACAAGTGGATGTACCATGTATAGAGCGTATAGAAACACCAAGGAAAATGTAATTACCCCTGAAAGGATACAAGCATTTAAGAGTGATGAAAGAAATACCACGCATGGAGTGAAGTACACTACTTTGTACATCGTCTCGTGAAAGTGAAAAACGTTTCATGTAGTAAATAAAGGTACCTCAACGATTAGTTAAGACGACCTTATAAATAGATGACGAACGTCTAAAATGCCAAAATTTTGTCACAATTTTGAAACAGTACAACTTCAGAACGTTCTGATAAAACATTACGCCAACGTCATTAAACGTAGGCCTATCATTCTTTTTCAGTTCATCAAAACAATGAGCTGCGTTCACAAGGGAAATACGGAAACACTAGGCGCAATTCAGTAAACATTTAACGGTATATTTAGTTTAGTTTGGTTATTTATTAATCCTCAGATCGCTTTTACCGTGCTATTTTCCATGTCTTATTAACGATCCAATCCATTCAAACAGGCAGTTTGAGTATTTGTATACTGAAAGATTAGCTAATATTTTCATGTTTTTCACACATCTCAGAGTGTTCATTTTATTTGAAGAATTACGAGATTCTATACAATAAAGCTAAGTGACCATTTAAGACAATAAGTAATCTGTTACTACAAATTTCTTGTATGGAATCTTTCAGTTACAAGGGAGGTACAATTAAATTTAAATTTTATTCTCCACAATCTGTCAATAATAAACCCAAATGCACAAGTGCTTTCCTTCTTCCCCCCCCCCCCCCAATCCACTTTCAGTAGCAAATATAACACTAGTTTTGTTTCTGCAACCTTGAAGGATACAATAATTCTATAAATGAATTCTTCCGTCACTTCTTGGTAGACAAAGTCCATATTTCGGGTTGAAAACAAATAATCTGTTTGATAAATGGAATTTCTGCAGCAGTCATGGTAAATTTAGTACAGCAGTTCTTGAGAAAATTAGAAGAAACTGGTGTTAGTGTAGTTGCCCTGGTTTGTGATGGAACAACAAAAACAAACAGAAGTATGCTCCAAATGTTGGGTGTTTCATTCAATGGACTAAATAAACAGTGTTGGTTTACTCATCCTTCAGATGAAAGTAAGAAAGTCTATGCTTTTCTCGATGCTGCACACATGATGAAATTAATGAGGAACCTTGGAGGAATTTGGAGGCAAGATGCATCTCTTAAATATATATTGACACGGCGGTTAAGCCAGGATTACTTGGAGTTGTTTCTTGCTTCCATTCACAGCAGAAGTGTAACAGTCACAATCCAAATTCTGTCCAGTTTAAAGCTGCTTACAGGAAGTGCTTAACTGCGCAGATAGATCAAGCAATTAATGGGAATTGTCAACCAGCTGACACTCCTGGATTGGATGATGATGAAATCCAAGGTGCAGGTCTTTTTGAAAATAATGTGTATTGTGACCTCTCGTTTGACTTATAGGACCCTCTCATTGTGTAGTGAAAATGTTGTAGAATACATTGCAATCAGTGTGGTGAGACAACTGTTTAAAAAATTTAACTGTGTGGAATGTTTAAGCAGTTTGCATTGTAATTCAGAAAGTAGTGGTCTAATTAAAATTAAAGATAACGGTGGTCTCTTCAAGCCTTCCTCAGACGTGGTAGCATTGTGCAAAGTTGCAGAGAAAGTGTTTAGGAACAATTTGACTTTGTTGCAAACTAAAAATAAAAATGTACTGCTCACGTTGCAAGTGGGGGTACTGTCGTCATTGAAAAGTGTACTGCTTTGTGACAATGACCTCTTGTTTACAGCTGTAGAACTTGACAAAGAATCACATTATGTTTCTTTGATGAAGAATGTTTTGAAGTGTTACTTTACCTGTAGGCTTCATTAATTTTGTAAGGAAAATCTGGAGGGGAGAGGAAAGCAGATAAGGCAGACCTTCACAAAACGTGTCCTGTTTAAAGGTCAATGACTGAAAATGTTTATTTATTAAAATATTTTATGGACATTTGTGTCAAATAAATATTGTTTAATTTGCATTATCCTTGACATATTTCAACTGAATTTTACTCCCTCAGTAAATGTATAGCTGTGATCTCAAAGCACAGTTAAATTTTTTAATTGAGCATTTTCCAGATAATAGTGTTAAACAATTTCTTTTGTTTATGCATCTCAGTAAAAGATGAATTCAGTCTTAGTACCCTACACAATTATTATCTACTAAATAAGTAGAACAATATACATTTCACAGAGTCCTCCAAGAATCATTAAATCAATTGTAAGTCCAAACACTGCAACACTCCTAGCTGGGCTATGCACAAATGCACCAGCTACAAATCTAATATTTTGAAAGAAATCAATACAGTTCTGTATGCTGTTCAGAATTTCTGTTCTGTTGTTCCTAGTAATGGGAGCCTTGTGCCCTTTACCAATATGTGACACGAATTAAGTAAATCAAAGCACACATCAACTTTTTTATAAATTTTACTGTACTGTCACAATGATTAAAGCTGCTAATGCCTACTTCCCTGCAAAACAAACTTGCATTGGCAACAGAATTACTTAAAGTTCCTGCTCCTAAAACAACTTTCATGTTCTGGTTAACCCATTGAATGTGACGTTTTTTCAGCTTCTTTGCAGGATGCAAGACCTCTTTCTCCTGCAATTTTGCTCCGCAAAATTCCACTCTATAGTTTTGTGGTCATAAGTGGCAGTACTGTCAGCAAGAACACGTTTTTGAGCAAGTAGGTTCCTCATTAATTTCATCATGTGTGCAGCATCGAGAAAAGCATAGGCTTTCTTACTTTCATCTGAGGGATGAGTAAACCAACATTTGGAGCATACTTCTATTTGTTTTTGTTGTTCTATCACAAACCAGGGCAACTACACTAACACCAGTTTCTTCTAATTTTCTCAAGAACTGCTGTACTAAATTTCATTTATCAAACACTATTCCGCAGGTATTTTCCATTTCCTATTTAGTGCAGTGACCATAAAAACGAGGGCATTCCTTGCTACATCGAAGTTGTCACTGTCAATATATCCATGACCTAAATCAATGTGGCACAGATTTGCTTCCCATCCCATATTAAATGTTTTTTTATCCACATTTCACAAAACATTAAAGAACAAAAGATAGGGCCTGAACTGCTATTAGCTTCATGTGCCAACTTGATGAAACCTTCATCTGTAAATCCAGGATTTCCCCGCAATAGCTGTTGCCCAGTTTCGAAGAGTCCTTGGATGTGGTAACTTAAAGAACTTCCTCAGGTAGCGATATGCATTGGCCGAATAAAAATGCACTGTTAATGCAAACTTTCTGACAGCATCAGGATAATGGGTGAAATTCTTGTGTCCCTGAAGCTCCAACAGTTCTCTCACAACCCCTCTTAAACAATTTAACACCACAGAATTTCCAGATTCAGAAAGCATCTTCTCAAGCCCTTCCTCTTCTCTCTCTCAGCAGCCTGACTAGAACTCTTGTACTTCTTTTCGAGAGGACCCACTTTACCAACAACTTGATCCAAGTTGCGTTTCAGTTTTCGAGGACTGGGTAGACTGTATGTGTGGTCATGTTCACTTGACTTAAGACTGCCTGCAAAGGAAGTAAATTAAAGAAAATTAATGACACAACAAATACATTCTGTTGCCAGAGAGTGAATTATATCTTAATATTACAAAGTTTTTACTAAACGTAGCATACATCAGCCTACTTCGAAAGCTGTTGGTTTGTTAAGCTAAATTACGTTTGATTTCTCCTCACCATAGTATGTAACAAACAATTTATATGTTAAAGCACAATTACTGTTTATTTTAGTCATTGTGAGCCTTCAAATTTTAAACAGAAATGAACTGTTCTTGCCTTCCTGTCCCTGACCACCACTATTGTAACCAGCAATGGGAAAGTAATTACAAACTTTCTGTTTTTGGCAGTTTTCCGTAGGTTCTAGTAACTAACTACTATTTTCAGTAATTACCTAATTATAAAAGAAAATACTAAGCCTAGCCTAAACATTTTTCATTCATTAATGTGGCACTTTAATAATGGTTTACAAGTTGCTATTATAGAAATGCTTACAGAGAGCAAAATTTTTATAATATTAAGTATGAAAACAAGTGGGTTTTTGTTACTTAAATAATTTTCACATGGTAAACATATAAAGAATTCTCCAGAAAAATAAATTAAAGCATTTTAATGGTTTCTATAATTTTGGAACAAACAAAAAAATGCTACTGAAGAGCCAATATAGATGTTTTAAACAAAGGCTTTCAAGTTTAGTAGACATGACTTCTCTTCATTACAGCACTAGAAAACGGAAATTACGAAAGATGAAGGCAGACAGTTGTAAAGAAATTGTCTGACATGTAAGTCTGTTTGATGAAACAGGTCGACTCAGTTGAAAATCCTTTCATCAAGATAAACACACAAACACACAAAAATGTGTAAATATTTTAAAAGCATTCGCTTACTAGATGCAAATGAAATTGACGATCCTCGTAATGTATTGACACTGTTAATAGTTTCCTGAGGATCTCTTTTTGTTGGTGGCCATCACTCTGCATTCTTTTTCTTCATTTGGCTTCGGAATTTGAAAATAGTAGGCACAGCATTATAATACTGTGGTGTTGCACAAGTATGAAGTGCGCGCCATGTACTTACGCCGCGCGGCGCCATGCATGCACGGCGCGGCGTTCTTACGACGTCAGCCACGAGCGCCCCCTGCTGCAACTCCGCTCGTGGCCACGACTGCTGCATCGTTCACTTGGGAATTAGATAGGCACCAGGAATCATGAGTAGGCAGGCCTGTATCTCAACTATGTATCAGCATTCTGCAGTCAAGAACTATGTAAAAGTTAAGTATTACCAATACTCCACGAAATATATATCTTGTTCTGCGTGCACAAGCTTGCATCCGATTTCCCTGTGTCGGTCTCTTTCTACTCGGCCACCGATACCCACGACAACCGGCGGAAACAAGACACAAAAGTGGCGACGAGGCTGGGACACAAAAAATACAGTCGCCTTCTGTCGTTTACTTCGTACATGTATTTGCTTTCAAAATGCAATGAACAAATGCGACTGTTTTCTGTGGGAAACAAATTACCTCTTCTCGTGGAAATAATCCACTTTTTGTTGTGAGAAGCTCAATGGAAACCTAGGATGAAACAATGAATTCAGACATTGACGAAAACTAAACAAGTTAATTCTGTGCTCGTGTATGTTTATAATCAAACTGATATATCACTAATACATATTACTTTTAAACAGCTGTTGTTTTTTTGCTCTGCAGTCCGCAGACTGGTTTGATGCAGCTCTCCACGCTCCCCTGTCCTGTGCAAGTCTCTTCATCTGAGAATACGTTCGGCAACCTACATCCTTTTGAATCTGCTTACTGTCCCTCGGTCTTCCTCTACGATTTTTACCCCACACGCTTCCTTCTAATGCTGACAATTCCTTAATGTCTCAGAATGTGTCCAACCAATCTATACCTTCTCTTAGATAAGGATATGCCGGAAATTCCTTTTCTCCCCGTTTCGGTTAATCACCTCCTCATTAGTTACGTGATCTACCCATCTAATTTTCATCGTTCGTCTGTAGCACCACATTTCAAAATCTTCTATAATCTTTTTATCTGAACTCCTTATCGTCCACGTTTCACTCCCATACAATGGTACACTCCCTTCCAGGTCACCTCATAGGGATTCGCCTGCCCGCTGCCTACTCAGTTTTTTCGGCAGAGCTGCATGCTATCCTCCAGGCACTGGAACACATCCGTCGTGGTCGAAGTACAAAATTTCTACTCTGCTCAGATTCCCTTAGTGACCTCCAGTCACTGCTGGTCATGTACCCGGCTGAACCTATACCACAATTGATCCATGACCAACTTTACCTCCTCCAACGGCAGGATAAAGAGGTGTCATTTCTTTGGGTACCTGAGCATGTTGGGATAAGCGGAAATGAAGCGGCTGATGTGGTTGCCAAGGCGGCCTGCGGTGACCCAAATGTCACGGAGTGTGCCATTCCCTTGCGGGACGTCTACTCTGTGTTGCGCCAGAGGTCCCTTCAGTTGTGGGAGGAGACGTGGCTGGCAGTGACAGGTAATAAACTGCGGTTGCTTAAACCAACTGTCCGACCGTGGCGAACCTCCTGCCAGCCATGCAGACGTTTCGAAGTGACACTGACGCGACTTCGCATTGGACACAGCCCTTTGACCCACAGCTTTTTATTCCGTCGGGAGGATCCACCGATTTGTGATGCTTGTGGCGTGCAAATCACTATAAGCCACATTTTAATTGAGTGTATTTTATATCGTTCTGAGAGGGCAGCGACTAATCTTGGTCATGCCCTACCAATTGTATTAGCTGACGACGAGGCGAGTGTGACGAACGTTTTACAATTTTGTGAACGTTCCCGACTCTGGCCTAAGCTCTTAGGCCGGAGGTTTTAGTGTTCGCTGATGCCTCTAACATCAGCGATCAGCGTCCTCCTATACTGACATTTTCGTTTAACGACTTTGAAGTACCCAACATTACGTCTGCCAACTTCCATCGCGGACTGGCAATATGGGTTCGGGTTGTTGCCAAGACCTACTTTAGTTACTGTTGTCTAATCCTTTAGTCAGGGCGCTAAAAACCTTGCTGTTGTGCGCCCAAAACATCCTATCCTATCCTATCCTAATGGTACACTCCATACAAATGCTTTCAGAGAGGACTTCCTAACATTTCAATTAATATTGGAAGTTAACAAGATTCGCTTCCTTAGAAAATCTTTTCTTCCCATGGCCATTCTGCATTTTTATCTGCTTTACTTCGGCCATCAGAAGTTATCTTCCTACCCATATAACAAAACTGATCTACTACTTTTATTGTCTCATTATCTAATCTAATTCCTTCAGCATCGCCTGATTTTATGACATTGCATTCCATTAACTTCGTTTTACTCTTGTTAATGTTCATCTTATATCTTCCTTTCAAGACACTGTCCATCCCATTCAACTGCTTTTCCAGGTATTTTGCGGTCTCTGACAGAATTACTATGTCATCAGCACACCGCAATGTTTTTATTTCTTCTTCCTGCACTTTAATGCCCTCTCGAAATTTCTCCTTCCATTCCTTCACTGCCTCCTCAATGTACAGATTAAACAACATTGGCGAAAGGCTACAACCCTGCCTTACTCCCTTCCCTATCTCTGGGTCCCTTTCTTGCCCTTCGACTCTAATAACCGCTGTCTGGTTTTTGTATAGGTTGAATATAACTTTTCGCTCCATATATTTTAGCCCTGATACATTCAGAATTGTCAAAAGCTTTCACCAAATCGACAAACGCTAGAAACGTGGGTTTCCCTTTCCGTAGCCTATCTTCTTAGATAAGTCGTAGTGTGAGTGTTGCCTCCCATGTTCCTACATTTCTTCTAAATCCAAACTGATCTTCCCCGAGGTCGGATTCCACAGGTTTTTCCATTCGTCTGTATAAAATTCGTGTTAGTATTTTGCAGCCATGACTTATTAAACTGATAGATCTGTAATTTTCACACTTGTCTGCACTTGCTTTCTTTGGAATTGGAATTACAATGTTCTTCTTGAAGTCGGAGGGTATTTTCCCTGTCTCATATATCTTGCATACCAGGCGATACATTTTTTTATGACTGGCTCTCCTAACGACATCAGCAGTTCAGACGGAATATCATCTACTCTAGGGCCTTGTTTCGACTCAAGTACTTCAGCGCTCTGTCAAATTCTTCTCGCAGTATCATATCTCCTATCTCAACTTTCTCCACTTCGTCTTCCATTTCTAGAATACTCCCTTCACGTTTATTTCGATTGTATAGGCCCTCCATATATGCCTTCCATAGTTCAGCTTTCCCCTCTTTGCTTAGTACTGGTTTTCCGTCTGACTTCTTGATATTCATCCAGCTGCTTTTCTTGTCTCCAAATATATCTTTCATTTTCCTGTAGGTGGTATCTATCTTTCCGTTAGTTATGCATTCTTATACGGTTCTGTATTTCTCCTCTAGCCACTCCTGCTTAATCAGTCTGCATTTCCTGTCAATCTAACTTTTCAGATGTTTGTACTCCCTTTTTCTTGTTTCACTTGCTGAATTTTTATAATATTTTCCTATCATCCATTAAGTTCAGTGTATCCTGTGTTATCCAGGGAATTCTATTAAGCCTTGTCCGTCTACCTATATGGTCCTCTGCAGCCTTCGCAACCCTATTTCTCAGAGCTACCCAATCTTCTTCTACTGTATTACTTTCCCCCTTTTCAGCCAATCCTTGCCTAATGCTCCCTCTGGTTCCTTCAATTAGTCCAGGTTTCATGTCATAACCTTTCTGCAGTCTCTTAAGTTTTAATCTTCAGTTCACAACCAATAAGTGATGGTCAGAGTCTATATCTGCCCGTGTATATGTCTGACAGTTTAGAACCTGGTTTCTAAATATATTCCTTACCATTAAAAAGTCAATCTGGTACCTTCCAGTGTCTCCTGGTCTCTTCCACGTATACAGCCTTCTTTCATGATGATTAAACCAACTGTTGTTGATCATTAAATTGTGCTCTGCACCAAGCGATCTCCTCTTTCATTGCTTTCTCCCTGTCCATATTCACCAACTACATTTCCTTCTCTTCCCTTTCCTACTACTGAGTTCCAGTCCCCCATCACAATCAAGTTTTCGTCTCCCTTAACTTTCTGAATGATTTCTTTTATCTCCTCATACAGTTTTTTCGATATCCACATCATCGGCCGTGCTACTTGGCATATAAACTTGCACTACTGTGTCTATCTTTACTACAATAATGCGTTCACTATACAGTTCATAGTAACTTACTCGCATTCCTATTTTATTATTCATTATCGACCTACTCCTGCGTGATCACGAACTGATTTTGTATTAATAACCCTGCACACACCTGACCAGAAGTCCTGTTCATCCTGCCAGCGAACTTCACTAATCCCTACCATACCTAACATTAACCTATCCATTTCTCTTTTCAAATTTTCTAGCTGACCTACGGCGATTAAGGGTTAGAACATTCCACGCTCCGACCTGTATAATGCCTGCTTTGTTTTTCTTGATGACGACATCCTCCTGAGTAGTCCCCGTCCGGAAATCCGAATGGAGGATTATTCTACCTCCGGAATATTTTACCGAAGAAGACGCCAGCATCGTATTCCTTCCTCTTGTGTAGCTTATAACTGTACACACAGAAGAAGCAAAACAGCTAACATTTCTTATTTTAAACAGTACTTACTTGGAATAAGAAATGTTAGCTGATTTGCTTTTTCTATGTGTACAGTTATATGCTGCACAAGAGGAAGTCATTGTTGTGCTGTGAAACAACAAGACAAGTTCACGAGACAAGACGATACACGAACGCACTATTTCAAAGCAGCCGCAAAATGTACCCATAAAACATGGCGGCGAATAGTTCACGGTGGCACCGCTAGGAGCGCTAAAAACGTATGCATTGCTTCTCTATGTTTTTATATCTCTTTGCTCAAAAGTGAATCTACAGACGATAGAAACTGGAAATCAGTGATATTTCTATATTCCCATCTCCAAAGCGGTGATATAGGGGATGAACTTTTCTTTTTTCAAAATGAGTTGCCACTGACGCAATTTTCAAGCAAGAAATACAAAACTTCAGACTAAGATTTATTGTTTAACTTTAGAAACACGTGTTTTGATACTTTGGAAAATGTACCATTAAGTGGGTGAAATAAGGAAAAATCTTTTAAGGGTGCCACTAAGACCATTTTGATCCTAGGAATGCGAAAATTTGGATTTAGAAACATGGTTAGTATTTTTGAAAAAAAGGTGTTTCAGGATGTTTTGAAATCTTACATCAATGATGCAATAGATAGAGGGTAGCAATTTGTATCAAAATACTTGATTAGGAAAGCATTTCTAAAGCTAAATGTACGAAAATTTGTACTTGGAAATGGAAACAACCAATGCAGACCATCAAGTCCACGCGTGTGAGGCAGCGAGAATTAAGCTAGTTTCACACATTTCAACAATAGGCAGATCTGCAGGCTTCTGTGTAGATCTGCAAAAATGCCGGTTACTTTGCGTCTACACAGTTAACAGCGTGAATGAGGAGACGTTTTTGGTAGGGATCTGTAAGTTGAGACTGGGAGCGAGTCCGCATAGTCCAGGTGCGTGTTTCCAGCCCACGGTCGCTCCGTGTCGGAGCAATCGAGGCGGTTTGGCAGTGCACTGCTTCTCAGAAGGCAGCGAGGGCTCTGTTCATAAGGCAGCGAGGGCTCTGTTCATAAGGCAGCGAGGGCTCTGTTCATAAGGCAGCGAGGGCTCTGTTCATAAGGCGGCACTGCGGCCGCTCCTGCAGACCGCTGCACGGCGGCTGATGCGGCGGTCCTGGCCGCCAGGTGGCAACAGGCTGCTCACGGCCGCTGCGGCTGACCACCTGCTGTGTGGGTGGCGGGCGGCAGTTCAGCCAAGTCGCCGCGGTCGCTCCGCCGCGGCTACAAACACGGCCTAACTGGTGCCGGCACCGTAGATCAGCGCGCTCTGTCTGTAATAGGAAATACAAGCAACCGGCGTCCGCAAAGGACCGATGTAACCAAAGATCAGAAAGGGAAAGAAATATGCTAAGGCGAACGCTATCCCAAAACGATAAATCAGAGTTCGAATTACGGTGCAGCACAATAACTTAAACTCGCTACTGAAGTTTCACTGTCGGAAAAAGAATTCTTCACTTGGAAATATGACGTCGATTTCGATCAGATTGCATATACCGAGGAAAGTGAACAATAGATGTCCTAATAACATCTTCCTCGTATAACTACTAGAACAGTGAGTGTACGTTCTCTTCAGTAAGGGATTAATTGATTTGATTTGATTTTCTCAGGGAAGCCAAAACAGTCTTGGTCCAACCCGACACTGCCCGCACCGAAACTAAGTTTATTGTGCGGTATCGCTCCCTGTATATCTAGTAAAGCCAACCAATGCTCCTGAACAGTGCAAGGAGTCCCTTTACGAGTTAGGCACAATTTCTTCAGGTCTGGTGTCCGAAATGTTCTGTGCCTTTTACTTCCCAATGCAATGCATTCGAAGATTAGATGTGATGCAGTTTCATCACCGTCATCAAAGATCCTACATTTAGGGTCCTCTTCTGTTATTCCCATGTTATGTAGGTGTTTGTATGAAATTCCAATGGCCTGTCAGCAATCCAACAATGAGTCTAATCTCTCTCCTGTTCAGGCCCAGGATTGCAGAGCTTCTTTTAAACCATGGCTTTGGCATCATTACCTTGCCATGTTTTTGTTGATAGACTTTGGTCCAATATTCTACGTGCTGCCTTCTGAGCCAGTTACGTAGCTCAAATTTGCTCATTGCCTTGGTGATTGTCAGGACAGGTTCCGCTCCAATAAATGGAGTCTCTGCCTAATCTGTCGGCATGTTCATTGCCACTGATTCCCGAGTGGCCAGAGAGTCACAATAGCTTTACTCTATTGCTTTTCTCTAGCTCCACCAGAACCCTGTGACATTCTGCAACAATTGTAGACCTTGTTGCAGGAGCTGCCAGTGATACCAGGGCTTCCTGGCTGTCTGAATTGATATAGATGCTACTGTCTTTGTAGTACCTACGCAAATTCTCCTCCACAACGCCCTGATGGCAGTGATTTCGGCCTCGAATACTGAGGCCAGTTTCCCTAGAGAGATGACGCCCTCCAGTCTTGGCTGCACCCCGTATACCCAGCCCCAATGCCTAGATCTGATTTTGACCCGTCAGTGAACCAGAAAATATCCCTCATACGGTGTCGAACTATTTTCTCCCACTGCTCACTACTTCCAATTGTTATATTAAAGGCTTGTTGAAGTAGTATTTGATAATAATAAAATCGACTGGCATTTCCCCAACCTTTCCTATATTTACCTCACTAAATATTTTAGTGTGTGATACTGGATATCCAAGGGAGTTCCAGTTAATGCCAGTTTTTAGTCTGTATGCACCAGCCGCTGCCTCCACCTTGACCCAACAGTGTAATGAGGGCATATCCAGCATGGTTTCCATCCCAGCAGTTGGTGTGCTAAGCAGGCTAATCTCTGCACCTTACGATGGTCATTAGCAGCAACCTGCTGTTCTACCTTCTTCCACCAGACAACCTCCTCATAGGTGATCCTGGGTCTAATCACCGTGGTGTATATCCAGTGGCTACCCTTGGGGTTCAGGCCCCAATTTTTGCTACAAGCTCTCTTGGTACTTACCAGAGTACCTTTTGCCTTGGAGCAAATATTCCTAATATGAGGGGTCCATGTCACTTTCTCATCTAAAGTAACCCCTAGATATTTCACTGTCCCCTTCACAGGTAGCGCTTCATTGAAAAGCTTTAGATTCCAACTTGAATGTTGGCTATCCTTCTTTGTGAATGGTATAACAACAGTCTTCTTAGGACTAACCCTCAGATCCTGTTTTCCGCACCAGTCTTGCACAATGTCCAACGCACGTTGACTGTGTCAGCAAATTTGCCAAGTATTACTATGACAAGATCATCTGTATATCCTTGGCAAAAGTACGGCCTAGAGTTTAATTCTCGAATGAGATCATCATTACTAGATTCCACAATAAAAGGGAAATAACTCCTCCTTGCGGGCAACCCCTAGTGGTGTTGATTAACATTTTTCCATTCATCGTGGTAGCCTCTACCTTTCTTCCACTGAGCATAGCACTAGTCCACCTACATATAGTGGTCCCTAGGTCATGCACCTCTGCTGCCCTAACCATGGAATCGAAGGTTGCGTTGCTAAAAGCCCCCTCTATGTCCAGGAAGATACAGAGGGCTATTTTCTGAAAGTGTAGTGCTTTCTTCACCTTCCCAACGAGTTAGTGGAGAGCTGTCTCACATGATTTACCTGGCTGATATGCATGTTGGTTTGAATGTAGGGGAGTTCTACTTAACCTCCTTTCGCCAACATGCACATTAACCAGCTTTTCCAATGTCTTAAGAATGAAGGAGGACAGGCTGATTGGTCTCATATCCTTGGCCTTGGTATGGTCAATTCTCCCTGGTTTTGGAATGAACACAACCTTCACTGCCCTCCAGGGATTGGGAATGATTCCTGCTGCTAGGCTAACCCTGAATAACCTGCATAGGAATATAATAAGATTTCCTCCCGCTTGTTGCAGGAGAGCTGGAAGGATTCAATCGGGGCCAGATGACTTGAACGGTTGAAATGATCCCACCGCCCATCGGACCTTACTGTAATCGACACACTCCTTGGCCAAATCCCAGTCCTCTTTGCGAATACCTGAGAACCGTTGTCTCTCAGGAATCGCATTCTGGTCTGAGTTATCCCCCAGAGTATATTGAGGAAAGTGAGTCCTGTGGAGCGGTTCCAGCGTTTCATGTGCTGTCTTTGTATACTCCCCATCCTCCTTCCTCAAAGTTCCTCCTGGATCAGTTGGTACCCTAGTGAGGATTTTATGAAGTCTCGCTTGAGCAGCTGTGCCCTCCACTTCCTCACAGAATACCTTCCAGGATGCCTCCTTTGCCCGTCTGATGGCAAGGTTGTAATTGGCAAGCGCCTCACGATACTTTGCCCATTGTCCTTTGCGCCTCGCAAGGTTAAACAGTCTTCACACCTCTTTCCTTTGCGTTTCCAGGTTATTATTCCACCAAGGCACAGTCCTATTTGTGCACATCGTGGTGACTGAGTAGTTGTCCTGGTATGAGGTCACTACAGCAGATGTTACGGCCTCTGCTACTTCCTCAAACTCTGCTGGATTTCTTATCGAAGTTTTAATTTCCGATAGGCTGAAGTCAAGGTCTCTCCTATATGTCTCCTAGTCCGTTTCCCTATAGACCATGGTCTGTCTGGTTCGCATTTGAACCTTGAATTTAATATACATGTGATGTGATGAGGATGGCTCCAGGACCACATGCCACTGTTTGACGTAACTGCCCATCATCATGGAACCAAAAGTTATGTCAAATTCTTATTCCCTTCTACTATTCCTAAACGTAGGTTCTTCACCCCTATTCAGGATTCCAAGTTGTTAGGAGAAATTCTAGAAGGTGCTCACCTCTACTGTTGGTGTCCTTCCTGTCCCACGATAGATTGTGGGCATTGGCATCACATCCCACCAACAGTTCGTCACCTTGCCGATGGCAGGCTTCCGTCAGTCTCCTCACTTCCAAAGAAGGAGGAGTACTGTCTTCGTAAGTAAGGTATGCTGAGGCCAGAACAATTTCCCTCGTCATACCTTCCGCACATTGCTGCATCCTGATGGTCACCAGGTCACTGGAACAAAAATCTATCATTGGTATGAAAGGGATTCCATTTCTAACATAAATGCATGTTCTGGAGTTATTTTGATTTCTAGCATAAATCAGCTTACCTCAAGTACCACCGAGGCCCGATACACCCCCTTTGTATAAATAGGGTTCTTGTATCAGGGCCACGTCCACCTCCTGTCTCCCCAGGCGACGGCTAAAGGGCAGCTGTGTCCCCTTTACTGTCCTGCCGGTTTATCTGCAGCACTTCCAGTCCCCATCTTGCTGCCATTATTGCCTTTAAGGTCTTTGTTACCCTGACGGCGACCTGTGAGAACTCTAAAAACAGTTTCAGGCCTTGCTCTCCCATTGCCTTCAGGGACTTCCTCTGACCTCCACCACCAGGGTTCGTCCTTCCGGAACGACCTTTTGGTTAATTATCCTCAATCCCCTGTCGAGACTTTTGGGTTCTTGACCGTTATTTTCTCGAACAGAGTCTTTGGAGAGACATCCTTAAGGATCTGTGGTACCCATATTGATACCTTTGCAGTCTTCAGGAGTTCGGCTGTGTCTTAACCAGCAGTTTCGCATCCTCCCATGGGGATATCATGGGCACCTTGTCATTAAGCCATTCTGCTTAGTGCTCCCCCCTCACAGACAAAAATGGGGGCACCGCGATCTAAGTAGACCCTCCTGAATTTCGGTTCTGGATAGCGCCCCCGCTCCCCCCCCCCCCCACCCCGATCTCTTCAAAAAGGGCCATCTGCACGAGCTCCTCCTGCTACGAGGTCATGCTCACCAGTGGGTATCCTTCTTGGACAACAGCCATTCTAAAGACCGAGACTGCAGTACTATAGGTCTGTTTCCCTATTTCCTGCCTCAGCCTTTTAGGATCACGCTTGTCCAGAGAGGAGGGAGTCTTTAATTTTTCCCTAACCCTTTTGCACCTGTCTTTGACGTCGAGGGGGTCTGTGTATCCTTCGACGTGAGGCAGTTTTTTTTTTTTTTGGTCTTGGGATCAAGCCCTTTTGTTTCCCTCCATTTATGCTTAGGAAGCCATTCCTTTCCTTCCTTTTGCTTCTGTTCCTTGAGAAGTTTCCTCCTCTGAGCCCCAGACAAGGCCTTAATCCTAATCTGGTCCAACTTCTCTGTAACAGTTCCCACTTCTTGCTCAGGTCTAGACCCTGATTCAGAAGTAGGAGTGCACTCCATTGGTCCTGATCCCCATGTCTGAGTATCTGAGGTCTCAGATTGCCCCTCAGATTCTTTTAAAATACTTTCTTTCTCTATGTTCATCTTCGTCCCACGAGATTTGGAGATTTATATGGTCCACACCACAATAACCCTTCGCGGTGCAAGGCTACTTACTCAGGGAGTTCGCCCGGTATCCCTGAGGCTCCGTTCGAGACACATCCACCCATGTGCCACGCACCCCTCAGCACGGATCGCATCACACCTTGGGTTGGGAAAGGGATTGGGAAAGGACTGGGAGAGGATAAGGAAGACGGGACGTTGTGGAACACTCTTGGTCTGATCCGTTGGCTGAGGCCTTTCCGGCAGTAGGTTCTCTACCTTCGGTATAGCCCTCTGCTTCACACGGATACGTAAGCCTCTCCACCCGCATATTCGCGAATAGGCCACCCTTTCCAAATAAAAATTTTCTGGCGACCACTTACTCCACCTCACGAATCGTAACAAAACTATGTTATCTGAAAGGAAACAAATTTCAACTTGTATGTTTTGATTCAGCTTATTTTCAAAACGTTAGACAAATTTCGTATTCCACAAGTTTTTTCATTCATCATTAACATATTGCCGCGCAGGAGTAGACGAGAGGTATCAAATGCCACTATAAGGATCGCGCGGCCTCCCCCATCAAAGGTTGAAATTCCCCCCTCGGACATGGATGTGTGTGTTGTCCTTAGGTTAGTTTAACATAGTTTAAGTAGTTTGTAAGACTAGGGACTGATGGCCAACATAGTCCGGTCCCACATCATTATAAACATCTGAACATTTTGTACTAAATTCAGAATGAAATATACACAAGAAAACCTGTAAAAATGACATAAAATATGTATTTGTATTATTGCACCCCTATTTATCTGATGGCGCAAGTATTTAGTCCTGTGACAGCGAACCCCCCGTGAAAGAGTGTGTGCTCACCCGCGCTGGTGGTCGCGACCCACACGTTGAAAGACGGCTGTCTGCCGTCTTCCCTAGGTTTTTAACTTTGTAAATTATCTAAGTTCGCTAGACGCGCTTTTTTGCTAAACGAGAACCCCTTACCTTCGGAGGCATGAGGAATAGCATTTCATTTCATGTTTTTAAATGTTATTTTCTGTATACTATGTTATTATTGCTAGGTTTTTATTATGCTAATAATTTACCATTGTGTCTATGAATGTGGCAAGAAGAACAGTTTCTCCAAGATGCCACTCTTCCTGTGAGAATGTGTACCTGATTTATTCTGTTTGTGCATGTATGAGTATCCTCTAGCATGGCAGTCTGAGTGTATGTATGAGCATTTTCGTCGTCGGCTGCTGAATGCGCGCTTTGCATCTCTGGCTTCGAGACGATAAGGAGTCGTTACCAATCTCTGCTTTTGATGCTACCAAAGACGTTCCTCCACTCTTTGGTTACAAGTTGGGATGGCAATGCCCACTAGCAAGTCTTGGTTGGATGCGCGAGCTTCAACTCTCCCCCACCACCTCGTGTTTCTTGGGTTTTGCAAATTGCCGCCCTCTGGCGAGGGGCTCACTGGTTGGCCGACTTGGACCATCGGTGGCTGCGCTTCGACCTGGTAACACGTTCTGATTTTCTTTTCCTCCCTTGAGATGGTAACGATTCGTTGTCTGGTTTATTAGACTTCAGATCGTAGGTTCATTTTCCGGGATAAGTTTCCCCGATCATGTACGGAAATGTATTCAATTTCATTTCGGTGATTTTGCATAGGTAAAGACGGTGAATATGCAACTAATTCGGTTTGAAATTGGCTGGGAATAGGTAACCTGTGCAAGACTAGCTGGCGGTGTATGAAGTCTGTTTAATTTCTTCCTAGCTTTGTGGAACGCGACTTATATTTTGGAATATTTATATTCTGTGTATGCATGTGAAATATTCCTTTCCGTTTCCTCCTTCCGTGAGTAATATGTGCTCCATATGGTGTGTTCTTGGAACAAAGCCTTCAGCTATCCCTGTGTCTGTTTCTAGCCGCTTCAGGCAAGAAATCATATATGTATCTTTGTGATTCTGCTTATTACATCGTGATCTCCTCTGCATCTATTTTAAATTGCTGTTTCGTTCCCAAACTTGTACTTTGCATTCGGACTCAATCAGTAAATTCTCTTCTAGCCTTGTACGGCCTCCTTTATTAGCTAGCTTATGAAATACTACGTATTTCTAGGGGCTGCATGCCGTATTTCATAGTTGATTTACTCCTACTCAATTTATTCGACTTTTCTGATTTTTGAAGACTGAAAAATATTTTATTGTCAGTAAAATCATATCCATTCTTCAGAATATTAGTTTATGAATACCCTCCCTCTTTTATTTAATGTTGTTTTTCACCAGTACTAAGAACAAATTCAGGTGGATATTAGCATAAATAATCTCACAGCCATTCTCGTGGTCTACGAGGTATGTTGGCCACCGCCCCTTGTCTTCCTGCTGCTAAAGTAAAGTTTGAATCTGTTCTGAATTCTGGGCCAGGGAACAAGAGTCTGTTGCAGGAAGTAGTCAGTAGTTCACTGGAATCCCTTAGGTGGTTTTACGGCCAGAGTTGTATGTTTAAAGTAAACCTTTAACTGGCTCCTTTCAGCTAGAATAAAACTAAAAATTAATGGTGGTCTTTCAATTGGCTTACCGCTGCTAAGATTCGCTTTTCTAGCGGATTATCTGTTCAATGAAATAGTTTATTTTGTTATAAATGCGTACGGGAATATTTTGACCCTTTTGTCCCAGTGTTTGAACGTGTTTTCAGCAGCGTGTATTAATCTATTTCACTTTATGTTTTCAGAACTTGTGTGTTTTAGTTGTATTATATTTGTGTAATTTTGGAAGGGTTATTTTATTTAATTGTTTTTGTAAAAAGAGCACAGTCACAGTGCATTGTGTGAAGATTTTATTTCGTGTTTTGTTACGCGTGTTTTTGGTAGTTTAATTTTTGTGTTGGTAACCTCTAGTCGTTCTGAACAAATTCTAAAGATAGATACTAGTTCTGCCTTGTCCGTGCCCACTCGTTCTAGGCGATTAATCCGAAGTCAGGACTTTGAAAAATCCAGTAGTTTAGATCTTTCAGCGGAAAGAGGAAACCTGGCGGGTGGAGACGGCCGCGTTACCATTGAGTACCAGGGTAGTTTAGACATGGACGCTACCGGACGCGATAGCAGGGGAGAACAAAATACGCCGTCCAACCATTTGGCGATTTCTGATACCTCAAATTCCATTACTAGGCCTGTGCCGGGCTTCATGAGGGAACTGAAAGGAGAATTAAAAGTACAGACTATTTCAGTTCAAGAAATGAAAGCAGAAGTAGTTTCCATAACAGAAGTTCTGAATATTTCTGTTGAGGAACTGAAAGGAGAAATGAGAGCAGGGATGGATGGACAAGGTAGTTCCGTGCAAGCTGTCCAGCCCGAGCTGATTAAAGTTTCTGCGCAGGGCAGGGAGGCGCAAAGTAGTAGTATTCAGGTCATTCACGAGAAACTTGGCGAGCAGAGCACCAAACTATATGGGCTGCGCACTGATATTGTGCTGCTCGTACAGGAACGGCATGAGATAGCAGTGAGTGCTACCTCAGAGAAAACAGCCAAGATTTCAGGGAACGTAGAAGCTATCTCTGCCCTCTCCGACCGTGTCGATACCAATATCCACTCTCTTGAGGAGAGATTCAATGAGAGAGACGAATTACTAAATATTAATGACCATTCTATTAACAAGGAAATCAAATAAGTAGACGGTAGGACAAACACGCGCACAGGCGAGTTAGGAGCGTGTGTTGAAGAGCTGCCACCTGGGTGGCGCAGCTTCTGCAGGGCAGGGCAGCGGCAGCAGGCAGGGCGGGTCCCGCTGTGGCGACTGAGTCGGAGGAAGTCCGCGACTTGCTTCGGTTCAAGGAGCAACAGTGGGGAATAAACCGGAGGCGTCGCGATGTAGCGGCCGAGCTGCATGAACACATCGCCCGGTTAGAGCAAGCCTCTACTGCACCGCCGCATGCCCAACTCCTAGATAACGTTTCCCGCAATTTGTATGGAGGTCAACCCTATCGGTCCGACCGCGGAGACGATTCGGCTTTTGAAGAGGAGCAAGTCAAACCCCCACGGGATAGACATACAAAAAGGAAAAGTCAAAATCAAGTGTCTGTGCGGCAGTGTCAACAGGTATTTGATTATAAACATTTCTTGAGCGTGAGGAAGTACCAAGTTTTCAGGAACTATACTAATGTGATACACCCCCGTGCATGGCTGGAACAACTCGATTTTTCTTAGCCCCCGGACTGGCTCGAAGGGAATAAGATCGAATATGTGTGAGAATATCTCGAAGAAGAGCCGGCCACGCGCATACGTTCGCTCCTGAAATATTGCCGATAGTATGAGGACTTTAGGGAGCATTTCCTGTCTGACTACTGGTCAGAAAAGCAGCAGGAAAGAGTAAAAAGTAGCATATTAGTGATGCCCCATTTTTCGAACAGCAATTGACAGTGTCTCAGCGACTTCGTTCAAGGCATGATGCTGAGAAATTAGTTCTTTGATTTCCCGTATCCTCCACGCGAATTAATTAGAATTTGCCCCTCAAAACTACCATGGAACGTGCGCAATGCCGTCTTTGTGGAAAGCTGCAAGAGGACATTCAGTCCTTCCAGGCTTACCTGGAGGACTTGGACTTCGATGATGATTACAGACCTAGAAGAGACGGCAACGGTTCTTCTAGGAGAAGTGATCGGGGTGAAAATAGTGCTGGGAACAATCGCCAGGCGGTCCTTCCAACGCTGAGAATCAGTAGCAGAGGAGGAGCGAGCAAGGCTCTTGGCGAGAACAGCGAGCTGGTATACGGTAAGGATTGGGGAATGAGAATAAAGGCTAGCGACCCGATCACGGCCAGAACAAACCACACGACCCACCAGCAGAAGACGTGGAGATCAGGTCAGCTGATCCGCTCCACAATCGACGCCAAGGCCCCGCCCCTAACACAAGCCAGTAACAATCGACTGTAGTTGCTCGTCACGTGATCAACTTGCTCGGAAGGGATGACAGACAGGCTGCCTAATTGTGTTGTGCCCCTTTTTGTATTATTTTGTGTCTTATAAGGTAAATTAAGTAATATTCTTACCAACCAAGTTCTTGGTGTTGCAAATTTATGCTGTATTTTGTATGCGTTTTGCAGTGTTTTCTTTAAGTGGTTTGTTTTAATAGTGTATCTTCTTACGTGTGTCTCTTGTGTATGTTTGTTGAGCGATTTTCACTTTGCAACAAATACGTTTTCAGGTTGTTTGCGTGCGTTGTGTATCATTTGGTACACACCTTTATTCGTGTAGTTAACAGCAACTTGCCACTTCCACCTGGTCAGTTGTTCGATGCCGGTTATCTTGAACCTCCGTTTTGCATAAGGAATTATTAGTGTGACACATCCAAGTGTCTGTTGGCTAATAAGGCTGTCCACCTCACGAAATCGCTTGTTGTACCTGCTGTCATTAATGTGTTTCTCGTCGTGAATTGATGGATTGTAATTTAAGTTGTGTAGGCCATGCTTAAGTATGTTATTTAGTAATTTTGTTTCCGTCACTTGTTCCCTGCTTATCGTTTAAATTGTGCATGCTCTCCTTCACTGTGAGTGGAGCCAACCTCGTGAATAGTGCTACAATTGTAGATGGGGTGTCAGCAGACTCCCGTTGAATAGCGTATTAATAAGACGCCATGGTAGGCGCCAACGACGTTATTTATAGGATTTTAGTTGCACGATGATGCACTGTGATGTTGATGCTTAGCGGCATAGATAATTGTGTCTAATGATTGTCCAGTTGAGTAACAGAGGGTGTGCAGTTCGACCGGTAGAAGGTCGCTGGAGAGCACGAACAAAGGGGTCCACCTAAATTTCATTTGACAATATATATCCTGGCCTGTTAGTAGAACCAACTTGGTTTTTTTTTTTTTTTTCAGAAAAGTTTTGCAAGACAATTTTGTAAATTAAAGGACAGAGCGTTGTTCTGTGTAAGAGGCCAATACCACATTCAGAAGAGGAAAAGTATTAGAGAAAAAATAATAAGATAAAGGAGTTGAATAAGGGCAAACTCCATATCAAGTGACTGACCATTTCAGATGAACAACCGAAGAGATATGATGCCATACTTCAATAGGACAGTAAACCTGATTTTCCTGCCAACCACTCTTTTCTGAATTTTTTGAGACATCGATTTGGTAAGAATGTATGTGTTATGTTTTAAGTTGTTTGCTTTAGATCTCACTTGGCTAATTTAGGGTTGTTGAATATGTTGGTTTTGCATTTCTTATTTTATGTGGTTTTCTTTGTGTTTTCCCTGTATTATCTTTCCGTCACAAACTTGTTGACTGCCAACATTTTAGTGTAATTTAGATCATATGCTTGTGTATAATGGACGGATGTTACTTTATGTAGTGTCTTTTCATTTTATTCTCATTAGGGTAAAACGTGTAACTACGTCTTCTTGCCTCTGCGAGAGAGATTTGTGTAGGGTATGTTACAGAAACCAATCTGGAACGTGCACCGTGGTAAATCAGGTCACCAGTCGCAACCAAGTGACTCGCGACTCGCGCAGTAGTTGGAGCAAATTGCGCCCAGGCTGTAGATGGTGGTTTGGTAGTTAATCCCTGCATAGCGCTGCATGCTGCATGGTTACCCTGACATCCTGGCCAAATACCCCTCTATAAAACTAACAGACTATGACCTGACATGACTGTTGATATGCCCTGTGGGCTGAATTACGATAGCTAAGTCATAGTTGTTTGTACAAGACCTTGTTTTGTTTATTATAACTGTTACTCTCGATGTTCCATTAAGTTATAGGTTTTTGAGCTTTCGATTTTATTATTGATATGTATCACTGTGTAATGTGACTTAGAACAATGGAGTCCTATTCGCCATTTCGCTATGTAAAGTTTTAATTTTCAGATCGTGTGCATTAACCTTATGTGAGTTAGGGAGATTTGAAACTGGTGTTCAAGTGAACTAATTGAAAAGCTTATGTGTTTATGTATAAGTGTGTGTAAATCTAAGTTAAATATGATTAGCTTCGAACCAAAAAGATCCATTTAATGATTGCTTTTGCTGTGTCAGTTAGTATTAATATTGGTATTTTAATTTTAAAATGATTTGTGTGGACATCTGTGATGTCAGTTGACCTCTGGGTGACCAAGCTCACTAGTATGGACCCGAAATGATGGGGTCTTATTTCTTATTAATTTATCGTTGACAATGTATTTTGTTTTGTATGAATTTGGGGAGCCTTGTGTAAAGTCCTACTCTCATAAAGTTTTTAAGTGGACTCTCCATAAATTGAAGCATTGGAGTTCTTTATAAATTTAGTGTTTATTTTAGTGATGGTGTCTACCAAAGTGTTAACAGATAGTGAGAGTGACTGTGCCTACAATGGATCAACGCGTCAGCCAGACTCCACGCCGCCCATGCGCGGTTTCAGTGCGTCAAACATCATGGACTTAAAAAGGGCTTCGAGACCTGCACGGCTAGTTTCCGTCTCCAGGCGACGGTGGGGCGCGAGCCGAACAGGTGACAGTGGCTGAAAGGAAGGTTCGCCACGGCTAATCGCCTCCATTAGTGGGACACAGAGGCGCTCAGGAGCCGACGCTTACAATAGCCGCCCCAGTCACGGCCAAGGGTTGTTCCCTCCACAGGACCCGCACACTAATCCTTCCGCTCCACCTGCCAAAGAAACAGCGGCAGGAAGGCTTAAGAACAGGTGTACTGCCACAGAGTAACATATACAGAGACGCAGCCCCCTCTAAACCACTGTCCTACGCTCCCCTCGTAGTTCCGTAAGATGCTAGCAGGTGTCAGGCGGTTCGCTGGCTTAAGGGTGCCTCTCGCACGTCAGAGGATAACGTGGAGGGGAGACTGAGGGGAGAGCTCGTGTCGCCTGCCACGAGGCCACGGCTGTGCCCGGCTTGCCGGCGTTTGAGGAGAGGTGGTGGTGGGGGGGGGGGGGGGGGTTGGCAGCCGCTACCTTTCGCCTGCTCTGGCGGCTGCTTCTGACCTCAGCGCCATCATGGGACATCTTACGGAACTGCTGAAAATCCTCCGTCCCCGCACCCCTGAGCGTAGGACCGGGCCCTTACGGAGGTTTCCCGTCTGTATATATTTGTCTGTGGTACTGCCCACACCCTTCACCTGACTCTGGGAAACATTTGAATAGCTGGGGAAGGGAAGAAAACTTGTTTATATTTGCACACGCAATGTGTGCACTGCACCACTCATTCGTGCCGGGCCCAATGGCATGAATGAGACGACGAAAGGATTTCCTTCTCTGAACGTGACGCCCTGTCCGGTCAAGGGCCCTTGTTAAATTACTAACCCGGTAATTCCTCACACTAGAGGTCCCAACCTCAAATAAAGCTGTGTAATGTCATTCGTATTGAGCTTAGCACAAAAATGTGCTCCATGCTGCTTATGCAAGAAACGGGCATTGCAAGGATAGTGTTACGAACCTCCTTCTACAAATTATGTGGTCAACCTGGATGTGAGTAGCAATCCCAATGTTGCTCACGGACGGTGGAGATGGGCGGTGTTGCAAAATGCACTCTACCACCTTTAAGAAGTAGAAGACGAGGAAAGTAGCCTCATTACCAGGGGCCAACCACTCTCTGGAGGAGGAGAGGAGAAGCAATCCTCAGATCCTTGGAACACAAACTGCAACCCAGGAAGAAAGAAAAAGCAAAGTTATCTTCTTGTATGTGCGGGTGTCGTGTCCTCCAAGTAGCCTATGGAAGATTGTCTCCCTCCCCCTTCAAAGGACCTAGTCTGCGACTCGATCTGAGAAAAACAGTGCTTATTTCTTAAAAACAGTGGTGAGTGGATGACATTGAAAAAGTGTGTTAATGAGTGTTAAAGTGGAGTGAGCAGTCAAAACAGTGAACGCGCTAAGAGTGCGAAATATAACTCACCTGCTTAGATCTTCTTAATGAATGTATCAATTTTGGTCACCCCCAGCAATTCTATGCCAACAATTTATCCAATAAATTTGATTTCTATGATTGTGCTACTAACGTAAAGGACTGAAGCTCCTTGAGTCAGAGTAGTGTTGACTTTTGCCATCTGCATATTTTTTAAAGAAAATATAAGCTTTCTTGACTACTTTTTTTTTTTTAATTAAGAAAATGAAAGACCTCAATTTTGACTAGGTTTCGACTTTACTTGGTTCTAGAAACATTTAATACATTTTGTTTGTTTGTTTAAATGTCATTTTATGAATTTGTATTTTTCAGCATTTCTCCCTTGTTGAATTTTCACTTTGCCTTCAGCAACTAAGCAAGTGAAATTTTTTTCACACTTGCTGTTATTGTTGCATATGGAATTTTATGTGTGTTTTCATTTTCAGTGTGTGTTATTTTCAATGTCCTGTATTTTCTCTGTTCATGATTTGTTTATCTATGTTTATTTGTAATTTTTCACTATTTACGTATGTGGTCCCAAATCTGAGGTCTCACCAGTCACATTTGCATCTCCACTGACTTCGTATTGTGATATCATTTGTGTATAATGCATAAATCTTGAGTGACATCCCAAAGCTTTTCTGTTTTGCTCATAAAGAGGCCAGATGTTAGATTAGAAAAGTTTGCTGTAAATGAGTCAATAAAATTGTCCCATCCTCCATCAAAAGTTTCAATCGACGAGAGGGTGATGAAAGATGCGTGTCGGCCGTCTTCCCTAGATTTTTAACTTTGTAAATTATCTAAGTTCACTAGACGGGCTTTTTTGCTAAACGAGAACCCCTTACCTTCGGAGGCATGAGGAATAGCATTTCATTTCATGTTTTTAAATGTTATTTCCTGTATATTGTGTTAATATTGATGGGATTTTATTAAGCTAATAATTTATCATTGTGGCAAGATGAACGGTTTGACACTGTCCCTGTGAGAAAGTGTACATGCTTTATTCTGTATGTGCATGTGTGAGCATCTTCTGCCAGGGGAGTCTGAGTGGATGTATGAGAACTTTCGTCCTCGGCTGCTGGCTGCTCGCTACTAGTGTTTCTCTGACTTCGTTTCGATAGGTAGACGTTCTGTTTTTCTTTTCCTCTCTTGAGATGGTAGCGATTCGTTATCTGGTTTGTTAGACTTTAGCTATTAGGTGTATTTTTTGGGATAAGTTTCTCCGATCATGTACGGAAATGTATTCAATTTCATTTCGGTTATTTTGCCTAGGTAAAGACGGTGAATATGCAACTAATTCGGTTTGAAAGTGGCTGGAAATCGGTAACCTGTGAGAGAGACTAGCTGGCGGTGTATGAACTCTGTTTAATTTGGAACTCGACTAATATGGGGGAATATTTATGTTCTGTGTAGCGCATGTGAAATATTCCTTTCCGTTTCCTCCTTCCATGAGTGATATGTGTTTCCTTATGATATCCTTCGCATTTATAATGGTGGCATGCCTTATCTATTTTTCTTAATTTTTCCGAAATTGGACTTTCGTATTTTTACTGGTTTTCGGAACCACATGGCTCCGAACTCCGACTCACGGGTTTATAGCTAGTCACTTCAGTTCTCTCCCACCCCCATGAACCACAGACATTGCCGAGGTGGGGTGGCTTGCGTGCCTCAAAGATGCAGATAGCCGTACCATAGGTGCAACCACAGTGGAGGGATATCCGTGGAGACGCCTGACAAACGTGTGGTTCCTGATGAGGGGCGGCAGCCTTTTCAGTAGTTACAGGGGCAACAGTCTGGATGATTGACTGAGCTGGCCTTGTAACATCAGCTAATGTGGCTTTGCCATGCAGTTACTGCGAATGGCGGAAAGCAAGGGGAAACTACAGTCGTTACTTCTCCTAGGACATGCAGCTCTTCTCTATGACTATATGATGATGGCGTCTTCTTGGGTAAAATATTCCGGAGGTAAAATACTCCCCCATTCGGATCTCCGGGCGGGGAGTACTCAGGAGGATGTCGTCATCAAGAAACACAAAACCGGCATTCTACGGGTTGGAGCGTGGAATGTTCTAACCCTTAATCGCGTAGGTAAGCTAGAAAATGGATGGAAATGGACAGGTTAAAGTTAGATATGGTAGGGATTCGTGAAGTTCGGTGGCAGGATGAACAGGATTTGTGGTCAGGTCAGTACATGGTTATCAATACAAAATCAGTTGGTGGTAACGAAGGAGTAGATCTGATAATGAATAACAAATAGGAATGCGGGTAAGTTACTATAAACAGCATAGCGAAAGCATTATCGTAGTAAAGATAGACATAGTAGTGCAAGTTTATATGCCAAGTAGCACGGCCGATGATGAGAATATAGAAAAAATATATGAGAAGATAAAAGAAATCATTCAGAAAGATAAGGGAGACAAAATCTTGATTGTGATGGGGGACTGGAACTCGGTAGTAGGAAAGGGAAGAGAAGGAAATGTAGTTGGTGAATATGGACAGGGAGAAAGCAATGAAAGAGGAGATCGCTTGGTGCAGAGCACAATTTAATGATCAACAACAGTTGGTTTAATCATCATGAAAGAAGGCTGTATACTTTGTAATGGTAAGGAATAGATTTAGAAACCAGATTCTAAACTGTAAGACATATGCAGGGGCAGATATGGACTCTGACCATAACTTATTGGTCATGAAATGCAGATTAAAACTTAAGAGAATGCAGAAAGGTAGAAGCGTTAGGAGATGGAACCTGGACTAATTGAAGGAACCAGAGGTGGTTGAGAGTTTCAGAGGGAGCATTAGGCAAGGATTGGCTCAAACGGGGGAAAGTAATACAGTAGAAGAAGATTGGGTAGCTCTGAGAGATAGGGTCGTGAAGACTGCAGAGGACCATATAGGTAGGAGGACAAGGCTTAACAGAAATCCCTAGATAACACAGGATATACTGAACTTAATTGATTAGAAGAGAAAATATAAAAATTCAGCAAGTGAAACAGGAAAAAGGGAGTACAAAAGTCGGAAAAATGAGACTGACAGGAAGTGCACACTGGCTAAGCAGGAGTGGATAGAGAACAAATGCAGGACCGTAGAATAATGCATAACGAGGGGAAAGATAGATACCGCCTATAGGAAAATAAAAGGGATATTTTGAGAATAGAGAAGCAGCTGTATGAATATCAAGAACTCAGACGAAAAACCAGTAGCAAGCGAAGAGGGGAAAGCTGAACTGTGGAAGGAATATATAGATGGGCTACACAAAGGAAATAAACTTCAAGGCAGTATTCTAGAAATGGAAGACGAAGTGGAGAAAGATGAGATAGGAGATATGATACTGCTAGAGGAAATTGACAGAGCGCTGAAGGACGTGAGTCGAAACATGGCCCCTGGAATAGATAATATTCCGTGTGAACTGCTAATGTCTTTAGGAGAGCCAGTCATGAAAAAATTGTATCGCCTGGTATGCAAGATATATGAGACAGGGAAAATACCCTCCGACTTCAAGAAGAATTCCTATTCCAAGCAAAGAAAGCAAGTGCAGACAAGTAAGAAAATTACAGAACTATCAGTTTAATAAATCATGGTTGAAGATACTAACACGAATTATTTACAGACGAATGGAAATACTTCTGGAATCCGACCTCGGGGAAGATCAATTTGGATTTAGAAGTAATGTAGGAACATGGAAGGCAACACTCACACTACGACGTATCTTAGAAGATAGGCTACGGAAAGGGAAACCCACGTTTTTAGCGTTTGTCGATTTGGTAAAAGCTTTTGACAATTTCGACTGGAATACACTTTTCCAAATTCTGAAACTATCAGGGGTAAAATATAGGGAGCGAAGAGTTATATTGAACCTATACAAAAACCAGACAGCGGTTATTAGAGTCGAAGGGCAAGAAAGGGACCCAGGGGTAGGGAAGGGAGTAAGGCAGGGTTGTAGCCTTTCGCCAATGTTGTTTAATCTGTACATTGAGCAGGCAGCGAAGGAATGGAAGGAGAAATTTGGAGAGGGCATTAAAGTGCAGGGAGAAGAAATAAAAATATTGCAGATTGCCGATGACATAGTAATTCTGTCAGAGTCCGCAAAAGATCTGGAAGAGCAATTGAATGGGATGGACAGTGTCTTGAAAGGAAGATGTAAATGAACATTAACAAGAGTAAAAAGAAAGGTAATGGAATGCAATGTCAGAAAATCAGGCGATGCTGAAGGAATTAGATTAGGTAATGAGACAATAAAAGTAGTAGATGAATTTTGTTGTTTGGGTAGCAAGATAACTTCTGGTGGGCGCAGTAAATAAGAGATAAGATGCAAAATGGCCATGGGAAGAAAAGCGTTTATAAAGAAGCGCAGCTTGTCAACTTCCAATGTAAGGAAGTCCTTTCTGAAAGCATTTGTCTGGAATGTAGCATTGTATGGGAGTGAAACGTGGACGATTAGGAGTTCGGATAAAAAGATGATAGCAGCTTTTGAAATGTGGTGCTACAGACAAATGATGAAAATTAGATGGGTAGATCACGTAACTAATGAGGAGGTGCTTAACCGAATCGGGGAGAAAGGGAGTTTGTGGCATATCCTGACTAAGAGAAGGGATAGATTGGTTGGACACATTCTGAGACATCAAGGACTTTTCAACTTAGCATTAGTAGGAAGTATGTGGGGTAACAATCGTAGAGGGAGACAGAGGGATGAATATAGTAAGCAGATTCAAAAGTATGTAGGTTGCCGAACGTATTGTCAGATGAAAAGGCTTGCACAGGATCGGGTATCGTTGAGAGCTGCATCAAACCAGTCGGCGGACTGAGGACCACAACAACAACAACAACTTCAGTTCTCGCCACCGCTCACACACCAATGCCTTCCTATTGTGTTTTCTGGCTTCGTAATCTGTGATTCCGTTGGTTATTGTTGAAATAAATGCGATCTTTAAGCCTTCACCTTCAGTGGGGTCCGAGTATGTAATGTAGCAGGCACGTGCCGTGTGTCTCAGTAAGTCTGCATGCTCACGGTTTGATTTGAATGGAAATTAATCTCGCTATTATCGCGTACCATTTAAAGTATAGAAAGACAGACGAGAGCGACCTACGAAGTTTATTTTTCTTGTGTTGTGTGGTACATCCTGGTTCGCTGAATTTTGCCTACGATAGAGGCGCCTGCTTCTGCTTCGTATCAGCACACTGAGTTGGGTGAGTTTCGCTTTGCTTCGCATATGTGTTCGTGGCTGAATGCTTGTTGATTGGAAATCCCTCCCCCAACGATATTCAGTTCAGATTACTTTAGCCTAATTTTCATAGAAGGATGCATTTTAATTGTTTAACAGAATTTGTGCCCCCGTTTGCTCATGTTTGAACTGAATAAATAATTTATTGACAGTAAAACCTTATCCATTCTTAAGAATACTAATATTTTAATACCCTCCCTTTTGTATTTAATGTTGTTTTTCACCAGTGCTGAGAACAAATTCAGATGCATATTACCGTATTTTTAATTCCGTTGCGCCATAAATGTTCTCACAGCCACCTTCATGAAATGGTTCAGTTTGGGTTGGCATGTATATTAATGATTGTGTGTAAATCTCGTGATCTATGGCGTATGTTGACCACCGTCTCCTCGTCTTCCTGCTGATAAACTAAAGTTTGAATCAGTTCTATATTCTGGGCTAGGAAACAAGATTCTATTACAGGGAGTAGTTAGTAGTTCACGAGAATCCTTTAGCTACTGCTATGGCGATAGTTATATGTTTAAAACATATAACTATGTTTAATGTAAGCTTTTAACTGTTCCTTTCAGCTAGAATTAATTTTACAGTTAACGGTTGTCTATCAACGATAAAGAACACCGCTCCAGGAGGGTTGCCATACGAGTAGCAGGTGTTGGGTCAGTTGTGCAATAATGCATGTTTCAAAAGGCACGTGAACGTTCTGAAACCCTAGATGAGTTTCTGTTCGTCTACACAGCACAGATGCCCTCCTAGTTCGTCCTATTGTAGGGGCAGCAATGACAGAACGTACACGTATGATGGTGCCTGCACTAATGTAAGATCTAATGTCGGAGTGACTGAGAAGATCCCCACAATTGTTGGATTGAATCAGGCGTCAGCACTAAGTCCATACCTGTTCAATATAGTGATGGGTGTGTTGACGTAAGGAGTACAGAACTTGGCTTTGAGGTCGGTTAATTTTGCAGATGATGTGGTGATTGTGGGGGAGAGCAAAGAGAAGAAAGAGAGGAACCGGAGAGAATCAGGGAGGGAGTGGAAATGGAGGTATCAGAGTTAGTAGGAAGAAGACCAATACCTGTGGTTTGGTTTAGGGATGGAAAAATATGTTGCCAAATGGTCAGTTGGAGAGAGTTGGAGAATTCATGCACCTGAGTTCCGTCGTTGTTGTTGTGGTCTTCAGTCCGGAGACTGGTTTGATGCAGCTCTGTAAATTACTCTATACTCAGCAAGCCTCTTCAATTCGACATAAGAATGGCAACCTACATCTGTTTGAATCTGCTTACTGTATCCATCTCTTGGTCTTCCTCTACGGTTTTTACCCCACACACTTCCCTTCAACACTAAATTCACAATTACTTGATGTCCTACCAATCAATCCGTTCTTTTAATCATTTTATTTTATTCCCAATTCTGTTCAGTACCTCCTCATTAGTTATGCGATCCACGCACCTGGGATCTATGTAATAGGATAAGGAGGTAAGCCACAGGATCCAGGGGGGATGGACGAATTGGAATAGGGTGTGATATGGTGTGAGGTGTGCTTTGCGACAAAAGAATAAAGCCAAAGACAAGAGGAACTTCATTTTAAATCCATGTTGAGACCAGCTACATTATATGGTAGTGAGACCTGGCCATTAAAGTAAGTGAAGGAAAAGCAATGAAATATGTCTGATATGCGTATGCTCAGGTGGAAGATGGGGAAAATGAGGATGGATAAAATAATAAATGACCTTTTTTCAAGAGCAGACAATTGTGGTGGAATTATTGAAGAAAACCCAGGAACAAGGATTACAATGGTACGGGCACGTGATGATAAGGGATGGGAGACACCTGTTGCAGGAGTTGGAGTTCCAAGTGGAGGGACAGAGAAGAAGAGGCAGACCAAGGAGAAGATCATGAAGACCTGAGAGAGAAGGCGCTCAGCCAGGCGGACACGTGGGACTGGCAGAAGTGGAAGGCAAGAATCAGGAACAGCGGCCCCTGAACTGGGACAAGGTGATGAAGAAGAAGTGAGAGATCGGACAACTACCACTTCAGGGGAAGTAGCCATGATAGTGCCGCAGTTCTTTGGTCTATTTTGGCCCACATTTGAATTGGTCTGACTAAATGATACCACGCTTTTGTTGGCTTTCACCAGTATTCTTTCCTCGGTGGCCACCTTAGCTGTACACTGTGCACGTCGCTGAAGTCGGCCAGTGGGCGGCCTCTTCGCCCGCGCGCCACCTCCTGCTCACCTCACCTGGCTGCACTGCACGCCCGCCTGACCACGGCGCTCGGCACGTCCCAGGAACAAACTGCCGAGTCACGGTGCATATGGCAGAGTTATCCGGTGTGGAACGCGACACTGCCCCGCACAGTCGCTGCATCGGCAAATTCAAAAGTTCAAGATATAGGTCGTAATGATCGTACTTTTTCGCTACGGATTCCTTTTGGAAGAGAATGAAATATAGACTTACGCTTCTTTTGCAACTGCTTTAGGTTAGTAATATTGTGCGAGCCATGTATTTCTACGTAAAATTCTTATTTTTTAACTGAGGTATATAATGGGGACAAATACGCAATGTAGTCTCTATACAATGACATTAGGGATAAAAAAAGTTTCACACATACATATGAAAGAAAAAATTGCTACCTAACACTACTGTACCGACAGTATCATGGCTACAATTCTTAAGAGAATGTATAAAAAATAAATTAAATTACGACACTTCCTGGCAGATTAAAATTGTGTGCCAGAACCTGGGACCTTTGCCCTTCGCGGGCAAGCGCACTACCGACTGTGCTATCCCGACACGACTCACGATGCCGCCTTACAACTCTACTTCCGCCAGTACCTCGCCTCCTACTTTCCAAACCTCACAGAAGCTCTCCTGCGAACCATGCAAGGCCAACACTCCTGGAAGAAAGGATATGGTGGAGACATGGGTTAGCCACAGCCTAAGGGCTGAGGCAGCTGTTGTGAGGCGGCATCGTGAGTCGTGTCGGGATAGCACAGTCGGTAGTGCGCTTGCCCGCAAAAGGCAAAGGTCGCAGGTTCGAGTCCCGGTTTCGGCACGCAATTTTAATCTGCCAGGAAGTTAGATAAATGTAGTTAATAAGTATCTACAAAGAGAATCAGTAAAGCGTCAGACGGCTGTGGAACTCTTAAAATTGCTTCTCAGTTTTCTATCATCACAAAGGGACGTGTTTGATGACTACGAGAAAAAGGCAGATGAGAAAATTTTTGCACAATACACCAATGAAGCCAAGCGTCTTCGCTAAAGACCAAAATGTCAAGACGATGGTAATGGAGAAGAGATTCTGCTTCATAGAAAAGAGAAATTCAAAACTGAAACGTACCTACCAATATTGTACAAATTATATACAGAGCTTTCTCGCCGTATAAAAGCTCACAATAAAGTTCACTGTCTTTTCCGATTCCTTGTTGACTTCCCACCGAAGTCTGATGATGAAATTAAAGAAGCTGCCCAGAGATTTAGAGACATTTATTCTGAGGACATCGAAGAGGAATTTGTGGTCGAAATGATTCATTTTAAATTCTTCACATCACAACTAGAAGATTTTATAGCTTACCAAGCAGTTCCTGCATCGCTATCATACAAAATCATTTTTGAAAATATGGTGCAATCATCAGTCCCAAATACTATGAGTTAAAAATTTATAGGTGTCTCATGACTACGACTGTAATGGGCTACTGAAGCTTTTCAAAACTTATAAAAATAATATCATGGATCTTCATTGTCCCAACAACGTTTGAACTCACTTGCCATTATTGCCACAAAATATGATATCTTGCAGGATTGAGACTCTAAAGATATTTTACTGGAAAAAAATTGAGGAAAGGAAATGTTTAATGCATTTCTTAATTATTAGTAATTTCTGTATTTTTGTTAAATAATTTTTGGAATATTATTGTATTAATCAACGTATGTTTATCTATTGATTATTATTTTGTTGAACAAATACATTTTCATGTTGCACGAAAATGTTTCATTTCACTTTGCTATTATTATTGTTATACCCAAATTTGAGTTTATGTACCTCAAGTAAGTAAGTGGCTATCTTACACGATGGCTGAACATTTTAATTACTTGAAACGAATGCTTTGCTTATGGAATACCGCTATTTCATTATTATTATTATTATTATAATTATTATTATTATTATTATGGATTACATAATTTTTATTATTATTAAGACCAATACATTGTTGTTTGATGGGAAATTATTAAAGGAATGAATTAGGAGTGGGTCCCCATGATGTGGATCGCCTAGGTGCCAACAGGGCTTAATCCGGCACTGGTGGTATGCCGTTGCCGTCCTCCGACCTTCAGGCTGAATTATCCAGCCATTTATAGGGGGCACCTACAGTTTAACGTTGATTCCGAGCCACAGTGCTACTCAACGCTTTTCACGTCACCGACATTGCCAGAAGTGAAAGAAGTGCAAAGTGACAGGTACAAATCCTAGGACTAGGCGGGGATCTAACCCGTGAGCTTTGAACATATAGTCTGACACTCTACCACTATGCTACCAAGTCACGCAAAATGGATCTCTTAATCCCGATAGTGTTTACCTTTGACAAAACAAAACAAAAATAAAACAAAAAAATTAATTTACATGTCGAGTTTTATTTTATATAACCCCGTGTCTGGACTGTGTATTCATCATTCTATCTGCCTATTTGCCCGGAAACGTGTGCACTGAAGGTGCCTACCGCAAGCTATTGCAGTGCAATATGGCTCCGACACGTTTGTCTACGCAGGCTGTAATCAGTTTGAGTACACATAATTATGGCTTCCCGCCATGTGCGAATTAAGCACACCCGACAGCACCAATGAAATTTAAGAGTCATGAGATCAACCTGCACAACGGATAACATTACAAACGCGTCTTAACTAATTAACCTGATCCATTATATGTACTCAAATGGAATGGATACGTTACTCTGATATCTATGCTCCAGTGCACCATTGCAGGCCACAGCAAGGACTTTAAGAATGGAATGATGAGTAGGGTCATATGAACATTTACAAATTGCTTCAACACGCATGTGGATTAAAATCGTTATTTATTAACAAATCGTTTAAAATAAATGCCCTATCATGTGGATTTAAATGCAAATTTGAGTATAAATGATAATTTAAATAAAACTTTAGTTTCCATAAACTCATACTACATCCTACTGGGCCTCCTAGCAAGTTTTCCGAAAATAAATAAATGAAATCAAAACAAAGTTAATCTCGTCATCTCGTGACTCGCAAGGACATGAAAGCAAGGAGTATTCTGAGTTTGCCCGCTATGATTTATCACATTCGCACAAGGCGTGGAGAGGAAACGTTACCTCGCGAGCCATCAAATTTGAATCGGCGCGGCCTTTGGGAGCCAGGGGCAGCAGAGTGCTGTGAACGGACACTAGACATCACTCGAGATTGGGATTTGCATTACGGATCTTCTGATTGCTACTAGAACATGTAAGGGGATCACAAGATATTACATGCCCATCGAAGTGGTGAACATACGCGATCAGCGTGGCCCCACACAAAAACCAAGTTACGGATATTTAACTGAAAATAATTACAACCACGCTGAATCTACTGTTACTTCTACGAAATTTGGGTATGATCACTTGAATACATCACGTCTGGCAACATTATTACTAACCCATGGGCCTATCATCATAGCGCACAATCATTTTAAATTAAATCTAACAAATTTTACGAAAATCTGCCAGTTAACGCTATATTGTACGTAATTACTATACCACTATTGCATGAGCAGGGTAAGCAATTGCATCAGACTCTCTGTTACCATATTTACTATGTATTGGTCACCAAGTGGCACAACGTACACCCTGATCACGTTGCACAAAGAAATGCGTCTTTATACCGATATTAATCCTCCACATTTATGCATTAAACAAATGGAAAGCACACGAGGAACTACAATTCACCCGTTTTGCGCGCAAATTCCTAGTTACAAAGAAAATAACTATAAATTTGAATAAAACCAGAAAGGACAACAAACACCCATGTAGTAGCAATTTCGACCGAGGACAAAGCACACAATATCTCAATCTGGTTCTATCACGTGAAATCCCCCAAAATGTTAAAACTGATACCTATTCATTACGTGCCCTAACAACCGGTGATGAGAACGTGACCATGAGCAAGATTGCTGAAGGTTCTCGCCAAATCGTTAGCAAAACCTCGGCGACGCCAGCGAGCAGCGCTCCTCGCGCCGGCACTCCATCAGACCAGGAAGCGATCTCTAGGCGCCCCCTCTTCACGTTGGCGGGGGCGGAGCGCCCTGATTGGCTGGGCACCGAGTGTCCGTTACTCCACCGCCTTCGCAAACCCCTGGCTTGACCAGATCGACCCTCTACTTCCAAGCTCAAACAAAACCTTTGCTGCTGAGCAGTCCTTGCCGCCACTAACTACATTGCTACAACCAAAGATAACAAAATAGCTCATGTTACCAACACCCAAAGAAATATTATTGCATTACACTCGCACTTCATAACACACAAAGATGGGGAAAATATGAGAGTGACTTATAACAAGAAAGATACAAAATAAGGGGTAAATCTTTGCCATCTCTTTTTCAACAATCACTTTTACAATCTGCAAGACCTACCACAAATTGTTGCTGGCCATTCCCAAGTGAATCGATTCAAAATTCATTCGTTGACGTCATAAGACATCAGAGCAATGAAACAAAATGTTATGGGACTTAACTGCGAGTAGATCACCCCAAATTAGGCTCACCGAAGATGTAGCCCTGTGGTCGCCTCACACCTGAGGTGCGATATGCACCTTCTTTCGCCTTGATTATAAGTATCGCTTCTACGGTCAACAATGCATCTGAGTGAACTGTTTTTTCATAATGCCCATGGGTCTGCTGCCTTAGACACACCTATCGCCGATCAGAATCGTCAGTATTTAGTTTCCAGGAACGCAAGTAGTTAACTGCAGAGCTATAAACCTGTTCCAGCTTACACAAAATGAGTTATACTACACAAAATATCGTAAGTAAAATGGGACCAATATCCTTGGATTACCAAAATATAAGCTAGTCAGGTTCCCTTTCGCTATTATTTATATCTGATCATGAAATTTTAACGATACTTTACTTTATACGATGTAGCTAGTGAAATTCAGTTACAAGAACAGTTACAAGTAGACAAAATATACAGTATTCAAAGATCCTTGCTATATTTATGCTAAAGTAGTGCTAAAATCTCTTATCTGAATATGTGGAATTTCATCTACCAATTAAAATCTGTCACACAGTACTAAATTCTCTAAACTTCAAATTGTTGATAAAATTAATAATGTAGTAAGGACAGTTTACAACTTACTGCAAAGATGTGGTGACTAGCTGCCACAGGCACATACAAAAGACACACACATACAATACTTTCAGCCATCGGTCATGGCCTTCTTCAGAAAATAGAACACTTACGCAATCACACAGGCACACAACACAGTCATACAACCATGACCTCCGGCTGCCGCACTTCGAAGGTCAGGGTCATCGGTCCCTAAACTTACAAACTACCTTATGCTAAGGACGACACAAACATCGATGACCTCTCTCTTTCTTTACAGGTAAACTGAATTTTCAAGTACGCAGTTGTAATACTGTTTCTTTTTTTTTTTTTTTTTTTTTTTTTTTTTCAAAGATGCTATCAGCCTACACGCTTCTGTGATCTTTGCACTTCGCGTACCTTTGTGTGAATCTTTCATTTAAATAAAGATTACTGTTTATAAGACTAGTTTTTTTCCTTTCCTTTAGTATGCTGAATATGAATAGCCGATCTCCTTTTGGCAACAGAAAATCATATATCGATTAACTCGTAGTCGACATATGACCTTCCGCATTCGATTTAATAAGGTGGAGAATAAGGATTAAATTAAAAAAGGCTCTTTGATGTTTTGTGTCATGCCTATTGGCTTATTGTGTTTTATTTTACTTACAAAATCAAAACTCTTTACAGCCTGTTATGCGACTCCACCGCTTACTAAAGCCCCAGTCTCTTTAAACGAAAATATTCCCCTTTAATTGCTTATATGTAGTGTTACGACCGTGTATCTCTTCTTCTGAGGACACTACACAATATATATTACTTATATTATGCCCTTATATCTTGCTTACTTGGTATATGTCTGTTATTGAGTTTGCTCCAATGAGAATGAGGCCTAGCTAGTCTGTTCCTCAACCTAGAAGCTTTTTCTTGATATTACAGGCATCAGACATTCATATCAAAAGTTGTTCAGGGCGCGAGAGTAGCACAAAATGTTTTTTCAATATTCTGCTAATCTTCTTCTAATAAATTACCAAATGACACCACTAATTTATTGTACTGCAGAATACAATCCCATAATCAACAACTTATAATTATAAAGAGACTCATTTTGCAAAATATGTTCAGTTCCAGTCTCTATTAGTGTCTCTCACACATTACAACAATGACAATAACCGAAGTAGCACAGTCTTCTGCCTCTCTCTGACTTTTTAGCACGGAACACTTATTAAGCCAAGGAATCCATGCTCTCTTCTCTGTGCCACTTATTCATCACAGGTTGGTAAACCTGTGTAATCACTCTTCTTACCATAGTAGGTGTCACCAGGTACTCTCACCTAGGAAGACAGAAAACCCTAGGCAGAATTTTGTCCCTGGCTATTCTAAATCTCTTAAAGTAATAAATATGGTTGTCTTGAGTCGGTAAGCAGGAATTTAGTGTCACTTGTTACACTACACTATATAACTGTTAAGGATGGAAGGACAAAATTAAAAACAAAAAAGCCCTACAGCGACTCCACTGTAACGTATTCGATTGTTATATGGGTGGAGTTATCAGGTGTGAACTATGTGCTTGGTTAGGAATTAATATATATATATATATATATATATATATATATATATATATATATATATATATATATATATATATATGACAGCAATTAATTATCTTGGGTCGCCACCATATTTATCCAAAGTATGGAAAAATTAAAATGTTACTGATAACCTATGATGTGATCATAGATTCAAACATATAATAAATATTCCTACTACATTGCAGTGTATTAGTTGTACCAAACAAAAAAAATGTACTTGAAAAATTATTGGTAAACTGTGTAATTTAACTATTGTTTCCCCTCCAAAATAGTGACAAAGGAACGTTCTTAAATGAAAGACGATCTGCTCAAAATCAATTTATTATAATTAAACATTCATATGACATTTCCTATCCTGTAAAACAGATAATGGTATTCACACAAACTTTTACAAATGTTAAAACATTGAGACCCAAAAAATGACTGGCTGAGTCAAAGGTCGGAGGTTTTGCAAAACAGAATACTGTTAGATTGGTTATGCAGGGGCTTGAAATTATCGTTAACCCTAAGCTCCCCAGAGTAAATAGGCAGATCTCAAAAGAATAAAATAAGGGACAGAATCCAACAAGTCTGATTCATATAAGCCTCCAGCAAGTGCGTCACCTTACCCACAGAGATGATCAATGACGGCAGCGTCTCAGGGTCGCAGGCAGCAGGCGGTGGGAGCGGATGAGCTGAAATTTTTTATCCGACCGTAATTGCTGCGACCTGTTAAGCAGGGTCGACATGTAACTTAACACAGCGTCACTGGCGTCGGCGTCGCTAAGCAGTTTCTGTGCGATTCTATCACGCTAGTAGACTAATCAATATTTTGCATAGGTGACACAAAGGCCACTTGGCACAAATCGATCAGTCACTTGCGTAATAAGATCTGTAAAAACAATGCCCGATTCGCAAAGGCGCGAATCGAAACGAAAACTAAACTGTGGCCGCTCACAGCGTAACCACAGGACAATGTAACGTCCGCGAAGTAAACACAAGTTCTACAAGGTCCGAATCTTCGGAATCACACACAAGTCTAACCAGAGGACCATTTAAGACGCTGTCCTCCCCGCGAATCTAAACGGAATATTCCGTGTCTCCCGAGGTCCGTACATTTCGGACGCTCAAACAGGAAACTAGCGAGGTCCGTACACTTCGGACGCTCAGACACGAGTCTTCGTACGTCCTCGCGTTCTGCCGCAGCTCTCGGCAAGTGCCGGGCGGCCACACCCACGCGCGGAAAGACGCACCAATATCTGCTAACGGCTAATAGTCAAACCAATCGGATGGCGTAGCGCCGTTGACAAATTGTTTAGCTGTCATACTAAAAATACTCTGCTGAATCAGGACGCGTTGTCTGCGGCTGCCAAGAGGTTCCGCCCACGCCACCAACCCTTCCGCGCTTTTCACCGTTCCCAAGGTGAATGCTCTGCAAGGAATTTCACCTTGCTCCTAGTTACGGTCACACGACCTAAAAATGTCAATGTTGTGCTATATATACAGCCGCTGGAGCCAAACCCCTGGGGCGCCAGACGGGCAGAAAGCTTTTCTCTCTTGCGAAACGGCCGAATGACTAAAAAGGCAGTCCCTGCTATCGCCCACCGTAAACCACGGGCCAGCATTGTAAAGCATTGCACATACTCCGCCGCCTGTAGCGTCGGCGTCAAACAGGTCAAGCCAGCCCCTCTCGTCCTTCCCCGAAGGCGAGCAAAAGTTGGTGGGAGGGCAAGACCCCCAAGAGCGTCTCTGCTCTGCCCCAGCCTGACCGTGCCCAACACGTAAAACCACTTTTTAGCAGCCAAGCTGCGCCAATAACCATTAAAATCCCGAAATTTTCATATAAACATAGAATGTACTACAAGCCCAGGAGCCCATCATCCCTGATGTGTCCCCAAAGGCACAGTTATCAAAATAAATAATGATCTACAAAGAAAAATATTACACATTTCAATAATTAGTGTAAAGGGAAAGGTACAGTAACGCAAGGTTAGTGTGAAAAATAGACTAATTACAGCCCGCGTCTCACACCACCTGTGTACAACAAAATAATCATATCAAAATAACTTCATTCAATAATGGGACCAACTTCACGAAGCAACCCCTACTCAGATATCACTTCCAAACAAAATAAATGTCCGTATTTGTAACATGTGTGTCTAAGTTTGACACTGTGAACAGCAGACTTCTCAGGGTGTAGCTTTCTTAAAAAGAGCAAGAGAGAAATTGCACAGTGGCGTCTGTAGAGATCAATTGTAGAGTAGTAACTGTGATGAGTTGTATGGAGTAATCACAGAGAAATTGTATGTCAGAATTACCACTTTTTGGAAGGACAGACCAGATAACTTCATGTTTTTGTTATTAATCTAAAGCCCTGAAAAATAAGGTAATGTACACCGCTGCTCTTGCGTAATAATGATTGTTCACTGTATTTGCATCATTCTTTCTTTCAAGTAGTTACTTGCCTAATACCTTTCTCTCATATTACAATAAGTGTTCAAAGAAATATTGACTATAGGACAAATCATACTGATTAGTTTTAAAACCCTTTCCTTCATTCTTGATTAAAGATATTACTGATTGTTGTTTGAAGTAATCAATACTGCCTTAGATGAAAGTCACTATTATACGAATATGCATATCATTAATATTTATTAAGCAGAATAGATTCTCACAGGTTATATACGTTGTGTTTTCTGAAACAGTAAAATAATTTCTAGCAGTCAGATTTATTACAGTCAGTCAGTCACATACACGGTACACATCGTAAATATTTCTTAATAGGGCCATGATAAGTTATTATTAAAGAATTCATTAAAGAGAATGTTTATGCCTTTTTGTACCAAATGCATTTTGGTGACGATGACACTCAACATTGTTCTTAGTCTGGCAATTAATGTAGCTGTCCATTTATTTCAATATCATATAATTTGACATAATGTCAGTTAGGAGTGCAACTGGAATAAATCATATAATTAGGAAAACAAGAGTATTCTAAACCAAAGTTGCTTGTTAAGAAAAGAAATTTTTTAATACTTCATGTGTAATGTACAACCAGTTTCGATGCACTATGGCATCATTCTCAAGTGCTCCACAGTAAAGAAATGTTCTATAAAAGTACGAAGTAAGTACAAAACCTAAGATAAATTACAATTTTGGAAATGGTGAAAAGAGTGTTACAATATATGATCATTTTGGCCAGCAGCTGTTTTAGGAGCAAGTTGTACAGATGCCTGTGCTTAATAGAGATGGTCGGACAAATTCAACCTAAAAATAAAATAAATTGTGTACTACAGTTAATTATATTATTTAACTGGTAATGCACTGTCATATTTTAAAAAAATACGTTCCCATTTATATATATATATATATATATATATATATATATATATATATATATATATATATATATATATAAAACTGGATAAGAGTCAAACATTTAAAATTACCTAGAAGTCATATTGTTCCAATCAAGGAAAATATTTACAGTAAGCAGGCTGGCAGCAACTGCATTGGCTGCTCTTCAGCCCTGCGAAATACATATCATGAAATGACATGAAGAACATAAAACAGATGAATAAAAAATGGGAGATTTTAAAAACAATAGACAAGTTGAGTTGTTGAATGACAAACGTAACTGCACCATGAGACAAACATATATGGGAGAACAAAAGCAGGTACAATCAAGGGGTAATAAAAGCACACATATTCAGTAGAACTGTCCAAGGCCACGGCAGCAGTTAAAAAGTTAATTGGAAGATACACAAAGACAAACACACATGGTAAAACTCATTGACACTGATCATGGAGGCACTGATTAAAAACCATACAGATGCCACTGAGCACATTAGCACTGTGCAAGTATAAAAAGTCGAGACCCCCCGTGGGTGGGGGCGATGGATGGGGAGGAGGATGGAAGGGGAGGAGGTGGGACAGGGATGGTGGAAGCGCAGGGGAGGGGGAGGGGATGGGAGAGAGAGAAAGGAGGGGAAAGAGGGATTTACGCAAGTCTGGGCGTGGGAGAGGGGTAACCAAGCGGGAGGAAGGAAAAGGATGGGAGAGAGGAGTGGGGCGCTGATGCTACGGGGAAGTGATCAGGGTTGGTAGGAGGGGTAGATATTAGGACGAAGTTCGTTATCCAGTAAGGGAAGAGTGCGGAAGTTGCCCTGGGAAAGGATACGGAGTGTATGTAGGTGATGGCCGGGAGGGATAGTTTAGTGGAGGCGTGGCAGAGGCCCGGGATTGGTGAGAATAGGGTATACCAGAGGGTTTTGGGACTCCAGTTTTCGGGTAGTGTAAAGGATTCGGAGATGTTTGAGGTGTTGTAGGAGAGGAGGGAAGGGGATTAGGTCATAGAGGATCCGCGTGGGAGAAGGGAGTCGGATATTGTATGCGAGGCAGAGGTTGTGGCGATCCAGGATTTGTAAGGATTTGTAGAAGGCAGGGGGGGCTCATATTTAGGTGGGGTGGAAGGAACAGAGGGTGGGGCGCATGATGGATTTATAGATGTGAAGGACAGTGGAAGGGTGGAGGCACCATCTCCGACCAGTAAGGAGTTTAAGGATGTTGAGGCGGGACAGCACTTTCTCACGGAGGGATTGAGGTACAGGGTCCAGGAAAGTTTGCGGTCAAGAGTCAGGCCAAGGTATTTGAGGGTGGGGGTGTGACGGATTGGGCAGTTGTGGAGGAAAGTTTGCGGTCAAGGGTCAGGCCAAGGTATTTGAGGGTGAGGGTGTGATGGATTGGGCGGTTGTGGAGGGTAAGATAGAAATCGTGCAGACTAAAGGAGCAGGTGGTACCACCTATGATGATTGCCTGCGATTTGTCTGGATTTTGGATATACAGATAGGAGGCACCGGTTACACCATGAGGCGAACTCGGTGATGTGCAACTGGAGAAAATCTGGGAATGGGCAAGGGAGGCGGCGAGGACTAGGAACACAGTGTCGTCAGCATAGTAAGGAGATAGACGGGAGGTTTGGGTTGAGGCATGGTGGCAGAATAAAGAAGAAAGAGGAGGGGAGAGAGGACAGAGCCTATGGGCACACTGGCGGAGGGGTGGAACAAACAGGAGTGGGAGTTGCAGACAGTAACATAGGAGGGGCGGCGGGTGAGGAAGAAAGCTATGAGGCTGACGTAATTAACAGAAAGGGCGTAGAACTGGAGCTTGAAGAGGAGACCGGAATGCCATATACGGTCGTAGGCTGTTTGGATATCTAGGCATACAAAAATCGCGGAGCAACGGGAATTGAGTTGGAGGGAGAGGAAAGGAGTCATGCGAAGCAGCTGGCCGTCAGCAGAGAAGGAGGGTCGGAAGCCACATTGGGAAAGGGGGAGCAATTGGTGGCGGTGGAGGTGCTGGTGGATATGACGGGAAAGGATGGTTTCCAGGACCGTGCTGAACACGGAGGTAAGACTGATGGGATGGTAGGATGAGGTCTGGGATAGGGGCTTGTTGGGCTTGAGGAACATGGGAGGTCTTCCACAGGTCGGAGAAAAATCCAGTGAAAACGATGACATTGTATAGGGTGGCAAAAGCTTCGTGGAAGGAGAGGGGGCAGGCGTGGAGGTGGCGGTAGCCCAGCCAGTCGATACCGGGGGTGGTGTTACGTTTTGTGTGAAGAGTGTCGATTATGTCACAGACAGTAATAGGAGTGTTAAATTCTGAAGGAGGGATGTGGTCCAACAAGTACTGGAAGCCAGGGGCGAGCGGAGGAGAGGAGGTATCGGTTCGCTCATGGACATCTGGGAATAGAGAGTAGGCAAAGAGGGGATCATCATGAATGGAACAGGCTTCGGAGAGGTTGGAGGCAAAGTGTTCCGCCTTACTGGCATTATCAGGAAACGGACCGTCATCATGGAGGAGCGGGTAGTGGGGGGAGGAGTGACTGCCAGTAATGCGGCGGAAGGCATGCCAGGACTTGGAGGAGTTGACAGGGGGGAGGGAATTAAGGTGCGTACATGTCTGGCGCCAGTCTCAGCGTTTCTTTGCATACAAGAGTTTTCTGATGTTTGGAGTTGCCGGTGGCGTTGGAGTGTATCCCAGTCACGGGTGCAGTGGAAGGAGCGGTACAGATGGCGGGATTTGCGGAGGAGAAGGACAGCCTGTGAAGGAAGGCTATGACGGTGAGGATGAATCGCCTGGGTGGGGCATCCCAGTTGGCATGGGAATAATCATGGGACGGGGCATATGACGAGGACCGCGGGCAGGGTGGGGGCGGTCGTCAAAGGTAAGTAGGACAGGGGCGTGGTCACTGCCTATTAGGTCAAAGACGTCCGCCATGATGCGGCCTAGGAGGTTGGGAGATGCCAGAATGACATCGGGTGTGGTGTTGCTTTCGGAGCGGGTTGGGTGGGGAAGGGGAAGGATGTCGCCCTGGAGCAAGGTGGTGACGAACTGATGCCACCACGAGAGTTCTGTGGGATGACTGGAATGAAGGTTGAGGTCGGCGGCAATCACATAGGTCGGGAAGGTGCGGTCGATGTGAGAGAGGAAAGCATACAGGATAGAAGAGTAGGGGCAGATGTTGATAGTGGCAAGGGTGACAGTGAGGGAGGGAAGAAATAGGCTGAGGACCAGGTATTCGATAGGATCATTGAGGTGAGGGTGCAGACAGATAGGATGGTGACGGAGATGGCCAATCGCCACTCCGACTCATGATAGGGGTGGGGGTACATCAGTGTGGTGGAGAAGGTAAGGATTTGAGTTGATGGGACGGCAGGGTTAGAGGAAGGTCTCGTTGAGCAGGAAGGCGTCCACACAGTGTTGGGGAAGAGTGTGTAGGAAGAGGTTCTTGTTGGATGGGAGTGAGCAGATGTTGTGGTAGAGGAGGGTATAGGACGAGCCTGCCATTATGGGGTAGAGGAGATAGGGTTGGGGATGGGAGAGGAGGGGAGGAAATTGGATGAGATAGGTCTAAACTTGTGTCTCTAGGCAGGAGAACGCGAAGTGGGAGTCTGCACGGGAGAAGGTGGCAAAGGTGTCCACATTGAACACTGACCTAGCGGCCAATGCAATCTGGTGGAGGGTGTGGGGTCATTGGAAAGGACGGTGGTTACGAACCAGATAGCGTCTTTGGCGTTGGTTGGAGGAACCAAGGATTGATTGGGGTGCATTGGACGATCTATGGGGCGGATGTGGTCGGTGAGTTCAGGTTTGGAGGGACCAGGTGCTGGGATGGATTTGCACTTGTATGAATAGGTTGGGTGGGGGCCACCACAGGTGTTGCAGGTTGGAGGGGAGGTAAGGTTTGGGAATTGTTCGTAGAGGTGGGAGTCTTTACAGTGGGGACATGTGGGAGGGTTTTTGCAGTGCTGCGTCAGATTTATCGTTATAAATGAGGCACCTGGCGCAGCGATAGGATTGTGGTGGGGATGATGAGGGTTGTACCGTGTGGTGGCGATCGTAGATTAGCGCACTCTCGAGGAAGAGGCAGTCAAGGGAAGATGCGGATTTGGTAAAGATCCGCATCAAACGGGTAGGGCCGGAATCATTGTGGATCTGCTTGGCGGACTGGATGGGGATGTCATGGTGGAAGTTTAGTTGTTCCAACACCTCTTCCTCCATGATCAAAGGACTAAGCCTTGTGATCACAGCGGTGAGGGATGGAGGGTGGTGGGGAGGGGGTGGTTGATGAGCGGAGCAGGCTGTATAGTAGGGATTGAGGGTGGCATGGGGGCCGAAAAGGACCTTGGGTATGCGGGTGAGGATGTCAGTGTGGAGGGAGGGGCTAGGGAATTTCAGGAGGACAGAGTCTTGGTGGGGAATAATTTGAGAGATGAGGGCTGTGGGGAAGTTTTTGCGGATTTGAATGGAGAGGTCTTTATGCTCGAGGAATCTGGGATCAGGATAGGACTACGTATGTTAACAGGTCGGGTTTTGGTGTGGGAGGATGGGGGTGGTGTCCATAGGGTCGGCAGATGGGAGAGGAATAGGGGGAAGGGGAGAGCTTTCTTAGACCTAGTGGAGGTGGGAAAAGGGTCCGCGCTTCCCCGTTTCTAGGTGCGCTTGGGGATGGTGCCAGGGGAGGTGGTGAAGGCAGGTGCAGGGGCGGGAGCAGAGGCGGGAGCAGAGGCGGTGATGGACGCATAGGTAGGAGGGGCCGGGAGGGAAATGGAGTCTAGAGGCATTTCCACTGGAGGTGGATGGTGGGCGGAAGGTATGGTGGGGGCGACTGTGGCGTATCTGCCACTGTGGGTCTACGGTGTGAGATGCGAGCAGGGTTTATCGGTGCATTGTAGGGGGCAGTGAGGGGGAGGTAGAAGGGAGGGGATGGGGGACCTTATGGGATGGGGAAGCAGAAAGGATGACATGATCCCGCTGGATGGTAGTTTGGGAAAGGCTCGAGGAGTTGCAAGTGATTGTTGTTGAGGTGAGGGAGGGGGTGATGGTGAGGATGACAGGTGTAGTATTGATAGGGGGCAGGGTTATTGTAGGAACAGAGGGCGATGAAAGTTGAAGATGGGTTGGCGGTGGAGGTGGTACGGTTGAATCCTATTCTGATGGGGACAATGAGGACGCCATGAGCATCTCGTGCTGCAGAGTCACAGTCCAGGGCGAGGAAAGGACACCGACGGTGCCGACGGGGCATTGCCGACGGCAGTGGGGCTGAGGCTGGTGCCGCTGCGGCGGCGGCGGCGCTGCAGGTGCTGCGACTGCCACTGCGTTGACGGCGGCGGAGGCGGCGGCGGCGGCGGCGGCAGGACGTCCGATCTCGCAGCAGTGCCCTATAAACGAGAAAAGTACGATGCGTAAGGAAACGCCTTTTGTCGTTCGCCTAGCAGTCTTGCGACACTAGGCCAGGTGATGTGGAGGAGCTCCATATGTTAATCTGTAATTAAGTACAAAATACTATTTAAAACGCAGAGAGTAACTAATATATCTCATTTTAGCATGCGAATTTACTTTCATACCAGTAATTGTAACACAGTGTAAAACCACATTGTGTTCAGCCCATGAGTAATATCTTTCATTGGTAACAGTAGGTAGAAGACTGACCAGATAATTTGCCACTATACCTCATATTTACAGTATAAGCCACCAGTAGCATCATCGTTCTACAAGCTTTTGTTTACAATGTACTTCTGCTTTTAAGCCCTAGATGGCACTTCCTAACAGTAGTTTTAATCCATGTTTACGTATGTGCCCTAAAACTATTATTTCTGTGTCCACATACATTCACAAATCGTTTAGTAAACATAATAATAACAAAAAGATGGAGAAGTAAGGGCATATAATGTGGATTATGTCCAAACCTATAAATTTCCGAATTATACTTATTCAAAATCTTGATATAGGTACATTGCTTGATCACACGCTAAACCTATAAATTTACTAATTATACTTCTTTAAAATCATGGCATAAGTGCATTGCTTTATAACATGGTAAACAGACATGTTATACGATCATTATGTCTAATTCAGAGGAACAATATGTAAACAGATGAAGCAGGGCAATAAACAAGGGTAGCAATTAATTAACAAAACAGACAACCTTATTAGGTACATAAAGGTCATATATTAAAGACGTAGAAACGCTACCTTAGAAGATCAGTTACGAAATATATAGGAAAAAATAACTTAATAAATATGATGAAAATTAATTCTATGTAGCCTAAGGCCTAGGTAGTGCAGTCTAAATTTAAGCTAGCTTCGTCCAACTATGTGACTTGTAAAAGGACACGTATAACAAATTGCGGTCTGAAATGTAAGTATAGAAAGTTTATGAAGAATAACACCATATACTGAATAGAACTCTCATATGTAACAAAATGACGTTCATTATACAAAATAAGAGAACAACATGTTAACATTATAGAGTGCACGTCAGCAAACAAGTAATACCCATGCCTAATGTAGATGCTATTTTGCACATATTTAGATTCTTATGTAAAACATTGTCTTACAATGAAGAACATAAAAAGGTAGTCTCAAAACTAAAAAACAATCAAAACATGAGCAACTTACGATCCTAAAGATCTGTATTACAATACTGTTGCTGTGTAACCCAAAGTCTATGATATAAGTTCCTTCTCTATTCTCAATTCTTGGAACACTTGTGTACATCACAGTCTAATAATGGAGATTTAAAGGTACACACATAGCAAAATGAAGAGAACATAACTAGAGAGGAGGTACAATAATTTGTAGTGATTAGTGACCTAGGGTCTATGTATTGCAATATAATTGTAGTAGGAGGGTTATCATTTGATTATTACAAATGAAGGGATAATGTATATATGATATAAAATTTCTTTACATATAATGAGAATATAGTTACATAAAAATAAGAAAAGTTGCACATAATTTTTGAAATATTTACAGGGAAAAAAGTATGGCATCATAAGGTATTGTAGAGGACTATCATATTAATAATAAAACAGATTGTATATCACCCATTGATCTAATGAAAAACCTATAACAATATACAGACTTGAAAAACTACGGAGTACAATTAATCAGTAAATCACTATATGGCATGATTAGTCTGTATGGAGAGATTCCATTATTAACTAGCCTATTATATATCAAAGGCTCACTAGAGCAGTTATATAAGGCCATCAAAATTGAGAAAATATTTGTACTTTACGTTTACTTGCTCATTCAAAATCTTGTCTGGTTCTTTTTTTATAATTACTGTGAATATTAATGCTCTCGAATAAGTCTAATTTCCTCTCTTTATTAATTGGGTGTATTATTTCCATATTTTGACTGATGTTTTCTATTTTATCTCTATATTCTTTCAACTGCTCCCCAAAGGCAGTTTTATTCTGTGAATATGTATGTTCTTTATACCTGGTAGTAAAGTTTCTACCAGTTTGTCCTATGTAGTAACAATTGCATTTTGGGGAGAACTTGAAAGAATATAGACATCAGTATGAATATGGAAATAATACACCCAATTAATAAAGGGAGGAAATTAGACGTATGGGAGAGCATTAATATTTACAATAATAATAAAAATGAACCAGATAAGATTTTGACCCAACATGTAGACATAGCATACAAAAAATTATTCTTAATTTTTGATGACCTTATATAACTGCTCTAGTGAGCTTTCGGTACATAATAAGCTGATTTCATTTGATTTGATTTTTTCAGATAAGCCAAAACAGTGTTGGTCCAACCCGCAACTGTCCACACCGAATCTAAGTTTATTGCGTGGTATTGCTCCCTGTATATCTAGAAAAGCCAACCAATGCCCTTGAACAGTGCAAGGAGTCCCTTTACCAGATCTTTATTAGACACAATTTCGTCGGGTCTCGTTGTCCCAAACGTTCTGTGCCTTTTACTCTCCAATGCAATGCATTCGAAGATCAGATGTGATGCAGTTTCATCACCGTCATCACAGATCCTACATTTAGGGTCCACTTCTGTTTTTCCCATTGTATGTAGGTGTTTTTTGAAATTCCCATGGCATGTCAGCAATCCAACCATTAGTCTAATCTCTCTTCTGTTCAGGCCCAGGATTGCAGAGCTTCTTTTAAAACATGGCTTTGGCATCATTACCTTGCCATGTTTTTGTTGGTAGACTTTGGTCCAATATTCTACGTGCTGTCTTCTGAGCCAGTTACGTAGATCCAATTTGAGCATTGCATGGGTGATTGTCAGGACAGGTTCCGGTCCAATGGATTCTCAGCCCCCATACTGGCTAATCTGTCGGCATGTTCGTTGCCACTGATCCCCGTGTGGCCAGGGACCCACAATATGTTTACTCTATTGCTTTCCCCTAGCTCCACCAGAACCCTGTGACATTCTGCACAAATTTTAGACATTGATCTCAGGGCTGCCTGGCTGTCTGAATAGTCATAGATGCTACGAACTTTGTAGCACCTACGCAAATTCTCCTCCACACACGACCTGATGGCACTAATTTCGGCCTAGAATACTGAGGCCAGTTTCCCTAGAGATATGACGCCCTCCAGTCTTGGCTGTACCCCATATACCCCGGCCCCAACACCTTGGTCTGATTTTGACCCGTCAGTGAACCAGACAATATCCCCTGTACGATGTCGAACGATTTTCTCCCACTGCTCCCTACTTCCAATTGTTATATTGAAAGGCTTGTTGAAGCAGTATGAGGTTATAATATAGTCGACTGGCATTCCCCGAACCTTTCCTATATTTACCACACTCACTATTTTGGTGTGTGATTCTGGATATCCCAAAGAGTTCCAGATTTTGCCAGTTTTGAGTCTGTATGCACCAGCCGCTGCCTCCATCTTGACCCAAAGTTGTAATGGGGGCGTATCCGGCATGGTTTCCATCCCAGCAGTTGGTGTGCTTCTAATTCCGCCTGTTATGGCTAAGCAGGCTAATCTCTGCACATTACCAAGCTCCTTACCAGCAACCTGCTGTTCTACCTTCTTCCACCACACGACCGCCCCATATGTGATCCTGGATCTAATCACCGTGGTGTATATCCATTACATACCTTTGGGCCTCAGGCCCCAATTTTTCCACAAGCTCTCCAAGTACTCACAAGAGTACCTTTTGCCTTGGAGCGAATATTCCTAATGTGAGGGGTCCATGTCAGTTTCTCATTAAGGGTAACATTCACAGGTAGCGCTTCATTAAAAGGTTTAGATTCCAAATTGAGTATTGGATGTGCTTCTTTGTGAATGGTACAACAACAGTCTTCTTAGGACTAACCCCCAAGTCCTGTTTTTTGCACTAGTCTTGCACAATGTCCAATGCCATATTCTTCACTGTGTCAGCAAATTTGCCAAGTATTAATATGACAAGATCATCTGCGTTTCCTTGGCAAAAGTACTGCCTAGAGTTTAATTCTCGAATGAGATCATTCGCCACTAGATTCCACAATAAAGGGGAAAGAACTCCTCCTTGCAGGCAACCCCTAGTGGTGTTGATTACCATTTTTTCATTCATCGTGGTAGCCTCTACCTTTCTTCCACTGAGCATGGCACTAGTCCTCCTACATTTAGTGGTCCCTAGGTCATGCACCTCTGCTGCCCAAACCATGGAATCGAAGGTCTTGTTGCTAAAAGCCCCCTCTATGTCCAGGAAGATACAGAGGGCTATTTTCTGAAAGTGTAATGCTTTCTCCACCTTCCAAAAGAGTTGGTGGAGAGCTGTCTCACATGATTTACCTGGCTGAAATGCATGTTGGTTTGATTGTAGGGGAGCTCTACTTAACCTCCTTTCGCCAACATGCACATTAACCAGCTTTTCCAATGTCTTAAGAACGAAGGAGGACAGTCTGATTGGACTCATATCCTTGACCTTGGTATGGTCAATTCTCCCTGGTTTTGGAATGAAGACAACCTTCACTGTCCTCCAGGAATTGGCAATGATTCCTGCTGCTAGGCTACCCCTGAATAACCTGCATAGGAATCTAATAAGATTTCCTCCCGCTTGTTGCAGGAGAGCTGGAAAGATTCCATTGGGGCCAGGTGACTTGAACGGTTGAAATGTTCCCACCGCCCATCGGACCTTACTGAAATCGACAGACTCCTTGGCCAAATCCCAGTCCTCTTTGCGAATACCTGAGAACCGTTGTCTCCCAGGAATCGCATTCTGGTCTGAGTTATCCCCCAGAGTATATTGAGGAAAGTGAGTCCTGAGGAGCAGTTCCAGCGTTTCATGTGCTGTCTTTGTATACTCCCCATCCTCCGTCCTCAATGTTCCTCCTGGATTAGTTGGTTCCCTAGTGAGTATTTTATGATGTCTCGCTTGAGACACTTCCTCACAGAATACCTTCCAGGATGCGTCCTTTGCACGTCTGATGGCAGGGCTGTAATTGACAAGCGCCTCACGATACTTTGCCCATTGTCCTTTGCGCCTCGCAAAGTTAAACAGTCTTCGTACCTGTTTCCTTTGCATTTACAGGGTATTATTCCACCAAGGCACACTTCTATTTGTGCACTTTTTGGTGATTGAGCAGTTGTCCTGGTATGAGGTCACTATAGCAGAGGTTACAGCCTCTGCTACTTCCTCAAACTCAGCTGGATTCCTTATTGAAGTTTTAATTTCCGATAAGCTGAAGTCAAGGTCTATCCTATAGGTCTCCCAGTTCATTTTCCTGGGATTCCTATAGGCCATGGTCTGTCTGGTTCCCATTTCTACCTTGAATTTAATATACATGTGATGTGATAAGAATGGCTCCAGGACCACATGCCAATGTTTGACATAACTTCCCATCATCATAGAACCAATAGTTATATCAATTTCTTATTCCCTTCTACTATTCATGAATGTAGGTTCATCACCCCTATTTAGAACCTCTAAGTTGTTAGATAGGAGAAATTCAAGAAGGTGCTCACCTCTACTGTTGGTGTCCTTGCTGCCCCACGATAGATTGTGGGCATTGGCATCACATTCCACCAACAGTTCATCACCTTGCAGATGGCAGGCTTCCGTCAGTCCTTCCAAAGGAGGAGGAGAGCTGTCTTCGTAAGGAAGGTATGCTGAGGCCAAAACAATTTCCCTCGTGATATCTTCCTCACGTTGCTGCATCTTGATGGTCACCAAGTCCCTGGAACAAAAATCCATCATTGGTATGAAAGGTATTCCATTTCTAACATAAATGCATGTTCTGGAGTTTTTTTTAAATTTCTAGCATAAATCAGCTTACCTCCAGTTCCACCGAGGCCTGATACACCACCTTTGTATAAACAGGGTTCTTGTATCAGGGCCATGTGCACCTCCTGTCTCACCAGGAGACGTCTCGGGGCAGCAGTGACCCTTTACTGTGCTGCAGATTTATCTTCAGCACTTCCAGTCCTCATCTTGCTGCCATTATTGCCTTTAAGGTCTTTCATTACCCTGACGGCGACCTGCGAGAACCATAGAAACGGTTTCAGACTTTGTACTCGCATTGCCTTCAGTGCCTTCTCTCCGACCTCCACCACCAGGGTTCGTCCTTTTGGAACGACATTTTGGTTAATTACCCTCCAAACCTCTGTCAAGGCTTTTGGGTTTTGGACCCTTATTTTCTCGAACAGAGTCTTTGGAGGGACATCCTTAAGGATCTTTGGTACCCACATTGATACCTTTGCGGTCTTCAGGAGTTCGGTTGCTGTCTTGAGCAGCAGCTTCGCATCCTCCCACAGGGATATCATGGACACCTTGTCCTTAAGCCATTCTTCTGAGTGCTCTTCCTCGCAGACGAAAATCAGGGTACCGCGATCTAGATAGACCCTCCTGAATTGGGGTCCTGGACCAGTGACCTCCCCCCCCCCTTATCTCTTCAAAGAGGGCCATCTGCACGAGCTACTCCTGCTGCAAGGTGATGCTCTCACCAGTGGGTATCCTTTTTGGACAACAGCCATTCTAAAGACCGAGACTGCAGTACCATACGTCTGTTTCCCTATTTCCTGCCTCAGCCCTTCAGGATCACGCCTGTCCAGAGAGGAGGGAGTCTTAGATTCCTCCCTAACCCTCTTGCCACCTGTCTTTGACGTCGAGGGGGTCTGTGTATCCCCTTCGACCTGAGGCAGTTTCTTTTTGGGGGTCTTGGGCTCAAGCCCTTTTGATTCCCTCCATTTATGCATAGGAAGCCATTCTTTTCCTCCCTTTTCCTTCTGTTCCTTGAGAAGTTTCCTCCTCTGAGCCCAAGACAAGGCCTTAATCCTAATCTGGTCCAACTTCTCTGTTACAGTTTCCACTTCTTGCTCAGGTCTAGACCCTGATTCAGAAGTAGGAGTGCACTCCATTGATCCTGATCCCCATGTCTGAGTATCTCAGATCAGAGATTGCCCCTCAGATTCTTTTAAAATACTTTCTTTCTCTATGTTCATCTTCGTCCCACGAGATTTGGAGATTTATATGGTCCACACCACAATAACCCTTCACGGTGCAAGGCTACTTACTCAGGGAGGTCGCCCGGTATCCCTGAGGCTCCGTTCGAGACACATCCACCCATGCACCCCTCGGCACGGATCGCATCACACCATGGGTTGGGAAAGGAATTGGGAAAGAACTGGGAGATGATAAGGAAGATGGGACGTTGTGGGACACGCTTGGTCTGATCCATCAGCTGAGGCCTTCGGTATATGCCTCAGCTCCACATGGATACGCTAGCCTCTTCACCCGCACGGACAGTGCTTTGTCAAGGTGGTTTCCCCCGGAGAGGACATGTTAACATTATAGAGTGCACGTCAGCAAACAAGGAATACCCATGCCTAATGTAGATGCTATTTTGCACGTATTGACATTCTTATATACAACATTGTCTCAAAATGAAGAACATAACAAGGTAGTCTCCAAACTAAAAAAAAAACAATCAAAATATGAGCAACTTATGATCCTAAAGATCTGTATTACAATACTGTTGGTGTGTAACCCAAAGTCTATGATATAAGTTCCTTCTCAATTCTCAATTCTTGGAACGCTTGTGTACATCATAGTCTAATAATGGATATTTAAAGGTACACACATAGCTAAATGAAGAGAACATAACTAGAGAGGAGGTACAATAATTTGTAGTGATTTGTGACCTAGGGTCTATGTATTGCAATAAAATTGTAGTAGGAGGGTTATCATTTGATTATTACAAATGAAGGGATAATGTATACATGAAGCATAGGTTCTACAACAGCTGCTGGCCAAAATGATCATATGTTGTAACACTCTTTTGACCATGTCCAAAATTGTAATGTATCGTACTTTTTGTCTTTACTTTGTACTTTTATAAAACATTTCTTTACTGTGGAGCAGTTGTAAATGATGCCATAGTGCATTGATACTGGTTGTGCATTACACATGAAGTATTTAAAAATTTCCTTTTTATAGTAAGGAACTGTGGCTGAGAATACACTTGTATTCCTTATTATATGTATTTCAATATACTTCAGACAGGTTTTATCATTTCCAAAATATATCTGCACACTGCTTTTACCAATTGGCATATGAGTTTTACCTGGCGAACCTGTCTGCAAGGATCTTACTTAGTTGGATGTACTAAATACACAGTCAGATTGCATTATTTCAAAAAAGGCTTATGACTAAGTGCAACAAAATTTGGAACATGACATTTCAATGCATATTAGTAATAGAACTTATTTAGAAATTTTGTTACTGAGTGCATTATTGAGAGAAAAGTTGGATTTTCTTATTTATTTTTCTCATATTTCAGTGGATATTTAGTATAGTGAATGTTTGCGTAAGCTTTGTCACTTTTTGTATTATGTTATTATTGTGTACTGTACAATACTTATTAACTTGCTGTTTTGAACTACCTCATTGCTAATGATTGTCGATTTGAAAATAAAAATACAGCTAGCACATGTTATAGTTACCGAGTCACGTGAGTCTTGACTGTGACACTGTATCTTGTTTGTGTGATTTGATTAATTTTGTTATAGACTACCAACTGAGAGGATAGAATTGCAGTGTGTGAAAAACAATTATTTGTCACATTAGTGTAATTTCAGTTACACAATGTCGAAAATTAGCAAGACATGCGCTGAGAGATAATGATCATGCTAATGATGCAGGTAGAGAAGAAGTCGATAGTCGAAAGTCTTCACACTGTATTGAACAAAATACAACAAGGAATACCGTTTTAGAACACTCGGAACAGAACAGTTCAACATGGAAAATGACAAACCACAGGATATGACAATACACGACTCCGACATTGACAGTGGGTACACAGAAAACAACTCATTAGTTCAGCCAAGTTCTACAATAAGAAACACAGGTGCGGTATCTAATTGAAACCTGTCAATGAATGATCTTATACGATTTTTAAAGTCGCGATTTGAGAAACTAAGAGAAAGTAATCAGAAAATTGAATACACTTGTTACTTGCGATGTCAGGAACTAAGAGAAAATTATGAGGAACTAAAGGAAAGTATTCAGAAAATTGAACAGACGAGCAACGCACTATTTGAGAGCATTAAAAGTTGTATTGAGAAAATAACTGAGTACAATAATCGATTCAAGGAACTACTTGTTAGTAATCTTAAACGTGAACATCAACAAACAAAAGAGAATATGACGAGAACAATCTGGTAATGGAAAGCGTCACTTCATGTATTCAAAATATGTAAGTAACGGAGATTGCTTACTTAAAACAGCAAAGTAGTCAGTTTGATGAGAAGTTACAAGATTTCCAAACAGTCACAACCAAACAATTTGGTATAATTAACAAATAGGTTGAGGAAATCAGTATCATAGTAAATCAGCTTAACGACAATACCGACAAAATTTTTGATACAGCGCAACCAGCACCTGTCTAATGAAACGGACGAATATCTCACTCTTGACCGATTTATACAAGGCCAAATGACCATTAACCAGCAACAGAAAGCTGAGGTCAAGAAATTGGATGGTCGACTAGGACGTGTTGAAATGAAAATTAATCGTGCACGCAAGGACTTTACAAGGTGACAGGATAAAGAACAACAATGAAAGCGAAGATTCGTATCTCAACCAAGTAGGTATACGTGAATTGATTGTACCGTGCCGCCTTAAAAATGAAAATGCACTACATAGTACACGTTCAAAGATGCCGTGTAGATCAAAGGAGCCATTTGACTACAAACACTTCCTCAGGGTACGCAAATTTAAAATAACATTTTCAAACATAGCTAAGGAAGAAGATAAGGATACCATTTGGTGCAATATCAAAGTAAAATGGGTCAATGAACATAGGTCCCTACTAGACAAATTTATAAATTTATAACAACATCCTTTTCAAACGCAAATAATCATCTTTGGTTAGTTTGCATACAAGAGGACTCTGTAAATAAACCTTATCTAGTACACATCTTAGTTATGGATACTGTGGTGCTAAGACATGTTTCGTGTCACCTGCTATTTCATAAATCTGGAGAAGCACGTACGTAACGTCTTATCCCGATGTAAACTTTGTCAAAAAGCAAAACCGCCCACTGTATCTCATTCAGCTCCACTTTTTCGAATCATCTCTTCCAAATTGAAGCAATTAGGGGCCGTTGATTTATCTGATCGTCTACAAAGGACAAACAATGGTTTTTCTTTCGTATTTGTGGCAATTTAGCTTATGTCGAAATTTATATCTTCCATTCGACTTCGCCGTGCCATGGCAAAGTCTGTAACGAATGCATTTATCAAACTTTTTGTGAAAGAAGTTGGCCACGTTGAAAAACTTATCTCCGACAATGGGCCACAGTTTAGATCTAAAGTCTGGATACATATGCTTGTGAGATTACCGCCTAATAGAAATACCGGTAATCAATAGCATTTGATAATTAAACAGTATGAAGTTCACTGCAAACATTGACCATGCCAATGCACTAAATGTTACACAATTTTAATCTTATTAATTATGGTAGCAATGTATGTACACAGTTGGGTGACAACATTTATAGTTAGGCCATAGGTAGAAATTCTCCACGTTGAGATTTGCTGTGTGCTTGTAGCTGACGGGAGGCCAGCGAGCAGGCCGACGTTGGTGGCTTGTTCCAGCTTAGGATTTTCCAGTTCGTTTCTGGTGAGGGGAGATAGGGACAATGGCGAGTGCCAGGCACAGTGCAATGCACAAATATTGTAATACCACTGGCATTTGAAGTAATACGATGCAGTTAGGAACCTTTAAGGCCATCATTACAAAATAGCCTGTTGATAAATAAACAATACATTAGCTGATATAGTCACTTCTAACGTAATATGTTTAATTGACAATGAAAAGTAATAAATTACCAACGAAGACAAGACAGTTACACAACTAGCATGGCAATGTTTGTTTATAAAAATAATATCTTAACTATTTCTCATTTTATTTTCAATTAATCTTTTGTATTTTGTCTTGAAGTATTCAGTTAAATCACTTATCTGTGGTATAAGAAATTGCACGATTATGATAAACAGTACAAAGGATGTTTATACTAATATAAAAACGTAAGAAAATATTTGTTTAATGTGTAGTGTAATTATTTTGATTTTAAGTAAAGTTTTAGAAATGTATTGGCTGAGCGCTGTACGTTGGCAAATCGGTTAGAACAGTTCACATGGGGAAGTTGATGACGTAGGGGAAAAAACCCTGGCAGTTGAGCTTTTGGCGCGCACGCGCGCGCGACGGCAGGAAGTGAGGACTGGAGAGCACGTGGTGTGGCTGGCCGGGCGGCGTCGCTCTGCATCAGTCGGCATGTGGACCTCGAGGTGGAGGTAATAGATTTGTGTCTGGCAATCGCCACGTGTGGGTGCTCGTCGTAGACAGCACCAAGTTGAATCGAGTGCTACTGTGTGTTTGTGAATATTTAGCCGGTGGAACATGGTGTGCATCGCATTAAATTAAAGTGACTGTGATTTGTTAATGTAACACGTGGCGTCGCATAGGCATGAACATAAACGGTGTTTGAGACAGCCACGTCATGATAAAACAATTTGCGACAAATATTCATATTGTCTGGGGGCTCACGAGCTATAACTTTGTTTGGTAAATGTGTCGACGTACAGACGTATCAGCCAAAGGGTTCAAACTAAGCTTCCCACAGTAGCCACACTGGGCCACAGGGTGATGGAACATTGCTTCTAGTGGGGCCTGCTGACAGGCCAAGCCGACAGTGGCTGAGTAGCACAATGGGCACACTCCAGTCGGCAGAAGTAGCTGCACCATCAAAGCTGCTCACAGCAACAGCTGTGCCTTCCAAGGGTTGCGGCGTGCAATGTGAAGGATCGTGCTCCTCCAAATACTGTATAGATACATTTACTCTACAGAACTTCTTATTGACAAGTAGAAGTATACAGTTCAATTATACGAATAATGGGTTTTCCGAACATCTATGTCCCCCAATTACACTTCGGATAATCGACGTTCTACTGTATATCATATTTTAGCTCAATGAAGGAATATCGACTTTTAACTTTTTGAACACTGCCAACAAACTTCAAATGCACGAAGTGAATTCCAAAAATTATTCCCATCTCAGAATATAAACATAAAAAGGTATTGCTTGCCCGCTTAGACGTGCACCCTGCCACCTGCTGAATTTCTAGCAGTGTGTGACAATACTGTTCATGGCTCTGGTTCATGGTTTGATTCGCGGCAGGGGGCCACATTTTCGTGGTTGACTAAAACTTCATTGTTGATTTTTACTACCTCCTGCCTGCGACTTCATTCATCTAGTATGGAGCAACTTCGAAAACTATTCCATGATAGTTTCATCTGTATGTCCTACCCAGGTCCAACTCTATCCCTCTCCAAAATTTCATCCAAATCCACCCAGTAGTTTCTGCTTGAAAACATAATTAACTTTCACAGTTATAATTATATTAGAGAGTACGATTAAATATTATCTGCTGCGTGACACACAGTAATTTACTTAAGAGTATTTAGGTTTGCCTTATTATGTCTTCCAGTAAGAGGTAAGGACCTAAATAGTACGAATGTTAATGGACTGCTGCTAGTAAGTTCAATATCGTAAACTGAAGGCGGTAACCTTTAATTGTTGTATTAAATAACTAGAAATGAGGTGGGTTTGGTACGATACGATGAAAATGTGTATACTACTAAATTAACGTTTATGTATCCTCTTAAAAGTCAATTGTCTTCACGGAATCGTGTTAGTGTTAAGTCGTGACATTTTTAATCCTGTTTACTGAATTGGTGTGTGATGTAGCAATATGTTATAAACCTATTGGTATCGGCAGACGTGGTATGACAGGGGAAGTGGTTATGGACTATTTTCGTAATACTGTATAGAAAATAAATGGCAGAAGAAAGAAGTCAGGAAGACCATCCGATGTTAGGTTTTGCGATAATGAACACAGTATTCACAATACAGGCACATCATTATCTGATATGCATGTCTAAGAAGACGAAAACTTCGAAAATGATTTCTGTATTTACTACAACGGGAAAACAGGTCCAAATGGTCACAAAAGCCGCCCAGTAGTTCTGAAACGTGAAATTGAAATTAATGGCTGTTAATTTCTTTATGTTAAAAAATTACTTTTCTCCTTTCAGAGATTAAAATAGCCCTAAATTAACACCAGATGAAGCAAAAAAGAATAAATACTACGAAAATAAAACGAAACTATTACTTTACCTTTGTACCTGGAATTGGAAAATTATAATAAAGATTGTTTTTCCTTAGAAATATCTGTCGGGGGGGGGGGGGGGGGGGCTGCAGGCCGGCAACCACCTCCCCCCTGTTGGAAACGCCTTTGAAAAGTCGGCGCCTGTGGTATAGTTTTAGTTTAGGGAGGGCCCCAACGTCATTTTTGCCCTGGAGCCCTTGGTGTAGTAGCTACGCCACTGTGTATATGTTTAGATTTAATCATTGGGGTCACGTTTACATGCTTTCCTTATATATTCCTTTTCTTGTTGTTGTTTGTGTTAAAACATGTGCTTCTATCAGATTTGCAGTTCAATAGTGGTACATGAGGTAAATATATATGTATGTATGCCAACACTAAAGGATAGACGAAATGGGAGTGTACTGTTTATGTGTGTGTATATATGAGCAGGGCTGGCTATGTGGTGTAAGTTGTGGGGTGACTCAGTGAATGAGAAAGTGGTGGACATTGATGCAGGCAGTGGGGTCTGTGGCTTAGATAAATTGTGATGAAAATGTCAGCTGACAGTGTTGCATATGTGGGTGCGACTGACCATATGGGTCAGAAGTGAGGAATATATGTTTGTTGTGAATGTTTTGGCTAAAGGTGGGTTGAATTGAGAAATGTTTCAATGAGAGAAAGTGTTTGCTCTTTAATGTCTGTCTCTTTTGAGTGTTTGGTAGTTAACGAGTCTAATAGGGAATGCTCTGTACTGTTATATCAAACTGATTCTGATAACACATTTTGGTTTTTTAATAGTGCTCAACTGTTGACTGAACAATTTCTGCAACAACAGTCGACGAGAACTATTTTTCTGTCCAGCCTAAGTATCAATAGGGTTTGGTGATATTTTATTTAAAAATGTAGATGTTTTGTGATAAACTAATTTTGAAATTAGACTTTAACCTTAGATATTTTATTGTGGGGAATACTTGTGGAAAGCACATGAGGCTGATGACAGGGATCCAAATTTAAATCTCACGCCAGCAAAAATAATTTCTTTTTGGTGCGAGGGGGTAGGATTTGTATTTATGTTTGTAGGTGTCATTATGATAGAAGAAAATTCTCTATGATAACATTCTTTTGGTAGCATTATTTGAACTTTAAGATATATTTTAACACAGGCAGGTTGTTGGTATTGTATTTGATGGAGTAATACCCCAAGTATGCCACATATTCTCTTGTCTGTTTCATCTGAAGCTATGGCTGATGAGAGTGCAGGCATGGTGGTTTGGGTTAATCTGATAATGACTAACACAAACCACTTTGAGTTCTTAATTCTGTTGATTTGCATGTTACTGTACATGTCTCAATGCTTAGTTTCAATTGCACCACGTCTGGATGGCAGGGGGGTGGGATACAAATCCAACCGAATCCTGGTGTCCAGACAAACTTTTGTCTATGTTGACTCATGAGTGCCTTCTGCTCTTCCTGTTAAATGCACGGTGCATATGACGTGTGTGAACAAGAACGCTTGATCCAGTGCCATGAATCTAAGCTGCAACAGCATGTTGGTTGAAATGACGGAGACATAGGACCGTACACCATGGACCAGAGTTGCTGCAACGATGGCTCTGGTGTTCTCAGTGTCAAAGAGGTGAGAGATTTCTTTAAACAAGTGGAGTGTACACTGTCAAAAGTTTTATAGTGATAATTCTAGTTTTTCCATGTAGAACAAGGTTCTCTAAAGACTAAAGTTTAATAATATTATAAATTTGGTGCCAATTCTGTGTATAGACAGCAGGCACACTTAAATTTCATGGATGTAATTAGTTATAAGGTTTCTTTTCTTAAAAAATATGCACACACTATAAGTGGTCTTAATGGTACAAATATTGGGAAATAATCTCACTGCCCTGTTTATTTATTTATTTATTTTGCATTATTTGAGGTCATAATTGGTATAGTGTTTGAGCCAATCCGATTCAATAATCTTGTAATTTAAAATTTTGCTCATTTGAATGTATTAATTTTGGTGCTACTTGCGCCATCCTGCACATTGTTTGGATGCCGCAAGTGGGGGTATTGTGAGATTACCGCCTAATAGAAATACCGGTAATCAATAGCATTTGATAATTAAACAGTATGAAGTTCACTGCAAACAATGACCATGCCAATGCACTAAATGTTACACAATTTTAATCTTATTAATTATGGTAGCAATGTATGTACACAGTTGGGTGACAACATTTATAGTTAGGCCATAGGTAGAAATTCTCCACGTTGAGATTTGCTGTGTGCTTGTAGCTGACGGGAGGCCAGCGAGCAGGCCGATGTTGGTGGCTTGTTCCAATTTAGGATTTTCCAGTTCGTTTCCGGTGTTTGAGACAGCCACGTGGTGATAAAACAATTCGCGACAAATATTCATCTTGTCTGGGGGCTCACGAGCTATAACTTTATTTGGTAAATGTGTCGACGTACAGACGTATCAGCCAAAGGGTTCAAATATTGTGAAATAAACAACATAAAGTGAACTTTCACGTGTTTTCAAAAATAGTAGTTAGGACACCCTTTTCTCTCATGAACTTGAATTTATTATGAATTTGTTTTGTTAATCATATGCAGGGAAGGAAAGCTGCGAACGTGTGATATCATCCCCTAGAAAACGTGTCAAACAGTCGCAACAACAGTTCCAGTGTTTTTGCATGTTTAGGAATTTGGTTCGCAGCTGGTGGTTGTGAGTTTTAGAAATTAATCTTTCCCTATTTTAAACTCTCACCCCGACCTTCACCCTCGCATGCTGCAGCGCAGGGAAATGAAACGTGTATTAAATCTCTTTATCATACTGTTTCTTACCCTTCTGAACACGTTATGAAGTAACTCGGGAATTTGTGTAGGCTATATTGCCATCGGCAATATAATACATGCGATAAATATTTTCATTCTTTTCAAAACGTAATAAACGATCTTACCACACTTGTCTTTCACAGACATTGGTGCCAAAAAAATAAACAACCACCCGCCCGCATCAAAGAACTGATACCTTTTCCAAAGCACAGATGTTTATGGCATAATTAAATTATTGAACTGGCACTGGCCAATATAAAGAGAGCCGCCGACAGAAGAAACTGTAATGCCAAGCAAATCCACATAGGTCAAAAAATTGTGATTAGTTCTCATCACCTATCTCATAAATGAAATCTAGAATTAATAAATTGTTCTTGCTTTACAATGGTCCATATCGGATTAAGCACATTATTCATGATGATGTCGTCGAGATTGAAACTTTACAGACTCACAAAACTAGGGGTATACATCACATTTCCAATGTTAAATTAAACAATTTGTATTACCTTTTGTATTTTTCCAATATGGTGTTCAGAAAATATTCTCAGGTTAAATTTGCTCATGTTGGATTCTGCATGAAGTAGCATTTTACATGGATTACGAACTTTTACTATAATTCTACAACCTCATATGTACTAAATCATATTTGTATACCATTGAATTCTATGTTTCAAAAAATTTATTGTAATTGTACACCTATTGTCAAACTGTAACTTTACACAATTCAAAGCTTACAGATTCATGTACCAAGGCACATGATTTACCATGATTTTCCATTAACAAATTAACGTAACGAGTGACTTAGCAAAAAATAATAATTCTGATTCACTTAGAGGATACAGACTGTCTCTTCCAATAAAATTAGTGTTCAAAAATGTTCAAATGTTTGTACAGCTTGTGAGACTTAACTAGGGGTTATCAGTCCCTAAAGTTACAAACTACTTATGAACTAACTAATACTAAGGACGGCACAAATATCCATGCCCTACGGGGGATTCGAACCCCCGACCGTAGTGGCCGTGCAGACCGTGACTGGAGCGCCTCAGTCCCCTCGGCCACCGCGGCCGGCTAAAATTAGTGTGTCGCAGCCTCACTATTACGATGCATAAAACTCCCCACAAATATAATTACCATTTAACTTAAAAGCACGTAATAAGATATTACCTGTTCATAATACGTTGGAGTGATTATCTGTTGCATCTGGTAACAGGTACACTAATAATTCAGTCCCGTTACAACTTCAGTTGATCATTTGTGGGGCTGTGATGGGACCGTGCATCTCGTCAACGCAGAACTACGCGAACTGATCGAACAGTCGAGCAATATCCCAAGACTGTGTTCACCACCTGTTTGATCCAGTTGACGCCTGAATCAGTCGCCTCATTGCAGCCCGTTGTGGAAAACCTCGATACAGACATGGTTGTTTCACCATGGATCGAAACGTGCCACATCAGTATCGATTGAGCTATTGTTCTGTAAATCCCTTCACGCACATTTTAAGCAATGTTTCAACAATACATTCTAAGTGAATTGGATTACTCCAAGAGGCCGTATTAATTAGTCGAAATGTTGGAATAGTTCGAAATCTAACTACAACTTACTTACTGCTTCGGCCACACATAACGCAGTCTGTCTTTGGCCTCAGCAATCATCCTCGTCCATCGTCCTCGGTCCATGTACTCTTCTTCAGACAGTGCCAGCGCACTCCTATCCCCTCTGATCTACTCGATCCATGGCAGTCGTGGTTTGCCTCTGGTTTCCTGTTGAACTACCTACCTGACGATCTGGCCGTCTCGTCGCACTACATGTCCATAATTCAGTCATCTTTCTTTTATCACTGCCACGATGTCCATAACTCCTGCAACACACGGTTCTTTCTTCCATCCATCTCCATCGTTCACTGACTCAAAAATCTATCTGAGGATGACATTCTCAAATCTCAGGCGTTTTCTTTCCATCTTTGGGGTAATAGTCCAGGTCTCTCCACCATATAAAATACGTTCTTTGAGGAATCTCAATAGCATTCGCGTTTTCAGTAGCTTTCCCAGAGCAAACCTTCACCTGTTTGGAGCTGGTTTTCGTGCGGTAATTTCCTGGTCTGTCTCGTTCCTTTTATTGAGTATATCCCCAAGGTATTTAAAGCTTTTTCCCTTTCAAAGACTTTGTCACTCACATTTAGAGGTCCCCCACCATTATCTCTGCTATTTGGTCTTATCCATATTCAAACTGAGGCCTGTTCTCATTGCCTCTTCTTCCAGGAAGGGGACATTGGCAGTATACGTATACGGTGACGGGAGAAGCAGATGATGAAATTTCAGTACAGACGCTATATAAAGGTAGTGGAGACGTATTAGAATTGTTCCTCCCTGCATGTAGAAAGCAACATGAGCAAATTTAACCTGAGAATATTTACTGTTGGTAGGTTCAATTTACGTCTTAGAAGATACCGAGCGTCTCTCGAGACTGTTTCGAAGCTCTAAGGGGAACAATAGTTTTCTATAGGCATTGCGGATTATCCTCAACACAAATCGAATTAGATATCGGATAAAATGAAGCAACTGTGATGCTTATCAGTAAAGTGCTGGATGCGGGAGGGAACAATCATTTCATTCTCTAACAGTGCGCGAGGAAAACGAACAAATGAACCCCGAAATATTTCTGTTCTGTAACTGAATGCCGTGCACCTCGGTAGCACAGTGGTAAGTGCCAGACGGTAGACCCAAAGGTCGTGGGTTCAGTTCCTGCTAGGTCCTAGGATTTTTATCTGTCACTTTCCAATTCCTTCCCCTCTGGCAGTATTGATGATGTGAAAAATATCGAGTAGCCTCGTGGTTCGGAACCCACTTTAAACTATAGGTCCCTCTGTAATTAGCTGGGGAAAGTCAGTTCGAATTTCAGAGGCACGCAACGGCTTACCACCTCCAAACAGAACCATGCCTAGTAAATCCCTGACTTGATCAAACCAATTTGCTTTTCCTTCTTATTTTTAATTGCCCGCCCTATCTAATGAATAATGCCTACTCCGTCATACACAGCTGGTGGTTTACTCGTTGAGATGAATATGAGTACTGGGCACTGAAACAGTGTCACACACAGCAGCGTGTTTCGTTACAGGATCATTTGTTGATCGTGAAAGCGTTACGGAGATGATCGATAAACTCCAGTCTAAGACTCTGCAGGAGAGACGCTCTGTCGCTCGGTACGGGCTTTAGTCGAAGTTTCGAGAACATACCTTTACCGAGGAGTTTAGCAGTATATTGCTCCCTCCTACGTATATCTCGCGAAGAGACCGTGAGGATAAAATCAGAGATATTAGAGCCCACACAGAGGCATATCGACAATCCATCTTTCCGCGAACAATATGTGACTGGAATAGGAGGGATAACAGATAGTGGTACTCAAGGTACCCTCCGCCACACACCGTCAGGTGGCTTGCAGAGTATGGTTGTAGATGTAGAACAACAGAATTTGGTTATACAGTGATTTGGACGAGTAACCGGTATTTGATTTGACAACTTTGTTAGATATATTAGGGATAATTTATTTACGATACTTACATAATGGCATTCGCAGATTTGTATCTGCTTTAGTTGATGAATGGCAAGTTTTCACAGCTTCTCATTGGCGATGTTTTGTGTGTATGCATTTGTGAATGTTTTACTGTGTGTCTGTGTTCTTTTGTGTGTGGAGAGAGCTATTTATGATGTGTGACTTTGTGTGTGTGTGTGTGTGTGTGTGTGTGTGTGTGTGTGGAACATAGAGAGAAATTTGTCGCGTTGAAATGGAAGCAGGCTTGACTTCGAAGGCAGGGTTGTCGACTGAACACAGCACTTGTACTGAAAGCAGGGTTATTGCGAACTGAAACGTACACGCAGCACTGACTGCCTCTCGCGCAGAGTGCTCTGCTATTTATACACAGATAGAATGTACCAGGTATTCTGGAAATATTAATTAAAAAGAAATAAATTCTTGCTGGTGGACGGGAATTTTTTATTTTTTTACTAGTTTTTTCCTACTTACTAGGTACGTGCTTTAGACAATTTTTTTTCTTTTTACTAACGGGCCTCCTCTCCATCCTTCAGACGGCCTTGCGCTCACCAGCGTTCGCCTTCCTCGGCGTCGGCTTCAAATGCCACACAGCACAAAACATTCCTCTGCTGTATGGTACCAGTGTTGTATTGCAAATCAAATCAATTGCGTCTTCCCTTCAAATCATAATACAAAACTAAAATGATGCTCTATGGAATGAATAAGAACTACCCACTCTTCGTATAGCAAAAAGAAAAATTAAACTTGTAATTCAAACAGCTGAAAGTGGTATTCAATACGTAAGCGAAACCTTTAAAAAGTTTCGGAACAAATTCCTGTATTTGGAACGCTTTTGTAGAACGTAATCCTGGTCGTTAATATAGAGTATGAAATCTTGTAAGGTAGGATATTTCTGGTTAATCGCATAATAAATAAACTGTCCTAGAAGCCAAGTGTAACTATTATACTTGGCTTCAGGGTAATATTTCCAATCAGGGCGCAGTATGTCATGTACAGTAACGTTCAGTGTGGTGGAGCGAGTCATAAGAGCCAGTCTTCTTCTGGTCCACGTCCAGATCTCAGTCTGATCTCGACAGACAAATGCGTGCGCTAACGTGTCCAGCAGCTGGCACCGAGTGCAGTACGGCGTGGCTTTTAATTTGATATTGTACATCTTTTCGCCAATATGGATGACTTCATTTACAACGTCATATCATATCGATCTAAATTTCGTACTAAGTACTGAATTATGGATGTTTTCCATATAGCAGTCCAGTTACAAATCGAATATTTCAGATAGATTTTATTCTGTTGCACTATGTCAGTGAATGTGAGATATAGTGATGCAGTATCGTAAGTCCGTTGATGTGCTCGTATATAGCCTACTTCTAGGTAAAATTTTGTGACGTGTTCCAGTTCCGGATTGATACGGGCGAGGTTGACTGGCACAGTCTTGTCCGCAGGTTCTAAGCGGACAAACAATTTTTTGGTGATCGTATTGTAATCGGCCTGCATAAGTTTATGGTTCTGATGATAAATAGTGACGTTCACTGCGCTTCCAAATGTTTGAGCCCGAGGCCCTTACTGCAGCTAAGTGACCCTGCACGAAAAACCACTTTACAGATTATGCCTCTCCACAAGTACCAACCTGCTCTGGGTGTCATTTTCTGAGCTGTGGTGAAGGGGATAAGTAAAGTTGCAGCTACGTGGTACATTTTACTGTAGACATAACCATTGATGAATAAGGCTTTTTGAACGCGGTCTAAAATTCTTGTAGGATTATCCCGTAGAGTAGCACGTAGCACGTAGCACGTTTTTCTTGCCAGTTGAGCTGTACCATGATACTGGGATTAGGCGCAAGAATCAGTCCCAACTGCTTTCTGGTCTCGGCTATAGGAAGCCACGTAGATGCAATATAGTCTTTATGCGGTCCTAACAATAGCAACTGAGACTTCCGCTCGTTCACCCTGGCACCACAAGCATGGGTATACTCTTGAACTGTCCTCTTGGTGGTATCGAGTTCTTCGCTGGAGCTGACGAGGACACTGACGTCGTCGGCGTAGGCTTGGCATACTGTACTTGTATTGAAAATCTGTAACCCTTGCAAGTTGGTGTATAACGTTCGGAGGAGTGGTTCCACAGCTATCGCATACAGAGTCGTAGACAGTGGACATTCTTGTCGGATACCTCGCTGCTGTGTAATAGATGGAGTGAGTTGACCATTAATTTTGCATCTGAATGTCGTATGACAAATTCAATGTCTGATGATTGAAATAAATCGATCGCTGAAGCACATAGTCCTTATAACTTGAAGTAAGAAATTGTGGTCCACTCTGTCAAAAGCTTTATCGAAGTCGAGGAGGTTCGAGTCCTCCCTGGGTCATGGGTGTGTGTGTTTGTCCTTAGGTTAGTTTACCTAGGTTTAAGTAGTTCGTAAGCTACGGACTGACGACCACGAAGTTTGGTCCGATAGATTTACGAAAATTTGATTTCATTTGAAGTCAAGGAATGCCAGTGCCATTTTGCTTCCACATATCCAGGTGAGGTAAATTAAGTCTCTGTATTCGGCGAGTGTGGTCAACGTTGAACGCCCAGTAACCGCACTTTTCTGGTAATGACCAATAATCTTGCGAAGGAAAGGTTTCACTCTCTTGTTCAAGAGACGAGTCAGTATCTTAAAATTCGTGTTAAGAAGTCAGTCAGTCAGTCAGTAAAAATAGAATCATTGTTGGATCTCTCTGCCAATAAACTCAGATGTCCTAGCCAAGATTTCAAATAAGTGAAAGTCATTGTCCGAAACGACGTATCTTCATAAAGGTTTTGATACAAAAGTGAAACGTTCCAAAATAAGCAAAGAAATGTTGTTAAGTATTTCAAACACAAAGCGAAATCAGTAACACTATGTTCAATGTTTGTTGGTATTCGTAGACATAAGATTGCTTAATTCTGTCCCAGACGTTCGCTTCCTTGTTGTACTACCCCATACTTATTATGCAGCAGCGGTGTTTATTAGTTCTTTGATGCACTACAGCGTCTCCATCGCTTGTTTGCTGTTCTACGCAATCCATACTTCAAGCATAACCTACATCTAAAACAATTTCCCTGATTCCACTTTTATGAAACGAAATTGCTCTTCGCAAATCCCTGAAGTAGTTTAGAAGTTCTAATAGATGAACAGAAAGTTACTGAAAACACTTAAGATTCCGATGTATCTTATTTTCCGTGATCCGATTTTCATGAAATCATGCCTATATGTTGCTCCAATCTCAGCTCAAATTTCCGGTGAAAACCGCATAAAAATGTGTTAGTAGTTTTTTTTCTTTTAATGCGTTTCCGAAACGTGTTAGACATAGCCATTCTTCATGAATATGATGTAGCTTACATCATACATCAGTTATATTCGCCATTTAAAACATTTCATGATCTTTCATATCTCAGGATAATGGGCTGAGGCATGGAAAACTGAAATATAATAAGTAATAAGTATTTCCTTAATGAAGTAGAAATATCGCTGAAAACAATTATTCTTGCGGATGGCTCTCTTTCTGTTATACGCGCTATTGTCGCTCCAAGCGTGAGACTTAAGCTTCCATAGCAGTTGTACATATATGTTAGACTGTGATATCGGTATGTAAATATTTTCAGAAATATGGTACATTTTAAAAGTCAAAGAGTAAGTAGTATTTTCAAAGGGTAATAATCCGATCGCTGCCCCGAACTTCACACGAACACCCGCAGCGCTATCTATTAGTTCTTTGCTGCATTGCGCCGTTCTTTCCAAGAAAGAAATAGACCTAAAACTTCAAATTACGATATCTTTTGCTTTTCTGATCTGATTTTGATTAAATAAAGCCTATATGTTGCCCCAGGATATTCTCTATTTATCTGGGATACCAACTTGCATGTTCATTTGGTACTTTCAAAGATTACTCTCTACAAATAGATACATGCTTTGATAGAAATGTTTAAATTGTGATATCTTACTTTTTCTGATCTGATTTTGTGAAATGAAGCGTTTCTGTAACCGCAAGATACCCTCACGTTTCCGGAGAAAAACCCCTGAAATTCGTCGGTTAGTTTTTGAGATGAAAAAGGCTGCCACACCTCGAATCTCGCTCTGCGGCGAGTAAATCGGGGACGGGAGGAGAGGGGAGGGGAGAGGGAACAGGAAGGATACGTGACAGTGGAGGGGAAGGATTAGGTGGGAATAACGAGATGCAGCTTAGGAACGGAGTGGGGAGCCGGGTGGCGGGAGAAAAATAAATATAAACATAGAAAATAAAATAAAATAAATATACAAAATAAAATAAAGTCAATATACAAAATGCGTGCACACTGAAAGTACACAAGACCGCGTACACTCACACACACACACACACACACACACACACAAACACAAACAAACACATGCGATCACAAATTCACGCCAGGCCACCTGTGTGAAAGCTGCCATGTAACTTACCAACTGTGCTGCAAACACTGTGCAACTTTCTATACTGGCATGAGCACCAACCAGCTATGCATTAGGATGAATGGCCACCGCCAAACTGTGGCCATAAACAAAGTGGACCACCCTGTGCCACAGCATGTAGTGGAGCACATGCTTGATTTCAATGGCTGCTTCATGACCCGGGCCATCTGGATCCTCCCATCCACCGGCAGCTTTTCTGAACTGCACAGATGGGAGTTATCCCTACAATACATTCTCCGATCCCGAAATCATCCAGGCCTCAACCTACGATAACTTCCGTTTTTCCCCATACTTTACAGCTCCCACCCGTCTATCCCAAACCTCACCTCTTTTGTGTGGTACGTACATCTACATTTACATGCATACTCCGCAATTCACCGTAAGGTGCGTGGCGGAGGGTACACCGTACCATTACTAGGCATCTCCTTTCCTATTCCAATCCCAAATAGAACGAGGAAAAACGGAATGCCTATATGCCTCCGTACGAGCCCTAATTTCTTTTATATTATCTTATCTTTGTGATCACTACGCGAAATGTAAGTAGGCGGCAGCAAGGTCGTACTACATTCAACTTCAAATTCCGGCCCTCTAAATTTCCTCAACAGAAATTCACGAAAAGAACGTCGTCTTTCCTCCAGCGATCCCCAATTGAGTTGACGGAGCATTTTCGTAACACTCGCACATTGCTCGAACCTACCAGTAACAAACCTAGCTGCTCGCCTCTGAACCGCCTCTATGTCTTCCTTTAAACTGATCTGCTGCGGGTTCCAAACACTTGAGCAACACTCAATACGTGGTCGTACAAGCGTTTTATGCGCGGTCTCCTTTACATGTGTAGTACATCTTCCCAAAATTCTCCCAATAAACCGAAGTAGGCTGTCCGCCTTACTCACAACTGTCCTTACATGTTCGTTCCATTTCATATCGCTCTGCAATGTTATGCCTAGATATATGAACGACGCGACAGCATCAAAAAGCTCACTACTAATGCTGTACTCGAATATTATGGGATTGTTATTCCTACTCATGCGCACCACCTTACATTTTTCTACATTGAGAGCTACCTGCCATTCTTCGCACCAACTAGAAATTTTGTCTAAGTCATCCTGTATGCTATTACAGTCAGTTACAGACGACACCCTCCCATACACCACAGCATCATCAGCAAACAGCCGCAAATTACAACTTACTCTATCCATCAGATCATTTATATAGATAGAAAATAATAGCGGTCCTATCACACTCCCCTGGGGCGCACCTGACGATACACTCGTCTCTGATGAACACTCGCAGTCGAGAACAACGTACTGCGTTCTATTACTTAGGAAGTCTTCCAGCCAGTCACAAACCTGTGAACCTATTCCATAAGCTCGTATCTTCGTTAGCAGTCTGCAGTGAGGCACCGCGTCGAACGCCTTTTTGAAGTCGAGAGAAACACAATCCTCCTGTTCATTCATGGCTCGCAAGATGTCGTGTGAGAAAAGGGCAAGCTGCGTTTCACATGAACGATATTTCCTAAACAGAAAGAAGCTTTTTCGTTTCAAGGAAATTTACTATGTTCGAACCGAGAATATGCTCCAAAATTCTACTTGAAACTGATGTCAATGATATTGGCCTGTAATTGTGTGGGTCAGTTCTCTTTCCTTTCTTATAAACGGGAGTCACCTGCGCATTTTTCCAGTCACTAGGAACTTTGCGCTGAATGAAAGATTCGCGATAAATGCAAGCTAGGTAGGGGGCCAACGCCGCAGAATAGTCTTTGTAAAACCGAACTGGTATTCCATCCGGACCAGCTGACATTTTCGTATTTAGCTCTATCAGCTGCTTCTCTACACGGGAAATACCTATTACTATGTCCTCCATTTCGGAATTAGTACGTTGATCAAATGATGGTACATTTGTGCGGTCCTCCTGCGTGAAAGATTTCTTAAAACTTAAATTTAGAATTTCAGCTTTTAGTTTGCTTTCTTCTATTACTGCCCCGGAATGATCAACGAGTGACTGGAGAGTGGGCTTTGACTCGCTTATCGATGTTACTTAGGACCAGAATTTTTTCGGGTTCTCGGAAAGATCTTTTGGTAAGGTATGGCTGTGGTAATTATTGTATGCTTCGCGCATCGATCTTTTTATAGACGCACGAATCTCTACTAACTTTTGCCTGTCATCATTTGCGTGTTCTTTTTTGAATCGAGAGTGCAACAATCTTTGCTTTCTCAGCAGCTTTCTAACATTACCACGGTGGATCTTCTCCATCCTTAATGGTATTTACTGGCAGATATTTCTCTAACCCTTTATTTACAATACACTTAAATTTAGTCCACAATTCTTCTACATCCGTAGTCCAAGTGCGATTCTAACATTTGCTTATTGGCTCTTCCCAGCGAAAACATGAAACACGCTCCTAGCCTTCTTGATTGCACTTCGGTCACCGTCGACGCTATGACGATATCATGATCACTAATTTCTGTCCCTACACAGACATCGTTAATAAGGTCAGGCCTGTTAGTGGCTATAAGGTCTAAAATATTTCCATTGCGCATGGGTTGCTGGTTTAACTGCTCAAGACAGTTTTGCGAGAATGTGTTCAAAAGTTTCTCGCAAGACTGCTTGTCTGTACTGCCTGAAATGTAACTAGAGAGGTCCCAATATCTAATCTTAAGGTTGAAGCCTCCTGTGACTAATATTACATACCTATGAACTACCTGGTGTAGACTTTCTTTGAATGATTCTAAAACTGCTACAGCAGCACTGGGGGGCGGTAAAAACACGCAAATACTAACTTTACCTCTTTTAGGCCTGTTATACGTGCCCGTAAAACTTCACAGTTACTATCAAGCTCGAAACAATATCTTTGTCCACAGCGATGAACACTCCTTCTCCAGTTGTATCCGATCTATATTTCCTGTATACATTCCACGCCTCGCTAAATATTTCTGAACTTGCCACATCATGATTTAGCCAGCTTTCGGTGCCTTAATGTGCAAACGTGTGAGTGTGTGTGTTTGTGTGGGTGTATGTGTTGAAATGTTCAAACGGTTGTATAATTTATGGGACTTAACAGCGGGGTCGTCAGTCCCTAAACTTACAAACTACTTATGAACTAGCTAACACTAAGGACGGCACAAATATCCATGCCCGAGGTGGGATTCGAACCCCTACCGTAGTGGCCGTGCAGACCGGCACTGGAGCGCCTCAGTCCTCTCGGCCACCGCTGCCGGCAGTGTCTGTGTGTGTGTGTGTGTGTGTACGCGGTCTTGTGTACTTGCAGTGTGCACGCATTTTGTATATTTATTTTATTTTATTTTCTATGTTGATATTTATTTTATTTTTCTCCCGTCATCCGCCTCCCCACTCCATTCCTAAGCTGCATCTCTTATTCCCATCTAACCCTTCCCCTCCACTGTCACGTGTCCTTCCTCTCTCCCCTCCCCTCTCCTCCCGTTCCCGATTTACTCGCCGCAGAGCGTGGTTCGAGGTGTGGCAGCCTGAGGTGGTGGTTGTGTGACTGTGTTTTGTGCCTGTATGGTTGCGTGAGTGTTCTGTTTCTGAAGAAGGCCATGGCCGATAGCTGAAAGTGTTGAATGTGTGTATCTTTTGTATGTGCCTGTAACAGCTCGTCGTCACGTCTTTGCTGTGAATTGTAAACTGTCCTTACTATGTTATTAATTCCAACCTGGACTTTCCATTATTATATCACAATACAATCGTAGAGATACATTTTATAACTCCGACATGGATTCAACTTCGAAAATTGTATGATTTTTATTATTATGACCATGACTAAAGTAACCTATCTGACAACTTGTATGTAAGTAACTAACTTATACCACTGTAATGTGCTTTATATTTCATATTACTTTATATTAATTCTAATAAAGTTTTTTAAAATGATAGCACAGCACTTGAAAATGGCCTAAGGCCGAAACCAGGTAGTGTCAATAAACAAAACTTTCAGTCAAATGGCGGTCGGCTCATTAAAAAAATTTTATATGTCTGAGGCTCCTGACGCCTATAAAATCAGATTTAAGATGGTTCTGTATACCCTCAACTTCAGTGCCATATCTTATTTTATCTTCTTTTACTATTAACTTACAGTTATGTGTTTCATTCCATGACGACATTTGAATTGTAACTCGTTAGGTTTTGACATGTCATGCCTAATATTTTACAATGTTATAATACATTACGACTTTTAACAAAAATGACAACCTCAACCATTACACAAAAGATTAAGGACTTTTCAAAAACTGATTCTGTTTTCCTTAAACTTGATTAGAATAGCGTTGTAAGAAGTTAACTACTTAAATCAACAGATCTTTGAATATTACCAAGAAAACAATAGCTTTACACACATTTCTTCGAGAAAAGAACATAATAGTTATAGAAAAGTTCGCTATCTTGAATTGTTATCTACGTACTTTAAACAACTTTTATAGTTAATGTTCTAATGCCAGTAAATTTGCGTACAATATTGCAGATCCTCTGATAGAATATATCTGAAAATATAGATAAGAACCTGCTGCAATTTATGTCAGTATTTAAATGTTTTGAACTTCACTTCACATATCAGAAAATGACCATAATTATATTATCTCATACAATGAGAAATGAATGTACAGTTAATTATTATTCAGTATTGTTGGCTAAATTTATGTATGTAGTGTTTTCATTGGCCACCAAAGATGGGTGGAGCTGGCAAAGGGGCGGAGCCTTAGCTATTTACGAGCAGGAAACCCTTCTTCAGCCAGCAGTGACGCAGCTCCACGACATTAATGGATATAACACCATTTTCTTTTAATTCTCTTGTAACATAGGTTAATTTTGACACTAATGTATATACACTAGTAAAACTAATGAAATAAATCATTGGATTCTACACAAATTTTTTACATAGGTTCAGTATTTCTTCTAAAATGCTATTCCTCCCTTAGGAGAATAGAAACAGTACAGACACTTTATTTCATAAACCAGAATATTAATCCAGTATAATTAGGTACTCATCAGCCTCTCATTGTGTTCGCCATTTCCTTCCATGAGCTCTGCCAACCGTTACTGATACGTTCTCCTTGAATATGTAAGCCAGAAGTGATTTTTTTCCTTTTCATGATGAAAAGTTGGAGACGGGCCGAATGGAAATTCCGTGCTGCTGCTGAAGAGTAAGTAGGAAGTGAATAATTCTTTCTCACTGGCTGCTCATGCCGACTTTCCGTCTCGCTCGAATTGACTGTGATTTGCCACGCATCGCGTCACTCCTCTTCTTCTCCTTGGCTGGCGCTTTTGAAGAACGTAGTACTTAACGATACTGTTGTTTTCAAGTAAGTGTCTTTATCACTTGTATTATTTCTAAGAGGGTGACAGTTGTAACTAAAGATCTATCATATCTTTTTTTTTTTTTTTTTTTTTTTTTTTTTTTTTTTTTTTTTTTTTTTTTTTTCCGTAAAGGATTTTCGAGAGACTTACTTTATGACCTCAGTCCCACTTTGACAAAACGCAACATGGAAACGACTCAAATAATGATTGCTCTATAGAGGGTGTCCCATTTGTCAATAAGTCGAAAAATGTACAACACACAAATGGATATCTCAAAGGGGGATTTCTATCTGACTAGAAATCAACCTCCCCTCCTCTCTTCCCACATCCTCAAGGGGTGAAGGGGAGGGGGCAACTTTGGAATCTTAAATAGGAGCCCTGTTTTTATTGCAGTTTCGGATTTCTCGTAAGAAATACCTAGGTTTTGCTCGATACACTATTTTCCATTTGCGCCAGCTATGACGCTATAACGTTTGGTTTAGTAGGGAGCGTCTACATAAAAATAAATTATCATATCCTGATAACCCCTATGCGTAGCTCCATTTATCAACAAAATTTGACTTCCAGTATAGTAAAATCGAAAAGAAAAGTGGTAATCACTAATTCTATCAGAGCAAAAGAATTCAGTCCTGCTGTGTTCAGTGTTTCTGGCTGAAGTCTGTTTGTTATCAGTAGACCTGGTCACTGTGAGCTGCTCTCGCTCAGTCGCGCTGAAGCTCCACGGCGCTTCATGGGACGGCGGTCAGAAATGCCGCTATTCAAATAACTGAGGGGCGATAATGCTGCTGAACTGATAGCTGGCTTTGTGATTCAGCCTCTTCAACTGACGAGTCAGCGCACTTTCGCGCATTGAGTGTGTCATTTCAAGGGAAGGATTTCTGAATGTCCATTTATTTGACAAAATAAATCCCGGAAAGGCGAGTGGAAGCTAGAAAGGTCTGTTACTTACCAAACCTCTCTTCAACAATAAACTTCGTGATTCTTGCATATTGTGGAGATCGTATGGATAACTTAAGAAAATTGCATACTGAAATATTAATAATTTATTGTCTTCGGGGCCCACACTGTTAATGATGCCGTACGTTGACATAATAATGATAAATGTTATTCCACAGCACTGTTAACCTTAACAATGATTCTACTGTAAAGTAGGAGCTGCTTATTTGGCAGTACCATCTTCAGGTGTGATGGAATAGTCTGAATAGCTGTTGTACTAGTTCTTTTGATGAACTTGAAACAGATGAAGCACGGATATTTCACAGTGTATAGTTCTTAGCAGCTCTCTTCCATCATCAAAATGTGTAAAACATGACTACGGTGCTTCACATGAAAGTATCATCTGGAAAGTGGTTTTGAGACTGACTTGTGCTGAATCCGTCATTCCCAACAACGAAGAATTTATGAAAAAAAAAAAAAAATGCTGAAAGCAGCTACAGGAAACTGAGTTGGATTACATGTACTAGACGTTTTAAAACGTCGGGGACAATCAATGTTTTATTACAAAGATATATTTCATATGCTAGGATCGCCTTTGTTCATTTTTCTGACGACCAGTTTGGGAAGCTATGTTACCATTATCTGCTCTCATAACTTTACATTTCAATAAGTTCTATCATATGTATAACAAGCAGAATTATTAGTTTGTAATCAATCTATAGAAATTTTGCGCGTTTCATGTCAAGAAATAAAAAGACTGTCTTATCAGACTGAGAGTGCTCCACTGACAGAGGGAGCTATTTATATTCATTTTGGCTTCATTTATTTATTGAAATTTACATCATTTTCATCATTTATTATTTGCTGATGATTAAGTAGCTATAAGGGAGGATAAGCAGGATGCAAATTACGTATGAAATCAGCTAGCAATAGAATACAAACATTGTGGTTCGAAAATTACCTCTCAAGGAAGAAAATACCTTTCTAATTATCCAGATAGCTGTACATAGAGGGAAAGAAAATCTAAAAATAAAAAATAAAAATATCTGACGTAGAAATTAGAAGTCCATTCGGATACTCAATTCAATCTCATGTAGCAGGAATGTAATGAATCGAACAAAAATAAATAAATCATAGCCTATGTGGATGGATATTCAGGAGTACAGTTTTGAGTAGAGCAGAGACATGGACAATAATGTAAAACACTTTAAAAAGCTGCAATCTTTGAATTTATGGAGAAGAACACTAATCATTTCTAGAAACGAGAAAGTATGGAACAACGAGATAATAAAGATAATGAAAGTCAGGGATAGAACATTTAACGTGCTGAAAGAAAGGAAGTTACAATGGCACGTGCAAGAAAGAAGAATGGAGATAGCCATAATAGTGAAATTGAGAATACCTCAGGGTATAGGACGACCTATGACCACGTGACCCCAAAATGTACAGCTGACAATGAGAAGATTTGTCACAGTAGTACGTGTATAACACACCTAGAGAAACAGCCTGAAGAGAGTGTAAAGACGTTATGTGCTACGTGTAATTTTCCAGTAGTTAGTATGCCCGAAGGGAAACTTTTTAAGGAATGAAGAAATATAGAAATATTCCTTTTGTTAATTTTTAAGATGTGTTTGGCGTTAAAACTATTGTAATGTGCTTCCTCTTCGAATGTTTAGTACGCTGAATTAGATTTAGCTTCCTTTTTACGGTTTCTTTAACAAACATATAGCCAGGTACTCGCCGGAGTAATTTTTGAATTTTACTGAACAAATTCAAATGCGGTCGTACGACAGCACAAGCCTCCACAAAGCCAGAATAATCCACCTTTGCAGAGAACCGCTTGGCTGTCCTTGTCAAGCGAACAGACGGCAAAAATTGGTCTCTGAAGCATGCCAAAGGACGAGAAAAGTTCTTTGAAGAACCGTTATGCAAAATAAGTATGACAGTGGTGTCTCATTTTTGGTCTAGCTTTCTTTTTTAGCACCTCAGGAAATATTAAGACTATGAGTCTATACAGAATTCACGCACGAACACCGCCCGGTGTAATAAACAACAGAGTAGGTTTAAGAAGGAAAAAAATCTTTACATTTGCTATCTGCCTGCTTTAGCAATTGTAAAATTATGAGGAAGGTGAAATTACGTCTTAAGAATACATCCATTTCATATATTTTGTGTAGAAATGTTCTTCAGTCTAACATCCTTCTTCAGCCGTCATTTCTGTTTATCTTGAGTTGAACAAAAGAAATGTACGGTACAGTATTAAAATTTATACTTTTCTCTAAGATTTAGTTCAAAATTGATTTTCTATTGTGAAAATGTTATTCTTATTTTCTAGTAATATTATTTCACATCCATTTTCCTCATTCAGTTTTATATGAATAACTTTTTTGGTGTATTTGACCAAGATAAATCGTGTTTCTTGCAACATAAGTTTTGCTTTTGTAATTGTAGTTCGGTGCTAAATTATTACAGTTGAGTTTATTTTATAGTCTTCTAGGCTGTTAAAGATAATAAATAAATAACTTCAACAGGTAACAGTAATATTAAGTGAATAAATTTCATTATTTTCATATAACTTAGGTTAGTTGTCTGGAAGCAAGATCGTGATCCTTATTGAACTGGCACAGAGTGAAACGCTTCGGCAATGATAGAAACACGTACAGATATAAGTAATATGTTTATAGCCACTATGAATACTATCTACACATCATGGACTGATTTGTTTATGTGACATTCAATACATATTGGTGGCTGTCTGACTCGGCACAACTAAAAGAAAAAGAAGTACACAAGTGATTTACGTATTTCGCCAGTCTTACGGTACAGATCTTGTGAAGCGGAATATACACTGTGGTGTATTATTGATGGTCATTCCCACAATTGTTTGGTTCCATAGATGACCTAAAGTCGTGCATAACGTTTGCGACTATTTTATTGTTAAGACAATATGATAAAACAAAGCTGACAGGTCGCTGAGGTTTTATTTAGTTAAACATCTTTATTACTACTTTTGGTCGTGGCCCATCATCAGATATCCTGTTAATTGTACAATCCTTAGCACAAGGGATCTGCACAGTCAAGCATAAAACGACACTAAAATAACACATACAAACCATTTACATCGTATACAGTATAAAATACTAACACGTCAGTGGCGTCTATACTAAGGTGACTGCTACATGCCGGCCGCGGTGGCCGAGAGGACTGAGGCGCTCCAGTCACGGTCTGCACGGCCACTACGTTCGGGGGTTAGAATCCCCCCTCGGGCATGGATATTTGTGCCGTCCTTAGTATTAGTTAGTTCATAAGTAGTTTGTAAGTTTAGGGACTGATGACCCCGTAGTTAAGTCCTATAAGCTATACAAACATTTGAAACATTTGACTGCTACATAAGTATAAAAATGAAAATTCCAGTGCCGAAGTAAATTATAAGCTCACCAGATGGTGCGCAGAGGAAGGCGCTTTTAACAGTCCACACATGCAAATTTTGAATACAATATATGATAATACTTGACATTTCTTTTTTTTTAATGAAGATAAGTTTTATAAAGTGAGGAATTTGCCAGTGATGTACAATAATATGGAAAGTTACAATGTGTTCTGCTATTCTCATGTTTCCCCCCATGGCTCTTGGCTCTAATATAATGTAATATTTTTGACAAACAAATATACTTTTACATGGCTTGACTTTTCCATCAGCATAAAAGTGTCCACTAGTACTATTTCAAATTAATAAGCATAAACTATGCTCAACATTATAAACATTTAGAGCAAAAGAATTTGGACAGGCAACTCGTCACCTCCATAGTTACAGCCATGGAAGTGTTCTCCATTACAGAGTGGAATGGTCGAGGAACGCACATCTCGCAGTGTTTCTGTTGGTTTAGAGGCCACTTTTAGTCCACCGTGCTCTGGTAGCCAGTCATAAACTGAATGGGCAACCTGTGTTGCGATCTGAAGCGTAGCTTGCAGCTATACCCCTCCCGGTCCACCGGTTTCTAGACGTGCTGGTGGCAGTTCCTGGCGCCTTCGCAGCCTCCAGGTCGCCGCTATCAGTTCGAGTGTCAGTTCTTGCTGGAGCAGTTGCCGGCGACTGTTTGTGGCCAGATGTCTGCTGCAGTCACAACAAACTCGTGGAACAAGTTATGTTGTGGCGTGAACGATAGGGATCCCACTGCCCACGCACTAGTTATAATTAAATGTCTAGTACTCCATAAAATATAAAAGAACTGGTGACTCGCCATGTATTTGCACAGACAGCACAAATTACTGTAACCATGACTTCTGGTGGATGGACGGAGAAGATCGTGTGACTAATGTTAGCAAATATATTTGTAACTACGGTGTCTTACAACGCCCAACGAAGGAGAACCACTTGTATGTAAAACAAATGAGAAATTATACAAGGGTTGGAAGTTAAATAGTAACTACACTGCTGTAGAGAAACTGCAACGGAATCTACTATTGTCGCTGACATGCCTACCTACCTGACCTCCGAGCAAATCGAGTCGTCCGTCCCACGTCCCCGCCGTGCACACAATCGAGGGAAACAGTCACTTGTGAGCGAGCGGTGTACCGTAGCGGTGTTACTATGATTTCGAAATAAGAAAAACAGAGCTGGATCAAGATTTATTGTGCCGGATGTCGAACAGCACGACAGTGTCATCACGGCGTGCTGGGAATCTACATTGCCGTTCAGAACAGTGGCACGTTGGGTAAAAGCCTTCAACGAATGTCGGCAAACTGTGGCAGACAACATCGGGCAGGTTGTCCTAGCGTCTCTGAAGCAGAAGCGTATGCTTTTGCCTCGTTAGTGCACAGTGATGGCGGCAACCGATTCGTGAGCTCGCCCACAAACCGGATTAGTGCACCGATAGGAAGAAGATGCTGTGATATGCAACTGAATAGCTTTTCGGAGCATTCACATAAGGTTGGCGCCGGTGGCGACACCGACAATGTGCTGACATCAGAGAAGTTTCCAACCGATTTCTCACACACAAACAGCAGTTGACTGGCGTTGCCTGGAGAAACGTTGTTGTGATGCCACGTGTAAGTAGGAGAAATACGTACCATCATATTTCCTACTTTGGTAAAGGTCGGATTGTAGCCTATCGCGACTGCTGTTTATCGTATCGCGACATTGCTGCTCGCGTCGGTCGCGATCGAATGACTGTTAGCAGAATATGGAATCGGTACGTTCAAGAGGGCAATACGGAACGCCGTGCTGGATCCCAACGATCTCGTATCACTAGCAGTCGAGATGACAGGCATCTTACCCGCTGTAACTGATCGTGCAGCCACGTCTCGATCCCTGAGTCAACAGATGGGGACGTTTGCAAGACAACAACCATCTACACGAACAGTTCGACGACGTTTGCAGCAGCATGGACTTTCAGCTCCGAGACCATGGCTGCGGTTACCGTTGCTGCTGCATCACAGACAGTAGCTCCTGCGATGGTGTACACAAAGACGAACCTCGGTGCACGAATGGCAAATCGTCATGTTTTAGGATGAATCCAGGTTCTGTTTACATGATGGTCGCATCCGTGTTTAGCGACATCGCGGTGAACGTACATTGGAAGCGTGTATTCGTTATCGCCATACTGGCGTATCACCCGGCGTGATGGTATGGGGTGCCATTGGCTACACGTCTCGGTCACCTCTTATTCACATCGACGGCACTTTGAACAGTGGCCGTTACATTTCAGATGTGCTACGAACCTTGCATCTACCCTTCATTCGATCCCTGCGAAACCCTACATTTCAGCAGGATAATGAACGACCGCATGTTGCATGTTCCAGGACCTGTACACGCCATCCAAGCTCTTTTTGACTGAATGCCCAGCCGAATCAAGACCGTTATTACGACCAGCGGTGGTTGTTTCGGGCACTGATTTCTCAGTATTTATGCACCGAAATTGCGTGAAAATGTAATCACATGTCAGTTCTAGTATAATATATTTGTCCAATGAATACCCGTTTATCATCTTCTTGGTGTAGCAATTGTAGTGGATATATATATATATATATATATATATATATATATGTGTGTGTGTGTGTGTGTGTGTGTGTGTGTGTCTGTGTGTGTCTGTTTTTTTCGTTGTAATTTAGTGAAGAACTGCACCAGTTATTCAATTTTTATGACTTTTAAAATTAATAATAAGAATAATAGTATCAATAACTGGAGCAGTTCTTGACGCAGTTATATCGGAAACACAAACACACAACACACACGCGCATAAACATATGCTGACTTAAAGCAAAGACAGGTCACAAACACACAACAGTTACACTAACCAAAATAAAAACGCAACACAAACAAAATGGCATGTACTTGGGGTGCTAGCCGTGAAGTGCTAAAGAAAATGCCAGTGGAATCAAATCGGAAGCAAAACAACCTAAAGTCAACAATCAGCACTACTCACTACTTGTACACCAGCGTCCACCAAAAATTGCAAGTAATAACCATCAAATACCATAAATTATACTTAGATAACGCACTAGAACTATTTATAACCTAAATTACTAAAACACGAAAAAGAAAAAGGAAATACTGTAAAACATATATAAAAGAAAGTCGTGTTAGTTACACTACTTATAACTAAAGAACGTCTGAACCGATTTGGCTCAAAATTGAAGGGGGGTAGTTTAGAAGCAGGAGATAGAGAAAAACTGAAAGTATGCTTGCAGCTGGGATCATTTTCTCGATTCTCCAACAATCAGATTATTCATTCGCTACTCGCCTAGCGACCAAATACACTGCAACAGACCGAACAAATACGCCAAGGTGTTTAGAATAAAGGGAGATTGCGTTATGCACATAAGGTTGAAACTGTGAGACAGAATTAACATGAAACGTTGCTTCTTCACAAGCCCCTCCGTATTATTCTTCCATCCATTACTCATTATTCCATGATGTTATCGGAGGTGATCATATCTTTGGAGCATTGCAAAGATAGAATTGATGTTATTTCGTGGTATTTTTGAGTGTTACAAACAAATTCAGTACAGATCATGGTTTATTTTTTAACACATTGCCTCCACTGCGTCGGCGTAATATCGGTCGCCGTAAGTGCAACGCAATCTTACTACGTGATCGTTGTCAATGAGACCGACGAAGATCGTACACAGCGCTTGCAGGTAAATCGAAAAGAAATTCTCAAGCGCGTTCCGTTGTGACCGAAAGAAAGGGTACAGTCGAGGTCGACTCCCTCAGTTGTAGTTGACGCACGAAATAATTTGGGTCGTCGACAAAGCAGACGGCCACGCGTGGCAATCATAACTGAACGTTTGGGGTACAGGTACAATCCAGCAGTCGACTACGCAGCGGAACAAACTGTCGCCATCTAAAATTTTGTTGGCTATCTCTGGCTTTGCTACGATTGGTCGGCTTCATTCCCACGATCCAACAGCTGTTCAAACATAGCTATACCATGCATGTGTCGCGGATTGTAAGATTTTACCGGTATGTAGCAATGTTGTTAATCGTATTTCAATTAAGATTCCTAATAAGACAAGAAATGAACGCAATACAAAGACTTTCGCAACGTCGTATTGTCAATATATACGTGTGTTATAAGAAACATTTCTATCCTGCTCGCTGCGAGAAAAATATGCTAAGCTGTGCTGTAAACATGTGCGATTTCGGTTTTTCCTTCCCAGTCATTTTTAACATTAAACAGTAAATTAAATTTGTTTTTAAGACTCCACTCATAATCATACGTGTTCGTATAATGCAACCACTAAACATGCGGCGATTGAAGCTACTAACCTCACAGATAGAGCAGCTCGAAACGTCTCTCTAATAACGCGTTTCCAATCGAATTACAGGTCCATTTTGATTCTATCCCCAATGAAGTTCCCGATTGCAGTAACAATAAATAAGATCAGAGACCTGGGAAGGAGGAGACAGAGTATGGGGGAATGAAATGGATATAAAAAGGGGATATAGACGCAGAGAGGAAGCGGAGGAGATGGATATGGTGAACGGTAAGAGGGAGTGGTGTGAAGGTAGCGGGAGGAGATGGAAAAAGGAAGGCGAAGGAGGGGATAGACTTATGAAGAAGATACTGCGAAACGTTTCCGGGTTTGCTAGTCATGTATATGTTACAGGCCACTGAAGACACCTTACAAATAAAGGCGAATTGCGTATGGCAGTATAACTTATTATTCAGTTGCATAGAAAAAAATGCATAGACGGATTACATAAATTCTAGATGCGTTCTTCGCTATAGCCAGGAGGTCCTCCCAGCTGTTGCGCTTCGGGACTCGCCACCGTCGCGTTGTCATATGCAGGATTCGATTCTACGCACCTGTCTCTATAACACAAGTCCCGAGGAACGCATCTGGAATCTCGCCTATATGGAGGTTATTTAGTACTTCGCCTGGAAATATTTTCTCCATAATTTGGAGAAGGTCCTGGTGTCTTACTATGGGATAATCCGCTGGTTGTAGTGTAAATTTTGTGAGCCGTGACCCAATTTACCCTAAAAAGAGAGATAGAGGTCTGATTGCTGCATTTGAGCACTTACTTCGTCGTTGGGTCGAGAACAGGGGTATTACAATATACGATTACCGGATGGAGAGTGGTCTTGATCTTGTGCAAGACTCTTTAAGATTTTTAAACGGTATCTGCAAAGTGTTTCTCCACCATGTGGGGGGCGAATAACAAACATCTGGGACAACAGATGCTTTGTAGTGTTTAATAGTGTCCTGCAATTTGTGTACTGGAGTAATAAAAATACCCGAAAATTGATCGGTGTACAGGTTAAACCTTCCAGATCGATAAAAGCTCGTACGTTACGTTCTATCAGTTTCCATTGTCTACCTGTAAAGTAGGTGGAGATTTGTAATACTGGCAGCGGCAAAGACGATATAAGTAGTACACTTAAAAGCTACATTAATGCAGGGGAAACTTACTTCTCCCAATCCAGAACATTGTTCTCCACACTGCCTCCAGATATAGATATCGCCGAATTAGGTCTGGTACCTACAAACAATGTCATTCTGCAAGTCCAGCGAAAAGAGTAAATGTATCACATAGGCTTAAGTCGTCCCCATTAAAGAAATTACATCGCTACGTGCAGTTAATGTCTTATGTGCGCGAAAAGAAAACTGGAAATGGCTGATATCGAGACCAAGAGAAGGAAGCTAGAATATATGGCTAAAGCAACTGCCATAAAGGACGAGTACAAACTAATGCTGGAGAAAGACGAAGCTATGGCATATGTGTAAGCCCGGCTTAAACAGAGGGTGTGGAGAAATCTGGTTACGACGGGGACTTATAAAATATTTGCTTTTTACAGTAAACAGTCAGGGAGATTTGACACGCGTCGGTGTACTGACCGAAAATAGCGGAAGACACGAAAAACGTATTGCATTATCGTTTGTAGAAGGGACAACATTGCATCCAAATGTGGTGGACTGGGGACAGTCATTTGCAGAGTTAAAAACGGATGGAATAACAATCAATCATTTGCAATAATCGTAAAACCTAGTGTTCCATACGGAAAATACCACAGGAGTTGGTAACGTACACACATAGCGACGCATAGTGCTATAACCAGGAAATAATGGGAAAAGTTAAACTACACGAGTGTTCTCGTCTAGAAGCATTGCCCGAAGGTGCAGGAGGAAACGAAAATATGTAATGGAGTTCGAGAACATACCTTCCCTCTACCTTTCGAACTTCTGGCTGGAACGGTAATAGGAGACTCCGATTTGGATCTAAAACTACGAGTTACAGTGGAGAAAATTAAAGTTACACATAACGAGAATAATAAAGAACGATTTGTATTCTGTGTCTAGCTTCTCGAGTAGAAAGTTTCGGTCTTATAGGATTTAGGAGAAGATACCAGAAGACATGTTGCTTGTTACCAGAGAGTAGAAACTCCCTCGGTAATGTATCTGTTAGGGACGTGTGATTCTGTGTTGTTCTATTCTAAAGCTAAGCAATGCGTTCGTTTAAATCGATGTTGCTCGGTACATTGCTGCATGGAGTGGGGTTTGACTTATTGCACATTGGTTCATCTTGTATAAATTTCGTTCTTCTTCTTATCGAATTTCTAAAATAACTATGTTTCGTTTCTGTAAGACCTACATCGCAAATTTATACTGTTTGTATATGTATCTGCGTATAAAAGTGTAACGACAGCTCGTACGGTAAAAACATCGCTTGCGTCAGGAAATCTATCTTCGCGAAAATAGCTCTCTTGTATTCGGAATCTGGTGCGGCCAGGAAACATTAAACCGAAAACTTCTCCAGGTCTGGTGCAAGCGTGGACATGTATGTTTACATGTATAGGACGTACACACGCTCCAAACCGGCGTCTACGATGAGTCAACAGGTCCGCACTCGCCTACTGCCAGAAATAACATGGAATGTGAGTATGCATGCTAGCTTGTGCGAAGTACCTATTTCGAACTGTTTAGTCGTGCGATACGATGCAACGCAGATGTGATCCACAATTGTGGAAATACATATAGATAATTAGTAGCATGGATGTGGGGCATTTATATCTTCTTTTAGCTGTGTTTACGAATGGACGTCTCTCGGTAGCGTATCGGAGATGATTGCAGTGGTAAATTAATGTTCTTTGGTCGATACGCATCGAGTTAGAGGATTAGTTACCTACATTGGAGGCGCATTTAATCGTATGTTTAGTCTCTAAAGGATTGCTCTTGGAGATCGTTAAAAAAATCTGGTGTTGCATTAGTGCGAAATGGTGTAGACTATTTTGCGTTGCTGCTTGTAAGGATTATACGGACTTGGCTTGGATCTAGATCTTTTCTTGTTAGCTGTTCTGTGCGTGTGCATGTCGCTCTTTTTTTTACACTGTGTTACAGATGTTTATCGAGAGTAATAATTTGTTAGATGGTGATTTGTGCGCGAATGCTCGAGGTATATAGTCTATTGACTGATAGAAGGCGTTCCAGAAATATTGTCTGCCGGGCTATGCATTGGAAACAAAGTTGTGGTTGGATGTTAGGGACGGGTCAATCAACCAACGTAGTTATTGGGTGGAGACAGAGAGAGGGAGAGAGAGAGAGAGAGAGAGAGAGAGATCGAAACATTATTAAAACGCTGTGTGTCTGGGAGATCTTGTCTGTTACTGATTGCGGTTATAACACCATCTGTGGTAACTTGTTTAGAGTTGGTGCTGGGCTAGTGACGGATGGAAGGATAGCTCTGTCTGGGTTGTTACGAACGTATACATAGCTTGCAGCATGCTAGTTGGGACAAAAAAAAACGAGTTGGAATGGCTAGATTCGTTTGTTGTTGTAGGTTCGTGTTGACTGCAGGCGTACTTCTGTTACTGTGTTGGAAATGTTTGGCGCTTACAGAGAGTGTTGTAGGCTAGATGGGACGGAATGTAAGTAAAAAGTGTTGATACACCCTAAATATAAGTCACGGTAAAGCTCTAAAGAATACCGACTTTGGTGGTGCAGTGATCTTTCGTCGAAGCATCGCCTGTTTAATCGTATGCTAGTGTTGTCTACTTTACGGCTGGTGTGCATTACGTTACGTAGCGGATGTGTCTGATGCAGTAAATCATAATTCTTTCGTCGAAAATCAACGTGTTTTATAAAACTCCTATAGTTTCGTAACTTAATATGCGCTAGTTGTAGCCAATGGAGTGCGCGCGCGCGCGCGCGTGTGTGTGTGTGTAATAAATTCAGCAAGTTCGCTACTGCAAACGCTGGAGGTAAGACGAAGTTACTATTTCTGGAATACATGGGGGAAATATGCACGTCCTGTGGGTATATATCTTATAAACTGCAGCTAATCGATGTTTTTTAATGGAGGCGCTCCCATCTATACTACAGCAGCAGCTTCGTGTAGATGGCTTCTATCTCCTGGATTTTTGGACAACACTTTAACCGAGTGGCTTTCGTATCCGAGCATGACTTTCGGATGGGAGGAGCAATATCAAAGTGGTTGCGGGCGAGGAAACGACTGCTTAACGTGGTTGGCGTCGAATTGTAGAACCAAAATAAATTTGTCGAAAAATCACGAGCCCTGGTGTAAGCAAAGATATCGATTTTATAAAGAGTCCGGGTAGTTGATTGTTAGGACTTTTATTTTTTCGCTGGGTCGAGAAGATGGTATTACCAGTATGGAGAATTGTGCAAGAAGATTGTTTATGTGTTCTAAAAGAGAATATACGGTATTTACAAAGTGCGCCGTTGTATTGTGCAAACGCTTTTAGATTTTATTACTTAGGTATTAAGAGTACCCGAAAATTGACCACTCTCTCGGACAATATGTTTTTTAGTTTCAAGTGTAAATTACTTGTAGATTCGAACAAGGAGCTATATTTTTTTTTTTTTTTTAGCATTCCAAGACATTATTATCCACAGACGTAGATATCGTCTACGTTATTCCACAAGTCCTAAGAAGAAGAAGGGTAAACGAAAACTGGGTTATATGTCGAAGACACATGCTTTTAAAAGGAGGCTATTGTATATGTGCAAGCCCGGTTTAAACAGATAGAGTGGGGAGAAATATTTGCTTTTACAGTAAACAAGCGGGGGGGATTGGTCTCGCATCGTTGTATTGACCGAAATTAGCGGAAACACGACAAACGTGTTTGTACTGTGTGTGACTCCCATCCATTCCTTAGAGAGTAGGTTATGATCGATGTCTGCGGGAGTTGGTTGCGATATAAGTGTTTGCGAACATTACGTTGCATGTACTCAGTTGTACTGTAATAAAAAAAAAATGTAATCACTCCATGTACTATGTAGAATCATGTGTTGCAGTGTGTAGGTTAGCGTCTTCGTTTGTGGTAGACATCTACTTGTAATTAAAATAATAAATCTTAGTTCGGAGTAGGAATTTTGTGGGTAAAGGCAGGTCGAGCTAGAAATCTGTGTTGCATTGGGCAGGTAACTTCAGTTCTGTGGTTGCTGTATTGTCGAATAAGGGTGTTGTTAGACCAATGATTTCGAAAAGTTTTAGTGTAGATGGTCGGAATCGGTAAATTATTTCACGTATTTTTCTTTTATTTCGACTCTCCGTTGCACAATAGGGTTTAAATGTCTTCTGGGGCGCTGGAATATCGGTGACAGATAAATGTAGTTTGCATCGTAACAGGACCTAGAGATTGCTTAGATGGGATGTGTACTGCTGTAGCAAGGAAATAAGAGGTAAAATTAAAGTACCCGAACTCTCGGAAGGCGCAGTTATACCTCGATCTAAGAAGGAAACGTAACAGGGCAAGATCGTTAAAAGAGAGAGAGAGAGAGAGTGTTACATTTCGGAACTTTCTGCATGGCTCAGCTCCATTAAATAAATGCATTGCGAGCTGTCCTTGTCAGAGTGGTGCGTCTGCGTAGAAGGTTTTGATCATTTGGATATGTAACTTAGGTGTTTTTGTTTAAACACTAAGCATATGTTTCTTTTATGTAGCCTGCCGAGAGAGCGCTCTGCGTTCTGGACGATTGTTAACGGTGCTTGCAGATGTATGTTTAGAGACGTTATGCTAGATGTCACTGCCGATTTTCGTTATTTGGAATTTTTTGTAAAAACAATATGTCGTCTTTTGCTGCTGCTGCTGTTTTATCGAAAGAGTGGTTGGCATACAAATTACATTCCGTTCGAAGGCTGTTGCTTGCCCCGCGGGCGCAGGGCAGTTTAGTTCAGCGCCCGGCCGCGACCGTGCGTCGCTAGTGTCGGCAGCGGAGCGACAGAGACAGAGAGAGACCTGCGGAAAGAGAGAGGCCGCGCAGCACTGCTCTGTGCTGGACTGTCACGCGGTCAGATCCAACAGAGAGAGCAAGAGAGAGCGAGAGAGAGAGAGAGAGAGAGGAAGCGCAGTGCTGTAAATGTGGTCCATGAGCGGTATAACAAGAAACCATTTATTGTTTCGGTAACAATTAGTGTTCGCGTGGCAGAATTACTACGCAAATCTTCAGAAAAATATATATAAAAAAGAACCGAGGAAAAATTTGGTTGTTTTCTCACCCACTGGTTTCTTCTCTTAGTACTGCACATACACACTCGTCATACGTACAGTAAGCGTCTTCTGAAGGCTATATCAATTTTTTAAATTAACTCATGCCATAAACATTCTATTTTAGCAACAGTTTTACATTAGGGATATAGTCTCATTCTTACTAGTTACAAGTAATTTTTTGTTTTGTTTTGTTTTTCTTCGTGTAAGTTTACAAAATTACAATGAAAATAGAATTAAGGTTATAAAGACTTTTAATTCTTACATTCGATATTGTTAAAGAATACAGTTAATTTTACAAGTTTTTCTTTCTTGAGGGAATTATTTTCTCCATTTTTGGTACAATATCCCGGGAGACTGCTAACCTCAAAGAATTAGTCAAATTTTTATCCCTAAGTAGTGAACGGTTCTTAGTTTTAGCAAGCTTTAAATGAGAGAAAAAGCACTCACAAATATAAATGGAACCAAACATTGATAGATCTATGACCGCTTGGTCGTGCAAAAGAGGATACTTCTCTCGTGGGAAACTGTTATAAAAGTCTTCCAAAGCTTTACATATACGAAAGCGGTCCGTTAGGCGTATATCGCACTGAAGATCAAACAGTTCTAGTTGAAACACTTCTGAGACGTCCTCTGCCCAAGAGGAAAGCGGGCGAACAAATATTATCTATGATCGGTTGTGGCTCACTTATCTCCAAAAATCTGTATTCAAACTCTTCTTGTAATTCAGAAATGATTTTACATAATCTGAAAAAGCCACATCTTTAACGCTGTTTAATGCAGGAAAGTGTCCACAATTCTGCTCGCGCAACTGTTTTTTCCACAAAATAAGTTTTATTTGAATGCTTGAATGGTCTGCACTAAATCAACAACAGTGTGATTTTCGCCTTGGAGTGTACTGTTCAAAGTATATAAATGATCAGTTACGTGACTCAAGAAAGCCAAATTCGCCATCCACTTAGGATGACGACGTCGTTTCATTTCCAAAAATGTATTAATTTCATCCCTGCAGCAGAAAAACCGATTAAGCACTTTCCTTTTGCTCAGCCATCTTACTTCTGAGTGGTAGGGGATGTCCGGGTATTCCGCTTCGATATCAGCTAGGAATTCTTTAATTTCGTAATGTTTGAGTCCATGCGATGGAAGATAATAACTGTTCGAACAGCTGTGTCCATAACTTGTTATGCGTTGACAATCTTCGCACAAAGCGTCTGCTGCTGTATAAGACAATGAACTGCCGTGAACAAGGAACAGCCGACACAGTCATTTTGCCTTGACGTAACTCAGGAATGCAGTGCCTAGTCCTCGTAGTGCAGGGGCCCCATCGGTTGTTACACTGGTTAGGTGTTCCCATTTTAAACGCATTGAATCGATCACGTTTTCCACGGCTAGAAAAATATCAAAATATGTGGTTGTCTTTTAATGGTACGAGATCGAGAAATTCTTCGGTGACACGCAGATTGTCGATGACACCTCCAATGAATATGACAAGCTGAGGTATGTCCGAAACGTTCGTGGACTCGTCTAGAGCGATAAAAAATGAAATTTGTCGCTCTCTCCATTAATAGCTGCTCCATATCTGAGGCCATATCTTGCTCGGCGAGCAACAGGTTAAGGTGAAAGAGCTATTTTTTTCTAATTTTTCTGTGAGGTTTGCTGGACAACTTGAAGCTGCCGAGTCGACCAAGCAATCCCTGATGAGACTCCCAGCCGCAAAGGGTTTCCCTGCTTTCGCAATTCTCATCGAGCATTTGTAACCGGCGCGAAAACTTCGGGCACCCGTTTCCTGTTTCTACAATGGCAGAAAGAGGTACAATTAATTATTTAAATTCATGTTTTTAAAACTCTTGTCATTTTAAAAATTGTTCCATTCATTTAAACCCAAATAAAATACTAACAAAGGTTGGTTTTAGTTGCGTTTTCCTTCGGTTCTTCTGAAAAGCGATCATGGACGCTGGCAAGGACAGCGAAATGAGATCGCAACATAATTTTTTATCTACTGATATTTGCGTTTTAATCGAAAACTTGGATCAAACTACAATATATGTTTCCCAACCGTCAAAACACGAATACACAAAAACAAAGAATGACTCTTAATGACACTTTGCTGCCTGAGACAGCATTTGTGACGACTTTACAGAAAATGGTACAAAACGACGCACCTAAAACATTTTCTTGTGTATGTGTGACCCGATTAAATACAACCAGAATATAAAAATTAACCGAAAGGAAATGTTCCTTGTCCCTGAGAATCTGATATTCTATAACGAGCACATTGCTAAGCGACATATCAGATTGTAAAATATAGTTTTATTTATCATCTTTAGAAGAAATAAACAGTGATACAATAGGATACATTTACTTCACTGTAATGCTGCCTGAAATCTTCTTTGAGGTCTTCAAGTTTAGACTGGCGTTCCTCTTGCGACAAATTTTCGAACTGATCTTTGTGACAGGTATTAATGTGCCGTTCAATAGAATAGTTCTTTAAATACATGAGGTTCCGATGACATATTAAACATTTGGCACGATTTTCGAAAGCAGTACAAAAGAAATCAATTTTCCACTCGGTTTTAAACAGCGCAGACGCGACACTCCGTTTATTTTTATTTATTTTCTTTATTTATTTATTTATTTTTCGCCTGATGCCGTGGGCCGTCCATCCCTGCCGACTGCAGCCTCACGCCTGTTGACTACCACCTTTAACACGAAGCGCGCAGGCAGCGGCATGGCGAGGCGCAGCAGCAGCAGCAGCAGCAGCAGCAGCAGGCCAAGTCGCCCGGGGCGCTGGCCGCGGGCGAACGCGGGCGCGGTTTGGACGAGCCTGGTCTAAACGAAGAGATACATTTATAGATCTAAGGTTGCGATCGAGTTCGGAAACTGACCATTTCTTTTCTTTTCGTTAGAATTGTTTTTGTATATCGAAAGAGTATATGTTAAGATGGACACGTAAGTTTGTGGCGTTCGTTACCGTAACCTGCGCTATTATTATTAGTAGTCTATGCGAAAAGCATGGATAGAGATGGTAGTGTAAATTCTTACTTGCAAATTTTGCATACGAGTTTTGCCGGCCGCGGTGGCCGTGGGGACTGAGGCGCTTCAGTCACGGTCTGCACGGCCACTACGGTCGGGGGTTCGAATACCCCATCGGGCATGGATATTTGTGCCGTCTTAGTTCGTAAGTAGTTCATAACTAGTTTGTAAGTTTAAGGACTGATGACCCCGTAGTTAAGTCCCATAGACTATACAAACATTTGAACATTCCAACATACGAGTTTTAATATTTTACTACTACATGCAGTAGTATACGAGACCACCTAAGCATTTCTGTTCTAAATTGTTTTTTAGCATTACACCGAAATTCTTGTTAATAATAATAAACGGCGGAAACTGTTGTTACATAAATCGAGATCTGGCGTAGGGATATTACGGGGCGCTTAATAATAAATATGCAATGTAATTGGCTGCTGACTTGGCGGGCCGCGGGCGCCGTAAAAAAAAAAAAAAAAAAAAAAAAAAAAAAAAAAAAAAAAAAAAAAAAAACAGGGGTCGGCCAGCGGGGGCGGTGTCGGTGCTGTCAAGACAATCATCGCGATATTGTTTGTTCTCGTGGGTAGGGCGGGTGGCGGCGTCCTTTGAGAACCGGTCGCGAGCGTGGAGGAGGAGGGAGTAGCATCTGTCGGTGGCGGCGGCGGCGGTCCGGCAATCGGCCGAACGTGTTGGGGTGGCGGTATCGGCCAGGTGTGTGGGAGACGAGTGCGAGTACAGACATGTCGATGGGTCTACAGGTCTGGACCTGTTGGAAGTGCTGTCTGTCTAGCGGCGGTGCCGAGGGGTGGAGGGGGGCGTCGAACCGGCCAGGTGTATGGTCCAGGGTGCGAGTACAGACATGTCGATGGGTCTACAGGTCTGGACTTGTTGGAGGTGCTGTCTGTCTAGCGGCGGTGCCGAGGGGTGGAGGGGGGCGTCGAACCGGCCAGGTGTGTGGTCCAGGGTGCGAGTACAGACATGTCGATGGGTCTACAGGTCTGGACCTGTCGGAGGTGCTGTCTGTCTAGCGGCAGTGCCGAGGGGTGGAGGGGGGTATCGAACCGGACAGGTGTGTGGTCCAGGGTGCGAGTACAGACATGTCGATGGGTCTACAGGTCTGGACCTGTTGGAAGTGCTGTCTGTCTAGCGGCGGTGCCGAGGGGTGGAGGGGGCGTCGAACCGGCCAGGTGTATGGTCCAGGGTTCGAGTACAGACATGTCGATGGGTCTACAGGTCTGGACTTGTTGGAGGTGCTGTCTGTCTAGCGGCGGTGCCGAGGGGTGGAGGGTGGCGTCGAACCGGCCAGGTGTGTGGTCCAGGGTGCGAGTACAGACATGTCGATGGGTCTACAGGTCTGGACCTGTCGGAGGTGCTGTCTGTCTAGCAGCAGTGCCGAGGGGTGGAGGGGGGCATCGAACCGGCCAGGTGTGTGGTCCAGGGTGCGAGTACAGACATGTCGATGGGTCTACAGGTCTGGACCTGTCGGTGGTGCTGTCTGTCAAGCGGCGGTGCCAAGGGGTGGAGGCGGGCGTCGAACCGGCCAGGTGTGAGGTCCAGGGTGCGAGTACAGACATGTCGATGGGTCCACAGGTCTGGACCTGTCGGAGGTGCTGTGTGTCTAGCGGCGTTGCCGAGGGCTGGAGGGGGGCGTTGAACCGGCCAGGTGTGAGGTCCAGGGTGCGAGTACAGACATGTCGATGGGTCTACAGGTCTGGACCTGTCGTAGGTGCTGTCTGACTAGCGGCGGTGCCGAGGGGTGGAGAGGGGCGTCGAACCGGCCAGGTGTGACGTCCAGGGTGCGAGTACAGACATGTCGATGGGTCTACAGGTCTGGACCTGTCGGAGGTGCTGTCTGTCTAGCGGCGGTGCCAAGGGGTGGAGGGGGGCGTCGAACCGGCCAGGTGTGAGGTCCAGGGTGCAAGTACAGACATGTCGATGGGTCTACAGGTCTGGACCTGTCGGAGATGCTGTCTGTCTAGCGGCGGTGCCGAGGGGTAGACGGGGGCGTCGAACCGGCCAGGTGTGTGGTCCAGGGTGCGAGTACAGACATGTCGATGGGTCTACAGGTCTGGACCTGTTGGAAGTACTGTCTGTCTAGCGGCGGTGCCGAGGGGCGGAGGGGGGCGTCGAACCGGCCAGGTGTGTGGTCCAGGGTGCGAGTACAGACATGTCGATAGGTCTACAGGTCTGGACCTGTCGGAGGTGCTGTCTGTCTAGCGGCAGTGCCGATGGGTGGAGGGGCGTCGAACCAGCCAGGTGTGTGGTCCAGGGTGCGAGTACAGACATGTCGAGCGGTCTACAGGTCTGGACCTTGTCAGAGATGCTGTCTGTCTAGCGGCGGTGCCGAGGGGTGGAGGAGGGCGTCGAACCGGCCAGGTGTGTGGTCCAGGGTGCGAGTACAGACATGTTGATGGGTCTACAGGTCTGGACCTGTCGGAGGTGCTGTCTGTCTAGCGGCGGTGCCGAGGGGTGGAGGGGGGCGTCGAACTGGCCAGGTGTGTGGTCCAGGGTGCGAGTACAGACATGTCGATGGGTCTACAGGTCTGGACTTGTTGGAGGTGCTGTCTGTCTAGCGGCGGTGCCGAGGGGTGGAGGGGGGCGTCGAACCGGCCAGGTGTGTGGTCCAGGGTGCGAGTACAGACATGTCGATGGGTCTACAGGTCTGGACCTGTCGGAGGTGCTGTCTGTCTAGCGGCAGTGCCGAGGGGTGGAGGGGGTCATCGAACCGGACAGGTGTGTGGTCCAGGGTGCGAGTACAGACATGTCGATGGGTCTACAGGTCTGGACCTGTTGGAAGTGCTGTCTGTCTAGCGGCGGTGCCGAGGGGTGGAGGGGGCGTCGAACCGGCCAGGTGTATGGTCCAGGGTGCGAGTACAGACATGTCGATGGGTCTACAGGTCTGGACTTGTTGGAGGTGCTGTCTGTCTAGCGGCGGTGCCGAGGGGTGGAGGGGGGCGTCGAACCGGCCAGGTGTGTGGTCCAGGGTGCGAGTACAGACATGTCGATGGGTCTACAGGTCTGGACCTGTCGGAGGTGCTGTCTGTCTAGCAGCAGTGCCGAGGGGTGGAGGGGGGCATCGAACCGGCCAGATGTGTGGTCCAGGCTGCGAGTACAGACATTTCGATGGGTCTACAGGTCTGGACCTGTCGGTGGTGCTGTCTGTCAAGCGGCGGTGCCAAGGGGAGGAGGCGGGCGTCGAACTGGCCAGGTGTGAGGTCCAGGGTGCGAGTACAGACATGTCGATGGGTCCACAGGTCTGGACCTGTCGGAGGTGCTGTATGTCTAGCGGCGTTGCCGAGGGCTGGAGGGGGGCGTTGAACCGGCCAGGTGTGAGGTCCAGGGTGCGAGTACAGACATGTCGATGGGTCTACAGGTCTGGACCTGTCGTAGGTGCTGTCTGACTACCGGCGGTGCCGAGGGGTGGAGAGGGGCGTCGAACCGGCCAGGTGTGACGTCCAGGGTGCGAGTACAGACATGTCGATGGGTCTACAGGTCTGGACCTGTCGGAGGTGCTGTCTGTCTAGCGGCGGTGCCAAGGGGTGGAGGGGGGCGTCGAACCGGCCAGGTGTGAGGTCCAGGGTGCAAGTACAGACATGTCGATGGGTCTACAGGTCTGGACCTGTCGGAGGTGCTGTCTGTCTAGCGGCGGTGCCGAGGGGTAGAGGGGGGCGTCGAACCGGCCAGGTGTGTGGTCCAGGGTGCGAGTACAGACATGTCGATGGGTCTACAGGTCTGGACCTGTTGGAAGTACTGTCTGTCTAGCGGCGGTGCCGAGGGGCGGAGGGGGGCGAAGAACCGGCCAGGTGTGTGGTCCAGGGTGCGAGTACAGACATGTTGATGGGTCTACAGGTCTGGACCTGTCGGAGGTGCTGTCTGTCTAGCGGCGGTGCCGAGGGGTGGAGGGGGGGCGTCGAACCGGCCAGGTGTGTGGTCCAGGGTGCGAGTACAGACATGTCGATGGGTCTACAGGTCTGGACCTGTCGGTGGTGCTGTCTGTCAAGCGGCGGTGCCAAGGGGTGGAGGCGGGCGTCGAACCGGCCAGGTGTGAGGTCCAGGGTGCGAGTACAGACATGTCGATGGGTCCACAGGTCTGGACCTGTCGGAGGTGCTGTATGTCTAGCGGCGTTGCCGAGGGCTGGAGGGGGGCGTTGAACCGGCCAGGTGTGAGGTCCAGGGTGCGAGTACAGACATGTCGATGGGTCTACAGGTCTGGACCTGTCGTAGGTGCTGTCTGACTAGCGGCGGTGCCGAGGGGTGGAGAGGGGCGTCGAACCGGCCAGGTGTGACGTCCAGGGTGCGAGTACAGACATGTCGATGGGTCTACAGGTCTGGACCTGTCGGAGGTGCTGTCTGTCTAGCGGCGGTGCCAAGGGGTGGAGGGGGGCGTCGAACCGGCCAGGTGTGAGGTCCAGGGTGCAAGTACAGACATGTCGATGGGTCTACAGGTCTGGACCTGTCGGAGGTGCTGTCTGTCTAGCGGCGGTGCCGAGGGGTAGACGGGGGCGTCGAACCGGCCAGGTGTGTGGTCCAGGGTGCGAGTACAGACATGTCGATGGGTCTACAGGTCTGGACCTGTTGGAAGTACTGTCTGTCTAGCGGCGGTGCCGAGGGGCGGAGGGGGGCGTCGAACCGGCCAGGTGTGTGGTCCAGGGTGCGAGTACAGACATGTCGATAGGTCTACAGGTCTGGACCTGTCGGAGGTGCTGTCTGTCTAGCGGCAGTGCCGATGGGTGGAGGGGCGTCGAACCAGCCAGGTGTGTGGTCCAGGGTGCGAGTACAGACATGTCGAGCGGTCTACAGGTCTGGACCTTGTCAGAGATGCTGTCTGTCTAGCGGCGGTGCCGAGGGGTGGAGGAGGGCGTCGAACCGGCCAGGTGTGTGGTCCAGGGTGCGAGTACAGACATGTTGATGGGTCTACAGGTCTGGACCTGTCGGAGGTGCTGTCTGTCTAGCGGCGGTGCCGAGGGGTGGAGGGGGGCGTCGAACTGGCCAGGTGTGTGGTCCAGGGTGCGAGTACAGACATGTCGATGGGTCTACAGGTCTGGACTTGTTGGAGGTGCTGTCTGTCTAGCGGCGGTGCCGAGGGGTGGAGGGGGGCGTCGAACCGGCCAGGTGTGTGGTCCAGGGTGCGAGTACAGACATGTCGATGGGTCTACAGGTCTGGACCTGTCGGAGGTGCTGTCTGTCTAGCGGCAGTGCCGAGGGGTGGAGGGGGTCATCGAACCGGACAGGTGTGTGGTCCAGGGTGCGAGTACAGACATGTCGATGGGTCTACAGGTCTGGACCTGTTGGAAGTGCTGTCTGTCTAGCGGCGGTGCCGAGGGGTGGAGGGGGCGTCGAACCGGCCAGGTGTATGGTCCAGGGTGCGAGTACAGACATGTCGATGGGTCTACAGGTCTGGACTTGTTGGAGGTGCTGTCTGTCTAGCGGCGGTGCCGAGGGGTGGAGGGGGGCGTCGAACCGGCCAGGTGTGTGGTCCAGGGTGCGAGTACAGACATGTCGATGGGTCTACAGGTCTGGACCTGTCGGAGGTGCTGTCTGTCTAGCAGCAGTGCCGAGGGGTGGAGGGGGGCATCGAACCGGCCAGATGTGTGGTCCAGGCTGCGAGTACAGACATATCGATGGGTCTACAGGTCTGGACCTGTCGGTGGTGCTGTCTGTCAAGCGGCGGTGCCAAGGGGAGGAGGCGGGCGTCGAACTGGCCAGGTGTGAGGTCCAGGGTGCGAGTACAGACATGTCGATGGGTCCACAGGTCTGGACCTGTCGGAGGTGCTGTATGTCTAGCGGCGTTGCCGAGGGCTGGAGGGGGGCGTTGAACCGGCCAGGTGTGAGGTCCAGGGTGCGAGTACAGACATGTCGATGGGTCTACAGGTCTGGACCTGTCGTAGGTGCTGTCTGACTACCGGCGGTGCCGAGGGGTGGAGAGGGGCGTCGAACCGGCCAGGTGTGACGTCCAGGGTGCGAGTACAGACATGTCGATGGGTCTACAGGTCTGGACCTGTCGGAGGTGCTGTCTGTCTAGCGGCGGTGCCAAGGGGTGGAGGGGGGCGTCGAACCGGCCAGGTGTGAGGTCCAGGGTGCAAGTACAGACATGTCGATGGGTCTACAGGTCTGGACCTGTCGGAGGTGCTGTCTGTCTAGCGGCGGTGCCGAGGGGTAGAGGGGGGCGTCGAACCGGCCAGGTGTGTGGTCCAGGGTGCGAGTACAGACATGTCGATGGGTCTACAGGTCTGGACCTGTTGGAAGTACTGTCTGTCTAGCGGCGGTGCCGAGGGGCGGAGGGGGGCGTCGAACCGCTCAGGTGTGTGGTCCAGGGTGCGAGTACAGACATGTTGATGGGTCTACAGGTCTGGACCTGTCGGAGGTGCTGTCTGTCTAGCGGCGGTGCCGAGGGGTGGAGGGGGGCGTCGAACCGGCCAGGTGTGTGGTCCAGGGTGCGAGTACAGACATGTCGATGGGTCTACAGGTCTGGACCTGTCGGAGGTGCTGTCTGTATAGCGGCAGTGCCGATGGGTGGAGGGGCGTCGAACCAGCCAGGTGTGTGGTCCAGGGTGCGAGTACAGACATGTCGAGCGGTCTACAGGTCTGGAACTTGTCAGAGATGCTGTCTGTCTAGCGGCGGTGCCGAGGGGTGGAGGAGGGCGTCGAACCGGCCAGGTGTGTGGTCCAGGGTGCGAGTACAGACATGTTGATGGGTCTACAGGTCTGGACCTGTCGGAGGTGCTGTCTGTCTAGCGGCGGTGCCGAGGGGTGGAGGGGGGCGTCGAACCGGCCAGGTGTGTGGTCCAGGGTGCGAGTACAGACATGTCGATGGGTCTACATGTCTGGACCTGTCGGAGGTGCTGTCTGTCTAGCGGCATTGCCGAGGGGTGGAGGGGGGCGTCGAACCGGCCAGGTGTGAGGTCCAGGGTGCGACACAGACATGTCGATGGGTATACAGGTCTGGACCTGTCGGAGGTGCCGCTTGTCTGGTGGCGGCGCCGAGGGGTGGAGGGGCAGGGGGGTGGGGCGTCGTGTGTGGCCGAGGGTGGTGTTGCAACCTGTGAATCCTGAAGTGCGTTATGGCGGCGTCCTTTGATTAGTGGTCGGACAAGTAGCAAATCCAAAGGGCCTAAATGTAAACTGTCAATCACCTTTCGTTCTTCCGGGAAGACCTATCAATCATCCTTTGATCTGCGGTCCGGCAATTGGCCGATGATGAGGGGTGGGGGGTAATTGAAGTTTCCCGCCAGAAAACAAAAGATGCGCGAATCTCACTGCGCTAGAACCACCACTACCCCACTACTCTTCATTCGGATCTCCGGGCGGGGACTACTCTGGAGAATGTAATCATGAGGAAAGACAACACTGGCATTCTACGGATCGGAGGGTGGAATGTTAGAATCCTTAATCGGGTAGGGAAGCTAGAAAATTTAAAAAGAGAAATTAATAGGTTGACGTTATAGACAGTAGGGATTAGTGAGGTTCGGTGGAAAGAGAAACATGATATCTGGTCAGGTGAGTACAGGATTATAAATACAAAATCAGTTGGGGCTATTACAAGAGTGGGCCTGATAATGAATAAGAAAATACGAATACGGGTAAACTACTATGACCAGCACAGTGATCGCATTATCATAGTCAAGATAGATACGAAGCCAACACCGACCACAGTAGTACAGGTTTATATGCCAACTAGCTCTGCCGATGTTGAGGACATCGAAGAAATATATGAGGAGCTAAAGGAAATCATTCAGACAATTAAGGGAGAAGAAATATGAATTGTTACGGGAGACTAGAATCCGGTAGTAGGACAAACAAGGAAGGTAAATATGGTCTGTGCAAAAGGCATGAAAGAGGAAGCCATCATGTAGAATTTTGGACGGAACATAATTTTGTTATAACAAACACCTGGTTTAAGAATCCCAAAAGAAAGTTGTATACGTGGAAGATACCAGGAGACATCGGGAGATACCAGATAGAATTTATAATGGTAAGACATAGATTTCAGAACCGGGTCTTAAACTGTAAGACGTACCCAGGCCCAGGTATAAACTCTGACCATAACTTATTGGTCTTGAATTAAAGGCTGAAACTGAAAAAAAAAACCTGCAGAAAGGTAGGTAGTTCTTGAGAATTTCAAAGGTAGCTTTAGGCAACAATTGACAGAAAAGGGACAAAATAAAACAGTAGAGGACGAATGGCTAGCAATGAGAGATGAAATAATGAAGGCAGCAGAGGACAAAGTCGGTAGGAAGGCAAGACCCACAAAAAATCCTTGGACATCACAAGACATGCTAAATTTAATCGATGAAAGGAGAAAATACAAAAATGCAGTAAATGAAACAGGCAAAATAGTGTACAGACGACTAAGAAATGAGATTGACAGGAATTTAAAAATGGCTATGCAGGAGTGGCTAGAAAGCAATTGCAATGATGTAGAAGAATGTGTAAGTAGGAAAGTAGAGGAAAATAAAAGATATATTTGGAGATAAGAAAAACAGCTCTATAAATATCAAGGACACTGAAGGAAAATTAGTTCTCAACAAAGAAGGGAAAGCTGAAAGGTGGAAAGAGAGAGGCTCTACGAAGGAAATGAACTTAGAGGCAATATTGTAGGAAGGGAAGAAGAAGTAGATGAAAATGAAATAGGAGGTACTATACTGAGAGATGAATTTGACAGAGCACTGAAAGACCTAAGACGAAACAAAGCCGCTGTAGTAGATGACATTCTCTGAGAGCTACTGAAGTCTCTGGACAAACCAGCCCTGATAAAACTGTTTCACCCGGTGTGTAAGATATATGAGACTGGTGAAGTACCCTCAGACTTTAAGAAAAATGTTATAATCCCCATTCCGAAGAAAGCAGGCGCAGAATGTGTGAAAACAACAGTAGCACCATTTAAAACATCTACATCTACATGGGATACTCTGCAAATCACATTTAAGTGCCTGACAGAGGGTTCATCGAACCACAATTATAATATTTATCTCCCATTCCATTCTCGAACATCACGTGGGAAGAATGAACACCTGAATCTCTCTGTTCGAGCTCTGATTTCTCGTATTTTATTCTGATGCTCATTTCTACTTGTGTAAGTGGGAGACAACAATATATTTTCACAGTCGCAGGAGAACATTGGCGATTGGAGTTTCGGAAGTAGCCCACGTCGCAGCTATAGGCGCCGTTGTTGTAATGATTCCCATCCCAGATACTGTATCATTTCCGTCACGCTGTCTCCCCTGTATGGTGACAATACGAAACGAGCTGCCCTTCTTTGGACTCTTTCGATGTCCTCCGTTAAACTGACCTGATAAGGATCCCACACTGGTCTGCAATACTCCAAAAATGGACGGACAAACGTAGTGTATGCAGTTTCTTTTGTAGCTCTGTTACATGTTTTAAGGGTTCTGATAATAAAACGCAGTCTCTGGTTCGCCTTTCCCACGATATTATCTACGTGTTCTTTCCAATTGAAGTCTGAAGTAATAGTAATTCCTAGATATTTTGTGGAGTTTACCGCCTTCACTTTGGATCGATTTATCTTGTAAACAAATTTTAACGGATTTCTTTTCGTACTCATGTGGACGACTTCACACTTCTCATTATTTAGCGTCAATTTTCAATTTTTACACCATACTGATATCTTATTTAGATCGTTCTGCAGTTGGTTTTGATCTTCAGATGATTTTACTAGACGGTAAATGATGACGTCATCTGCAAACAACCTAAGAGAGCAACTTAGATTGTCCCGTAAATCGTTTATGTAAATAAGGACTAGCAGAGGACCAATAACACCACCCTGTGGAATGCCCGAAATCACCTCGATGTCTTAACATCGTTTACTACGGACTGTGTTCTCTCTGATCCCCTATTCAATGGCAAATTTCGGGCGTTACACCATAACCACGCAATTTGATTAAAAGCCGTTTGTGAGGTATAGTGTCAAAAGCTTTCTGGAAATCAAGATATACGGAATCGATTTGCGAACCCTTGTCGATAGCACCCATAACTTCGTGTGAATAAAGAGCTAGCTGTGTTTTGCATGAACCATATTTTTTAAATCCGTGTTGACCTTGGGTCAATAGATCGTTCTGTTCGAGATAATTCATAATATCTGAATACAGGATAAGTTCCAAAACCCTGCTGCAAATTGACGTCAATGAAATAGGCCTGTAGTTTAGTGGGTTACTCCTACCGCCTTTCTTGTATATAGGTGTGACCTGTGCAACTTTCCAATCTTTTGGTACAGATCCTTTTTTGTGAGAGCGGTTGTATATGGCTGTTAAGTAAGGGGCTATCGCTTCATCATAATCAGATTCAAATCTAATGGGTAAACAATCCGGACCAGAAGACTTGTTCTTGTTAAGTGATTTTAGTTGCTACACTACTCCGATGATATCTACTTCTACGTTACTCATAACGGCATCTGTTCGTAATTCGAAATCTGGAATATTGGTTTCGTTTTCTTTGGTGAATGAGTTTCTAAAAGCTATGTTTAGTAACTCTGATTTAGTAGCGCTGTCAGCGGCAGGATCGCCATTACTATCACGTAGTGAAGGTATTGTTTGTGATTTGCCCCGAGTATATTTAACATATGACCAAAATCTCTTTGGGTTTTCAGTAAAATTTCGAGAAAGAGTTTCGTTGTTATAAGTATTGTAGGCACCTCGCATCGAAATCCTCGCTAAATTTCGAGCTTCTGAGTACGATCGCCAATCCTTGGGATTTTGTGTTCGTTTAAATTTAGTATGCCTTTTCCTTTGCTTTTGCAACAGTCTCCTGACCTGTTTTGTGTAACAAGGGGGATCGCCTCCTTCTTTTATTGATTTATTTGCTATAAAACTGTCAATTGTTGTCGATAACACTTCTCTGAATTTGAGCCACATCTGGTCTACACCTACGTTTAGTGTTAGAAACGATTGGAAGCTGTCTTTCAAGAAACAATGGATTTTATTTCTATCTGCTTTCCTGAACAAATATACTTTTTGTTTATTTTTGGTAACTTTGGGACTTTCGATATTCAATTTCGCTACGACAGCTCTGTGTTCACTAAAACCTGTATCCGTTTTCATGCTCGTTATTAGCTCAGGATTATTTGTTGCTAAGAGATCAAGTGCGTTTTCACATCCATTTACAATTCTAGTTGGCTCATGAACTAATTGTTCGAAGTAATTCTCAGAGAATGCATTGAGTACAATTTCGCACGATGTTTTATGCGTACATCCTGATTTGAAAATATAATTTCGCCAACAGATCGAGGGTAAATTACAATCACCGCCTACTATTATCGTGTGAATCGGGTACGTTTTTATAATTAGACTCAGGTTTTCTTTGAACCTTCCTGCTATTGTATCGTCAGAGTTGGGAGGCCGGTAAAAGGAATATTAACTTCTTACGTTTTTCGGGTACAACCTCAGATCCTAATAGCTGCAGGAACTATCAACAAGTCGTGGTTGTAAAATATTAAACACGAATTATTTACAGAAGAATGGAAAATCCGTTAGAAGCCGACCTCGGGGAAGACCAGTTTGGGTTCAGGAGAAATGTAGAAACACTGGTGGAAATCCTCACTTTACGGCTTATCCTAGAAGATTAGATTAAGAAAAGGCAAACCTACATGCCTGGCTTTTGTATATTTGGAATAAGCTTTTGACAATGTTGATTGGAATAAACTCTTTCAAGTTCAGAAGCAAGCAGGAGCAAAATATAGGGAGCGTAAGGTCATTAACAACTTGTACAAAAACAAGACAGCGGTTGAGAGAGTTGAAGGCCATGAAAGGGATGCAGTGGTTGGGAAGGGAGTAAGACAGGGTTGTAGCCTTTCTCCAAGGTTATTCAATTTGTACATTGAGAAAGCTATAAAGGAAAGAAAGGAGAAATTCGGAGAAGGAATTGAAGTTCAGAGTGAAGAAATAAAAACATTGCGTTTTGCCGACGACATAGTAATTCTGTCAGAGACAGGAAAGGACCTGGAAGAGCATTTGAACGGAATGGACAATGTGCTGAAAGGTGCATATAAGAGGAACATTAACAAGAGCAAAACTAGGGTAATGGAGTGCAGTCTAAGAAAATCAGAAGATGCTGAAGGAATTGGTTTAGGTAACGAAACAATAAAGGAGGTAGATGAGTTTTGTTACTTAGGCAATAAAATAACAAATGATAGTTCGAGTACAGAGGATACAATGTGCAGAATGGCAATGGGTAGAAAAGCGTTCTTGAAAACAGAAATTTTTTGACATCGAATATTGATTTATGACAAAGGAAGTCCTTTCTGAAGGCATTTGTATGGAGTGTTACCTTGTATGGATTTCAAACGTGGACAATAAACAGTGCGGACAGGAAGAGGCTAGAGGCTTTTGAAATGTCGTGCTACAGAAGAATGCTGAAGATTAGATGGGTGGATTGCGTAAGTAATGAGGAGGTACTGAACAGAATTGGGGAGAAAAGGAATTTCTGGTATACCTTGACTATAAGTAGGGATCGATTGGTAGGACACATTCCTAGACATCAAGAAATTCTGAATTTAGCGTTGGAGGGAAGTGTGTGGGGTAGAAACCGCAGAGGAAGACCAAGAGATAGATACAATAAGCAGATTCAGAGAGATGTGGGTTATCGTTCTTATGTGGAGTTAAACAGGCTTGCTCAGGATTGGATATTGTGGAGACCTCCATCAAACCAGTCTCCGGACTGAAGACCACAACAACAACATAAATTAGTTCAATCACTTATCGGAATCCTATAAGGTATCGCAAATATCACGAAGTGTAGGCTTTCTCTGACTTCTGCAATAAAAAATAAAAAGACGGTTGTTTTTGCTAGGCAGCGGTGCGCTGGTTCCTGTACTTCCTTCTTCGCCACTGACGAGGCTGGTTACTCAGTGTAATATGAATGAAGTTGCGATTTTTTTTTTCTTTTTTTTTTTTTTTAATTTTTAAGTCTGTCATTCGTCTACCTCATTTAATTTTATCATTCCTTTACCCATATCAAATTTCATTTGTGTGTGTTTTACAGATTTGTTTTCAGGAAACGAGGCTTAATTGTTGGATGGGAAAGGATTCAATGAAATTTTGTGTTTGATTTCATGACTGTAGCCGAACACAATAACGTCCCCCATATTATTGTTTCCGTGAGCGTATTAAATTACATTTCAGCTAGCCAGAATATTTTTCTAATGATACGCAATTTGCCTCCAATAATTACGCTCATGCGTTTACGCGACAGCAATGAGCTTAAAATTCAAGCTCGTTGCGTGACAGACATCGATTTTGGTGGTGCAGAATGTAGGTAAAACTCCTAATTCCATAAACGATTATTTTGACTGAGTTAAAAATATCCCATGCTGCATCGTTTTACTTCTGGGTTCGCGAAATAATTTGCTATCTGGAGATTTAAAATTGCTTGCTCGGCACCTATCTTCTGTTATTCTAAATAATGTCCATATTCTATCTTTTTAATTTTTGGGGACAATTCGACACTAACCAGAAGTAATATTTGACGGAGTAACAATGAAACGTCACGAAAATGCATCACAGCTGTCAATGTATGTTGTAAAAAGCGCAAAAAAAAAAAAAAAAAAAAAAAAAAAAAAAATTGGAACTACTTAAAGTCGATAAGCGGGCCGAAGGATCTCTCAATCATTCTGGGTTGGGCAGCTGAAGTTCTGAATTTGGTGCATAAGAAGTCGTTTACGCAGGAGGATCATGCAAACATACCGTGCTATAACCGTCACACAGACTCCCGAAAGAAAAAAATTGATTCACCATAGCTTTAGAAAGAACGCTCGAGTGGAACACAACCTGCTCTTTTCTCACATGATAGCTTGCAAATCATGGATTAAGATCAACAGGCAGAAAACGTGTGTCCTCGTTTTCGTAAGGCGTTTGACAAGGAATTGCAATACAGACTGCTAACGAAGCTACAAGCATATGGATCAGGTTTGCAGTTATGTGACTCCCACACTTCTTAAGTAAGAGTACCCATTATGTTCGATTAATGATGAAAGTTCTCCTCAGAGATGATAAATATTGTTCAAACGAGATAGAATGGCTGGCCAGTTCTTATCTTTGTGCTGCACCGCCGATAGTAACACAAATGAAGAAACAGAAAAAAAGGGGACAACAAGGACAAGCTTTCGGAACACAGTTCATTCGTCAGGTGGGAGATAAGGGAAGAAGAAAGGATGGGAACGGAAGGGAAAGGTAATTCACGACCTAGGTCATGGATTTTTTTCTACGAATGTTAAAACTCCTTGTCCAGTGGAACAGTCCGCGCGCCAGAAAACTATTTGCTGTGTCTCTCCTGGCGAGAAAAGCAGAACTCAGACGGACAATTGTGGCCGTCCCTCCATTCAACCCCTTGCTGATACCTGCTCCCCCCTCCTCCGCCCTCCCAGCCTTCAAAACAACGCGCGCGGCCCATCGCTAGCCGCCGACCTGTAGAAGTGCCGTGCCTTCCACTGCGTTGTGCAGACAAACCTTAAAAGTTATCAAACGTATATCGCTTCTCAAAAACAGTGACAGCAACGAACGAATCATGCTTTTTTACGAACCTCGCTCTCTCTCTCTCTTCCCTATTCTCATAAGAAAATTAAATGTATAGCAGAGAATGCGAGAATTATGTTTTTAATGTAACTGATGTCATCCTTTCTCGAACCAGTATTATGTAGGGAAAAAACGCGTCAGGCTTTTTGCATACGTTATATTCCAATACACACACGCGACCACATTTATTTATTATTATTACGCACTACATCTAGGTTGCATGTGTATCCATAGCAGAAACATTATTAAAAAAAAAAAAAAAAAAAAAAAAAAAAAAAAAAAAAAAAAAAAGACTCGCTACTGCCGTGAAAGTCACAGATCTTCTCGTGAAACTAAAAACGAATCCCTATTGCGTTACATTGCCTCGGATGTTAACACTTTGCAATGAAATTCATCTCGAAATACAGTATTTTTAACTGATATAGTCGGATGCGCGTGTATTTCCGCGTCTGCCTGAAAACTTTAGTGCACTGCAACCATTCTGGAGAATACAATGCGCTAATTTCATTTACCCTAGATGTTTCTGCTTTACTTCGAGTTCCTAGCGGTCTTGTTTCCAATGTGGGATGTAAGTTTTTTCTCTTGAAAGCACCATCTTCGACGAGTATTCCAACTATTTTACAACTACAGTTTTATGCAGATTTAGCCATTCACTGCGTGAATCGTGCTTACACATAAGACGCTGTATTTTAACAATTCCAGGCACCAGATTCAACTTTTAGCTTTACTATATAACAAATATTAGCCACACATTGCATCCGCTCTTCAGCGACCATTCCCAGTTACAATATTAGAACGCCTTCAGAAACACATCGCTGGTGCACTTTACAAATGTAATACAGCTCTGTGTGGGGCTAAGACTTCTTTTTCGCTCGCCTACATGTTCTAAGCCTTCCACCCTCTCTGTAGCCCTATAATACAGTTTTCGATACTCGAGAAAATAAAGTCGATGACATATACAATGCCAGACTCCCCACGTAAATTACAGGTATAAGCTTTTCTCAATCAATTTTTATGCTTGTTAACCAGTACAGAGTAAATACCATACGTTTTTTAATACCCTTCGAAATCTAATATGATATACAACCCACGTCATCTTGCGTGAACACTATCTGCTCTTCGGACTCTTGTGGAATTTCTTTAGTTATTCCAGCATTCCTAAACTCTGCAAAGGGCTTCTCCAATGCAAAAATGTACAACATCCAGTCCGACATTCTTAAGCTGTATGATGTGGTAAACATGCTCGAATCTAACGTTTTTGACGATTCCACAATGATATAAGCGCGCCGTCCTGAGATTAATCTGTATAATTCTTTCCACACACCAGCTGACACTGCACATTTTTCCCCACAGTAACTACACGATCTAATATAAACACTATTTTTCGCAATAGATATAAGTTTTCGACTGCTCTTATGCCAATTCCGTATACACCCACATCTGGGTACAACGAGACATGTTTTCCTTTAGTGGCCATTCTCCCTGGCTATTTACCGTAAAAACAAATATTTTTCTCCAAGCCCTCTGTTATAACCCCACCGAATACCATGATATTCTCACCCATATACAAAACGTGTTGTCCTACTCTTCGAAACTAATTATTTCGAAAAAATGTTAATCACATGCAATCACACATTCGTTACAAACCTTCCACGCTCTCTATCGCCATATGATACAGCTTCCGCTACTCGAGAAACATAAGGTCGATGACATATAGACTCCCCACGTAAATTACATGTATAAGCTATTCTCAACACCCTCTCCATCAATTTTCATACATGTTAACCACAGGGCTTGGAGAAAAATACTTGTTTTCACGGTAAATAGCCAGGGAGAATGGTCACTAACGGAAAACATGCCGCGTTGTACTCAGATGTGGGTACGCATAAGAGCAATCGAAAACTTATATCTATCGCGAAAAATAGTGGTAATATTAGATCGTGTAGTTACTTTGGGGAAAAATGTGCACTGCCAGCTGGTGTGTGGAAAGAATTATACAGATTAATCTCAGGATGGCGAGCTGATATCATTGTGGAATCGTCGAAATCGTTGGATTCGAGCATGTTTACCACATCATTCAGCTTAGAATGGCGGACAGGCTGTTGTACATTTTCAGCATTGGGGAAGCTGTTTGCAGAGTTTAGGAATGGTTGAATGGAGAGGACGGCCACTATTGTCCGTCTGAGTTCAGCTTTTCTCGCCAGGAGAGACACAGCAAATTGTTTTCTTATGCGCGGACTGTTCCACTAGACAAGGAGCTATAACGGTCGTAGAAAAAAAAATGTAATGCAAAGTAAAATAATAATCATGGCAGTCGGTTCGCTGTGTCTGCGTCGCCGGGTCGGCTAGTGGCGCGGTTAAACAATGATAATTTTTTTTTCGGCTCGGGCTTCACACGCGAGACGTGGCCGACGGGCTGCGCAGCAGTTCTCCTGCGCAGGCGCGGCCTGGCCGGCGCGCTGGGGTAGACCGGAAGAATAGCGCTCACGCCGCACGTTAGTTTGTCGTGTATGTACGCAAGTGCATGACTGTCAGGGGCCTGAAGCTGGGCGAGTGGGCAGCTGCCTGGCCTGTGTGTCACGTCCCTGCGGCTATGGCCCGCGGGCTGAGGCGTACAGTAGAGACTGGTCAGCTCCAGAGGCAGGTGCACATGTGGCTTCATCGTATAGGCGCTGGGTGGGGGGATGGGAGGAGAGTCATCTCCTGTCAGCGGTTGGAACTGATTCTTTCAGTGAGACAGCCTAGCAAACGGTTTCAATGGCCATGGATTGAAAATTCTATATAATTACTAGAGTAGTGGGAGTACATACGTATGGCATTAAAGATGATATTCTATACGACCCATCTATATGCACATCTAATTTTGGATGTGATATGAGCTTTAATTAAGGCTCTTTTTATCATGTTACTGGCCAGAAAGCTCTGATTTCCTTTTATATATAGAAACAGGTGGGGACGAAAGCTTCCTATAGCAACCGGAAATCGTTTTACCCATTAAATTGTGGTTGTACCACGAACCTCTCAACTACGGGAGTGAAATGTAATTACTAGGCTCTCATTGGTCAGTGGTGGCCAGGTGGTAGGGTAGGGGGTGACGTAGATAGTCACGTGATGCCTCCGGGTGAGCTCAGTTCCATGCCAGATGTGGAGGAGTGAATACCTACAATTGCAAATAAACAATTACAATAAATAAACAAACAATCACCATAATTACTCTAAGTACATGTATTTGCAAGTACTCTCGGTACATGTAATTACTTTAGCTACACTTAAATGCAGATACACAATTACTCTCAGTACACATAATTGCAATTACTCTAATTACGCAATTACTCTAATTAATTTGATATCAGTTTTGGTGCCAGTATGCCAAATCGTATCCTACTGACCGCAATTATTTTCTGTTTGCATAAATGACCTAACTGACAGAGTAGCAGTGTGCTATTTGCTGATGATACTGTGGCATACAGGAAGGTGTCGTCACTAATAAGATGAAAGATGAGGTATGACAAAATTGTAATTGGCGTGAAGAATGGGTTAAATATCCTTGTGTAACATTGCAAAACGATATGAAATAGAACAAGTGTGTATGGAAAGTTGTGAGGAAGATGGGTACAAGGGTACAAGAGTTCAGTATACCGGGATAATTTTCATAAGCTATGGTTTACCTGTTGAGAAGGATGCATACACAATACTTGTATATCACCTTCTTAAATACCGCTCAAGGTTCTTGGGAACCGCACCCAACTGGTTTACAGGAAGACATCGAGAAAATTCAGAGACGGGCTGCTAAGTTTGTCACTGGCAGTTTAAAGACACAAATATATGTTATGGAGGTCCTTCGAGAACTCGCCAGATGGAAGCCGATGTTCTATTCGAGGAACTCTCTTGAGGAAAGAGGCGAGAAGGTAACTTTATTTGTATGAACAGATATTCTGCGATTGTCATGTTAGTTTCCCTAATATATAGGAGGTGATGGAAAACAAATTGAAAAGAATGGTCGAGTTTTCCCAGCAGGTAGCGTCTGAGAGTGCGCTTGTCAATCCCGGTTGCGGTATGGCCCGTTTTTCACTTGGTACGGCCTTTAACCCAAAAATTTGCAGCAAGTGAACATCATAACAAATTACAGAACTTGTACACGAATTTTTTGGTGAAGTTTAATGACCACTATCTAATTAATAAATATCAATTAAATAAGCAACATATTAAGTAAAAGCAGGAAGACAAGACAAGGTGGTGGAAATCACCGGGAAAAGACATTACAGAGAAGCGCCAATTCGTCAAATCGTCAGTTCTGCAGTCAGGCCGTCTTTTTCAAGTAAAATAGTCGTGAGCAAAATATCCCATTTGTAACAAGTAAAACATTCGTCAGTAAAATATCTCTCTCATTTCTAACACACTAAGTGCCCAGATGTTAATACCTGTAATAGAGATGGGCTAAACCGTGATTTTCCGCTAACAGTGATTTCCGTGATTGCTACTTTTAAATAACCGTGATTCTAAACCATGTTGAATCATGGTTTAGAAGCAATGTTTGAGGTTTTCACGACATTTTTTCTCTTTCCGCTATTCCACGATTGAATTGCCGCAATTCTGGCGACTTGTGTGATTTACCATGGAACTGACAAAAATTGAGTTAGATAGTTTTGTTATAATGTTTCATCCGCCAGTAACTAATTAATCGCCTCTTTGGCGCTATGAAAGTTGTGTTGTGAACAGAGAAAAGTAAATCTCAATGAATCAGTCAATAGTAAGTATAGTTTACAGTCTTTGTTACTTTTGATTAAATTGTGTATCAGTTGAAACAAATGTGAAATAGTTTTGTAGAGATACATGATATACTAATCAGTATTTATAGAAAACTTTAATAATGCTCCATTCGCAGTTCCTACTATAAATACTTGCTACTCTGAGAAACATGAAGATTCAGGACAACTCTTGACGAACATAAATCTGACATAAGTGTGCAAAATGTGTGTGGCTGAACAGTGTTTCATTGAAATCATTATGTGATATTAAATGGATAATAAATAAATGTGAAATAAACATTGTTCCCTAGTGCCATACCCACAAATTTTCTGCTATGTAATTAGGGTGATATTGGTCCCATCCCCCTTAAATCTTGAATTTGGTTGCACATTTACTTGTAGCATACATAGCCTGAGGTATAAGTTGGGTTTTAAAGCCGTTGGTTTACTTTTAAGGTCTACCGTAAGAAAGTGAATGAAATGGGAACACAGATGTCCCAGTTGAAATTTGTCTCCATGAATAGTGGAATACTGTAGGTCTACTTGGAGACAATAAACGAAAAATCTTAGGCTACCGTTGTATTTTTATTTATTTACATTTTGGTTCTCTACTTCATACATTGTACAGAAATGCAGTCATGACATTGGACAAGTCAGATTAAGTGATGTGATAGATTCCATGACAGAGATTGGTGCTTCTTTACACTTGTAAACATGCCTAAGGGGTCTTTCTGTATTAACAAGGTTATGTAGCAGTAATGTGTCTGAGTAGAATTAAACACATTTTCTAAGTCACTATTCTCTAAATATATTCAGAGAAGTACTTTTGTGCTTACTAATACAGTATAGGCCCAATTTACAATTAAAGCTGTGGTTAACCAGTTATAAATCACAACTGCTGCTGGATAGAATTGGCCCAATCATTTATAGCATGGATTCACAGTGCCTGTTGTGTTTGAATTCAATAACTCAGAGCTACTGGTGTATGTGATATGATGCTTGTAACTGTATGGTAACATTGTACTTACTGTGTCACCAGTCTAGTTGTGGAAATGGCTGTTCAATGCTCTTTGAAAACTCAATCACATAAGAATCAGGGAGCTAATCCTTTATGTTTACTGTGAAATAATTAATGCTGTTTCTACTCTGTGGTTGACAACTTCTTGTATGTACCCTTGACTGGTCACTAAGTGAGTAAGTGTTTAGGACATTACTGAAGAATGGGACACCACCCTTCGCCTTTGGTCAGTGACACTATTCTTTACTGTGCAGTTTCCACTGCAAATGATCGATGTTTCAAATTATTTGTATTTTTAAATGAAAGCATGGGGTTTGGTACGATGATGCATGAACATAAATGAATCAGTTTCCATAGTAAAAAGTAATTATTCATTCTTAAGATATATTTTGTCCAAAGCCAACACGTGATATCCCGTACTTCAGTTGACCCATGGGTAATTTCCAAGAAATAATGTTATTTGAAGTCTGGGCGCCACTGTGATTGATATCTATCTAACTATATTGAAATGGTAGTTACTTTACTTAATTTACTCTTTTGCATTGATCATAAAATAAATAAATAATGCTGTTCCTGCTCTGTGGGTAGCAGGTTCTTGTAGGTACCTTTGTCTAGCCAGTAAATTAATTCTATTCATGGAAACTTTAGTCATGTACCATTCGTGTGTTTGCTACTATAAAAGATTGTTGGTAGTCACAAAGATACGATGTTTGAGAAAGTGACCAGACAATGGTACATACAAGAACCATACATCAGTATTATTTATTTCATGGCCAATACGGAAAGTAAAGTAAGTTAAAGCTACTGTTTTCAGTTCACCATAGTTCAATACATACTTATCGCAGTGGCACCCCAAGTTTGGTATACATCACTTGTTGGAAATTACTGAGCCATGTTTAGTTAGAAACATCAGCACACTTTGCCTGTGACATAAGTAAACTTAAGTAACCAGAGTGCAGTTAATAGAAAGGCAAAGTCATATTTCAGTAACTGTGGGTATTAAGCCATATATATTTTGGCCAATAGCATTTCTTTTACAGTGCCTGTAGCTTCAAATGTTTATATAAGAAGTCTGGACAATTCCCAGTAATTCGTTTTGAAAAAGAGGGAAGCTACAATTGCGGAATAATGTGTCATGTTCTACTTTTTCTTCAATTTGACTCGTTGAATTAAACTTGAGCCTTTGTACCCAACTCTGTTAGAAGGCTGAAATATTAAAATTTCCATTCTTAATTTTATATTTGCTTAAACGCTGCCTCCTACTTTTGTTCCAAGAGACATGGCAGTTGAAGTGTAGTCTGATCGATTTCAGCTTTCTGCAATTATAACAGCAAGTTTTACAAAAGTCTTTATACTTTCACCTTTGTTGAAACTTAATTGTGCAATAATTTAATAATGATTTTGCAGCCAAGATCGCATTTTTCATTTATTATGTTACAGGTTTCGGCGCGCTCAACGCCATCTATAGACCTGTCGTAATTTACATAACTTCACGACATTTTTTATATACTAAAAGAGTACATCCAGGTTGAGGCATCACCAAACATAAAATTACTAGTAACAAATAAAATATATACGTCCATCTTCGAATGGTTCTGAAGCGAGGTACTTCAAAGTCTCAAGAGAGATAAAATACAATGCAGATATTCAACACTCCCGTTTTAAATTATATCAGGCTCCCCTCAAAGTGAATTTGGTACATACAATATAAAATAATAACCTATAATTAAGGGTAAGCAATTCCTTATAAAAATCTATATTTCAGTGAATTGGGTGTAATTTCACTCAGGGAAAGAGTTCATATCTAGGTACTATCTGCTCTTTTTACAAGGCAGCCATTCGCACATTTCCTATAGAATATCAAATCTAAGTTTTAACATTGTTCATTGCAAATTTCTCAAGAAGTAAAAACATATTTAATTATATAAATTGTTGTTCAGGAAAGTCAATAGAAGTAAATCATATAAGCACTAAAATTGATCTTACATGTACCTGTGAATATATTATTAGTAACTGTTGTATACTGTATATATGGGGCAGCATAAGCAATTGGTCCTTGAGGCAGAGTGAGCATATTGCTCACAGTACGCTGCTGTCATTAAAACTGTTACAATGTATTATGGAGTTCTCTCTCTCAAGTTTCAATAAATATGGTTTGAAAGATACAGAAATATAACACTGGAATGACACCTGAAAACAGCATCAAAGAAGTGCCTTAACTTCAAGGAAGCCTAGAAAATTGTAACAAAATGCCACACCACGAACTTCAGTAGAAGATTTCAGTAAAGCATCATACCTATCTGTAACTCCTCAGGAAATCAATAAAGAAAAGTGTAACTGATGAGAGAAAGGCAAAACATAAATATTTACATATACTCAAAAACAAAACAAACACTTAAAAAAACAGAAAGAAAGCAAAGGGAACTGTGATAGCATTCTGTATCACTGCCCTGGGCTTGCCATTATGTGAATGTTTCCCATGTGTATTAGAATGGGTTTCAAAGTTATTTATGCAATGGTCAGTTCAAATTTGTGCTGGTGTCAGACAAAATGCATAATACGAATCAGTCAGCTGCTACCAAGATAGATGAGATAGCTCACTAATAGTTCATAAATATCTTATAACAAGACAAATGTGTCTGTGCTTCTCATACATAACATTAAAATAATCTGAAGTATCCAATGAATCTTTGACATATTGCCAAACTCAGCAGAAACGTTAAATGACACTTAACTGCTTGCTTTTGTTATGACTATTCTTGGCAGACAGAGCACAAGCCTTGTATCTAGGGCACATTGCTTTTACCCATAGTTAAATTTATAGACATATGAATTCAGGAATACAAGAAATGGAACACATATATTGTATATTAGCAAGAAGCCAAGTAGGATATTCTTGCTAGGTCTACAACATAAACAATTATTTTCTTAATTATGTCCAAACACAATCACTTCTGCAATATGGAATCATTTTGGAAACAATTTGTCAGCAACAAAAAACTGTTTTATAGAGCAACAGAGCATCACATGGTCAATTAAAAATAAAGCACCCTTTAATTCTTGTAAACCTATTTATAAAGCACAGCATATGACCAAGTCTGTTCATGAGGTGGTTACTTACATAAATATATTAGTGACACAAAACAAAAATTGGACCTTCAGTCAGCATGTTATAATAATTCATAAAATATGGGACATTGCAAATGCTAAAGGATTAGGGGAGAGTTAAAAACTGTACAATAAACTTCAAAAATACATCAAGACAACGAAAGAACAATAAATATTCTTAGTGAGTACAAAAATTATTTGCAAGGTTGGTGTTATTTCATTGTAAATGAAAATATGTCCTTAATCTTCATAAGTTATTTCTTTAATGTAACTGATACGGGAATTGTTAGACTGTGCTGTTATATTAATACATTATCCTGTAATGGTTACCATATTACTTTACATGCTTCAATTACTTATAGTAATATAGTATCAGTTTTACTGATAGGTGCCATATATATTTTAAGATGTATAATCAGGTATAAAATAGCGATATCATGTACAGCTAAGTGGATGAAACTTATGCTTAAATAAATAAATAAAAAGTTATTGCAGTTTGATTTCCAGTGCCATACACTTAACTCAAAATTTATGCAGACGTTTGAAATAAGAACTGAGATCTTTACTATAATTCAAACAATTAATGTGATATCAGTATTCTAGCACAAGTCCCACGCGGACTGATTTTATGCACATGATTTTCCGAGGTTCTCAATGCTCATGCCTTGGTAACGGCTACAGCGAGCGCACAAATCTGACTCTGATTGGCTACCACATGGTATTGCCAACATCGTAGCGGAGCGAAAGCGCGCATATTTCAAGTGTTTGTAGAGCCGCAGCCGCGCTCTTTATTGCTAGAACAATACCACACGCTGAAGGAGTCTCTCTTTCCACACTAACAAAGGAAACATCATACTGGTGGCCTACAATTATTATAGCTGTTTTAAAACAGGTTCGGTGGCTCTCGAAGAAGTCATTGCATAGTACGCGGTTACGTGCGCCTTTTCAATGTGCTTCTTCAGATTGGCGGTAGAAGTTTTATGCGACAACTGTTTTCACACAAATTACATTTCGCATAGTCGCTATTAAGAACGGTGAAATGAGACCACATCTAGCTCGTCCTAGATCACTTCATCTCAGCAGAAACTCACCTGAAAAGTCAGAAACAAGATATACACTCTTAGACGACCAGCGGCGAAATGGACGATATACGTTTTTCATTTGGGAACCCGTCCCTGCCGATTTTCTAGGAAAATCCCATAGGTCACTGTGTATGCCCGTTGGTCACTGACCATAATCGGCGATTCGCTGCCATACCCACTCATCGCTTATCGTGCCACACGACATTATTATTATTATTATTATTATTATTATTATCGGTGATTCGCTGCTATACCCGCTCTTCGCTTATCGGGGAATCGCTGCTATACCCGCTCTTCGCTTATCGGTGATTCGCTGCTATACCCGTTCTTCGCTGCTATACCCGCTATTCGCTGCATTGATATTAGTTCAGATTTCGACCACAGATGGCTCTTTTAGCCTTTGCTGCATATCTTACCTCACCACCTCTTCGCTTTTCCGCTATTCGCTGCTACACCTGCTATTCGCTGCTGTTTTCGTACTCATTTCGATCACCAGATGGCTCTTTCTACTGCTGTTCGCTGCTATTTCTGCTCTTCGGTACTCAACCGTGAGCATGACTGAAATCACGGTCAGATTCCAGGTCGCCGCGACCTGAACATGGTGAATTTTCAATCACCGTGATTTTTAACGAGTACGTGATTTCTTGCCCATTCCTAACCTGTAACTGAAAATGCAAGTTTAATATTAAGAATGCTTTATGGATTACGAAGTGCAATAATTTTGAGACTACACATTGTATTAGTATCTCGTATGTTACACGAAACTTGCAATTTAGATTGTTAACAAACTGAAATGTAATTTTGTCATCATGTTCACGTTGAGGTCATTAATAATGAGCGTACTTTCATCATTCTCGTCGGCGATGAAAATGGAATTTTTAACCACCCTTTTCCCTCCTTAATTTACATTCCTTACTGTGGTGTTAAAATATTTTGAAGAAAACATGACGACAGTATTCAGCGAACGTTGATTCTTTTCAGCAACGTGTACCGTAGTGCTTTAAAAGTGAACTGTGATAAATGCATTGTTCAAATTGCGTATCTAAATAACTGCTGTTGCCAAGTAAAACTTGAGTCTTCTCGAACGGTTACTTCCTGAGATACCTGAGAGGGAAAGCAATATTTAGCTTGAGCCTTCCTTCCAGAACTTGACGTTATTGGAATTTCCGCATAATAAGCCTCTCACTTAGTGTCTGCGCTGCAGCCGCTAAACAGACCCCTGAAGTTCTCACACGGAGACCTCATGACCAAGTAATGAGTTACTCTACTTTCTTTGCCTGCTTTATTGATGCTACCTCATTATAGTCACTGGTTGATGATCAACACTCAAAAATTTGCGTAACATGGCTTTCGTAAGACAACTACTTTGAACATGAAGTACTTTTTTTTTTCCCACCAAATCTCTTTCCTACAGTCAGTTCTGAACACATACAATTAGACATTTACTGTCCTAAACCTTGCAGGAACAGTAACCAAACAATAGGTCTTTCACCCTATTTCCACATAATACATAATTCAGTTAGCGTTGGCGTTCACTCCCGTACACACATGAAGTGCTGATGAATTACAGTTCGTTACAATTTTCTGGCACTACGACTTCCTTAGAGACAAAAGCATCGCCGACGAACAAAGTAATGGCCCTCCATAGCACTATAACACATCCATTTACTGGGAAGCCTTGAAAACTCATTTCGACGAATCGTAACACATATGGCAGTAACTGATATGATACATTTTGGTCAGACTTACTTGTTCTTTCAGCAACATTCACGTTGCTGTAAAGTGAGACATGTATGGTAGCACTTAACACCGATAGCCTATACGATGTTATGCAGTGTGATTCACGAAGATGAGCAAATATTTTTGTTATTTTATTCTACAAGTAAAACTAAAGAAAGAAGTTCATGTAATCATAGGTACACAAATGTTTAGTTACGGAGTTACGGCTAATCGAAGATATTTTCTGAAATTTAGCAACGTCGTTAATATGAAGCCACCCAAAACATGAAGGACGTTGGTTGCAGCGAATCACGATTTCCCTTTCTTTTGTTGTTGTTGATCTCTTGAATCAGATAAGACATGTCCAGACGTGTATCGACAGCAGGTTTCCAGACATGCCAGAGAAGGAAGGACATAATTCGGAAAACTGGTTACTTAGAACTACTTGGACCTTTTCTTTATTCAAGACAATTCCTAAAAGCTTTCAACAGAAATTGTAGAGAATTAATTTGGGAAAATCATAGTAATAAGTGTAACTAAAACTATTCGGAAGTATCAGACAATGTTACTTTATTAACAACATAGCTCACATGAAGTCATGTTAAAGCGGGAAATACAAAGCCCTGTGTTAAGTTGTACAGTGTACACACATTTCAGAATACATCCTTATTTCATAAATAATTTACAAACTGCAACAGTTACTAAGTGGTTACACTTACTACACTGTTATTATTGTGTTCTTTCACTGAATAATGCGGAAAAGTGACTTTATTGAAGATTAGGAATTGACTGAATCCACGCAGTTAAGGATGCAAACATTGTAAATGGAAAGTAATTTACTTGTAAATTTCTGGAAAAATACTGCAGATACACGTCTAGAAGATGTTTTATTAGATTAGCCAGATCAATAACAGCAAGATAATGGAAATTGTGATTTACCATAACCTCGCACACTTTTGCGATGGCTTCGTATTATCGAGGTTGCTAAGTTTCAGGATGAATCTTTTATTAGCCGTAACTCCGAAACTAAACATTTGTGAATCTTTTTTTCTTTAGTTTTACTTGTAGAATGACATAATAAAGTATTTTTATGTATTCTATCACCCTGAATATACAGTTCTAAACTAAATGCAGTAGCAGCAGCTCTGTTAATTTGGTAGCACAGTGAAACAGTGAACAGAGGAAATTTTCAGCATTTGTAGGGAGGTCAAAGTGCAGGAAAAAGGCTGTGGGCGTTTTACGGACGGGGTTTGACAGTGCTCGGACACGAGTGTTGCAGTGTAACGAAGTGGTTATATTTCAGAAAAGGGGATACAGTTTCCAAGGTTACGGCCTGAGGAGAGGCAGCAGTGAACAACAGAAGTGACTATTACGATGGTGCAAGTAGGAGAGCGAGTCCAGGCAACACCACCTAGAGACAAGGCCTTACAACCGGCCGTGCCTACGTCACACTTAGAGGCCCCGGCCGCCATCTGACTGGCCGGCCGCTGCGCGGCGGTAGGCGTGCCCCAGCGGCCAGCCAGTGAGGTGGCGGCCGGGGCCTCTAAGTGTGACGTAGGCACGGCCTGTTGTAAGGCCTTGTCTTCTAGGTGGTGTTGGTCCAGGAGCTGCAGATCGGGCCGCGCCACCGGTGGCAGACGGGCCTCCACCGGCCAGTATCCACGTGACTGCAGCTGCGGTCGGCTGTGGCACAGGTGCCGCCATCAGCGGGGACTGCAGCGGTCGGCGACACCTGCCGGTCGCCGTGCACCAGTCGAATGCCGAACCGGGCCGTGGATCCGGAATGCGCGCGGCATCGGGATCGTGGCGTGACTCACGCAGACGTACGCAGCGGCCATCGGCCTCCCACAGTCCTAAGGGAGGGCGGCGAGACTTGGAAAATCGTGCCGAACGTCACGGGAATAGTTTACCATTCGCAAAAAGTAGTGAAATTACAATGAAATCTTCCATGGTTGGTGACGGCTGATAAAAATGGTATGTTACAAATTACATTCACACTTATGCATAGAAATGGTTGGATATAAAAGTACAAATTGCGTCTCTCGAGTTGTGGCGCCTCGGTGGCTCACAAAGGTTCGGGTGGGATGGTGGGATGGCCGGTAGCAGTGGCCCAGTAGCGTGTCGGTTGGCGCAGCCAGAAGGTGCTGGCTGCTGGCAGTCAGCTGGCGACCGCATGGCGAGCGGCTGACACACTGTGACACCGGCCTCAGCGAGGTGCCCGCGGGTGCGGCGGTGGTCTCCTCAGAAGGCTTCGATGAGCGCAGCGTGGCTGGGCAATACCCAATGAGAACTAACAGAATTCAGATAGGGTAAGCTAAACGTATACGTAATAGGACTAGTGCTACATTTACGGTCTTGCTAATCCTTTGAAACATTTAACAACACAAGAGTATCTACATTTGTATTAAACAATAAACACAACCAAGGGGTGACTACCTAACACCAAGTTACGATATTAAAATCAGTTACAGAAGAGGGATTTTATAGTGTGCTTGGTTATCGATTAAATGCAAAATAGTGACTTTCTCGACAGGAGATATGCACAAATATAACAACATTATCGGGATCTAAATTAACCCTCCATCGAGCACGTGGGGACCTGCCGGACCCCAGGCGCCCTTTACTTTTCCTGCACAGCCATTGAGAACTCCCAGAACCAGAACTCCGGAAAGAAATATTTCTCCACTTCCCAGTGCAAGAGGAGCTGCCCGAACAGGTGAAACAGCTCTGTCCTTCTTTCAGTTGTTTATGTGCAACGATATTAATCAGAAAATTGTGTGTCACACTAATGAGGAAATCATTACAAGACAGGCCTTGGCCTCTAAGTTAGAGAGATTCTCTGGACCCACTGATGCTGTAGAGGTGAAAGCACTAATTGGATTAATCTTTCTTTGTGGGGTTACCAAGAAGAGTGATTGAATGTCGATGATCTGGATTCCCGAAAATTTGGTCTTCCATTTTTCAGGTGTATCCGAAAATGGTTTCAAATTGCTTCTTTCACATTTGAGATTTGATTCTAAACAAACACATAATGATAGAAGGAGAAATTAGCGGCTATTCGTGAAGTGGGAGTATGTGACTGTCGATAAGACTCTTTTTAGTTTGAGAGGGAGGTGGCCTTTCAAAAAAAAAAAAAAAAAAAAAAAAAAAAAAAAAAAAAAAAAAAAAAAAAAAAAAAAAAAAAAAAAAAAAAAAAAAAGAAAGATTGTGTAACCTTGTGACTCTCTCACATTTTATATTTGTGGTGGGATTCCCTATGTTGTTAAAAATACAATTCAGATGGAAGGCTTGCTTGTTTTGCCAACATGCCACGTCATTCGCCTGTGTGAAAACATCCAAATAACAAACGCAATGTAACAGCTGACATTTGCTTTGCATCGGACGAATTGGATGAAGAGCTTACTACACGTAACCCCTCTTTTGTTGACACCTTGCGGAAGAACAAAAGAGAAATACCTCCTAGAATGCTCGCTGTCAAAGGATTAAATCCCAAGACATCGAGATTTGTTTACCAGTCCGAGAAAATGCTCATCTCCGACTCTGGAAAAAAGAACAAAAACGAAATACTTTTATCCACAACTCATGACTCAGGAACTATAAATCCTGATACACGGATAATAAATCAAAAGGAGTTGACTGTTTTGAAAAAATGTGTCAATTTACAAAACAAAGATATACTCTTGTCGTTGGCGTATGCGATATTTTTATGGCATACTCGATACGATGAAAGTAAACAGCTGGGTTTTATTCACCATAGCTGGAAGTAAAATGTCTCGACAAGATTTTTTGAAAACTCTTGCCTACAGCTTGGATGAACCTCATATGAAGCGAAGACAAGGTAATGAGAGTATCAGCAAAATGCTATGTCTCGTAGTAGGAACTGTTCTTGGAACTAAGGAAGATCGACCAGTCTCAGCTACGCCATCCCTCAAAAAATTGAGATGCCGCATGTGTGACAGAAAAAAGGATAAGAAAACCATCAACACTTGCGCCGAAAGTAGCCGTCCAGTTTGCAAGGAATATGAAAAACTTAGTCGATCATGTTTTATGTGTGTTGATGCAGATTTTGAAAGGGAATCTGGAGAAATCAGATTCTGTTATGAAAGTCTGTAAATTTTTTGTTCCTATTTTCAAAGATTATGTGTTATTCAGGTTAATACATTTTTCTGAGGCTATTTTCAAATTCATTGTCACTCAAGTTTACATCTCAATAAAACCATAGCCGCTTTGTTTTAGTTTTCATTTTATAGTTCAACAATGTACCCACGTCCGTAGTATTTTCTTGCATCATTGGTTTCCTGAAATGACGGAATGCTTAATTCCATGCTTTATTAGTGCTATTAGTCACAGTTCTAGATCCAGAGGCTTGAAATTTCAAGGGTATAGTCGTAGGCATCCCTGAATGTGTTGTATGACGTTTTGATGCCGATCCAATGCATTTACACGACCACAAACAAAATAAATAATTCTGTGCAGACACCACACGTTCGACGGTCTTCCATGCTCCCACGTGTTCGACGGCAGATTCATCTATCTGGAGATGCAAAATACTTTAGAAAAACTATATTCTTAGCATTAATGTATCTTAAAAATAAGGGAGGGCCGTGCCTTTACACAAGATTTCACTTATGGAATGTGCCATGCAGCTGGCGCTCAGGAACCTATGCCGGGTTATTTCGTCTGAACCGACATCATACCCATATAATTAGTGCAACCACGACCAAGGTAAGAGGGGTAGCGTAGAACTGGGTAGCGACACAGTCTTATGGTAATTCTGGGCATGTCAGTCATCTATGTCTGTAATGGCTCGGTCCACGCTAATTTGTCCTTTCTCACATTCTATAACTTGTTTACAGTGTGATGGAGATGGAAATTATTAAAGTGAGACATTTTCAACCTGTTGCTGGCAGCAGGCATAGCAGTGGGTAACTGCATCAGCGGTGGTTTCATGCTCGTATTGTAGTGATAGTGCAGCTGTGCAGGTACTTTGGAGTAGGAGCAGCAATGTCGCAATGTGAATTGTTGACCAGCAATCCACTTTCTAAGAGCTTGACACGGTAAGTGAGTGATGCAAGGTGTGTGAGTCGTAATATGTTACGGAAACGATGGTCGGTTCTGGTACGGCATACAGTCTACTAGTGACAACACTACTTGGTTCAGGTTTTGTTAATTTAATTACGTCACTTGGACACGAGGGTGCGGGTACGTCTGCCAGGAACGGTGGTACCTCACAGGCTGATACGTGGTAGGTGAGCATTAAATGGAGGCTCAAATAATGTATTGCTACGGTGCAAATGCCGTTCCTGGCCTATTGCCGGGATATCCGCTGTTTTCTAAAGGACATGTTGTCCAATCACTTTCCACAGAGTTGGGATGGTGTGTAGTCTATCCCTTCAGAAAGCACTCCAGATTCGGAAGACTGAACTTGGAAATGCGATAGTGTCAGTCGCATACCAATACAGATAATAATACTACAATTTCATTGTTGCCAAAATACCCGCGACAACAATCACCAATACGAGCGCAAACAGGTACGGCAACAATGCCAAACGCGGTTAGAGTGGACCAACCCCACACTGGTCCGTTAATATTCGATCAATCACGCAAAGAATGATTCTACGTAGCATCTAGTCCGGTCACCTAAAACTGGAATTAATCTGTAAGCAGTGGGAATTGTGAAGGGCAGTTAACTCCCGAATTATCGGCTGACTGAGAAGTGAGGCAGCGGCTGGAAAACGGCGATGAATCCGCAAGTGGCGCGCAGCAGGAGTCGGCAGCTGCAGTCGCGGGGCACAGTGGCAGCGTGGCAGAGCGTTGTCCACCTGGAATTGGCTGACTAACGCGGGTGGCTGGCTGCGATGACTGAGTAGGCTGATTGCGCAACAGTCCGACCTGTGCGGACTGCTGCGGGGTTAACGCGGTGCCTGCGTAAAACGTATAGGGCGTTGTCGACGACCAAATACGCAAAAGGCGACTAAGCCCCAATTCTGGTAGGTATTTATTTTACAATTCAGGAATTCTTCTACCTTTAGCGCAATTAGCATCCGTAGGCGATGAGCGATGCTGACTATGAAGTTACAGATACATAAAATTGGAATGTCTATTATCTTCACAATTATCGTCTAGTTGGGGAAAAGGATCGAGTGACAAAATAGATTTGTGCAATACCAAATATAACGATAGTACTCAGTAAATCAGTGGTTATAGAAGATGTTCCACTTTTCCACAACAACATCGTACGGAATAGGCTCAGGTAGGAAGCATTACATGGAATTATTTGACATTTAAAATAGCGATTACGTACGTGTTTCAAAAATAAAAACGTTCCAATGTCTGTAAATCTATCGGACCAAACTGCGCGGTCATCAGTCCGTAGCTTACAAACTACTTAAACCAAGGTAAACTAACCTAAGGACAAACACACACACACACACCCGTGCCGAAGGGAGGATTCGAACCTGCGCAGCGAGGTGCCTTAAGCCGCTCGGCTAGTCCACCGCGGCGCGTACGTGTTTGGATCGTAGTGACGATTCCCGACTGGAACGGACGGGCTGAAGGCAGGCGGTCGCGTGGCCACGCGCGCTGCACAGCCGGCAGCGAGTGGCGAGGCTGGGGCGGGGAGGGCACAGTGGAGGTGCACAGCGGACGGCGGACGGCGGCAGCAGGTGGCGGGGGCCGCCTGCTGCTGAGCGCGCCGGCGCTACAGCTAGACACTCTCCACGTCTGTACTGCAGCACGTCTTCCTTCCATTCTTCTGTCCGCAAGTACAACAGTGACATTTCTAATGGCAAATCGAGGAATAATGGTTCGCATTAAATGGGTTTGCCAGTCTGAGACATTTGAGAATCTCAAATCTTAACAGAAGCGAAACATGTTGTAGGCAGCGGTATTACTACCAACAAAAAGGAATGCGAAATAGCACGTGCCAAATGGCTTCTATTCGTGTGCAACGAGCACACAACACCATCAGTCCCCGGATCGAAGCCCATGGGAATGATTGGGTCATAAAGCATATTTAGTTCGTGTAGAGGGAAACTGGGCTTTATTTTCACCAATTTTTCTTGAACGACCACCCGATCTAGGTGCGGCTGAAACTGCAACAGACAGGTTTGGCGTCACTTGCTCACGATACGATTTTAATCTGTCCAAATGTACGGTACGGCCAGATAACGGCAATTCTGCAGTACCGTGTGACGTCCAATGTAAGATCTAATATGGTCCCTCGTATAAGGCAGTAAATTTTTTAATTCGTCCGTTTTTAATGACTGTATTTCTCAACAATACCCAATCCCCAGGCTGGTCAGCAGGTAAGGTGGCTCCTTGTTTCCACGCCGCAATTGCCGAGCAGTGGCTCCTTTGTTGTTCTTTTGCACCTTTTTCCAAATGGATTTTAAGCGATGGGCCAGTTTTTCACCTCTCGAGTGTCTACACCAGGAGGTAACTTTGAAAGAAGACTGTCTGCCCTCTTCCCTAGGTTTTTAACTTTGTAATTTATCTAAGCTAACTGGACGAGCTTTTTTGCTAAACGAGAACCCTTTTCATTCGGAGGCATGAGGAATAGCATTTCATTCCATGTTTTTAAATGTTAGTTTCTGCAATACTGAGTTAATATTTTTGTCTCCCAGCCTCGTCGCCGCTTTTGTGTCTCGTTTCCGTCGTAGGTGAAGGTGGCCGAGTAGAAAGACCGACACAAGAATAAAGGATGTACGCTTGTGCAGGTAGGAAGTGACCAGCCAGTGGGACAGCAGAAACTAGGAACACTAGAGTAAATTAGAACGAGATATATATTTCTTAGAGACTTGGTAATACTTAACTTTTACATAGCTCAGTGCTGCAGAATGCTGATACATAGTTGAGCTAGAGGTCTGCCTAGTGCCTGTCCGATAGCCAAGTCTTCACTGGTGCCTATCTGATTCCGAAGTTTTAACTGGTTCCTATCTCAGTCCCAAGTGAACGAAGTCGTTCAGTGGTGGGCAGGAGCGGAGTTGTAGCAGAGGGCGCTCGTGGCTGACGTCGTAAGAACGCCGCGCCGTGCCTGCATGGCGGCGCGCGGCGAAAGTAGGTGGCGCGCACTTTAGACTTGTGCGACACCACAAATATTGCTGGGATTTTAGTATGCTAATAATTTGTCATTGTATCTATGAATGTGGCAAGAAGAATGCTTTCTCCGTGATGCCACTGTCCCTGTGAGAATGTGTACTTGCTTTATTCTGTATGTGCATGTATGAGAATCTTCTAGCATGGGAGTCTGAGTGTATGTATGGGAATTTTCGTCATTAGCTGCTGCCTGCTGGCTGCTCGCTCGGTAGCCGTTATCAACCTCTGATTTTGATGCTACCAAAGTGGTTCCTCCACTCTTTGGTTACAAGTTGGCTTGGCAATGCCCGCTAGCGATCCTCAGTAGGATGCACAAGTTTAAGCTCTCCCCCACAACATCGTTTTTCGTGGGTTTTGATGATTTTCAGTGGATTTCCGGCTGCTGGAGGCGGGCTCATGGGCTGTCTGGTCATTCTGTGTTTGCGCTTCGACTTGGTAAGATGTTCTGATTATCTTTCCTTCCTTCAGATGGTAGCGATTCGTTGTCTGGTTTGTTAGAGATCAGATCTTAGGTTCATTTTTCGAGATAAGTTTCTCCGATCATGTATGGAAATGTATTCAATTCAATTTCGATGATTTTGTATAGGTAAAGTCAGTGATTATGCAACTAATTCGGTTTGATAACATCTAGGTATTGGTAACCTGTGTTAGACTAGCTGGTGGTGTATGAACTCTGCTTAATTTCTTTGTAGCTTTGTGGAATGTAACTAATATGCAGGAATATTTTTCTTCTGTGTAGTGCATGTGAAATATTCTTATCCTTTTTCTCATTCTGTGAGTGATATGTACTGCATGTGGTGTGTTCTTAGAACAAAGCCCTCAGCTACCCCTGTGTCTGTTCCTATTCTCTTTAGACAAGAAATTATGTATGTATCTTTCTGATTTCCATTAGTACTCGAGATCTCATCTCCGACTATTTTAAATTGTTTTTTCGTTTCCAAACTTGTAATTTGCTTTCAGACTACCCCAGTAAATTCTCTTGTAGCTTTGTACAACACCCTTTATTAGCTTTCTCATGAAATACTGTGTATTTCTTGGGACTGCATGCCGTATTTCTTAGTTGATTTTCTCCAACTCTGAATTTGTTGCACTTTTCTGACTTTTGAAAACTAGACTTCGTCCATCTGTGTAAAACCTTCCCAATCGTGTGTAACTGTATATCTTTAGCTTCCTTATTGTGTATTCTTGCTTAGTAATATATGATTCCGTTGTTTTTTGTTGAATACAATCTTTAAGCACTTCGCCTTCAGTGGGGTGCGAATATGTATTGTAGCAAGACACGTGCTGTGTGTCTCAATAATTCCGCATGCTCACGGTTTGATTTGAATGTAAATTAATCTCGCTTTTCTCGCGTACGGTCTCAAGTAAAGAAAGACAGACCAGAGCGACCTAAGAAAGTTTATCTTCTCTTGTGTTTGGTGGTACTTTCTGGTTCGCTGAATGTCGCCTACGATAGCAGCGCCTGCTTCCGCTTCGTATCAGCATGCTGAGTTCGGCGAGTTCCGCTTTGCTTCACACGTGTGAGTTGCTGAATACTTGTTGATTGTAAATCCTTTTACCGACGATGTTCAGTTCAGAGTACTTTAATTTAACATGCAATGGGATGCATTTTTATTGTTAACAAAATTGGTTCCCCCATTTGCTCATGTTTGAACTGAATAAATTATTTATTGTCAGTAAAAACTTTATCCTATTTATGAATGTTAGTTAGTTTACGAATACCTTACCTTTTGTACCTAATGTAGTTTTTCACTAGTGCTGAGAACAAATTCAGATGCAATTTATCATATTTTTATTTCGTTTGCGTCATAAATGTTCTGACAGCCATCTTCATGAAAAGCTTTGGTTCGGGATGGCTTGTGTATTAATGATTGTGTGTAATACTCATGATGTGTGTTGGCCACCGCGTCTTTGTTTTCCTGCTGTTAAAGTACATTTTGTTTCAATTCAAAATTCTGGGCCAGGGAACAAGATTCTTTTGCAGAAAGTAGTCAGTAGTTCATGTGAATCCTTTATCTAGTTTTACGGCCAGAGTTATATGTCTATAATAAGCTTCTAACTGGCTTCTTCCAGCTAGAACTAATTTTACAACTAACGGTGGTCTTTCAATTTGCTTACCATTGCCGGGATTCGCTCTTTTCGTGGATAATCTGTTTAATGAAGTAGTTTCTTTTGTTTTAAATGTGTGCGGGAATATTTTAATCTATTGGCCTAGTGTGTGAATGTGTGTTTTCAGCAGCGCACATTAATCTAATTCACTTCATGTTTACAGCACTCGTGTGTTTTAGTTCTATTATATTTGTGTAATTTTGGAAGGGTTATTTTACTTGATTGTTTTTGTAAAAAAACAATAGGCGCGTGTTTGGTAGGCTAACTTTTTTGTTGGTAACCTTATGTCGTTCTGAACCGGTTCCAAAAATGGATACTAGTTCCGCCTTGTCCGTGACCGCTCGTTCAAGATGATTAAACTTTAGTGAGGACTGTAAAAAATCCACCAGGTTAGACCTTTCAACAGAAAGAGACAAACGAGGTGGGTACAGACGACCGAGCTACCAGCGGAAACGAGGTTAAGTTAGACGTCGATGCTACCGGAAGCAATAACAGGGGCGAACAAAATATGCCGCCCAACCATGCGGTGACTTCTGCTCCCACTCAAAATACTTTCAATTCCGTTACTAGGCCTGTATCTGGATCCGACACGATTTTAGGAGACGTCATGGCTTTCATGAAGGAACTGAGAGCAGAATTAAAAACGCATAATATTTCAGTACAAGAAATAAAAAGAGGATGGATTCACAAGATAGTTCCGTGCAAGCTCTCCAGGCTAAGCTGATCACAGTTTCTGTGCAAAGTAATACCATTTAGGTCATTCGCGAGAACCTAGATGGGTTGTGCGCCGATATTGTGCTCGTAGAGTAACGACATGAGATAGCAATGCCAACACAGCCAAGATATCAGGGAACATAGAACCAATCTCTTCCCTCTCCCACCGAGCGCAAATATCCTCTCTCTTGAGGAGAGATTTAATGAGAGAACCGAATTAGTTATTACAAATGTCCACTCTATTAACCAGGAAATCAAATTAATAGACTGTAGGACCAAAAAGCGCACAGACGAGATAGGAGCGTGTGTTGAAGAGCTGGCCACCTCAGTGAAGCAGCTTCTGCAGGACTGGAAGCGGCAGCAGACAGGGCGAGTCTCGCTGTGGCGACTGAGTCGGAGGAAGTCCGTGACCGAAGTCTTCGGTTCAAGGAGCAACAGCGGGAAATAAACCGGAGGCGTCGCGAGGTAGCGGTCGAGCTGCGTGCTCGCGTCGCCTGGTAAGAGGTGAGAGCTGCACTGCTGCCTGCCCCGTCTGAAGAAAACTGGAAACGTTTCCCGCAATTTGTGTAGAGGTCAGCCCTGTCGTTCCGAGCGCAGAGGTCAGCTTTTGCAGAGTAGGAAGTCGAACCCCTGTGTGTTCGTCCCATGAGAAGGGAAAATCAGAATCAAGTGCCTGTGCGGTACCCTCAACAGGCATTTGATTATAAACACTTCTTGACTGTGAAGAAGTACCACGTTTTCCGAACTATGGTAACAGGATAAACCCTCGGGCATCTACATCTACATTTACATCTACATCTACATGGGATACTCTGCAAATCACATTTAAGTGCCTGGCAGAAGATTCATCGAACCACAATTATACTATTTATTCCCATTCCATTCTCGAATTGCGCGTGAGAAGAATGAACACCTGAATCTCTCTGTTCGAGCCCTGATTTCTCATATTTTATTCTGATGATCATTTCTACCTATGTAAGTGGGAGTCAACAATATATTTTCGCATTCGGAAGAGAATGTTGGCTATTGGAGTTTCGCAAGTAGCCCACGCCGCAGCGATAAGCCCCGTTGTTGTAATGATTCCCATCCCAGATCCTGTATCATATCCGTAACGCTGTGGTGTCGCACAAGTCCAAAGTGCGCGCCAGCTACTTTCGCCGCGCGCCGCCATGCACGCACGGCGCGGCGATCTTACGACGACAGCCACGAGCGCCCTCTGCTGCAACCCCGCTCGTGGCCACCACGGAAAGACATCGGTCACTTCGGACTGAGATAGCAACCAGTTAGGACCTTCGTAATCAGATAGGCACCAGTGAAGACTTTGCTATCGTACAGGCACTAGGCAGGCCTCTAATTCTGTGCAATATATATCTCTTTCTAATTTACTCTAGTGTTTATAGTTTCTGGTTGCTCCCCTCCGTACCTGCACCAGCGTGCTATTTTTGTTCCTGTGTCGGGCTCATTCCACTCGGCCACCGACACCTACGACGAGGCTGGGACACAAAAGCGGCGACGAAGTTGGGACACAAAAAACGCTGTCTCCCCTGTATCGTGACAATACGAAACGAGCTGCCCTTCTTTGCACTCTTTCGATGTCCTCCGTCAAACCCACCTGATAAGATCCCACACTGGGCTGCAATACTCCAAAAATGGACGGAAAAGCGTAGTGTATGCAGTTTCTTTTGTAGTTCTGTTGCATGTTTTAAGGGTTCTGCCAATAAAACGCAGTCTCTGGTTCGCCTTTCCCAAGGTATTATCTACGTGTTCTTTCCAATTTAACTCTGAAGTAATAGTAATTCCTAGGTATTTTGTGGAATTTACGGCCTTCACATTTGATTGATTTATCTTGTAAACAAAGTTTAACGGATTTCTTTTCGTACTCATGTGGACGACATCACACTTCTCATTATTTAGAGTCAATTGCCAACTTTTACACCATACTGATATCTTATTCAGATCGTTCTGCAGTTGGTTTTGATCTTCAGATGATTTTACTAGACGGTAAATGACGGCGTCATCTGCAAACATCCTAAGAGAGCTACTTAGATTTCCCCCTAAACCGTTTATGTAAATAAGTAACAGCAGAGGACCACTAACACTACCCTGTGGAACGCCCGACATCACCTCTGTTTTAGTCGATGCCTTACCATCGATTACTACGAACTGTGCTCTCTGACAAGAAATCCCCTATCCAATCGTAAATTTGGGGCGACATACCATAACCACGAAATTTGATTAAAAGCCGTTTGTGAGGTACGGTGTCAAAAGATTTCTGGAAATCAAGAAATACGGAATCGATTTGCGAACCTTTATCGATAGCACCCATCACTTCGTGTGAATAAACAGCTAGTTGTGTTTCGCATGAACGATATTTTCTAAATCCGTGTTGACCTTGGGTCAATAGATCGTTCTGTTTGAGATAAATCATAATATTTGAATACAGGATATGTTCCAAAACCCTCCTGCAAATTGACGTCATTGAAATAGGCCTGTAGTTTAGTGTGTTACTCCTACTGCCTTTTTTGAATATAGGTGTGACCTGTGCAACGTTCCAATCTTTTGGTACAGATCCTTCTATGAGAAAGCGGTTGTATATGACTGTTAAGCAAGGAGCTATCGCTTCAGCATAATCAGATAGAAATCTAATGGGTATACAATCCGGACCAGAAGACTTGGTCTTGTTAAGTGATTTTAGTTGCTGCACTACTCCGATGATATCTACTTCTACGTTACTCATTGCGGCATCTGTTCGTAATTCGAAATCTGGAATATTGATTTCGTTTTCTTTGGTGAATGAGTTTCTAAAAGCTATGTTTAGTAACTCTGCTTTAGTAGCGCTGTCAGCGGCAGGATCGCCATTACTATCACGTAGTGAAGGTATTGTTTGTGATTTGCCCCGAGTATATTTACATATGACCAAAATCTCTTTGGGTCTTCAGTCAAATTTCGAGAAAGAGTTTCGTTGTTATAAGTATTGTAGGCACCTCGCATCGAAATCCTCGCTAAATTTCGAGCTTCTGAGTACGATCGCCAATCCTTGGGATTTTGTGTTCGTTTAAATTTAGTATGCCTTTTCCTTTGCTTTTGCAACAGTCTCCTGACCTGTTTTGTGTAACAAGGGGGATCGCCTCCTTCTTTTATTGATTTATTTGCTATAAAACTGTCAATTGTTGTCGATAACACTTCTCTGAATTTGAGCCACATCTGGTCTACACCTACGTTTAGTGTTAGAAACGATTGGAAGCTGTCTTTCAAGAAACAATGGATTTTATTTCTATCTGCTTTCCTGAACAAATATACTTTTTGTTTATTTTTGGTAACTTTGGGACTTTCGATGTTCAGTTTCGCTACGACAGCTCTGTGTTCACTAAAACCTGTATCCGTTTTAATGCTCGTTATGAGCTCAGGATTATTTGTTGCTAAGAGAACAAGTTGTGTTTTCACATCCATTTATAATTCTAGTTGGCTCATGAACTAATTGTTCGAAGTGATTCTCAGAGAATGTGTCGAGTACGATTTCTGACGATGTTTTATGCCTACCTGCTGATTTGAAAATATAATTTCGCCAACAGATCGAGGGTAAATTAAAATCACCATCTACTATTATCGTGTGTGTCGGGTACGTTTTTGTAATTTGACTCGGGTTTTGTTTGAACCTTTCTGCTATTGTTCGTCAGAGAGGGTAGGCCGGTAAAAGGAACCGATTATTAACTTCTTACGATTTTCGGGTACAACCTCTACCCATAATAGCTGGCAGGAATTAACAACTTCCACTTCGCTACATAAAATACTACTTTTGACGGCGACAAATACGCCCCCACCTATTTTGTTTAATCTATCCTTTCTGAATACCGTCAGATCTTTTGCAAATACTTCTTCTGAACTCATTTCCGGCTTGAGCCAACTTTCGCTGCCTATAATGATGTGTGTTTCGGTGCTTTCAATTAACGCTTGGAGTTCTGGTACTTTCCCGACCCCCTCGGGCATGGATATTTGTGCCGTCCTAGTTCGTAAGTAGTTCATAAGTAGTTTGTAAGTTTAGGGACTGATGACCCCGTAGTTAAGTCCCATAAACTATACAAAACAAAAACTTTGCCGACACAGCTACGCCAATTTATAACTGTTATACCGATAGTTTCCGGATCTACATTTATCCTGTGATCCACCTTTGAAATTGTCCATTTTGTTTATCCCCGAAGCTCTTTATCCTAAAAAACCGCCCAGTCCACGCCACACAGCCCCCGCTACCCGTGTAGCCGCTTCCTGCGTATAGTGGACTCCTGACCTATTCAGCGGAACCCGGAAACCCACCACCCGATGGCGCAAGTCAAGGAATCTGCAGCCTACACGGTCGCAGAACGGCCTGAGCCTCTGATTCAGACCCTCCACTCGGCTCTGTACCAGAGGTCCGCAGTCGGTCCTGTCAACTATGCTGCAGATGGTGAGCTCTGTTTTGATCTTGCAAGCAAGACTGGCAGTCTTTACCACTTCAGTTAGCCGCTCGAAACCTGAGAGGATCTCTTCAGATCCGAAACGACACACATCATTGGTACCGACGTGAGCCTCCACCTGCAGTTGGCTGCACCCCGTACCCTTCATGGCATCCGGGAGAAACCGTTCCACATCTGGAATGACTCCACCCGGTATGCACACGGAGTGCACGTTGGCCTACTTCCCCTCCTTGGCAGCCATCTCTCTAAGGGGCTCCATAGCCCGCCTAAAGTTGGAGCTCCCAACTACAAGTAAACCCACTCTCCGTGAAAGCCCGGATCTTGCAAAAACAGAAACTACAGTCGCGATGCGTTCAAAGGAAGACTACACTTTTTGTTAAAACGCGGATCTGAATCTAATATGAGGTATAAATTTACAAATTGAAACGAGAACGCGCACACGAAAATCAAAATACTATATGTCGCTTCTAATCAGAAAATAAAGACAGACGACCGTCGCGACGCGATTCACACGGCGGAATAATGCACTAACCAGATATTTAACGCGAATATGAATCAAATAAAAACGCGAGCACACAATAACTTTAATGAACTGAAGAGAAAGCGCACTGAAAAGTCAAAATATGTAGCCTCTAGAGAGAAGCCGATTTCACTTACAACTGAAAATCTGCTGGCTCTGGAGAGGTACGCTCTGCACGACGACCACTCGGCAACAATGGCTGGAACAATACGATTATTGGTTGCCCCCTGAACTGGCCCGAAGGTAATATGATTGAATACGTGTGCGGATATCTTGAAGGAGACCCCACCATGTGCATGCATTCGCTCCTGAAATATTGCCGATACTATGAGGACTTTAGGGAGCATTACCTCCCTGCCTACTGTTTAGAGAGGCAGCAGGAAAAGGTAAAAAGTAGCATTATAGTGATGCCCAATTTTGGGAACAGCAATTGCAGGTGTCTCAGCGACTTCTTTCAAGGAATCGGGGTGAAAACAGTGCTGGGGACAATCGCCAGGCGGAAAGTACTAGCAGCGCGCAGCCCGGTCCTCCAACGCTGAGAATCAGCAGCAGAGGAGGAGCGAGCGAGGTTCTTGCCGTGATCAGCGAGCTGAAAGACCGAGAACATTCGAGAACGGGAATAAGGGCAACTGATCCGATAAAGGCCAGAAAAAACCTACGTGTCCCGCCAACAGAAGTTATGGAAATCAGGTCAGCTGCTCCATCCTACGTTTTTGTGTTTTCTAAGGTAAATTTGGTGATCTTTTTAACAATCAAGTTCTTGGTGCTGTAAATTTATGCTGTATTTGTATGCTTTTTGCAGTGTTTTCTTTATGTTGTTTGGTTTAGAGTGCATTTTGTTACGTATGTCCCTTGTGTATGTGTTTGTTGTGCAATTATCACTTCACAACAATACGTTTTCAGGTTGTTTGCGTGTCTTGTGTATCTTATGGTACATGCCTTTATTGGCGTAGTTAACAACAACTTGCCAGTTCCACCATGTCAGATGTTCGAAGCGGGTTATCTTGACAGTCTGTTTTGCTTAAGGAATTATTAGTGTAACACAACCAAGTGTCTGTTGGCTGATAAGGCTGTCCACCTCACGAAACGACTTGTTGCACTTGCTGCCCATGTCATTAGTATGTTTTCTGTCATGAATCGATGGAGTGTAATGTAAGCTGTGTAGGCCATGTTTAGGTATAATATTGTCTAAGTTTGTTTCCGTAATTTCATTCCTGTTTATCGTTTAAAGTGTGTATGCAATTCTTCACTGTGAGCGGAGCCAGTCTCGTGAGTAGAGTGCTAGGATTGGCACCCTTACGGCGGATTTTGTGTCTGCAATCTCCCTGTTGAATAGCTTATTCATAACATGCCGTGGTAGGCGCCAACGCTGTTCTTTGTAGGATTTTAGTTACATTATGATGCACTGTGTAGAAGGGATTCACCTGAACTTCATTTGACAAAATGTATCCTGGCCTGTTAATAATAGGGCAGTAAACCTGATTTTACTGTGAACCACTAATTTGCTTTTCTTAATTTTTGCGACATCAATTTGGCAGAAATGTATGTGTTATGTTTTAAGTTTTTTACCTTAGACCTCACTTGGCTAATTTAGGGTTGTCGAATATGTTTGTTTTGCATTTTTTTTATATTATATGTTGTTTTGTGTTGTCTCTGCTGCAATTTGTAACTTGATTTTTATGAAATTCAACCCACATGGGTGTTATCTTTCAGTCACAAACTTGTTGACTGCTAACATTTTAGTGTAATTGAGATGATACTTTTGTATAATTACGAGTAGTTACTTTGTGTCATCTCATATACGGTACCTTCTCATTTTCTTCTGCTTAGAGTAACATGTGTAACTGTTTTCTCGCCTTTGCAAGACTGGTTTGTGTAGGGTATGTTTACAGGAACCGACCTGGAACTTGCGCCGTGAGAAATCAGGCCACCAGCCTCACCCAAGTGATTCGCGCCTCTTGCAGTAGTTAGAGCTAATTGCGCCCGGGCTGTAGATAGTGGGTTGGTAGTTAATCTCTGCATAGCGCTGCAGGCTGCATAGTTACCCTGACTTCCTGGCCAAATGCCCCTCTCTAACACTAACAGACTATGACCTGACGTGACTGATGACATGCCCTGTGGGCTGAATTGTGATAGTTAAGATACAATTATTTGTACAGGACCTTGTTTTGTTAATTATAACTATTACTCTAGATGCTCCATTAAGTTATAGCTTTATGAGGTTTCGATTTTATTACTGATATGTATCACTGTGTAATGTGACTTATAAGGACTTTGAACCTTGGAGTTCTATTCATTATTTCGCTATGTAAATGTTAATATTAAAATCGTGTGTATTAACCTAATGTGAGTTAGGGGGATTTCAATCTTCTGTTCAAGTCAACTAGTTGAAAAGCTTACTTGTCTATGTATGAGTGTGCATAAGTGTAAGTTAACTATGATGAACAGCCAACCAAAAATTTCCATTTAATGACTACTTTTGCTGTGTCAGTTAATATTAATATTGGGATGCAAGGATGTAGAAGAATGTATAAATAGAGGATAAATAGATACAGCCTACAGGAAAATAAAAGAAACATTTGGAGATAAGAAAAACAGCTCTATGTATATCAAGGACACTGACGGAAAACCAGTTTTCAGCAAAGAAGGGAAAGCTGAAAGGTGGAAAAAGTATATAGAGTGGCTCTACAAAGGAAATGAACTTCGAGACAATATTCTAGGAAGAGAAGAGAATGAAGATGAATATGAAATAGGAGATACTGTACTGAGAGAAGAATTTGACAGAGCCCCTGAAAGACCTAAGTCGAAAAACATCCCAATCTATGTCTTACCATTATAAAATCTATCTGGTATCTTCCGGTGTCTCCTGGTCTCTTCCACGTATACAACCTTCTTTTGTGATTCTTGAACCAGGTGTTTGTTATAACTAAATTATGTTCTGTGCAAAATTCTACTAGGCGGCTTCCTCTTTCATTCCTTTTGCCCAGACCATATTCACCTACTATCTTACCTTCCCTTCCTTGTCCTACTACCGAATTCCAGTCGCCCATAACAATTAAGTTTTCCTCTCCCTTAATTGTCTGAATAATTTCCTGTAGCTCCTCATATATTTCTTCGATTTCCTCATCATCGGCAGAGCTAGTTGGCCTATAAACCTGTACTACTGTAGTCGGTGTCGGCTTCGTATCTATCTTGACAATGGTAATGCGATCACTGTGCTGCTCATAGTAGTTTACCCGCATTCCTATTTTCTTATTCATTATCAATCCTACTCCTGTGATACCCCCAATTGATTTTGTATTTATAATCCTGTACTCACCTGACCAGAAATCCTGTTCATCCTGCCACTGAACTTCACTAATCCCCACTATATCTAACTTCAACCTATCCATTTCCCTTTTTAAATTTTCTAATTTTCCTACTCGATTAAGTGATCTAAGTTTTTACGCTCCGATCCGTAGAATGCCAGTATTGTCTTTCCTGATGACAACATCCTCCTGAGTAGTCCCCGCCCGGAGATCCGAATGGGGGACTATTTTACCTCCGGAATATTTTACGCGAGAGGATGCCATCATCATATGTTCATACAGTAGAGCTGCATGTCCTCGGGAAAGATAACGGCTTTAGTTTCCCCTTGTTTCAGCCGTTCGCAGTAGCTGTGTGGCAAAGCCACATTAGCTGATGTTACAAGGCCAGCTCAGTCAATCATCCAGACTGTTGCCCCTGTAACTACTGAAAAGGCTGCTGCCCCTCTTCAGGAACCACACGTTTGTCTGGCCTCTCCACAGATACCCCTCCGCTGTGGTTGCACCTACGGTACGGTACGGTGATGACAACATCCTCCTGAGTAGTCCCCGTCCGGAGATCCGAATGGGGGACTATTTTACCTCCGGAATATTTTACCCGAGAGGATGCCATCATCATATGTTCATACAGTAGAGCTGCATGTCCTCGGGAAAGATAACGGCTTTAGTTTCCCCTTGTTTCAGCCGTTCGCAGTAGCTGTGTGGCAAAGCCACATTAGCTGATGTTACAAGGCCAGCTCAGTCAATCATCCAGACTGTTGCCCCTGTAACTACTGAAAAGGCTGCTGCCCCTCTTCAGGAACCACACGTTTGTCTGGCCTCTCCACTGATACCCCTCCGCTGTGGTTGCACCTACGGTACGGCTATCTGTATCGTTGAGGCACGCAAGCCACCCCACCTCGGCAATGTCTGTGGTTCATGACTTATGAACTAGCTAATACTAAAGACGGCACAAATATCCATGCCCGTGGGGGAATTCGAACCAATGACGGGGAATGGCCTCGCACATCGCAGCATTGCACTTCAATGCGCTCGGCCACGCCATCGCGGCGGGCGGGAATCGAACCCAGACTTCCATACTTCTTTTAATTCAATACTTTTCCTTTCACTCAATGCCTTTCACATATTGACACGAAAAAATATCTCTAGGTATATAACATTATAAGAAAAGTAGCATAATGAGGGAACTGTATATTTAATAAATTCAGTTTAAAGGTAGCTCAAAGGAAAAAGAAACTCATATTTTATTTCAGTTGCCAAGAGATCTTCCATAGTCTCTCACTTAGGCAATATGAAAATAGAGACGAGATTAACAAAATAATAATTTATTCAGAATCCCTCATTATTTGTTTCTTCCATAATGCATCTCAGCATATAATCTATAACTCCATCGGACCAGCTTCTCTTCAGTAAAAGAGACGACTCGATCTCGAGTTGATTACGTGCAGCGAGGCGGCCTGATTTGTATTTCTGCTTTCCGCTCTCACTATGAAGCCAGGAAGTAAACGTCGTGTATTTGCGTCAGAGCCCTGCTTTGCGCAGTGCCGCGACCGCCAGCTGGCTGGTTTCCGCCAAGCCTCGCCTCGGCACGAGCAGTGGTTGAACAGCCTGCCCGTAGCTCGCGAGCCACGGCTAATACGGCCCCGGTCGCAAAGCCAGGCTCAACATTTCAGGTATCAAAAGTTTCTGCAAACCTACCCAAATGTGTAGTATAAACTAACATAGATAAAGGTATTTTGCTATAAAATGAGTAACCACTTTATCTTTTGACATTTCATTCAAATATTTAACGAAGTTAAAGAATAGAAACATAAACGTAGTTGCACATAATGTTTTACCTAGATAGCAGTCAGCTACACTGTAAATTATTCTCTCTTTTCAGCGCCCTGCATTAGATCTAGACTTAATGAAATATGTATTCTTCTTAGAAATGTAAGCATGTTGTAAAATTAAACAGTTCTGGTGGTAACAACACAAATATTTACATGTAGTATATCACTCACGTTTTGTGCACTTATAAAGTATTACTAATGTGACTGAAACAATAAGTGCTACACAACGGAAATTACCTTCTGCTGGGGTCCTTCATTTAGACGATTATTCTGTTATTCACAGTGAAGTGTTTCGTAATTGGATCATAGAATCACTTCAGTTTCTCGAATGTTCCACGCTTATACGAAGCCCGAAATAATAATAATAATAAATACAAGTGCCAAATAGCGTATGTGCGAGTTTGATATATTCGTTCAATTTTTTCGACGTCCTCCCTCTATCCCGTCAGGTAAAATGGGACACTGCTCAGCAATACTGCAGAAGAGGTGGAACAATTGTAGGGTTGGAAGTCTCCTTAGGAGATGTTTAAATCTCCTGATACTTGTGTCAATAACAAATCGGTCATTTCACATTCGCCAAAACATGTGTTATTCACAGGTAACATTGTTTTTCATTGCACCCCAAGGAATTTCGTTATATGTATAAACTTCAAATTTATTTTGCTTATCGATATCTAGCAGGAAACTCTTGTAGTATTCATGTTCAGAGCCAAATTCATATTAATGTTTAAGATCAATGGTCACCATTTGCGCCGTGAAGTTACAAATTCAAAATCACTTCGCAATTGACTTTGCTTTTCTGAGTTTAGTATTCGGCAGCATTAACTGCCTCAAATCTAAGAGCAATATTCCGATTACTCATTAAATATTTAGAATATATAATTCGAAACAGGAGAAGTCTACTTCACTTTACTTGAAGAATTGCACTCGGCACGTCCTTTTCACTAGATGACTCCTCGTCAGTTACTGCAAAATATAACCTTGCAGACAGGACATCACGATTCCAGTGGCACAACTGTGACTGTACTACTTAGGAAAGCGATATGGTTCGAAGTTGATTATGGCTGAAGATACCAAAAGTCGTTTCGGCACTCTATAAATACGGAATTAGTTTGAGAGTACTAAGTAGTTCATGCAAAAATACTATCTCGAATGTGTCACACGAGTAAAGATTTAGAAATCCTTGCCGGTTTGGAGTTAATACGTGATATATTTCTAGATATTTCATAATACTAGAAAACGTATTTGCTCAAAAGTCCTGCTACATGTCGATATCAATACAATGGATCTGTAACTCAGTGGATTACTTTTATTTTCTTTATGTACTTCGGCAACATTCCATTCGTCTCCCTCACTATAAATACTTCAATGCTCGAATCACATTGTAGGAGAAGAAATTAAGCCATTGTATCGTGCGTGCACAAGATGTTCTCCTAAGGTGTTGGTCACTCGAGAAAGGCAATGCCTGTAGACGAATGAACTTCCTGGTACGAATATGGTAGTGAAATGACAACATGGTGGATCATGTCTTTGAAAATGGTACTGCTTCCTGGAATGACAAAAAAATTTAGATTAAAAGAAATAATCCGACACAAGCTTCTTTTGGCTACTGAGTGCACGCATTCAGGAAGTTGAACAGTTCTGCTCAGCCGGAATTCGGACCCAGTTCCTACTGCTCTCTGAGCAGTTACGGCAACCGTTGCACGAGCGGGAAAACAACGATCATCGCAGGTGCGCGGGCAAACCCCCCTCTCCTCCCACACAACTCGTCTCCCACAAGACTTAAACATCCTCACACTGCTTACGTAGTTGCCGTTTGCAATTTGCACTCACTGTTCGTGGCACTTTGCCGATTACCTCAAGAGTTCAAATGTTTGTATAGCTTATGGGACTTAACTAAGGGGCCATCAGTCCCTAAACTTACAAACTACTTACGAACAAACTTACACAAAGGACGGCACAAATATCCATGCCCGAGGGGGGATTCGAACCCCCGTCCGTAGTGGCCGTACAGACCCTGACAGGAGCGCCTCAGTCTACTCGGCACCTCAAGAGTTCAGACGTAGTGTGCATCTCCACTAAAGGCTGGTTCTGTTGCCATCTTCTCCTTAATTATGTATATTTATATGGTGTCTGTTCTTTCGAAAGAACGGTCACCACACTTATATGTATATAGAAGAATTTTTCAAGATTCACTTATTGGTGGTATTCCAATTAAAATGTCTGCAAATTGATCTTCTGTGTGTCATTTACTTATCAAATCAACGATTACAGGCAACGGTAAAGAATTTCACAGAGCAACTACAATTATTTTTGGTCCCTACTTTCTTTATTATCTGCATCAGCCTCCACAAGGGCAATGAGGAGGCGATTCACGCTACAGCTGTTCGCTTCCTACATGAAAATATCGAAGCTCTCTAAATATTAAGAGGCAGCAGCTCTCAATTACAAACTGGAGCGAGAGTAGCAATTTACCCACTCTCTGAAGCAGCTACAAACTGCTATATCGAGCTGAGAAATATTTGTGGCTGATTATGCTGCTGTCGCCGCGGTGGAGTAGCTTAGTGGTCTAAGGCACTTCGCTGGGGAGCGCGCGGTTGATCGCCGTCGGAGGTTCGAGTCCTCCCTGGGGCATGGGTGTGTGTGTTTGTCCTTAGGTTAGTTTACCTTAGATTAAGTAGTTTGTAAGCTACGGACTGATGACCACGCAGTTTGGTCCGATAGCGTTATAAACTTTAGAACATTTTACGCTGCTGTCTAGTAAACATTTCAGAAAAGCAAAGCCAGTTTTAAAATGATTATGAAGTTATCTTTAACGGCGCTAATTGCGACAATTGACCCTAAACATAAATATGTGTATAGGTCACCATATGATTACCAGAAAAGTTTCGTCAGGTCTTGAGAAATCGTTAAGCGAAATTTCTGGTGGGTAAAATTGATAACAATGTTAACCGGGAAAAATACATGATTTGGCGAAGATAAAACAAGCGGTCTGTTACTGTTACAACCATTAGATGATTAAAACGTCTCCCAAGGAGTCTGCCACCCCTAGAATTGCTCCACCTCTTCCGCAGTATTGTTGAGCAATGTGCGATTATTACCTGACGGGATACAGGGAGGTTGAAAAAGTTGAGAAAACATATCAGATTGTGCGGTATAGTGAATTAGCTGAAAGAAGGTCTCGGATATTTTCCGTTTTCTTATTTAGGTTGGGGAGGGGGTGGAGAGGGCAGGGGGATGAGGTGGGGACGCAATATCAAAACAAATCTCGTGTTCAGTGTAGCATGCTTCTTCTATGAGATTTCAATCACCAACCTTCTCCTACGAGTGCAAAGAGCTTTTGTACTCATTACCGTACAAAGAATGGTGTTCCAATAATTGTAAGAAGGCCGCACAGTGTAGCCGCGCGGTCTAAGGTGCCATGTCATGGATCGGGCTGCTGCTCGCGTAAGTGATTCGGCATGGGTATGTGTGTGTTGTCCTTAGAATAAGTTGGTTTAAGTAATGTGTCAGCTTAGGGACTGTTGACCCTAGCATTTAAGTCCCATAAAATTTCATACGCAGTCGAACATTTGATTTTAATTTTAAGAATAACATAATGATAATTGGGACTCGCACATATGCTTTTGGTTCCCTTTTTTCCTCATATTCGTATAAGCGTGGATCAGTCGTGAAACTGAAGCGATTCTGTGACTCCATTACGAAAAACTTCACTGTGAATAACAGAACAATCGTGTAAATGAAGAGCCCCAGCAGAAGGTAATTTTCGTTGTGTAGCACTTATTGTTTCAGACACATTGTGAACACTTTATAGGTGCACAAAACGTGAATGATATACTACATGTACACATTTGTGTTGTTTCCACCAGAATTGTTTAATTTTACAATTATCTATGTAACAGTGCCTCTATGGGGTCTTTGCTATACTACGCTGCTATTCAAGCATAGCATACACCAGAAATTAAAAATTACGTTATCTTTTCTTCCCCTGATCCGATTTTGATGAAATGAAGACTATGTTACTGTCCAAACTATTCTCAATTTACCTGTGGAAACCCATGAAAGTTAGTGTAGTACTTTTGGAGATTATCTTCAACATATAGACACACACGATGGCCTTTAAACAAATGATTAAATTATGATATCTATTTTCTCTGATCCAATTTTATTTATTGAAGCTTTTTATGTAACGGCACAATATGCACAAATTACGTGTGAAAACCCCATGAAAATTCGTCAAGTGTTTTGGAGATAAACGTATTCAAAGAGACATGACGGTCGTATATAAAAAAATAGCACTGACGAATTTTACGGTCCACTTTTGATTTGCAGTTTAATAAGTTTTTGCAAACGTTTTGGACCAAAATAATAATCTGAATAATAAAAAAATATGTTGATGAGATTACGACTCTATAATTGTGGTAATATCTATGCACCTAACAAGTAATATTCTTTCTGACCGATTTTAACAATCAGCCAAAATTATATGATGTTTGAGTTTAGTTTTGACAAACATACTGTGTTTTGCATCTTTACCTCTTTCAACTATCATTTTAATATGTCTCCCACATTTTCGTTACATTTTTCTGTTAAAATATTATCACCTGTATTGTCTTGGCAGTTCTAAGTTTACTTTCTTTGCATGTACTGGTTACTAATGAGTACAGGCTGGAACGAACGTAGCATTTGGCGTTCGGGCGAGTGACTATAGCCTCGATGGAACACAGCGTACATATGGCGTTCATAAATCAGTCACGTGACATCCCTCACACCAAAATCTCTTTTGCGTATGTAATCTTAGTTTCTCTAGTTCATGATTTTCCTATTATAACTCAAGCAAAATTATCAAAATCACGTCGTTCTTAGGACAATAAATTACAATCTAATGTTGGTTAGTTAGTTAACAACTGCCATCAATAGTACGAGAATCAAGGATTACTCTCGCATCTGTTCGCCATAGCGCAATAGGCGAGGAATTAGTTAGTGATGTACGAACATGTTAGACGGTGGTTCGGAACTTGCTAGGACGCGGTTGCTCAGCGCGCTCGGTCAGAGGGTTGCCGACATGGTAGCGCGACGCCCCCTGTAACGAGAGAACTAAGTTATCCGAAACGATCAAAATAAGACAAAACTAACCAACGACCACAAAGTTCAAACCGACAAACCAATCAAAAATTATAAAACAAACGACAGTTCAAGCAACAATATCTCAAGAGAAGGCCAGTGCACTGCCGTGCCACGTCACGTCATGCAGAGTAGGTCGCGATCGCGTAGCTCACTGGCTGGCCGCTGTGAGGCGGTGGGCTGTCCCCCATCAGCCAGCGTAGCTCACAGGCTGGCCGCTGTGAAGCAGTGGGATGTGCCCCATCAGCCAGCGTAGCTCACTGGCTGGCCGTTGTGAGGCGGTGGGCTGTTCCCCATCAGCCAGCGTAGCTCACTGGCTGGCCGCTGTGAAGCGGTGGGCTGTGCCCCATCAGCCAGCGTAGCTCACTGGCTGGCCGCTGTGAGGCAGTAAGCTGTGTGCCCCATCAGCCAGCGTAGCTCACTGGCTGGCCGCTGTGACGCGGTGGGATGTTCCCCATCAGCCGGCGTAGCTCACTGGCTGGCCGCTGTGAGGCAGTGGGCTGTGCCCCATCAGCCAGCGTAGCTCACTGGCTGGCCGCTGTGAGGTGGTGGGCTGTGCCCCATCAGCCAGCGTAGCTCACTGGCTGGCCGCTGTGAGGCGGTGGGCTGTGCCCCATCAGCCAGCGTAGCTCACTGGCTGGCCGCTGAGAGGCGGTGGGCTGTGCCCCATCAGCCAGCGTAGCTCACTGGCTGGCCGCTGTGAGGGGGTGGGCTGTTCCCCATCAGCCAGCGTAGCTCACTGGCTGGCCGCTGTGAAGCGGTGGGCTGTGCCCCATCAGCCAGCGTAGCTCACTGGCTGGCCGCTGTGAGGCAGTGGGCTGTGCCCCATCAGCCAGCGTAGCTCACTAGCTGGCCACTGTGAGGCGGTGGGCTGTTCCCCATCAGCCAGCGTAGCTCACTGGCTGGCCGCTGTGAAGCGGTGGGCTGTGCCCCATCAGCCAGCGTAGCTCACTGGCTGGCCGCTGTGAGGCAGTGGGCTGTGCCCCATTCAACAGGGTAGCTCACTGGCTGGCCGCTGTGAGGTGGTGGGCTGTGCCCCATCAGCCAGCGTAGCTCACAGGCTGGCCGCTGTGAGGCGGTGGGCTGTGCCCCATCAGCCAGCGTAGCTCACTAGCTGGCCGCTGTGAGCCAGTGTGCTGTGCCCCATCAGCCAGCGTAGCTCACTGGCTGGCCGCTGTGAGGCGGTGGGCTGTGCCCCATCAGCCAGCGTAGCTCACTGGCTGGCCGCTGTGAGGCGGTGGTCTGTGATCCATCAGCCAGCGTAGCTCACTGGCTGGCCGCTGTGAGTCGGTGGGCTGTGCCCCATCAGCCAGCGTAGCTCACTGGCTGGCCGCTGTGAGCCGGTGTGCTGTGCCCCATCAGCCAGCGTAGCTCACTGGCTGGCCGCTGTGAGGCGGTGGGCTGTGCCCCATCAGCCAGCGTAGCTCACTGGCTGGCCGCTGTGTAGCGCTGGGCTGTGCCCCAACAGCCAGCGTAGCTCACTGGCTGGCCGCTGTGAGGCGGTGGGCTGTGCCCCATCAGCCAGCGTAGCTCACTGGCTGGCCGCGTTGAGGCGGTGGGCTGTGCCCCATCATCCAGCGTATCTCACTGGCTGGCCGCTGTGAGGCGGTGGGCTGTCCCCCATCAGCCAGTGTAGCTCACTGGCTGGCCGCTGTGAGGCGGAGGGCTGTGCCACATCAGCCAGCGTAGCTCACTGGCTGGCCGCTGTGAGGCGGTGGGCTGTGCCCCATCAGCCAGCGTAGCTCACTGGCTGGCTGCTGTGAGGCGGTCGGCTGTGCCCCATCAGCCAGTGTAGCTCACTAGCTGGCCGGTGTGAGGCGGTGGGCTGTGCCCGATCAGACAGCGTAGCTCACTGGCTGGCCGCTGTGAGGCGGTGGGCTGTGCCCCATCAGCCAGTGTAGCTCACTGGCTGGCCGCTGTGAGGCGGTAGGCTGTGCCCCATGAGACAGCGTAGCTTACTGGCTGGCAGCTGTGAGGCGGTGGGCTGTCCTCCATCAGCCAGTGTAGCTCACTGGCTGGCCGCTGTGAGGAGGTGGGCTGTTCCCCATCAGCCAGCGTAGCTCACTGGCTGGCCGCTGTGAGGCGGTGGGCTGTGCCTCATCAGCCAGCGTAGCTCACTTAGTGGGCGCTGTGAGGCGGTGGGCTGTGCCCCATCAGCCAGCGTAGCTCACAGGCTGGCCACTGTGAGGCGGTGGGCTGTGCCCCATCAGCCAGCGTAGCTCACAGGCTGGCCGCTGTGAGTCGGTGGGCTGTCCCCCATCAGTCTGTGTAGCTCACTGGCTGGCCGCTGTGAGTCGGTGGGCTGTGCCCCATCAGCCAGCGTAGCTCATTGCCTGGCCGCTGTGATGCGGTGGGCTGTGCCCCATCAGCCAGCGTAGCTCACTGGCTGGCCGCTGTGAAGCGGTGGGCTGTGCCCCATCAGCCAGCGTAGCTCACTGGCTGGCCGCTGTGAGGCAGTGGGCTGTGCCCCATTCACCAGCGTAGCTCACTGGCTGGCCGCTGTGAGGTGGTGGGCTGTGCCTCATCAGCCAGCGTAGCTCACTGGCTGGCCGCTGTGAGGCGGTGGGCTGTGCCCCATCAGCCTGCGTAGCTCACTGGCTGGCCGCTGAGAGGCGGTGGGCTGTGCCCCATCAGCCAGCGTAGCTCACTGGCTGGCCGCTGTGAGGCGGTGGGCTGTGCCCCATCAGCCAGCGTAGCTCACTGGCTGGCCGCTGTGAGGCGGTGGGCTGTGCCCCATCAGCCAGCGTAGCTTCTGGCTGGCGCTGTGAGGCGGTGGGCTGTGCCCCATCAGCCAGCATAGCTCACTGGCTGGCCGCTGTGAGGCGGTGGGCTGTGCCCCATCAGCCAGCGTAGCTCACTGGCTGGCGCTGTGAGGCGGTGGGCTGTGCCACATCAGCAAGCGTAGCTCACTGGCTGGCCGCTGTGAGGCGGTGGGCTGTGCCCCATCAGCCAGCGTAGCTACTGGCTGGCGCTGTGAGGCGGTGGGCTGTGCCCCATCAGCCAGCATAGCTCACTGGCTGACCGCTGTGAGGCGGTGGGCTGTGCCCCATCAGCCAGCGTAGCTCACTGGCTGGCGCTGTGAGGCGGTGGGCTGTGCCACATCAGCAAGCGTAGCTCACTGGCTGGCCGCTGTGAGGAGGTGGGCTGTGCCCGATCAGACAGCGTAGCTCACTGGCTGGCCGCTGTGAGGCGGTGGGCTGTGCCCCATCAGCCAGTGTAGCTCACTGGCTGGCCGCTGTGAGGCGGTAGGCTGTGCCCCATGAGACAGCGTAGCTTACTGGCTGGCAGCTGTGAGGCGGTGGGCTGTCCTCCATCAGCCAGTGTAGCTCACTGGCTGGCCGCTGTGAGGAGGTGGGCTGTTCCCCATCAGCCAGCGTAGCTCACTGGCTGGCCGCTGTGAGGCGGTGGGCTGTGCCTCATCACCCAGCGTAGCTCACTTAGTGGCCGCTGTGAGGCGGTGGGCTGTGCCCCATCAGCCAGCGTAGCTCACAGGCTGGCCGCTGTGAGGCGGTGGGCTGTGCCCCATCAGCCAGCGTAGCTCACTGGCTGGCCGCTGTGAGTCGGTGGGCTGTCCCCCATCAGCCTGTGTAGCTCACTGGCTGGCCGCTGTGAGTCGGTGGGCTGTGCCCCATCAGCCAGCGTAGCTCATTGCCTGGCCGCTGTGATGCGGTGGGCTGTGCCCCATCAGCCAGCGTAGCTCACTGGCTGGCCGCTGTGAAGCGGTGGGCTGTGCCCCATCAGCCAGCGTAGCTCACTGGCTGGCCGCTGTGAGGCAGTGGGCTGTGCCCCATTCACCAGCGTAGCTCACTGGCTGGCCGTTGTGAGGTGGTGGGCTGTGCCCCATCAGCCAGCGTAGCTCACTGGCTGGCCGCTGTGAGGCGGTGGGCTGTGCCCCATCAGCCTGCGTAACTCACTGGCTGGCCGCTGAGAGGCGGTGGGCTGTGCCCCATCAGCCTGCGTAGCTCACTGGCTGGCCGCTGTGAGGCGGTGGGCTGTGCCCCATCAGCCAGCGTAGCTCACTGGCTGGCCGCTGTGAGGCGGTGGGCTGTGCCCCATCAGCCAGCGTAGCTCACTGGCTGGCCGCTGTGAGGCTGTGGGCTGTCCCTCATCAGCCAGTGTATCTCACAGGCTGGCCGCTGTGAGGCGGTGGGCTATGCCCCATCAGACAGCGTAGCTCACTGCCTGGCCGCTGTGAGGCGGTGGGCTGTGCCCCATCAGCCAGCGTAGCTCACTGGCTGGCCGCTGAGAGGCGGTGGGCGGTGCCCCATCAGCCAGCGTAGTTCACTGGCTGGCCGCTGTGAGGCGGTGGGCTGTGCCCCATCAGCCAGCGTAGCTCACTGGCTGGCCGCTGTGAGGCGGTGGGCTGTGCCACATCAGCCAGCGTAGCTCACTGGCTGACCGCTGTGAGGCGGTGGGCTGTGCCCCATCAGCCAGCGTTGCTCACTGGCTGGCCGCTGTGAGGCGGTGGGCTGTGCCCCATCAGCCAGCGTAGCTCACTGGCTGGCCGCTGTGAGGCGGTGGGCTGTCCCACACCAGCCAGCGTAGCTCACGGCTGGACGCTGTGAGGCGGTGGGCTGTGCCCCATCAACCAGCGTAGCTCACTGGCTGGCATTGTGAGGCGGTGGTCTGTGCCCCATCAGCCAGCGTAGCTCACTGGCTGGCCGCTGTGAGGATTTGGGCTGTGCCCGATCAGCCAGCGTAGCTCACTGGCTGGCCACTGTGAGGCGGTGGGCTGTCCCCCATCTGCCAGTGTAGCTCACTGGCTGGCCGCTGTGAGGCGGCGGGCTGTGCCCCATCAGATAGTGTAGCTCACTGGCTGGCCGCTGTGAGGCGGTGGGCTGTCCCCCATCTGCCAGTGTAGCTCACTGGCTGGCCGCTGTGAGGCGGTGGGCCGTGCCCCATCATTCAGCCTAGCTCACTTGCTGGCCGCTGTGAGGCGGTGGGCTGTGCCCCATCAGCCAGCGTAGCTCACTGGCTGGCCGCTGTGAGCCGGTGTGCAGTGCCCCATCAGCCAGCGTAGCTCACTGGCTGGCCACTGTTAGGCGGTGGGCTGTGCCCCAACAGCCAGCGTAGCTCACTGGCTGGCCACTGTGAGGCGGTGGGCTGTGCCCCATCAGCCAGCGTAGCTCACTGGCTGGCCGCTGTGAGGCGGTGGGCTGTGCCCCATCAGCCAGCGTATCTCACTGGCTGGCCGCTGTGAGGCGGTGGGCTGTCCCCCATCAGCCAGTGTAGCTCACTGGCTGGCCGCTGTGAGGCGGTGGGCTGTGCCACATCAGCCAGCGTAGCTCACTGGCCGGCCGCTGTGAGGCGGTGGGCTGTGCCCCATCAGCCAGCGTAGCTCACTGGCTGGCCGCTGTGAGGCGGTGGGCTGTCCCACATCAGCCAGTGTAGCTCACTGGCTGGCCGCTGTGAGGCGGTGGGCTGTGCCACATCAGCCAGCGTAGCTCACTGGCTGGCCGCTGTGAGGCGGTGGGCTGTGCCCCATCAGCCAGCGTATCTCACTGGCCGGCCGCTGTGAGGCGGTGGGCTGTGCCCCATCAGCAGGCGTAGCTCACTGGCTGGCCGCTGTGAGGCGGTGGGCTGTGCCACTTCAGCCGGCATAGCTCACTGGTTGGCCGCTGTGAGGAGGTGGGCTGTGCCCCATCAGCCAGCGTAGCTCACTGGCTGGCCGCTGTGAGGCGGTGGGCTGTCCTCCATCAGCCAGTGTACCTCACTGGCTGGCCGCTGTGAGGCGGTGGGCTGTTCCACATCAGCCAGCGTAGCTCACTGGCTGGCCGCTGTGAGGCGGTGGGCTGTGCCCCATCAGCCAGCGTAGCTAACTGGCTGGCCGCTGTGAGGCGGTGGGCTGAGCCGCATCAGCCAGCGTGGCTCACTGGCTGGCCGCTGTGAGGCGGTAGGCTGTGCCCCATCAGCCAGCGTAGCTCACTGGCTGGCGCTGTGAGGCGGTGGGCTGTGCCACATCAGCCAGTGTAGCTCACTGGCTGGCCGCTGTGATGCGGTGGGCTGTGCCACATCAGCCAGCGTAGCTCACTGGCTGGCCGCTGTGAGGCGGTGGGCTGTGCCCCTTCAGCCAGCGTAACTCACTGGCCGGCCGCTGTGAGGCGGTGGGCTGTGCCCCATCAGCAGGCGTAGCTCACTGGCTGGCCGCTGTGAGGCGGTGGGCTGTGCCACTTCAGCCAGCATAGCTCACTGGTTGGCCGCTGTGAGGAGGTGGGCTGTGCCCCATCAGCCAGCGTTCTCTCTGGCTGGCCGCTGTGAGGCGGTGGGCTGTCCTCCATCAGCCAGTGTACCTCACTGGCTGGCCGCTGTGAGGCGGTGGGCTGTTTCCATCAGCCAGCGTAGCTCACTGGCTGGCCGCTGTGAGGCGGTGGGCTGTGCCCCATCAGCCAGCGTAGCTAACTGGCTGGCCGCTGTGAGGCGGTGGGCTGTGCCCCATCAGCCAGCGTAGCTCACTGGCTGGCCGTTGTGAGGCGGTGGGCTGAGCCGCATCAGCCAGCGTGGCTCACTGGCTGGCCGCTGTGAGGCGGTAGGCTGTGCCCCATCAGCCAGCGTAGCTCACTGGCTGGCGCTGTGAGGCGGTGGGCTGTGCCACATCAGCCAGTGTAGCTCACTGGCTGGCCGCTGTGAGGCGGTGGGCTTTGCCCTATCGGCCAGCGTAGCTCACTGGCTGGCCGCTGTGAGGCGGTGGGCTGTGCCCCATCAACCATCGTAGCTCACTGGCTGGCCGCTGTGAGGCGGTGGGCTGTGCCCCATCAGCCAGCGTAGCTCACTGGCTGGCCGCTGTGAGATGGTGGGCTGTGCCCCATCAGCCAGCGTAGCTCACTAGCTGGCCGCTGTGAGGCGGTTGGCTGTGCCCGATCAGCCAGCGTAGCTCACTGGCTGGCGATGTGAGGCGATGGGCTGTGCCCCATCAGCCAGCGTAGCTCACTGGCTGGCCGCTGTGAGGCGGTGGGCTGTGCCCCATCAGCCAGTGTAGCTCACTGGCTGGCCGATGTTGAGTGGTGGGCAGTGCCCTATCAGCCAGCGTAGCTCACGGGACGGCCGCTGTGAGGCGGTGGGCTGTGCCTCATCAGCCAGCGTAGCTCACTGGCTGGCCGCTGTGAGCCGGTGGGCTGTGCCCCATCAGCCAGCGTAGATCACTGGCTGGCCGGTGTGAGGCTGTGGGCTGTGCCCCATCAGCCAGCGTATCTCACTGCCTGGCCGCTGTGAGGCTGTGGGCTGTGCCCCATCAGCCAGCGTAGCTCACTGGCTGGCCGCTGTGAGGCGGTGGGCTGTGCCCCATCAGCCAGCGTAGCTCACTGGCTGGCCGCTGTGAGGCGGTGGGCTGTGCCCCATCAACCAGCGTAGCTCACTGGCTGGCCGCTGTGAGGCGGTGGGCTGTGCCCCATCAGCCAGCATAGCTCACTGGCGGGTGCTGTGAGGCGGTGGGCTGTGCCCCATCAGCCAGCGTAGCTCACTGGCTGGCCGCTGTGAGGCGGTGGGCTGTGCCCCATCAACCAGCGTAGCTCACAGGCTGGCCGCTGTGAGGCGGTGGGCTGTGCCCCATCAGCCAGCGTAGCTCACTGGCTGGCCGCTGTGAGTCGGTGGGCTGTCCCCCATCAGCCTGTGTAGCTCACTGCCTGGCCGATGTGAGTCGGTGGGCTGTGCCCCATCAGCCAGGGTAGCTCACAGGCTGGCCGCTGTGAGGCGGTGGGCTGTGCCCCATCAGCCAGCGTAGCTCACTGGCTGGCTGCTGTGAGTCGGTGGGCTGTCCCACATCAGCCTGTGTAGCTCACTGGCTGGCCGCTGTGAGTCGGTGGGCTGTGCCCCATCAGCCAGCGTAGCTCATTGCCTGGCCGCTGTGATGCGGTGGGCTGTGCCCCATCAGCCAGCATAGCTCACAGGCTGGCCGCTGTGAAGCGGTGGGCTGTGCCCCATCAGCCAGCGTAGCTCACTTGCTGGCCGCTGTGAGGCAGTGGGCTGTGCCCCATTCACCAGCGTAGCTCACTGGCTGGCCGCTGTGAGGTGGTGGGCTGTGCCCCATCAGCCAGCGTAGCTCACTGGCTGGCCGCTGTGAGGCGGTGGGCTGTGCCCCATCAGCCTGCGTAGCTCACTGGCTGGCCGCTGAGAGGCGGTGGGCTGTGCCCCATCAGCCAGCGTAGCTCACTGGCTGGCCGCTGTGAGGCGGTGGGCTGTGCCCCATCAGCCAGCGTAGCTCACTGGCTGGCCGCTCTGAGGCGGTGGGCTGTGCCCCATCAGCCAGCGTAGCTCACTGGCAGGCCGCTGTGAGGCGGTGGGCTGTCCCCCATCAGCCAGTGTAGCTCACAGGCTGGCCGCTGTGAGGCGGTGGGCTGTGCCCCATCAGCCAGCATAGCTCACTGGCTGGCCGCTGTGAGGCGGTGGGCTGTGCCGCATCAGCCAGCGTAGCTCACTGGCTGGCCGCTGAGAGGCGGTGGGCGGGGCCCCATCAGACAGCGTAGCTCACTGGCTGGCCGCTGTGAGGCAGTGGGCTGTGCCCCATCAGCCAGTGTAGCTCACTGCCTGACCGCTGTGAGGCGGTGGGCTGTGCCCCATCAGCCAGCGTAGCTCACTAGCTGGCCGCTGTGAGGCGGTGGGCTGTGCCCCATCAGCCAGCGTAGCTCACTGGCTGGCCGCTGTGAGGCGGTGTTCTGTGCCCCATCAGCCAGCGTAGCTCACTGGCTGGCCGCTGTGAGGCGGTGGGCTGTGCCACATCAGCCAGCATAGCTCACTGGCTGGCCGCTGTGAGGCGGTGGGCTGTGCCACATCAGCCAGCGTAGCTCACTGGCTGGCCGCTGTGAGGCGGTGGACTGTGCCCCATCAGCCAGCGTTGCTCACTGGCTGGCCGCTGTGAGGCGGTGGGCTGTGCCCCATCAGCCAGCGTAGCTCACTGGCTGGCCGTTGTGAGGCGGTGGGCTGTCCCCCATCAGCCAGCGTAGCACACTGGCTGGCAATGTGAGGTGGTGGTCTGTGCCCCATCAGCCAGCGTAGCTCACTGGCTGGCCGCTGTGAGGCGGTGGGCTGTGCCCCATCAGCCAGCGTAGCTCACTGGCTGGCCGCTGTGAGGCGGTGGGCTGTGCCCCATCAGCAAGCGTAGCTCACTGGCTGGCTGCTGTGAGGCCGTGGGCTGTGCCCCATCAGCCAGCGTAGCTCACTGGCTGGCCGCTGTGAGCCGGTGTGCTGTGCCCCATCAGCCAGCGTAGCTCACTGGCTGGCCGCTGTGAGGCGGTGGGCTGTGCCCCATCAGCCAGCGTAGCTCACTGGCTGGCCGCTGTGAGGCGGTGGGCTGTGCCCCAACAGCCAGCGTAGCTTACTGGCTGGCCACTGTGAGGCGGTGGGCTGTGCCCCATCAGCCAGCGTAGCTCACTGGCTGGCCGCTGTGAGGCGGTGGGCTGTGCCACATGAGCCAGCGTAGCTCACTGGCTGGCCGCTGTGAGGCGGTGGGCTGTGCCCCATCAGCCAGCGTAGCTCACTGGCCGGCCGCTGTGAGGCGGTGTGCTGTGCCCCATCAGCAGGCGTAGCTCACTGGCTGGCCGCTGTGAGGCGGAGGGCTGTGCCCCATCAGCCAGCGTAGCTCATTGCCTGGCCGCTGTGAGGCGGTGGGCTGTACCCCATCAGCCAGCGTAGCTACTGGCTTGCGCTGTGAGGCGGTGGGCTGTGCCCCATCAGCCAGCATAGCTCACTGGCTGGCCGCGCTGTGAGGAGGTGGGCTTTGCCCGATCAGCCAGCGTAGCTCACTGGCTGGCCGCTGTGAGGCGGTGGGCTGTGCCCCATCAGCCAGCGTAGCTCACTGGCTGGCCGCTGTGAGGCGGTAGGCTGTGCCCCATCAGACAGCGTAGCTCACTGGCTGGCCGCTGTGAGGCGGTGGGCTGTCCTCCATCAGCCAGCCTAGCTCACTGGCTGGCCGCTGTGAGGAGGTGGGCTGTGCCCGATCAGCCAGCGTAGCTCACTGGCTGGCTGCTGTGAGGCGGTGGGCTGTGCCCCATCAGCCAGCGTAGCTCACAGGCTGGCCGCTGTGAGGCGGTGGGCTGTGCCCCATCAGCCAGCGTAGCTCACTGGCTGGCCGCTGTGAGTCGGTGGGTTGTCCCCCATCAGCCCGTGTAGCTCACTGGCTGGCCACTGTGAGGCGGTGGGCTGTGCCCCATCAGCCAGCGTAGCTCACTGGCTGGCCGCTGTCAGGCGGTGGGCTGAGCCGCATCAGCCAGCGTGGCTCACTGGCTGGCCGCTGTGAGGCGGTAGGCTGTGCCCCATCAGCCAGCGTAGCTCACTGGCTGGCGCTGTGAGGCGGTGGGCTGTGCCACATCAGCCAGCGTAGCTCACTGGCTGGCCGCTGTGAGGCGGTGGGCTGTGCCCTATCGGCCAGCGTAGCTCACTGGCTGGCCGCTGTGAGACGGTGGGCTGTGCCCGATCAACCATCGTAGCTCACTGGCTGGCCGCTGTGAGGCGGTGGGCTGTGCCCCATCAGCCAGCGTAGCTCACTGGCTGGCCGCTGTGAGGCGGTGGGCTGTGCCCCATCAGCCAGCGTAGCTCACTGGCTGGCAGCTGTGAGGCGGTGGGCTGTGCCCGATCAGCCAGCGTAGCTCACTGGCTGGCGATGTGAGGCGGTGGGCTGTGCCCCATCAGCCAGCGTAGCTCACTGGCTGGCCGCTGTGAGGCGGTGGGCTGTGCCCCATCAGCCAGTGTAGCTCACTGGCTGGCCGATGTTGAGTGGTGGGCTGTGCCCTATCAGCCAGCGTAGCTCACAGGCTGGCCGCTGTGAGGCGGTGGGCTGTGCCCCATCAGCCAGCGTAGCTCACTGGCTGGCCGATGTGAGTCGATGGGCTGTCCCCCATCTGCCTGTGTAGCTCACTGCCTGGCCGCTGTGAGTCGGTGGGCTGTGCCCCATCAGCCAGGGTAGCTCACAGGCTGGCCGCTGTGAGGCGGTGGGCTGTGCCCCATCAGCCAGCGTAGCTCACTGGCTGGCCGCTGTGAGTCGGTGGGCTGTCCCACATCAGCCTGTGTAGCTCACTGGCTGGCCGCTGTGAGTCGGTGGGCTGTGCCCCATCAGCCAGCGTAGCTCATTGCCTGGCCGCTGTGATGCGGTGGGCTGTGCCCCATCAGCCAGCATAGCTCACTGGCTGGCCGCTGTGAAGCGGTGGGCTGTGCCCCATCAGCCAGCGTAGCTCACTTGCTGGCCGCTGTGAGGCAGTGGGCTGTGCCCCATTCACCAGCGTAGCTCACTGGCTGGCCGCTGTGAGGTGGTGGGCTGTGCCCCATCAGCCAGCGTAGCTCACTGGCTGGCCGCTGGGAGGCGGTGGGCTGTGCCCCATCAGCCTGCGTAGCTCACTGGCTGGCCGCTGAGAGGCGGTGGGCTGTGCCCCATCAGCCAGCGTAGCTCACTGGCTGGCCGCTGTGAGGCGGTGGGCTGTGCCCCATCAGCCAGCGTAGTTCACTGGCTGGCCGCTGTGAGGCGGTGGGCTGTGCCCCATCAGCCAGCGTAGCTCACTGGCTGGCCGCTGTGAGGCGGTGGGCTGTCCCCCATCAGCCAGTGTAGCTCACAGGCTGGCCGCTGTGAGGCGGTGGGCTGTGCCCCATCAGCCAGCGTAGCTCACTGGCTGGCCGCTGTGAGGCGGTGGGCTGTGCCCCATCAGCCAGCGTAGCTGACTGGCTGGCCGCTGAGAGGCGGTGGGCGGGGCCCCATCAGAGAGCGTAGCTCACTGGCTGGCCGCTGTGAGGCGGTGGGCTGTGCCCCATCAGCCAGAGTAGCTCACTGCCTGGCCGCTGTGAGGCGGTGGGCTGTGCCCCATCAGCCAGCGTAGCTCACTGGCTGGCAGCTGTGAGGCGGTGGGCTGTGCCCGATCAGCCAGCGTAGCTCACTGGCTGGCGATGTGAGGCGGTGGGCTGTGCCCCATCAGCCAGCGTAGCTCACTGGCTGGCCGCTGTGAGGCGGTGGGCTGTGCCCCATCAGCCAGTGTAGCTCACTGGCTGGCCGATGTTGAGTGGTGGGCTGTGCCCTATCAGCCAGCGTAGCTCACAGGCTGGCCGCTGTGAGGCGGTGGGCTGTGCCTCATCAGCCAGCGTAGCTCACTGGCTGGCCGCTGTGAGTCGATGGGCTGTCCCCCATCTGCCTGTGTAGCTCACTGCCTGGCCGCTGTGAGTCGGTGGGCTGTGCCCCATCAGCCAGGGTAGCTCACAGGCTGGCCGCTGTGAGGCGGTGGGCTGTGCCCCATCAGCCAGCGTAGCTCACTGGCTGGCCGCTGTGAGTCGGTGGGCTGTCCCACATCAGCCTGTGTAGCTCACTGGCTGGCCGCTGTGAGTCGGTGGGCTGTGCCCCATCAGCCAGCGTAGCTCATTGCCTGGCCGCTGTGATGCGGTGGGCTGTGCCCCATCAGCCTGCATAGCTCACTGGCTGGCCGCTGTGAAGCGGTGGGCTGTGCCCCATCAGCCAGCGTAGCTCACTTGCTGGCCGCTGTGAGGCAGTGGGCTGTGCCCCATTCACCAGCGTAGCTCACTGGCTGACCGCTGTGAGGTGGTGGGCTGTGCCCCATCAGCCAGCGTAGCTCACTGGCTGGCCGCTGGGAGGCGGTGGGCTGTGCCCCATCAGCCTGCGTAGCTCACTGGCTGGCCGCTGAGAGGCGGTGGGCTGTGCCCCATCAGCCAGCGTAGCTCACTGGCTGGCCGCTGTGAGGCGGTGGGCTGTGCCCCATCAGCCAGCGTAGCTCACTGGCTGGCCGCTGTGAGGCGGTGGGCTGTGCCCCATCAGCCAGCGTAGCTCACTGGCTGGCCGCTGTGAGGCGGTGGGCTGTCCCCCATCAGCCAGTGTAGCTCACAGGCTGGCCGCTGTGAGGCGGTGGGCTGTGCCCCATCAGCCAGCGTAGCTCACTGGCTGGCCGCTGTGAGGCGGTGGGCTGTGCCCCATCAGCCAGCGTAGCTCACTGGCTGGCCGCTGAGAGGCGGTGGGCGGGGCCCCATCAGAGAGCGTAGCTCACTGGCTGGCCGCTGTGAGGCGGTGGGCTGTGCCCCATCAGCCAGAGTAGCTCACTGCCTGGCCGCTGTGAGGCGGTGGGCTGTGCCCCATCAGCCAGCGTAGCTCACTGGCTGGCCGCTGTGAGGCGGTGGGCTGTGCCCCATCAGCCAGCGTAGCTCACTGGCTGGCCGCTGTGAGGCGGTGTTCTGTGCCCCATCAGCCAGCGTAGCTCACTGGCTGGCCGCTGTGAGGCGGTGGGCTGTGCCACATCAGCCAGCGTAGCTCACTGGCTGGCCGCTTTTGAGGCGGTGGGCTGTGCCACATCAGCCAGCGTAGCTCACTGGCTGGCCGCTGTGAGGCGGTGGACTGTGCCCCATCAGCCAGCGTTGCTCACTGGCTGGCCGCTGTGAGGCGGTGGGCTGTGCCCCATCAGCCAGCGTAGCTCACTGGCTGGCCGTTGTGAGGCGGTGGGCTGTCCCCCATCAGCCAGCGTAGCTCACTGGCTGGCCGCTGTGAGGCGGTGGGCTGTGCCCCATCAGCCAGCGTAGCTCACTGGCTGGCAATGTGAGGCGGTGGTCTGTGCCCCATCAGCCAGCGTAGCTCACTGGCTGGCCGCTGTGAGGCGGTGGGCTGTGCCCCATCAGCCAGCGTAGCTCACTGGCTGGCCGCTGTGAGGCGGTGGGCTGTGCCCCATCAGCCAGCGTAGCTCACTGGCTGGCCGCTGTGAGGCGTCGGGATGTGTCCCAACAGACAGCGTAGCTCACTGGCTGGCCGCTGTGAGGCGGTGGGCTGTCCCCCATCTGCCAGTGTAGCTCACTGGCTGGCCGCTGTGAGGCGGTGAGCTTTTCCCCATCAGCCAGCGTAGCTCACTGGCTGGCCGCTGTGAGGCGGTGGGCTGTGCCCCATCAGCCAGCGTAGCTCACTGTCTGGCCGCTGTGAGGCTGTGGGCTGTGCCCCATCAGCCAGCGTAGCTCAATGGCTGGCCGCTGTGAGGCGGTGGGCTGTGCCCCATCAGCCAGCGTAGCTCACTGGCTGGCCGCTGTGAGGCGGTGGGCTGTGCCCCATCAGCCAGCGTAGCTCACTGGCTGGCCGCTGTGAGCCGGTGTGCTGTGCCCCATCAGCCAGCGTAGCTCACTGGCTGGCCGCTGTGAGGCGGTGGGCTGTGCCCCAACAGCCAGCGTAGCTCACTGGCTGGCCGCTGTGAGGCAGTGGGCTGTGCACCATCAGCCAGTGTAGCTCACTGCCTGGCCGCTTTGAGGCGGTGGGCTGTGCCCCATCAGCCTGCGTATCTCACTGGCTGGCCGCTGTGAGGTGGTGGACTGTCCCCCATCAGCCAGTGTAGCTCACTGGCTGGCCGCTGTGGGGCATGGTGCTGTGCCACATCAGCCAGCGTAGCTCACTGGCTGGCCGCTGTGAGGCGGTGGGCTGTGCCACATCAGCAGCGTAGCTCACTGGCTGGCCGCTGTGAGGCAGTCGGCTGTGCCTCATCAGCTTGCCGCTGTGAGGCGGTGGGCTGTGCCCCATCAGCCAGCGTAGCTCACTGGCTGGCCGCTGTGAGGCGGTGGGCTGTGCCCCATCAGCCAGTGTAGCTCACTGGCTGGCCGCTGTGAGGCGGTGGGCTGTCCCACATCAGCCAGTGTAGCTCACTGGCTGGCCGCTGTGAGGCGGTGGGCTGTGCCACATCAGCCAGCGTAGCTCACTGGCTGGCCGCTGTGAGGCGGTGGGCTGTGCCCCATCAGCCAGCGTAGCTTACTGGCCGGCCGCTGTGAGGCGGTGGGCTGTGCCCCATCAGCAGGCGTAGCTCACTGGCTGGCCGCTGTGAGGCGGAGGGCTGTGCCCCATCAGCCAGCGTAGCTCATTGCCTGGCCGCTGTGAGGCGGTGGGCTGTGCCCCATCAGCCAGCGTAGCTACTGGCTGGCGCTGTGAGGCGGTGGGATGTGCCCCATCAGCCAGCGTAGCTCACTGGCTGGCCGCTGTGAGGCGGTGGGCTGTGCCCTATCAGCCAGCGTAGCTCTCTGGCTGGCGCTGTGAGGCGGTGGGCTGTGCCCCATCAGCCAGCGTAGCTCACTGGCTGGCCGCTGTGAGGCGGTGGGCTGTGCCCCATCAGCCAGTGTAGCTCACTGGCTTGTTGCTCTGAGGTGGTGGGCTGTGCCCCATCAGCCCGTGTAGCTCACTGGCTGGCCGCTGTGAGGCGGTGGTCTGTGCCCCATCAGCCAGCGTAGCTCACTGGCTATCCGCTGTGAGGCGGTGGGCTGTGCCCCATAAGCCAGCGTAGCTCACTGGCTGGCCGATGTGGCGCGGTGGGCCGTGCCTCATCAGCCAGCGTAGCTCACTGGCTGGCGTTGTGAGGCGGTGGGCTGTGCCCCATCAGCCAGCGTAGCTCACTGGCTGGTCGCTGTGAGGCGGTGGGCTGTGCCCCATCATCCAGCGTAGCTCACTGGCTGGTGCTGTGAGGCGGTTTGCTGTGCCCCATCAGCCAGAGTAGCTCACTGGCTGGCCGCTGTGAGGCGGTGGGCTATGCGCCATCAGCCTGCATAGCCCACTGGCTGGCCGCTGTGAGGCGGTGGGCTGTGCCACATCAGCAAGTGTAGCTCACTGGCTGGTCGCTGTGAGGCGGTGGGCTGTGCCCCATCAGCCAGCGTAGCTCACTGGCTGGCCGCTGTGAGGCGGTGGGCTGTGCCCCATCAGCCAGCGTAGCTCACTGGCTGGCCGCTGTGAGGCGGTGGGCTGTGCCCCAACAGCCAGAGTAGCTCACTGGCTGGCCACTGTGAGGCGGTGGGCTGTGCCCCATCAGCCAGCGTAGCTCACTGGCTGGCCGCTGTGAGGCGGTGGGCTGTGCCCCATCAGCCTGCGTATCTCACTGGCTGGCCGCTGTGAGGCGGTGGACTGTCCCCCATCAGCCAGTGTAGCTCACTGGCTGGCCGCTGTGAGGCGGTGTGCTGTGCCACATCAGCCAGCGTAGCTCACTGGCTGGCCGCTGTGAGGCGGTGGGCTGTGCCACATCAGCAGCGTAGCTCACTGGCTGGCCGCTGTGAGGCGGTCGGCTGTGCCTCATCAGCCAGTGTAGCTCACTAGCAGGCCGCTGTGAGGCGGTGGGCTGTGCCCCATCAGCCAGCGTAGCTCACTGGCTGGCCGCTGTGAGGCGGTGGGCTGTGCCCCATCAGCCAGTGTAGCTCACTGGCTGGCCGCTGTGAGGCGGTGGGCTGTCCCACATCAGCCAGTGTAGATCACTGGCTGGCCGCTGTGAGGTGGTGGGCTGTGCCACATCAGCCAGCGTATCTCACTGGCTGGCCGCTGTGAGGCGGTGGGCTGTGCCCCATCAGCCAGCGTAGCTTACTGGCCGGCCGCTGTGAGGCGGTGGGCTGTGCCCCATCAGCAGGCGAAGCTCACTGGCTGGCCGCTGTGAGGCGGAGGGCTGTGCCCCATCAGCCAGCGTAGCTCATTGCCTGGCCGCTGTGAGGCGGTGGGCTGTGCCCCATCAGCCAGCGTAGCTACTGGCTGGCGCTGTGAGGCGGTGGGCTGTGCCCCATCAGCCAGCGTAGCTCACTGGCTGGCCGCTGTGAGGCGGTGGGCTGTGCCCTATCAGCCAGCGTAGCTCACTGGCTGGCGCTGTGAGGCGGTGGGCTGTGCCCCATCAGCCAGCGTAGCTCACTGGCTGGCCGCTGTGAGGAGGTGGGCTGTGCCCGATCAGCCAGCGTAGCTCACTGGCTGGCCGCTGTGAGGCGGTGGGCTGTGCCCCATCAGCCAGCGTAGCTCACTGGCTGGCCGCTGTGAGGCGGTAGGCTGTGCCCCATCAGACAGCGTAGCTCACTGGCTGGCCGCTGTGAGGCGGTGGGCTGTCCTCCATCAGCCAGCGTAGCTCACTGGCTGGCCGCTGCGAGGAGGTGGGCTGTGCCCGATCAGCCAGCGTAGCTCACTGGCTGGCCGCTGTGAGGCGGTGGGCTGTGCCCCATCAGCCAGCGTAGCTCACAGGCTGGCCGCTGTGAGTCGGTGGGCTGTGCCCCATCAGCCAGCGTAGCTCACTGGCTGGCCGCTGTGAGTCGGTGGGTTGTCCCCCATCAGCCCGTGTAGCTCACTGGCTGGCCACTGTGAGGCGGTGGGCTGTGCCCCATCAGCCAGCGTAGCTCATTGCCTGGCCGCTGTGAGGCGGTGGGCTGTGCCCCATCAGCCAGCGTAGCCCACTGGCTGGCTGCTGTGAGGCGGTGGTCTGTGCCGCATCTGCCATCGTAGCTCACTGGCTGGCCGCTGTGAGGCGGTGGGCTGTGCCCCATCAGCCAGCGTAGCTCACTGGCTGGCCGCTGTGAGGCGGTGGGCTGAGCCGCATCAGCCAGCGTGGCTCACTGGCTGGCCGCTGTGAGGCGGTAGGCTGTGCCCCATCAGCCAGCGTAGCTCACTGGCTGGCGCTGTGAGGCGGTGGGCTGTGCCACATCAGCCAGCGTAGCTCACTGGCTGTCCGCTGTGAGGCGGTGGGCTGTGCCCTATCGGCCAGCGTAGCTCACTGGCTGGCCGCTGTGAGGCGGTGGGCTGTGCCCGATCAACCATCGTAGCTCACTGGCTGGCCGCTGTGAGGCGGTGGGCTGTGCCCCATCAGCCAGCGTAGCTCACTGGCTGGCCGCTGTGAGGCGGTGGGCTGTGCCCCATCAGCCAGCGTAGCTCACTGGCTGGCCGCTGTGAGGCGGTGGGATGTGCCCGATCAGCCAGCGTAGCTCACTGGCTGGCGATGTGAGGAGGTGGGCTGTGCCTCATCAGTCAGCGTAGCTCACTGGCTGGCCGCTGTGAGGCGGTGGGCTGTGCCCCATCAGCCAGTGTAGTTCACTGGCTGGCCGATGTTGAGTGGTGGGCTGTGCACTATCAGCCAGCGTAGCTCACGGGACGGCCGCTGTGAGGCGGTGGGCTGTGCCTCATCAGCCAGCGAAGCTCACTGGCTGGCCGCTGTGAGGCGGTGGGCTGTGCCCCATCAGCCAGCGTAGATCACTGGCTGGCCGCTGTGAGGCGGTGGGCTGTGCCCCATCAGCCAGCGTATCTCACTGCCTGGCCGCTGTGAGGCGGTGGGCTGTGCCCCATCAGCCAGCGTAGCTCACTGGCTGGCCGCTGTGAGGCGGTGGGCTGTGCCCCATCAGCCAGCGTAGCTCACTGGCTGGCCGCTTTGAGGCGGTGGGCTGTGCCGCATCAGCCAGCGTAGCTCACTGGCTGGCCGCTGTGCGGCGGTGGGCTGTGCCCCATCAGCCAGCATAGCCCACTGGCGGGTGCTGTGAGGCGGTGGGCTGTGCCCCATCAGCGAGCGTAGCTCACTGGCTGGCCGCTGTGAGGCGGTGGGCTGTGCCCCATCAGCCAGCGTAGCTCACTGGCCCCATCAACAAGCGTAGCTCACTGGCTTGCGCTGTGAGACGGTGGGCTGTGCCCCGTCAGCCAGTGTAGCTCACTGGCTGGCCGCTGTGAGGCGGTGGGCTGTGCCCCATCAGCCAGCGTAGCTCACTGGCTGGCCGCTGTGAGGCGGTGGGCTGTGCCCCATCAGCCAGCGTAGCTCACTGGCTGGCCGCTGTGAGGTGGTGGGCTGTGCCCCATCAGCCAGCGTAGCTCACTGGCTGTCCGATGTGAGGCGGTGGGCTGTGCCCCATCAGCCAGCATAGCTCACTGGCGGGTGCTGTGAGGCGGTGGGCTGTGCCCCATCAGCCAGCGTAGCTCACTGGCTGGCCGCTGTGAGGCGGTGGGCTGTGCCCCATCAGCCAGCGTAGCTCACTGGCTGGCCGCTATGAGGCGGTGGGCTGTGCCACATCAGCCAGCGTAGCTCACTGGCTGGCCGCTGTGAGGCGGTGGGCTGTGCCCCATCAGCCAGTGTAGCTCACTGGCTTGTTGCTCTGAGGTGGTGGGCTGTGCCCCATCAGCCCGTGTAGCTCACTGGCTGGCCGCTGTGAGGCGGTGGTCTGTGCCCATCAGCCAGCGTAGCTCACTGGCTATCCGCTGTGAGGCGGTGGGCTGTGCCCCATAAGCCAGCGTAGCTCACTGGCTGGCCGATGTGGCGCGGTGGGCCGTGCCTCATCAGCCAGCGTAGCCCACTGGCTGGCGTTGTGAGGCGGTGGGCTGTGCCCCATCAGCCAGCGTAGCTCACTGGCTGGTCGCTGTGAGGCGGTGGGCTGTGCCCCATCATCCAGCGTAGCTCACTGGCTGGTGCTGTGAGGCGGTTTGCTGTGCCCCATCAGGCAGCGTAGCTCACTGGCTGGCCGCTGTCAGGCGGTGGGCTATGCGCCATCAGCCTGCGTAGCCCACTGGCTGGCCGCTGTGAGGCGGTGGGCTGTGCCACATCAGCAAGTGTAGCTCACTGGCTGGTCGCTGTGAGGCGGTGGGCTGTGCCCCATCAGCCAGCGTAGCTCACTGGCTGGCCGCTGTGAGGCGGTGGGCTGTGCTCCATCAGCCAGCGTAGCTCACTGGCTGGCGCTGTGAGGCGGTGGGCTGTGCCCCATCAGCCAGCGTAGCTCACTGGCTGGCCGCTGTGAGGCAGTTGGCTGTGCCCCATCAGCCAGTGTAGCTCACTGCCTGGCCGCTTTGAGGCGGTGGGCTGTGCCCCATCAGCCAGCGTAACTCACTGGCTGGCCGCTGTGAGGTGGTGGGCTGTGCCCGATCAGCCAGTGTAGCTCACTGGCTGGCCGCTTTGAGGCGATGGTCAGTGCCCCATCAATAAGTGTAGCTCACTGGCTGGCGCTGTGAGGCGGTGGGCTGTGCCCCATCAGCCAGAATAGCTCACTGGCTGGCCGCTGTGAGGCGGTGGGCTGTGCTGCATCAGCCAGCGTAGCTCACTGGCTGGACGCTGTGAGGCGGTGGGCTGTGCCCCATCAGCCAGCGTAGCTCACTGGCTGGCGCTGTGAGGCGGTGGGCTGTGCCCCATCAGCCAGCGTAGCTCACTGACTGGCCGCTGTGAGGCGGTGGGCTGTGCCCCATCAGCCAGCGTAGCTCACTGGCCAGCCGCTGTGAGGCGGTGGGCTGTGCCCCATCAGCCAGCGTAGCTCACTGGCTGTCCGCTGTGAGGCGGTGGGCTGTGCCCCATCAGCCAGCGTAGCTCACTGGCTGTCCGCTGTGAGGCGGTGGGCTGTGCCACATCAGCAGCGTAGCTCACTGGCTGGCCGCTGTGAGGCGGTCGGCTGTGCCTCATCAGCCAGTGTAGCTCACTAGCTGGCCGCTGTGTGGCGGTGGGCTGTGCCCCATCAGCCAGCGTAGCTCACTGGCTGGCCGCTGTGAGGCGGTGGGCTGTGCCCCATCAGCCAGTGTAGCTCACTGGCTGGCCGCTGTGAGGCGGTGGGCTGTCCCACATCAGCCAGTGTAGATCACTGGCTGGCCGCTGTGAGGCGGTGGGCTGTGCCACATCAGCCAGCGTATCTCACTGGCTGGCCGCTGTGAGGCGGTGGGCTGTGCCCCATCAGCCAGCGTAGCTTACTGGCCGGCCGCTGTGAGGCGGTGGGCTGTGCCCCATCAGCAGGCGAAGCTCACTGGCTGGCCGCTGTGAGGCGGAGGGCTGTGCCCCATCAGCCAGCGTAGCTCATTGCCTGGCCGCTGTGAGGCGGTGGGCTGTGCCCCATCAGCCAGCGTAGCTACTGGCTGGCGCTGTGAGGCGGTGGGCTGTGCCCCATCAGCCAGCGTAGCTCACTGGCTGGCCGCTGTGAGGCGGTGGGCTGTGCCCTATCAGCCAGCGTAGCTCACTGGCTGGCGCTGTGAGGCGGTGGGCTGTGCCCCATCAGCCAGCGTAGCTCACTGGCTGGCCGCTGTGAGGAGGTGGGCTGTGCCCGATCAGCCAGCGTAGCTCACTGGCTGGCCGCTGTGAGGCGGTGGGCTGTGCCCCATCAGCCAGCGTAGCTCACTGGCTGGCCGCTGTGAGGCGGTAGGCTGTGCCCCATCAGACAGCGTAGCTCACTGGCTGGCCGCTGTGAGGCGGTGGGCTGTCCTCCATCAGCCAGCGTAGCTCACTGGCTGGCCGCTGCGAGGAGGTGGGCTGTGCCCGATCAGCCAGCGTAGCTCACTGGCTGGCCGCTGTGAGGCGGTGGGCTGTGCCCCATCAGCCAGCGTAGCTCACAGGCTGGCCGCTGTGAGGCGGTGGGCTGTGCCCCATCAGCCAGCGTAGCTCACTGGCTGGCCGCTGTGAGTCGGTGGGTTGTCCCCCATCAGCCCGTGTAGCTCACTGGCTGGCCACTGTGAGGCGGTGGGCTGTGCCCCATCAGCCAGCGTAGCTCATTGCCTGGCCGCTGTGAGGCGGTGGGCTGTGCCCCATCAGCCAGCGTAGCCCACTGGCTGGCTGCTGTGAGGCGGTGGGCTGTGCCGCATCAGCCATCGTAGCTCACTGGCTGGCCGCTGTGAGGCGGTGGGCTGTGCCCCATCAGCCAGCGTAGCTCACTGGCTGTCCGCTGTGAGGCGGTGGGCTGTGCCCTATCGGCCAGCGTAGCTCACTGGCTGGCCGCTGTGAGGCGGTGGGCTGTGCCCGATCAACCATCGTAGCTCACTGGCTGGCCGCTGTGAGGCGGTGGGCTGTGCCCCATCAGCCAGCGTAGCTCACTGGCTGGCCGCTGTGAGGCGGTGGGCTGTGCCCCATCAGCCAGCGTAGCTCACTGGCTGGCCGCTGTGAGGTGGTGGGATGTGCCCGATCAGCCAGCGTAGCTCACTGGCTGGCGATGTGAGGAGGTGGGCTGTGCCTCATCAGCCAGCGTAGCTCACTGGCTGGCCGCTGTGAGGCGGTGGGCTGTGCCCCATCAGCCAGTGTAGTTCACTGGCTGGCCGATGTTGAGTGGTGGGCTGTGCACTATCAGCCAGCGTAGCTCACGGGACGGCCGCTGTGAGGCGGTGGGCTGTGCCTCATCAGCCAGCGAAGCTCACTGGCTGGCCGCTGTGAGGCGGTGGGCTGTGCCCCATCAGCCAGCGTAGATCACTGGCTGGCCGCTGTGAGGCGGTGGGCTGTGCCCCATCAGCCAGCGTATCTCACTGCCTGGCCGCTGTGAGGCGGTGGGCTGTGCCCCATCAGCCAGCGTAGCTCACTGGCTGGCCGCTGTGAGGCGGTGGGCTGTGCCCCATCAGCCAGCGTAGCTCACTGGCTGGCCGCTTTGAGGCGGTGGGCTGTGCCGCATCAGCCAGCGTAGCTCACTGGCTGGCCGCTGTGCGGCGGTGGGCTGTGCCCCATCAGCCAGCATAACTCACTGGCGGGTGCTGTGAGGCGGTGGGCTGTGCCCCATCAGCGAGCGTAGCTCACTGGCTGGCCGCTGTGAGGCGGTGGGCTGTGCCCCATCAGCCAGCGTAGCTCACTGGCCCCATCAACAAGCGTAGCTCACTGGCTTGCGCTGTGAGACGGTGGGCTGTGCCCCGTCAGCCAGCGTAGCTCACTGGCTGGCCGCTGTGAGGCGGTGGGCTGTGCCCCATCAGCCAGCGTAGCTCACTGGCTGGCCGCTGTGAGGCGGTGGGCTGTGCCCCATCAGCAGGCGAAGCTCACTGGCTGGCTGCTGTGAGGCGGAGGGCTGTGCCCCATCAGCCAGCGTAGCTCATTCCCTGGCCGCTGTGAGGCGGTGGGCTGTGCCCCATCAGCCAGCGTAGCTACTGGCTGGCGCTGTGAGGCGGTGGGCTGTGCCCCATCAGCCAGCGTAGCTCACTGGCTGGCCGCTGTGAGGCGGTGGGCTGTGCCCTATCAGCCAGCGTAGCTCACTGGCTGGCGCTGTGAGGCGGTGGGCTGTGCCCCATCAGCCAGCGTAGCTCACTGGCTGGCCGCTGTGAGGAGGTGGGCTGTGCCCGATCAGCCAGCGTAGCTCACTGGCTGGCCGCTGTGAGGCGGTGGGCTGTGCCCCATCAGCCAGCGTAGCTCACTGGCTGGCCGCTGTGAGGCGGTAGGCTGTGCCCCATCAGACAGCGTAGCTCACTGGCTGGCCGCTGTGAGGCGGTGGGCTGTCCTCCATCAGCCAGCGTAGCTCACTGGCTGGCCGCTGCGAGGAGGTGGGCTGTGCCCGATCAGCCAGCGTAGCTCACTGGCTGGCCGCTGTGAGGTGGTGGGCTGTGCCCCATCAGCCAGCGTAGCTCACAGGCTGGCCGCTGTGAGGCGGTGGGCTGTGCCCCATCAGCCAGCGTAGCTCACTGGCAGGCCGCTGTGAGTCGGTGGGTTGTCCCCCATCAGCCCGTGTAGCTCACTGGCTGGCCACTGTGAGGCGGTGGGCTGTGCCCCATCAGCCAGCGTAGCTCATTGCCTGGCCGCTGTGAGGCGGTGGGCTGTGCCCCATCAGCCAGCGTAGCCCACTGGCTTGCTGCTGTGAGGCGGTGGGCTGTGCCGCATCAGCCATCGTAGCTCACTGGCTGGCCGCTGTGAGGCGGTGGGCTGTGCCCCATCAGCCAGCGTAGCTCACTGGCTGGCCGCTGTGAGGCGGTGGGCTGAGCCGCATCAGCCAGCGTGGCTCACTGGCTGGCCGCTGTGAGGCGGTAGGCTGTGCCCCATCAGCCAGCGTAGCTCACTGGCTGGCGCTGTGAGGCGGTGGGCTGTGCCACATCAGCCAGCGTAGCTCACTGGCTGTCCGCTGTGAGGCGGTAGGCTGTGCCCTATCGGCCAGCGTAGCTCACTGGCTGGCCGCTGTGAGGCGGTGGGCTGTGCCCGATCAACCATCGTAGCTCACTGGCTGGCCGCTGTGAGGCGGTGGGCTGTGCCCCATCAGCCAGCGTAGCTCACTGGCTGGCCGCTGTGAGGCGGTGGGCTGTGCCCCATCAGCCAGCGTAGCTCACTGGCTGGCCGCTGTGAGGCGGTGGGATGTGCCCGATCAGCCAGCGTAGCTCACTGGCTGGCGATGTGAGGAGGTGGGCTGTGCCTCATCAGCCAGCGTAGCTCACTGGCTGGCCGCTGTGAGGCGGTGGGCTGTGCCCCATCAGCCAGTGTAGTTCACTGGCTGGCCGATGTTGAGTGGTGGGCTGTGCACTATCAGCCAGCGTAGCTCATGGGACGGCCGCTGTGAGGCGGTGGGCTGTGCCTCATCAGCCAGCGAAGCTCACTGGCTGGCCGCTGTGAGGCGGTGGGCTGTGCCCCATCAGCCAGCGTAGATCACTGGCTGGCCGCTGTGAGGCGGTGGGCTGTGCCCCATCAGCCAGCGTATCTCACTGCCTGGCCGCTGTGAGGCGGTGGGCTGTGCCCCATCAGCCAGCGTAGCTCACTGGCTGGCCGCTGTGAGGCGGTGGGCTGTGCCCCATCAGCCAGCGTAGCTCACTGGCTGGCCGCTTTGAGGCGGTGGGCTGTGCCGCATCAGCGAGCGTAGCTCACTGGCTGGCCGCTGTGAGGCGGTGGGCTGTGCCCCATCAGCCAGCGTAGCTCACTGGCCCCATCAACAAGCGTAGCTCACTGGCTTGCGCTGTGAGACGGTGGGCTGTGCCCCGTCAGCCAGCGTAGCTCACTGGCTGGCCGCTGTGAGGCGGTGGGCTGTGCCCCATCAGCCAGCGTAGCTCACTGGCTGGCCGCTGTGAGGCGGTGGGCAGTGGCCCATCAGCCAGCGTAGCTCACTGGCTGGCCGCTGTGAGGTGGTGGGCTGTGCCCCATCAGCCAGCGTAGCTCACTGGCTGTCCGATGTGAGGCGGTGGGCTGTGCCCCATCAGCCAGCATAGCTCACTGGCGGGTGCTGTGAGGCGGTGGGCTGTGCCCCATCAGCCAGCGTAGCTCACTGGCTGGCCGCTGTGAGGCGGTGGGCTGTGCCCCATCAGCCAGCGTAGCTCACTGGCTGGCCGCTATGAGGCGGTGGGCTGTGCCACATCAGCCAGCGTAGCTAACTGGCTGGCCGCTGTGAGGCGGTGGGCTGTGCCCCATCAGCCAGTGTAGCTCACTGGCTTGTTGCTCTGAGGTGGTGGGCTGTGCCCCATCAGCCCGTGTAGCTCACTGGCTGGCCGCTGTGAGGCGGTGGTCTGTGCCCCATCAGCCAGCGTAGCTCACTGGCTATCCGCTGTGAGGCGGTGGGCTGTGCCCCATAAGCCAACGTAGCTCACTGGCTGGCCGATGTGGCGCGGTGGGCCTTGCCTCATCAGCCAGCGTAGCTCACTGGCTGGCGTTGTGATGCGGTGGGCTGTGCCCCATCAGCCAGCGTAGCTCACTGGCTGGTCGCTGTGAGGCGGTGGGCTGTGCCCCATCATCCAGCGTAGCTCACTGGCTGGTGCTGTGAGGCGGTTTGCTGTGCCCCATCAGGCAGCGTAGCTCACTGGCTGGCCGCTGTCAGGCGGTGGGCTATGCGCCATCAGCCTGCGTAGCCCACTGGCTGGCCGCTGTGAGGCGGTGGGCTGTGCCACATCAGCAAGTGTAGCTCACTGGCTGGTCGCTGTGAGGCGGTGGGCTGTGCCCCATCAGCCAGCGTAGCTCACTGGCTGGCCGCTGTGAGGCGGTGGGCTGTGCTCCATCAGCCAGCGTAGCTCACTGGCTGGCGCTGTGAGGCGGTGGGCTGTGCTCCATCAGCCAGCGTAGCTCATTGGCTGGCCGCTGTGAGGCAGTGGGCTGTGCCCCATCAGCCAGTGTAGCTCACTGCCTGGCCGCTTTGAGGCGGTGGGCTGTGCCCCATCAGCCAGCGTAACTCACTGGCTGGCCGCTGTGAGGTGATGGGCTGTGCCCGATCAGCCAGTGTAGCTCACTGGCTGGCCGCTTTGAGGCGATGGTCACTGCCCCATCAATAAGTGTAGCTCACTGGCTGGCGCTGTGAGGCGGTGGGCTGTGCCCCATCAGCCAGAATAGCTCACTGGCTGGCCGCTGTGAGGCGGTGGGCTGTGCTGCATCAGCCAGCGTAGCTCACTGGCTGGACGCTGTGAGGCGGTGGGCTGTGCCACATCAGCCAGCGTAGCTCACTGGCTGGCGCTGTGAGGCGGTGGGCTGTGCACCATCAGCCAGCGTAGCTCACTGGCTGGCCGCTGTGAGGCGGTGGGCTGTGCCCCATCAGCCAGCGTAGCTCACTGGCCAGCCGCTGTGAGGCGGTGGGCTGTGCCCCATCAGCCAGCGTAGCTCACTGGCTGGCCGCTGTGAGGCGGTGGGCTGTGCCCCATCAGCCAGCGTAGCTCACTGGCTGGCCGCTGTGAGGCGGTGGGCTGTGCCCCATCAGCCAGCATAGCTCACTGGCTGGTGTTGTGAGGCGGTGGGCTGTGCCCCATCAGCCAGCGTAGCTCACTGGCTGGCCGCTGTGAAGCGGTGGGCTGTGCCCATCAGCCAGTGTAGATCACTGGCTGGCCGCTGTGAGGCGGTGGGCTGTGCCTCATCAGCCAGCGTAGCTCACTGGCTGGCCGCTGTGAGGCGGTGGGCTGTGCCCCATCAGCCAGCGTAGATCACTGGCTGGCCGCTGTGAGGCGGTGGGTTGTACCCCATCAGCCAGCGTAGCTCACTGGCCCCATCAACAAGCGTAGCTCACTGGCTTGCGCTGTGAGGCGGTGGGCTGTGCCCCGTCAGCCAGCGTAGCTCACTGGCTGGCCGCTGTGAGGCGGTGGGCTGTGCCCCATCAGCCAGCGTAGCTCACTGGCTGGCCGATGTGAGGCGGTGGGCTGTGCCCCATCAGCCAGCATAGCTCACTGGCTGGTGCTGTGAGGCGGTGGGCTGTGCCCCATCAGCCAGCGTAGCTCACTGGCTGGCAGCTGTGAGTCGGTGGGCTGTGCCCCGTCAGCCAGCGTAGCTCACTGGCTGGCCGCTGTGAGGCGGTGGGCTGTGCCCCATCAGCCAGCGTAGCTCACTGGCTGGCTGCTGTGAGGCGGTGGTCTGTGCCCCATCAGCCAGCGTAGCTCACTGGCTGGCCGTTGTGAGGTGGTGGGCTGTGCCACATCAGCCAGTGTAGCTCACTGGCTGGTCGCTGTGAGACGGTGGGCTGTGCCCCATCAGCCAGCGTAGCTCACTGGCTGGCCGCTGTGAGGCGGTGGGCTGTGCCCCATCAGCCAGCATAGCTCACTGGCTGGCACTGTGAGGCGGTGGGCTGTGCCCAATCAGCCAGCGTAGCTCACTGGCTGGCCGCTGTGAGGCGGAGGGCAGTGCCCCATCAGCCAGCGTAGCTCACTGGCTGGCTGCTGTGAGGAGGTGGGCTGTGCCCCATCAGCCAGCGTAGCTCACCTGCTGGCCGCTGTGAGGCGGTGGGCTGTGCCCCATCAGCAGGCGAAGCTCACTGGCTGGCCGCTGTGAGGCGGAGGGCTGTGCCCCATCAGCCAGCGTAGCTCATTGCCTGGCCGCTGTGAGGCGGTGGGCTGTGCCCCATCAGCCAGCGTAGCTACTGGCTGGCGCTGTGAGGCGGTGGGCTGTGCCCCATCAGCCAGCGTAGCTCACTGGCTGGCCGCTGTGAGGCGGTGGGCTGTGCCCTATCAGCCAGCGTAGCTCACTGGCTGGCGCTGTGAGGCGGTGGGCTGTGCCCCATCAGCCAGCGTAGCTCACTGGCTGGCCGCTGTGAGGAGGTGGGCTGTGCCCGATCAGCCAGCGTAGCTCACTGGCTGGCCGCTGTGAGGCGGTGGGCTGTTCCCCATCAGCCAGCGTAGCTCACTGGCTGGCCGCTGTGAGGCGGTAGGCTGTGCCCCATCAGACAGCGTAGCTCACTGGCTGGCCGCTGTGAGGCGGTGGGCTGTCCTCCATCAGCCAGCGTAGCTCACTGGCTGGCCGCTGCGAGGAGGTGGGCTGTGCCCCATCAGCCAGCGTAGGTCACTGGCTGGCCGCTGTGAGGCGGTGGGCTGTGCCCCATCAGCCAGCGTAGCTCACAGGCTGGCCGCTGTGAGGCGGTGGGCTGTGCCCCATCAGCCAGCGTAGCTCACTGGCTGGCCGCTGTGAGTCGGTGGGTTGTCCCCCATCAGCCCGTGTAGCTCACTGGCTGGCCACTGTGAGGCGGTGGGCTGTGCCCCATCAGCCAGCGTAGCTCATTGCCTGGCCGCTGTGAGGCGGTGGGCTGTGCCCCATCAGCCAGCGTAGCCCACTGGCTGGCTGCTGTGAGGCGGTGGGCTGTGCCGCATCAGCCATCGTAGCTCACTGGCTGGCCGCTGTGAGGCGGTGGGCTGTGCCCCATCAGCCAGCGTAGCTCACTGGCTGGCCGCTGTGAGGCGGTGGGCTGAGCCGCATCAGCCAGCGTGGCTCACTGGCTGGCCGCTGTGAGGCGGTAGGCTGTGCCCCATCAGCCAGCGTAGCTCACTGGCTGGCGCTGTGAGGCGGTGGGCTGTGCCACATCAGCCAGCGTAGCTCACTGGCTGTCCGCTGTGAGGCGGTGGGCTGTGCCCTATCGGCCAGCGTAGCTCACTGGCTGGCCGCTGTGAGGCGGTGGGCTGTGCCCGATCAACCATCGTAGCTCACTGGCTGGCCGCTGTGAGGCGGTGGGCTGTGCCCCATCAGCCAGCGTAGCTCACTGGCTGGCCGCTGTGAGGCGGTGGGCTGTGCCCCATCAGCCAGCGTAGCTCACTGGCTGGCCGCTGTGAGGCGGTGGGATGTGCCCGATCAGCCAGCGTAGCTCACTGGCTGGCGATGTGAGGAGGTGGGCTGTGCCTCATCAGCCAGCGTAGCTCACTGGCTGGCCGCTGTGAGGCGGTGGGCTGTGCCCCATCAGCCAGTGTAGTTCACTGGCTGGCCGATGTTGAGTGGTGGGCTGTGCACTATCAGCCAGCGTAGCTCACGGGACGGCCGCTGTGAGGCGGTGGGCTGTGCCTCATCAGCCGGCGAAGCTCACTGGCTGGCCGCTGTGAGGCGGTGGGCTGTGCCCCATCAGCCAGCGTAGATCACTGGCTGGCCGCTGTGAGGCGGTGGGCTGTGCCACATCAGCCAGCGTATCTCACTGCCTGGCCGCTGTGAGGCGGTGGGCTGTGCCCCATCAGCCAGCGTAGCTCACTGGCTGGCCGCTGTGAGGCGGTGGGCTGTGCCCCATCAGCCAGCGTAGCTCACTGGCTGGCCGCTTTGAGGCGGTGGGCTGTGCCGCATCAGCCAGCGTAGCTCACTGGCTGGCCGCTGTGCTGCGGTGGGCTGTGCCCCATCAGCCAGCATAGCTCACTGGCGGGTGCTGTGAGGCGGTGGGCTGTGCCCCATCAGCGAGCGTAGCTCACTGGCTGGCCGCTGTGAGGCGGTGGGCTGTGCCCCATCAGCCAGCGTAGCTCACTGGCCCCATCAACAAGCGTAGCTCACTGGCTTGCGCTGTGAGACGGTGGGCTGTGCCCCGTCAGCCAGCGTAGCTCACTGGCTGGCCGCTGTGAGGCGGTGGGCTGTGCCCCATCAGCCAGCGTAGCTCACTGGCTGGCCGCTGTGAGGCGGTGGGCTGTGCCCCATCAGCCAGCGTAGCTCACTGGCTGGCCGCTGTGAGGTGGTGGGCTGTGCCCCATCAGCCAGCGTAGCTCACTGGCTGTCCGATGTGAGGCGGTGGGCTGTGCCCCATCAGCCAGCATAGCTCACTGGCGGGTGCTGTGAGGCGGTGGGCTGTGCCCCATCAGCCAGCGTAGCTCACTGGCTGGCCGCTGTGAGGCGGTGGGCTGTGCCCCATCAGCCAGCGTAGCTCACTGGCTGGCCGCTATGAGGCGGTGGGCTGTGCCACATCAGCCAGCGTAGCTCACTGGCTGGCCGCTGTGAGGCGGTGGGCTGTGCCCCATCAGCCAGTGTAGCTCACTGGCTTGTTGCTCTGAGGTGGTGGGCTGTGCCCCATCAGCCCGTGTAGCTCACTGGCTGGCCGCTGTGAGGCGGTGGTCTGTGCCCCATCAGCCAGCGTAGCTCACTGGCTATCCGCTGTGAGGCGGTGGGCTGTGCCCCATAAGCCAGCAGAGCTCACTGGCTGGCCGATGTGGCGCGGTGGGCCGTGCCTCATCAGCCAGCGTAGCTCACTGGCTGGCGTTGTGAGGCGGTGGGCTGTGCCCCATCAGCCAGCGTAGCTCACTGGCTGGTCGCTGTGAGGCGGTGGGCTGTGCCCCATCATCCAGCGTAGCTCACTGGCTGGTGCTGTGAGGCGGTTTGCTGGGCCCCATCAGGCAGCGTAGCTCACTGGCTGGCCGCTGTCAGGCGGTGGGCTATGCGCCATCAGCCTGCGTAGCCCACTGGCTGGCCGCTGTGAGGCGGTGGGCTGTGCCACATCAGCAAGTGTAGCTCACTGGCTGGTCGCTGTGAGGCGGTGGGCTGTGCCCCATCAGCCAGCGTAGCTCACTGGCTGGCCGCTGTGAGGCGGTGGGCTGTGCTCCATCAGCCAGCGTAGCTCACTGGCTGGCGCTGTGAGGCGGTGGGCTGTGCCCCATCAGCCAGCGTAGCTCACTGGCTGGCCGCTGTGAGGCAGTGGGCTGTGCCCCATCAGCCAGTGTAGCTCACTGCCTGGCCGCTTTGAGGCGGTGGGCTGTGCCCCATCAGCCAGCGTAACTCACTGGCTGGCCGCTGTGAGGTGGTGGGCTGTGCCCGATCAGCCAGTGTAGCTCACTGGCTGGCCGCTTTGAGGCGATGGTCAGTGCCCCATCAATAAGTGTAGCTCACTGGCTGGCCGCTGTGAGGCGGTGGGCTGTGCCCCATCAGCCAGCGTAGCTCACTGGCTGGCCGCTGTGAGGCGGTGGGCTGTGCCCCATCAGCCAGCATAGCTCACTGGCTGGTGCTGTGAGGCGGTGGGCTGTGCTGCATCAGCCAGCGTAGCTCACTGGCTGGACGCTGTGAGGCGGTGGGCTGTGCCCCATCAGCCAGCGTAGCTCACTGGCTGGCGCTGTGAGGTGGTGGGCTGTGCCCCATCAGCCAGCGTAGCTCACTGGCTGGCCGCTGTGAGGCGGTGGGCTGTGCCCCATCAGCCAGCGTACTCACTGGCCAGCCGCTGTGAGGCGGTGGGCTGTGCCCCATCAGCCAGCGTAGCTCACTGGCTGGCCGCTGTGAGGCGGTGGGCTGTGCCCCATCAGCCAGCGTAGCTCACTGGCTGGCCGCTGTGAGGCGGTGGGCTGTGCCCCATCAGCCAGCATAGCTCACTGGCTGGTGCTGTGAGGCGGTGGGCTGTGCCCCATCAGCCAGCGTAGCTCACTGGCTGGCCGCTGTGAAGCGGTGGGCTGTGCCCATCAGCCAGTGTAGATCACTGGCTGGCCGTTGTGAGGCGGTGGGCTGTGCCTCATCAGCCAGCGTAGCTCACTGGCTGGCCGCTGTGAGGCGGTGGGCTGTGCCCCATCAGCCAGCGTAGATCACTGGCTGGCCGCTGTGTGGCGGTGGGTTGTGCCCCATCAGCCAGCGTAGCTCACTGGCCCCATCAACAAGCGTAGCTCACTGGCTTGCGCTGTGAGGCGGTGGGCTGTGCCCCGTCAGCCAGCGTAGCTCACTGGCTGGCCGCTGTGAGGCGGTGGGCTGTGCCCCATCAGCCAGCGTAGCTCACTGGCTGGCCGATGTGAGGCGGTGGGCTGTGCCCCATAAGCCAGCATAGCTCACTGGCTGGTGCTGTGAGGCGGTGGGCTGTGCCCCATCAGCCAGCGTAGCTCACTGGCTGGCAGCTGTGAGTCGGTGGGCTGTGCCCCGTCAGCCAGCGTAGCTCACTGGCTGGCCGCTGTGAGGCGGTGGGCTGTGCCCCATCAGCCAGCGTAGCTCACTGGCTGGCTGCTGTGAGGCGGTGGTCTGTGCCCCATCAGCCAGCGTAGCTCACTGGCTGGCCGTTGTGAGGTGGTGGGCTGTGCCACATCAGCCAGTGTAGCTCACTGGCTGGTCGCTGTGAGACGGTGGGCTGTGCCCCATCAGCCAGCGTAGCTCACTGGCTGGCCGCTGTGAGGCGGTGGGCTGTGCCCCATCAGCCAGCATAGCTCACTGGCTGGCACTGTGAGGCGGTGGGCTGTGCCCAATCAGCCAGCGTAGCTCACTGGCTGGCCGCTGTGAGGCGGTGGGCAGTGCCACATCAGCCAGCGTAGCTCACTGGCTGGCTGCTGTGAGGAGGTGAGCTGTGCCCCATCAGCCAGCGTAGCTCACCTGCTGGCCGCTGTGAGGCGGTTTGCTGTGCCCCATCAGCCAGCGTAGCTCACTGGCTGGCCGCTGTGAGGCGGTGGACTGAGCCCCATCAGCCAGCGTAGCTCACTGGCTGCCGCTGTGAGGCGTTGGTCTGTCCCCATCAGCCAACGTAGCTTACTGGCATCGCGCTGTGAGGCGGTGGGCTGTGCCCCATCAGCCAGCGTAGCTCACTGGCTGGCTGCTGTGAGGCGGTAGGCTGTGCCACATCAGCCAGCGTAGCTCACTGGCTGGCCGCTGTGAGGCGGTGGGCTGTGCCCCATCAGCCAGCGTAGCTCACTGGCTGGCCGCTGTGAGGCGGTAGGCTGTGCCCCATCAGCCAGCGTAGCTCACTGGCTGGTCGCTGTGAGGCGGTGGGCTGTGCCCCAAGAGGCAGCGTAGATCACTGGCTGGCCGCTGTGAGGCAGTGGGCTGTGCCCCATCAGCCAGCGTAGCTCACTGGCTGGCGCTGTGAGGCGGTGGGCTGTGCCACATCAGCCAGCGTAGCTCACAGGCTGGCCGCTGTGAGGCGGTCTGCTGTGCCCCATCAGCCAGCGTAGCTCACTGGCTGGCCGCTGTGAGGCGATGGGCTGTGCCCCATGAGCCAGTGTAGCTCACTGGCTGGTTGCTGTGAGGCGGTCGGCTGTGCCCCATCAGCCAGCGTAGCTCACTGGCTGGCCGCTGTGAGGTGGTGTGCTGTGCCCCACCAGCCAGTGTAGCTCACTGGCTGGCCGCTGTGAGGCGGTAGGCTGTCCCCATCAGCCAGCGTAGCTCACTGGCTAACCACTGTGAGGCGGTGGGCTGTGCCCCATCAGCCAGCGTAGCTCACTGGCTGGTCGCTGTGAGGCGCTGGGTTGTGCCCCATCAGCCAGCGTAGCTCACTGGCTTGTGCTGTGAGGCGGTTTGCTGTGCCCCATCAGCCAGCGTAGCTCACTGGCTGTCCGCTGTGAGGTGGTGGGCTGTGCCCCATCAGCCAGCGTAGCTCACTGCCGGGTCGCTGTAAGGGGGTGGGCTGTGCCACATCAGCAAGTGTACCTCACTGGCTGGTCGCTGTGAGGCGGTGGGCTGTGCCCCATCAGCCAGCATAGCTCACTGGCTGGCAGCTGTGAGGCGGTGGGCTGTGCCCCATCAGCCAGCGTAGCTCACTGGCTGGCCGCTGCGAGGCAGTGGGTTGTGCCCCATCAGCCAGCGTAGCTCACCTGCTGGCCGCTGTTAGGCGGTGGGCTGTGCCCCATCAGCCAGCGTAGCTCACTGGCTGGTCGCTGTGAGGCGGTGGGCTGTGTCCCATCAGCCTGCGTAGCTCAATGGCTGGCGCTGTGAGGCAGTGGGCTGTGCCAAATCAGCCAACGTAGCTCACTGGCGTAGTGCTGTGAGGCGGTGGGCTGTGCCCCATCAGCCAGCGTAGCTCACTGGCTGGCCGCTGTGAGGGAGTGGGCTGTGCCCCATCAGCCAGCGTAGCTCACTGGCTGGTCGCTGTGAGGGGGTGGGCTGTGCCCCTTCAGCCAGCGTAGCTCACTGGCTGGCCGCTGTGAGGTGGTGGGCTGTGCCCCATTAGCCAGCGTTGCTCACTGGCTGGCCGCTGTGAGGCGGTGGGCTGTGCCCCATCAGCCAGCGTAGCTCACTGGCTGGCGCTGTGAGGCGGCTGGCTGTGCCCCATCAGCCAGCGTAGCTCACTGGCTGGCCGTTGTGAGGCGGTGGCCTGTGATCCATCAGCCAGCGTAGCTCACTAGCTGGCCGCTGTGAGGCGGTGGGCTGTGCCCCATCAGCCAGCGTAGCTCAGAGGCTGGCCGCTGTGAGGCGGTGGGCTGTGCCCCATCAGCCAGCATAGCACACTGGCTGGCGCTGTGAGGCGGTGGGCTGTGCCACATCAGCCAGTGTAGCTCACTAGCTGTTATCTGTGATGCGGTGGGCTGTGCCCCATCAGCCAGTGTAGCTCACTGGCTGGCCGCTGTGAGGCGGTGGGGTGTGCCCCATCAGCCAGCGTAGCTCACTGGCTGGCGCTGTGAAGCGGTGTGCTGTGCCCCATCAGCCAGCGTAGCTCACTGGCTGTCCGCTGTGAGGCGGTGGGCTGTGCCCCATCAGCCAGCGTTGCTCACTGGCTAGCTGCTGTGAGGCGGTGTGCTGTGCCCCATCAGCCAGCGTAGCTCACCTGCTGGCCGCTGTGAGGTGGTGGGCTGTGCCCCATCAGCCAACGTAGCTCACTGGTGTGGCGCTGTGAGACGGTGGGCAGTGCCACATCAGCCAGCGTAGCTTACTGGCTGGCCGCTGTGAGGCGGTGGGCTGTGCCCCATCAGCAAGCGTAGCTCACTGGCTGGCCGCTGTGAAGCGTTGGGCTGTGCCCCATCAGCCAGCGTAGCCCTATGGCTGGCTGTTGTGAGGTGGTGGGCTGTGCTCCATCAGCCAGCGTAGCTCACTGGCTGGTCGTTGTGAGGCGGTGGGCTGTGCCCCAAGAGCCAGCGTAGCTCACTGGCTGGCCGCTGTGAGGCAGTGGGCTATGCCCCATCAGCCAGCGTACCTCACTGGCTGGCCGCTGTGAGGCGGTGGGCTGTGCCGCATCTGCCAGTGTAGCTCACTGGCTGGCCGCTGTTAGGTGGTGGGCTGTGCCCTATCAGCCAGCGTAGCTCACTGGCTGGCATTGTGAGGCTGTGGGGTGTGCCCCATCAGCCAGCGTAGCTCACTGGCTGGCCGCTGTGAGGCGGTGGGCTGTGCCCCATCAGTCAGCGTAGCTCACTGGCTGGTCGCTGTGAGGCGGTGGGCTGTGCCCCATCAGCTAGTGTAGCTTACTGGCTGGCCGCTGTGAGGCGGTGGGCTGTGCCACATCAGCCAGCGTAGCTCACTGGCTGGCCGCTGTGAGGCGGTGGGCTGTGGCCCATCAGCCAGTGTCGCTCACTGGCTGGTCGCTGTGAGGCGGTGGGCTGTGCTCCATCAGCCAGCGTAACTCACTGGCTGGCCGCTGTGAGGCGGTGGGCTGGGCCCCATCAGCCAGCGTAGCTCACTGGCTGGCGCTGTGAAGCGGAGGGCTGTGCCCCATCAGCCAGCGTAGCTCACTGGCTGGTCGTTGTGAGGCGGTGTGCTGTGCCCCATCAGCCAGCGTAGCTCACTGGCTGGCGCTGTGTGGCGGTGGGCTGTGCCCCATCAGCCAGAGTAGCTCACTGGCTGGCCGCTGTGAGGCAGTGGGCTGTGCCCCATCAGCCAGAGTAGCTCACCTGCTGGCCGCTGTGAGACGGTGGGCTGTGCCCCATTAGCCAGAGTAGCTCACTGGCTGGCCGCTGTGAGGCGGTGGGCTGTGCCCCATCAGCCAGCGTAGCTCACTGGCGTGGCGCTGTGGGACGGTGGGCTGTGCCCCATCAGACAGCGTAGCTCAATGGCTGGTCGCTGTGAGGCGGTGGGCTGTGCCCCATCAGCCAGCGTAGCTCACTGGCTGGCCGCTGTGAGGCGGTGGGCTGTGCCCCATCAGCCAGCGTAGCTCACTGGCTGGCCGCTGTGAGGCGGTGTGCTGTGACCCATCAGCCAGTGTAGGTCACTGGCTGGCCGCTGTTAGGTGGTGGGCTGAGCCCTATCAGCCAGCGTAGCTCACTGGCTGGCACTGTGAGGCGGTGGGGTGTGCCCCATCAGCCAGCGTAGCTCACTGGCTGGCCGCTGTGAGGCGGTGGGCTGTGCTCCATCAGTCAGCGTAGCTCACTGGCTGGTCGCTGTGAGGCGGTGGGCTGTGCCCCATCAGCCAGCGTAGCTTACTGGCTGGCCGCTGTGAGGCGGTGGGCTGTGCCCCATCAGCCAGCGTAGCTCATTGGCTGGACGCTGTGAGGCGGTGGGCTGTGCCACATCAGCCAGTGTCGCTCACTGGCTGGTCGCTGTGAGACTGTGGGCTGTGCCCCATCAGCCAGCGTAGCTCACTGGCTGGCGCTGTGAGGCAGTGGGCTGTGCCCCATCAGCGAGCGTAGCTCACTGGCTGGTCGCTGTGAGGCGGTGGGCTGTGCCCCATCAGCCAGTGTAGCTCACTTGCTGTTCTCTGTGATGCGGTGGGCTGTGCCCCATCAGCCAGCGTAGCTCACTGGCTGGCCGCTGTGAGGCGGTGGGCTGTGCCCCATCAGCCAGCGTAGCTCACTGGCTGGCGCTGTGAGGTGGTGGGCTGTGCCCCATCAGCTAGCGTAGCTCACTGGCTGTCCGCTGTGAGGCGGTGGGCTGTGCCCCATCAGCCAGCGTAGCTCACCTGCTGGCCGATGTGAGGCGGTGGGCTGTGCCCCATCAGCCAACGTAGCTCACTGGCGTGGCGCTGTGAGGCGGTGGGCTGTGCCCCATCAGCCAGTGTAGCTTACTGGCTGGCCGCTGTGAGGCGGTGGGCTGTGCCCCATCAGGAAGCGTAGCTCACTGGCCGGCCGCTGTGAAGCGTTGGGCTGTGCCCCATCAGCCAGCGTAGCTCACTGGCTGTCCGCTGTGAGGCGGTGGGCTGTGCCACATCAGCCAGCGTAGCTCACCTGCTGGCCGATATGAGGCGGTGGGCTGTGCCCCATCAGTCAGCGTAACTCACTGGCTGGCCGCTGTGAGGCGGTGGGCTGGGCCCCATCAGCCAGTGTAGCTCACTGGCTGGCGCTGTGAAGCGGAGGGCTGTGCCCCATTAGCCAGCGTAGCTCACTGGCTGGTCGTTGTGAGGCGGTGGGCTGTGCCCCATCAGCCAGCGTAGCTCACTGGCTGGCGCTGTGAGGTGGTGGGCTGTGCCACATCAGCAAGCGTCGCTTACTGGCTGGCCACTGTGAGGCGGTGGGCTGTGCCCCATCAGCTAGCGTAGCTCACTGGCTGGTGCTGTGAGGCGGTGGGCTTTGCCCCATCGGCCAGCGTTGCTCACTGGCTGGCCGCTGTGAGGCGGTGGGCTGTGCCCCATCAGCCAGCGTAGCTCACTGGCTGGCGCTGTGAGGCGGCTGGCTGTGCCCCATCAGCCAGCGTAGCTCACTGGCTGGCCGTTGTGAGGCGGTGGCCTGTGATCCATCAGCCAGCGTAGCTCACTAGCTGGCCGCTGTGAGGCGGTGGGCTGTGCCCCATCAGCCAGCGTAGCTCAGAGGCTGGCCGCTGTGAGGCGGTGGGCTGTGCCCCATCAGCCAGCATAGCACACTGGCTGGCGCTGTGAGGCGGTGGGCTGTGCCACATCAGCCAGTGTAGCTCACTAGCTGTTATCTGTGATGCGGTGGGCTGTGCCCCATCAGCCAGTGTAGCTCACTGGCTGGCCGCTGTGAGGCGGTGGGGTGTGCCCCATCAGCCAGCGTAGCTCACTGGCTGGCGCTGTGAAGCGGTGTGCTGTGCCCCATCAGCCAGCGTAGCTCACTGGCTGTCCGCTGTGAGGCGGTGGGCTGTGCCCCATCAGCCAGCGTTGCTCACTGGCTAGCTGCTGTGAGGCGGTGTGCTGTGCCCCATCAGCCAGCGTAGCTCACCTGCTGGCCGCTGTGAGGTGGTGGGCTGTGCCCCATCAGCCAACGTAGCTCACTGGTGTGGCGCTGTGAGACGGTGGGCAGTGCCACATCAGCCAGCGTAGCTTACTGGCTGGCCGCTGTGAGGCGGTGGGCTGTGCCCCATCAGCAAGCGTAGCTCACTGGCTGGCCGCTGTGAAGCGTTGGGCTGTGCCCCATCAGCCAGCGTAGCCCTATGGCTGGCTGTTGTGAGGTGGTGGGCTGTGCTCCATCAGCCAGCGTAGCTCACTGGCTGGTCGTTGTGAGGCGGTGGGCTGTGCCCCAAGAGCCAGCGTAGCTCACTGGCTGGCCGCTGTGAGGCAGTGGGCTATGCCCCATCAGCCAGCGTACCTCACTGGCTGGCCGCTGTGAGGCGGTGGGCTGTGCCGCATCTGCCAGTGTAGCTCACTGGCTGGCCGCTGTTAGGTGGTGGGCTGTGCCCTATCAGCCAGCGTAGCTCACTGGCTGGCATTGTGAGGCTGTGGGGTGTGCCCCATCAGCCAGCGTAGCTCACTGGCTGGCCGCTGTGAGGCGGTGGGCTGTGCCCCATCAGTCAGCGTAGCTCACTGGCTGGTCGCTGTGAGGCGGTGGGCTGTGCCCCATCAGCTAGTGTAGCTTACTGGCTGGCCGCTGTGAGGCGGTGGGCTGTGCCACATCAGCCAGCGTAGCTCACTGGCTGGCCGCTGTGAGGCGGTGGGCTGTGGCCCATCAGCCAGTGTCGCTCACTGGCTGGTCGCTGTGAGGCGGTGGGCTGTGCTCCATCAGCCAGCGTAACTCACTGGCTGGCCGCTGTGAGGCGGTGGGCTGGGCCCCATCAGCCAGCGTAGCTCACTGGCTGGCGCTGTGAAGCGGAGGGCTGTGCCCCATCAGCCAGCGTAGCTCACTGGCTGGTCGTTGTGAGGCGGTGTGCTGTGCCCCATCAGCCAGCGTAGCTCACTGGCTGGCGCTGTGTGGCGGTGGGCTGTGCCCCATCAGCCAGAGTAGCTCACTGGCTGGCCGCTGTGAGGCAGTGGGCTGTGCCCCATCAGCCAGAGTAGCTCACCTGCTGGCCGCTGTGAGACGGTGGGCTGTGCCCCATTAGCCAGAGTAGCTCACTGGCTGGCCGCTGTGAGGCGGTGGGCTGTGCCCCATCAGCCAGCGTAGCTCACTGGCGTGGCGCTGTGGGACGGTGGGCTGTGCCCCATCAGACAGCGTAGCTCAATGGCTGGTCGCTGTGAGGCGGTGGGCTGTGCCCCATCAGCCAGCGTAGCTCACTGGCTGGCCGCTGTGAGGCGGTGGGCTGTGCCCCATCAGCCAGCGTAGCTCACTGGCTGGCCGCTGTGAGGCGGTGTGCTGTGACCCATCAGCCAGTGTAGGTCACTGGCTGGCCGCTGTTAGGTGGTGGGCTGAGCCCTATCAGCCAGCGTAGCTCACTGGCTGGCACTGTGAGGCGGTGGGGTGTGCCCCATCAGCCAGCGTAGCTCACTGGCTGGCCGCTGTGAGGCGGTGGGCTGTGCTCCATCAGTCAGCGTAGCTCACTGGCTGGTCGCTGTGAGGCGGTGGGCTGTGCCCCATCAGCCAGCGTAGCTTACTGGCTGGCCGCTGTGAGGCGGTGGGCTGTGCCCCATCAGCCAGCGTAGCTCATTGGCTGGACGCTGTGAGGCGGTGGGCTGTGCCACATCAGCCAGTGTCGCTCACTGGCTGGTCGCTGTGAGACTGTGGGCTGTGCCCCATCAGCCAGCGTAGCTCACTGGCTGGCGCTGTGAGGCAGTGGGCTGTGCCCCATCAGCGAGCGTAGCTCACTGGCTGGTCGCTGTGAGGCGGTGGGCTGTGCCCCATCAGCCAGTGTAGCTCACTTGCTGTTCTCTGTGATGCGGTGGGCTGTGCCCCATCAGCCAGCGTAGCTCACTGGCTGGCCGCTGTGAGGCGGTGGGCTGTGCCCCATCAGCCAGCGTAGCTCACTGGCTGGCGCTGTGAGGTGGTGGGCTGTGCCCCATCAGCTAGCGTAGCTCACTGGCTGTCCGCTGTGAGGCGGTGGGCTGTGCCCCATCAGCCAGCGTAGCTCACCTGCTGGCCGATGTGAGGCGGTGGGCTGTGCCCCATCAGCCAACGTAGCTCACTGGCGTGGCGCTGTGAGGCGGTGGGCTGTGCCCCATCAGCCAGTGTAGCTTACTGGCTGGCCGCTGTGAGGCGGTGGGCTGTGCCCCATCAGGAAGCGTAGCTCACTGGCCGGCCGCTGTGAAGCGTTGGGCTGTGCCCCATCAGCCAGCGTAGCTCACTGGCTGTCCGCTGTGAGGCGGTGGGCTGTGCCACATCAGCCAGCGTAGCTCACCTGCTGGCCGATATGAGGCGGTGGGCTGTGCCCCATCAGTCAGCGTAACTCACTGGCTGGCCGCTGTGAGGCGGTGGGCTGGGCCCCATCAGCCAGTGTAGCTCACTGGCTGGCGCTGTGAAGCGGAGGGCTGTGCCCCATTAGCCAGCGTAGCTCACTGGCTGGTCGTTGTGAGGCGGTGGGCTGTGCCCCATCAGCCAGCGTAGCTCACTGGCTGGCGCTGTGAGGTGGTGGGCTGTGCCACATCAGCAAGCGTCGCTTACTGGCTGGCCACTGTGAGGCGGTGGGCTGTGCCCCATCAGCTAGCGTAGCTCACTGGCTGGTGCTGTGAGGCGGTGGGCTTTGCCCCATCGGCCAGCGTAGCTCACTGGCTGTCCGCAGTGAGGCGGTGGGCTGTGCCCCATCAGCCAGCGTAGCTCACTGGCTGGCCGCTGTGAGGCGGTGGGCTGTGCCCCATCAGCCAGAGTAGCTCACCTGCTGGCCGCTGTGAGACGGTGGGCTGTGCCCCATCAGCCAGCGTAGCTCACTGGCTGGCCGCTGTGAGGCGGTGGTCTTTGCCCCATCAGCCAGAGTAGCTCACTGGCTGGCGCTGTGAGGCGGTGGGCTGTGTCCCATCAGCCAACGTAGCTCACTGGCGTGGCGCTGTGGGGCGGTGGGCTGTGCCCCATCAGCCAGCGTAGATCACTGGCTGGCAGCTGTGAGGCGGTGGGCTGTGCCCCATCAGCCAGCGTAGCTCACTGGCTGGCCGCTGTGAAGCGTTGGGCTGTGCCCCATCAGCCAGCGTAGCTCACTGGCTGGCCGCTGTGAGGCGGTGGCCTGTGCCACATCAGACAGCGTAGCTCAATGGCTGGTCGCTGTGAGGCGGTGGGCTGTGCCCCATCAGCCAGCGTTGCTCACTGGCTGGCCGCTGTAAGGCGGTGGGCTGTGCCCCATCAGCCAGCGTTGCTCACTCGCGGGCCGCTGTGAGGCGGTGGACTGTGCCCCATCAGCCAGCGTAGCTCACTGGCTGGCGCTGTGAGGCGGCTGGCTGTGCCCCATCAGCCAGCGTAGCTCACTGGCTGGCCGTTGTGAGGCGGTGGCCTGTGCCCCATCAGCCAGCGTAGCTCACTGCCTGGCCGTTATGAGGCGGTGGCCTGTGCCCCATCAGCCAGCGTAGCTCACTAGCTGGCCGCTGTGAGGCGGTGGGCTGTGCCCCATCAGTCAGCGTAGCTCACTGGCTGGCCGCTGTGAGGCGGTGGCTGTGCCCCATGAGCCAGTGTATCTCACTGGCTGGCCGCTGTTAGGTGGTGGGCTGTGCCCTATCAGCCAGCGTAACTCACTGACAGGCGCTGTGAGACGGTGGGATGTGCCCCAACAGCCAGCGTAGCTCACTGGCTGGCCGCTGTGAGGCGGTGGGCTGTGCCCCATCAGCCAGCGTAGCTCACTGGCTGGCCGCTGTGAGGCGGTGGGCTGTGCCCCATCAGCCAGCGTAGCTCACTGGCTGGCCGCTGTGTGGCGGTGTGCTGTGCCCCATCAGCCAGTGTAGGTCACTGGCTGGCCGCTGTTAGGTGGTGGGCTGTGCCCTATCAGCCAGCGTAGCTCACTGGCTGGCACTGTGAGGCGGTGGGCTGTGCCCCATCAGCCAGCGTAGCTTACTGGGTGGCCGCTGTGAGGCGGTGGGCTGTGCCCCATCAGCCAGCGTAGCTTATTGGCTGGACGCTGTGAGGCAGTGGGCTGTGCCCCATCAGCCAGTGTCGCTCACTGGCTGGTCGCTGTGAGACTGTGGGCTGTGCCCCATCAGCCAGCGTAGCTCACAGGCCTGCCGATGTGAGGCAGTGGGCTGTGCCCCATCAGCCAGCGTAGCTCACTGGCTGGCGCTGTGAGGTGGTGGGCTGTGCCCCATCAGCCAGCGTAGCTCACTGGCTGGTCGCTGTGAGGCGGTGGGCTGTGCCCCATCAGCCAGCGTAGCTCACTGGCTGGCGCAGTGAGGCGGTTTGCTGTGCCCCATCAGCCAGCGTAGCTCACTGGCTGGCGCTGTGAGGCGGTGGGCTGTGCCCCATCAGCCAGCGTAGCTCACTGGCTGGCCGCTGTGAGGCGGTGGGCTGTGCCACATCAGCCAGTGTAGCTCATTTGCTGTTCTCTGTGAGGCGGTGGGCTGTGCCCCATCAGCTAGTGTAGCTTACTGGCTGGCCGCTGTGAGGCGGTGGGCTGTGCCACATCAGCCAGCGTAGCTCACTGGCTGGCCGCTGTGAGGCGGTGGGCTGTGGCCCATCAGCCAGTGTCGCTCACTGGCTGGTCGCTGTGAGGCGGTGGGCTGTGCTCCATCAGCCAGCGTAACTCACTGGCTGGCCGCTGTGATTCGGTGGGCTGGGCCCCATCAGCCAGCGTAGCTCACTGGCTGGCGCTGTGAAGCGGAGGGCTGTGCCCCATCAGCCAGCGTAGCTCACTGGCTGGTCGTTGTGATGCGGTGTGCTGTGCCCCATCAGCCAGCGTAGCTCACTGGCTGGCGCTGTGTGGCGGTGGGCTGTGTCCCATCAGCCAGAGTAGCTCACTGGCTGGCCGCTGTGAGGCAGTGGGCTGTGCCCCATCAGCCAGAGTAGCTCACCTGCTGGCCGCTGTGAGACGGTGGGCTGTGCCCCATCAGCCAGAGTAGCTCACTGGCTGGCCGCTGTGAGGCGGTGGGCTGTGCCCCATCAGCCAGCGTAGCTCACTGGCGTGGCGCTGTGGGACGGTGGGCTGTGCCCCATCAGACAGCGTAGCTCAATGGCTGGTCGCTGTGAGGCGGTGGGCTGTGCCCCATCAGCCAGCGTAGCTCACTGGCTGGCCGCTGTGAGGCGGTGGGCTGTGCCCCATCAGCCAGCGTAGCTCACTGGCTGGCCGCTGTGAGGCGGTGTGCTGTGCCCCATCAGCCAGTGTAGGTCACTGGCTGGCCGCTGTTAGGTGGTGGGCTGTGACCTATCAGCCAGCGTAGCTCACTGGCTGGCACTGTGAGGCGGTGGGGTGTGCCCCATCAGCCAGCGTAGCTCACTGGCTGGCCGCTGTGAGGCGGTGGGCTGTGCTCCATCAGTCAGCGTAGCTCACTGGCTGGTCGCTGTGAGGCGGTGGGCTGTGCCACATCAGCCAGCGTAGCTTACTGGCTGGCCGCTGTGAGGCGGTGGGCTGTGCCCCATCAGCCAGCGTAGCTCATTGGCTGGACGCTGTGAGGCGGTGGGCTGTGCCACATCAGCCAGTGTCGCTCACTGGCTGGTCGCTGTGAGACTGTGGGCTGTGCCCCATCAGCCAGCGTAGCTCACAGGCTGGCCGCTGTGAGGCAGTGGGCTGTGCCCCATCAGCCAGCGTAGCTCACTGGCTGGCGCTGTGAGGCGGTGGGCTGTGCCCCATCAGCGAGCGTAGCTCACTGGCTGGTCGCTGTGAGGCGGTGGGCTGTGCCCCATCAGCCAGTGTAGCTCACTTGCTGTTCTCTGTGATGCGGTGGGCTGTGCCCCATCAGCCAGCGTAGCTCACTGGCTGGCCGCTGTGAGGCGGTGGGCTGTGCCCCATCAGCCAGCGTAGCTCACTGGCTGGCGCTGTGAGGCGGTGGGCTGTTCCCCATCAGCTAGCGTAGCTCACTGGCTGTCCGCTGTGAGGCGGTGGGCTGTGCCCCATCAGCCAGCGTAGCTCACCTGCTGGCCGATGTGAGGCGGTGGGCTGTGCCCCATCAGCCAACGTAGCTCACTGGCGTGGCGCTGTGAGGCGGTGGGCTGTGCCCCATCAGCCAGTGTAGCTTACTGGCTGGCCGCTGTGAGGCGGTGGGCTGTGCCCCATCAGGAAGCGTAGCTCACTGGCTGGCCGCTGTGAAGCGTTGGGCTGTGCCCCATCAGCCAGCGTAGCTCACTGGCTGTCCGCTGTGAGGCGGTGGGCTGTGCCACATCAGCCAGCGTAGCTCACCTGCTGGCCGATAAGAGGCGGTGGGCTGTGTCCCATCAGTCAGCGTAACTCACTGGCTGGCCGCTGTGAGGCGGTGGGCTGGGCCCCATCAGCCAGTGTAGCTCACTGGCTGGCGCTGTGAAGCGGAGGGCTGTGCCCCATCAGCCAGCGTAGCTCACTGGCTGGTCGTTGTGAGGCGGTGGGCTGTGCCCCATCAGCCAGCGTAGCTCACTGGCTGGCGCTGTGAGGTGGTGGGCTGTGCCACATCAGCAAGCGTCGCTTACTGGCTGGCCACTGTGAGGCGGTGGGCTGTGCCCCATCAGCTAGCGTAGCTCACTGGCTGGTGCTGTGAGGCGGTGGGCTTTGCCCCATCGGCCAGCGTAGCTCACTGGCTGTCCGCTGTGAGGCGGTGGGCTGTGCCCCATCAGCCAGCGTAGCTCACTGGCTGGCCGCTGTGAGGCGGTGGGCTGTGCCCCATCAGCCAGAGTAGCTCACCTGCTGGCCGCTGTGAGACGGTGGGCTGTGCCCCATCAGCCAGCGTAGCTCACTGGCTGGCCGCTGTGAGGCGGTGGTCTTTGCCCCATCAGCCAGAGTAGCTCACTGGCTGGCGCTGTGAGGCGGTGGGCTGTGTCCCATCAGACAACGTAGCTCACTGGCGTGGCGCTGTGGGGCGGTGGGCTGTGCCCCATCAGCCAGCGTAGATCACTGGCTGGCAGCTGTGAGGCGGTGGGCTGTGCCCCATCAGCCAGCGTAACTCACTGGCTGGCCGCTGTGAAGCGTTGGGCTGTGCCCCATCAGCCAGCGTAGCTCACTGGCTGGCCGCTGTGAGGCGGTGGCCTGTGCCACATCAGACAGCGTAGCTCAATGGCTGGTCGCTGTGAGGCGGTGGGCTGTGCCCCATCAGCCAGCGTAGCTCACTGGCTGGCCGCTGTAAGGCAGTGGGCTGTGCCCCATCAGCCAGCGTTGCTCACTGGCGGGCCGCTGTGAGGCGGTGGACTGTGCCCCATCAGCCAGCGTAGCTCACTGGCTGGCGCTGTGAGGCAGCTGGCTGTGCCCAATCAGCCAGCGTAGCTCACTGGCTGGCCGTTGTGAGGCGGTGGACTGTGCCCCATCAGCCAGCGTAGCTCACTGCCTGGCCGTTATGAGGCGGTGGCCTGTGCCCCATCAGCCAGCGTAGCTCACTAGCTGGCCGCTGTGAGGCGGTGGGCTGAGCCCCATCAGTCAGCGTAGCTCACTGGCTGGCCGCTGTGAGGCGGTGGGCTGTGCCCCATGAGCCAGTGTATCTCACTGGCTGGCCGCTGTTAGGTGGTGGGCTGTGCCCTATCAGCCAGCGTAACTCACTGACAGGCGCTGTGAGACGGTGGGATGTGCCCCAACAGCCAGCGTAGCTCACTGGCTGGCCGCTGTGAGGCGGTGGGCTGTGCCACATCAGCCAGCGTAGCTCACTGGCTGGCCGCTGTGAGGCGGTGGGCTGTGCCCCATCGGCCAGCGTAGCTCACTGGCTGGCCGCTGTGAGGCGGTGTGCTGTGCCCCATCAGCCAGTGTAGGTCACTGGCTGGCCGCTGTTAGGTGGTGGGCTGTGCCCTATCAGCCAGCGTAGCTCACTGGCTGGCACTGTGAGGCGGTGGGCTGTGCCCCATCAGCCAGCGTAGCTTACTGGGTGGCCGCTGTGAGGCGGTGGGCTGTGCCCCATCAGCCAGCGTAGCTTATTGGCTGGACGCTGTGAGGCGGTGGGCTGTGCCCCATCAGCCAGTGTCGCTCACTGGCTGGTCGCTGTGAGACTGTGGGCTGTGCCCCATCAGCCAGCGTAGCTCACAGGCCTGCCGATGTGAGGCAGTGGGCTGTGCCCCATCAGCCAGCGTAGCTCACTGGCTGGCGCTGTGAGGTGGTGGGCTGTGCCCCATCAGCCAGCGTAGCTCACTGGCTGGTCGCTGTGAGGCGGTGGGCTGTGCCCCATCAGCCAGCGTAGCTCACTGGCTGGCGCAGTGAGGCGGTTTGCTGTGCCCCATCAGCCAGCGTAGCTCACTGGCTGGCGCTGTGAGGCGGTGGGCTGTGCCCCATCAGCCAGCGTAGCTCACTGGCTGGCCGCTGTGAGGCGGTGGGCTGTGCCACATCAGCCAGTGTAGCTCATTTGCTGTTCTCTGTGATGCGGTGGGCTGTGCCCCATCAGCCAGCGTAGCTCACTGGCTGGCCGCTGTGAGGCGGTGGGCTGTGCCCCATCAGCCAGCGTAGCTCACTGGCTGGCGCTGTGAGGCGGTGGGCTGTGCCCCATCAGCCAGCGTAGCTCACTGGCTGTCCGCTGTGAGGCGGTGGGCTGTGCCCCATCAGCCAGCGTAGCTCACATGCTGGCCGATGTGAGGCGGTGGGCTGTGCCCCATCAGCCAACGTAGCTCACTGGCGAGGCGCTGTGAGGCGGTGGGCTGTGCCCCATCAGCCAGCGTAGCTTACTGGCTGGCCGCTGTGAGGCGGTGGGCTGTGCCCCATCAGCCAGTGTAGCTCACTGGCTGGCTGTTGTGAGGCGGTGGGCTGTGCCCCATCAGCCAGCGTAGCTCACTGGTTGGTCGTTGTGAGGCGGTGGGCTGTGACCCAAGAGCCAGCGTAGCTCACTGGCTGGCCGCTGTGAGGCAGTGGGCTATGCCCCATCAGCCAGCGTACCTCACTGGCTGGTTGCTGTGAGGCGGTGGGCTGTGCCGCATCAGCCAGTGTAGCTCACTGGCTGGCCGCTGTTAGGTGGTGGGCTGTGCCCTATCAGCCAGCGTAGCTCACTGGCTGGCATTGTGAGGCTGTGGGGTGTGCCCCATCAGCCAGCGCAGCTCACTGGCTGGCCGCTGTGAGGCGGTGGGCTGTGCCCCAACAGTCAGCGTATCTCACTGGCTGGTCGCTGTGAGGCGGTGGGCTGTGCCCCATCAGCCAGCGTAGCTTACTGGCTGGCCGCTGTGAGGCGGTGAGCTGTGCCCCATCAGCCAGCGTAGCTCACTGGCTGGCCGCTGTGAGGCGGTGGGCTGGGCCCCATCAGCCAGCGTAGCTCACTGGCTGGCGCTGTGAAGCGGAGGGTTGTGCCCCATCAGCCAGCGTAGCTCACTGGCTGTCCGCTGTGAGGCGGTGGGCTGTGCCCCATCAGCCAGCGTAGCTCACTGGCTGGCCGCTGTGAGGCGGTGGTCTGTGCCCCATCAGCCAGAGTAACTCACTGGCCGGCGCTGTGAGGCGGTGTGCTGTGTCCCATCAGCCAACGTAGCTCACTGGCGTGGCGCTGTGAGGCGGTGGGCTGTGCCCCATCAGCCAGCGTAGCTCACTGGCTGGCAGCTGTGAGGCGGTGGGCTGTGCTCCATCAGCCAGCGTAGCTCACTGGCTGGCCGCTGTGAAGCGTTGGGCTGTGCCCCATCAGCCAGCGTAGCTCACTGGCTGGCCGTTGTGAGGCGGTGGGCTGTGCCACATCAGCCAGCGTAGCTCACTGGCTGGCCGCTGTGAGGAGGTGGGCTGTGCCACATCAGCCAGTGTAGCTCACTGGCTGTTCGCTGTGATGCCGTGGGCTGTGCCCCATCAGCCAGCGTAGCTCACTGGTTGGTCGTTGTGAGGCGGTGGGCTGTGACCCAAGAGCCAGCGTAGCTCACTGGCTGGCCGCTGTGAGGCAGTGGGCTATGCCCCATCAGCCAGCGTACCTCACTGGCTGGTTGCTGTGAGGCGGTGGGCTGTGCCGCATCAGCCAGTGTAGCTCACTGGCTGGCCGCTGTTAGGTGGTGGGCTGTGCCCTATCAGCCAGCGTAGCTCACTGGCTGGCATTGTGAGGCTGTGGGGTGTGCCCCATCAGCCAGCGTAGCTCACTGGCTGGCCGCTGTGAGGCGGTGGGCTGTGCCCCATCAGTCAGCGTAGCTCACTGGCTGGTCGCTGTGAGGCGGTGGGCTGTGCCCCATCAGCCAGCGTAGCTTACTGGCTGGCCGCTGTGAGGCGGTGGGCTGTGCCCCATCAGCCAGCGTAGCTCACTGGCTGGCCGCTGTGATGCGGTGGGCTGGGCCCCATCAGCCAACGTAGCTCACTGGCTGGCGCTGTGAAGCGGAGGGTTGTGCCTCATCAGCCAGCGTAGCTCACTGGCTGTCCGCTGTGAGGCGGTGGGCTGTGCCCCATCAGCCAGCGTAGCTCACTGGCTGGCCGCTGTGAGGCGGTGGACTGTTGCCCATCAGCCAGAGTAGCTCACCTGCTGGCCGCTGTGAGACGGTGGGCTGTGCCCCATCAGCCAGCATAGCTCACTGGCTGGCCTCTGTGAGGCGGTGGTCTGTGCCCCATCAGCCAGAGTAACTCACTGGCCGGCGCTGTGAGGCGGTGTGCTGTGTCCCATCAGCCAACGTAGCTCACTGGCATGGCGCTGTGAGGCGGTGGGCTGTGCCCCATCAGCCAGCGTAGCTCACTGGCTGGCAGCTGTGAGGCGGTGGGCTGTGCTCCATCAGCCAGCGTAGCTCACTGGCTGGCGCTGTGAGGCGGTTTGCTGTGCCCCATCAGCCAACGTAGCTCACTGGCTGGCCGCCGTGAGGCGGTGGGCTGTGCCACATCAGCCAGCGTAGCTCACTGGCTGGCCGCGGTGAGGAGGTGGGCTGTGCCACATCAGCCAGTGTAGCTCACTGGATGTTCGCTGTGATGCCGTGGGCTGTGCCCCATCAGCCAGCGTAGCTCACTGGCTGGCCGCTGTGAGGCGGTGGGCTGTGCCCCATCAGCCAGCGTAGCTCACTGGCTGGTCGCTGTGAGGCGGTGGGCTGTGCCCCATCAACCAGCGTAGCTCACTGGCTGGCGTTGTGAGGCGGTTTGCTGTGCCCCATCAGCCAGCGTAGCTCACTGGCTCGCCGCTGTGAGGAGGTGGGCTGTGCCACATCAGCCAGTGTAGCTCACTAGCTGTTCGCTGTGATGCCGTGGGCTGTGCCACATCAGCCAGCGTAGCTCACTGGCTGGCCGCTGTGAGGCTGTGGGCTGTGCCCCATCAGCCAGCGTAGCTCACTGGCTGACGCTGTGAGGCGGTGGGCTGTGCCCCATCAGCCAGCGTAGCTCACTGGCTGTCCGCTGTGAGGCGGTGGGCTGTGCCCCATCAGCCAGCGTAGCTTACTGGCTAGCCGCTGTGAGGCGGTGTGCTGTGCCCCATCAGCCAGCGTAACTCACCTGCTGGCCACTGTGAGGCAGTGGGCTGTGCCCCATCAGCCAACGTAGCTCACTGGCGTGGCGCTGTGAGGCGGTGGGCTGTGCCCCATCAGCCAGCGTAGCTTACTGGCGTTGCGCTGTGAGGCGGTGGGCTGTGCCCCATCAGCCAGCGTAGCTCACTGTCTGGCAGCTGTGAGGTGGTGGGCTGTGCCCCATCAGCCAGCGTAGCTCACTGGCTGGCCGCTATGAAGCTTTGGGCTGTGCCCGATCAGCCAGCGTAGCTCACTGGCTGGCCGCTGTGAGGCGGTGGGCTGTGCCACATCAGCCAGCGTAGCTCAATGGCTGGTCGCTGTGAGGCGGTGGGCTGTGCCCCATCAGCCAGCGTAGCTCACTGGCTGGCCGCTGTGAGGCGGTGGGCTGTGCCCCATCAGCCGGCGTTGCTCACTGGCTGGCCGCTGTGAGGCGGTGGGCTGTGCCCCATCAGCCAGCGTAGCTTACTGGCTGGCCGCTGTGAGGCGGTGGGCTGTGCCACATCAGCCAGCGTAGCTCAATGGCTGGTCGCTGTGAGGTTGTGGGCTGTGCCCCATCAGCCAGCGTAGCTCACTGGCTGGCGGCTGTGAGGCGGTGGGCTGTGCCCCATCAGCCGGCGTTGCTCACTGGCTGGCTGCTGTGAGGCGGTGGGCTGTGCCCCATCAGCCAGCGTAGCTCACTGGCTGGCGCTGTGAGGCGGCTGGTTGTGTTCCATCAGCCAGCGTAGCTCACTGGCTGGCCGCTGTGAGGCGGTGGGCTGTTCCCCCATGAGCCAGTGTATCTCACTGGCTGGCCGCTGTTAGGTGGTGGGCTGTGCCCTATCAGCCAGTGTAACTCACTGGCTGGCGCTGTGAGATGGTGGGATGTGCCCCATCAGCCAGCGTAGCTCCCTGGCTGGCCGCTGTGAGGCAGTGGGCTTTGCCCCATCAGCCAGCGTAGCTCACTGGCTGGTCTCTGTGAGGCGGTGGGCTGTGCCCCATCAGCCAGCGTAGCTCACTAGCTGGTGCTGTTATGCCGTGGGCTGAGCCCCATCAGCCAGCGTAGCTCACTGGCTGGCCGCTGTGAGGCGGTGGGCTGTGCCCCATCAGCCAGCGTAGCTCACTGGCTGGTCGCTGTGAGGCGGTGGGCTGTGCCCCATCAACCAGCGTAGCTCACTGGCTGGCGCTGTGAGGCGGTTTGCTGTGCCCCATTAGCCAGCGTAGCTCACTGGCTGGCCGCTGTGAGGCAGTGGGCTGTGCCCCATCAGCCAGCGTAGCTCACTGGCTGGCCGCTGTGAGGAGGTGGGCTGTGCCACATCAGCCACTGTAGCTCACTAGCTGTTCGCTGTGATGCCGTGGGCTGTGCCCCATCAGCCAGCGTAGCTCACTGGCTGGCCGCTGTGAGGCGGTGGGCTGTGCCCCATCAACCAGCGTAGCTCACTGGCTGACGCTGTGAGGCGGTGGGCTGTGCCCCATCAGCCAGCGTAGCTCACTGGCTGTCCGCTGTGAGGCGGTGGGCTGTGTCCCATCAGCCAGCGTAGCAAACTGGCTAGCCGCTGTGAGGCGGTGTGCTGTGCCCCATCAGCCAGCGTAACTCAACTGCTGGCCGCTGTGAGGCGGTGGGCTGTGCCCCATCAGCCAACGTAGCTCACTGGCGTGGCGCTGTGAGGCGGTGGGCTGTGCCCCATCAGCCAGCGTAGCTTACTGGCGTTGCGCAGTGAGGCGGTGTGCTGTGCCCCATCAGCCAGCGTAGCTCACTGTCTGGCAGCTGTGAGGTGGTGGGCTGTGCCCCATCAGCCAGCGTAGCTCACTGGCTGGCCGCTATGAAGCGTTGGGCTGTGCCCGATCAGCCAGCGTAGCTCACTGGCTGGCCGCTGTGAGGCGGTGGGCTGTGCCACATCAGCCAGCGTAGCTCAATGGCTGGTCGCTGTGAGGCGGTGGGCTGTGCCCCATCAGCCAGCGTAGCTCACTGGCTGGCTGCTGTGAGGCGGTGGGCTGTGCCCCATCAGCCGGCGTTGCTCACTGTCTGGCCGCTGTGAGGCGGTGGACTGTGCCCCATCAGCCAGCGTAGCTCACTGGCTGGCCGCTGTGAGGCGGTAGGCTGTGCCACATCAGCCAGCGTAGCTCAATGGCTGGTCGCTGTGAGGTTGTGGGCTGTGCCCCATCAGCCAGCGTAGCTCACTGGCTGGCCACTGTGAGGCGGTGGGCTGTGCCCCATCAGCCGGCGTTGCTCACTGGCTGGCTGCTGTGAGGCGGTGGGCTGTGCCCCATCAGCCAGCGTAGCTCACTGGCTGGCGCTGTGAGGCGGCTGGCTGTGCCCCATCAGCCAGCGTAGTTTACTGGCTGGCCGCTGTGAGGCGGTGGGCTGTTCCCCCATGAGCCAGTGTATCTCACTGGCTGGCCGCTGTTAGGTGGTGGGCTGTACCCTATCAGCCAGTGTAACTCACTGGCTGGCGCTGTGAGACGGTGGGATGTGCCCCATCAGCCAGCGTAGCTCACTGGCTGGCCGCTATGAGGCGGTGGGCTTTGCCCCATCAGCCAGCGTAGCTCACTGGCTGGCCGCTGTGAGGTGGTGGGCTGTGCCCCATCAGCCAGTGTAGCTCACTGGCTGGCCGCTGTAAGGTGGTGGGCTGTGTCCTATCAGCCAGCGTAGCTCACTGGCTGGCACTGTGAGGCGGTGGGGTGTGCCCCATCAACCAGCGTAGCTCACTGGCTGGCCGCTGTGAGGCGGTGGGCTGTGCCCCATCAGTCAGCGTAGCTCACTGGCTGGTCGCTGTGAGGCGGTGGGCTGTGCCCCATCAGCCAGCGTAGCTTACTGGCTGGCCGCTGTGAGGCGGTGGGCTGTGTCCCATCAGCCAGCGTAGCTCACTGGCTGGCCGCTGTGAGGCGGTGGACTGTGCCCCATCAGCCAGTGTCACTCACTGGCTGGTCGCTGTGAGGCGGTGGGCTGTGCCCCATCATCCAGCGTAGCTCACAGTCTGGCCGCTGTGAGGCGGTGGGCTGTGCCCCATCAGCCAGCGTAGCTCACTGGCTGGCGCTGTGAGGCGGTGGGCTGTGCCCCATCAGCCAGCGTAGCTCACTGGCTGGTCGCTGTGAGGCGGTGGGCTGTGCCCCATCAGCCAGCGTAGCTCACTGGCTGGCGCTGTGAGGCTGTTTGCTGTGCCCCATCAGCCAGCGTAGCTCACTGGCTGGCCGCTGTGAGGTGGTGGGCTGTGCCCCATCAGCCAGCGTAGCTCACTGGCTGGCCGCTGTGAGGCGGTGGGCTGTGCCACATCAGCCAGTGTAGCTCACTGGCTGTTCGCTGTGATGCGGTGGACTGTGCCCCATCAGCCAGCGTAGCTCACTGGCTGGCCGCTGTGAGGCGGTAGGCTGTGCCGCATCAGCCAGCGTAGCTCACTGGCTGGCGCTGTGAGGCGGTGGGCTGTGCCCCATCAGCCAGTTTAGCTCACTGGCTGTCCGCTGTGAGGCGGTGGGCTGTGCCCCATCAGCCAGCGTAGCTCACTGGCTAGCCACTGTGAGGCGGTGTGCTGTGCCCTATCAGCCAGCGTAGCTCACCTGCTGGCCGCTGTGAGACGGTGGGCTGTGCCCCATCAGCAAGCGTAGCTCACTGGCTGGCCACTGTGAAGCGTTGGGCTGTGCCCCATCAGCCAGCGTAGCTCACTGGCTGGCTGTTGTGAGGCGGTGGGTTGTGCCCCATCAGCCAGCGTAGCTCACTGGCTGGTCGTTGTGAGACGGTGGGCTGTGCCCCAAGAGCCAGCGTAGCTCACCTGCTGGCCGCTGTGAGGCGGTGGGCTGTGCCCCATCAGCAAGCGTAGCTCACTGGCTGGCCACTGTGAAGCGTTGGGCTGTGCCCCATCAGCCAGCGTAGCTCACTGGCTGGCTGTTGTGAGGCGGTGGGTTGTGCCCCATCAGCCAGCGTAGCTCACTGGCTGGTCGTTGTGAGACGGTGGGCTGTGCCCCAAGAGCCAGCGTAGCTCACTGGCTGGGTGCTGTGAGGCAGTGGGCTGTGCCCATCAGCCAGCGTAGCTCACTGGCTGGCCGCTGTGAGGCGGTGGGCTGTGCCCCAGCAGCCAGCGTAGCTCACTGGCTGGCGCAGTGAGGCGGCTGGCTGTGCCACATCAGCCAGCGTAGCTCACTGGCTGGCCACTGTGAGGCGGTGGGCTGTGCCCCATCAGCAAGCGTAGCTCACTGGCTGGCCGCTGTGAAGCGTTGGGCTGTGCCCCATCAGCCAGCGTAGCTCACTGGCTGGCCGTTGTGAGGCGGTGGGCTGTGCCCCATCAGCCAGCGTAGCTCACTGGCTGGTCGCTGTGAGGCGGTGGGCTGTGCCCCAAGAGCCAGCGTAGCTCACTGGCTGGCCGCTGTGAGGCAGTGGCCTGTGCCCCATCAGCCATCGTAGCTCACTGGCTGGCGCTGTGAGGCGGTGGGCTGTGCCCCATCAGCCAGCGTATCTCACTGGCTGGCCGCTGTGAGGCGGTGGGCTGTGCCCCATCAGCCATCGTAGCTCACTGGCTGTCCGCTGTGAGGCGGTGGGCTGTGCCCCATCAGCCAGCGTAGCTCAATGGCTGGTCGCTGTGAGGTTGTGGGCTGTGCCCCATCAGCCAGCGTAGCTCACTGGCTGGCCGCTGTGAGGCGGTGGGCTGTGCCACATCAGCCGGCGTTGCTCACTGGCTGGCTGCTGTGAGGCGGTGGGCTGTGCCCCATCAGCCAGCGTAGCTCACTGGCTGGCGCTGTGAGGCGGTGGGCTGTGCCACATCAGCCGGCGTTGCTCACTGGCTGGCTGCTGTGAGGCGGTGGGCTGTGCCCCATCAGCCAGCGTAGCTCACTGGCTGGCGCTGTGAGGCGGTGGGCTGTGCCCCATCAGCCAGCGTAGCTTACTGGCTGGCCGCTGTGAGGCGGTGGGCTGTGTCCCATCAGCCAGCGTAGCTCACTGGCTGGCCGCTGTGAGGCGGTGGACTGTGCCCCATCAGCCAGTGTCACTCACTGGCTGGTCGCTGTGAGGCGGTGGGCTGTGCCCCATCATCCAGCGTAGCTCACAGGTTGGCCGCTGTGAGGCGGTGGGCTGTGCCCCATCAGCCAGCGTAGCTCACTGGCTGGCGCTGTGAGGCGGTGGGCTGTGCCCCATCAGCCAGCGTAGCTCACTGGCTGGTCGCTGTGAGGCGGTGGGCTGTGCCCCATCAGCCAGCGTAGCTCACTGGCTGGCGCTGTGAGGCGGTTTGCTGTGCCCCATCAGCCAGCGTAGCTCACTGGCTGGCCGCTGTGAGGTGGTGGGCTGTGCCCCATCAGCCAGCGTAGCTCACTGGCTGGCCGCTGTGAGGCGGTGGGCTGTACCACATCAGCCAGTGTAGCTCACTGGCTGTTCACTGTGATGCGGTGGACTGTGCCCCATCAGCCAGCGTAGCTCACTGGCTGGCCGCTGTGAGGCGGTAGGCTGTGCCGCATCAGCCAGCGTAGCTCACTGGCTGGCGCTGTGAGGCGGTGGGCTGTGCCCCATCAGCCAGTTTAGCTCACTGGCTGTCCGCTGTGAGGCGGTGGGCTGTGCCCCATCAGCCAGCGTAGCTCACTGGCTAGCCACTCTGAGGCGGTGTGCTGTGCCCCATCAGCCAGCGTAGCTCACCTGCTGGCCGCTGTGAGACGGTGGGCTGTGCCCCATCAGCAAGCGTAGCTCACTGGCTGGCCACTGTGAAGCGTTGGGCTGTGCCCCATCAGCCAGCGTAGCTCACTGGCTGGCTGTTGTGAGGCGGTGTGTTGTGCCCCATCAGCCAGCGTAGCTCACTGGCTGGTCGTTGTGAGACGGTGGGCTGTGCCCCAAGAGCCAGCGTAGCTCACCTGCTGGCCGCTGTGAGGCGGTGGGCTGTGCCCCATCAGCAAGCGTAGCTCACTGGCTGGCCACTGTGAAGCGTTGGGCTGTGCCACATCAGCCAGCGTAGCTCACTGGCTGGCTGTTGTGAGACGGTGGGTTGTGCCCCATCAGCCAGCGTAGCTCACTGGCTGGTCGTTGTGAGACGGTGGGCTGTGCCCCAAGAGCCAGCGTAGCTCACTGGCTGGGCGCTGTGAGGCAGTGGGCTGTGCCCATCAGCCAGCGTAGCTCACTGGCTGGCCGCTGTGAGGCGGTGAGCTGTGCCCCAGCAGCCAGCGTAGCTCACTGGCTGGCCGCTGTGTGGCGGTGGGCTTTGCCCCATCAGCCAGTGTAGCCCACAGGCTGGCGCTGTGAGGCAGTGGGCTGTGCCCCATCAGCCAGCGTAGCTCACTGGCTGGCGCAGTGAGGCGGCTGGCTGTGCCACATCAGCCAGCGTAGCTCACTGGCTGGCCACTGTGAGGCGGTGGGCTGTGCCCCATCAGCAAGCGTTGCTCACTGGCTGGCCGCTGTGAAGCGTTGGGCTGTGCCCCATCAGCCAGCGTAGCTCACTGGCTGGCCGTTGTGAGGCGGTGGGCTGTGCCCCTATCAGCCAGCGTAGCTCACTGGCTGGTCAATGTGAGGCGGTGGGCTGTGCCCCAAGAGCCAGCGTAGCTCACTGGCTGGCCGCTGTGAGGCAGTGGCCTGTGCCCCATCAGCCATCATAGCTCACTGGCTGGCGCTGTGAGGCGGTGGGCTGTGCCCCATCAGCCAGCGTATCTCACTGGCTGGCCGCTGTGAGGCGGTGGGCTGTGCCCCATCAGCCATCGTAGCTCACTGGCTGTCCGCTGTGAGGCGGTGGGCTGTGCCCCATCAGCCAGCGTAGCTCAATGGCTGGTCGCTGTGAGGTTGTGGGCTGTGCCTCATCAGCCAGCGTAGCTCACTGGCTGGCCGCTGTGAGGCGGTGGGCTGTGCCACATCAGCCGGCGTTGCTCACTGGCTGGCTGCTGTGAGGCGGTGGACTGTGCCCCATCAGCCAGCGTAGCTCACTGGCTGGCGCTGTGAGGTGGTGGGCTGTGCCACATCAGCCGGCGTTGCTCACTGGCTGGCTGCTGTGAGGCGGTGGGCTGTGCCCCATCAGCGAGTGTAGCTCACTGGCTGGCAGCTGTAAGGTGGTGGGCTGTGTCCTATCAGCCAGCGTAGCTCACTGGCTGGCACTGTGAGGCGGTGGGGTGTGCCCCATCAACCAGCGTAGCTCACTGGCTGGCCGCTGTGAGGCGGTGGGCTGTGCCCCATCAGTCAGCGTAGCTCACTGGCTGGTCGCTGTGAGGCGGTGGGCTGTGCCCCATCAGCCAGCGTAGCTTACTGGCTGGCCGCTGTGAGGCGGTGGGCTGTGTCCCATCAGCCAGCGTAGCTCACTGGCTGGCCGCTGTGAGGCGGTGGGCTGTGCCTCATCAGCCAGTGTCACTCACTGGCTGGTCGCTGTGAGGCGGTGGGCTGTGCCCCATCATCCAGCGTAGCTCACTGGCTGGCCGCTGTGAGGCGGTGGGCTGTGCCCCATCAGCCAGCGTAGCTCACTGGCTGGCGCTGTGAGGCGGTGGGCTGTGCCCCATCAGCCAGCGTAGCTCACTGGCTGGTCGCTGTGAGGCGGTGGGCTGTGCCCCATCAGCCAGCGTAGCTCACTGGCTGGCGCTGTGAGTCGGTTTGCTGTGCCCCATCAGCCAGCGTAGCTCACTGGCTGGCCGCTGTGAGGTGGTGGGCTGTGCCCCATCAGCCAGCGTAGCTCACAGGCTGGCCGTTGTGAGGCGGTGGGCTGTGCCACATCAGCCAGTGTAGCTCACTGGCTGTTCGCTGTGATGCGGTGGACTGTGCCCCATCAGCCAGCGTAGCTCACTGGCTGGCCGCTGTGAGGCAGTAGGCTGTGCCCCATCAGCCAGCGTAGCTCACTGGCTGGCGCTGTGAGACGGTGGGCTGTGCCCCATCAGCCAGCGTAGCTCACTGGTTGGTCGTTGTGAGGCGGTGGGCTGTGACCCAAGAGCCAGCGTAGCTCACTGGCTGGCCGCTGTGAGGCAGTGGGCTATGCCCCATCAGCCAGCGTACCTCACTGGCTGGTTGCTGTGAGGCGGTGGGCTGTGCCGCATCAGCCAGTGTAGCTCACTGGCTGGCCGCTGTTAGGTGGTGGGCTGTGCCCTATCAGCCAGCGTAGCTCACTGGCTGGCATTGTGAGGCTGTGGGGTGTGCCCCATCAGCCAGCGTAGCTCACTGGCTGGCCGCTGTGAGGCGGTGGGCTGTGCCCCATCAGTCAGCGTAGCTCACTGGCTGGTCGCTGTGAGGCGGTGGGCTGTGCCCCATCAGCCAGTGTAGCTTACTGGCTGGCCGCTGTGAGGCGGTGGGCTGTGCCCCATCAGCCAGCGTAGCTCACTGGCTGGCCGCTGTGAGGCGGTGGGCTGGGCCCCATCAGCCAGCGTAGCTCACTGGCTGGCGCTGTGAAGCGGAGGGTTGTGCCTCATCAGCCAGCGTAGCTCACTGGCTGTCCGCTGTGAGGCGGTGGGCTGTGCCCCATCAGCCAGCGTAGCTCACTGGCTGGCCGCTGTGAGGCGGTGGACTGTTCCCCATCAGCCAGAGTAGCTCACCAGCTGGCCGCTGTGAGACGGTGGGCTGTGCCCCATCAGCCAGCATAGCTCACTGGCTGGCCTCTGTGAGGCGGTGGTCTGTGCCCCATCAGCCAGAGTAACTCACTGGCCGGCGCTGTGAGGCGGTGTGCTGTGTCCCATCAGCCAACGTAGCTCACTGGCATGGCGCTGTGAGGCGGTGGGCTGTGCCCCATCAGCCAGCGTAGCTCACTGGCTGGCAGCTGTGAGGCGGTGGGCTGTGCTCCATCAGCCAGCGTAGCTCACTGGCTGGCCGCTGTGAAGCGTTGGGCTGTGCCCCATCAGCCAGCGTAGCTCACTGGCTGGCCGTTGTGAGGCGGTGGGCTGTGCCACATTAGCCAGCGTAGCTCAATGGCAGGTCGCTGTGAGGCGGTGGGCTGTTCCCCATCAACCAGCGTAGCTCACTGGCTGGCCGCTGTGAGGCGGTGGGCTGTGCCCCATCAGCCAGCGTAGCTTACTGGCTGGCCACTGTGAGGCGGTGGTCTGTGCCCCATCAGCCAGCGTAGCTCACTGGCTGGCCGCTGTGAGGCGGTGGGCTGTGCCCCATCAGCCAGTGTCGCTCACTGGCTGGTCGCTGTGAGGCGGTGGGCTGTGGCCCATCAGCCAGCGTAGCTCACAGGCTGGCCGCTGTGAGGCGGTGGGCGGTGCCCCATCAGCCAGCGTAGCTCACTGGCTGGCGCTGTGAGGCGGTGGGCTGTGCCCCATCAGCCAGCGTAGCTCACTGGCTGGTCGCTGTGAGGCTGTGGGCTGTGCCCCATCAGCCAGCGTAGCTCACTGGCTGGCGCTGTGAGGCGGTTTGCTGTGCCCCATCAGCCAGCGTAGCTCACTGGCTGGCCGCCGAGAGGCGGTGGGCTGTGCCCCATCAGCCAGCGTACCTCACTGGCTGGCCGCTGTGAGGAGGTGGGCTGTGCCACATCAGCCAGTGTAGCTCACTGGATGTTCGCTGTGATGCCGTGGGCTGTGCCCCATCAGCCAGCGTAGCTCACTGGCTGGCCGCTGTGAGGTGGTGGGCTGTGCCCCATCAGCCAGCGTAGCTCACAGGCTGGCCGTTGTGAGGCGGTGGGCTGTGCCACATCAGCCAGTGTAGCTCACTGGCTGTTCGCTGTGATGCGGTGGACTGTGCCCCATCAGCCAGCGTAGCTCACTGGCTGGCCGCTGTGAGGCAGTAGGCTGTGCCCCATCAGCCAGCGTAGCTCACTGGCTGGCGCTGTGAGACGGTGGGCTGTGCCCCATCAGCCAGCGTAGCTCACTGGTTGGTCGTTGTGAGGCGGTGGGCTGTGACCCAAGAGCCAGCGTAGCTCACTGGCTGGCCGCTGTGAGGCAGTGGGCTATGCCCCATCAGCCAGCGTACCTCACTGGCTGGTTGCTGTGAGGCGGTGGGCTGTGCCGCATCAGCCAGTGTAGCTCACTGGCTGGCCGCTGTTAGGTGGTGGGCTGTGCCCTATCAGCCAGCGTAGCTCACTGGCTGGCATTGTGAGGCTGTGGGGTGTGCCCCATCAGCCAGCGTAGCTCACTGGCTGGCCGCTGTGAGGCGGTGGGCTGTGCCCCATCAGTCAGCGTAGCTCACTGGCTGGTCGCTGTGAGGCGGTGGGCTGTGCCCCATCAGCCAGTGTAGCTTACTGGCTGGCCGCTGTGAGGCGGTGGGCTGTGCCCCATCAGCCAGCGTAGCTCACTGGCTGGCCGCTGTGAGGCGGTGGGCTGGGCCCCATCAGCCAGCGTAGCTCACTGGCTGGCGCTGTGAAGCGGAGGGTTGTGCCTCATCAGCCAGCGTAGCTCACTGGCTGTCCGCTGTGAGGCGGTGGGCTGTGCCCCATCAGCCAGCGTAGCTCACTGGCTGGCCGCTGTGAGGCGGTGGACTGTTCCCCATCAGCCAGAGTAGCTCACCAGCTGGCCGCTGTGAGACGGTGGGCTGTGCCCCATCAGCCAGCATAGCTCACTGGCTGGCCTCTGTGAGGCGGTGGTCTGTGCCCCATCAGCCAGAGTAACTCACTGGCCGGTGCTGTGAGGCGGTGTGCTGTGTCCCATCAGCCAACGTAGCTCACTGGCATGGCGCTGTGAGGCGGTGGGCTGTGCCCCATCAGCCAGCGTAGCTCACTGGCTGGCAGCTGTGAGGCGGTGGGCTGTGCTCCATCAGCCAGCGTAGCTCACTGGCTGGCCGCTGTGAAGCGTTGGGCTGTGCCCCATCAGCCAGCGTAGCTCACTGGCTGGCCGTTGTGAGGCGGTGGGCTGTGCCACATTAGCCAGCGTAGCTCAATGGCAGGTCGCTGTGAGGCGGTGGGCTGTTCCCCATCAACCAGCGTAGCTCACTGGCTGGCCGCTGTGAGGCGGTGGGCTGTGCCCCATCAGCCAGCGTAGCTTACTGGCTGGCCGCTGTGAGGCGGTGGTCTGTGCCCCATCAGCCAGCGTAGCTCACTGGCTGGCCGCTGTGAGGCGGTGGGCTGTGCCCCATCAGCCAGTGTCGCTCACTGGCTGGTCGCTGTGAGGCGGTGGGCTGTGGCCCATCAGCCAGCGTAGCTCACAGGCTGGCCGCTGTGAGGCGGTGGGCGGTGCCCCATCAGCCAGCGTAGCTCACTGGCTGGCGCTGTGAGGCGGTGGGCTGTGCCCCATCAGCCAGCGTAGCTCACTGGCTGGTCGCTGTGAGGCTGTGGGCTGTGCCCCATCAGCCAGCGTAGCTCACTGGCTGGCGCTGTGAGGCGGTTTGCTGTGCCCCATCAGCCAGCGTAGCTCACTGGCTGGCCGCCGTGAGGCGGTGGGCTGTGCCCCATCAGCCAGCGTAGCTCACTGGCTGGCCGCTGTGAGGAGGTGGGCTGTGCCACATCAGCCAGTGTAGCTCACTGGATGTTCGCTGTGATGCCGTGGGCTGTGCCCCATCAGCCAGCGTAGCTCACTGGCTGGCCGCTGTGAGGCGGTGGGCTGTGCCCCATCAGCCAGCGTAGCTCACTGGCTGGTCGCTGTGAGGCGGTGGGCTGTGCCCCATCAACCAGCGTAGCTCACTGGCTGGCGTTGTGAGGCGGTTTGCTGTGCCCCATCAGCCAGCGTAGCTCACTGGCTGGCCGCTGTGAGGAGGTGGGCTGTGCCACATCAGCCAGTGTAGCTCACAAGCTGTTCGCTGTGATGCCGTGGGCTGTGCCACATCAGCCAGCGTAGCTCACTGGCTGGCCGCTGTGAGGCTGTGGGCTGTGCCCCATCAGCCAGCGTAGCTCACTGGCTGACGCTGTGAGGCGGTGGGCTGTGCCCCATCAGCCAGCGTAGCTCACTGGCTGTCCGCTGTGAGGCGGTGGGCTGTGCCCCATCAGCCAGCGTAGCTCACTGGCTAGCCGCTGTGAGGCGGTGTGCTGTGCCCCATCAGCCAGCGTAACTCACCTGCTGGCCACTGTGAGGCAGTGGGCTGTGCCCCATCAGCCAACGTAGCTCACTGGCGTGGCGCTGTGAGGCGGTGGGCTGTGCCCCATCAGCCAGCGTAGCTTACTGGCGTTGCGCTGTGAGACGGTGGGCTGTGCCCCATCAGCCAGCGTGGCTCACTGTCTCGCAGCTGTGAGGTGGTGGGCTGTGCCCCATCAGCCAGCGTAGCTCACTGGCTGGCCGCTATGAAGCTTTGGGCTGTGCCCGATCAGCCAGCGTAGCTCACTGGCTGGCCGCTGTGAGGCGGTGGGCTGTGCCACATCAGCCAGCGTAGCTCAATGGCTGGTCGCTGTGAGGCGGTGGGCTGTGCCCCATCAGCCAGCGTAGCTCACTGGCTGGCCGCTGTGAGGTGGTGGGCTGTGCCCCATCAGCCGGCGTTGCTCACTGGCTGGCCGCTGTGAGGCGGTGGGCTGTGCCCCATCAGCCAGCGTAGCTCACTGGCTGGCCGCTGTGAGGCGGTGGGCTGTGCCACATCAGCCAGCGTAGCTCAATGGCTGGTCGCTGTGAGGTTGTGGGCTGTGCCCCATCAGCCAGCGTAGCTCACTGGCTGGCGGCTGTGAGGCGGTGGGCTGTGCCCCATCAGCCGGCGTTGCTCACTGGCTGGCTGCTGTGAGGCGGTGGGCTGTGCCCCATCAGCCAGCGTAGCTCACTGGCTGGCGCTGTGAGGCGGCTGGCTGTGTTCCATCAGCCAGCGTAGCTCACTGGCTGGCCGCTGTGAGGCGGTGGGCTGTTCCCCCATGAGCCAGTGTATCTCACTGGCTGGCCGCTGTTAGGTGGTGGGCTGTGCCCTATCAGCCAGTGTAACTCACTGGCTGGCGCTGTGAGATGGTGGGATGTGCCCCATCAGCCAGCGTAGCTCACTGGCTGGCCGCTGTGAGGCAGTGGGCTTTGCCCCATCAGCCAGCGTAGCTCACTGGCTGGTCGCTGTGAGGCGGTGGGCTGTGCCCCATCAGCCAGCGTAGCTCACTGGCTGGTGCTGTGATGCCGTGGGCTGAGCCCCATCAGCCAGCGTAGCTCACTGGCTGGCCGCTGTGAGGCGGTGGGCTGTGCCCCATCAGCCAGCGTAGCTCACTGGCTGGTCGCTGTGAGGCGGTGGGCTGTGCCCCATCAACCAGCGTAGCTCACTGGCTGGCGCTGTGAGGCGGTTTGCTGTGCCCCATTAGCCAGCGTAGCTCACTGGCTGGCCGCTGTGAGGCAGTGGGCTGTGCCCCATCAGCCAGCGTAGCTCACTGGCTGGCCGCTGTGAGGAGGTGGGCTGTGCCACATCAGCCACTGTAGCTCACTAGCTGTTCGCTGTGATGCCGTGGGCTATGCCCCATCAGCCAGCGTAGCTCACTGGCTGGCCGCTGTGAGGCGGTGGGCTGTGCCCCATCAACCAGCGTAGCTCAATGGCTGACGCTGTGAGGCGGTGGGCTGTGCCCCATCAGCCAGCGTAGCTCACTGGCTGTCCGCTGTGAGGCGGTGGGCTGTGCCCCATCAGCCAGCGTAGCTCACTGGCTAGCCGCTGTGAGGCGGTGTGCTGTGCCCCATCAGCCAGCGTAACTCAACTGCTGGCCGCTGTGAGTCGGTGGGCTGTGCCCCATCAGCCAACGTAGCTCACTGGCGTGGCGCTGTGAGGCGGTGGGCTGTGCCCCATCAGCCAGCGTAGCTTACTGGCGTTGCGCAGTGAGGCGGTGTGCTGTGCCCCATCAGCCAGCGTAGCTCACTGTCTGGCAGCTGTGAGGTGGTGGGCTGTGCCCCATCAGCCAGCGTAGCTCACTGGCTGGCCGCTATGAAGCGTTGGGCTGTGCCCGATCAGCCAGCGTAGCTCACTGGCTGGCCGCTGTGAGGCGGTGGGCTGTGCCACATCAGCCAGCGTAGTTCAATGGCTGGTCGCTGTGAGGCGGTGGGCTGTGCCCCATCAGCCAGCGTAGCTCACTGGCTGGCTGCTGTGAGGCGGTGGGCTGTGCCCCATCAGCCGGCGTTGCTCACTGTCTGGCCGCTGTGAGGCGGTGGGCTGTGCCCCATCAGCCAGCGTAGCTCACTGGCTGGCCGCTGTGAGGCGGTGGGCTGTGCCACATCAGCCAGCGTAGCTCAATGGCTGGTCGCTGTGAGGTTGTGGGCTGTGCCCCATCAGCCAGCGTAGCTCACTGGCTGGCCGCTGTGAGGCGGTGGGCTGAGCCCCATCAGCCGGCGTTGCTCACTGGCTGGCTGCTGTGAGGCGGTGGGCTGTGCCCCATCAGCCAGCGTAGCTCACTGGCTGGCGCTGTGAGGCGGCTGGCTGTGCCCCATCAGCCAGCGTAGTTTACTGGCTGGCCGCTGTGAGGCGGTGGGCTGTTCCCCCATGAGCCAGTGTATCTCACTGGCTGGCCGCTGTTAGGTGGTGGGCTGTACCCTATCAGCCAGTGTAACTCACTGGCTGGCACTGTGAGACGGTGGGATGTGCCCCATCAGCCAGCGTAGCTCACTGGCTGGCCGCTATGAGGCGGTGGGCTTTGCCCCATCAGCCAGCGTAGCTCACTGGCTGGCCGCTGTGAGGCGGTGGGCTGTGCCCCATCAGCCAGTGTAGCTCACTGGCTGGCCGCTGTAAGGTGGTGGGCTGTGTCCTATCAGCCAGCGTAGCTCACTGGCTGGCACTGTGAGGCGGTGGGGTGTGCCCCATCAACCAGCGTAGCTCACTGGCTGGCCGCTGTGAGGCGGTGGGCTGTGCCCCATCAGTCAGCGTAGCTCACTGTCTGGTCGCTGTGAGGCGGTGGGCTGTGCCCCATTAGCCAGCGTAGCTTACTGGCTGGCCGCTGTGAGGCGGTGGGCTGTGTCCCATCAGCCAGCGTAGCTCACTGGCTGGCCGCTGTGAGGCGGTGGACTGTGCCCCATCAGCCAGTGTCACTCACTGGCTGGTCGCTGTGAGGCGGTGGGCTGTGCCCCATCATCCAGCGTAGCTCACAGGCTGGCCGCTGTGAGGCGGTGGGCTGTGCCCCATCAGCCAGCGTAGCTCACTGGCTGGCGCTGTGAGGCGGTGGGCTGTGCCCCATCAGCCAGCGTAGCTCACTGGCTGGCCGCTGTGAGGCGGTAGGCTGTGCCGCATCAGCCAGCGTAGCTCACTGGCTGGCGCTGTGAGGCGGTGGGCTGTGCCCCATCAGCCAGTTTAGCTCACTGGCTGTCCGCTGTGAGGCGGTGGGCTGTGCCCCATCAGCCAGCGTAGCTCACTGGCTAGCCACTGTGAGGCGGTTTGCTGTGCCCCATCAGCCAGCGTAGCTCACCTGCTGGCCGCTGTGAGGCGGTGGGCTGTGCCCCATCAGCAAGCGTAGCTCACTGGCTGGCCACTGTGAAGCGTTGGGCTGTGCCCCATCAGCCAGCGTAGCTCACTGGCTGGCTGTTGTGAGGCGGTGGGTTGTGCCTCATCAGCCAGCGTAGCTCACTGGCTGGTCGTTGTGAGACGGTGGGCTGTGCCCCAAGAGCCAGCGTAGCTCACCTGCTGGCCGCTGTGAGGCGGTGGGCTGTGCCCCATCAGCAAGCGTAGCTCACTGGCTGGCCACTGTGAAGCGTTGGGCTGTGCCCCACCAGCCAGCGTAGCTCACTGGCTGGCTGTTGTGAGGCGGTGGGTTGTGCCCCATCAGCCAGCGTAGCTCACTGGCTGGTCGTTGTGAGACGGTGGGCTGTGCCCCAAGAGCCAGTGTAGCTCACTGGATGGGCGCTGTGAGGCAGTGGGCTGTGCCCATCAGCCAGCGTAGCTCACTGGCTGGCCGCTGTGAGGCGGTGGGCTGTGCCCCAGCAGCCAGCGTAGCTCACTGGCTGGCCGCTGTGTGGCGGTGGGCTGTGCCCCATCAGCCAGTGTAGCCCACAGGCTGGCGCTGTGAGGCAGTGGGCTTTGCCCCCTCAGCCAGCGTAGCTCACTGGCTGCCCGCTGTGAGGCGGTGGGCTGTTCCCCATCAGCCAGCGTAGCTCACTGGCTGGCGCAGTGAGGCGGCTGGCTGTGCCACATCAGCCAGCGTAGCTCACTGGCTGGCCACTGTGAGGCGGTGGGCTGTGCCCCAACAGCAAGCGTAGCTCACTGGCTGGCCGCTGTGAAGCGTTGGGCTGTGCCCCATCAGCCAGCGTAGCTCACTGGCTGGCCGTTGTGAGGCGGTGGGCTGTGCCCCATCAGCCAGCGTAGCTCACTGGCTGGTCGCTGTGAGGCGGTGGGCTGTGCCCCAAGAGCCAGCGTAGCTCACTGGCTGGCCGCTGTGAGGCAGTGGCCTGTGCCCCATCAGCCATCGTAGCTCACTGGCTGGCGCTGTGAGGCGGTGGGCTGTGCCCCATCAGCCAGCGTATCTCACTGGCTGGCCGCTGTGAGGCGGTGGGCTGTGCCCCATCAGCCATCGTAGCTCACTGGCTGTCCGCTGTGAGGCGGTGGGCTGTGCCCCATCAGCCAGCGTAGCTCAATGGCTGGTCGCTGTGAGGTTGTGGGCTGTGCCCCATCAGCCAGCGTAGCTCACTGGCTGGCCGCTGTGAGGCGGTGGGCTGTGCCACATCAGCCGGCGTTGCTCACTGGCTGGCTGCTGTGAGGCGGTGGGCTGCGCCCCATCAGCCAGTGTAGCTCACTGGCTGGCGCTGTGAGGCGGCTGGCTGTGCCCCATCAGCCAGCGTAGCTCACTGGCTGGCCGCTGTGAGGCGGTGGGCTGTGCTCCATCAGCCAGCGTAGCTCACTGGCTGGCCGCTGTGAAGCGTTGGGCTGTGCCCCATCAGCCAGCGTAGCTCACTGGCTGGCCGTTGTGAGGCGGTGGGCTGTGCCACATTAGCCAGCGTAGCTCAATGGCAGGTCGCTGTGAGGCGGTGGGCTGTTCCCCATCAACCAGCGTAGCTCACTGGCTGGCCGCTGTGAGGCGGTGGGCTGTGCCCCATCAGCCAGCGTAGCTTACTGGCTGGCCACTGTGAGGCGGTGGTCTGTGCCCCATCAGCCAGCGTAGCTCACTGGCTGGCCGCTGTGAGGCGGTGGGCTGTGCCCCATCAGCCAGTGTCGCTCACTGGCTGGTCGCTGTGAGGCGGTGGGCTGTGGCCCATCAGCCAGCGTAGCTCACAGGCTGGCCGCTGTGAGGCGGTGGGCGGTGCCCCATCAGCCAGCGTAGCTCACTGGCTGGCGCTGTGAGGCGGTGGGCTGTGCCCCATCAGCCAGCGTAGCTCACTGGCTGGTCGCTGTGAGGCTGTGGGCTGTGCCCCATCAGCCAGCGTAGCTCACTGGCTGGCGCTGTGAGGCGGTTTGCTGTGCCCCATCAGCCAGCGTAGCTCACTGGCTGGCCGCCGAGAGGCGGTGGGCTGTGCCCCATCAGCCAGCGTACCTCACTGGCTGGCCGCTGTGAGGAGGTGGGCTGTGCCACATCAGCCAGTGTAGCTCACTGGATGTTCGCTGTGATGCCGTGGGCTGTGCCCCATCAGCCAGCGTAGCTCACTGGCTGGCCGCTGTGAGGTGGTGGGCTGTGCCCCATCAGCCAGCGTAGCTCACAGGCTGGCCGTTGTGAGGCGGTGGGCTGTGCCACATCAGCCAGTGTAGCTCACTGGCTGTTCGCTGTGATGCGGTGGACTGTGCCCCATCAGCCAGCGTAGCTCACTGGCTGGCCGCTGTGAGGCAGTAGGCTGTGCCCCATCAGCCAGCGTAGCTCACTGGCTGGCGCTGTGAGACGGTGGGCTGTGCCCCATCAGCCAGCGTAGCTCACTGGTTGGTCGTTGTGAGGCGGTGGGCTGTGACCCAAGAGCCAGCGTAGCTCACTGGCTGGCCGCTGTGAGGCAGTGGGCTATGCCCCATCAGCCAGCGTACCTCACTGGCTGGTTGCTGTGAGGCGGTGGGCTGTGCCGCATCAGCCAGTGTAGCTCACTGGCTGGCCGCTGTTAGGTGGTGGGCTGTGCCCTATCAGCCAGCGTAGCTCACTGGCTGGCATTGTGAGGCTGTGGGGTGTGCCCCATCAGCCAGCGTAGCTCACTGGCTGGCCGCTGTGAGGCGGTGGGCTGTGCCCCATCAGTCAGCGTAGCTCACTGGCTGGTCGCTGTGAGGCGGTGGGCTGTGCCCCATCAGCCAGTGTAGCTTACTGGCTGGCCGCTGTGAGGCGGTGGGCTGTGCCCCATCAGCCAGCGTAGCTCACTGGCTGGCCGCTGTGAGGCGGTGGGCTGGGCCCCATCAGCCAGCGTAGCTCACTGGCTGGCGCTGTGAAGCGGAGGGTTGTGCCTCATCAGCCAGCGTAGCTCACTGGCTGTCCGCTGTGAGGCGGTGGGCTGTGCCCCATCAGCCAGCGTAGCTCACTGGCTGGCCGCTGTGAGGCGGTGGACTGTTCCCCATCAGCCAGAGTAGCTCACCAGCTGGCCGCTGTGAGACGGTGGGCTGTGCCCCATCAGCCAGCATAGCTCACTGGCTGGCCTCTGTGAGGCGGTGGTCTGTGCCCCATCAGCCAGAGTAACTCACTGGCCGGTGCTGTGAGGCGGTGTGCTGTGTCCCATCAGCCAACGTAGCTCACTGGCATGGCGCTGTGAGGCGGTGGGCTGTGCCCCATCAGCCAGCGTAGCTCACTGGCTGGCAGCTGTGAGGCGGTGGGCTGTGCTCCATCAGCCAGCGTAGCTCACTGGCTGGCCGCTGTGAAGCGTTGGGCTGTGCCCCATCAGCCAGCGTAGCTCACTGGCTGGCCGTTGTGAGGCGGTGGGCTGTGCCACATTAGCCAGCGTAGCTCAATGGCAGGTCGCTGTGAGGCGGTGGGCTGTTCCCCATCAACCAGCGTAGCTCACTGGCTGGCCGCTGTGAGGCGGTGGGCTGTGCCCCATCAGCCAGCGTAGCTTACTGGCTGGCCGCTGTGAGGCGGTGGTCTGTGCCCCATCAGCCAGCGTAGCTCACTGGCTGGCCGCTGTGAGGCGGTGGGCTGTGCCCCATCAGCCAGTGTCGCTCACTGGCTGGTCGCTGTGAGGCGGTGGGCTGTGGCCCATCAGCCAGCGTAGCTCACAGGCTGGCCGCTGTGAGGCGGTGGGCGGTGCCCCATCAGCCAGCGTAGCTCACTGGCTGGCGCTGTGAGGCGGTGGGCTGTGCCCCATCAGCCAGCGTAGCTCACTGGCTGGTCGCTGTGAGGCTGTGGGCTGTGCCCCATCAGCCAGCGTAGCTCACTGGCTGGCGCTGTGAGGCGGTTTGCTGTGCCCCATCAGCCAGCGTAGCTCACTGGCTGGCCGCCGTGAGGCGGTGGGCTGTGCCCCATCAGCCAGCGTAGCTCACTGGCTGGCCGCTGTGAGGAGGTGGGCTGTGCCACATCAGCCAGTGTAGCTCACTGGATGTTCGCTGTGATGCCGTGGGCTGTGCCCCATCAGCCAGCGTAGCTCACTGGCTGGCCGCTGTGAGGCGGTGGGCTGTGCCCCATCAGCCAGCGTAGCTCACTGGCTGGTCGCTGTGAGGCGGTGGGCTGTGCCCCATCAACCAGCGTAGCTCACTGGCTGGCGTTGTGAGGCGGTTTGCTGTGCCCCATCAGCCAGCGTAGCTCACTGGCTGGCCGCTGTGAGGAGGTGGGCTGTGCCACATCAGCCAGTGTAGCTCACAAGCTGTTCGCTGTGATGCCGTGGGCTGTGCCACATCAGCCAGCGTAGCTCACTGGCTGGCCGCTGTGAGGCTGTGGGCTGTGCCCCATCAGCCAGCGTAGCTCACTGGCTGACGCTGTGAGGCGGTGGGCTGTGCCCCATCAGCCAGCGTAGCTCACTGGCTGTCCGCTGTGAGGCGGTGGGCTGTGCCCCATCAGCCAGCGTAGCTCACTGGCTAGCCGCTGTGAGGCGGTGTGCTGTGCCCCATCAGCCAGCGTAACTCACCTGCTGGCCACTGTGAGGCAGTGGGCTGTGCCCCATCAGCCAACGTAGCTCACTGGCGTGGCGCTGTGAGGCGGTGGGCTGTGCCCCATCAGCCAGCGTAGCTTACTGGCGTTGCGCTGTGAGACGGTGGGCTGTGCCCCATCAGCCAGCGTGGCTCACTGTCTCGCAGCTGTGAGGTGGTGGGCTGTGCCCCATCAGCCAGCGTAGCTCACTGGCTGGCCGCTATGAAGCTTTGGGCTGTGCCCGATCAGCCAGCGTAGCTCACTGGCTGGCCGCTGTGAGGCGGTGGGCTGTGCCACATCAGCCAGCGTAGCTCAATGGCTGGTCGCTGTGAGGCGGTGGGCTGTGCCCCATCAGCCAGCGTAGCTCACTGGCTGGCCGCTGTGAGGTGGTGGGCTGTGCCCCATCAGCCGGCGTTGCTCACTGGCTGGCCGCTGTGAGGCGGTGGGCTGTGCCCCATCAGCCAGCGTAGCTCACTGGCTGGCCGCTGTGAGGCGGTGGGCTGTGCCACATCAGCCAGCGTAGCTCAATGGCTGGTCGCTGTGAGGTTGTGGGCTGTGCCCCATCAGCCAGCGTAGCTCACTGGCTGGCGGCTGTGAGGCGGTGGGCTGTGCCCCATCAGCCGGCGTTGCTCACTGGCTGGCTGCTGTGAGGCGGTGGGCTGTGCCCCATCAGCCAGCGTAGCTCACTGGCTGGCGCTGTGAGGCGGCTGGCTGTGTTCCATCAGCCAGCGTAGCTCACTGGCTGGCCGCTGTGAGGCGGTGGGCTGTTCCCCCATGAGCCAGTGTATCTCACTGGCTGGCCGCTGTTAGGTGGTGGGCTGTGCCCTATCAGCCAGTGTAACTCACTGGCTGGCGCTGTGAGATGGTGGGATGTGCCCCATCAGCCAGCGTAGCTCACTGGCTGGCCGCTGTGAGGCAGTGGGCTTTGCCCCATCAGCCAGCGTAGCTCACTGGCTGGTCGCTGTGAGGCGGTGGGCTGTGCCCCATCAGCCAGCGTAGCTCACTGGCTGGTGCTGTGATGCCGTGGGCTGAGCCCCATCAGCCAGCGTAGCTCACTGGCTGGCCGCTGTGAGGCGGTGGGCTGTGCCCCATCAGCCAGCGTAGCTCACTGGCTGGTCGCTGTGAGGCGGTGGGCTGTGCCCCATCAACCAGCGTAGCTCACTGGCTGGCGCTGTGAGGCGGTTTGCTGTGCCCCATTAGCCAGCGTAGCTCACTGGCTGGCCGCTGTGAGGCAGTGGGCTGTGCCCCATCAGCCAGCGTAGCTCACTGGCTGGCCGCTGTGAGGAGGTGGGCTGTGCCACATCAGCCACTGTAGCTCACTAGCTGTTCGCTGTGATGCCGTGGGCTATGCCCCATCAGCCAGCGTAGCTCACTGGCTGGCCGCTGTGAGGCGGTGGGCTGTGCCCCATCAACCAGCGTAGCTCAATGGCTGACGCTGTGAGGCGGTGGGCTGTGCCCCATCAGCCAGCGTAGCTCACTGGCTGTCCGCTGTGAGGCGGTGGGCTGTGCCCCATCAGCCAGCGTAGCTCACTGGCTAGCCGCTGTGAGGCGGTGTGCTGTGCCCCATCAGCCAGCGTAACTCAACTGCTGGCCGCTGTGAGTCGGTGGGCTGTGCCCCATCAGCCAACGTAGCTCACTGGCGTGGCGCTGTGAGGCGGTGGGCTGTGCCCCATCAGCCAGCGTAGCTTACTGGCGTTGCGCAGTGAGGCGGTGTGCTGTGCCCCATCAGCCAGCGTAGCTCACTGTCTGGCAGCTGTGAGGTGGTGGGCTGTGCCCCATCAGCCAGCGTAGCTCACTGGCTGGCCGCTATGAAGCGTTGGGCTGTGCCCGATCAGCCAGCGTAGCTCACTGGCTGGCCGCTGTGAGGCGGTGGGCTGTGCCACATCAGCCAGCGTAGCTCAATGGCTGGTCGCTGTGAGGCGGTGGGCTGTGCCCCATCAGCCAGCGTAGCTCACTGGCTGGCTGCTGTGAGGCGGTGGGCTGTGCCCCATCAGCCGGCGTTGCTCACTGTCTGGCCGCTGTGAGGCGGTGGGCTGTGCCCCATCAGCCAGCGTAGCTCACTGGCTGGCCGCTGTGAGGCGGTGGGCTGTGCCACATCAGCCAGCGTAGCTCAATGGCTGGTCGCTGTGAGGTTGTGGGCTGTGCCCCATCAGCCAGCGTAGCTCACTGGCTGGCCGCTGTGAGGCGGTGGGCTGAGCCCCATCAGCCGGCGTTGCTCACTGGCTGGCTGCTGTGAGGCGGTGGGCTGTGCCCCATCAGCCAGCGTAGCTCACTGGCTGGCGCTGTGAGGCGGCTGGCTGTGCCCCATCAGCCAGCGTAGTTTACTGGCTGGCCGCTGTGAGGCGGTGGGCTGTTCCCCCATGAGCCAGTGTATCTCACTGGCTGGCCGCTGTTAGGTGGTGGGCTGTACCCTATCAGCCAGTGTAACTCACTGGCTGGCACTGTGAGACGGTGGGATGTGCCCCATCAGCCAGCGTAGCTCACTGGCTGGCCGCTATGAGGCGGTGGGCTTTGCCCCATCAGCCAGCGTAGCTCACTGGCTGGCCGCTGTGAGGCGGTGGGCTGTGCCCCATCAGCCAGTGTAGCTCACTGGCTGGCCGCTGTAAGGTGGTGGGCTGTGTCCTATCAGCCAGCGTAGCTCACTGGCTGGCACTGTGAGGCGGTGGGGTGTGCCCCATCAACCAGCGTAGCTCACTGGCTGGCCGCTGTGAGGCGGTGGGCTGTGCCCCATCAGTCAGCGTAGCTCACTGTCTGGTCGCTGTGAGGCGGTGGGCTGTGCCCCATTAGCCAGCGTAGCTTACTGGCTGGCCGCTGTGAGGCGGTGGGCTGTGTCCCATCAGCCAGCGTAGCTCACTGGCTGGCCGCTGTGAGGCGGTGGACTGTGCCCCATCAGCCAGTGTCACTCACTGGCTGGTCGCTGTGAGGCGGTGGGCTGTGCCCCATCATCCAGCGTAGCTCACAGGCTGGCCGCTGTGAGGCGGTGGGCTGTGCCCCATCAGCCAGCGTAGCTCACTGGCTGGCGCTGTGAGGCGGTGGGCTGTGCCCCATCAGCCAGCGTAGCTCACTGGCTGGCCGCTGTGAGGCGGTAGGCTGTGCCGCATCAGCCAGCGTAGCTCACTGGCTGGCGCTGTGAGGCGGTGGGCTGTGCCCCATCAGCCAGTTTAGCTCACTGGCTGTCCGCTGTGAGGCGGTGGGCTGTGCCCCATCAGCCAGCGTAGCTCACTGGCTAGCCACTGTGAGGCGGTTTGCTGTGCCCCATCAGCCAGCGTAGCTCACCTGCTGGCCGCTGTGAGGCGGTGGGCTGTGCCCCATCAGCAAGCGTAGCTCACTGGCTGGCCACTGTGAAGCGTTGGGCTGTGCCCCATCAGCCAGCGTAGCTCACTGGCTGGCTGTTGTGAGGCGGTGGGTTGTGCCTCATCAGCCAGCGTAGCTCACTGGCTGGTCGTTGTGAGACGGTGGGCTGTGCCCCAAGAGCCAGCGTAGCTCACCTGCTGGCCGCTGTGAGGCGGTGGGCTGTGCCCCATCAGCAAGCGTAGCTCACTGGCTGGCCACTGTGAAGCGTTGGGCTGTGCCCCACCAGCCAGCGTAGCTCACTGGCTGGCTGTTGTGAGGCGGTGGGTTGTGCCCCATCAGCCAGCGTAGCTCACTGGCTGGTCGTTGTGAGACGGTGGGCTGTGCCCCAAGAGCCAGTGTAGCTCACTGGATGGGCGCTGTGAGGCAGTGGGCTGTGCCCATCAGCCAGCGTAGCTCACTGGCTGGCCGCTGTGAGGCGGTGGGCTGTGCCCCAGCAGCCAGCGTAGCTCACTGGCTGGCCGCTGTGTGGCGGTGGGCTGTGCCCCATCAGCCAGTGTAGCCCACAGGCTGGCGCTGTGAGGCAGTGGGCTTTGCCCCCTCAGCCAGCGTAGCTCACTGGCTGCCCGCTGTGAGGCGGTGGGCTGTTCCCCATCAGCCAGCGTAGCTCACTGGCTGGCGCAGTGAGGCGGCTGGCTGTGCCACATCAGCCAGCGTAGCTCACTGGCTGGCCACTGTGAGGCGGTGGGCTGTGCCCCAACAGCAAGCGTAGCTCACTGGCTGGCCGCTGTGAAGCGTTGGGCTGTGCCCCATCAGCCAGCGTAGCTCACTGGCTGGCCGTTGTGAGGCGGTGGGCTGTGCCCCATCAGCCAGCGTAGCTCACTGGCTGGTCGCTGTGAGGCGGTGGGCTGTGCCCCAAGAGCCAGCGTAGCTCACTGGCTGGCCGCTGTGAGGCAGTGGCCTGTGCCCCATCAGCCATCGTAGCTCACTGGCTGGCGCTGTGAGGCGGTGGGCTGTGCCCCATCAGCCAGCGTATCTCACTGGCTGGCCGCTGTGAGGCGGTGGGCTGTGCCCCATCAGCCATCGTAGCTCACTGGCTGTCCGCTGTGAGGCGGTGGGCTGTGCCCCATCAGCCAGCGTAGCTCAATGGCTGGTCGCTGTGAGGTTGTGGGCTGTGCCCCATCAGCCAGCGTAGCTCACTGGCTGGCCGCTGTGAGGCGGTGGGCTGTGCCACATCAGCCGGCGTTGCTCACTGGCTGGCTGCTGTGAGGCGGTGGGCTGTGCCCCATCAGCCAGTGTAGCTCACTGGCTGGCGCTGTGAGGCGGCTGGCTGTGCCCCATCAGCCAGCGTAGCTCACTGGCTGGCCGCTGTGAGGCGGTGGGCTGTTCCTCCATGAGCCAGTGTATCTCACTGGCTGGCCGCTGTTAGGTGGTGGGCTGTACCCTATCAGCCAGTGGAACTCACTGGCTGGCGCTGTGAGACGGTGGGATGTGCCCCATCAGCCAGCGTAGCTCACTGGCTGGCCGCTGTGAGGCGGTGGGCTTTGCCCCATCAGCCAGCGTAGCTCACTGGCTGGCCGCTGTGAGGCGGTGGGCTGTGCCCCATCAGCCAGTGTAGCTCACTGGCTGGCTGCTGTAAGGTGGTGGGCTGTGTCCTATCAGCCAGCGTAGCTCACTGGCTGGCACTGTGAGGCGGTGGGGTGTGCCCCATCAACCAGCGTAGCTCACTGGCTGGCCGCTGTGAGGCGGTGGGCTGTGCCCCATCAGTCAGCGTAGCTCACTGGCTGGCCGCTGTGAGGCGGTGGGCTGTGCCTCATCAGCCAGTGTCACTCACTGGCTGGTCGCTGTGAGGCGGTGGGCTGTGCCCCATCATCCAGCGTAGCTCACAGGCTGGCCGCTGTGAGGCGGTGGGCTGTGCCCCATCAGCCAGCGTAGCTCACTGGCTGGCGCTGTGAGGCGGTGGGCTGTGCCCCATCAGCCAGCGTAGCTCACTGGCTGGTCGCTGTGAGGCGGTGGGCTGTGCCCCATCAGCCAGCGTAGCTCACTGGCTGGCGCGGTGGGGCGGTTTGCTGTGCCCCATCAGCCAGCGTAGCTCACTGGCTGGCCGCTGTGAGGTGGTGGGCTGTGCCCCATCAGCCAGCGTAGCTCACTGGCTGGCCGTTGTGAGGCGGTGGGCTGTGCCACATCAGCCAGTGTAGCTCACTGGCTGTTCGCTGTGATGCGGTGGACTGTGCCCCATCAGCCAGCGTAGCTCACTGTCTGGCCGCTGTGAGGCGGTAGGCTGTGCCCCATCAGACAGCGTAGCTCACTGGCTGGCGCTGTGAGGCGGTGGGCTGTGCCCCATCAGCCAGCGTAGCTCACTGGCTGTCCGCTGTGAGGCGGTGGGCTGTGCCCCATCAGCCAGCGTAGCTCACTGGCTAGCCACTGTGAGGCGGTGTACTGTGCCCCATCAGCCAGCGTAGCTCACTGGCTGGTCGTTGTGAGACGGTGGGCTGTGCCCCAAGAGCCAGCGTAGCTCACCTGCTGGCCGCTGTGAGGCGGTGGGCTGTGCCCCATCAGCAAGCGTAGCTCACTGGCTGGCCACTGTGAAGCGTTGGGCTGTGCCCCATCAGCCAGCGTAGCTCACTGGCTGGCTGTTGTGAGGCGGTGGGTTGTGCCCCATCAGCCAGCGTAGCTCATTGGCTGGTCGTTGTGAGAAGGTGGGCTGTGCCCCAAGAGCCAGCGTAGCTCACTGGCTGGGCGCTGTGAGGCAGTGGGCTGTGCCCATCAGCCAGCGTAGCTCACTGGCTGGCCGCTGTGAGGCGGTGGGCTGTGCCCCAGCAGCCAGCGTAGCTCACTGGCTGGCCGCTGTGTGGCGGTGGGCTGTGCCCCATCAGCCAGTGTAGCCCACAGGCTGGCGCTGTGAGGCGGTGGGCTTTGCCCCCTCAGCCAGCGTAGCTCACTGGCTGCCCGCTGTGAGGCGGTGGGCTGTGCCCCATCAGCCAGCGTAGCTCACTGGCTGGCGCAGTGAGGCGGCTGGCTGTGCCACATCAGCCAGCGTAGCTCACTGGCTGGCCACTGTGAGGCGGTGGGCTGTGCCCCATCAGCAAGCGTAGCTCACTGGCTGGCCGCTGTGAAGCGTTGGGCTGTGCCACATCAGCCAGCGTAGCTCACTGGCTGGCCGTTGTGAGGCGGTGGGCTGTGCCCCATCAGCCAGCGTAGCTCACTGGCTGGTCGCTGTGAGGCGGTGGGCTGTGCCCCAAGAGCCAGCGTAGCTCACTGGCTGGCCGCTGTGAGGCAGTGGCCTGTGCCCCATCAGCCATCGTAGCTCACTGGCTGGCGCTGTGAGGCGGTGGGCTGTGCCCCATCAGCCAGCGTATCTCACTGGCTGGCCGCTGTGAGGCGGTGGGCTGTGCCCCATCAGCCATCGTAGCTCACTGGCTGTCCGCTGTGAGGCTGTGGGCTGTGCCACATCAGCCAGCGTAGCTCACTGGCTGGCACTGTGAGGCGGCTGGCTGTGCCCCATCAGCCAGCGTAGCTCACTGGCTGACCGCTGTGAGGCGGTGGGCTGTGCCCCATCAGCCAGCGTAGCTCACTGGCTGGCCGCTGTGTGGCGGTGGGCTGTGCCCCATCAGCCAGTGTAGCTCACTGGCTGGCGCTGTGAGGCGGTGGGCTGTGCCCCATCAGCCAGAGCAGCTCACTGGCTGGTCGCTGTGAGGCGGCTGGATGTGCCCCATCAGCCAGCGTAGCTCACTGGCTGGCCGCTGTGAGGCGGTGGGCTGTGCCCCATCAGCCAGCGTAGCTCACTGGCTGGCCGCTGTGAGGCGGTGGGCTGTGCCCCATCAGCCAGCGTTGCTCACAGGCTGGCGCTGTGAGGAGGTGGGCTGTGCCCCATCAGCCAGCGTAGCTCACTGGCTGGCCGCTGTGCGGCGGTGGGCTGTGCCCCATCAGCCAGCGTAGCCCACTGGCTGGCCGCTGTGAGGCAGTGGGCTGTGCCCCATCAGCCAGCGTAGCTCACTGGCTGGCGCTGTGAGGCAGTGGGCTGTGCCCCATCAGCCAGCGTAGCTCACCGGCTGGCCGCTGTGAGGCGGAGTGCTCTGCCCCATCAGCCAGCGTAGCTCACTGGCTGGCATTTGAGAGGCGGTGGTCTGTGCCCCATCAGCCAGTGTAGCTCACTGGCTGGCCGATGTTAGGTGGTGGCCTGTGCCCTATCAGCCAGCGTAGCTCAATGGCTGGCGCTGTGAGGCGGTGGGCTGTGCCCCATCAGCCAGCGTAGCTCACTGGCTTGCCGCTGTGAGGCGGTGGGCTGTGCCCCATCAGCCAGCGTAGCTCACTGGCTGGCCGCTGTGAGGCGGTGGGCTGTGCCCCATGAGCCAGTGTAGCTCACTGGCTGGCCGCTGTTAGGTGGTGGGCTGTGCTCTATCAGCCAGTGTAGCTCACTGGCTGGCGCTGTGAGACGGTGGGCTGTGCCCCATCAGCCAGCGTAGCTCACTGGCTGGCCGCTGAGAGGCGGTGGGCTGTGCCACATCAGCCAGCGTAGCTCACTGGCTGGCCGCTGTAAGGCGGTGGGCTGTGCCCCATCAGCCAGCGTAGCTCACCGGCTGGCTGCTGTGAGGCGGAGGGCTGTGCCCCATCAGCCAGCGTAGCTCACTGGCTGGCACTGTGAGGCGGCTGGCGGTGCCACATCAGCCAGCGTAGCTCACTGGCTGGCCGCTGTGAGGCGGTGGGCTGTGCCCCATCAGCCAGCGTAGCTCACTGGCTGGCCGCTGTGTGGCGGTGGGCTGTGCCCCATCAGCCAGTGTAGCTCACTGGCTGGCGCTGTGAGGCGGTGGGCTGTGCCCCATCAGCCAGAGTAGCTCACTGGCTGGTCGCTGTGAGGCGGCTGGCTGTGCCCCATCAGCCAGCGTAGCTCACTGGCTGGCCGCTGTGAGGCGGTGGGCTGTGCCCCATCAGCCAGCGTAGCTCACTGGCTGGCCGCTGTGAGGCGGTGGGCTGTGCCCCATCAGCCAGCGTTGCTCACTGGCTGGCGCTGTGAGGAGGTGGGCTGTGCCCCATCAGCCAGCGTAGCTCACTGGCTGGCCGCTGTGCGGCGGTGGGCTGTGCCCCATCAGTCAGCGTAGCCCACTGGCTGGCCGCTGTGAGGCGGTGGGCTGTGCCCCATCAGCCAGCGTAGCTCACTGGCTGGCACTGTGAGGCAGTGGGCTGTGCCCCATCAGCCAGCGTAGCTCACCGGCTGGCCGCAGTGAGGCGGAGGGCTGGGCCCCATCAGCCAGCGTAGCTCACTGGCTGGCCGCTGTGAGGCGGTGGTCTGTGCCCCATCAGACAGTGTAGCTCACTGGCTGGCCGATGTTAGGTGGTGGCCTGTGCCCCATCAGCCAGCGTAGCTCAATGGCTGGCGCTGTGAGGCGGTGGGCTGTGCCCCATCAGCCTGCGTAGCTCACTGGCTTGCCGCTGTGAGGCGGTGGGCTGTGCCCCATCAGCCAGCGTAGCTCACTGGCTGGCCGCTGTGAGGTGGTGGGCTTGCCCCATCAGCCAGTGTAGCTCACTGGCTGGCCGCTGTTAGGTGGTGGGCTGTGCCCTATCAGCCAGCGTAGCTCACTGGCTGGCCGCTGTGAGGCGGTGGGCTGCGCCCCATCAATCAGCGTAGCTCACTGGCTTGCCGCTGTGAGGCGATGGGCTGTGCCCCATGAGCCAGTGTAGCTCACTGGCTGGCCGCTGTTAGGTGGTGGGCTGTGCACTATGAGCCAGTGTAGCTCACTGGCTGGCGCTGTGAGACGGTGGGCTGTGCCCCATCAGCCAGCGTAGCTCACTGGCTGGCCGCTGAGAGGCGGTGGGCTGTGCCCCATCAGCCAGCGTAGCTCACTGGCTGGCCGCTGTAAGGCGGTGGGCTGTGCCCCATCAGCCAGCATAGCTCACCGGCTGGCCGCTGTGAGGCGGAGGGCTGTGCCCCATCAGCAGGCGTAGCTCACTGGCTGGCCGCTGTGAGGCGTTGTTCTGTGCCCCATCAGCCAGTGTAGCTCACTGGCTGGCCACTGTGAAGCGTTGGGCTGTGCCCCATCAGCCAGCGTAGCTCACTGGCTGGCTGTTGTGAGGCGGTGGGTTGTGCCCCATCAGCCAGCGTAGCTCACTGGCTGGTCGTTGTGAGACGGTGGGCTGTGCCCCAAGAGCCAGCGTAGCTCACCTGCTGGCCGCTGTGAGGCGGTGGGCTGTGCCCCATCAGCCAGCGTAGCTCACTGGCTGTTCGCTGTGAGGCGGTGGGCTGTGCCACATCAGCCAGTGTAGCTCACTGGCTGTTCGCTGTGATGCGGTGGACTGTGCCCCATCAGCCAGCGTAGCTCACTGGCTGGCCGCTGTGAGGCGGTAGGCTGTGCCGCATCAGCCAGCGTAGCTCACTGGCTGGCGCTGTGAGGCGGTGGGCTGTGCCCCATCAGCCAGTTTAGCTCACTGGCTGTCCGCTGTGAGGCGGTGGGCTGTGCCCCATCAGCCAGCGTAGCTCACTGGCTAGCCACTGTGAGGCGGTTTGCTGTGCCCCATCAGCCAGCGTAGCTCACCTGCTGGCCGCTGTGAGGCGGTGGGCTGTGCCCCATCAGCAAGCGTAGCTCACTGGCTGGCCAATGTGAAGCCTTGGGCTGTGCCCCATCAGCCAGCGTAGCTCACTGGCTGGCTGTTGTGAGGCGGTGGGTTGTGCCTCATCAGCCAGCGTAGCTCACTGGCTGGTCGTTGTGAGACGGTGGGCTGTGCCCCAAGAGCCAGCGTAGCTCACCTGCTGGCCGCTGTGAGGCGGTGGGCTGTGCCCCATCAGCAAGCGTAGCTCACTGGCTGGCCACTGTGAAGCGTTGGGCTGTGCCCCACCAGCCAGCGTAGCTCACTGGCTGGCTGTTGTGAGGCGGTGGGTTGTGCCCCATCAGCCAGCGTAGCTCACTGGCTGGTCGTTGTGAGACGGTGGGCTGTGCCCCAAGAGCCAGTGTAGCTCACTGGCTGGGCGCTGTGAGGCAGTGGGCTGTGCCCATCAGCCAGCGTAGCTCACTGGCTGGCCGCTGTGAGGCGGTGGGCTGTGCCCCAGCAGCCAGCGTAGCTCACTGGCTGGCCGCTGTGTGGCGGTGGGCTGTGCCCCATCAGCCAGTGTAGCCCACAGGCTGGCGCTGTGAGGCAGTGGGCTTTGCCCCCTCAGCCAGCGTAGCTCACTGGCTGCCCGCTGTGAGGCGGTGGGCTGTGCCCCATCAGCCAGCGTAGCTCACTGGCTGGCGCAGTGAGGCGGCTGGCTGTGCCACATCAGCCAGCGTAGCTCACTGGCTGGCCACTGTGAGGCGGTGGGCTGTGCCCCAACAGCAAGCGTAGCTCACTGGCTAGCCGCTGTGAAGCGTTGGGCTGTGCCCCATCAGCCAGCGTAGCTCACTGGCTGGCCGTTGTGAGGCGGTGGGCTGTGCCCCATCAGCCAGCGTAGCTCACTGGCTGGTCGCTGTGAGGCGGTGGGCTGTGCCCCAAGAGCCAGCGTAGCTCACTGGCTGGCCGCTGTGAGGCAGTGGCCTGTGCCCCATCAGCCATCGTAGCTCACTGGCTGGCGCTGTGAGGCGGTGGGCTGTGCCCCATCAGCCAGCGTATCTCACTGGCTGGCCGCTGTGAGGCGGTGGGCTGTGCCCCATCAGCCATCGTAGCTCACTGGCTGTCCGCTGTGAGGCGGTGGGCTGTGCCCCATCAGCCAGCGTAGCTCAATGGCTGGTCGCTGTGAGGTTGTGGGCTGTGCCCCATCAGCCAGCGTAGCTCACTGGCTGGCCGCTGTGAGGCGGTGGGCTGTGCCACATCAGCCGGCGTTGCTCACTGGCTGGCTGCTGTGAGGCGGTGGGCTGTGCCCCATCAGCCAGTGTAGCTCACTGGCTGGCGCTGTGAGGCGGCTGGCTGTGCCCCATCAGCCAGCGTAGCTCACTGGCTGGCCGCTGTGAGGCGGTGGGCTGTTCCTCCATGAGCCAGTGTATCTCACTGGCTGGCCGCTGTTAGGTGGTGGGCTGTACCCTATCAGCCAGTGGAACTCACTGGCTGGCGCTGTGAGACGGTGGGATGTGCCCCATCAGCCAGCGTAGCTCACTGGCTGGCCGCTGTGAGGCGGTGGGCTTTGCCCCATCAGCCAGCGTAGCTCACTGGCTGGCCGCTGTGAGGCGGTGGGCTGTGCCCCATCAGCCAGTGTAGCTCACTGGCTGGCCGCTGTAAGGTGGTGGGCTGTGTCCTATCAGCCAGCGTAGCTCACTGGCTGGCACTGTGAGGCGGTGGGGTGTGCCCCATCAACCAGCGTAGCTCACTGGCTGGCCGCTGTGAGGCGGTGGGCTGTGCCCCATCAGTCAGCGTAGCTCACTGGCTGGCCGCTGTGAGGCGGTGGGCTGTGCCTCATCAGCCAGTGTCACTCACTGGCTGGTCGCTGTGAGGCGGTGGGCTGTGCCCCATCATCCAGCGTAGCTCACAGGCTGGCCGCTGTGAGGCGGTGGGCTGTGCCCCATCAGCCAGCGTAGCTCACTGGCTGGCGCTGTGAGGCGGTGGGCTGTGCCCCATCAGCCAGCGTAGCTCACTGGCTGGTCGCTGTGAGGCGGTGGGCTGTGCCCCATCAGCCAGCGTAGCTCACTGGCTGGCGCTGTGGGGCGGTTTGCTGTGCCCCATCAGCCAGCGTAGCTCACTGGCTGGCCGCTGTGAGGTGGTGGGCTGTGCCCCATCAGCCAGCGTAGCTCACTGGCTGGCCGTTGTGAGGCGGTGGGCTGTGCCACATCAGCCAGTGTAGCTCACTGGCTGTTCGCTGTGATGCGGTGGACTGTGCCCCATCAGCCAGCGTAGCTCACTGTCTGGCCGCTGTGAGGCGGTAGGCTGTGCCCCATCAGCCAGCGTAGCTCACTGGCTGGCGCTGTGAGGCGGTGGGCTGTGCCCCATCAGCCAGCGTAGCTCACTGGCTGTCCGCTGTGAGGCGGTGGGCTGTGCCCCATCAGCCAGCGTAGCTCACTGGCTAGCCACTGTGAGGCGGTGTACTGTGCCCCATCAGCCAGCGTAGCTCACCTGCTGGCCGCTGTGAGGCGGTGGGCTGTGGCCCATCAGCAAGCGTACCTCACTGGCTGGCCACAGTGAAGCGTTGGGCTTTGCCCCATCAGCCAGCGTAGCTCACTGGCTGGCTGTTGTGAGGCGGTGGGTTGTGCCCCATCAGCCAGCGTAGCTCACTGGCTGGTCGTTGTGAGACGGTGGGCTGTGCCCCAAGAGCCAGCGTAGCTCACCTGCTGGCCGCTGTGAGGCGGTGGGCTGTGCCCCATCAGCAAGCGTAGCTCACTGGCTGGCCACTGTGAAGCGTTGGGCTGTGCCCCATCAGCCAGCGTAGCTCACTGGCTGGCTGTTGTGAGGCGGTGGGTTGTGCCCCATCAGCCAGCGTAGCTCATTGGCTGGTCGTTGTGAGAAGGTGGGCTGTGCCCCAAGAGCCAGCGTAGCTCACTGGCTGGGCGCTGTGAGGCAGTGGGCTGTGCCCATCAGCCAGCGTAGCTCACTGGCTGGCCGCTGTGAGGCGGTGGGCTGTGCCCCAGCAGCCAGCGTAGCTCACTGGCTGGCCGCTGTGTGGCGGTGGGCTGTGCCCCATCAGCCAGTGTAGCCCACAGGCTGGCGCTGTGAGGCGGTGGGCTTTGCCCCCTCAGCCAGCGTAGCTCACTGGCTGCCCGCTGTGAGGCGGTGGGCTGTGCCCCATCAGCCAGCGTAGCTCACTGGCTGGCGCAGTGAGGCGGCTGGCTGTGCCACATCAGCCAGCGTAGCTCACTGGCTGGCCACTGTGAGGCGGTGGGCTGTGCCCCATCAGCAAGCGTAGCTCACTGGCTGGCCGCTGTGAAGCGTTGGGCTGTGCCACATCAGCCAGCGTAGCTCACTGGCTGGCCGTTGTGAGGCGGTGGGCTGTGCCCCATCAGCCAGCGTAGCTCACTGGCTGGTCGCTGTGAGGCGGTGGGCTGTGCCCCAAGAGCCAGCGTAGCTCACTGGCTGGCCGCTGTGAGGCAGTGGCCTGTGCCCCATCAGCCATCGTAGCTCACTGGCTGGCGCTGTGAGGCGGTGGGCTGTGCCCCATCAGCCAGCGTATCTCACTGGCTGGCCGCTGTGAGGCGGTGGGCTGTGCCCCATCAGCCATCGTAGCTCACTGGCTGTCCGCTGTGAGGCTGTGGGCTGTGCCACATCAGCCAGCGTAGCTCACTGGCTGGCACTGTGAGGCGGGTGGCTGTGCCCCATCAGCCAGCGTAGCTCACTGGCTGACCGCTGTGAGGCGGTGGGCTGTGCCCCATCAGCCAGCGTAGCTCACTGGCTGGCCGCTGTGTGGCGGTGGGCTGTGCCCCATCAGCCAGTGTAGCCCACTGGCTGGCGCTGTGAGGCGGTGGGCTGTGCCCCATCAGCCAGAGTAGCTCACTGGCTGGTCGCTGTGAGGCGGCTGGATGTGCCCCATCAGCCAGCGTAGCTCACTGGCTGGCCGCTGTGAGGCGGTGGGCTGTGCCCCATCAGCCAGCGTAGCTCACTGGCTGGCCGCTGTGAGGCGGTGGGCTGTGCCCCATCAGCCAGCGTTGCTCACAGGCTGGCGCTGTGAGGAGGTGGGCTGTGCCCCATCAGCCAGCGTAGCTCACTGGCTGGCCGCTGTGCGGCGGTGGGCTGTGCCCCATCAGCCAGCGTAGCCCACTGGCTGGCCGCTGTGAGGCAGTGGGCTGTGCCCCATCAGCCAGCGTAGCTCACTGGCTGGCGCTGTGAGGCAGTGGGCTGTGCCCCATCAGCCAGCGTAGCTCACCGGCTGGCCGCTGTGAGGCGGAGTGCTCTGCCCCATCAGCCAGCGTAGCTCACTGGCTGGCATTTGTGAGGCGGTGGTCTGTGCCCCATCAGCCAGTGTAGCTCACTGGCTGGCCGATGTTAGGTGGTGGCCTGTGCCCTATCAGCCAGCGTAGCTCAATGGCTGGCGCTGTGAGGCGGTGGGCTGTGCCCCATCAGCCAGCGTAGCTCACTGGCTTGCCGCTGTGAGGCGGTGGGCTGTGCCCCATCAGCCAGCGTAGCTCACTGGCTGGCCGCTGTGAGGCGGTGGGCTGTGCCCCATGAGCCAGTGTAGCTCACTGGCTGGCCGCTGTTAGGTGGTGGGCTGTGCTCTATCAGCCAGTGTAGCTCACTGGCTGGCGCTGTGAGACGGTGGGCTGTGCCCCATCAGCCAGCGTAGCTCACTGGCTGGCCGCTGAGAGGCGGTGGGCTGTGCCACATCAGCCAGCGTAGCTCACTGGCTGGCCGCTGTAAGGCGGTGGGCTGTGCCCCATCAGCCAGCGTAGCTCACCGGCTGGCTGCTGTGAGGCGGAGGGCTGTGCCCCATCAGCCAGCGTAGCTCACTGGCTGGCACTGTGAGGCGGCTGGCGGTGCCACATCAGCCAGCGTAGCTCACTGGCTGGCCGCTGTGAGGCGGTGGGCTGTGCCCCATCAGCCAGCGTAGCTCACTGGCTGGCCGCTGTGTGGCGGTGGGCTGTGCCCCATCAGCCAGTGTAGCTCACTGGCTGGCGCTGTGAGGCGGTGGGCTGTGCCCCATCAGCCAGAGTAGCTCACTGGCTGGTCGCTGTGAGGCGGCTGGCTGTGCCCCATCAGCCAGCGTAGCTCACTGGCTGGCCGCTGTGAGGCGGTGGGCTGTGCCCCATCAGCCAGCGTAGCTCACTGGCTGGCCGCTGTGAGGCGGTGGGCTGTGCCCCATCAGCCAGCGTTGCTCACTGGCTGGCGCTGTGAGGAGGTGGGCTGTGCCCCATCAGCCAGCGTAGCTCACTGGCTGGCCGCTGTGCGGCGGTGGGCTGTGCCCCATCAGTCAGCGTAGCCCACTGGCTGGCCGCTGTGAGGCGGTGGGCTGTGCCCCATCAGCCAGCGTAGCTCACTGGCTGGCACTGTGAGGCAGTGGGCTGTGCCCCATCAGCCAGCGTAGCTCACCGGCTGGCCGCAGTGAGGCGGAGGGCTGGGCCCCATCAGCCAGCGTAGCTCACTGGCTGGCCGCTGTGAGGCGGTGGTCTGTGCCCCATCAGACAGTGTAGCTCACTGGCTGGCCGATGTTAGGTGGTGGCCTGTGCCCCATCAGCCAGCGTAGCTCAATGGCTGGCCGCTGTGAGGTGGTGGGCTTGCCCCATCAGCCAGTGTAGCTCACTGGCTGGCCGCTGTTAGGTGGTGGGCTGTGCCCTATCAGCCAGCGTAGCTCACTGGCTGGCCGCTGTGAGGCGGTGGGCTGCGCCCCATCAATCAGCGTAGCTCACTGGCTTGCCGCTGTGAGGCGATGGGCTGTGCCCCATGAGCCAGTGTAGCTCACTGGCTGGCCGCTGTTAGGTGGTGGGCTGTGCACTATGAGCCAGTGTAGCTCACTGGCTGGCGCTGTGAGACGGTGGGCTGTGCCCCATCAGCCAGCGTAGCTCACTGGCTGGCCGCTGAGAGGCGGTGGGCTGTGCCCCATCAGCCAGCGTAGCTCACTGGCTGGCCGCTGTAAGGCGGTGGGCTGTGCCCCATCAGCCAGCATAGCTCACCGGCTGGCCGCTGTGAGGCGGAGGGCTGTGCCCCATCAGCCAGCGTAGCTCACTGGCTGGCCGCTGTGTGGCGGTGGGCTGTGCCCCATCAGCCAGTGTAGCTCACTGGCTGGCGCTGTGAGGCGGTGGGCTGTGCCCCATCAGCCAGAGTAGCTCACTGGCTGGTCGCTGTGAGGCGGCTGGATGTGCCCCATCAGCCAGCGTAGCTCACTGGCTGGCCGCTGTGAGGCGGTGGGCTGTGCCCCATCAGCCAGCGTAGCTCACTGGCTGGCCGCTGTGAGGCGGTGGGCTGTGCCCCATCAGCCAGCGTTGCTCACAGGCTGGCGCTGTGAGGAGGTGGGCTGTGCCCCATCAGCCAGCGTAGCTCACTGGCTGGCCGCTGTGCGGCGGTGGGCTGTGCCCCATCAGCCAGCGTAGCCCACTGGCTGGCCGCTGTGAGGCAGTGGGCTGTGCCCCATCAGCCAGCGTAGCTCACTGGCTGGCGCTGTGAGGCAGTGGGCTGTGCCCCATCAGCCAGCGTAGCTCACCGGCTGGCCGCTGTGAGGCGGAGTGCTCTGCCCCATCAGCCAGCGTAGCTCACTGGCTGGCATTTGTGAGGCGGTGGTCTGTGCCCCATCAGCCAGTGTAGCTCACTGGCTGGCCGATGTTAGGTGGTGGCCTGTGCCCTATCAGCCAGCGTAGCTCAATGGCTGGCGCTGTGAGGCGGTGGGCTGTGCCCCATCAGCCAGCGTAGCTCACTGGCTTGCCGCTGTGAGGCGGTGGGCTGTGCCCCATCAGCCAGCGTAGCTCACTGGCTGGCCGCTGTGAGGCGGTGGGCTGTGCCCCATGAGCCAGTGTAGCTCACTGGCTGGCCGCTGTTAGGTGGTGGGCTGTGCTCTATCAGCCAGTGTAGCTCACTGGCTGGCGCTGTGAGACGGTGGGCTGTGCCCCATCAGCCAGCGTAGCTCACTGGCTGGCCGCTGAGAGGCGGTGGGCTGTGCCACATCAGCCAGCGTAGCTCACTGGCTGGCCGCTGTAAGGCGGTGGGCTGTGCCCCATCAGCCAGCGTAGCTCACCGGCTGGCTGCTGTGAGGCGGAGGGCTGTGCCCCATCAGCCAGCGTAGCTCACTGGCTGGCACTGTGAGGCGGCTGGCGGTGCCACATCAGCCAGCGTAGCTCACTGGCTGGCCGCTGTGAGGCGGTGGGCTGTGCCCCATCAGCCAGCGTAGCTCACTGGCTGGCCGCTGTGTGGCGGTGGGCTGTGCCCCATCAGCCAGTGTAGCTCACTGGCTGGCGCTGTGAGGCGGTGGGCTGTGCCCCATCAGCCAGAGTAGCTCACTGGCTGGTCGCTGTGAGGCGGCTGGCTGTGCCCCATCAGCCAGCGTAGCTCACTGGCTGGCCGCTGTGAGGCGGTGGGCTGTGCCCCATCAGCCAGCGTAGCTCACTGGCTGGCCGCTGTGAGGCGGTGGGCTGTGCCCCATCAGCCAGCGTTGCTCACTGGCTGGCGCTGTGAGGAGGTGGGCTGTGCCCCATCAGCCAGCGTAGCTCACTGGCTGGCCGCTGTGCGGCGGTGGGCTGTGCCCCATCAGTCAGCGTAGCCCACTGGCTGGCCGCTGTGAGGCGGTGGGCTGTGCCCCATCAGCCAGCGTAGCTCACTGGCTGGCACTGTGAGGCAGTGGGCTGTGCCCCATCAGCCAGCGTAGCTCACCGGCTGGCCGCAGTGAGGCGGAGGGCTGGGCCCCATCAGCCAGCGTAGCTCACTGGCTGGCCGCTGTGAGGCGGTGGTCTGTGCCCCATCAGACAGTGTAGCTCACTGGCTGGCCGATGTTAGGTGGTGGCCTGTGCCCCATCAGCCAGCGTAGCTCAATGGCTGGCCGCTGTGAGGTGGTGGGCTTGCCCCATCAGCCAGTGTAGCTCACTGGCTGGCCGCTGTTAGGTGGTGGGCTGTGCCCTATCAGCCAGCGTAGCTCACTGGCTGGCCGCTGTGAGGCGGTGGGCTGCGCCCCATCAATCAGCGTAGCTCACTGGCTTGCCGCTGTGAGGCGATGGGCTGTGCCCCATGAGCCAGTGTAGCTCACTGGCTGGCCGCTGTTAGGTGGTGGGCTGTGCACTATGAGCCAGTGTAGCTCACTGGCTGGCGCTGTGAGACGGTGGGCTGTGCCCCATCAGCCAGCGTAGCTCACTGGCTGGCCGCTGAGAGGCGGTGGGCTGTGCCCCATCAGCCAGCGTAGCTCACTGGCTGGCCGCTGTAAGGCGGTGGGCTGTGCCCCATCAGCCAGCATAGCTCACCGGCTGGCCGCTGTGAGGCGGAGGGCTGTGCCCCATCAGCAGGCGTAGCTCACTGGCTGGCCGCTGTGAGGCGTTGTTCTGTGCCCCATCAGCCAGTGTAGCTCACTGGCTGGCCACTGTGAAGCGTTGGGCTGTGCCCCATCAGCCAGCGTAGCTCACTGGCTGGCTGTTGTGAGGCGGTGGGTTGTGCCCCATCAGCCAGCGTAGCTCACTGGCTGGTCGTTGTGAGACGGTGGGCTGTGCCCCAAGAGCCAGCGTAGCTCACCTGCTGGCCGCTGTGAGGCGGTGGGCTGTGCCCCATCAGCAAGCGTAGCTCACTGGCTGGCCACTGTGAAGCGTTGGGCTGTGCCCCATCAGCCAGCGTAGCTCACTGGCTGGCTGTTGTGAGGCGGTGGGTTGTGCCCCATCAGCCAGCGTAGCTCATTGGCTGGTCGTTGTGAGAAGGTGGGCTGTGCCCCAAGAGCCAGCGTAGCTCACTGGCTGGGCGCTGTGAGGCAGTGGGCTGTGCCCATCAGCCAGCGTAGCTCACTGGCTGGCCGCTGTGATTCGGTGGGCTGTGCCCCAGCAGCCAGCGTAGCTCACTGGCTGGCCGCTGTGTGGCGGTGGGCTGTGCCCCATCAGCCAGTGTAGCCCACAGGCTGGCGCTGTGAGGCGGTGGGCTTTGCCCCCTCAGCCAGCGTAGCTCACTGGCTGCCCGCTGTTAGGCGGTGGGCTGTGCCCCATCAGCCAGCGTAGCTCACTGGCTGGCGCAGTGAGGCGGCTGGCTGTGCCACATCAGCCAGCGTAGCTCACTGGCTGGCCACTGTGAGGCGGTGGGCTGTGCCCCATCAGCAAGCGTAGCTCACTGGCTGGCCGCTGTGAAGCGTTGGGCTGTGCCACATCAGCCAGCGTAGCTCACTGGCTGGCCGTTGTGAGGCGGTGGGCTGTGCCCCATCAGCCAGCGTAGCTCACTGGCTGGTCGCTGTGAGGCGGTGGGCTGTGCCCCAAGAGCCAGCGTAGCTCACTGGCTGGCCGCTGTGAGGCAGTGGCCTGTGCCCCATCAGCCATCGTAGCTCACTGGCTGGCGCTGTGAGGCGGTGGGCTGTGCCCCATCAGCCAGCGTATCTCACTGGCTGGCCGCTGTGAGGCGGTGGGCTGTGCCCCATCAGCCATCGTAGCTCACTGGCTGTCCGCTGTGAGGCTGTGGGCTGTGCCACATCAGCCAGCGTAGCTCACTGGCTGGCACTGTGAGGCGGCTGGCTGTGCCCCATCAGCCAGCGTAGCTCACTGGCTGACCGCTGTGAGGCGGTGGGCTGTGCCCCATCAGCCAGCGTAGCTACCTGGCTGGCCGCTGTGTGGCGGTGGGCTGTGCCCCATCAGCCAGTGTAGCTCACTGTCTGGCGCTGTGAGGCGGTGGGCTGTGCCCCATCAGCCAGAGTAGCTCACTGGCTGGTCGCTGTGAGGCGGCTGGATGTGCCCCATCAGCCAGCGTAGCTCACTGGCTGGCCGCTGTGAGGCGGTGGGCTGTGCCCCATCAGCCAGCGTAGCTCACTGGCTGGCCGCTGTGAGGCGGTGGGCTGTGCCCCATCAGCCAGCGTTGCTCACAGGCTGGCGCTGTGAGGAGGTGGGCTGTGCCCCATCAGCCAGCGTAGCTCACTGGCTGGCCGCTGTGCGGCGGTGGGCTGTGCCCCATCAGCCAGCGTAGCCCACTGGCTGGCCGCTGTGAGGCGGTTGGCTGTGCCCCATCAGCCAGCGTAGCTCACTGGCTGGCGCTGTGAGGCAGTGGGCTGTGCCCCATCAGCCAGCGTAGCTCACCGGCTGGCCGCTGTGAGGCGGAGTGCTCTGCCCCATCAGCCAGCGTAGCTCACTGGCTGGCATTTGTGAGGCGGTGGTCTGTGTCCCATCAGCCAGTGTAGCTCACTGGCTGGCCGATGTTAGGTGGTGGCCTGTGCCCTATCAGCCAGCGTAGCTCAATGGCTGGCGCTGTGAGGCAGTGGGCTGTGCCCCATCAGCCAGCGTAGCTCACTGGCTTGCCGCTGTGAGGCGGTGGGCTGTGCCCCATCAGCCAGCGTAGCTCACTGGCTGGCCGCTGTGAGGTGGTGGGCTTGCCCCATCAGCCAGTGTAGCTCACTGGCTGGCCGCTGTTAGGTGGTGGGCTGTGCCCTATCAGCCAGCGTAGCTCACTGGCTGGCCGCTGTGTGGCGGTGGGCTTCACCCCATCAGTCAGCGTAGCTCACTGGCTTGCCGCTGTGAGGCGGTGGGCTGTGCCCCATGAGCCAGTGTAGCTCACTGGCTGGACGCTGTTAGGTGGTGGGCTGTGCTCTATCAGCCAGTGTAGCTCACTGGCTGGCACTGTGAGACGGTGGGCTGTGCCCCATCAGCCAGCGTAGCTCACTGGCTGGCCGCTGAGAGGCGGTGGGCTGTGCCACATCAGCCAGCGTAGCTCACTGGCTGGCCGCTGTAAGGCGGTGGGCTGTGCCCCATCAGCCAGCGTAGCTCACCGGCTGGCCGCTGTGAGGCGGAGGGCTGTGCCCCATCAGCCAGCGTAGCTCACTGGCTGGCACTGTGAGGCGGCTGGCTGTGCCACATCAGCCAGCGTAGCTCACTGGCTGGCCGCTGTGAGGCGGTGGGCTGTGCCCCATCAGCCAGCGTAGCTCACTGGCTGGCCGCTGTGTGGCGGTGGGCTGTGCCCCATCAGCCAGTGTAGCTCACTGGCTGGCGCTGTGAGGCGGTGGGCTGTGCCCCATCAGCCAGAGTAGCTCACTGGCTGGTCGCTGTGAGGCGGCTGGCTGTGCCCCATCAGCCAGCGTAGCTCACTGGCTGGCCGCTGTGAGGCGGTGGGCTGTGCCCCATCAGCCAGCGTAGCTCACTGGCTGGCCGCTGTGAGGCGGTGGGCTGTGCCCCATCAGCCAGCGTTGCTCACTGGCTGGCGCTGTGAGGAGGTGGGCTGTGCCCCATCAGCCAGCGTAGCTCACTGGCTGGCCGCTGTGCGGCGGTGGGCTGTGCCCCATCAGTCAGCGTAGCCCACTGGCTGGCCGCTGTGAGGCGGTGGGCTGTGCCCCATCAGCCAGCGTAGCTCACTGGCTGGCACTGTGAGGCAGTGGGCTGTGCCCCATCAGCCAGCGTAGCTCACCGGCTGGCCGCAGTGAGGCGGAGGGCTGGGCCCCATCAGCCAGCGTAGCTCACTGGCTGGCCGCTGTGAGGCGGTGGTCTGTGCCCCATCAGCCAGTGTAGCTCACTGGCTGGCCGATGTTAGGTGGTGGCCTGTACCCTATCAGCCAGCGTAGCTCAATGGCTGGCGCTGTGAGGCGGTGGGCTGTGCCCCATCAGCCTGCGTAGCTCACTGGCTTGCCGCTGTGAGGCGGTGGGCTGTGCCCCATCAGCCAGCGTAGCTCACTGGCTGGCCGCTGTGAGGTGGTGGGCTTGCCCCATCAGCCAGTGTAGCTCACTGGCTGGCCGCTGTAAGGTGGTGGGCTGTGCCCTATCAGCCAGCGTAGCTCACTGGCTGGCCGCTGTGAGGCGGTGGGCTGCGCCCCATCAATCAGCGTAGCTCACTGGCTTGCCGCTGTGAGGCGATGGTCTGTGCCCCATGAGCCAGTGTAGCTCACTGGCTGGCCGCTGTTAGGTGGTGGGCTGTGCACTATGAACCAGTGTAGCTCACTGGCTGGCGCTGTGAGACGGTCGGCTGTGCCCCATCAGCCAGCGTAGCTCACTGGCTGGCCGCTGAGAGGCGGTGGGCTGTGCCCCATCAGCCAGCGTAGCTCACTGGCTGGCCGCTGTAAGGCGGTGGGCTGTGCCCCATCAGCCAGCATAGCTCACCGGCTGGCCGCTGTGAGGCGGAGGGCTGTGCCCCATCAGCCAGCGTAGCTCACTGGCTGGCCGCTGTGAGGCGTTGTTCTGTGCCCCATCAGCCAGTGTAGCTCACTGGCTGGCCGATGTTAGGTGGTGGCCTGTGCCCTATCAGCCAGCGTAGCTCAATGGCTGGCGCTGTGAGGCGGTGGGCTGTGCCCCATCAGCCAGCGTAGCTCACTAGCTGGCCGCTGTGAGGCGGTGGGCTGTGCCACATCAGCCAGCGTAGCTCACTGGCTGGCCGCTGTCAGGTGGTGGGCTTGCCCCATCAGCCAGTGTAGCTCACTGGCTGGCCGCTGTTAGGTGGTGGGCTGTGCCCTATCAGCTAGCGTAGCTCACTGGCTGGCCGCTGTGAGGCGGTGGGCTGCGCCACATCAGTCAGCGTAGCTCACTGGCTTGCCGCTGTGAGGCGGTGGGCTGTGCCCCATGAGCCAGTGTAGCTCACTGGCTGGCCGCTGTTAGGTGGTGGGCTGTGCCCTATCAGCCAGCGTAGCTCACTGGCTGGCGCTGTGAGACGGTGGGCTGTGCCCCATCAGCCAGCGTAGCTCACTGGCTGGCCGCTGAGAGGCGGTGGGCTGTGCCCCATCAGCCAGCGTGGCTCACTGGCTGGCCGCTGTGAGGCGGTGGGCTGTGCCCCATCAGCCAACGTAGCTCACTGGCTGGCCGCTGTGAGGCGGTGGGCTGTGCCCCATCAGCCAGTGTAGCTCACTGGCTGGCCGCTGTTAGGTGGTGGGCTGTGCCCTATAAGCCAGCGTAGCTCACTGGCTGTCTCTGTGAGGCGTGGGGTGTGCCCCATCAGCCAGCGTAGCTCACTGGCTGGCCGCTGCGAGGCGGTGGACTGTGCCCCATCAGCCAGCGTAGCTCACTGGCTGGTCGCTGTGAGGCGGTGGGCTGTGCCCCATCAGCCAGCATTGCTTACTGGCTGGCCGCTGTGAGGTTGTGGCTGTGCCCCATCAGCCAGCGTAGCTCACTTGCTGGCCTCTATGAGGCGGTGGGCTGTGCCCCATCAGCCAGCGTAGCTCACTGGCTGGCGATGTGAGGCGGTGGGCTGTGCCACATCAGCCAGCGTAGCTCCCTGGCTGGCCGCTGTGAGGTGGTGGACTGTGCCACATCAGCCAGCGTAGCTCACTGGCTGGCCGCTGTGAGGCAGTGGGCTGTGCCCCATCAGCCAGCGTAACTCACTGGCTGGCCGCTGTGAGGTGGTGGACTGTGCCCCATCAGCCAGCATAGCTCACTGGCTGGCCGCTGTGAGGCGGTGGGCTGTGCCCCATCAGCCAGCGTAGCTCACTGGCTGGCCGCTGTGAGGTGGTGGGCTGTGCCCCATCAGCCAGCGTAGCTCACTAGCTGGCCGCTGTGAATCGGTGGGCTGTGCCCCATCAGCCAGTGTAGCTCACTGGCTGGCCGCTGTGAGGCGGTGGGCTGTGCCCCATCAGCCAGTGTCGCTCACTGGCTGACCGCTGTGAGGCGGTGGGCTGTGCCCCATCAGCCAGCGTAGCTCACTGGCTGGCCGCTGTGAGGTGGTGGGCTGTGCCACATCAGCCAGCGTAGCTCACTGGCTGGCCGCTGTGAGGCGGTGGGCTGTGCCCCATCAGCCAGTGTTGCTCACTGGCTGGCCGCTGTGAGGCAGTGGGATGTGCCCCATCAGCCAGTGTAGCTCACTGGCTGTCCGCTGTGAGGCGGTGGGCTGTGCCCCATCAGCCAGCGTAGCTCACTGGCTGGCCGCTGTGAGGTGGTGGGCTGTGCCCCATCAGCCAGCGTAGCTCAATGGTTGGCCGCTGTGAGGCGGTGGGCTGTGCCCCTTCAGCCAGTGTAACTCACTGGCTGGACGCTGTGAGGCGGTGGGCTGTGCCCCATCAGCCAGCGTAGCTCACTGGCTGGCCGCTGTGAGGCGGTGGGCTTTGCCCCATCAGCCAGCGTAGCTCACTGGCTGGCCGCTGTGAGGCGGTGGGCTGTGCCCCATCAGCCAGCGTAGCTCACTGGCTGGCCGCTGTGAGGCAGTGGGCTGTGCCCCATCAGCCAGTGTAGCTCACTGGCTGGCCGCTGTGAGGCGGTAGGCTGTGCCTCATCAGCTAGCGTAGCTCACTGGCTGGCCGCTGTGAGGCGGTGGGCTGTGCCCCATCAGCCAGTGTCTCTCACTGGCTGGTTGCTGTGAGGCGGTGTGCTGTGCCCCATCAGCCAGCGTAGCTCACTGGCTTGCCGCTGTGAGGCGGTGGGCTGTGCCCCATGAGCCAGTGTAGCTCACTGGCTGGCCGCTGTTAGGTGGTGGGCTGTGCCCTATCAGCCAGCGTAGCTCAATGGCTGGCGCTGTGAGACGGTGGGCTGTGCCCCATCAGCCAGCGTAGCTCACTGGCTGGCCGCTGAGAGGCGGTGGGCTGTGCCCCATCAGCCAGCGTAGCTCACTGGCTGGCCGCTGTGAGGCGGTGGGCTGTGCCCCATCAGCCAACGTAGCTCACTGGCTGGCCGCTGTGAGGCGTTGGGCTGTGCCCCATCAGCCAGTGTAGCTCACTGGCTGGCCGCTGTTAGGTGGTGGGCTGTGCCCTATATGCCAGCGTAGCTCACTGGCTGTCTCTGTGAGGCGTGTGGTGTGCCCCATCAGCCAGCGTAGCTCACTGGCTGGCCGCTGTGAGGCGGTGGGCTGTGCCCTATCAGCCAGCGTAGCTCACTGGCTGGTCCCTGTGAGGCGGTGGGCTGTGCCCCATCAGCCAGCGTAGCTTACTGACTGGCCGCTGTGAGGCGGTGGCTGTGCCCCATCAGCCAGCGTAGCTCACTGGCTGGCCGCTGTGAGGCGGTGGGCTGTGCTCCATCAGCCAGCGTAGCTCACTGGCTGGCGATGTGAGGCGGTGGGCTGTTCCACATCAGCCAGCGTAGCTCACTGGCTGGCCGCTGTGAGGTGGTGGACTGTGCCCCATCAGCCAGCGTAGCTCACTGGCTGGCCGCTGTGAGGCGGTGGGCTTTGCCCCATCAGCCAGCGTAGCTCACTGGCTGGCCGCTGTGAGGCGGTGGGCTGTGCCCCATCAGCCAGCGTAGCTCACTGGCTGGCCGCTGTGAGGCAGTGGGCTGTGCCCCATCAGCCAGTGTAGCTCACTGGCTGGCCGCTGTGAGGCGGTGGGCTGTGCCTCATCAGCTAGCGTAGCTCACTGACTGGCCGCTGTGAGGCGGTGGGCTGTGCCCCATCAGCCAGTGTCGCTCACTGGCTGGTTGCTGTGAGGCGGTGTGCTGTGCCCCATCAGCCAGCGTAGCTCACTGGCTTGCCGCTGTGAGTCGGTGGGCTGTGCCCCATGAGCCAGTGTAGCTCACTGGCTGGCCGCTGTTAGGTGGTGGGCTGTGCCCTATCAGCCAGCGTAGCTCACTGGCTGGCTCACTGAGCTGTGCCCCATCAGCCAGTGTAGCTCACTGGCTGGCCGCTGTGAGGCGGTGGGCTGTGCCCCATCAGCCAGCTTAGCTCACTGGCTGGCCGCTGTGAGGCGGTGGGCTGTGTCCCATCAGCCAGCGTAGCTCACTGGCTGGCCGCTGTGAGGCGGTGGGCTGTGCCCCATCAGCCAGCGTAGCTCACTGGCCGGCCGTTGTGAGGCGGTGGGCTGTGCCCTATCAGCCAGCGTAGCTCACTGGCTGGCGCTGTGAGGCGGTGGGTTGTGCCCCATCAGCCAGCCAGTGAGCTACACGATCGCGAGCTACTCTGCGTGACGTGACGTGGCACGGCAGTGCACATGCCTTCTCTTCAGACGGTGTTGGTTCAACGCCATCACAAATAAAAAACTGAGTAAAATTCTGAATGAACAACCTGGAACAAATACGAAAAAACCACCGCAAAGCATCGATTTCACCGAAGAAAAAAACCCTATATAACCACCACTGTCAATTCTTTGTCCTACTTTTTTTTTTCCTTTTGCTTTCTAAAAGGATTTTGCACACTCTTGTTAACCGAACGCAGCTGTGTTCTGCAAGATTCTGAGTTGTTCAACGGTAACAGCACTTTCTCTGAAAAGCGCATTTATGACAGCATGAAAAGCGCATGTGACGAGTTATGATGCTCTCATGCTGACATTTTAAGAAGAAATTAATGGTTAAATACTAGCCGCGGTGGAGTAGCCGAGCGACCTAAAGCGCTTCGCTGCGGAGCGCGCGGTTGCTCGCCGTGGAGGTTCGAGTCCTCCCTGGGGCATAAGTGTGTGTGTTGTCCTTAGGTTAGTTTACCTAGGTTTAAGTAGTTTGTAAGCTACGGACTGATGACCACGCAGTTTGGTCCGATAGATTTACAAACATTTGAATATTTTGGTTGAAAACTAAAAGATTTTTATGCTCAGCAAAGTGCAACCACAACGCCAGAGTGTGCCCATGTTTTGCAAACAACTGAGACACCATTTAGTCGCACTGTAAGGACAACCGACCTAAAATTATATCATGTGTTACTACTACATAAAAACATCGAATAGTGTGCTTTCGAAGTCTCTCATTCCTCGCCTAATCTTTTGATCAAATGTCCTCAAATGTTTATCTTTCCTGCCCTTACTCGAATAACCTTTGACAAAATTTATTTTTAGACGACAATAACACGTCGATCATCGATTGGCATCATAATCAGTTTGGAATCAGTTCGATTCTACAGGGACAGATTTGGTAAGCTACCAGAACGATGTCAGACTTTCCCATAATCAGAGAGACTATAGCAAGTAACCACAAGAGGTTTCTTGTTGTTTTCGATGTGGATTTGTGGAACTCCTGACAAGAAAACAGCTAAATTCTACACCAAACAGAGCCGTATCATTGACCAAAGCCACCTCTTCGTTGCAGACGACAACTTTAGCTTGCTTTTTTTTTTTTTTTTTTTTTTTTTTTTGGCCCCCCCAACTCCCCTTGTAGACCATTCTTTCGCTCTCCATGAATTGCCTTCGCGGTCTGGCTTCTATGCCGTTTTCTGTGATATCGCTGGACGTCAGAAGGGAACAGTCGCATTTACGTGTTTGAGTGTGTCTTCTCGAAGAAAAATTGGCTTCCGGTATATGTCGTATCGTGTTAATCTCTTATTATCAGTTACTCAATTTGACTTCACGTGTTTGTCTTCTCGCTACTCAAACCGCTCTACTGCTTACTGCTCCACACTCCCGTTCACGTTGAAGCAGCCGACGAGGAAGATATATTCCAAACAAAAATATGTAGGATTCTTTCACGTCTTCATTTTAAGGAAACCGGAGTGGTTTTGTGCATCTAAAATAACTGTGTAACTAATTGATAAAAGTCTCTTCCTACAAATAAAGTGCAATACTCCCGCTACTTTAAAATATACAAAAATGACGAACAGAAACTATTCGATGCACAACATTCTCCTTGGAATATATGTCCAACAAAACCCTTCTTCCAGTGGGATACGTTAGAGAATGATAGTTTATCATACTCATGTGTAGTCTAAAATGTAATCATCACTAATTCGTTGGTCATCTTATTTCAAGAACTGCAGGTGAGTAGCCTCTCATCATCTCTTTCCAATTCAGGAGTTTAGAGTATTTTGAGGAATCTTGCAAGATATCATGTCGAGATTCCAGTACAGACTTCCTCTCATTGCCCAGACAGAAATTGATGAACCTGCCCATCAACTAGTAGGTGGACATTCTTTTTTGGTCTGGACACGGCCATCTGGTTGGCGCTAACAGTTCTTCTACAGTTAGTTACTTTCTGATGTACGATTCATAACTGCTATCTTGTGCCGCACCCACTGCCATACGTCGTTAGCAGCACCGCAAGTGAACCGATGTAGTGTGGTGTCGGTCTGCTGGCAGTCCAGACATTTGTCAGTGTTTGACATGCCTATCCTGCAGAGGCGCTCATTTGTGCTGATGATGTTGTGAACTGCGCAGTACCACGTAGCCCGTACATGTGATGTCGAGGTTTTCAAATGTATATTTTTCCAGACTCTATTCCAGGCGATTGTGGAATTGTTCCTTTGTACTTTACCGACGCCACTATCTTCCGTCAGTACTTTGTATAATTCCTTGGTAGGACAGTTTCTTACTCTTTGTTGAATATAACTGTTGCCAAGTATGTATTGTTGAAGATGTCGCAGCTTGTAATTGTGTCCGACCATAACAGGTGGAGTCGCTGCGTTTACTATGTACGGTGTGAGCTTGCCGTCTCCAGTAGCCAGGGCCTTAGCCGTTCTAGATATGAGCAGCGCTTTACATATCTTTCTGACGTCGGTGAGTCCCAGGCCGCCTTTTGCTTCAGGGAGAGTCGCCGTGGAGTAGGCTACCCTAAGGAGGCTACCCCGCCATATAAACCACGCAAGCGCGGATTCAATACGTGCCGCGATTGTTGTAGGCAAGGGAAATATGCTCGCGAGGTAGTACACTTTGGGCAATATCACAAGATTAATCAACATGGTTTTCTGAAATATATTTAAGGATCGGGTGGAATTCTCCCTGAAAACCGCTCGTAAGCTGATGAGCCTCATTTTCCAGTTCTAAGCTGCCGTCTTGATAGGGCAGTTATTGTAACTGATCCCAAGAAATTTGATAACGTCGCTTAGTTCGAAGGGGCTAGTTCCGACGAATTTTATCCCTTTCCCCAGCTGCAGAATATGAGATTTTCGTAGACTGATTTGCGCTCCAGAACAAGAACTATACGCTCCGATCACCTCTAGGATTGTTGTGAGGTCAGAGGGGTCACTCATATACACAGCCAGGTAGTCTGCATAACCTCGACAGACGTATTTATAGCCTCCAATTTCAAGACCCGAGAGCTTGACGCACAGGGTTCGTAAGAATGGCTCAACTGATTTGGCGAAAAGCATCATTGAAGGGGGGCCATCTTGCCTCACCGAAGTTAGAATGGGTACTTTCGCTACACAATATCCATTCACAAGAATTCTGGAAGCCTCACCAGTATACTACAGTCGCCGGATAATATTTATGAAACATGGCCGCATACCCATCTTGGACATCACCTGAAACAGGCACTCATGTCGAACCCTGTCAAATGCTTTGTCCATATCTAATGACAAGATAGCCGCTCTACAGTTGGATGCCGCGGTGGCGGCCTTGACATCGCGGTATTCCTCGAGTGCTTGCTGTACTGATCTTCTAGGGACGGCGCACGACTGATAGGGACTGATGATACGAGCAGCAACAGCTTTCAGTCTTTGAAGCAAAATACGAGCAACTGTCTTGAGATCCACGTTTAGCAGTGAAATAGGGCGCATGTTTTGCATTTCTTTTGTTCCGCATTTTTATGATGCCCTCTAAAATCTCACTTGGAACCATATCAATGGTAAGTAGTTCGTTAAAAATTTCCGTCAGTTTACTGCCAAATAAGGACCAATACTTGACATAAAATTCAACAGGCAAACCGTCGGGTCGAGGGTTTTTTTCGAGGGTTTGCTTTCAAAGCGTCGAAGATTTCCTCTTTTGTGAATTGCGCTTCGAGATCAACATTTTCTTCGTCCGTCACACTTGGTGGAATAACATTCAAAAACGCTTCACATGTGGTGATGACAGAAGTGTCGCTCGAAACATACAGTTTAGCGTAATAGTCCTGGACAAACATCAAGATCTCACGTTGAGGAGTGATCTCTCTGCCGTCTTCCGCGCTGAGAGCCATGATGTGCTGACGCCGTCCTCTCTTGACTTCCGACAGGAGATGGGAGAGTGCTGGTTTTTCGTCCTCAATTTCACAGTTATCCCTCGATCGTATTTTGATGCCTTCCAGTTGTTGGCGTTTTATGGCGGTTATTTTGGCCTTGAGTCTATTAATTTCGACTGTATGGCGAGACATATTGATTTCATCGGCATGTAAGTCGTGTAAGCACCGAAAGTAAAATTCCATAGTGTGCCTTTCCCATTGCTTCTTTTCAAACGCATAGCTCTTGAGGAATGATCGAAGTTTGGGTTTCACATGTATGACCCACCATTCGAGCGTAGATCTATATCGATGTGAGTTCCTCAGACACAGTTCCCAGACTCGCTGTAATTCCGGTTCTAATGCACTGTCCATTAAATGTGCAGTGTTAAATTTCCACACACCTCTACCTTGATAGTCATCTGTCTGGCCATGTTAATATCTGCTAAAACTGCCAGATGGTTAGGAAACCTGACTGGACAGGTTTCGGCACTGAGTACTCTCCGGGTCAGACTAGGAGAAGTATACATTCTATCAATTCTACTCTTCGAGTGGCTGGTGGTAAACGTGAACCCTGCGTTCGCACGTGGATGGTTGTGCCAGATGTCGGTAAGGTGCAATCCTTCCACTAAATCTCCCAGTTGAATACATATGTTGGGATTCGGCATCTGATCGTTTGCGGAAATGACCCAGTTAAAATCACCGGCTAGTATGGTGTTTTCGGTCGCAGGATTTATTAACTTAATTATACTTTCTTGGAAGAAATGTATCCTAGCCTGTCTGGCACTGGAACCCGACGGTGCGTAGATGTGAATGATCTGTGCTGTGTCTTTTTCCACTGATATTCCTCGCCCACTCGCTAGCTTTCTCACGTTCCGCGGTATAACGTAATGTGGCACTACCACTCACAGTGCCCCGGTTGAGAATTGCACTGTATCCCGCGATTTTTTCAACCCTGTCTGTACACACGTCTTGAAACAGGCCAATGTTTATGTCAAAAGCGTAGATAAAATCGCGTAGGCATTCTACTTACGATTAGGTTGACATTAACGGTGGCTACACTGAATTATTGTAGAGGAATATTAGTTGTCATTGCAATAAGATGAAGTGTTCCTATTAATAAAAGTTTTCCTCCATGCCGGCATCAGTCCTGTCCGCCCCCGTGACGCCACTTTGTATCGCCGACGAACGGCTCTGGCTTTCCCGTCCACGTGACTATGCATGCTGTTAAATGAGGACGCAGATGTGTTGACGCCGTTGGCAGGAGGAACTGCATCATGACTATCAGGCTGCACTACATCCATTGGTGATTCCTTACTATAGAGCTTCCTATTATCGCTGTCGTCAGACGCGGAAGTCGCTGTATGTACGTCCAGAGATGCATGCTGTTGTGTTGGCTTGGTTTTATTTTCCATCCTTCCTTGTCCCTTTTTGTTCGGAGCTTCAGGCATTTCTTGATCCGAGGCGCCGCTGTCTTCATCATCCCCCCAAGCTGGCATTTGGGTGGTTTTACGTGTGCACTCTTTTCCCGTCGATGCTTCCGCAGGTCGGTTACCTGTATCGTCTGCAACCTGCAAAATAACAGCTGCTGTTGCTTTCCGCCCAACTTGTTCAGTCACTTCGTCTGTCAATTTCACCGTCCGTGATTTTTTTTACTGTTTGCAGACTGTATTCTTGGTCTGCGGTTGGCACGCCCTGTAATTTTTGTCGGACTTGTTTGGCCTTTTCCCGTAGGGCGGGCGCCGTTTTGTCCACTCCTTCATGGGCGATACGTCTCTTTTCGGTGTCTTTTGAATAGTTTTCAGCCATATCTTGAACTGTCGGCGATGACAAGTTGTTGTCCGCCGTCTGCGAGTCAGCGGTGTGTGCGGGGGGCACTCCCTCATTCTGTGGACGGTTCATTGATGGCTCCGTACTACTGCTCTGTGCCCACTCAGCAGAATGTCCCTGAAATGCATCTCCGACGGGATCGTCTACTTGAACGGTTTCCATGCGTGCATCTTTCTCGGTGTTGCTAATAGCGTCTGTAGTTGGTTCTGTATTTCCGCGAGCTGCCGCTGCATAGGTCAGGGGAAGCTGCGTCATAGCGGGAGTTGCGTCACTCGGCGCTGTAAACACTGAGCGCGCACGTGGCCGGCGGCACACGTCCGCGGCTGGCGCTCGTAAACCACTGTAGCCCTGTATCCACAGGCGGTTATATGTGACGGAACGTGTTAAATCATCTCAATTCTGACCTGTCTTACGACCTTTAAAACTTGAGATTTATGAGCAGAAGACTATTTTTCAGCTACATTGATAATTACAGTACCGTACGGTCTCAACCCAGCATTAATGTCCTCGTCTGTGATTTCGAACGACAATTCAAATATGCGAAAAGTCCTCGTTCCAAGCCCTGCATGCGTAACTTGAACGTCACTGACCATTCCGTCTGGATGTTTACACTTCAACTTGTTCGCATACAATTCGACAATTTGGTCACAAAAAATTCAAAATGTTCAAATGTTTGTAAATCTATCGGACCAAACTGCGTGGTTATCAGTCCGTAGCTTACAAACTACTTAAACCTAGGTAAACTAACCTAAGGACAACACACACACCCATGCCCCAGGGAGCACTCGAACCTCCACGGCGAGCAACCGCGCGCTCCGCAGCGAGACGCTTTAGACCGCTCGGCTACTCCACCGCGGCAATTTGGTCACATTTGGTAGGATTACTCAACTTTAAGTACACAGTACTGCTATTAATCGAGAGATGTATTCCAATAATTCGTCACTAGTTAACTGCAATTTTTCCATCAAAAAGTCTTCTACATCAAATGATTTCGGTCGTGGAAGGGTATTATCAAATGAAATCTTTAAAGTGTCTTTCCTTTTAGGTTTCATTATGGTAAAGTCTACAGTGTGTTCGTTGTGAAAGAGGAGTGCAACGCTCTACGGCGTTAATCTCACCAACAGCGCCCGGACACCAGCCGCGAAGGCGTAAACACCACACTTCGTGAAGCCTACTCTTTCCTGCTGCCACATATGTCACTAGAACATATAACTCACAAAGTAAGAGACGAGATTAATTGTAATTTCACCGTGTAAACAATTTTATGGGCCCAAAAGCATGATCTTACAGCCTTCTGTATCATGAATCATGGGATTCTTCTAGATAAGCTTAAGTATTGTGGTATGAGTGGGACAGTGCACAAATGGTTTAAATCATACTTAAAGTATGTGCAGAAAGTTGAAATAAGCAGTTCACATGATGTAGATGAGACAATTAATTCTTCTAACTGGGGAGTTATCAAAAATGGGGTCCCACTAGGTTCGGTCTTGGGTCCTTTGCTGTTCTTAATATATATTAAAGACTTGTCATTCTACATACACGAAGATGCTAAGCTAGTACTTTTTGCTGATGATACAAGTATAGCTATCACACCTGACAAACAGGAATTAACTGATGAAATTGTAAATGATATCTTCCAGAAAGTCATTAAGTGGTTCTCTACAAATGGAATCTCATTAAACTTTGATAAAACCCAGTATATACAGTTTCATACAGTAAATGGCATGACACCAGTAATAAATTTAGACTTTGAACATAAATCTGTAGATAAGGTAGAATATTCAAAATTTTTAGGTGTTTGCATTGACGAGGGACTGAATTGGAAGAAACATATTGAAGATCTCCTGAAACGTCTGAGTTCAGCTACTTATGTTATCAGAGTCATTGCAAAATTTGGTGATATAAATCTCAGTAAATTAGCTTACTACGCCTATTTTCATATGGGATCATATTCTGGGGCAATTCAACATTGAGTAAAAAAGTATTCATTGGACAAAAGCGTGTAATCAGAATAATTGCTGGAGCCCACCCAAGAGCATCCTGCAGACATTTATTTAGGGATCTAGGGATACTCACTGTAGCTTCACAATATATTCAATCATGAAATTTGTTATTAACAATCCAACCCAATTCAAAAGTAATAGCAGTGTGCATAGCTACAACACTAGGAGAAAGGATGATATTCACTATTCAATGTTAAATCTAACTTTGGCTCAGAAAGGTGTGAATTATGCTGCCACAAAAGTCTTTGGTCACTTACCAAGTACCATCAAAAGTCTGACAGATAGCCAACTAGTATTTAAAAAGAAATTAAAGGAATTTCTGAATGGAAACTCCTTCTACAATCTAGATGAATTTTTAGATAAAACTTAAAAAAAATAATAATAATAAAATAAAACAAAACAAAAAAAAAAAACAAACAAAAAAGCCCTTAAAATATTGATTGTCAAGTATAGAGAACATTTACTAAACTGACACGTTCCACATCATTACGAAATGTCGTTTATATGATCTATGGAACAAGTATGAATCTAATCTAATCTAATCTGTCGCCTCTAGACTGAGAAACCAGACAGATTATTCAATGGAAATTACGGGAAACATCAAGTGAATTTATGATCATAGTTCTGTGCCAACCTGGAAGTAAGACCTCGGTACCAGCGTTAACAGACTTAAACTGCGATGTTGCCAAGCTTCAGTCATGCTATCAACAGGAAGAATAAGAGCCGAGGTGATTTCCAAGCGAGCTCGGCAGAGACTTAGCTCGCGCCTTGCGTGCCTGATGGGGGGCCCAACATCTCAAGTATATGTCAGTGAGCCCTGCTCGGAATTCCGTAACTAGTTTTAATGAGTCGATCGTTGTCACTAACAAAAATATACAGATGCACCGACCGCTAACATACTAATAAATGTTTCAATTACTTGTGTATTCTGTCTTAAGCATAATGACTACAAAAGTCATTCACCATGATGTTTCACATTTCTTCGAGAATTTCCATTGATTATAATGAAAAAATTAGATGTAAGCGTCAGTTTTCTTTACAATTATAGACTCAGAAACTATCCTTTTTGATATCGCTGTCACCGGCACAAACGAACGAAGAGAGGCAAACAAACTAACAGAAATCAATGCAGCATTGTTTTCAAGTTGTGAATATTTCTGGGAATTCTTCGTAACATGGAGTTCAAAATAAGAAGAGCTTCTATCATCCAAACATAGAATTAGGGACACTAATGTATAGATTAATTTATCTTCTTTAAGCCAAACTGTCATCCAGTGTACAAACGTGGAAAAAAAAAAAAAAAAAAAAAAAACCCTATCACCTCTTGATTAGAGTCCCATTACATCCCATAACAAAAACGAGCAGGAGATATACTGCAAACCTTTTACTGTGCAGAAAATTCAGGGCAGAAAGAACCCTATATCCAAAATATTGCTGATATTGTTTGCAACAGTTGTACAGAACCATCGGGCCGTAACATGCTGCCTATGGATAACGCCATATTGTCACTATGTCGGAATATAATCCAGATTCAGTTCTGTCTGTGAAAGAATTGCTCAACAGTTGGTGAACTGTATCGACGCCCCTACATTTAACACAAACCCATCAGTTGCCAATATCCGTGGCTAAATTTCTATGACTTTATTTTCCTACGAACGATTTAATTTCTTTCAGACCAGTGTTATTACTTACTGAAAGTGTTCAACAAACATGAGTCTATAATTTCATCGTTCACATCCACTTCCTGCTCTCACGCCTATACCCACTGTAGATGTGTAATAAATTATGACACAAAATACAGGTTTACACCTACATTAATGGGGTTGTTGATGTCAGTTTCCCCGACAGTATTCTGTTATTCTTCTGTATGTGAATACTCAACGTAAATATTAATATTCAGTTCGATGAATATCTGAGGAGTCAATTTCAGTTCCACAAACCAAATAATTGTGGAACTAAGCGAATAAAAAGAGTCTATATGACAATAAATAAAAATGAAATAACAGTTAATGGAAGTTTACAAACTCCATCGGGAGAATATGAAAAATACCACTGCAATACGTAGTCTTGGATTTCACAGAAATTAATTACTTAGGCCCTACTTCTGTTTTGGTCCATATCACTTGCAGTAGAGAAGGGATAAGACATGCGAATATTTCATTAGTATTACAGGTCCTGCAACTCCGTCGATTATTACCGACTTGACAATCACTCTCCGTATGATATTCGTCGTTTGAGACTGATTAAAGGGGCTTTACGACATCCTTTTATTAATCGAATTCTTTAAACTTCTCGGTAGTTGCAGGAAAGTGAATTCAGGTAGACAGCGGTAATATTGAAAATTTGTGCCGCAGCGGGACTGGAAACCTGCTTTCTTTTCCCTAGTAGAGCTACTCTTTGCGGTCGTTGGATAGTTTTTGTTCTATGTTGACTGGTGAGATTGATCTCAGTTTCCCTCCCTTAAAAAAGGCAACAACAAAAAATTACAGATGCGGTCACTCCTCTGGCCGAGTGAGCTGGAAGAATCGCGTCGCCCATTTATGCAAATAATATTCAATATGCTTCATGTTTAAAAACATGTTGTCATTGGGTCTGATATAGGTATGACAGCAGTGGAGATAGCTGGAAACGTATGTATGGTGCGAGTACTTTTGTGAAAATCACCTCACAAAAGAGATTTCCCATTTCAATAAAGATCTTTTCGGTATTCATGATTGTACACATGAAGGAATACTCGATAACTCACGTAAGTCATAAACGATGATAAGTTGACCATCAAATAGGATTCAAAAGTTGCGAGCAGGAGTATTGCACACTCACTTTCAAATCGACACAATCAAAATAATTGCGTTTTCGCATAAACATCATTAGTTCACTCATTAAGTATAATGATTTAATTATTGACTTATTCTGTAGCCTTTACGTTATCTTCTTAAATGGCGGGTAGCTCTATCAAAATAGGGTTAAAATTCTGACCTACAGAGGGACTGGAACCATGACCCAAAGCAGCCCTCGCTTAAGAAGTAGACACGACATCTCAGGGCTACTAATGCGCTGCTACGTCTCACTTCCTGCTTGTTCCACTGGTGGCTACAGATAATCTCCAGTTTCCGCATGGTATGACCTCCTTGCACTTGAAGTAGAAAGTAATGCGCCGGTGTCGCACCGTTAAAGAAAGTAACTGAGATTATTCAACCAAACAGACAGGTAAATATAAGTGAAGTTGTTATGTCTCGGTGCCATCCCGGAAGTAGCTCGGCGGTCACGCCGGTGCCAAAGAGCTCTCAAATTTGCACTGCGCTCAAAACACAGACTTACTGAGATTGCAATGCGTTCAACTAGCTCACCGTTGAGTTCATTTTCCATAGAGTGCTTCTGAGTCGCTGCACGGTATAGTTAACTGACTCCCTGATGGTACAAATTACGAATGATGTTTCTACCCTGTCACAATATTCAAATGAGAATTCTAGGTGTTTAGTACGACGGCGCAGACAGATCTTGTAGATACTATCCCTGCGCTACTGCTTCTTGACGCTGAACTACGTCGGATTTTATACCCGTGAAAGAGTTTCTCAGCATCCACATTCTGGTACCATACACATAACCAGACAAATAATATCCCAGTGAAATGCAACATGACCGTGGCAGCGAGTATCTTTTCCGCTAGCGTAAAGTTTTGTGTCCCAACTTCGTCGCCGCTTTTGTGTCCCAGCCTCGTCGTAGGTGTCGGTGGCCGAGTGGAATGAGACCGACACGCTGGTGCAGGTACGGAGGGGAGCAGCCAGAAACTATAAACACTCGAGTAAATTAGAAAGAGATATATTGCACAGAATGTAACAATACTTAACTTTTACATAGTACGGCAGAATGTTGATACATAGTTGTTAGAGGCCTGCCTAGTGCCTGTACAATAGCAAAGTCTTCACTCGTGCCTATCGGATTACGAAGGTCCTAACTCGTTGCTATCTCAGTCCGAAGTGCCGATGTCCTTCAGTGGTGGCCACGAGCGGCGTTGTCGCAGAGGGCGCTCGTGGCTGTCGTCTTGAGAACGCCGCGCCGTGCGTGCATGGCGGCGCGCGGCGAAAGTAAGTGGCGCGCACTTTGTACTTGTGCGACACCACACCCCTCCCCCCCAAACCGCCGCGCCGTCGTGGCGTAGGGCTGAGGGCCACGGCGACGGCACTGGGAGGAGTGCCTGGGCGGGGGCGTTACTGGTGGGACGGGCGTCGTAGCTGAGGCCGGGATTGAGACGCCGTCCGCGCCCCGGCATCCGCCTTGCGATCCTCCAGGGAACCCGCCGAAACCTGGGGAAGGGCGCCCGCCCCCGCCCAGAGGGAGCAGGTCATCTTCTTCTGAGGTGCGTGGCCCAAGCTGGGGGGGCCCGCACGGTCCCGGAGTCCCTCTCGGTGACGCTGTCATCTGCGGCGGCGACGACTGCGTCGGATGTACGTCGACGTCCATAGGGATCTCGTAGTCCGGGGACGAACGATGTGGTTGTGCTCCCTGGCGGTGAACTGGGTCTGGAATCAAGAAACCGGAGACAGGATCGCGCGGTCTGTGCAGGCGCAATTGGTTTGCGTGGCGCCGCAGCTCCGACCCTGTGGAAGAACGTACAACAAACATATTGCGCCCGAGCACGCGCTGAATGGTGCCCGGCAACCATGTCTTCTTGTTTCCAGCAAACACCCTGTACAGCACCGGCGTAGAAACCTGAAAACGCGTAGCGCCATACGAACCGACTCGGTGCGTGGGAGGCTGCAGCAGGTGAAGGAGAGTGCGGTGACGGCGGCCGTGTAGCAGCTCGGCAGGAGACGGGCCGTCACGTGGCATGCACCGATACGTAGACAGGAAAATTTGAAGAGCTTGCTGCCTGGAGTGCTGACCTTTCATCTTTTCCATGTGTGACTTGAATGTTCGAACGAAACGTTCTGCTTCACCATTGGACTGAGGGTGGAAAGGTGCGGTGGTGATATGCTGAATGCCATTCACACGACAAAACTGTTGAAATTCCGCACTAACAAACTGAGGTCCATTGTCACTGACGATAGTTTCAGGCAAGCCTTCGATGCAAAACACTGATGTTAAGGCACTGATTGTACTAGACGCCGTCGTTGAGTTCATGGCAATCACAAAAGGAAACTTGCTGAAAGCGTCTACAACAATTAACCAGCGCGTATTCCAGAATGGTCCGGCAAAGTCAATATGTAAACGTTGCCATGGTCCCTTGGGGCGTGGCCAGTCGGAGAAACGCTGTGGAGGAGCCGCCTGATGCTCCGCACAAACTGTACACTGTGATGTCATGCTCTCTATCTGAGCGTCCATACCAACCCAGGTACAATGACGTCTGGCCAGTTGCTTTGTCCTAACAATGCCCCAATGTCCTTGATGCAGGAGGCGTAACACTTCTCGTTGCAGGGAACGAGGAACAATCACTCTTGCTTGGTCGTTGTCGGTATGCAACAACAGTACACCCTGACTTAAAGATAATGCATGACGTTGTGCAAAATAACGTCGAACCAGAGGCCGATCAATGTCTTTGGCTCTGGCAGGCCACCCTGAGCGAACAAAACGTGCTACCACACTTAGGTCTGCATCCGCAGCTGTTTCCTGTGCAACCCGACGAGAGTTTAAAGGAAAGTCTGCGACAGCGGAAGAATCTCTGGAGTCTATCTGACAACATGCCATTTCTGAAGAATCAAATGATACATCCTGGCCAACCGGAAGTCGGGAAAGTGTGTCCGCGTTAGCATGTTGAGTGGTAGGTCGGTACAAAATCTCATACTGATAATTAGACAATATCAAGGACCATCTCTGAAGCTTTTGTGCCGTACGTGGCGGAATCGGCTTTGTGGGTGAGAACAACGACGTGAGAGGCTTGTGGTCTGTCAACAAATAGAATTTTCTGCCATAGAGATAATGATGAAACTTTGTGACGCCGTAAATGATTGCTAAGGCCTCCTTTTCTATCTGACTGTAATTCTGTTGCGTCGGCGTCAGTAGCTTGGATGCAAAGGCAATAGGACGATCATGACATCCAATACGATGTGACAGAACTGCGCCCACACCGTAGGATGAGGCGTCAACTGCTAACACTACAGGCTTCTGTGGGTCAAAGGGAATCAAACATGCATCACTGAGTAGTGCAGACTTTAGTTTGTCAAAGGCAACCTGACAATCTTTAGACCATACAAAAGGAACATTCTTCCTACGTAAGCGATGCAGTGGAGCTGCAATCTGAGAGGCATTGGGAATAAACCTGAAATAATAGTTCAGCTTTCCCATCACTGCTTGCAATTCGTGCATATTCTTAGGAGGAGGCAAGTCTTTGATTGCTCTAAGATGTGACTGTAAGGGATGAATTCCTTGGGCATTAATCACATGGCCTAGGTACTCTATTTCAGTTTGAAAAAACGAACATTTTGCTTTATTGCAACGTAGACCTGCTGCAGTCAAAACTTTGAAAAGGCACTCCAGGTTTGCTAAATGTTCTTCAACTGTACGTCCGGATACCACAATGTCATCTAAATAGTTCGAACAACACGGTACAGAAACTGTCAGCTGTTCCAAGAAACGCTGAAAAATAGCGGGAGCGGAAGAACTGCCAAATGGTAGGCGTTGAAATTGAAAAAGGCCCATGTGAGTATTAATGACGAAAAACTTTTTGGACTCGTCATCAAGTGGAATCTGTAAGTATGCCTCTGCTAAATCAATCTTGGAAAAGAAGCGAGACTGTCCTAATTTGTCCATCAGTTCCTCAGGTCTGGGCAGGGGATAAGTGTCCACAATTGTTTGACTGTTCACTGTTGATTTGAAGTCCGCACAGAGACGAAGTTTTCCTGACGGCTTGGGTATAATTACTATAGGCGAGGCCCACTGACTCGCAGAAACAGGAGAAATCACCCCACTATCTTGCCAACGTTTAAGTTCTTCGGCAACTGTATCACGCAATGCGATAGGCACTGGTCTAGCTTTACGAAATTTTGGAACTGCAGATTCTTTTAAAGTTACATGTGCCAGGAAGTCTTTTGCACAACCTAGTTACGGCGAAAACAAGTCACTGTATTTGTCACACAATGCATTGATTTTATCCTGAGGCACTATTGACGAAATTTGAAGCACATCTCTTTGAATTGATAAACCAAACAAGACAAAAGCATCTAGTCCAAAAATGTTCTGTGTTGATTTGGCCTGAAGAACAACAAAAGCAACTGTTTTCGTAACACCTTGAAAAGAGGCAGGCAGGCTACACGTTCCTAGCACGGGAATATTTTGACCTGTATAAGCTGTTAACACTTGTTGACACAGCGATAATTTTGGAGAACCCAGAAGTTCATAAGTATCTTTATTAATTAATGTAACAGCGGAACCAGTATCAAGCTGAAATTGCACAGTCTTATTGTCAATGGAAAGATTCACAAAAAGTTTTTGCTTTCGGCGCTCGACAGGTGCGCGAATGTGGGCAACGTCTAATACATATTGTTTTCTGCGCTTGCGCGGGTTGCGTGCGGTAGGAAGCGGCGCATACTCGGCACACAGCGGATTAACCACACTGTCACTAGATGACACTACCGCCGGATCGGCGTCCGCGCAATGCGAGGCTACTGCACTAAAATTACTTTGAGTAGCTACACCAATTCTACTGTCACTAGCTACGCAGTACTGGGCACTATTACAAGGAGCAGTTGCAGAAGGCACTATTTTCACTACAGGAATGCACTGTTCATAGTCATTTTGCTTGTCCCGAACCCTTTTCCGTTGCACTGTTTTACGCGCTCGTCGGCGCTTGCTACGTGGTGCACTATATAGTTTTGCAATAGGTGCAGAAAAACTTTCTTGTAATTGAGAATCAACTAAAGCACTGTTCAATTCCACAGCCCGTATAACATTTACAGAATGAACTGTTCTCGCACTCTGCGAAGCACTGTTTCTAACGGTACCGTTCTTTGAGTTTTTAATTTGCATACACACAGACTGCACATGTCCCAATTTGCCACATTGATAACAGGTTGCGTTGCGACTAGGGCAATGAGCACGCTTGTGGCGAGACACACACTGGGGGCAAGATTTACGTACATTTTTCTGAAATGAGCGTTGGCGCCCGTTATTCAAATCACTGTTTCTAACACGACGGGGCGACCTTTGTGTCGCACGTTTACACTGGCTACTGTTCACTGTCTGTGCTGCACGGCCGGTAGAAAAATGAGAATCACTAGTGCTATAATGAGAACTACGACTAGGAAAGCGTCCGTTACGGCGCACTGAATTTACACTGTGGCTTTGCATTTCTACATCAGCTAAGTCAAAAGTGTCATGTGCTTCTATAAGCTGCAGTACACTGTCTAATGAGGGGTCTGACTGTTTCAGAATTGCTGCCCTAATTCTGGGGTCCTGAATATTCTGCGTAATCGCATCCCTCAACATAACGTCACTATACGAAAGTCCACAAGAGCAAGTAAATTTACATTGGCGGGTTAAGCCCTTCAATTCCGTGATCCATTCTTGGTGTGACTGCTGCGGTAATTTTTTAAGTCTGAAAAATCGGTATCGTGCAGCGGCTACAAGAACTTTCCTCTCGTAATGAGCATTCAGTGCATCTACAAATTGTTCAAAGTCTACATCACGAGGAGATGCGAGAGGGAAAAGTTTTTGCAATAGTACGAAAGTCTGGGGGCCCACAATCGATAAGAAAAGGTTCTTCACTCTCTGACCTGTAATTTGATGAGCCGCGACGAGTTCTTGAAACTGTGCGAAGTAGTCGTTCCATTCTTCCTCACGTTCGTTGTACTGGCGGAACGTCGGAAGCGGTGCGGCGGCAGGTGTGGGCTGCTGATGTGACGACTGTTGTTGTTGGTGAGCAGCCTGTGTCGTCAACTGCGACACGGCCTGGAGAAGCTGGGTAATTTGCGCCGTCTGTAACTGAATAATTTCCATTAAGTTTGGATTCGGGGTAGTGGCCATGCTGACCGATTAGGCGCCGCGTATACAAGTAACTTATAACAAAACACAAATGCAATATGAAAGAGGAAGCTCTGCAACAAAAAAGTCCACAAAATACGTAACAGAATATGTTCCCCCAAAAATCTTATAATAAGGGTGGGTGGGCGGGAGCAATTTTTGCGTGCTCCGACTGCTGCTGTCTGGCTGCTGCAAGCGGGCTGGTCCAAGGTTCTATCACTCCTCGTCGCCACTTTTGTGTCCCAACTTCGTCGCCGCTTTTGTGTCCCAGCCTCGTCGTAGGTGTCGGTGGCCGAGTGGAATGAGACCGACACGCTGGTGCAGGTACGGAGGGTAGCAGCCAGAAACTATAAACACTCGAGTAAATTAGAAAGAGATATATTGCACAGAATGTAACAATACTTAACTTTTACATAGTACGGCAGAATGTTGATACATAGTTGTTAGAGGCCTGCCTAGTGCCTGTACAATAGCAAAGTCTTCACTCGTGCCTATCGGATTACGAAGGTCCTAACTCGTTGCTATCTCAGTCCGAAGTGCCGATGTCCTTCAGTGGTGGCCACGAGCGGCGTTGTCGCAGAGGGCGCTCATGGCTGTCGTCGTGAGAACGCCGCGCCGTGCGTGCATGGCGGCGCGCGGCGAAAGTAAGTGGCGCGCACTTTGTACTTGTGCGACACCACATAAAGCAATGTCTCGTCGAGTGTCCTGACTGAAATCACGGCCTGTACGGGTAGCGGATAGTGTTACTTCCTTCGTTTTCGTCTGGGATGGTATAATATACACATTATAAGCCACGTGAGCAATCACCCCACACTTCATCTTCGTCGATGGCACAACAACGAATTACGAAAATAGGATTCCATGGTGTAAATTACGAGAGACACTGTAATTTACTCTTCAGATGAGCTCGTTGTAGACGAAACCATAAATTTCCTATGATTGTTGCTAATTACACACGTATTATATATAACTGTTTGTCAGACAATAAACGGAATGGCGCTTCATCGGTATTCATTCGTCAGGCATTGTTTGTGAAGAGGCCAAAACGTGTCAAATACTTGCGTCTCGGACTGGCTAGAGTATTTATTCAAGTAACTAATGGGCCATACATTTCATGACAGCGAAAATACTGCAGCAAACTGATTTCTTAATTGTAAGATATAATCTTGTGTAATGGCTGTCATTTCAAATGCGTAGCAGACGATAAATTGCCTAAGCAATTATTTGCAGAATTAATTACTTACCATACGATTTAACTTTGTCTCTTATTATTCCTGTTCAGACAGATGTATCGTGTATTGTACTGGAGCAGACAAATGAGTGTTTTCCTACAAATGTGGGTTTTTGGTTTCATTCTCTGCTTGTTCTTGATGGTCTGCTGGTCATAAGAAGAGACGACGCCACCGACAATTACGATGTCAGGGATAGATTAAGCCCACCAGGACTACCACGTTGTAAAGCCGGTAGACAGCGTGACGCCGTGTCGCTCTCTGTTGTTCGGATATAGGAATTCTACTGTTCAACATTAGCGATAGTTGCAGTATAACTGCTGCTGATGCTTTGCCACGAAACGTGAGAAGCGCCTTACAGATTAGAATTTTTTTTTTTATATATTTTTTTTTATTTTTTTTTTTTTTTTCAGAATGCCTCTATTCTTGATTTAGTTCTAAATAAATTCCAGGCAGTTCCACACTAACGAATATTTTCAGCTATCAAATTAAACATATAAGAATTATACAAGTGTAACTGCTGGATCTGATTTAAGTAATATTCAATTTTTGAATGAATATGGATCGGCAAGAAACGTCAATTTTATTAGAGTCCATCTCCTGTCTCTGCATAATCTGACAATTGCGTTATTCTATAAGGCGTGTGGCAACTGTGAGTCAGTTATGAATGAACACACCGATACACAGCGATATTCACCGTTGAAAGGATGGGGCGGGTGTACTTCCCTTCTTATGTCCCCTCGTCTATAAATAAAAATGTTAAATTCTGACTGAACGTTGCATTCTACCCCAGGAAGGTTTTTAGGTACACATTTCTTGAATATGTTTATATATAACCTATAAATGCAACTCCACCAAAGCCGGTCCCAAGCCCGGTTGAAAAAGGAGGAGGGGGGGGGAGGAGCGACACCTCGTTAAATAAGCTTGGCTCACCTGGCCCGGGTGACAGCACCTCGTGACGGCCCCTTGCCAGGGAACGGGGAACACCTCAACGGCAGGGCAGGCGGAGATGAAGATCATCGGTACGGCGGAACTGGCGCCGGAGGAGGCAGGCTTATGTAAAAGCACGGGACTGTAGCGTCTGTTCCCACAGTGAGCGGCTACAAAAGGCGTCTGTTCCACATGTCATTGACGGCCTCATTTATAATTCTAAGCTAAATGCTTGAATTTTGATCATGGAAAGGTTCAACTATCTTTCCCCAACTAAACTTTAACCTAAGACATGATAGCAAATTTCAAAACGGTAACTACTCTTCCATCGCTAGTCATAGCGATGCAACTAGGCCTCTGGATTCTGGATAGCGTAGAACATCATGTGAGGAAGACTCGGAGCTTCCTAGAACTTCTTCAAAAATAAGGCCCAAGAAAAAACACCTACTGGGGACTCTGAACGTCAACACACTAATGAAAGTTGGTGAACTGAAACATCTAACGGACTCTCTCAGTAAATGGAACATACTCATATTAGCTCTTCAGGAAACAAGATATCGGGATAAAATGCTATTGAGTCAGGTGGATACAGAATTTACAAAGGAAAACCAGCCATTAGAAATTCCAATAATACGACTATGTTAGGGACAGCTTTTATGGTCAAACAGCAATATACAGAATCAACAACAAATTTTAACTCCCCATCAGAAAGAATTCCATTTTCTACTTTTAAATCAGGCAATAAGCGTTATACCATTATAAGTGCACACGCACCTATCAACCAACACAACAGAACAAACATTGAAAAAGTGGAAGATTTTTGCGAAATTCTAGAATCTGAAACATCCAAACTACCAGATGAAAATATCAACATTTTAGAGGGAGACTTTAATGCACAAGTTGGCAAAGAAAGAAAATTGAAATCAGTAGTGGGAGACTATCCAGCACATGAAAGAACAAACAGAAACTGGGAAAGACTCATAGACTTTTGTAAACAATTTAACCCTAAACTAATGACAAAATTTTTCAGGAATCTTGCAAGGAAGAAAAAAACATGGGTATCACCAAATCCAAATCAAGGTGAATATCAACTAGATCATGTGGCAATAAATACTGGCAACCACAAGGAAATCTTGTATGATTGAGTGAGGAAAGGCCTAAATATAGACTCAGACCATTATCTGACAGAAATAGAGACCAATTTTCTACCCACAAACCTAAAGTAAAACCAAAACGATTTCAAAGAGTAAACACTAAATTCTTCATGCAAAATTGGGATAAATTCTGTGATATATTAAGCACACGAAAAATGGAAGACTGAGAAGCAATTAAAGAAACAATGATAGAATCAGTTAAAGAATACCGAGACACAGATGGTGGAATGAGTTATGTGACGAAGCAATTGACAATTGACTAAAGGCATGAAAGAAATGGAACAGTAATGAAAAATGTGAATATTGGGAAGAGTTTAAAGAAGAAATAAAGAAAACAGCAAAATTCATCAGATGAGTAAACAGAAAATATGATAAAGACAGATTAGAAGAAATGGATTCAGATTTTAAGAAGATCAGCACTACAGACTTTTACAAAACTTTCAGGGACTTATTGATAGGATTCCAATCACCAAGCCTACTTTCTAAAAATAAAAATGGAAACATGATCTTAAGCAATAGAGAAAACTGCCAACTGTTAGCTGAATATTTTGAAAATCTATTGAACTGTGAAGAGCCTAGTGACAGATAACATTTTCAAAAACTACAACATGAAAATCTACCTTCGGAGCCACATACAGTAGAAGAATTCGGCCAGATTATCAAGTCGTTGAAGAATAACAAGGGACCAGGGAAGATGGGATAGTAGCAGAAATGTAGAAACTAGGGGGTTATCCGCATGGCAGACAATTCACACAGTAATTAAAGACATTTTGACAACAGGAAGCATACACAGTGACTGGAAACAAGCACTGATCCATCCTCTACACAAGCAGGGGATAAAACCGACAATAACAACTACAGGGACATCTCCTTGTTACCAGTGACATACAAAATATTGTCGAAAGCACTTCTAAATAAAATAGAGAAACAAGTAGGATTTAATATAGGAGAATACCAAGCAGGATTTAGGAAAGGCAGATCATGTGCAGAACAGATTATTTATTTAAAAACCATTTTGAGAGTGAGAGCTATCCAAAATAAGAACACTCTAGTTTGTTTCGTAGACTTCAAGAAGGCTTACGACTCAGTTGACAGACGATCGCTATTTCAGATACTGTACAAACCAGGGATAGATGAAAATACCAGAAGACTTGTTGAACAAACACTTACAGATACAACATCAAGGATTAAGTTTCATGGCGAAATTTCTGAACCATTCAAAATAAAAACAGGTGTTCGACAAGGAGACGGACTTTCCCTAATTCTCTTTAACTTGGTTCTAGATAAAATAGTCAAAACATGGGAAAACACACCAGAAACGAGAGGCATAAAATATATAAACATAGGACAAGGAAAGAACAAATTTGACGTAAAATGTTTAGCCTTTGCGGATGATATTGCACTGATAACTGAAAACCATGCAGATGCAACTGTTATGCTTGATCTATTACACGAGACTGCTGAAAAAACTGGACTAAAAATATCTTACGAAAAAACCGAATATATAGCACACAAACATAATGGAGAAAAAATTATGAAAACAAAGTATAGGAAAATTAAAAGAGTTGATAAATTTAAATACCTAGGGGAATGGATCCAAACCAACGGTTTAGATAACACAAAAAAAAGAAAGAGTAAATAAGTTAGAATCTGCTTACAAATTAACACAGAACGACTACAATAAGAAATCAATATCCATCCAAGCGAAGCTTAGAAATTATAATTCAGTTATTAAGACACAAGCAACATATGGCTCTGAGTGTCTCACATTGAATAAGAAATGTGAACTAAGAGAACCAGAAAAAAGGCAGAGGAAAATATTAAGAAAAATTCTGGGTCCCGAGAAAAACAGTGAAAACATATGGATGAAAAGGAGAAATGAGGATTTATACAAAAATATAGAAAAAATCACAGATACAATGACGAAAATACGGCTACAATTTTATGGACATTTAAAAAGAATCGAAGACACACGGATTACAAAGAAAAATTTTAATTATGTTAGTAAACTGAAGAAAACTGTAGGATGGATAGAAGCAGTGAAGAAAGATGCAAACAAAATAGGTGTTACAAAAGAAATAATATGTGACAGGAATCGCTTCAGGCTACTGATAGAAAACGCAACCTATGAAGAAGATAAGCCCAAACCTCGACCAAAGAGAGTGTGGACAGATGGCCAGAGACGAGCAGTTGGACAGAAAATGAAGAAGTACTGGGAAGAAAGGAAGAGAAAGAAACACCATTAGTCTTAAGTTGTATGAGATCCATAGCTGGCCAAATTCATAAGAAAAAACCTATAAATGCGTTACATTTGAGATTTTTAGTATAAGCCTTTTTCCAATTATAAAGTTTATATTAATTCATATATGACACATGTTGAATAATTTGGTACATTAAAACATGCACATATTTTATTAGAACGTTGTGTCAACATTTCAAAGCTTTAGGTCACGTATTTTCGGAAATATACGGTTTTGAACATAACCCTAAACATGGCTCTAGGTTAGAAAGAGTTATAAGAGGAAATAGAAGTGAGGAGGAGACGAACAGGGAAAGCGTATGGATGAGCTGGAGAGGGAGAGGGAGGAGGCGCAGATGCACAGAAAGAGGGGGGAGGAGGATCGAATAGACAGAGAAGGCAGAAGATGGGGATGAGAAGATGGACAAGGAGTGGGGGAGGCGGATATGGACAAAGAGAGGGGGGAGGAAGTTATGCACAAAGAGAGGGGAACGAGGAGAGGTGCAGAGAGAGGGGACACAGATAAGAAGAGCAGAGAATGTAGGACGTATATCCAGTTCTCATCCACGGTTTTTCTTATCTTTCTTTTCCATTTAATCAGTAATAAGCCACAGTAACGTGTGGACGGGTACAGCTAGTGCCATAGTAAGTAAAGTAACACATCGTTCATGTCACAAGAAAAATTCGATCTCCACAATTCCATAAATAAAGGGTTTTGAGGGATATTTATGCTGGAAAGGGAACAAAGTGCTGGAGTTTATTATGTCTACGGTCCCGACTACTATTACGGAAAGACATCGTATCAGACTTCGCGACCCTAGCATGTTGATTCTATCACTTAACACTCGCACAAGGACTGTGATACGAGAGAAGGAAATTTATTATATGCTTCTCACGAAAGGTTACTACTTGTGTAACACTATCGAGTTCAGGAAAGTTTCTCATTTATTTTCATGTGTGTTGCATGAATTTTGGTCTTATCTAGGTTGTCTTCTTGCGCAGGGTAAGAAGAGAGTCATCAGAATAGAGCCTGATTTTGGTTAAGTGAAACCTGTACAGATAGTCACGGCACACTGCTTTCAGAGCCACGACGACGTCTTCCTGTTCGTGCCTTGGCTTGTGCTGGAGTGGGGCGCTGTTTACGGATGCACTTGTTGCGCGTCTCTTCCCCCTGGAACGCACTGCCTTTGCCAACTATTTTGAAAACGTAATACATTCTCCATTATTTCAAGTTATATAATTTACAGGAAATTGTGTGGGTAATGTTCAGTTTTGTAGCTTCATAAGTCATTAAAACATTCCAAATTGATATCTTATGCATTTTTATTGTTGATTGTTTTTGCATACTCGCACACACGCACACAAGTACGCACGCACACACACACACACACACACACACACACACACACACACACACACACACATGCACAAACTGCTTGATACTTTGAGAAGGAACTATTCATGTAGCCTACCCATCCAGTATCATTTCGTAATATTTCTCTAAGGCGTCTTGGATCTGACTCTACTAACTGCCTTGATAATGTTTCATAGTGGTATAGTGGTTTATTTGCCACCATGTATGTTTTATATTTTCCCAACGGTCACTTGAGTTTCTTGATCTAAGTGGCAACGACCTCGTTACTTCCGCTTACATATTCTCAATAGGATTAAGGTCCGGTAACATTGGAACTAACTCATTCAGCTTTATGTGATCTTGGCTGAGAATCCATTCTTGAACGGAGCAGATTTCATGTCCTGTAAATGAAAAGGTATCAAGTTACTTCATCTATTAATAATTGAAGAACGTATTTGTAATTTACGCACTGTATTAATGTTATGTATACGGTGTCTAACTAATCGGGTTCAAATATCGCAAAGAGGCCTTTGTCAGTTAAACATTTCCGTGTCCATCATGTGAGATTGCGCATGACTGGCTGAATCATACCAAACGATGCTGTTTAGTGCTAGTAAGAAGACCATCGTACCAGTTAGTCAACCAGGAGGAACCTCTTCTGAATACCAGGCTTCTAACTGAAGTAAAATGCACACCACCTATAACACTAACGTGATCCCCATATTAAGCAACCAGCGGCAGTGCAGCGGCTATAGTCCGAAGATCAAACTGTGAAAATGTTTGTAAATCTATCGGACCAAACTGCGTGGTCATCAGTCCGTAGCTTACAAACTACTTAAACCTAGGTAAACTAACCTAAGGACAACACACACACCCATGCCCCAGGGAGGACTCGAATCTCCGACGGCAAGCACCTGGGCGCTCCGCAGCGAGGCGCCTTAGATCGCTCGGGTACTCCACCGCGGCCCAGTCTGAAGTTATCATGCCGACAGTACAGAATCTGCATAAATATATAAGTAGCTTTTTATCTGTCGTTTGCAAATAATTGAGATAAACGCCATTTTAAATACGAAACGTGTATTTCCATGCTACTTTGGTGATCATTTGCAACTAAGTGATGACCAAACTAACATGCATACGTATTAACTCCACGTTTCGTAACGAAAATGGCGTTTATCTCAGTTATTTGCAAACGATAGATGTCCGCCTTTGATAACAAGATACTCATATCATCGTGCAGCAAGACCACAGTGTAGTATACAATTTGTGCAAACACCAGTCAGCTTTTGTGAGAGTCGAAGGGCATGAAAAGGACACAGTAGATGGGAATGGAGTAACACAGACCTGTAGCTTTTTCCCCAGTGTTGTTCAATCTGATCATTGAGCAGACTGTGCAGAAGAGGAAGAAGAAATTTGGAGAATGTATTAAAGTTCAGGGACAAGAAGTAAAGACTTTGCGATTTGCCGATGACGTAGTATTTCTGTCAGAGACGGCAATAGACCTAGAGGAGCAATTGTATGGAATGGACAGTGTCTTGAGAAGATGGTATAAAATAATCATTAACAATAGCAAAAAAGGGTAATGAAATTTAGTCCAATAAAATCTGGTGATGTGGAAAGTAATAGATTAGAAAACGAGACATTAAAAGTTGTACATAATGTTTGTTGGTTGTGTGTGGGGGGGACGGTGGCTTTGGAGGGTCGGGTTGTGGTATGGAGGCAGCAGACTACTCAGGTCATCAATCCCTAATTCGGATAAGGATGGGAAAGTAAATCGTGCGTGCTCTTTGAAAGGAAGCATCCTGACTTTCGCCTGGAATGATTTAGGGAAGTAATGGAAAACCCAAATCAGAACGGCCGGAGGTGGATTTAAAACCACCATCCTTCCGAATGCGGGTCCAGTGTGCTACCCACTGCGCTACTCCGCTGAGTTTTGTTATTTGGGTTGTAAAATAACTTCCGATGCCCGGAGTAGTGCAGACATAAAATGTAGCATGCAGTGAGAGGAAAAGTATTTCTGAAGAAGACAAATTGGTAACTTAAGGGATATGCAGTCTTTCTGAAGGCATTTGACCGAAGAGTGGCCTTGTACGGCAGTGAAGCATGGACGATTAAGCAGTTCAGACAAGAAGAGGATAGCTTTGGAAATTTCTTGTCACAGGAGAATACTGAAGAGTAGATGGGAAGATCATGTGAAATTCAAAATGTTCAAATGCTTGTTAAGCTTATGGGACTTAACTATGGGGTCATCAGTCCCTAAACTTACAAACTACTTATCAACTACCTTATACTAAGGACGGCACAAATATCCATGCCCGAGGGGGGATTCGAACCCCCGACCGTAGTGGCCGTGAAGACCGTGACTGGAGCGCCTCAGTCCCCTCGGCCACCGCGGCCGGCGATCATGTGAATAATGAGGACGTACTGAACAGAATTTGGAAGACAAGGAATTTTTGGCATAGCTTGTCTGAAAAGACGGGATCGATTGGTAGGGAACATTCTGAGACATCAACGAATCGTCAATTTAGTATTGGAGTGGAGCGTGTGAGGTAAAAATCGCAGGGGTAGACGACGAGATGGATACAGCAAGTAGATTCAAAGGGATGTGAGCTGTCTTTCTTACTCAGAGACGAAGAGTTTTGCGCAAGATAGGATAGGATGGAGGCAGAGAACTGTATCAAACCAGTCTACAGAATGAATACTACAATCACAACAATAACACACCACATCATTAAGTAGTATTTGTCGTGTAAGAGTATTCAAAAATAGTCATTTTAGACACAGCAATTTCATTAATAAGGCGCCATCATTACAGCAGACTTTCTTCAAATGTGCACTCTGTTTGTTACGGAACGAATTGCAGTATCTTCTTAGGCATTATCGTTTGCTGCACCAGAAAAGAATTAGGATTAGAATTTGTCGCACAGTTAACTTAAACACCAATTCTTGGAGTATTGTCCACGTTTAATGGAGTATGCATGTGATACCTGAAAACATAGTTTATTTAAATTCCAAAAAATTATTATTACTGCGATCAATTTTGACGTTAACCACACATATCTGATGATTAGTGCGAAAGCAGGCACGTTAAACAGATGCAGAACAGAATTTTGTATTTTTATAGAAACTTCGCTCGAAATTTTTTCTCTATTAGGCTTATGCATGTTGCCTGCTTTATACATTTTTAGTGAAACCTACAACCTGCCTGCAAAAAGAAACATCACAGGTTCAGTAAAATGGAGTACCTGTTCGCGGTATAATTTTACACTGCAAGACCTTACGTTTCTTTTCTCTACAAAGTTTTGATGGAAAAGTGCCAGGTCAGTCTGGACTCAAGCGAACGTTATCCACACACGTGAAATTGTAACTACCTACCAGAAATATAATTCATGTTTGAAGTAAGTTTGCTTATTAATGCAACTACTACGACAAATGCACTTCTTTTAATAATTTTCCATGCCTTATTATAACGATGTATTGTACACGTCCGCATAATAAACGCAAACCGTAGCCACACAACCACTATCTCAATTACGCCCACGTTAATTGTATAGGAGATGCGCAAAAACAATATCTATTTCCAGAATGAAACTTTTCACTCTGCAGTGGAGTGTGCGCTGATATGAAACTTCCTGGCAAATTATAATTGTGTGCCGGAACCGGGACTCGAACCAGGGACCTTTGCCCTCGCGGGCAAGCGCTCTACCGAAGTGGTTTTATTTTTTTTTTATTTTTTTTCCCTTCGTTGCGGACGCTGGTCGTGGTTGTTCATTGAATGGTTGGCTCAGCTTTTTCATTACAGAGGGCGTGGAGCGTGGTGAAGATATGGCTTAGCCACAGCCTAAGGGATGTTTCCAGGAAGTTTCATATCAGCGCGCACTCCGCAGCAGAGTGAAAGTTTCATTCTGGGAATATTCCTTAGGCTGTGGCTAAGCCACGTCTCCACCATATCCTTTCTTCCGAGAGTGCTAGTCTTGCATGTTTCGCAGGAGAGCATCTGTGAAGTTTGGAAAGTAGGATGCGAGGTACTTCCGGAAGTATAGTTGTGAGGCGGCACCGTGAGTCGTGTCGGGATAGCTCAGTCGGTGCCGGGCGCCGTGGCTCAGCGGGCCAATCTCTCTCATGGCCTGCCTGTTGACTGATTTTTGAAATTTTTGCCTATGGAGGAGTATAGAAAATACTGTTATGAAGTATTGGATAGCTTTGGCAATTTCAATAAAAGATTGCCCTAACAGAGCTGTGATAAAGCAGCAAATATGGCTGGAAAGTATTCAGTTCTTCAGGTAAGAATAAAAGATAAATGTGAATTTGATTTTTTGTACCATGTGCCCCACATTCACTAAATTTAGCAGGTGTTCAGGCGGCTGCATGTGTTTCTGAACGAGTAGCATACTTCCAGTTTGTCCAAAAATTGTTTACCTTTTCTTATGCTTCGAACAATTGATGGAACGTTTTGAAAGAATGTTTAGGTGCAAATAGAGTTCTGAAGTTCCTCTCTGAAACCGAATGGTCTGCTCGTGCTGACGCTCTTAACACTTTGCATAATAGCTACAATGATATTTTTGAAGCTTTAAAGTCAGTTTGTAGCCAGTGGAAACAAGACATGAAGACTTGCAAGAAAATGAAAGAACTCGAGACCATTCTTTTAACGGAGATATGGTATGACCTTTTGAGAACTATCAAGAATAAAAATGTAACTTTACGAAGTAGTAGTACCGTCATAATAGATGTTGGAACAAAAATCTTTTGCGTCCCAACTTCGTCGCCGCTTTTGTGTCCCAGCCTCGTCGGTGTCGGTGGCCGAGTGGAATGAGACCGACACGCTGGTGCAGGTACGGAGGGGAGCAGCCAGAAACTACAAACACTAGAGTAAATTAGAAAGAGATATATTGCACAGAATGTAACAATACTTAACTTTTACATAGTACTGCAGAATGTTGATACATAGTTGTTAGAGGCCTGCCTAGTGCCTGTACAATAGCAAAGTCTTCACTGGTGCCTATCTGATTACGAAGGACCTAACTCGTTGCTATCTCAGTCCGAAGTGCGAAGTGAACGATGTCCTTCAGTCGTGGCCACGAGAGGCGTTGTCGCAGAGGGCGCTCGTGGCTGTCGTCGTGAGAACGCCGCGCCGTGCATGCATGGCGGCGCGCGGCGAAAGTAGGTGGCGCGCACTTTGTACTTGTGCGACACCACACCCCTCCCCCCCAAACCGCCGCGCCGTCGTGGCGTAGGGCTGAGGGCCACGGCGACGGCACTGGGAGGAGGGCCTGGGCGGGGGCGTTACTGGTGGGACGGGCGTCGTAGCTGAGGCCGGGATCGAGACGCCGTCCGCGCCCCGGCATCTGCCTTGAGATCCTCCAGGGAACCCGCCGAAACCTGGGGAAGGGCGCCCGCCCCCGCCCAGAGGGAGCAGGTCATCTTCTTCTGAGGTGCGTGGCCCAAGCTGGGGCGGCACGCACGGTCCCGGGGTCCCTCTCGGTGACGCTGTCATCTGCGGCGGCGACAGCGGCGGCGTCGCGTCGATCTCCATCGGGACCTCGTAGTCCGGGGACGAACGATGTGGTTGTGCTCCCTGGCGGTGAACTGGGTCTGGAATCAAGAAACCGGAGACAGGATCGCGCGGCCTATGCAGACGCAACTGGTTTGCGTGGCGCCGCAGCTCCGACCCTGTGGAAGAACGTACAACAAACATATTGCGCCCGAGCACGCGCTGAATGGTGCCCGGTAACCATTTCTTCTTGTTGCCAGCAAACACCCTGTACAGCACCGGCGTAGAAACCTGAAAACGCGTAGCGCCATACGAACCGACTCGGTGTGTGGGAGGCTGCAGCAGGTGAAGGAGAGTGCGGTGACGTCGGCCGTGTAGCAGCTCGGCAGGAGACGGGCCGTCACGTGGCATGCACCGATACGTAGACAGGAAAATTTGAAGAGCTTGCTGCCTGGAGTGCTGACCTTTCATCTTCTCCATGTGACACTTGAATGTTCGAACGAAACGTTCTGCTTCACCATTGGACTGAGGGTGAAAAGGTGCGGTGGTGATATGCTGAATGCCATTCACACGACAAAACTGTTGAAATTCCGCACTAACAAACTGAGGTCCATTGTCACTGACGATAGTTTCAGGCAAGCCTTCGATGCAAAACACTGATGTTAAGGCACTGATTGTACTAGAAGCTGTCGTTGAGTTCATGGCAATCACAAAAGGAAACTTGCTGAAAGCGTCTACAACGATTAACCAGCGCGTATTCCAGAAAGGTCCGGCAAAGTCAATATGTAAACGTTGCCATGGTCCCTTGGGGCGTGGCCAATCTAAGAAACGTTGCGGAGGAGCCGCCTGATGCTCCGCACAAACAGTACACTGTGACGTCATGTTCTCTATCTGAGCGTCCATACCAACCCAGGTACAATGACGTCTGGCCAGTTGCTTTGTCCTAACAATACCCCAATGTCCTTGATGCAGGAGGCGTAACACTTCTCGTTGCAGGGAACGAGGAACAATCACTCTTGCTTGGTCGTTGTCGGTATGCAACAACAGTACACCCTGACTTAAAGATAATGCATGACGTTGTGCAAAATAACGCCGAACCAGAGGCCGATCAATGTCTTTGGCTCTGGCAGGCCACCCTGAGCGAACAAAACGTGCTACCACACTTAGGTCTGCATCCGCAGCTGTTTCCTGTGCAACCCGACGAGAGTTTAAAGGAAAGTCTGCGACAGCGGAAGCATCTCTGGAGTCTATCTGACAACATGCCATTTCTGAAGAATCAAATGATACATCCTGGCCAACCGGAAGTCGGGAAAGTGTGTCCGCGTTAGCATGTTGAGTGGTAGGTCGGTACAAAATCTCATACTGATAATTTGACAATATCAAGGACCATCTCTGAAGCTTTTGTGCCGTACGTGGCGGAATCGGCTTTGTGGGTGAGAACAACGACGTGAGAGGCTTGTGGTCTGTCAACAAATAGAATTTTCTGCCATAGAGATAATGATGAAACTTTGTGACGCCGTAAATGATTGCTAAGGCCTCCTTTTCTATCTGACTGTAATTCTGTTGCGTCGGCGTCAGTAGCTTGGATGCAAAGGCAATAGGACGATCATGACATCCAATACGATGTGACAGAACTGCACCCGCACCGTACGACGAGGCGTCAACTGCTAGCACTACAGGCTTCTGTGGGTCAAAGGGAATCAAACATGCATCACTGAGTAATGCAGACTTTAGTTTGTCAAAGGCAACCTGACAATCTTTGGACCATACAAAAGGAACATTCTTCCGACGTAAGTGATGCAGTGGAGCTGCAATCTGAGAGGCATTGGGAATAAATCTGAAATAATAGTTCAGCTTTCCCATTACTGCTTGCAATTCATGCACATTGTTAGGAGGAGGCAAGTCTTTGATTGCTCGAAGATGTGACTGTAAAGGATGAATTCATTGGGCATTAATCACATGGCCTAGGTACTCTATTTCAGTCTGAAAGAACGAACACTTTGCTTTATTACAACGTAGACCTGCTGCAGTCAACACTTTGAAAAGGCACTCCAGGTTTGCTAAATGTTCTTCAACTGTACGTCCGGATACCACAATGTCATCTAAATAGTTCGAGCAACACGGTACAGAAACTGTCAGCTGTTCCAAGAAACGCTGAAAAATAGCGGGAGCGGAAGAACTGCCAAAGGGTAGGCGTTGAAATTGAAAAAGGCCCATGTGAGTATTAATGACGAAAAATTTTTTTGATTCGTCATCAAGCGGAATCTGTAAGTAGGCCTCTGCTAAATCAATCTTGGAAAAGAAGCGAGACTGTCCTAATTTGTCCATAAGTTCCTCAGGTCTGGGCAGAGGGTAAGTGTCTACAATTGTTTGACTGTTGACAGTTGATTTGAAGTCCGCACAGAGACGAAGTTTTCCTGACGGCTTGGGTATAATTACTATAGGCGAGGCCCACTGACTCGCAGAAACAGGAGAAATCACCCCACTATCTTGCCAACGTTTAAGTTCTTCGGCAACTGTATCACGCAATGCGATAGGCACTGGTCTAGCTTTACGAAATTTTGGAACTGCAGATTCTTTTAAAATTACATATGCCACGAAGTCTTTTGCACAACCTAGTTCCGGCGAAAACAAGTCACTATATTTGTCACACAATGCATTGATTTTATCCTGAGGCACTATTGACGTAATTTGAAGCACATCTCTTTGAATTGATAAACCAAACAAGTCAAAAGCATCTAGTCCAAAAATGTTCTGTGTCGATTTGGCCTGAAGAACAACAAAAGCAACTGTTTTTGTTACACCTTGAAAAGAGGCGGGCAGGCTACACGTTCCTAGCACGGGAATATTTTCACCTGTATAAGCTGTTAACACTTGCTGTGACGGCGACAATTTTGGCGAACCCAGAAGTTCATAAGTATCTTTATTTATTAATGTAACAGCGGAACCAGTATCAAGCTGAAATTGCACCGTCTTATTTTCTATAGAGAGAGTAACAAACAGCTTGTGCTTCTGGCGCACGACCGGTGCGCGAATGTGGGCAACGTCTAATACATATTGTTTTCTGCGCTTGCGCGGGTTGCGTGCGGTAGGAAGCGGCGCATACTCGGCACACAGCGGATTAACCACACTGTCACTAGATGACACTACCGCCGGATCGGCGTCCGCGCAATGCGAGGCTACTACAGAGTCACTAACTACTGCACTACACTTTTGAGTAGCTACTTGATGTCTACTGTCACTAGCTACACAGTACTGGGCACTTTTACAATGAGCAGTTGCAGAAGGCACTATTTTCACTACAGGAATGCACTGTTCATAGTCATTTTGCTTGTCCCGAACCCTTTTCCGTTGCACTGTTTTACGCGCTCGTCGGCGCTTGCTACGTGGTGCACTATATAGATTTGCCATAGGCGCAGGACTACTTTCTTGCAATTGAGATCCAAGGAAAGCACTGTTCAATTCCACAGCCCGTATAACATTTACAGAATGAACTGTTCTCGCACTTCGCGAAGCACTGTTTCTAACGTTACTGTTCTTTGAGTTTTTAATTTGCATACACACAGACTGCACATGTCCTGATTTGCCACATTGATAACAGGTTGCGTTGCGACTAGGGCAATGAGCACGCTTGTGGCGAGACACACACTGGGGGCAAGATTTACGTACATTTTTCTGAAATGAGCGTTGGCGCCCGTTATTCAAATTACTGTGTCTAACACTACGGAGCGACCTTTGCGTCGCACTTTTACACTGGCTACTGTTCACTGTCTGTTCAGCACGGCCGGTAGAAAAATAAGAATCACTAGTGCTATACTGAGAACTACGGCTAGGAAAGCGTCCGTTGCGGCGCACTGAATTTACACTGTGGCTTTGCATTTCTACATCTGCTAAGTCAAAAGTATCATGCGCTTCTATAAGCTGCAGTACACTGTCTAATGAGGGGTCAGACTGTTTCAGAATTGCTGCTCTAATTCTGGGGTCCTGAATGTTCTGCGTAATCGCATCTCTTAACATAAGGTCACTATAAGAAAGTCCACAAGAGCAAGTAAATTTACATTGGCGGGTTAAGCCCTTCAATTCCGTAATCCACTCTTGGTGTGACTGCTGCGGTAATTTTTTAAGTCTGAAAAATCGGTATCGTGCAGCGGCTACAAGAACTTTTCTCTCATAATGAGCATTCAGTGCATCTACAATTTGTTCGAAGTCTACATCACGAGGAGATGCGTGCGGGAATAGTTTTTGCAGTAACACGAAAGTTTTGGGGCCCACCACAGACAATAAAAGATGCTTAACAGTCTGACCTGTAAGTTCATGAGCCGCGACGAGTTCTTGAAACTGCGCCAGATAATCACTCCATTCTTCCTCACGTTCGTTGTACTGGCGGAACGTCGGAAGCGGTGCGGCGGCAGGTGTGGGCTGCTGACGTGACGACTGTTGTTGTTGGTGAGCAGCCTGTGTCGTCAACTGCGACACGGCCTGGAGAAGCTGGGTAATTTGCGCCGTCTGTAACTGAATAATTTCCATTAAGTTTGGCTTCGGGGTAGTGGCCATGCTGACCGATTAGGCGCCGCGTATAAAAGTAACTTAGTACAAAACACAAATGCAATATGAAAGAGGACGCTCTGCAACAAAAAAGTCCACAAAATACGTAACAAAATATCTTTCCCCAAAATTGTTATCATAAGGGTGGGTGGGCGGGAGCAATTTTTGCGTGCTCCGACTGCTGCTGTCTGGCTGCTGCAAGCGGGCTGGTCCAAGGTTCTATCCCATCCTCGTCGCCACTTTTGCGTCCCAACTTCGTCGCCGCTTTTGTGTCCCAGCCTCGTCGGTGTCGGTGGCCGAGTGGAATGAGACCGACACGCTGGTGCAGGTACGGAGGGGAGCAGCCAGAAACTACAAACACTAGAGTAAATTAGAAAGAGATATATTGCACAGAATGTAACAATACTTAACTTTTACATAGTACTGCAGAATGTTGATACATAGTTGTTAGAGGCCTGCCTAGTGCCTGTACAATAGCAAAGTCTTCACTGGTGCCTATCTGATTACGAAGGTCCTAACTCGTTGCTATCTCAGTCCGAAGTGCGAAGTGAACGATGTCCTTCAGTCGTGGCCACGAGAGGCGTTGTCGCAGAGGGCGCTCGTGGCTGTCGTCGTGAGAACGCCGCGCCGTGCATGCATGGCGGCGCGCGGCGAAAGTAGGTGGCGCGCACTTTGTACTTGTGCGACACCACAAAATCTTTGCATCTATTTCCGATTTCATCAGTTCTGCACGCAGTAGGTGCGATCAGTATGAATCTTCAGCCAAAGAGAAAAATTCAGATGCTAACTATAAGGGTGATTCCCAAAGGACGAAAATTTGCAGCCAGCACATCAGTTTTCCCGAAGGTTCGACAGACAGTCTGTCTATAATTGACACACTGGATTCTAATCTGAAGCGACGTTCAGAAGCATACGAGAAAGCAAACATTTTAGTTTCCTTTCTCGGTTAAAAGAAATCAATTCATAGCAGTTGAGAAACAGGTGCAATGAATCTGCATAATTTTATAATGCAGACGTTAATGCTGATGAGCTCGTGTCACAATGTTTTCATTTAAAGTAATGTTTGAAAAATATTCCAAATGAATCTCCAGAAGTAAGTATATTATCCTTACTTTCTTTAATAAAAGCAGATAAAATTAAAGAAACCTTTCCGAATGTGAAAGTTGCTACCCGGATATTTCTTCGTCTAATGGCAACCAATTGCAGTGGAGAGCGTTCATTTTCCCAGTTAAAGAGAATCAAACATAAATTACGAACGACTATGCTACAGGAACGACTTACTAATTTGTCAACCATGTGCACAGAAAGTGAAGACCTGCAACAGTTGGACTTTGAAGACATAATAGAAGATTTTGCATTTCTGAAATCCCGAAAGAAACAGCAACGTAGACCTAAGTAATCACCAGTAATTTATTTGTGTATTTCTAACCATAACTTTTGTGTCCCGACTTCGTCGCCGCTTTTGTGTCCCAGCCTCGTCGTAGGTGTCGGTGGCCGGGTGGATGAGACCGACACAGGAATATAGACAGCACGCTGGTGCAGGTACGGAGGGGAGCAGCCAGAAACTATAAACACTAGAGTAAATTAGAAAGAGATATATATTGCCCAGAATGTAACAATACTTAACTTTTACATAGTACTGCAGAATGTTGATACATAGTTGGTAGAGGCCTGCCTAGTGCCTGTACAATAGCAAAGTCTTCACTGGTGCCTATCTGATTACGAAGGTCCTAACTCGTTGCTATCTCAGTCCGAAGTGCTATATCTTTCCGTGGTGGCCACGAGCGGGGTTCCAGCAGAGGGCGCTCGTGGCTGTCGTCGGAAGAACGCCGCGCCGTGCATGCATGGCGGCGCGCGGCGAAAGTAGGTGGCGCGCACTTTGTACTTGTGCGACACCACAATAACAACTAGTAAATTCGATAAAAAAATGTACGAAATTCTGATTTCATTCAAAGAAAAAATCTGTTTTGTTGTAGAGTCCCTAATCTGTGTGCCAGTTATTTGCAGTTATAGAAAGAGACATACTTCAAAAATTGCGCAGTTTGTTTACTGCAAATCTTTAAAAAATTCATTACTTTTAATGACAGACTAATTTGTGAAACTAATCATTAGTATTTGGTTTTTAATATTTTGATTAATTAAGTCACTAAATAAATGTACCCCAATCTGATGGATTCATTTGGTTTTTTTAAGGGCCCCAAAACACTGAGTGCCCCGGGTCCCTGCATGACTGCAGACGGCCTGACGGTGAATGACTTTTGTTGTCATTGCGCTTAAGACAGAATACGCAAATAATTGAGCCACTTATTACTTTCGCAATTTGCGATCACTTATGGCTTCACTGTACTAGGTTTAGAAGTAATACCAATGTGCGGCCAATAAAAATTTGTGCCCGGCCGGGATTCGAACCCGGGATCTCTTGATTACTTTTTTTCCTCTTTACTCGTTATACCAAAGGTATTAAATATAAGGAGTGGTATTGAATTAAAATTTATGCTGTGGCCGGGATTCGAATTTTTTTTAAGTATTTCCTCTGTGTAAAATAACATCATAGCTCTCTGCAGAAAAAGGTGCATAATCTGTTTCCGTCATTGTTGTCACTGCATAGAAACTGTCATTAACAAAGGAAACTTAAAATTTCTTCGGGAAAGAAACTTGGAAATGTAGTACCTCAATACCTCTTATGTCATTGATTGATTTTGTGTTCCTTTTATTTTCTCCATACTTGAACCTCAGCATATCGACAGCACTCATGGCTCGTCTTCTCGATATTTGCTTTATTATGTTTACCCAAACAGTACGCCTGGTCTCGTGTTCCTGGTTTCCCATTTGTCATCGTACGTTATTAATTATTTCAGTATCCTCCCAGTTTGCGTGCATAGAGATTAGATTAGGTTAGTACTCGTTCCATATATCATGAATACGACACTTCGTAATGATGTGGAACGTGTCAGGTTAACGAAAGGTGTATATACAAATTATTACTTTGTACCAAATATTAAATGACACAATTATTATTATTATTTTTTTTTTTAATTTACTATTTGACATCTAAGAATAGTGTAGAAGGAGTTGCCGTGCAGAAATTCATTTAATTTATTTTTAAATGTTTGTTGATTATCTGTCAGGCTTTTGATGCTGTTTGGTAGGTGAACAAAGACTTTTGTGGCAGTATAATTCACCCCTTTCTGTGCCAAAGCTAGATTTAACATTGAATAGTGAAGATCATTCTTTCTCCTAGTATTGAGGTTACGTAACTGCTGTTGCTTTTGAATTCGTTGTGATTGGTCATAACAAATTTCATAAGTGAATATACATACTGAGAAGCTGCTGTGGAGATTACTAGCTCTTTAAATAAGTGTCTGCGGGATGATCTTGGATGAGCTCCGGCAATTATTCTGATCACACGCTTTTGTGCAATGAATACTTTTTTACTCTATAATGAATTACCCAGAAAATGATGCCATATGAAAGCAGAGAATAAAAATAGGCATAGAAAGCTAATTTACTGAGATATATATCACCGAAATTTGCAATTACCCTAACAGCATAAGTTGCTGAACTCAAAAGTTTCAACAAATCTTCATTTTTTTCCCAGTTCAACCCCTCATCAATGGTTACACCTAAAAACTTTGAATATTCCACATTTGCTACAGATTTCTGACCGAAGACTATATTTATTCCATTTACTGTATGGAACTGTCTGTACTGTGTTTTATAAAAATTTTATGCTAGTCAATTTGCTGAGAACCATTTAATGATTTTCTGAAAGACGTCGTTTACAATTTCCTCAGTTAGTTCTTGTCTCTCGGATATGATAACTATACTTGTATCATCAGCGAAAAGAACCAGCTCAGCATCTTCATGAATATAGAATGGCAAGTCATTAATATATATTAAGAACAGCAACGGGCCCAAGACCGAATCTTGTGGCACCCCATTTTTGATTGCTCCCCAGTTTGAGGAATCAGCTGTGTTTTGCATATTATAAGAACTACTAATGTCAACTTTCTGCACTATTCATGTTAGGTATTATTTAAACCATTTGTACAGTGCCCCATTCATAGCACAATTTCAGTTTATCTCGAAGAATTCTACGATTTACACAATCAAAAGCCTTGGAGAGAACACAAAAAATCCCAACAGGTGATGTCCGGTTATTCAGAGCATTTAATATTTAATGCTTCAAAAGACCATTGTTCAATTCGTTGTTACGTATTTCAAGGCATGTTCACGAAATAGAAGAAACACGCATTTTATAGGGAGCATTCTTACATATGCACAACTCTAAACATTGACGAACATTTCTCTATTTAATTAAGAAGAGTGCCTGAAACCCTTTCAGGAAAAAAAAGGTTTAGGCAGTTGTGGGTTCCGAACCACTGACCTTGAGCATCACAGATCAACGCATTGCCCACTTCGCTACGGTTTACCATTAGAACTAGCGTCCTTTAATCTTGTGCTATTGACGGCAGTTGTTAACTGATGATAATATGGCATTTAAGACAATAGATTATCATTTATCGTACGAAGAACGACGTGTTTTTAAGTGTTCAGTGCGCCATTGCTTTGAAATGACAACGTGTAAGTTACAGTAAGAAATTCATCAAATACGCAAAGAAAGATGGCGTATGCCAGAGAAAGTTCTGGCCAACAAATATGTCCTTAAAATTATTGTACCTATCGGTGGAACGATTCTACCTAAAAAGTGGGAACACGTTACAGACAGACAGACATTGTGAAATCGCCGTTATTTTTGTAAATATTGAAACGGTACTGGAGCATCATTCCATTTGACTTCCTTGAATTTATACGTGTTCCATGCAAGCCACAGTGTTGTGTGCACATTACTTTCTAATTTTATTTTTGTGTTTGACCTTTCGTGCCACCTGTACCCACTCATTTCGGGGCTTGTGATAGGAGCAGTGGAGACTAGAATGCATGATGATTATTATTGCTATCGTAATTACAGGCACAATAAGTGAGCCCCGCTCACATAAGGAGCTTTCCTCCACAGCACCCATACTACCCATACTACCAAGTGTGAGTGTATTTGTGTGTGTGTGTATCTTCGTTTTTATGAGGCTGCAGCTGGGAAGGCAGAGATGCTCATAGAAGGTTAGCCAACTTTATTTCTGTATTCGACAGAGAGGTCCCCTGGGGGACGTCATGGACAGGTGTCTGTGATTTGCGATTCCTCCAAGATTCGCAAGTTGGCAGGATTGTCCCGTTTGGTGACTGGCCAATTGCAGGACGGCTCCGGCCAAGTTGAACGAAAGGGCGGTTAGGCTAGAGGGCAGCCATATTTTGGCAGAATGTTTCCTTGGACTGGCTGACGAGGGTAATGTATTTGGAGCCGGCCGCGGTGACCGAGGGGACTGAGGCGCTCCAGTCACGGTCTGCACGGCCACTACGGTCGGGGGTTCGAATCCCCCCTCGGGCATGGATATTTGTGCCGTCCTTAGTATAAGCTAGTTCATAAGTAGTTTGTAAGTTTAGGGACTGATGACCCCGTAGTTAAGTCCCATAAGCTTAACAAACATTTGAACATTTGAATGTATTTGGATGTGTGTGAGATTTGTGACAATTTTGGAACAGATTAGCAGGGAAATGGTTCAGTAAATGCACAATGTTAGAAAAATTCAATTTTCCAAATATTTGGGAGCGTTTTCAAGGAATTAGGACGAGATCTGTTCTTTGCGGATTAGGCTGAGTTCATGTGGGGATCTCTTGTGTACCAAGTTGGCTTATTTTAATATAGGTAGGGTGGGGAGTGGAACGATGTTCGCTTTGCCGATTTGAGGTTCTACTGAGTGCGTGGAGTAAATTTATTAATGAAATCTCGTAGGGTTTCGTTTATCGTTTTGTCGTCCACTTAGATTCACGTGCTGGTGACCATGCAACATGGTGAGGCAAGATACACAAAAAGAAGTGGAAGTAAAACCCTCATAATCGGATTTAAAGTAACTGGAACGGTTAGCTAGTGAGTAGTATGTATCTGTGACATAAGATTCAGTGTGATCAATTATTTAGTGTGGATTTTCTTTGTGGCACTTAAATTTACTCGTGTGTCGCCTCGTGGGTAGAACATCATGGCACTACGATGGTGGAATCCAGCCAGTAGACAAAGAACGTGAAAGCTTTTGCTCCATTTCTTAATCCCTCCACGAAATATTAATTGTATTCTCAGAAGCGCAGACTTTTGAAAATCATGGGTGCTCTACACTACGGATCACAAATGTTCAAAACGAACCCTCCAGAAAATCATGTTAATCCATTTTTGAACGAGCAATACTTGATAAAAGTAAATAGGCCTTTTAAATATAGAAGGAAAAAGGAGGAGGAAGAAAAGGAAAGCATGGCTGCATTAGGACAGTACAATAAAGCGATCTAATTGGTCGAAGTGGATATTTCGATATAAGTAACACCCCAAAACTTCTACACGACTAATGAAACAAATTTTCATTGTACACTAATCTAACACTTTTTGTGCGAAGCTATTCTTTCTGCAACAGGTTATGCAGATCATTGACTTTCAGGACGCTTGTGACGTTGCGAAGTCTAGCTTTGATCCGGTAGGAGTGTTTTTGTTCAAATGTTTGTATAGTCTATGGGACTTAACTACGCGGTCATCAGTCCCTAAACTTACAAACTACTTATGAACTACTTACGAACTAGGACGGCACAAATATCCATGCCTGAGGGGGTATTCGAACTCCCGACCGTAGTGGCCGTGCAGACCGTGACTGATGCGCCTCAGTCCCCTCGGCCGCCGCGGCCGGCCCGGTAGGCGTGTGTACAGTGTCGACAGCACGGCAGGGCAGGCGTCAGCAGAACGGCCCCGCGCTGACACAAGGCGCTCGGCCCGCCGGCCTGTCGGCCGCTGGGCGTAAACATAAGCGGTCTACCTGCCCCGCTCGCGGAAAAGTTAAGTCCTGTCCCCGCTGTTTCTCAAAACATACCCCTGACAATAGTCCTTCTCGTAGCGCAACTTGTTTAGCATGTGGAAAGTTAGGCCACGTTCGTTCTGTCTGTCTCCAACAGAAAAAAGTTTCCACAGGAAGGTCACGCACAGGCGCTCGATCACATCACATTAATGTTGTGCATTCTCCATCACGTACGCGTGATGCGACTGTTGAACTTGCGTCGTCACGGCCTGTGTTTTCGCAGGAAAGGTACCGTAACGTGAATAAATTGTTTGTGGATCTTGAAATTCTTGGCCGGACCGTGACGTTTCTATTAGATACTGGTGTTTCGTTTCCTTGCCTAATCAGGACACATACAATTTGCTTGGTCAGCCACCGTTGCAGAACTCTTGCACGTTGCTTATGGCGTATAACACAGGTCGACAAATTTTGACTTTTTGTCTGGGGTTCGCATGAAAATATGAATTTCTGACTAAATTGACCCTGCTGATCACAAATCTGCAGCTGAAAAGTTTAAACATGGCACCAGTAGGGCAGCGTCATCGTGACGCAACAATAGAGAAAAGTAGGGTCCTTACTAGGAACGCGATAATGCGTAGAAGCCAGGCATCAACAATGGATTCAAGATTAGAAAAGGTAACCGAAACGGTAAACGTACCGGAAATAGAAAATGCAAATTTGAACGTAGATCAACAAGAAATTACGCGTGATCAAAATGAGGTTCGAAGAAGTCATACAGATTTGAGACAGTCAAACGATCGCAGGTTAGCGATAAACGTTGGTCACGTAATTAATGGTGAGAAAACTAACGTGGATGAGGTCCGGACAATGTTAGTGATCAGCAAAAGGTAATTGACGAACATCACAACGAATCGGAGGCTAAATGTTCATCAGATGATCTGTCATCAAGTAGTGAGGAGGAACTGAAAATCGACAGAAATAAAAAGGATAGGCGAAGGACAAAAATGAGGGATGCTGTGCCTCAAGGAAATGCAGACATAAGTGCGTTAATGCAATTCATGCAAAATATGAGCCAGAATTTTGAAAAGTCACAGTTAGAAATGAGCCGGAATCTTGGTAAAAAAATCGAAAAAGTACAGTTAGAAATAAAGAAAATGGATCAAAAAGTCGAAAAGTCACAGAACTAAGACGGGAACTTGGACAGGACATAAAGAAAATAGATAAAAAAATCGATGAAATAAAAAAGGAAAATGAACACGTCAGGAAGCAAATAAGTAAACAGGACAAAAGGATAGATGATTTAGCCACGCAAACGGAACAACAGATTACGCAGTCGCAAAAAGTTTGTGAGGAGCGTCACACCGAGTGCAGTAACGAAGTCACTTTGGTTAAAAAATCATTAAACAGAACCAAAGAAAAAGTCGCGGGACTCGAACAGGGGTTAAAACACACCGAGGAAAGAATTGTTCAGATGCAAAGAGAAATCCAGCGTGTTGTGGAAAATGAAAGCAATACATGGACCCCGCCTAGTACAGAAGCGCAAGTTGGCAGTCACAATCATGACGAAACAGATAATTGTTATCGTCTCATGAGGCAGCCAGCTGCAGGAAACGTCAGCTTTGAAACGACAAAATCTGTTACAGAAATCAGTAACGGGAATGCGCATTACGAAACAAATTTGAACGGAACTGTACCGGAGCAAAGAAATGATGCGCCATTGCCTTGTGTTGACAACAATGAGGAGGCAAGGCGAATCGAAAATGATACACGAATGGAAATGTATTTGCGTAGTATCAGACCGCCACAATTCAAACCAGATGGCGACATCCACATAATGAAATTTTTGAATCACATCGAACAAACTTTACCGCGAGATTGGTCGGATCGCATGTGTATAAATTACATTCTGTCCAACGTTCATGAAAGTATTCGTAATGAAGTTATGGACATGAGTAGCGAGAGCAGAAGCTACCGCGAATTTAAGGATCAACTAATACGAAAATATTGGTCATCAGCAAATCAGGATGAAGTTTATGAAGATATTCACACAGCACCGATCTTTAACGCAAATAAATTCAGAACGATGGAGAAATATGTGAAACATTACTGGAATAAGAATAGGTATCTTAGCTATCCAATACCGGAGCGAGCTTTCATTTCAGTAATGTTGGCAAAATTGCCCAGACGTGTGCGAGATCTTTTCATTGTACAACCAGTTTTATCTATAGAAAAATTTATGGAAGTCTTGGAAAGATGTGATCGAAGCTGGGAAAATGGAGACCGACCCAACCGACAGGACAGAGGGAATAGGAGTGGAACAGATGATCGGCATTATCGGAGGGACGAAGGTACTCGACGTGAAGATAACGGATACGGGCACCGACAAGTCGATACACGGGAAGACAGGTCACGAGGAGGTGATACCAATAACGGCCGACAAGATGATCGACGGCAACGTCATCAGAGAAAAGAAGAACCGAGACAAGACCGACAGGAAAATCGTAATAGAGAAAGGAATAATCGAAATGATTGGCAAAACACCGGAGCTAGGCCCAAAGAATACAATCACGTAATGTAGACAGAAGTAGAAGAGACGGAAGAACAGTCTACGAGAAACCGGGACCTCGCGACAAACAGGTTTATGCGTTAGAAGCACGCACAGTGGATAATGGAGACACCAAACACGAAAGACGTAATCAAAGTACGAACAATCATGAAGAAAACACACGTTGTTTAGACTCCCATAATGAATGGATAACGACAGATGATGAAGACGAATCTGACGTTACATACAAGACTACGAACGTAATTGAACATGGCAAGAATGAACGAACAACAACTGTAGAAGCAAAGAAGCTTGAGGGCGCGCAAATAAACAAAGTTATTGACGCATCAGCGCAAATCAATAAAGTAACAGTCGGGCCAGAAACGGAACAAGAATACCATCAAAGAATGTTCGTTGAAGCAATAGATGCGCTACTGGACAACAATAATCAAGATAAGAAAACTTGTTGTGTTCAACTGGAAGAAGATACTGACGTGGAAGACAGTGACGAATCAGATACGACAGAAGCTGAGCAGGGAGAACCAGACAACAAAGCAGCAAATAACCGTAACCACCTGTACGGAAGAAGTAGCAGAAAATTATGATTCATTGCAGAATGAGTTTCCTGACATCATCGAACATATCGAAATCTGGAGCCACCACGACGTTGCAACAACAGCACCGCAGATGAAACAATGCAATGCCATCCGAACGTCAGATGAACAACAAAGGTTATCAACGGAAGAAGATGTGCTTAGAACTGAAATACGAGTATTGAGAGACACCAAACACAGCGAAAGCAATACATGTCCGAAACTAAAACTGGTAATCGGAAGCAAGGATTATGAAACATTAATTGATACTGGGTCGATGATTTCAATTTTGACACTATCGATTTATGGGGATGTTAAGAAAAGCTTGCATAGAATAGAGGAAATTCCAGCAACTAGATTGAAAATATATGGAGCATTCAATTCTAAATTTGTGGAATCAAAGAAGAAGATTTTCTTGCCGTTTAAAATCAATCAGCTTAACCAACTGTTTTACCATGAGTTTGTAGTAGTGGAAGAAATAAATATTCCTTTGATAATTGGAGCTGATTGGCTACAGAAAGTTAGAGCGGTCGTGGACCTAAAAATAAATATGTTGACTGTTGAAAACGAAGGAAACCAGTACACCACCGAATTATTACAGCAAGTGGAACATCCAGTAAAGATATTTAATATCAGATGCAGCCAGGAAGACATAAAAACAAGTCATGCCAAACAAAGGCAAAGAGAAAGGTTAAAAGAGAGGGACGAACAATTTGAAGATCTTAACGGTATAAGCAACGTGCCGACAACAATGGGGCGTGACGCGCCGCGAGCCGGCACAGAGTACTGGAGAAGACGACGCGTGAAAATAAAACACTCAACTGTAAATGAAACGTCTGACTGCAGTTATGTGAATCAAGAGTATTGCAGCGGACGAAGAAGTGGGGTACAGCAAAAAGAAACCTTATTTGGATTGACACACAAAGAAAGGACACATTTTTTACTCGAAGAAGACGACACCTAAGAGGACACCGAAATGAACTTGATGATTACCGGATTTGTAGGAGAACGGATTGTTACTGTGACACCGGACACCGGAAGCCAGTACAATGCAATCGAAGAGGATTGGTACTTAATTAGCCGCAAGCAGAAGCTAATTATCAAAGAAGACTCTTGCAATATAAACACATCATCTATTATACCAAAGCAAAGCGTGCAAGTACGGAAACGAGTAATGCTAGAGATTATTGTATGTGAACAGGCCATAGTGGCAGAATTTTTAGTTGTCAGAGGTTTAAAGACCGACGTCGTGATTGGTGCGGACACGATGCGAAAGTTAGAAATGAAGATTAATTATTATGAAAAATATATAGAATGGAATGTGGGTGGAACTTGTTCGAAGAGAAAGAGAAAACACACGCAGAGATGCAACATTACGTTGACTCTGTGCACCTTAACGAAGAAGAGGAGACTAATTATTATGACGTAAATCATTCTACTGTTGATGAGGAAGAGATAAGACAAAGGATTCGTCAGAAAGTGGTTAATATTGAAAACATTCCTGAGGAGAGACTAGTCGAGCTAGAGCAGCTTAGAAGTATACGATCTTTAGCTGTGCAGAATTTAAAGAAAAGTGCTGAGGCCAGGAACAGAACCCATAATAATAGATATCCAGAAAGAAAATTTGAAGAAGGAGACCTTGTCTTACTACGAAACAAAAAGCTGGGTAAACATGATAAGGAATGCAAGAAGTTTTACCGATGGTATTCGGGACCCTACCGTGTAAACAAAGTCAAACATGCTAATGCTATGGAACTGGTGTCCATAAAGAACAACAAAAATGTAGGACTCAGACACGTATGTGACATTAAAAAATTCTATTATTAATGTGTAATTTGTAATCAAATATTGTAAGGGGAACTACACTACATCATAAAAATTTAAACTAATGTAAATATCATGTAATTAACATGACTTGAAGATATTAATGTATTGTATAAATTATCATTTATTTTAATTACTGAGTATGTGAATGTGAGATAAAAGACTGAAGCTAAGCCCCGTTTGCAGGTTAGCACACAATAAACAAAACAAGTGAATGAGAGCTTGGTATGCGGGCCTGCGGAGCGGCGACAATGCGCTCTCGAACATTACACGTGCCGCCAGCGGCAGCCGCTACCAGAGGCAACAATTGCGTCGCAAGGTCAGCCGCCGGCGCGAGCGACTTGAAAGCAGCCGACAGCCATGGGCGGTAGCGACTTCAAAGGAACACACACACCGCTTCATCCAACGGCACTACGAAATGTAGCGTGTGAAGTGATGTGCAATAAAGTGGAGCTATCAAGCTCGGCCATGAAGGTCAATTGAGTGCAGTGCTATTTTTTGCAGGTTTATACGCTGATTACGTCACACACCGACACATCCCAACATATCAAAATTTTTAAATAATGTAATGCAATTTCCTACTTTTGTATCTTATGTAATGCCATGTAACCAATATTATGTATCTTTATTTTATGTCATGTTTTTTGTTTTTGTTTTTGTTTTTTTGTTTCTCAACCCGGGCAGGATGTAAAAGTACACCTGTCGCTGTACCTTGCAATTTAATTTAACGTAATGTATATATTGTCTTAAATTTGTAAATTTGTTTATTTCGTGTATTGTCATTCCTGGTATGCTAGATATATTTCTTATGTAACGTCATTTTCTATATTGAATCATTTAGTGTAAACATGTACTATATGTGTAAACCCGCATGAATGCACGGACATTCTTATGCTGTAAGTTAGCAATGCGCCAGAGAAAAGTTGAATCTGTTGTAAAGACTGTCTTTGGTACAGAAGTAGTAGCTGTGAGTGTCGCGCTGCTGAAGCAGTCGCGGAGCGGACTCGCTATAGTAAACACATACATGTTTTGTTGATGGTGCAGGGGCACAGTAGGCGCAGTGTGGCGCGAGTTTTATGCAATTTCAATTAGCCTGAGAGGCGTACTGTTTAATGTATTGAACGAAGTGCGAAATAAGTTTATTTATACTGGAAAGTGATCAGAGTAATGTTTTTTCATGTGTGCAAGAAAAGTAATTGTTTGGTATCAAGTCTATTGTCACCGAGTGTGATCGTTGTTGTAGTAAGAGTACCTATTGTAATCATATCTGTCTTGTTTGGACTTCACGACGAAAGCAGATGAATACTTTTGTAATATTTTATTTTGTATGCATGTAAATGTAGTGTCCACCCAATCAGAACTTTGGTTCAATTATACATGACTTATTTTGAAACCAGTCTTAATTTTGTAAGTAGTTGTATTCGCCCCATTATCACCATTATTAGATTATGTTGATTATGCAAGCCCGTACATTGACCAACAAGTTCAATTATTTTTCAAAGTAATTACGATCAGTCTTAAAGAAATTGCTAGACGAGTTAAAGAATTGCTAAACGTGTTACAACCACAGAGACTAGTAATTAAAGCGCAAGAGAGTTTGCAAGTAAAGTAAAGTTGGTTTCATTTATGTAGAAAGTCACCAGCCTAACAGTAGTCGAAGTATTATAGTTGATTAACCAGACTTGACGGAAGTAATTTTTTTATGAAATACGTTAAATGCCGAACTCTGCTCAGCCAGTTCACGCGTACGCTACCCAGGCCCTGGAACCAATTAAAAAAAAAAAAAAAAATAAATAATATATATATATATATATATATATATATATATATATATATATATAGTTTACGTAAAGTTTTATAAGGAACATGAATGCTTTAAACAATAATATCAAAATTATTGAGAACTTTGACTATAGTATTTGTGAAGCTCATTGCACCACAGAGTTTCACTGTATTGAGCTATTATCATTGCAATCAGAGTCTATCTGCTATTACAAATTTTGATTATAACACGAACACGCCATCACCACTACATGAATTCTGACACATTTATTAGTGAAGTTGTGCTGTTCGTGAATCGTAAGAGGTGTTAGTTGGAAGCTGTAGTCAATGCTAAGTCAGATAGGGCCAAGCTTAAATTAATTACCACAGTGACAGTTTCAGGGTAATTAATATCTTTTTTTTAATTCAAAATTTTAACTTTCACTGCGAAAGTGTTGTTGCGACCCATTAGTTGTGATTTGCTGCAACATTTAATAACGAAATTATTATTACTAGAGTATATTATTACGCATTCTAAATTTTTGAGATTATTTGACGACCTGCAACAGGCAATTTTCTTCCACTTTTACACCGTTACATACTTAACCATTCTAAATAAATAAACTTCTTCTGCTAATGTTGCTCTGAATCACGTATAGCCGCCTTCTGCTTCCGCAACGATTCGAAGCCTATTGGGTATTTTCGATTCTTATTATATTGGTGTGGTGTCTGTTATTTCGGGCATATCCGACGTAACAGACACCATACCAATATAATTAGTTACGACACGCGATGACGGCATTTCTTCAGTCACTTTACCGCATATGCGGTCATACGTTCGACCTCGTACGATAGGGGCGCTACAGCCATAGCGTGCAACTTGTGGAAGTTTGAGACGGACGAGGGATGAGCACCTGGATCCACGTGGTTAAGTTCACCGCTGGCCCGAAGCTGGAGACCCAGGTTCGATTACCGGCCTGCTTCACATTTTCACTTGTCGCCATTGCTTAATTTCAATGTCGTAATGCAGCACTATCGATCCTTTTCTTCCTAATCCTTATTCCGTCACCTACTTCTTAATTGCTTACTAGGCAGACTACTCTCCACTAGACCATCGCACTACTAGCGACTAAGGCGCCTCCACGTCACAAACTTTACTTCAGCTTCTGTGTTCCAAAGAATGTTGGAACTACTGCCAAGGCTCCCCATGCAGCGAAGTAGACTAGTAAGCATGGAGGTCTGTGTTCGATCCCCGACCGCATCTCAAATTTTAATTCAGTACTTCACCTTTATCTTTAATGTCTTCGACATGTTTGAGACGAAAAACCGTCTCAGGTTTCGTCTATTTGCATTTACATTGATATTCCTTCATAACTATTTGCAAATGCATGTTTCTTTTTCTTTGGTCCTCTCTGCCTCCCCTTCTAGGCTTAACTTCCCTCACAAATTACGCCTGCATCGGCGATCTTCCATATTTGAACTTTTCGCAGATGTTTTAAATACAATTCTGCACTACCATATTTGTCTTAGAAATTAAGTTTAGAAAATGTGTACTTCTTCTCTTGGAAAAATAAATATTACGATTCCTGATGAAACTTAGTCTGTGCGACCACTTTAAACTTACAGATTTCTTTAAATTAAAAGTAAATAACAATTGTTTACAAGAAATAAATTCTCTGACTGCTTAAAAAAAAAAAAAAAAAAAAAAAAAAAAAACCCACGAAGAAAACAAAACAACAAATCTCTACTAATATTGCTCAGTAGCGCGTATAGCCCCCTTCAGCCTCAACGATGGCTCGAAGTCTGTTTGGCACTGAACCCACAAGTGTAGCGACGTAACGTGGACATTCAAGTAACTCGGCCCAAGCGTCTTGAATTGCTTCAGAAAGCTGGCGGCGACTGGACAGTGCATTTCCTTTTCCTTTTATTAGTTTCACCATTTCTGCCCAAACATTCTCAATGAGATTCATGTCAGCTCCTTTTAAAAAACAATAATATTTTTGTGGTTGTCGAAACACCTCTTAACAATTCGTGACATATGAATGGGAGACCGATCATGTTGAAAAATAATCTGTTCGTCTCGAAATCTCGTTGCCACCGAAGGTAACATCACTTTCTCTAGCATTGAAATATAGGTGCGCTCATTCAGTTTTTCTTCAACTTCCCACAAGAGACCACACCCCCCCACTCCCTTCGCCGACACCGTTACCGACTCCCTGCCACTTCTTCAGCAACTGTAAACATATTTGGGGTTATATCTGGCACCTTTTGGCCGGTAAACGAGAACTCTTCCTGTCGATGCCGTACAGAAAACTTTTCGTAGGTGAAAACCACTCGTCTCCAAAACGCAAGAGGTCTGTCAATATTTTCTGTAGCAAAAGGCGGGCTTCTCTGTGGGATGCAGACAATGTCTCTTTCACAACAGCGTTCCTTGCTCTCAGTCCACCTTCCCCCAGACGACGAATGACCGTTCTGCTGCTAACAGCAGGGATCAAAGCCTGATGAATCTATCGTGCGTTGAGGAATGGATGGTTTTCACTGAAATGACATATCTGCTGATCCTCAGCTGCTGATGTTTTGCGGCGAGCACCAGAATGAGGCCGGTCGTTCAGGTTACCATCCTCTTCCATCCGTTTGATCCACCTGGCAACCGTTGACTTCTGAATGCTGATAGTCCTTGCTATGTAACCATTCGAAAATCCTTCATGTAGTGCCTCAGTCAAATGAGGCATTTGGTGTGTATGGAAACTTAACGATGCGTACAATACCCGCTGCGAAAACGCTGCTAGCAGTAAAGAGACTGCGATAGCGCTCTGTCACTGGCTTTGCCCCACCCCACGTAAGCATAGCAGCCCTGAGCCGGCCGGCCGCTGGGGCACGGCCCACCGCCTCACAGCGGCCGGCCGGCTCAGCGCTGCTACGCTTACGTGCGCGCCGGGGCCTGTCTTTCTCGTAGGCCTAGCCCCACGGCTGCAGACGTAACGCTCACTGGTGAAGCACGACATTCACTGTCGAGTCGCCACCATGTTTTTCATGTGATTCGGGACTCTTGGAACATTTTGAAACAAAATCCGCTTCGACTGCAATTAACTTTATTTAGAAAAGCACTACCGGTTTTGCGTCCTGTAGACGCATCATCAGGTGCTAAAACTCCTTAGAAAAACATATCTGCCATTTAGCCCCCGTGTTCACGTTAAATTTAAAACAATTGAAAGCTGAACTTCACGTCCTCGCTAAAAAGTAAAAAACTTGAACGTAGTTGTGTTAGTCATAGTTTTTAAAAAAATACTGGGGGTGGAGGGCAGGTGAAACCGTGCCATGTGGAAGCGGTGTTGGCACGGCACCGACCGAGGCAATACTCCTGGAACCAGTTACTTGAATGTCCACGTTACGTGATTAGGGTTGTGGGTTCACTGCCAGACGGACTTCGAGCCGTCTTTAAGGCTGAAGGAGGATATACAGAATGTTGAACAGTGTTAGTAGAGTTTCTTGGCCGGCCGCAGTGGCCAAGCGGTTTGCGGTACGCCAGTCACGGTCTGCTCTGCCACTACGGTTGGAGGTTCGAATTCCCCGTTGGGCATGGACATTTTTGCCGTCCTTAGTATTAGCTAGTTCATAAATAGGTTATACGTTTAGGGACTGATGACCCCGTACGTAAGTCCCATAAGCTCTACAAACATTTGACCGTTTTGGTTTGAGTTCTTGTTTTGTTTACTTCCTTTTTTAAGCAGTCAGATAATTTATTTCTTGTAAAGAAGAGTTGTTTAATTTTATTTTAAGGGATAGTTGTGTGTTTAAACTGTACGTATAAAACTAATATTCCTCAGGATTCGTAACAATAAGTTTTATTTTTCCGTGAGAAGAACTATTCAGTTTCTAGATTCAATAATAATAAAACATGGATGTGCAGAACTGTATTTAAAACATCTAAACATCTGTAAAAAGGTTAGAGTAAAAGATCGCCGATGAAGGTGTAATTTGTGAGAGAAGTTCAGTTTAGCCTAGAAGAGCAGATAAGGAGGTCCAAAGAGAAAGAAACAAGAACTGGCAAATATTTATGAAGGAGGTGAAGGATTAAGAATTAGAAAGGACAGGAATGATAGTGCGGAAATAGGGCATTGAAATTAAGCAATGGCGATAAGTGAAAATATGAAGCGGGACGGGAATCGAACCCGTGTCTCCCGCTTCGGGCCAGCGGTGAACTTAACCACATGGCTACCGGTGCTTGCCTCGCGTCCGTCTCAAACTTTCACAAGTTGCACGCTATGGCTGTAGCGTCCATATCGTGCCAGGTCGAACGTATGACTGCAATGCGATGAAGTGATTTGGGAAACGCCGCCTTCGCGAGTCGTAATTAATTATATTGGTATGGTGCCTGTTACTTCGGATATCTCCGAAATAACAGACACCACACCAATATAATAAGAAACGAAAGTACCCAATAGGCTTCAAATCGTTGCGAAAGCACTATTAGCAGAAGAAGTTCATTTATTTGTAATGGTTTAGTATGTAACAGTATAAGAGTGTGAATCTCTGCGTTTGCCCCACCACCCCTGGCTCCCTCGGCCTTGCCAATTTCCGGGCGGTGACCCACATGGCCCGCCAAAGCCTCACACGTTCGGTGGCTGTCCTTCGGAATGGTGAGTTAGCTCTGCTCTTTCAGCCTGGAGATGGCAGCAATTCGTTGTTCAGTTAGTAGAACTTAGGTTTTAGAACTTGCATTCACTTTCGGAGTAAGTTTCTATGAACATGTATCGAAAAATGCGCGACTACTAAGCAGGATTTGCGTACTGCTGTAGCAAGGAAATAAGAGTTAAAATTAAAGTACCCGAATTCTCGGAAGGCGCATCTATACCTCGATCTAAGAAGGAAACGTAACAGGGCAAGATCGCTAAAGAGAGAGAGAGTGTGTTAAATTTCGGAACTTTCGGCATGGCTCAGCTCCATTAAAAAAATACTATGCGAGCTATCATTTTCAGAGTGGTGCGTCTGCGTAGAAGGTTTTGATCATTTGGAGATGTAACTTAAGTGCTTTTAAACACTTAGCATATGTTTATTTTAAGTAGCCTGGCGAGAGAGCGCTCTGCGTTCTGGACGATTGTTAACGGTGCTTACAGATGTATATTTAGAGACGTTGTGTTAGATGTCTTTGCCGATTTTCGTTATTTGGAATTTTTTGTATAAACAATATGTCGTCTTCTGCTGCTGCAGCTGTTGTTGCTGTTTTATTGAAAGTGTGGTTGGCATACAAGTTACATTCCGTCCGATGGCTGTTGCCTGCACCGTCTAAACGAAGAGATACATTTATAGATCTAAGGTTGTGGTCGAGTTCCGAAACGGACCATTTATTTCCTTTTGGTTAGTTTACTCTGGTTAGAATTGTTTTTGTATATCGAAAGAGTATATGTTAAGATGGATACGTAAGTTTGTGGCGTTTATTATCTAACCTGCGCTATTATTATTAAACACGCCTGTCGGCTGTTGTATTTGTAGTCTAAGCGAAGAGCACGGAAAGAGATCGGAGCGTTTGCGCATCGATAAATTCTTACTTGCAAATTTTGCATACGAGTTTAACGGTGCTTGCAGATGTATATTTAGAGACGTTGTGCTAGATGTCATTGCCGATTTTCGTTATTTGGAATTTTTGTATAAACAATATGCCGTCTTCTGCTGCCACTGTTGTTATGTTGTCGAAAGAGCATTTCTGTTCTAAATTGTTTTTAGTATTACACCGAATTTCTTGTTAAAATACATAGGAAGAACAATATGGTAGCTTTATTTTTTTCTGAGAATAATAATAAACGGTGCAAATTGTTGTTACATAAATCGAGATCTGGCGTGTGGTGTCGCACAAGTCCAAAGTGCGCGCCACCTACTTTCGTCGCGCGCCGCCACGCACGCACGGCGCGGCGTTCTTACGACAACAGCCACGAGCGCCCTCTGCTACAACTCCGCTCGTGGCCACCACTGAACGACATCGTTCACTTGGGACTGAGATAGGAACCAGTTAAGACCTTCGGAATCAGATAGGCACCAGTGAAGACTCGGTTATCGGACAGGCACTAGGCAGGACTCTAGCTCAACTATGTATCTGCAGTACAGAACTATGTAAAAGTTAAGTATTGTATCAATTCTGTGCAATATATATATCGTTCTAATTTACTCTAGTGTTTCTAGTTTCTAGCTGCTCCCCTCTGTACCTGCACCAGTGTGCTATCTTTATTCCTGTGTCGGTCTCATTCCACTCGGCCTCCGACACCTATGACGGAAACGAGACACAAAAGTGGCGACGAGGCTGGGACACAAAAGTGGCGACGAGGATGGGATAGAACCGTGGACCAGCCAGCTTGCAGAAACCAGACAGCAGAAGTCGGAGCACGCAGAAATTGCTCCCGCCCACCCACCCTAATTATAAGATTTTTGGGGGAACATTTTCAGTTACGTGTTTTGGGGCCTTTTTTGTTGCAGAGCGAACCCTCCTTTCATATTGCATTTGTGTTTTGTTATAATTTACTTGTATGCGCGGCGCCTAATCGGTCAGCATGGCCACTACCCCGAACCCAAACTTAACGGAAATTATTCAGTTACAGACGGCGCAAATCACACAACTCCTGCAGGCTGTGGCCCAGCTAACGGCCCAGGTGGCTCACCAACAACAACAGCAGCCGCTTCAGCAGCCCACACCTGCCGCCGCAACGCTTCCTACGTTTCGCCAGTACAACGAACGTGAGGAAGAATGGAGCGACTATTTCGCGCAGTTTCAAGAACTCGTCGCGGCTCATCAAATAACAGGTCAGAGAGTGAAGAATCTTTTCTTAGCGATTGTGGGCCCCCAGACCTTCGTATTACTACAAAAACTTTTCCCTAACGGATCTCCTCGTGATGTAGACATTGAAAAAATTGTAGATGCACTAAATGCTCATTATGAGAGAAAAGTTCTTGTAGCCGCTGCACGGTATCGATTTTTCAGACTTAAAAAATTACCTGAGCAGTCACACCAGGAATGGATTACGGAACTGAAGGGCTTAACCCGCCAATGTAAATTTACTTGCTCTTGTGGACTCTCTTATAGTGACGTGATGTTAAGAGATGCGATTATGCAGAACATTCAGGACCCCAGAATTAGGGCAGCAATTCTAAAACAATCTGACCCGTCATTAGACAGTGTACTGCAACTTATAGAAGCGCATGATACCATTGACTTAGCAGATATAGAAGCCGTAGATAGATATAGAATGCAAAGCCACAGTGTTAATTCCGTGCACCGCAACGGTCGCTTTCCTAGCCGTAGTTCTCAGTATAGCACTAGTGATTCTTTAAATTCTACCAGTCGTGCTGAACAGACAGTGAACACTAGCGAGTTTAAAATTGCGACACAAAGGTCGCCCCGTCGTGTTAGAAACAGTGATTTGAATAACGGGCGCCAACGCTCATTTCAGAAAAATGTACGTAAATCTTGCCCCAGTGTGTGTCTCGCCACAAGCGTGCTCATTGCCCTAGTCGCAACGCAACCTGTTATCAATGTGGCAAATCGGGACATGTGCAGTCTGTGTGTATGCAAATTAAAAACTCAAAGAACGGTACCGTTAGAAACAGTGCTTCGCAAAGTGCGAGAGCAGTGCATACAGTCAATGTCATAGATGCTGTGGAATTGAACAGTGCTTTACTTGGTTCTCATTTGCAAGGAAATTCTCCTGCGCCTACTGCAAAACTATGTATTGAGCCACATAGCAAGCGCCGACGTGCGCGTAAAACGGTGCAACGGAAAAGGGTTCGGGACAAGCAAAGTGACAATGTACAGTGCAATCCTGTAGTGAACCTAGTGCCTTCTGCAACTGCTCCTTGTAAAAGTGCCCAGTACTGTGTAGCTAGTGACAGTAGACATCAAGTAGCAGCTCACGAGTGTAGTGCAGTAGTTAGTGACTCTGTAGTAGCCTCGCATTGCGCGGACGCCGATCCGGCGGAAGTGCCATCTAGTGACAGTGATATTAATCTGTGTGCCGAGTCTGCGCCGCTTACTTCACTACGCAGCCCGCGCATGCACAAGCGTAGTAAACAAGTTCAATCAGACGTTGCCCACATTCGCGAACCTGTCGTGCGCCAGAAGCACAAACTTTTTGTGACTCTTTACATAGACAATAAGACTGTGCAATTTCAGCTTGATACTGGTTCCGCTGTCACATTAATTAATAAAGACACTTATGAACTGCTGGGTTCGCCAAAATTGTCGCCGTGTCGCCGTGTCAACAGCGTACACAGGTCAAAATATTCCCGTGCTAGGAACGTGTAGCCTGCCTGCCTCTTCTCAAGGTGTTACAAAAACAGTTGCTTTTGTAGTTCTTCAGGCCAAATGTACGCAAAATATTTTTGGACTAGATGCATTCGATTTATTTGGCTTATCAATTCAAAGAGATGTGCTTCAAATTTCGTCAGTAGTGCCTCAGGACAAAATAAATGCATTGTGTGAAAAATATAGTGACTTCTTTTCGCCGGAACTAGGCTGTGCAAAAGACTTCGTGGCACATGTAACTTTGAAAGAATCTGCTGTACCAAAATTTCGGAACGCTAGACCAGTGCCTATCGCAATTCGTGATAACGTTGCCGATGAACTTAAACGTTGGCAAGATAGTGGTGTGATTTCTCCTGTTTCTGTGAGTCCGTGGGCCTCGCCTATAGTAATTATACCCAAGCCGTCAGGAAAACTTCGTCTCTGTGCGGACTTTCACTTCAACAGTGAACAGTCAATCAATTGTAGACACATACCCTCTGCCCAGACCTGAGGAACTAATGGACAAATTAGGACAGTCTCGCTTCTTTTTCAAGATTGATTTAGCAGAGGCATACTTACAAATTCCACTTGATGACGAGTCAAAAAAGTTTTTCGTTATTAATACTCACATGGGCCTTTTTCAATTTCAACGCCTCCCCTTTGGCAGTTCTTCCGCCCCCGCTATTTTTCAGCGCTTTTTGGAACAGCTGACAGTTTCTGTACCGTGTTGTTCGAACTATTTAGATGGCATTGTGGTATCCGGACGTACAGTTGACGAACATTTAGCAAACCTGGAGTGCCTTTTCAAAGTGTTGACTGCAGCGGGTCTACGTTGTCATGAAGGAAAGTGTTCGTTTTTTCAAACTGAAATAGAGTACCTAGGCCATGTGATTAATGCCCAAGGAATCCATCCCTTACAGTCACATCTTAGAGCAATCAAAGACTTGCCTCCTCCTAAGATTGTGCACGAATTGCAAGCAGTAATGGGAAAGCTTAACTATTATTTCAGGTTTATTCCCAATGCCTCTCAGATTGCAGCTCCTCTGCATCACTAACGTAGGAAGAATTTTCCTTTTGTATGGTCTCAAGATTGCCAGGTTGCCTTTGACAAATTAAAGTCTGCACTACTCAGTGATGCATGTTTGATTCCCTTTGACCCACATAAGCCTGTAGTGTTAGCAGTTGATGCCTCGTCGTACGGTCTAGGTGCAGTTTGTCGCATCGTATTGGTTCTCACGATCGTCCTATTGCCTTTGCATCCAAGCTACTGACCCCGACGCAACAGAATTACAGTCAGATAGAAAAGGAGGCCTTAGCAATCATTTACGGCGTTACAAAGTTTCATCATTATCTCTATGGCAGAAAATTCTATTTGTTGACAGACCACAAGCTCTCACGTCGTTGTTCTCACCCACAAAGCCAATTCCGCCACGAACGGCACAAAAGCTTCAGAGATGGTCCTTGATATTGTCAAATTATCAGTACGAGATTTTGTACCGACATACCACTAAACACGCCAACGCGGACACACTTTCCCGACTTCCGGTTGGCCAGGATGTGTCATTTGATTCCTCGAAAATGGCATGTTGTCAGATAGATTCCAGAGATGCTTCCGCTGTCGCAGACTTCCCTTTGAACTCTCGTCGGGTTGCACAGGAAACAGCGGCAGATGCAGACTTAAGTGTGGTAGCACGTTTTGTTCGCTCTGGGTGGCCTGCCAGAGCCAAAGACATTGATCGGCCTCTGGTTCGACGTTATTTTGCACAACGTCATGCATTGTCTTTAAGTCAGGGTGTTCTGTTGTTACATATGGACAACGACAAAACAAGAGTGATTGTTCCTCGTTCCCTGCAACGTGAAGTGTTACGCCTCCTGCATCAAGGACATTGGGGTATTGTTAGGACAAAGCAACTGGCCAGACGTCATTGTACCTGGGTTGGTATGGGCGCTCAGATAGAGAGCATGACGTCACAGTTTACTATTTATGCGGAGCATCAGGCGGCTCCTCCGCAACGTTTCTCAGACTGGCGACGCCCCAAGGTACCATGGCAACGTTTACACATTGACTTTGCCGGACCTTTCTGGAATACGCGATGGTTAATCGTTGTAGACGCTTTCAGCAAGTTTCCTTTTGTCATTGCCATGAACTCACCGACGGCATCTAGTACAATCAGTGCCTTAAAATCAGTGTTTTGCATTGAAGGTTTGCCTGAAACTATCGTCAGTGACAATGGACCTCTGTTTCTTAGTGCGGAATTTCAACAGTTTTGTCGTGTGAATGGCATTCAGCACCGCACCTTTTCACCCTCAGTCCAATGGTGAAGCAGAACGTTTCGTTCGAACATTCAAGTCTCACACGGAAAAGATGAAACATCAGCACTCCAGGCAGCAACTCTTCAAATTTTCCTGTCTACGTATCAGTGCATGCCACGTGACGGCCCGTCTCCTGCCGAGCTGCTACACGGCCGCCGTCACCGCACTCTCCTTCACCTGCTGCAGCCTCCCACGCACCGAGTCGGTTCGTATGGCGCTACGCGTTTCCTCGCCGGTGCTGTACAGGGTGTTTGCTGGAAACAAGAAGAAGACATGGTTGCCAGACATCATTCAGCGCGTGCTCGGTCGCAATATGTATGTTGTTCGTTATTCCACAGGGTCGGAGCTGCGGCGCCACGCAAACCAATTGCGCCTGCACAGGCCGCGCGATCCTGTCTCGGGTTTCTTGTTCCAGACTCAGTTCACCGCCAGGGAGCACAGCCACATCGTTCGTCCCGGAACTACGAGATCGCCATGGAGGTGGACGCAGTCGTCGCCGCCGCTGTCGCCGCCGCAGATGACAGCGGCACCGAGAGGGACTCCGGGACTGTGCGGCCCCCCGCAGCTTGGGCCATGCACCTCAGAAGATGACCTGCTCCCTCTGGGCGGGGGTGTGCGCCCTTCCCCAGGTTTCGGCGGGTTTCCTGGAAGATCGCAAGGCGGATGCCGGGGCGCGGATGGCGTCTCGATCCCAGCCTCAGATACGATGCCCGTCCCACCAGTAACGCCCCCGCCCAGGCCCTCCTCCCAGTGCCGTTGCAGTGGCCCTCAGCCCTATGCCACGACGGCGCGGTGGTTTGGGGGGGAGGGGTGTGTTGTCACATAAGTCCAAAGTGCGCGCCACCTACTTTCGCTGCGAGCCGCCATGCACGCATGGCGCGGCGTTCTTACGACGACAGCCACGAGCGCCCTCTGCTACAACTCCGCTCGTGGCCACCACTGAACGACATCGTTCACTTGGGACTGAGATAGGAACCAGTTAAGACGTTCAGAATCAGATAGGCACCAGTGAAGACTTGGTTATCAGACAGGCACTAGGCAGGACTCTAGCTCAACTAAGTATCTGCAGTACAGAACTATGTAAAAGTTAAGTATTGTATCAATTCTGTGCAATATATATATCGTTCTAATTTACTCTAGTGTTTCTAGTTTCTAGCTGCTCCCCTCTGTACCTGCACCAGCGTGCTATCTTTATTCCTGTGTCGGTCTCATTCCACTCGGCCTCCGACACCTATGACGGAAACAAGACACAAAAGCGGCGACGAGGCTGGGACACAAAATGGCGTAGGGATCGCCGGGGCCCACTATATAATAAATATTCAATGTAATTGGCTGCTAACCTGGTGGGGCGGGTCGCCGTGAAAAGAGTGCAGTACGCCCCTGCCCTGGGTGCAGGGGTCGGCCGGCGGGGCGGTGTCGATGCAGTCAAGACAATCGTCGCGGTATTGTTTGTTCTCACGGGTAGGGTGGGTGGCGGCGTCCTTTGAGAAGCAGTCGCGAGCGTGGAGGAGGAGGGGGTAGCGCCTGTTGTTGTCGGCGACGGCAGTGGCAGCGTGTTTTGAGAAGCGTCCCAGCAATCGGCCGAGCGGGTTGGGGTCGCGGTTTCGGCCAGGTGTGTGGCGGAGGGTGCGAGTACAGACATGTCGAGGGGTCTACAGGTCTGGACCTGTCGGAGGTGCTGCCTGTCTGGCGGCAACGCCGAGGGGTGGAGAGGAGGGCGTCGTGTGTGGCTGAGAGAGGTGTTGCAACCTGTCAATCATCCTGTAGCAGAGTCCTTTGATAAGCAGTTGGGCAAATAGCGAATCAAAAGGACCTAAATATAAACTATCAATCATCCTTAAGTGCGCTATTGTTCTAGTTTGGTGGCGTCCTTTGATCTGGCAGTTGGCCGAGGGAGTAGGGGTCGATGACACTATCGTCGACGGGCGATTCTCAGTGGCGTTCAATGCCCATTACCCCACTACTCATAAAAATTGTGGCATTGTACCTAAAACAGATCTAAAAAGAACCAGCTCATATTATAAGGTTTTTCTCATGGTTTTGGGGGATCTGCAGCTCCATAGACACCCTTCCCCCCGCCCCAGATTTGACACTGACACAATGTAAAGTACAGGGTGTACATTTTATGTTGACAAATCAGAATAACTAGAAAAAAACTGTATATATTCAACAACGGTTTTCGCCATTATGAACGGCCGGCAGAGGCTACACCATTTGGTGTAGGTGGCTAGTGTAAAATTTTAAATGGAAACTCCCATTGTTAATACAGATTCAGATTCTACAGACCAAGTCATGTGTTGTTTGGTTGAACTTTTTTGCTTTCAATTGGCAATATGTTGCACTGTAATGGTAAGAATTATTTGCCATACTGCTGAAGAAATGTACCACCCACGAACGATAAAGTTTTAACTAATTGATGATGCTTCAGAACCCAACCAAATGATACCAGATGTACATTTCTTCCCTGCTAGTTCAATTAAATGTTTGGCGGCAATTCATAACTGGTATTCAGACAAGGGCAATTTGGACTAAGGTATCACTTTGGAAGACTGCGCTGTCCACTGCGGGGAGAGGGAAAGGTCCCTTTGGGGATCATTTGGTAGCGTTCTGAAGTATCATGAATATGGTCTTCATTTATTTTATTTCCTGTTTAGTACATTTCTTCACCAGTATGACAAGTATTTCTATAACAGCGCCATCTGTCGTAAAAAAAAAGAGAAAAAAAAAATATTCACCAGACCATAAATGATGTGGGTTAAAATGCAGCATATGCAGTAGCGGCTAGCCGTCGCTCTCCCTAGGTTAGGACTGACAGCAGCCAATCAGGAGTCGAATTATGCCGGCCAATAAGATTGCGTGTTTCATGACGAGTAAATTTGGCGTCAATTTTAAATTTTATTCGGTGTGGCGTTTGTGTGATTGTAATTGATTTTTCATTTATAAGGGATTTTTAGATAATTGTGGGATTACACCGCAGCAGTCAACCATCTTAATGATAGTTAGGTATAGGTTAAACGAGATGTTTTTGCCCTTAGTATGTGAAGGCGCGTAGCGCCCGAATCTCCGGTTCAGCTCAAATATATCAGCAGTCCGAGCAATCTCGATTGCAAGCATTCTTGCAAATTACCGCAGTTACTTTTACTTACCGGACAAGGGTACATAAAAGAACCTGACAACCACGGAGCTGGTATAATATGTTTTATTTATGTTATGAAATGTTTGAAACAGTGATCAAGTGACATTCATACTGATAGCAACTGTAACTTGTTGAATCAGCAAAAACTTTTGCATACACCGCTTTGATTTGTTTCCATTGGACAATTGTAGCGCTGTTTCTTATTTACCCCAAGCATCGTGACCCCTGATTGGCTGCTCTGCCGTTCTAACCAAGCGAGCGCGAAGGCTAGCCGCTGCCGCATAAACTGCACTTTTACCTATGATGTGGGCCTTAGAATCCGAATCTGCAATCAAAAATCGGGGTTCCCATTTAAAATTTTACACTTGACTCCCCCCACCACCCACAAACGGTGGAAACGGTTCAGGCTGAGTATTATTTGCTAAGCCCCTGCCATCCGCACATGCTGGTGAAAACCATTTTTTAATATCTACTGTTTTTCCGAGTTATTCCGGTTTGTCAACTTAAAATTTACACCCTGTATAAAGAACCAAGTTGAGTTGAAGTAGTTGGAGGATACTGTACGTTTTAATGAGAATTGTATTCGTTTATGCAACATAGCCCGTTCATTTATACTAGATTTCCTGATACATTAAAATACAGTGATCGAGAACTCAATACATATATTATGATTTACTTTCCCTTCAGGATATGAAAAACATTTTTATCTCTTTCAAGTTTTCATTTAGATTGTTCCAAATTGAAATGTTCAAATGTTTGTAGAGCTTTATGGGACTTGACTACGGGGTCATTAGTCCCTAAATTTACAAACTACTTATGAACTAGCTAATACTAAGGACGGCACAAATATCCATGCCCGAGGGGAGATTCGAATCCCCGACCGTAGTGACTGGCCAGACCGTGACTAGAGCGCCTCAGTCCCCTCGGCCACCGCTACCGGCTAGATTGTTCCCAATGATGGTTTTCAGTTTCCAGAGCCCATACAGTCATATACGTTTTGCCCTGGAAAACTCTAGCTAAAAGATCAATGATCGTTAATAACCCAGCATGCATAATAATGAACAATGTTGTCAACGAGTTCTTGAACTTCGTGGAGATGAAATCGAGAATGCAAAACCATATCTTGAGCAACAGCTGTGTGGTATTTGCATTCTAGTGTCATCTGGTACAAAACACGCAATAGCAGATTTAAAAAAAAAAAAAAAAAACATTATTTTGTTTTAATGAATTTGTTTCATTTTTTTTCATTATTGTAGTACTAAAGAGACAATGGAATATGTATTGTGGAAAGCAACAGACTTCCGTTTGTTTATGGAAAGTTTGTTTCTTGCTTCTTGCATGGCTGTTCACTTTTCCCCATTGAAGAAATATTTATCTTTGCATTGCACCAAGAGCATAATGCATTCTTTTGTGATTTAAGAGCACATGTAACTCACGGATACATTGTCTCGTATGAGCCCTGATACCGAGTTATACTCTATTTTGACATGACAGACAAACACTTCACTCTACAACACGTTGAATTGCTTCATCAGTGCGGGCACAGGTAAGGTCGATTCTCACTTGGATTCACTATTGTTCTCTGCAAAGATTGTTTCACTCTGTTCCATCTCAGAATGATCTAGATGGCGTTATTCTTTAAAAATATTTAACGATATTTTGAATGTATTATTATAAGACAGCTGTTAAAGCAATAAATCACAACTGAAAAAAATTGTCTTTTCGCAAAAGTCGCGTTCCGTATTACAGAGCAACAATTAAATCTTTTTGGAGGACAATTATCATGTCAGAAAGTCGCAATCAACAATGTTAGAACTGTATTTCATACTGGCCCGGGAAGCGCTCACTAGGTGGCGTTGCGTGTACGTATGATTTCTGAAAACCAATTGACATACAACGATGGCAATAATCTTTAGAGTTGACCATAAAATAATTAATGCTGTTCCTGCTCTATGGTTGACAGGTTCTCGATTTACCCTTGTCCGCTAAGTAAATTAATTATCCTCGTAAATCTTACCGCGACTCCTCATTGGCGCTAGCAGGGCCCGCGTGAAAAACAGTTCAGCCATCAACAATACGTACATCATGACTGTGTTTGCTATTTACATATTACCAATGTCACGTCAGTCACAGGAATCGTCTGTAATTATTACTAACGAACATAGGCGCCGACGTTTGAGAATCTTGGGGTATGCTCAGTGGCGTACCCAGGTATTTCTAAAGAAAAATAAATAAAAAAAATAAATACAAAGCAAAGCAAAAAATCTTACACAAAACATACACGCTATCGGTTCCATATCACCGTCACAACAACGAAGCTTGAAGCTTGAAAATTCAAATTCAGAAAAAAATCTACTACTAGCTGTTGCGTTTGGTGAATTTTGTAGAACTGCCAATTAAAACACAAAGACCTTCGCAAGTTGATAGGAAGACTGTCTGTTTACAGAATGTTTTAGCCAGAAGGGGTAGAGTAGTCTTCGCAGCAAGTATGTCGGCTCACTGGTAACGTATGTGGTTGTCGAAAGGTTATCTCAAAAGATACCGGGAACTAAATTTGTAGTGTAAACACGTTCTATGTATCGTACCAAACCCACTTGATTTCTAGTTATTTAATACAATGAAAGGTTCCCGCCTACACTTTACAGTATTGACTTAATTGGAATTCCATTAACATTCGGACTATTTAGAAAACGGTCAAATGTTCAAATGTTCAAATGTTTGTAAAGTCTATAGGACTTAACTACGGGGTCACCAGTCCCTAAACTTACAAACTACTTATGAACTACTTACAACTAAGGACGGCACAAATATCCATGCCCGAGGGGGGATTCGAACCCCCGACCGTAGTAGCCGTGCGGACAGTGACTGGAGCGCCTCAATCCCCTCGGCCACCGCGGCCGGCTAGAAAACGGTCACTTCACTCACATGTGAACGTGAATTTTAATGCCTACGAATTCAATTACCTGTTTAAAATAATCTATTTAGAGAGGTGTCTTACAAAAGCCAGCCGGCCATGAATGGGATGAGAGAGTCGATTTTAATTACAGTCAAGAAATGTAACGTAAAGGAATAATGATACCAAAAATTTTAGTGGGTTATGCCTGACATACCGATTCAAACTTCGGCGTACGCTTGAGCGACCGAGCATACCCGTAGTCGGCGCCTATGCTAACGAAGCATCACCACACCAACTTTTTCGGAGTTTATTCTTCCGTGAAGAGATTTTTGAACACAGAATCAAACAAACGAGATCTGCGTTGATGAGTATCACTGGGGTGGGGGGGGGGTCAATTACGAAAATTGCTAAAATTCAGTACAAATAAACATCGCCTTTCATTCTAGCTGCGATTTCGTAGTCGCGCCTTACGATAACATCGCGTCTCTTCGACGTACATCGCGAGGATTTGAGTCGCGTGGTTGAACAACACTTCGATATAAATACATAAATAGATAGCGGAATACGTAACCTATAATTATAATACTTTTATACCGCCAAGAAATATATTTGAAAATGATTTAAGAACTGTTGATGGTACCAATAAAATCCTGTGTAAAAAGTATTTCTTAGAAACATTCAGTGTATCTGATGGAAAACTGACATCAGCGGTTAAGCAATTAAACAGTGGAGCGTCCCCAGGTGACGACAGACGAGGCAACGATGTTCCTGGAAACTAATTCGCTGAAGATAAACTGGTACTAATAAGGGAATGTATTGCATCATTCCCCGCTTATCAGTCACACAACACAAGAAGCCATAACTCAAACGGAAAGTATTTATCGAATGATTTAAGCATACGATTGCTGTACAATCTATACAAAGACCATGTCGTGATACAAGGAAATCAGCCTGTAGGAGAGCATATTTATGTAGAACTTTCAACAAAGAGTTCAATTTGCACTTTCATACTCCCCACAAAGACACTTCTGTAACATTTGATGTTTTTGCCAATAAACTCAAACTCACGACAGATAAAAAAGAAAGAACAAGGCTTCAACAGGACCACAAACTTCACTTAAGGAAGGCGGGAAAAGCTCGGGACTCGATTAAAGTGTACTCGATCAAAGTCTGTGGCTTTCCTCTAACTGACACGTCAGCTCGCTGACTACAAACGTAAGCTACACGTGTACAGTTTAGTTTGCCAGAGCTGTCAGCAAAGGAAAGATTCATGCATTGTTAAGCCGAAGTGACTGGATTTACAGTGAACCCATTCAAACAAGAGCATCAGCAAGATGCACGTGGTCTTGTACAGTGACCCATGTACAGGTCAGAACTGGAACTGGAAAGTTGCCATGGCCCTAATTAAACTTGTTCTTAGTGAAGACAACAGCATTGAAGTAATTGTCCAACAGTTCATGGTATGTTGCCATTCTTATTTTCCGAATGGCCGAGTCTTTTCTTCAATAGAAAATTTTAGCAAGAGGCAACAGATTTACACTCCTAATGAATGGTACCAGATCATTGCTAAGTCAAGGCGAAAAATCCCTTTGACGTCACTATTATGTTGAAGAATGATTTTTTGCCTGTTGCCTGTTAAATTCATGTTGATGGTGTTCAGATTAATGTAAAGCATTAACGTAGGTTTATCTTTCCATTTATATAGAATTTGTATGAATATTGATGCCAATTTTTAATTGAGAAATTTGATTTAAAATATATGAACATAGTGATTATAATAAACATATAGGTGAGAATGTCTGTTTTTCTTAAATTTATTGTTGTTTCCCATTTTTATTCATAAATTTTGGAGGGAAAAGTCAATATAAATGAAAAGTCTTGGATTTGTCTGTGTGACTGGAGATGACAGTGGATTGCTATACATGGCCATACGTATTATTGATAATTCAATATTAACTTTAGTAATAACTTTAATAAGTACGAAATCTTTCACGGCGACACGTGTGAATAAAACTTTCTCGGACTTCTTGCCGCGTTAATTCTTGATAAAATCTCAAGATTTCGAAGATATCCTCCATTTACTTCGTCAGGAGCCGCTGACTGACACTGCTGGTGCTGTGGTGGCCTTGAACTCTCAGATGTTCATGGAGAAAATCAAACATATTCGCGTCAGATCAAATGATACTTTAGTTAGCCTGGATGTGGTATCACTGTTCACAAAAGTTCCGCTGGAGGACACATTGAAACTCCAGGCAGCGAATATTCCTCCAGAAACAGTAAAGCTGTTCCGTCCTGTGATGACGACCACCTACTTTTTGTATGGCGGTAAATTTTATGAAATGGCAGATGCGATGGCTATGGGTTGCCTCCAGCAGTAGCAAACGTTTTTAGGGAGAACTTTGAAGAACGTGCATTAAATTCAGTTCCCCTTCGTTTATTTTTTCGTTATGTCTGTGACATTTTCATGGTGCGCCCACATGGCTTGGGAGAACTAGAGCACTTCGTGGAGCACATGAATGGTATCCACTGTAGCATCCAATTTACTGTAGAGTTGGAGAACGAAGGAAGGCTGCCTCTCCTAGATGTCGCAGTACAACGGAAAACCGATGGCCGTCTCGGCCACTCTGTATACCGCAAACCAACGCACACGGATTTGTATCTCAGCGCACAGAGTTTCCATCACCCAGTTCAGAAGAGAGCCGTTTTAAACACATTGATGTACGGAGCAAAAACTTTCTGACGAGGACCATTTGGAATCTCAAATTCATCATCTCAGGTATGTGTACCATCAGAACGGCTATGGTGCACATGATATGAAGACAGCGTTTTCCAAGAAACGGGATAATGCTGAAGATCCAAGTGATGGATAACAGATGGCGTTCCTGCCTTAATGTGGAACCACATCGAGCAAAATAGGCAGAGTTCTGGGGAGACAAGGTATAAGATCTATTTTCCGGCCACCTAGGAAAATTAAGGAGATGCTGCACCCTTCTAAGGATAGGCTCGGCATTAGGATCCCTGGAATATACAACATACGCTGTTAGTGCGGAAGTAATTATATTGGTCAGTCAATTCGTACCGTTTCCGAACGCTGTACAGAACACCAGCGGCATATCAAAAACCGAGAGCTGGGCAAATCGGCGGTCGCTGAGCACAGCCTCACGAACAAACAAATTTTGTTCCACGGAACAAACATTTTGTCCGAGGCCTCCACATACTGATACTCTGTAATCAAGGAGGCTGTAGAAATAAGAGTATGTGATAACAACTTCAACCGCGATAGCGGGTAAAATCTCAGCGGTGCTTGGAAACTAGCGATCGATACAGAAACTATCCTTTTCACTATCCCAGCTTTCAAGTATTAAAAAATACGTTCTCATTTTTATGTAGATTACAATATGTTACAAATCTATCGGAATCGGCGAATAGGTGGTGTTTCTTGTTACAATTACTGCCGACTGCCTCAAGAGAACTTTGAAGCATCACTCAGCATGTGGAAAATCTACCTTACCAGTCTGGAATTGACTTTCCTTTACGCCCAAAGATGATCGTTTCTCTTATTTCAATAGCAAATGTTACTTAAGCGATGGGCGTAACCATGTTTAAGTGCACCTCCGCCGTATTACCATCACCCCTACAATATAACCACTTAAGTAGATTTCCAGAACACAGTCTTATGCTCGCCGACATTCCTACCGCATGTACAAATATTTCTCTGGTTTAAAAAATGCATTGTCAACCATCAGCTGTTTATTGTATTTAGAAAGCTTTACCGGTTTAAGGTACTATCCATCATCAAAAGAGTCTGTTAAAAATTTCACAATTATGAATTATACACAAGTTACAATGAAATATGACATAACATAGTAGTATCATCCAGAAGATACTTACAAAATTAAACAGGCTGATTGATAACTACATAGTTATAAACTTAGCAGAGATCGAAGCATTAATGATGTGAAAATGGTATATCTTTGACCGCCAACACAGGACATGTCTTTGATGAGATGTCATGGCGACTGATACAGCGAGTGTTATGTAAACATTATGTAAAATGACGGTTTGGACCAAGAAAAGAATAAATAAATATGTTCCATAACAACCATTGTTTGTCAAAGTGTAAAGTAAGGCAAATGAAATATGCGTAAAAACGTACTTTTTGGGGAATATTGCAGAATCTTATCCTGTGACTGACTAGTACAGTTATAATGAACATATGCAGAGGGGCACGAATGGATAGTATTAAGCGTAGTATTATAACATACCATGCTTAATAATATGTATCGATAAGTATGTAAAGGACCAACAATGAACATATTATAATCCAGTCTAAAAGAGCAGTGCATGAAATAGACAGGTAGACACTGGGCCATGTAATGCAAGCATTGAGGCATAAGGATGATAAGGTGAGTGCAGTTGTGTAGTACAACTATATGAAGTTATACGAAATGTGGATACAGCATGCACTCACAGTAAGTACTGTAATACAATTTTTTCATGGACGTTATCTCTAAATAAACGGAATATAACATGTTAAAGTCTAAAATAACATTGCATGATATAGACAAGAACATCTTAGACTACAATCATAAAAGGTAAGGCATAGAAAACAAATTTGCTTTCAGTTATGTAGACCAGAATATACGCAGGTATAATAATTGTGGATACAGAATCCAATCACAGCAAGTATCGTAATACAATTATGTCAAGAATACAGGTAACTGAATTACATCTTTAAATTATCTGACATTAACATATAATGATTAAGTCTGAAAGAATAGATCATGAAATAGACAGGTAGAACTTGGACTATGTAACACAGCCGGTAAGATATAAATATGAAATGTAGTACAGAAGATATAAAACATTGTAATGTGGACCCAGCAACCAGTACATTAAGTATTATCATACAATTCTGTCGAGAAAATAAAGAATTGCAATTTTATATGATCCAAAATTAATATAATGAAATAGCGCATTAAATAGACAGTATGGGTTATGTTACACAATCAGTAAAGCATAGAGGTGAGTTGGGTGTGTACAGATATATAGTACAGGGTGTATAGAGTTATATGAAATGTAGATACATTTCTCCTCATAACAAATAGACAGTATGGGTTATGTTACACAATCAGTAAACCATAGAGGTAAGTTGGGTGTGTACAGATATGTAGTACAGGGTGTATAGAGTTATATGAAATGCAGATACATTTCTCCTCATAACAAATACCTACCATAATGCAGTTATGTCAAAAACCAGTTGAGTGATTTACACATGTAAGAAACATGGAAAAGTGGATTGAGGGGTATGGCAGTACAAATGTATGTGGGATACGTGACCTATGAGTAACGTACGTGGGATATGGATTACACAAACATATACTACATATATGGTGTGTCGTCTCTAGAAGAGCATAGCGTTCCGAAAGATTGGAAAATGGCGCAGGTCATCCCCGTTTTCAAGAAGGGTCCTCGAACAGATGTGCAGAACTATAGGCCTATATCTCTACCGTCGGTCAGTTGTAGAATTTTGGAACATTTATTATGTTCGAATATACTGACATTTCTCGAGACTAGGAATCTGCTCTGTAGGAATCAGCATGGGTTTCGAAATAGGCGCTCGTGTGAAACCCAGCTCGCGCTATTCGTCCACGAGTCTCAGAGAGCCATAGACACGGGTTCTCAGGTAGATGCTGTGTTTCTCGACTTCCGCAAGGCGTTTGATACAGTTCCCCACAAACGTTTAATGAACAAAGTAAGAGCATATGGTCTATCAGACCAATTGTGTGATTGGATTGAGGAATCAGCAGGTCTTTCTCAATGGAGAGAAGTCTTCCAAAGTAGGAATTATGTCAGGTGTGCCACAGGGTAGTGTCGTGGGTCCGTTGCTGTTCACGATATATATAAATGACCTTGTGGATAACCCGGAAGTTCACTGAGGCTTTTTGCGGATGATGCGATAGTTTGCATCGAATTGACTCATGGTCCAGGGAATGGCAATTAAAGCTCAATGTAGACAAGTGTAATGTGCTGCGAATACACAGAAAGAAAGATCCTTTATCATATAGCTACACTATAGCAGGTCAGCAACTGGAAGCAGTTAATTCCATAAATTATCTGGGAGTAGTCATTAGGAGGGATTTAAAATGGTACAACCATATAAAATCTCCCCCAGGGGACCCACAGCTCTTTTGTGGGTACATGTGTGGCGCGCACGGGGCCCGAGCCGAAGCAGCCTTTCTTCTGCCCCAGGCTGCTTCACTTTCCCTTCCGGTTTATGCCTTCGCCCGGAGACGGGCGTCTTTCGCGAGTTAAGGTGGTTTCTTATTTTCGTTTCTCTTATTCCTTGGTTACTTCCTTTCCCAACCTTCGTTTCTGTCTTCCTCTCCCTGCTGTACTCTCCTAGCCTTCCTCTCCTCCTCATTAGTCTCCACTTCGGCGTTTGAGACACTTCTTTCCTTCTAACTCTTCACTTCCTCTATTCCTCTTCTTTCCTCCCTGTGCGTGTCTGAAGGCCAACCCACGCATTATCATGCGTAGCAAGTTACGGGGTAACGCGTAATTCCCCACCCCGGGTAGACAAGTAGGGCACGTACGTACCCCCTGGAAAAGGCCAGGCCCAGGGTGGGGTACCTTCCGAACGTGCCGATTGGTCCCTCCGTCAGTTCTCGGGAGCTGTGGCCTGAGGTGTGAACAATCACCTAAGGTGGGTAAGCCGTCGGAGAGGGCCCCCACTAGGAAGGAGCGCGCCATCGGAGACGCCGGTAATCACGGGGGACACTTCCGCAATGACTTCCTTCTCTTCTTCAGTGACGTTGACCCAGAAACGAAAGATAGATTCGCCTCAGCAAAACAAGACTCTGCCTAATCTACCGAAATTCCTTGTTGTCTCCCGCACCGATGGTAAAGATTTCAATTCGGTAAATCCTTTCGTCATTCAGTAAGGTGTTGATGCAATTGCTGGCCCTGTTAAAACCTGTTCACGTCAGCGCAATGGCACATTGTTGCTGGAAGCGGAGAGTGCCTTTCAGGCCCAAAAACTGATTCGGATTACATTGTTACACACGTTTCCTGTCAAGGTAGAAGCGCACCGCACACTCAACTCGTCACGGGGGGTAGTTTTTACGAGATCCCTTGACGGGTTGTCTGAGGAAGACATACAAACCTATATGTCCGAGCAGGGTGTAACAGCCGTCCATAGGGTGTTGAAAAAGGTAGATAACCAGCTGACACCGACTCGTACTGTGTTTTTGACGTTTAACAGAGTTGAACTCCCGTCGAGGGTCAAAGCAGGGTGTGAAGTCATCTCTGTCCGCCCTTATGTATCTAACCCGACGCTCTGTTTTCAATGCCACAGATACAACCGCACCCGTCAATCTTGTCCTAACGCAGCAAAATGTGTCACTTGTGGCAGGGACGCCCATGAGGGGATTGCACAACTCCGTCCCCTCACTGCCTTAACTGCAAAGGTGACCATGCGGCTTTTTCTCGAGACTGCCCTGTATATAAGGATGAAAAGGTCATCCAGAAAATTCGGATTACGGAAAAGGTATCAACATCTGCCACTCGAAATTTGTTGACGAGTCGAAAGCCCACTGTCCTCCCAGCGGGCACATACAATAAGGTCCTGATCTCCACTCGAGCTACTAAGGATTCAAGTATCCAGACTTGTGATTTCACTTTCGCTGACAGAGTTGTGCGATCCGCCAGCCCGAAGATTGCCAGTTCCACGTCCCCGCTTCCTCCTGCTGCTTCTAAAGTTCAGTCTTCGTCAACCTGTAGTAAACCGCGGGCACCTAAACAAGATGCCTGGACTTTGATAAAGGAACCCGTCCGTGAGGATTTTCTGCGTTCTCAGGCTTCCCAACCGTCAACTGCCTCTTCTCACCGTCACTCTTCCGGAAGAGCCAACAAGAAAAAGAGTTCCTCTCATTCCCCGCCGAGGCGTGACCCATCCGTCTCGCCGTCCAACAGTAGTCGGCCCAGATCATCTTCTGTCGCCGGGACGCATTACTGTTAGCCGGGCAACCGGCATTTTACCGGCGGCTGAAGCTCCCCCTCCTGATAAACTCGTTTGAACCTATGGAACATGACTCTCTCCCACTAGATGGCGACCGTAGTGCTCCCTTGAAATCCGGTCCTCAGCGGCCGTCGAGGTGACCCCACCTGCTTGCTCCTTTTTATCTTTCCTTCTCTTATTTTTTATCATGGCGCTCCTTCAATGGAATATTCGCGGCTTTCGTTCTAATCGGGAGGAATTAAAACTGCTCGTTTGATTGCACTGCCCGCTTCTAGTTTGTCTCCAAGAAACTAAGTTATATCCAAGTGATCGTGTAGACTTACCCCACTACACGTCTGTGCGTATCGACCTGCCATCTGTGGAACGTACCCCAGCCCATGGAAGGGTTCTAATGCTCATTCGGGACGACGTCTATCACCATCCCATTTCCTTGCATACTCACCTATAGGCAGTTGCCGTCCGCATCACTATCCACCTTTTCCTTTTCCCTCTGTAATATCTATTCGCCATCGTCATCCGCCCTTACTAGGGCAGATGTGCTACACCTCGTGGACCAGCTTCCTTCACCTTTCGTGTTGGTAGGCGACTTTAATGCCCACCACCCCCTATGGGGCTCTCCGGCACCTTGTGCGAGAGGCTCCCTTTTGGTGGACCTTCTCCAACACCTCAATCTTGTCTGCCTCAACACCGGTGCACCGACCTTCCTTTCCGACACGACACATACCTATTCCCATACAGACCTCGCGATGTGTACTCCTCAGCTTGCCGGTCCGTTTGAGTGGTGTGCACTTTCTGACACGTACTCCAGCGACCATTTCCCTTGTGTCATCCACTTCCTGCATCATTCCCCATCTCCTCGTCCCACCAGTTGGAACATTTCTAAAGCTGACTGGGGGCTTTATTCTTCCATGGTTGTTTTTCACGATCAGAATTTTCCCAGTTGTGACAGTCAGGTCGAATATCTCACGGAGGTTATTCTCACAGCTGCCGAACATTCCATACCTCGTACATCCTCTTCTCCACGTCGTGCCCCGCTCCCTTGGTGGACTGCAGTCTGTGGCGACGCTCTTAGAGCCCGGCGACGCGCTTTACGCACCTTCCACCGCCACCCGACGTTGGAGAATTGTATAAATTATAAACGACTGCGAGCGCAAGTTATGAACGACAGCAAAAAAGCTTGCTGGACTGCTATTACTAGTTTCTTTAACCGTTTTACTCCGGCCACGGTTGTTTGGGGTGGCCTACGCCGTTTATCCGGCATCAAGGTCCACTCACCGATCTCTGGCCTGACCGTCGAGAACGCAGTCCTTGTGGAACCCGTTGATGTTTCCAACGCACTGGGCCGTTCCTTTGCGGAGGTTTCGAGCTCTGCCCATTACCACCCTGCCTTCCTCCCTCGCAAACAGGCAGAGGAGGCAGGACCGCCTTCTTTCCACTCCTTTAATCGTGAAAATTATAACGTCGCATTCACCGTGCTGGTGCTAGACCGTGCTCTCGCCCTGTCCTGATCTTCTGCTCCCGGCCCCGATTCCATCCATATTGAGATGCTGAAGAACCTCTCTCCTGCGGGCAGGTGTTTCCTTCTTAGTACCTACAATCGCATATGGACTGGAGGTCAGGTTCCCGCAAGTTGGCGTGAAGTCATTGTTGTCCCCATCCCCAAACCAGGGAAGGACAAACATCTTCCTTCCAGCTATCGCCCTATTTCTCTGACGAGCTGCGTCTGTAAGGTATTGGAACGCATGGCTAACGCTCGGTTGGTCTGGCTCCTCGAATCTCGCTGCATCTTAACAAATGTCCCATGCGGTTTTCGTTGAGACCGCTCTGCTGCTGATCACCTCGTTACGTTGTCGACCTTCATTATGAATAACTTTCTAAAGAAGCGTCAAACAGTAGCAGTGTTCTTCGACTTGGACAAGGCATACGATACCTGTTGGAGAGCGGGCATTCTCCGCACATTGCACACATGGGGCCTTTGGGGCCGCCTCCCTCTTTTCATTCAAGCGTTTTTGGCGAATCGCATGTTCTGGGTACGGGTGGACTCTGTTTTGTCAGATACCTTTAGCCAGGAGAATGGGGTACCGCAGGGCTCCGTCTTGAGTGTGGCTCTCTTTGCCATTGCAATCAATCCGATTGTAGATTGCCTTTCAGCCGACGTTTCCGGATCCCATTTTGTAGACGATTTCGCAATTTATTGCAGCGCCCAGCGGACATGTCTCTTGGGGCGTTGTCTTCAACGCTGTCTTGACCGTCTATATTCCTGGAGCATCGCAAACGGCTTCAGATTCTCCACTGAGATAACGGTGTGTATAAACTTCTGGAGATACAAGGAATTTCTTCCACCTTCTCTATGTCTCGGCCCTGTTGCTCTCCCTTTTGTGGAGACTACGAAATTCTTGGGACTCATGTTGGATCGTAAACTTTGCTGGTCTACACACGTGTCCTACCTGGCTGCCCGTTGCACCCGATCCCTTAATGTTCTTCGTGTCCTCAGTGGCACGTCATAGGGAGCGGATCGTACCGTCCTGCTTCACCTTTACCAGGCCATTGTTCAGTCGAAGCTCGATTACGGAAGCCTTGTATACTCTTCTGCACGGCCGTCGATTCTCTGCCGTCTCAACTCTATTCACCATCGGGGATTACGTCTGGCGACCGGTGCATTTTATACCAGTAAGTTGAAAGTCAGTATGCCGAGGCTGCTGTATTACCCTTGACCACTCGGCGTGACATACTCTTGTGTCGGTACGCATGCCGCCTGCGGTCGATGCCCAACCATCCATCTTACCGATTATTTTTTGACGACTCACTCGATCGCCAATACCAGTTGTCTGCGATAGCCTTGCTTCCACCTGGAGTTCGGTTTCGCCGCCTGCTACAGCGGCTGGATTTTACCCTTCCTTCCACCCTTCGGTTGAGCGAAAGCCCATTGCCACCGTGGCATCAGACCCAGGTTCACACCCACCTTGAACTTAGTTCGCTCCCCAAGGAGAGCACTCCGGATTTGGTATACCGCTCGAGGCTTGTCGATCGCTGTTCGCGGTTCGATAATGCCATATTTATTTACACTGATGGTTCCAAGACCACTGACGGTGTCGGATCTGCCTTCGTCGTCGGGGACAACCATTTCCAATACAAGCTCCCTGACCGGTGCTCGAATTTCACGGCTGAGCTTTTTGTCCTCCACCAGGTCGTTTTGTATACCTGCCGCCACCGCCAACCTTTCTATGCCATATGTTCGGACTCCCTTAGTCCCCTGCAGAGTCTTAAGGACCCTTTCTCGAACCATCCTCTCGTGTATCGGATCGAACGCTCCCTACAGTTGCTACCAGATGACAGCTGTCACGTTTCTTTCCTGTGGGTCCCTGGCCACATGGGTGTGCCCGGGAATGAGACCGCCGACATAGCAGCCAAGGCAGCAGCTCATTTGCCTCGCATGGCTACCTTTTGCGTCCCATCAGACGATGTTCAACGGGCTCTTCGCCGGAGTATCGTATAGTCCTGGCACAGTGCGTGGTTCTCACTGTATGACAATAAATTGGGAACTGTAAAACAGATCCCGACCGCTTGGAGGACCTCCTCACGCCCCTCTCGGCGGGAGGAGGTCATCATGGCCCGGTTGCGGATCGGACACTGCCGTTTCAGCCACCGTCATTTGCTATCCGCCTATCCTGCATCGCTGTGTTCCTGCGGTGAATTGCTGACCGTGCGACATGTTTTCCTGTCTTGTGTTAATTTTAATCATCTCCGTGTACCCATTCACTTTCCGTCTACTCTGGAAGCTGATGACACACGGGCTGCTGCTCAATTTTTGCGTTTTATCAACAATGCCAATTTATCATAGGCTATTTAACCCTTTTTATTGTTTTTTATCTATTGTTTTTAGCTTTCTCTTGATATTCTATTTTTGAGATCTAGCAAATCTCTGGTCTTGTCTGGGCGCTAACGACCTTAGCAGTTGTGCGCCCTAAAACCAAAAAGAAAAAAACGTATAAAATCAATCGTCGGTAAAGCAGATGCCAGACTTAGATTCATTGGGAGAATTATAAGGAAATGCAGCCTGAAAACAAAGGAAGTAGGTTACAGGTGGGATTGATAGAGGAAGTGGAGAAGATCCAACGGAGAGCAGCACGCTTCGTTACAGTATCATTGGGTAATCGTGAAAGCGTTACAGAGATGATCGCTAAACTCCCGTGGAAGACTCTGTGGGAGAGACGCTCTGTCGCTCGGTACGGGCTTTTGTCGAAGTTTTGAGAAATTACCTTTATTAATGAGTCTAGCATTATATTGCTCCCTCCTACATATATCTCGGGAAGAGATCGTGAGGATAAAATCAGAGAGATTAGAGCCCACACAGAGGCATACCGACAATCCTTCTTTCCACAAATAATATGTGAATGGAACAGGAGGGAACATTGAGAGTGGTACTCAAGACAACCTCCGCCACACACCGTTAGGTGGCTTGTGGTGTATAGATGTAGATATAGATGGTATATATTAGTACAAAGCAGACACATTGAGACACATGCCAGGTTGGCAGTATGCAACGAAGCAATGCTTATAAATGTGACATAATCCATCATAAGGATACCTGGAGCAATTACGAATGTATTTAAGTGTGTGTGGTAAACAGTTTATATATTGCAGAGTTGTCACATTATTATCAGGGTAATATAGACAACATGATAATAATAAAGTAAAAATGTAGTGGTGTGAATATAAACTGAGTATGCGGTCCTGTATAGGTAACATTAGTATTTTTATGGCTGTCTACATTAGCGCGTTAGTGTGTGTGCCTCTAGCGGCGCCTCCTTGCCCTGTTGCGGGGCGCTGTTTGCCACTTGCCCAGCCCATCAGCTGCCGACAGCCGGACGCGTGCAGCAGCCGAGGTGGCGAGGTGGCGAGGTGGCGAGGTGGCGTGTTTAGTGCGAGGCACCGCAGTGCCGCTGGTCGCTCAGAAGCAGAGCGCCGCTTCACTCCTCTCCCCTCCCCCTCTCTCCCCCCCTCTCTCTCTCTCTCTCTCTCTGCTTCCACATTTTTCCGCCTCTCCAGCAGCTCAGCTCGGCAGCACTCCCGCAAAGAGAGCCCCTCGGGACATCCCTGCTCCCCATTCCCCCTTCAGGATCTCACACCCCACAATGGCACACACACACACACACACACACTCAGTACTCTTCCTTTCACACAGGCTTTCCCCGCTTATTCTGGCTCCACTTTCTTCCATATGTCACCTATTTCTCCCCACAAAGCTTTGTACCTTCCGTTTTGTAAAAGAGCCTCTCATTCACAATGAAAACTTCAGTCCTTTCACACTTTTCCTCCTGATTTGCTTTATTGGTACATATTAGATATCTTCCCTCTTTATCTGCTAAGCACAACAAAATGAATACGACTTATCCCGTTGTCACCAACGTGTTCTCATTATTCTTTTTTTTTATATACAGGGTGTCCCATTCAAACCTTACTGATTTCAAAGACCCAGCGAAAGGATACCACAGTAGATACGACAATGGGGGAAGCACCACATTGTAGAGCCTCTCGAATAATTTATATTCCCATGTCAAAAGTGCCAAGTATTGTCGCCAGTGTGCAGCACAGTCGCATGTCGCGACTCCACAGCAGTATGCGCAAGCAGCGCTGTCGTTTGTGGAAAGAAAGTCGCCGATTACTGTGTATTGAAATTATCGTCGTTGTCAGTAAAATTTTTAGCGGTATTTGACCGAATTGTCAATATATTAACAAAGTGGCAACATATCCGGAACAACTTTATTGGCAGTGACTACTGACGCGCAAGCCCACGTTTATAATTATCATCTTGTTTATGAATGTGAAACACCTAATGAGAAAAAAATTATGGAACAGTAGAGGAAGTTTCCGGCAAGAGGAAATGTTCTGAATCCCTCTACCCCGAGGTCATTCGAGGAATGCTGACGACATCCTTCTGGGAAGTCCGCCAAGGTCATCACTTTAAGTCAAATTACGTGACATTCATCCTGAAAATCGAAGGCTTATCTCAGAGGCTCCCCCTGCCCTCCCTACCTCAGAGGCGCAGGCCAAAGGTTACACAAGTGTGCATTCCAACACGTTCATTCTGGGAATTGAGAGTGTTATGTTATACAATTGGCTCACAGATGCTGCTTACGTCAATGTTTCCCCCACCCCAGGTCCCCAGGCTATTTATGTCCAGTTTTGCAGTGCAGGCTCATTAATGTTTTCATTCCTTTGAGGTGAAGATAAGTCGCAAGCAGGAGCAGCGATCAGCAGCTAGGAGACCTATAAGAAAGCATAGTTTCATTCAATATTGCTAAGAAAAATATTTTGTGTGTGTAATTATACTTAATACATTGTTTCTTGTTGTTTCAGAGCATGAACCAATGTTTGATAATGAGACGCAAGAATTCCCTACAGTATCACAGCAGCAGTTGGCAGAATGCGCTCTCCCTGATTTATCTGACCTAGTGTCGTTTAACTACTGCTATCCTACACAACCACAGCCGGAAATTAAACCTCAGATGAGCACTTGAAGAATACTGTTGTTTGCCAGCACCCACGTTGTAACTGCAGATTACTGCAGTGGATCAAAACGTGTGAATATAAGTCTAGCTCCTGACAGAGACTTTGATGTGGTTATTGAAATAGAGAATGTCCAAAGGCTTGGTACAAAAATGTGCAGTATATTTGGTATGAAAGGGACTATTTGTATGGTTCGATGATGGAGTACATACAGAGAGAAATGACAAGTGAATACATTCCATAATGTACCCCTATTAACATTAGTTCATTAAAGGGTGAGGCATCAATTATCGACATGTATGGTGATGCAGAGTTTGAAATAGAAGTCGATGGATCAGCTATATCTCTGAAACATTCAAGTGTAGAGAAAATAAATGATTTGTACACTGCTTTTCTGATTGCAGCAGACAGACTAAGCCGCTGGCGACCTTATATTTGGGCTGCATACTAAGACTTCATCACATATTTATGTCAGAACAATGTGTCTGTGAGGCAACTAGAGCAGTGTATAAATGCCTGTATTCACTCAACATCAAAATATGTAATAGAAAACCCAATAAGTGTGAAATCTGTGGAAACTGAATTTACTGCAGGAATGCCAACGTTCGTAATGGCGCCTATATGGTTGAATACAATTGAATCTGAATTGAAAGTCTACAGAAATGAATTATTTGTTCAATACTGTAAATAAAAAAATGGATGTATAGATTTAATAAAGAAATCATTATGAAAAAGAAATCTGTATTCTACATCTACCCTTTATATACATATCAACAATAAAGGAAATAACAATAGGAAAGAAGTAGGTAGTGAGTATGAAATAACAACAGGAACACAAAAATTTAAGATAACCCACTTTTTTTTACTAACAACAAATTCTAACATCAGTCTGTATGTATAAGCAATATATACCCTTTTTTTACATTAGGAGCACTTTCATGTATATATAATATGAAATGGTTATGATAAAAGAACATATTACTACTTAGTCAACATATACATTCTTTTTGGCCCACTTTAGTAAAACTAAAAGGGGGACTTTGCGATCGTCTTTTGACAGCTCGAAATTTAAATGAAAATAACGGCTTAACTATTCATTTGACACGAAAATTGAATATCCGAATTTGTAAAGGAAAATATCGTCTACAACTTTGCTCTGTTATTTTTTTCATATGCCTTGAACCATGATGTTCACGGGAGATAAGCAACATTATGTTTTGATCAAACACATGTCCCACCTACTCTCTGCCCAAAAGTAAAAATCATCATGGTTCAAGGCATTTTTGCCATAGTTGTCTCAACTCTTTTAAAGAGAGAGTTTCTAGATAGACATCTAAATGATTGCAGGAGTCATGAACCGGTTCCTGTGCAAATGCCTACTGGGGATAAAAAGTTCTTGAAGTTTAAGAACTTCCACCACCAGGAACGTTGTGCTTTGTTGTGAATGCCGACTTCGAGTGTTTACTTGTTCCGGTGGCACATTGTGAAGGTGATCCCACTGCCTCTCACACGACCTTCACTGAACGACATGTACCGTTCGTGGAAGCGTATCAGATCGTGTGCTCATATGACTCCAGCCTGAATAGATTTGAATCGTACGTTGGGGATGCTCCTGCAAGATGGTTGCTCTCTGAGCTCGAAAACTTTGCACGGGAAATTGATGTTTTAGATAGCAACAATGTTCCCATGCCCAACTCAAAGGAGAATGATGCCTTATATGAGCAAGCAGTTGACTGTCAGAGTTGTGGACTGCCACTTGATCGGGAAGCGGAAACTCCTCATAGAGATCATTGCCACCTAACGGGTACGTTCCACCGTGCAGCTCACAATGCATGTAATTTGCAGTATCAACTATTGCGGCACATACCTGTCTACATTACAATCTGAGTAGATATGATGCTCACTTTCTTGTTGAGCACATGGGTTTTTCCGATTTGGAGAAAGATACAGTGAATATCATACCTGACAATGTGGAACAATACATCTCTTTCTCCAAGGGAATCAAACTTAGCTTTCTAGAGAGTTATTGCATTTCATGCAGGCACCTCTACAAAAACTTGCTGAGACAATGCGTCAGGAACATATGCATATCCCTCGAGCAGCATATCCTGATGAGTCAAAGTTTCAGCTAGTAACGAAAAAGGGAGTCATTCCTTACAATACATGAATTCGATGGAGAGATTCCGCGAACCCACGTTGCCCGACATGTCTGCATTCACTAGTAACCTTACAGGCACTGCCATAATGAATGCAGAGTATGAACACGCGGTTAACGTTTGGCAGGAATTTAACATCTCTGATTTAGGCGAATATGCCAAATTGTACATTCATACCGATGTACACCTGCTCGCAGACATATTTAAAAATTCCGGAATATGTGCATGGACACATACACTCTAGATCCTGCCTTTTATTACACCGCACCAGGTCTTTCATGCAAAGTTGAAAAGAACGCATTTCAACCTAGAATTGTTCTTCGAACACGGGATTCGAGGGGGGCTTTGCCAGCGTGTGCATAGATATTCCAAGGCAAATAACCCGCGAATGAGTGAGAAAGAGTACCGACCATCTGACGATTTGAGTTACATCCTCTACCTCGATGTAAACAATCTATATGGCCATGCAATGCAGCAGTCTCTACCAACTGGCGGGTTTCAATGCCTGTCCGAAACGCAAATCGTCAGGTTTACGAGTGACGTTAAGCGTTTGGCTCCTGATCCTGGCTTGGGATATGTCCTAGAGGTAGACTTGACATACCCCATTCATTTACATGATGTGCATAGTGACTTACCACTATGTGCAGAACACAAGCTCCCAAGCTGATGACTACGCTGGGGGATAAACAGAGATATGTTATACATTTCCGAAACCTCTTGCATTATCTCAGCTTGGGGATGGAACTTTTAAAAATTCACCATGGGATCTCCTTCCAACAACGACCCTGGCTGAAGGATTATATCGATTTAAATACAGGAAAGAGGGCACAAGCAACCTGTGAATTTGATAAGGAATTCTACAAATTAATGAATAACTCTATTTTTGGAAAAACTATAGAGAATGTCAGGAAGCATCGGGAAATTCATTTGGATTATGAATGGGGTGGGCGTAATGGCACCAGAAATTATATTGCGAAACAAAATTTCAAGCGTGCCACAAATTTTTATAAAGGACTGGTTGTAGTGGAACTCTCCAAACTCCATATGTACCTGTTCCAGTACGAGTTTGCAAAACCAAACTTTGCTGTTCCCAAATTGGTTTATATGGATACGCATAGTTTCATTTACTGGGTGAAAGGCCGCGATCCATATGAAGTAATTAGATGCAGTCCCGACGAATTCGACACGTCTGGATATGCGGCAGATAATCCTTATGGTGTAAAACCTCAAAACAATAAGGTTATTGGCCTGATGACAGACGAGGCGAATGGGTCGCAGATTGTGGAGTTTGTGGGGCTCATGTCGAAAATGAACGTATACCGTGCAGATACAGGTGCCACCCAAAGACGAGCTGAGGCGCGCATCGTGCATCGTGCATCGTGCATCGTGCAGCCTCACGGTCCTCACGATCGGACATCACGAGGAGTGCCTGTTTACTGATGGAGCTCCCCAGTGGTGCGTCAGGCAGCTTTTCGTTCGCGAGGCCATGAGGTGCGTACTGCTCTACAACTAAAGGTCGGGCTCTCAAATAATGATAAGCGCTTTACCTGTGAGGGTGGCATTGGAACCCGCCCATTCTCACACTACCTGAATAAAGACTGAGTATATGATCCCCCTTTTCTTCTTCTGACTGTGCTGCTAGACCTCCCTATATGCAGAGAACGGCAATACCCGTATATACTAATGGAATAGCAATATTTTATTTGTAAATATTCCATTAGTCTGATATATAAACAAATAAAGTATGTGTTGAGTGATACTAAGAGAATGCTGATACTCCTCTTTTTTGTTTTTAAGTATATGTTTGTGGTGAAGTGAACTCTTATTTTTTAATCAGTATTCTGGAAGTCCTTTTAATTAATGTATATATATACCAATTTTTTGTGTAAAAATATTATTGTTTATAATTGTAATGACATGATTTGTAGAAAAAGTGTTCCAGCAAGATAATGACATAAATGTTATATGCACCCTTGGCCAATAAGAAGCACTATCATTACATACTAGCTTAAACCCGCGGCTCTGCACGCGTGTTCGTTGATTATGATAGATAAGCTATCTTTCAGGAGTGTGTTATGAAACTGGTTTTAAAAGATGAAATGAAATACAATACCAAACATTTTTAATCAACATTATCAGCAAAGTAAGTAGTGTGGATCAAATCACACGTAAAAGTGCACTCGTTTCGAGGAATCCAATCACAAAATTCAACAATAATGATTGTAATAATGTCACATATCGATCATTTGATGTAATGCGCCAAACGTCGAATCGATTTTCTTAAAGATACGTATTCAAAGAATGTTTTACTGCTTTATTTATTTATTTTTATATTTCCATTATTACAGAGAAACAGCTGAAGACATTCTAGCACGCATAGACCAAAGATATGGTGTGTGCAATCACTTATCGCTGTATGTAACCTTCTTGCTATAGAGTCGTAAAAGTCATCGCTGACCTTCAGTCCGAATTTGTTTAATAATTTGACGTCTTTCAACCACCATATCTTCCAACCTCTTATAGCTATCGGCATGGAACTGCTATGGTGTACAACGGGAGGCTTCGGACAACAATTGCACACAGACCACTCGTTTGCGTTCTGTAGTTTTCGCTGCAGAGCGAACATGTAGAATTCTACACACACATGTAGAATTTTATATAGACCGATAACTTTCCATCCCAATATACTCCACCCTTTTATCATTATCAACCCTCAAGGAACAATGCAGCCAATAAAACCATTTTCAAAGAGTAAATATAACTTTCAAAGAGTAATTGTTGTTCCGCATTTCTCGTTCTATTCTTCAAATTACTAAATATCTATCATATCGCTATAAAACCGTGCCCAAAACCTTCCTCAGGTATCAATTAGTAACTGTACAAATATTTAATTCTCTGCGTCTTGTCGTTCGGACGTGATAAGTGTACACCGAACAGACATTCACATTTATAGATATAGATAATTATTTGGTTTCAGATTGTACAGAGGTAGGCTCATGAGGGCAATATTCCATAAAAAAAATCGCACTGACGTGTTTTACGGCACACTTTAGATTTCTAGTTTTATACGTTTGTGCAAACATTTTGGACCAAAATATCAATTTAAATAATGGTAAATTAATTAATAAGAGTGCCTGAAACAATTTTAGGAAACAAAATGAATGTAGTGACGGGTTTCGAACCACCAACGTTTCGCGTCAAAGTCCAGCACCTTGCCCACTACACTACGGCTATAAATCAAAGCAGAAGTTCTTTAATCTCATACTATTGATGGCCGTTGTTAACTGATGTTAATATAACATTTGTAGACATTACATTATAATTTATCGTACGAAGAACGATGTGTTTTTTGTTAATTCCTCAGTGTGCCGTTGCTTTGGAATGAGAACGTATAACTTACAATCAGAAAATTATCAAATACGCGAGGAATGTCACGTGACGTGTCTGAAGGGCTGGTTTTCGTTAATTCAATGGAGGGTGTCAAATCTCCGTTATTTTTACAAATATTTCTGAAACGATACGAGACGTGAAAAAACATAAGGGAGATAAGGTGAAGAGAACTTTCCCCTCTACCAATTACGTTATTCAATTTTCGTGTCAGATGAAGGGTTTGTTTGCAATTACAATTACATCACAAACGCCTTTTTTTGGGTTTACTACCGTATTTTTTGTCCTAAAAATTGAAAATGGAAGGTTCTGGCGGCCTACAATCATGTCTGTAAAATTTGGTGCTGATCGGTTGAACGGTTCGTCTTAAAAACAGGGAACACGTTACGGACAGACAGACAGACAGGACATACATCTCAAAATCGCCGTTATTTTTGCATATATCTTTAAAACGGTACGAGATAAGAAAAAATAACAGAGCATAGTTGTAGAGGATATTTCCTCTACAAATTCGGTTATTCAATTTTCGTGTCAAATGAATAGTTAAGCCATTATTTTCATTTAAATTTCGAGCTGTCAAAAGACGATCGCAAAGGCCCCCTTTTAGTTTTACTGCCGTAAACTAAAGTGGGCCAAAAAGAATGTATATGTTGACTGAGTAGTAATGTGTTCTTTTATTATAACCATTTCATATTATATATACATGAATGTGCTCCAACAGTAAAAAAAATAAATAAATAAATAAATAAATAAATATATAAATAAATAAATAAAAAATAAATGAATAAATAAATAAAAAAATAAATAAAAAAATATGTATACATTGCTTATACATACAGACTGATGTTAGACTTTTTTGTTAGTAAAAAAAAGTGAGTTATCTTAAATTTTTGTGTTCCTGTTGTTATTTCATTCTCACTACCTACTCCTTTCCTATTGTTATTTCCTTTATTGTTGATGTGTATATAAAGGATAGATGTAGAATACAGATTTCTTTTTCATAATGATTTCTTTATTAAATCTATACATCCATTTTTTTTATTTACAGTATTGAACAAATAATTCATTTCTGTAGACTTTCAATTCAGATTCAATTGTATTCAACCATATAGGCGCCATCTGACATAAATATGTGATGAAGTCTTAGTATGCAGCCCAAATATAAGGTCGCCAGCGGCTTAGTCTGTCTGCTGCAATCAGAAAAGCAGTGTACAAATCATTTATTTTCTCTACACTTGAATGTTTCAGAGATATAGCTGATCCATCGACTTCTATTTCAAACTCTGCATCACCATACATGTCGATAATTGATGCCTCACCCTTTAATGAACTAATGTTAATAGGGGTACATTATGGAATGTATTCACTTGTCATTTCTCTCTGTATGTACTCCATCATCGAACCATACAAATAGTCCCTTTCATACCAAATATACTGCACATTTTTGTACCAAGCCTTTGGACATTCTCTATTTCAATAACCACATCAAAGTCTCTGTCAGGAGCTAGACTTATATTCACACGTTTTGATCCACTGCAGTAATCTGCAGTTACAACGTGGGTGCTGGCAAACAACAGTATTCTTCAAGTGCTCATCTGAGGTTTAATTTCCGGCTGTGGTTGTGTAGGATAGCAGTAGTTAAACGACACTAGGTCAGATAAATCAGGGAGAGCGCATTCTGCCAACTGCTGCTGTGATACTGTAGGGAATTCTTGCGTCTCATTATCAAACATTGGTTCATGCTCTGAAACAACAAGAAACAATGTATTAAGTATAATTACACACACAAAATATTTTTCTTAGCAATATTGAATGAAACTATGCTTTCTTATAGGTCTCCTAGCTGCTGATCGCTGCTCCTGCTTGCGACTTATCTTCACCTCAAAGGAATGAAAACATTAATGAGCCTGCACTGCAAAACTGGACATAAATAGCCTGGGGACCTGGGGTGGGGGAAACATTGACGTAAGCAGCATCTGTGAGCCAATTGTATAACATAACACTCTCAATTCCCAGAATGAACGTGTTGGAATGCACACTTGTGTAACCTTTGGCCTGCGCCTCTGAGGTAGGGAGGGCAGGGGGAGCCTCTGAGATAAGCCTTCGATTTTCAGGATGAATGTCACGTAATGTGACTTAAAGTGATGACCTTGGCGGACTTCCCAGAAGGATGTCGTCAGCATTCGTGGAATGACCTGTGGGTAGGGGGCAAGGCCGTCTCGTATGCCCACTGCCCTCCTACTAGAGAATGATTCAGAACGTCTCCTCTTGCCAGAAACTTCCTATACAGTTCCATAATTATTTTCCCATTACCTGGATCACATTCATAAACACGATGACAATTTTTAACAAGGGCTTGCGCGTCAGCTGTCACTGCCAATAAAGTTGTTCCGGATATGTGGCCGCTTTGTTAATATATTGACAATTCGGTCAAATACCGCTAAATATTTTACTGACAACGACGATAATTTCTTTACACAGTATTCGGCGACTTTCTTTCCACAAACGACAGCGCTGCTTGCGCATACTGCTGTGGTGTCGCGACATGCGACCGTGCTGCACACTGGCGACAATACTTGGCACTTTTGACATGGGAATATAAATTATTCGAGAGGCTCTACAATGTGGTGCTTCCCCCATTGTCGTATCTACTGTGGTAGCCCTTGGCTGGGTCTTTGAAATCAGGAAGGTTTGAATGGGACACCCTGTATATAAAAAAAAAGGAATAAGGGGAACATGTTGATAACAATGGGATAAGTCGTATTCATTTTGTTGTGCTTAGCAGATAAGGAGGGAAGATATCTAATATGTACCAATAAAGCAATTCAGGAGGAAAAGCGTGAAAGGACTGAAGTTTTCATTGTGAATGAGAGGCTCTTTTACAAAACGGAAGGTACAAAGCTTTGTGGGGAGAAATGGGTGACATATGGAAGAAAGTGGAGCCAGAATAAGCGGGGAAAACCTGTGTGAAAGGAAGAGTACTGAGTGTGTGTGTGTGTGTGTGTGTGCCATTGTGGGGTGTGAGATCCTGAAGGGGGAATGGGGAGCAGGGATGGCCCGAGGGGCCCTCTTTGCGGGAGTGCTGCTGAGCTGAGCTGCTGGAGAGGCGGAAAAATGTGGAAGCAGAGAGAGGGAGAGAGAGAGAGAGGGGGGGGGAGAGAGAAAGGGGGGAGGGGAGAGGAGAGAAGCGGCGCTCTGCTTCTGAGCGACCAGCGGCACTGCGGTGCCTCGCACTAAACACGCCACCTCGCCACCTCGCCACCTCGCCACCTCGCCACCTCGCCACCTCGCCACCTCGCCACCTCGCCACCTCGCCACCTCGCCACCTCGGCTGCTGCACGCGTCCGGCTGTCGGCAGCTGATGGGCTGGGCAAGTGGCAAACAGCGCCCCGCAACAGGGCAAGGAGGCGCCGCTAGAGGCACACACACTAACGCGCTAATGTAGACAGCCATAAAAATACTAATGTTACCTATACAGGACCGCATACTCAGTTTATATTCACACCACTACATTTTTACTTTATTATTATCATGTTGTCTATATTACCCTGATAATAATGTGACAACTCTGCAATATATAAACTGTTTACCACACATACTTAAATACATTCGTAATTGCTCCAGGTATCCTTATGATGGATTATGTCACATTTATAAGCATTGCTTCGTTGCATACTGCCAACCTGGCATGTGTCTCAATGTGTCTGCTTTGTACTAAAATATACCATCTATATCTACATCTATACACCACAAGCCACCTAACGGTGTGTGGCGGAGGTTGTCTTGAGTACCACTCTCAATGTTCCCTCCTGTTCCATTCACATATTATTTGTGGAAAGAAGGATTGTCGGTATGCCTCTGTGTGGGCTCTAATCTCTCTGATTTTATCCTCACGATCTCTTCGCGAGATATATGTAGGAGTGAGCAATATACAGCTAGACTCCTCAGTAAAGGTACGTTCTCAAAACTTCGACAAAAGCCCATACCGATCGACAGAGCGTCGCTCCCGCAAAGTCTTCCACTGGAATTTAGCGATCATCTCCGTAACACTGTCACGATTACCCAATGATACTGTAATGAAGCGTGCTGCTCTCCGTTGGATCTTCTACACTTTCTCTATCAATCCCACCTGGTACGGATCCCTCACCGGTGAGCAGTATTCAAGCTGTGGGCGAACAAGTGAACTGTAACCTACTTCCTTTGTTTTCGGACTCCATTTCCTTAGAATTCTCCCAATGAATCTAAGTCTGGCATCTGCTTTACCGACGATTGATTCTATATGGTCGTTCCATTTTAAATCCCTCCTAATGACTACTCCCAGATAATTTATGGAATTAACTGCTTCCAGTTGCTGACCTGCTATAGTGTAGCTAAATGATAAAGGATCTTTCTTTCTGTGTATTCGCAGCACATTACACTTGTCTACATTAACCTTAAATTGCCATTCCCTGCACCATGCGTCAATTCGATGCGCACTACCGCATCATCTGCAAAAAACCTCAGTGAATTTCCGATGTTATCCGCAAGGTCATTTATATATATCGTGAACAGCAACGGACCCACAATACGCCCCTGTTGCACACCTGACATAACCCCTACTTCGTTAGACTTCTCTCCATTGAGAATGACCTGCTGATTTCTGTTATCTAGGAATTCCTCAATCCAATCACACAATTGGTCTGATAGACCATATGGTCTTACTTTGTTCATTAAACGTTTGTGGGAAACTGTATCAAATGCCTTGCGGAAGTCGAGAAACACAGCATCTACCTGAGAACCCGTGTCTATGGCTCTCTGAGTCTCGTGGACGAATAGCGCGAGCTGGGTTTCACACGAGCGCCTATTTCGAAACCCATGCTGATTCCTACAGAGCATATTCCTAGTCTCGAGAAATGTCAATATATTCGAACATAATAAATGTTCCAAAATTCTACAACTGACCGACGGTAGAGATATAGGCCTATAGTTCTGCACATCTGTTCGAGGACCCTTCTTGAAAACGGGGATGACCTGCGCCATTTTCCAATCTTTCGGAACGCTATGCTCTTCTAGAGACGACACACCATATATGTAGTATATGTTTGTGTAATCCATATCCCACGTACGTTACTCATAGGTCACGTATCCCACATACATTTGTACTGCCATACCCCTCAATCCACTTTTCCATGTTTCTTACATGTGTAAATCACTCAACTGGTTTTTGACATAACTGTATTATGGTAGGTATCTGTTATGAGGAGAAATGTATCTACATTTCATATAACTCTATACACCCTGTACTATATATCTGTACACACCCAGCTCACCTCTATGCTTTACTGATTGTGTAACATAACCCATACTGTCTATTTAATGCGCTATTTCATTATATTAATTTTGGACCATATAAAATTGCAATTCTTTATTTTCTCGACAGAATTGTATGATAATACTTAATGTACTGGTTGCTGGGTCCACATTACAATGTTTTATATCTTCTTTATATCTTACCGGCTGTGTTACATAGTCCAAGTTCTACCTGTCTATAATAAGGATAATTTAAAGATGTAATTCATTTACCTGTATTCTTGACATAATTATATTACGATACTTGCTGTGATTGGATTCTGTAACCACAATTATTATACCTACGTATATTCTGGTCTACATAACTGAAACCAAATTTGTTTTCTATGCCTTACATTTAATGATTGTAGTCTAAGGTCTTCTTGTCTATTTCATGCAATGTTCTTTTAGACTTTAACATGTTATATTCCGTTTATTTAGAGTTAACGTCCATGAAAAAATTGTTTTACAGTACTTACTGTGAGTGCATGCTGTATCCACATTTAGTATAACTTCACATAGCCTGTACTACACAACTGCACTCACCTGTTGCCAGGACCAGGTTCGAGTCCCGATCATGGCACACAATTTTAATCTGCCGGGAGTTTCAGATACTTTGTATGTTTGTAAGAAATACTTTTACCACAGGATTTAATTTGTACCTTCAACAGTTCTTAAATCATTGTCAAATATATTTTTTGGCGGTATAAAAAGTATTATAATTACTGGTCACGTATTCTGCTATCTATTTATGTATTTATCTCGAAGTGTTGTTCAACAACGCGACTCAAAACCTCGCGATGTACGCCGACGAGACGAAAGGTTATCGTAAGGCGCGACTACGAAATCGCAGCTAGAATGAAAAGCGATATTTATTTGTACTATATTTTAGCAATTTTCGTAATTGACTCCCTACCCAGTGATACTCATCAACACAGATCTCGTTTGTTTGATTCTGTGTTGAAAAATCTCTTCACGGGAGAATAAACTCCGTAAAAGTTGGTGTGGTGATGCTTCGTTAGCATAGGCGCCGACTACGGGTATGCTCGGTCGCTCAAGCGTACGCCGAAGTTTGAATCGGTATGTCAGGCATAACCCACTAAAATTTTTGGTATCATTATTCCTTTACGTTACATTTCTTGACTGTAATTAAAATCGACTCTCTCATCCCATTCATGGCCGGCTGGCTTTTGTAAGACACCTCTCTAAATAGATTATTTTAAACAGGTAATTGAATTCGTAGGCATTAAAATTCACGTTCACATGTGAGTGAAGTGACCGTTTTCTAAATAGTCCGAAAGTTAATGGAATTCCAATTAAGTCAATACTGTAAAGTGTAGGCGGGAACCTTTCATTGTATTAAATAACTAGAAATCAAGTGGGTTTGGTACGATACATAGAACGTGTTTACACTACAAATTTAGTTCCCGGTATCTTTTGAGATAACCTTTCGACAACCACATACGTTACCAGTGAGCCGACATACTTGCTGCGAAGACTACCCTACCCCTTCTGGCTTAAACATTCTGTAAACAGACAGTCTTCCTAACAATTTACGAAGGTCTTTGTGTTTTAATTGGCAGTTCTACAAAATTCACCAAACGCAACAGCTAGTAGTGGATTTTTTTCTGAATTGGAATTTTCAAGCTTCAACAATTTGTCAACAATTGCACGCAGTAGTCGGACCTTAGTTTCTGCTCTCTTTGACCTGTGTCCCTGTGCATGGAATTACGTCTTACCCTTCCCCTCCCTCGTCCCCCCTCCCCCCTCCCCTCATATTTATCTGTCCGTCTAGCCACAACCATTTGTTCAAAGATTGTAAATAACTTTGCAGGGCTTCCAATAATTCGTGTGACCAGATTTTTTACCGTTACCTTGAGGAAACAAAAAACATTAGGCTACAATGCATTGTCAAAGTATATATCGTTGCTTGATGTCTAAGGTGGAGTAAATGCAACAATGCTTTCAAATAACTGTATCAAGGTAAACGAAACAAAATAATTTCAGAACTTTATTACTAAATAATAGTCCAATGTCTAAATTAGTAGTCAACAGTTTGAAAATGTTATTAGTTACGATAAAGGAAACATATCCTGCACACTGACATCTGTAGTCATCCCAAATTTCCATCCAAAAACTAAAAATAATCCTAAATTCTGTCGAATATCCATTACTCCAATCATTATTTATAGATATATGCAAAGAAATATTTTTGTTCATAAATCGATAAAATTTGGGGTTAAAAGGGTCTTGCGTGTGAAAATCGTTAAAATGGATAAGTATATAGTGAAATACAAAAGTACTTCGACTTATAATCGTTGCTTTGCTTTGTATTTATTTTTATTTTTTTTTATTTTTCTTTAGAAATACCTGGGTACGCCACTGAGCATACCCCAAGATTCTCAAACGTCGGCGCCTATGTTCGTTAGTAATAATTACAGACGATTCCTGTGACTGACGTGACATTGGTAATATATAAATAGCAAATACAGTCATGATGTACGTATTGTTGATGGCTGAACTGTTTTTCACGCGGGCCCAGCTAGCGCCAATGAGGAGTCGCGGTAAGATTTACGAGGATAATTAATTTACTTAGCGGACAAGGGTAAATCGAGAACCTGTCAACCATAGAGCAGGAACAGCATTAATTATTTTATGGTCAACTCAAAAGATTATTGCCATCGTCGTATGTTAATGGGTTTTCAGAAATCATACGTACACGCAACGCCACCTAGTGAGCGCTTCCCGGGCCAGTATGAAATACAGTTCTAACATTGTTGATTGCGACTTTCTGACATGATAATTGTCCTCCAAAAAGATTTAATTGTTGCTCTGTAATACGGAACGCGACTTTTGCGAAAAGACAATTTTTTTCAGTTGTGATTTATTACTTTAACAGCTGTCTTATAATAATACATTCAAAATATTTTTAAAGAATAACGCCATCTAGATCATTCTGAAATGGAACAGAATGAAACAATCTTTGCAGAGAACAATAGTGAATCCAAGTGAGAATCGACCTTACCTGTGCCCGCTCTGATGAAGCAATTCAACGTGTTTGTCCGTCATGTCAAAATAGAGTATAACTCGGTATCAGGGCTCATACGAGACAATGTATCCGTGAGTTACATGTGCTCTCAAATCACAAAAGAATACATTATGCTCTTGGTGCATACTTTGTATGTTTGTAAGAAATACTTCTTACACAGGATTGTATTTGTACCATCTACAGTCAAGTAAAGTGTATTGCTAGTACTTTTCCCCTTTCTCTGGCATTAGTTTGTGGGCGACGACGTTTTGGCGCTTCTTGCTTTATCAGGTCACATATCAATTCGTTTTGAGCGGAGTAAGTTCCTATTTTTCAAAATGCAGCAAAAAGACTTCGCCGCGCTTCCTATGAGATTCGATTAAAACATTTTTTCTGTAACAACAGTCGCGATTACTAAATTCTTTTCCTACAAGACCTTTTCCTTACCTTGTTTGTAGGGTCTTCCTGCGTTACGTTTTCTCTTTCTTTTAATATGTTTCCACTCATTTCTTTTTCTTTTCCGACATCTCGCTGGGCGTTCATCTACAACATACTCTGCATCATCGCTATCACTTCGTTGAAATCTGCCATCCTCTGAAAGCAAGAAATTCCCATAGATCAAGCTTGTAAAATTACAGATTTTTCAGAGCGGTCATTCTGCTTTTCATAAAGTTACAGACAAAAGGCCTACAGGTTTCATTGTACATTTTTGATTAGGTTCAGTTTTCCGTTATGGGTTCATTCATTTGCAAACTATGCTACAAGGCGTAAATGTTGACAAGTGGTGTAACTCCACTTTTAGATTACGCGCACGTTTAATTTGTAGCTATAAAATTGTTTTGGTCGCTAATTTATACTTGCTGTAAAGAAAGCTTGCGAACGTATTAAACTATTGAAAATTAACACATCTTACCTCTATTACCTGACAAGTCTGTGGCTGATGGTAATTATTTATCTGCCAAAATATTTGAGTCATGAATACTATTTTCGTCAGTGTAGTCCATACTAAACCACACTAGACTTAACTTTCATGAAAGAAATGAATATCTATGAACAAAAAACACCACAAACGTACACATGTGGATTACAGTCACGTGTCTAGTGGAGCACTTGCACCACTTGTGCTGTCAACGCCGCGGCGGAGTGGCTGAGGGCATTGAGGCGCCAAGTTCTGATGCGCAAACCATTCCCCGTCGGACGTTCGAATCCTCCCTCGGGCATGGATGTTTCTGTTGTCTTCAGAATAAGTTAGTTTAAAAGTATTTAGTAAGTTTAGGGACTGATGGCCCCGCAGTTACGCCCCGTAATTGTACAAACATTGCAACATTTTTGTGTTGCAAGCCAAGAGATGGAGCCATTGAATGCAAATACTTGTGCCGTTACCTGGGCGGTTGGTAGGTGAACTACAGCTTACACCGTTTGCGCAGTAGTCAGATCGATGTCTGTGAGCAAGATCCTATCGCTAACTTAAGCTACACTACTTGTGCTTTAAGGTAGGGCATAAAATAACATGTTAACTGGGCGCCACTTGTGTCGCCAATTGCTGAGATTTTGTCGCCCAGTGGCTGTGGGTAGTGCTGGCAATTTATTTTTATTGAATGACATATCAAATGTACCGGGAAATAGAAAATAACCTCTTGTAAATCTTTTCAGTCTTGTGATTTTTTAGTTTCTCCCGGCGTATTTAATAAACAAAATATCCACGCGTGTACTGCCGGTCTATAGTGACCAACGGGCACTATAGACCGGCAGTACAACCGCTTTTCAGTCTTTTTACCCCTAATACCTACTAAGGAAACTCATATTACACCTCCCCCCCCCCCAAAAAAAAAAGTCACCCATTAAAGTATCATCAAAGAAAGAAACAAATGAAAACACTACCAATCTTTGTTAATCATAATATACTGCATAAGACACATATCTTTTACACTTTCGATGCAGCAATGAAACAATTATATTCAATCAAAAGTCGCAAGTTTTCTAATGTTTGGTTTTGTTTTGCTTAAGGCGCATCTCAGGTCATGTTCCACATTGAGGCAGTTTCTTGTCTTACTTTTTATTGTCAATAGCTTTGAGAAGCCACTCTGATATCTATAAGTGGTACCGAACTGTCTTAATGTTCTTAGAGCTCTGTCAGCTATAACAGGATATTCGGCTTCTGCTTTTCGCCAAAATGTACCAAGGTCATAATTTTGAAATTCCATTTTCAATGTGCTTTCTTCGAGCAATCAGAAGGATTCTTCTTTGACTCAAACATCTTTGAAAATTCCATCTTCAACACAAAATGGTTTCTATATCGAAGTGTTGACGTTCTGATTATCCCTAGCTGAGGAATATTGCTTAATTGAGTTTATAACTGCAGACGGATGCTAAATAACGGAAGTTTAAAACACGATTTTTTTATTTTCCTCGCCTAGACATTGATCACACAGTTGCTTAAACATCGATAGATCTCCAACTTCAACCCTCCGTTGTAAAGGTTCCAGTTTACGGAGGAAACTTGAAATTGTATCCCGCGCTGTCAAAATATTAGTGGTATTTTCTTGCAATGAAATACTCGGACTTAATTTCACTGAAAAAGTCAGCAAGATACGACAACATTTCGACAGATTTTCTTTTACTTTTGAGTAAAATCTTTCTCTTTTTGTGTTCCTTGCTTTTCCAGAAGGACTGCTATTTGTAAATGGGCAGAGAGAAGCAGCACTGAAGTGATGTGATGTTGCTCTGCAAAGTAAAATAAATACTCGTTGCCATGTCCTTTCGTTAAAACAGACTAAAACGGTCATCTAACTGAAATGCTTGTACTGATTGAGGGGATTTCCGAATTATACACGTTCCGCTTTGAGCATGTTTTACTGTATATATAAATATGTCATAAATATAAATTATAAAAAATTACGGTAATGCATTTGTTTCGAAATGGGAGCCTGTGAAACCCGCATGAAGATTCGTCCATTGCTTTTGAAGATTGAAGTGAACAGCGAGAGGACTACATTTACAGACTTAGTATAGAGAGCTTCGCATCCGCTTGAAATCAGGGTTGCCAACTTGGGTGTTTCCCCCCCCCCCAGATTTAGGGGGGATATTTTTTCAGGGGGGAATTTAGGGGGAAAGAAATGTTAGTGGGATTTTTAAGGGGAAAAATAAGTGTCAGAGGAATTTTTAGGGGGAGGAAGAGAATTTTTTTATTTTTTTATTTTATTTTTTTTTTTATTTTTTATTTTTGCATCAAACGTGTGTATAGCAATCGGAAGATGTGTTGCCGTACTGATTGCACATGTTCATTGCCAGCCGTGCAGCGTACTGTCAGCCTGTGTTAATTTTCGCTCGTCAGTCACTACTGTCGCGTCGGGCCGGCCGCGGTGGCCGAGGGGACTGAGGCGCTCCAGTCACGGTCTGCACGGCCACTACGGTCGGGGTTTCGAATCCCCCCTCGGGCATGGATATTTGTGCCGTCCTTAGTCTTAGCTAGTTCATAAGTAGTTTGTAAGCTTAGGGACTGATAACCCCGTAGTTAAGTCCCATAAGTTCTACAAACATTTGAACATTGTCGCGTCCGTCGCTGTGGCCGAGGGGACTGAGGCGATCCAGTCACGGTCTGCACGGCCAGTAGTTTGTAAGTTTAGGGACTGATGACCCCGTAGTTAAGTCTCATAGACTACACAAACATTTGAACATTTTGAACTACTGTCGCTCTGTTTTTAATGTTTCTTCAGTTCATGTTGCCTGCACTGTTTACTTACAGCGCACGGAGGCGTCGCATGTTTACCCTCTCTAAAAAAATCAAATGTTTGTGTAGACTATGTCAAGATTAGGTTGGCACCACACTAAGAACATGGCCACCTCGCCATCTTGCCAAGTACGCTTATCTCTGGCCAGCGCAGACAACAAACTAAGCCACGCGTTCTTTATTAAAGTAAACAAGGCCCTAAAGCGCGAGGCGGCGACTGTGCCATTGCGCGGCAGTCAGTTAATACTAAAACAACCTTCCACATTCACATGAACACACAAGTTCAATCACCCGGGTGAAAAGATATATATTAACATGGGCATTGACCATTAGTAAACAGAATAAAAATAATTATACTAATAGTCAATATTACTGGTGCAGAAACACTTGAGGTTAATAAATAAGTCAAAATTGGAACACGATCACACATTTAGTGGACGTGTTTCAAGGGACAGGTCTGATAACGTGTCAGACTGAATTGGAATCAAGTATTAGAGAAAGGACTTAAAAGAGCTTTGTAAGGTGTAAGATCAGGAAGGAGGTAGGGCAGACAGGACTGATAACATTCAACCGGAACGTCTAGAATAATTAATAGAATTGGTAAACCAATGACTGTTGAAGTGAGATAAGATTAATGCTTATTCTAACATTACCTGACGTTGCCGGTTTAGGAGGCGATCGAATGGTTCTATATGCTTCAAAAATGAAACACCGAGATCGCGAATTAATAATTCACTGAATGACCGCCGGTTTCGGAAGACTGTGCCGCCATCATCTGGTCTGATACAATTGATAAGCTAGTCATTTTATTCAAAAGATTGGAGGTATTTATTATATATAAAGCCGAGTGTCCGTATGTTTGTGTGTACGTCTTGCGTACAAATTTACAGTTTTGATCCAATCTTTATCAGATTTTGTACACGTAATTTGCAACCTATGGGGCCGGTCGCCTTCAGAGTAAGTATAACGCACGGCGCGTAGTTAATGAGATATGAGCACATAAACAGTAACGTTCATGGAAAACCGCCCCAAGACCCATCATCTATTACTTCAAAAATGTTCAAAATGTTTGTAGAGTCTATGGGACTTAACTTCGGGGTCATCAGTCCCTAAACTTACAAATGTTTGTATAGTCTATGGGACTTAACTACGGGGTCATCAGTCCCTAAACTTCCAAACTACTTATGAACTACTTACGAACTAGGACGGCACAAATATCCATGCCCGAGGGGGGATTCTAACCCCCGACCGTAGTGGCCGTGCGGACCGTGACTGAAGCGCCTCAGTCCCCGCGGCCACCGCGGCCGGCTTACCCTCGGTTCACCCCCATCCCGTCGCTCAACAATACCAGTTTTTTTCTCAATAAGTTAATGGACTGGTATTTTCCGAAGACACTGAACTGAAATACCACTAAGTCACGTGCTATGATCGGCAATCAAGTGCGTTAGCGATCATTGTATTGTATTGGTGATCCATCATTATTTTTACTTTAATGACCAGCTCAACGTGTGATGTAAATACATTGTTTTATTGGTCAAAACGGCTACCAAAAATAAGAGAAAGTATGCAAAGATCTGGGAAACGGACCCTTTTTCTGGAAGGTAAGATTGTATTTATTTCTTATTATGAGCTATCTTTCGTGCCCGTGGGCATTGCTCTTAATTTTTAATATATGTGCAATAGATGGCGAGAGAGAGAGAGAGAGAGAGAGAGAGAGCGAGCGAGAGCGCTAGTGAGATAAACAGAGAGAGAGAGAAGTCTCAAAAACAAGAAGTTTCGTTACTTTTTATTTATTTATTTATTTTTTATTTATGGAAAAGTAGTCAGGCTGCAGCTTCTAACCGCTAACCCCCCCTCCTCCCCCCCCCCCCCCCGCCGTTTTCTTTTGTAAGTTTTTAGGGTTTAGGGGGATTTATTCCAATTTAGAGGGATTTTACAGTAAATTTAGAGGGAATATTTGTGGCAGAGTTGGCAACCCTGCCGTGAGCACACTTCGGGAGTATTGGCGAACGATGCCGAAGACGAGCGACGCCTTCCGCGTGATACGACGAGCGCGTGCAACTTGGCGTATGCCACGCGGACGCCATGCGCTCAAACTCGCAGCACGTTGGTTGGGAATTTGCAGCTGCGCATGCGAGATGCGCTGACCAGTCAAAAAGTTTGGATGTTTGCTGTGACGTGTCCTCCACGCTTATGAAAGGTAGCTCATGTACTCATTCAGCGTTTAAGCTACCTTCATTACATATTTCATTCAATTCTGTCCAGCCGTTTCAGCGTGAAGAGTAAAAAAAGTGTCAACCATCATAAGGTACCATACACCACGCAATCATACGATGGCTTACGAAAATCATCACATGCATTAATTAGTAATTACTGAAGGAATATTTATTCTCACTGATTGCTGTACACCATAGACTGGAAATCATTTTGTATTAATTAAGGTATAAGGTAACTATATTCCAAATTTCAATCAAATTTGTCCTGCCATTTCAGCGCAAAGGCGTAAGAAACGATTTAGGTAACTGCAGAGCACCCTACGACATGCACAATACGAAGTTAATTTTATTATTGTGGGCGGTCAATTATTTGTTCATTTATTTTCTCTCTTTCTGGTGCCTTTATGTGTGCTGTGAGTAGTGGAAGTAATTTGCTATTCTTTTATTTTTTAGTTATCTTGCTTGCCACAAGGGTGTGCCTCAGAAAGTATTGTTAGGTGAATCTGCACTATGTGTCTTGAATGACAAATTTCTCGTTGTTCTGGGGAACTGTATTCGTTAGCTGTTAGGCGCTGCCCTGCCTGCAGAAGGCAGAGCTGGGCTGGTGTTGTCAAGGGGGGCTGGTCGCTGGCGACACGTTTATGGAAGCAGTTTGCGAGGCAGTACCTATCTATCGGTAGGAGGCTACACTCTCTAGATAACACTCGATAATTTATCGAATCCCTTTTAGATAGCGGGTGGTGTGGGTCTCATTCCGTGGGGTTCCTTTCATCACGGAGCCTCTTAGTGTAGGCCTTTGGGAAGGTATATCTTCTAAGTATCCGTTACCCTTCCTCAGCTGCTGAATTACAGCCGGGCGCTGACTCGGACCATGTTTTTTTTTTTTTTTTTTTTTTTTTTTTTTTTTTTTTTTTTCAGCATGATGTACTGCCTTGTCTTCTGCTAAACTTCGGTGTGTAATGGAGTCTTTTCTTTTCTGATGCTTTGTGTCCGCTTTCCACTTTTTTCTTTTATCTGTGGCTATTTGGGCTACAAGCTCACTGGATAAGAGTATAAATTCCTTTTAAGGCGAAAGGTTGGGAAGCGATGGGCATGAGGAGTTTTCGATAGGACGGTTGGGTGGCGGCCTCTGGAGGCGATCAGATTGGCTCCGTCTTTGTAGGCGACAGGTTTAGGTATCTGTCATAGCTGCCTGTCCATCTGATTGGCAACAGGGTTAGAGCTCTCCAGTGAGTGGCATATCCAGTTTAGTGGGGTGGTGACGCCCAGTGTTCTCGTGGGCAGACAAAGACGAGAGACTTCTCGGGTAGACTCCGGCTAATTCAGACATCTTTTTACTGATAGCACCTGAAGAGTTTATTCGCTCTTCTGGGCTGAGTCCTAAGCGTTTATGGGACTTAAATTTACTGAGGTATCCACCTGCAGAAGACTACGGACTTTCACGTGTCAGCCTGGACAGGAACTTTGCTCCAGTTGTTCGCTTTGTGAAACAGCTGTGTTTCTTATTCTTGTTCGGTCGAGACTTGAGATTAGAAAGCCACCGTCGTACTGGCCGTATCGACATGCTAGTGGTTTATGCAATTCCATTCTGGGAACACTTGTGCTCAATACTCTCGTTTTGAGCTTGAGTATGTGAGTGTGTGTCCCAGCCAACACTGGAAGCATTTACCTGACAACTACTATCTGCCGTGATAGTGGAGCTGTTATAGTTAAATGTCGATCCTGCTTCACAGATCGTAATGAGATTCCTGCGCAGAACAATTTATTCTCTTTCAGGTCGACTCCTTCAATGTCGTCCAGACGCCAGCGAGATCCAGCGTCGACAGATCAAGCTGACTCAAGGTTATTGGTAAAGTGGTGCTCGCTATTTTCCAGGGTTGTTTTATATAGTTATCAACCAACAGTGTTAAATGTCGACCACAGTACATAACAAGAGTCTTGATTTATCACTAAAATTAGCAAACAAGGTCCGTGTGAACTATCGGTTACCCCCTGCTATAAAGCCTTGTTCCCTGGCCCAAACTGAGAACTGACTCGTTTCAAATTACTTCAATAACAGGAAGTTAATACTACAGTGGTCAATATGCAGAGAAGCTCACACGTTATTACACACAGACATTAATAAGCAAGCCATCACAACTAAAATTATCTTAGAAAGGTGGTTGAGGAAACATTTATGACGCAATGGAATTTACATTTAAGAAAACTTGCATCTGAGCTTGTTCTCAGCACTTGTGTGAAGAGCAATATTAAGTAAAAGAGGGAAGGTGCTAGGTGCTCTAAAATTACAATTTATAGGCAACTTACGGATTATGCTCAAATTAAACTTGTTTATTCAGATAAAAAAAAAAAAAAAAAAAAAAAAAAAAAGCAAACTGGGGAACGAATTTTGTTAATACAATAAAACGCATCTACATCTACATAGATACTCTGCAAATCACATTTAAGTGCCTGGCAGAGGGTTCATTAACCACTTTCATAACTTTTCTCTACCGTTCCATTCTCTAATAGCGCGCGGGAAGAAAGAACACCTAAATCGTTCCGTTTTCGATCTGATTTCTCTTATTTTATTGGGATGGTCATGTCTCCCTAAGTAGGTGGGTGCTAGCAAAATATTTTCACATTCATAAGTAAAAATCGGTGATTGAAACTTCGCAAACAGATCACGCCGCAATTAATAACGTCTTTCTTTTAATGATTTCCACCCCAATTCGTGCAAAATTTCCGTGACGCTCCCCCCCCCCCCCACCGTAACGTGATAAAACAAAACGAGCTGCCCTTCTCTGAACCTTCTCAACATCTTCCGTCAGTCCCACCTGGTGAGGGTCCCACAAGGGGCAACACTACTCCAGGAGAGGACGTACAAGTGTGATGTAGGCAGTGTCTTTGGTGGAGCTGGTGCATCTTCGAAGCGTTCTGCCAATGAAACGCAACCTTTGATTCGCCTTCCCCACAATATTTTCTATGTGTTCTCTCCAGTCAAAGTTGTTCGTAATTGTAACTCCTAGGTATTTGGTAGAATTTACGACCTTAAAGTTTGACTGATTTATCGCGTAATTGAAGTTCAGTCGATTTCTTTTAGTGGTCATATGTATTTACTTCACACTTTTCTTTATTTAGTGTCAATTGCCAATTTTCGCACCAAGTAGAAATTTCGTCTAAATCGCTTTGCAGTTGCTTTTGATCCTCTGTTGACTTCACTAACCGATAAACGACAGCATCACCCGCGAACAGTCTAAGGGAGCTATTCAGATTGTCTCCTAAATCGTTTATAAACACGAGGAAGAGTAGGGGACCTATAACGCTTCCCTGTGGAATGCCGGATATCACTTCTGTTTTACTCGATGACTTACCGTCAATTACAACGAACTGTGTCCTTTCTGATAGGAAATCGTGAATCCAATCGCACAATTGGGAAGATATTCCATAAGCACGCAATTTCATTAGAAGCTGCTTGTGGGGTACAGTATCAAAAGCCTTCCGGGAATCCAGAAATATGGAATCGATTTGAGATCCCTTGTCGATGCCACTTAACACTTCATGTGAATAAAGGGAAAACTGTGTTTCGCAAGAGCGATACTTTCTGAATCCGTGTTGACTATTGGTTAATAGGTCGTTCTGTTCGAGGTAGTTCATAATATTCGAACAAAGTGTACGTTACAAAATCCTACTGTAAATCGACGTCAATGAGATAAGCCTGTAATTTTGGGGATCACTCCTATTGCCTTTCTTGAATATTGGAGTAACAGATCTTTCGCTGAGTAATCTCTTACATGGATTAATGCGGAAGGTGCCCAGCCTAAATTATACTTGATTTAACCCTACTGCCCCCCCCCCAGTAGGGTTAAATCAAGTATAATTTAGGCTGGGCACCTTCCGCAGGGGAAGGATACACAAACAACACTCAATCGCTCACACACACGCAATGCCACAGTGAAACTCACCAAAATCAGCATGCTGAGACGAGGCGGAAGCAGGCGCCGCTATCGTAGACAAAATTCAGCAAGTCGGAGGTAGCACAAAACACAGTATACAAAACACTTTGAAGCTGGCTCTGGTCTGTCGTGCCTGTTTCGTGATGGTGCGTGTGTATAGGAAGTTAAATAACATCTGAACAGAATACACGAGCAAACATGCTAACAGCGACACACGGCTACGTTACATGAACGCACTCCACTGAAGGTGAAGTGGTTGAAAGTAGGATTCATTACACAAAATCACGGTGGATTCTTAAGTTGCAGTCTGTTAGCAATCGTTCTAGGAACTGGTTTTATATGAGAAGTGGCGTGAATTCAGGCGACTAGCTGCAAACCCCAGAAGTCGGAACTTGGATACACGTGGTTCCGAAAACCGATAAAATTGAATAAATTCAGTTTCCGACAAATAAAGGAACTTAACTAAAGCATGAAACGCATAGAAATGCTTAGAATTATATAAGGTAGCGATAAAAATATAGCTACACGCGATAGGCGGTGATTACAGAGACGGATGAGGTCCTGTCTCAGAAAAACCACAAAAATGAAATAATTACAAAGTCGAAAAAATAAAATAAGAATTACGGCATGCAACCCATAGAAATGTTTAGAATTACACGAAGAAGCGAAAGAAATGCAGCAACACGCGATAGGGAGCGATTAGAGAGACGGATGAAGTCCAGTCTCCAAAACTCATAGAAGTTAAATAATTACTAAGTCGGTAAAATAAAAATAAGAGCTACAGCATGCGCCCATAGAGATGTATAGAATTACATAAAGAAGCTATTGAAGGAGGTTGTACAAGGCTCAGAGAGAATTACTGACAAAGACAGAGTACATACTACCAGTCGGGGAAGAGACAGCAAAATTAAAATAGGCGGGGAGAGAAGATCACGAAACATTAGTGGAAATCAGAAGAATACCTGCATAATTACTTGCCTGATGGCCATGGAACAAGCAAGAGTGGAAGCTGATGGCTTTGTTCTATGAACCAACCACGTGGATCACTTATCACTCACGAAGGAAACGATGAGAAGAAATTTACATGCACTGTACAAAAATGAACATATCACCTATTAGAAATCGGGCCTCACAAAGCTAGAAAGTATTTACACAGAGTTCATACACGCCACATGATCACAAAAGGTTTTGACATATCAGGCCGTTATCAAAGTGCAAGTAGAATCACACACATCCCGTTTATCTATTGGAAATCACAGAATTGAAAAACGAGGACACATTTCCGCACACGGTCGGAAAAATTATTCGGAAAAAAAAAAAAAAAAAGATTCTAAGTCTCCGAATCTAAGTTCGACGTGCTAGTCAATGAAATGATACGATCTCCACAAACAAGAGCAGAACCAACCTTACCTCAGACGATCAGCCCAGAAAGATCAGCCCGAACGGGCACTGGACGCGGGAACCCATCAAAGCCAGAAAATCCATGAAACAGCGGTGGTCGGGACGGAGAGCGAGTACACTCGCGCTGGAGAAAGCTCGCCGACTAGACTGTAACCAAAGGGTGTAGAAACCTCTTTGGTAACCTCAGCAGCTATCGACTCTGAGCCAGAGAGAATGATGCCATGGATTCTCGCCCACACTCAAAAGTACAACAACTGTACATTCTCACGGAGACTGGCGTAGCGGAGAAGCCGTAGTTATGCCACATTAATTAATATAACAATAAATTATTAACATAACAAAATAAGAAAAACCTAGCAATATAAACTAATATTTAACACATTAAATAAAAATTCTATTCCTCAAGCCTTGAAAAGAGTGGGGTTCAAGTTTTAATAAAATGATAATCTAGCGACATTAAATAAATTTTAACTTTACAGAAATATACAAAAAATGTATGTAAGACTACAAATGGTCGTCTTTCAGTGTGTATGTGCGTGCGTATGATCGATGTTGTCTTCTCTTTCCTGTAACTAAATTCTCAGCGCCTCTTTCCATCTTTCTATTTTTCACAATTGGACAACGCCACATGTATAGCCAGATATCTCACTGTGTTACGGCTCCATTTGATTCATTCCCAATACACTTCGTATATTGATTTGTAAACTTATTTGTCAAAACTCAGGAAATTTGCTGGTCACACATGTATTCCGCGCTGTTAACCGATTTGACTGAATTTGATGTCCTTTTTATAAATATTTGTTTTCATTCGTAATCCATTGCATGACTACACTTTTAACTTTTTTTACTAAATCCTTTATACTAATTGTTAACTATCCCCCGAATTTCTGTGTGCTTTAATAAATAAATGTATTAACTTAAGTCATAAATTTACTTTCCTTTTGAAATTGCTAACTCACTATTTTGGAGGGGTAATTACATAGATAGATAGAACTGTGTTTATTATTTGGTGCACTGTGTTGAATTATCTCGTCACCCTGCTTGTACATTTAGGGTGTTGGATCTTTTTCCATGTTTTCTTAATAAAATATATGGTGACGAACTTTGATAATAACATTAATGAGGATTATATTTAAAATTAATTTGCATATCTGTGATTTTGCACATTTGCATACCAGTGGACCATCTCTGACGAGTAAAAATATATCCACTCGGTTGAGTTATCACTCCATTTTTGACGTGACGTCACACACTATGCCTTTAACGTTCGCGCAATTGCAGGCACTGAGTTGACAAAGGTTTATCGCAATCGGATGTACGCTATGACCGTGCATAAAATACGAACAAAAAGACAAACAAACACTAACTTTTATATATTAGATTTATTTATTTATTTTCAAATTCGTATTAGAACCATACGTTGGTAACAACAAATTGCTTCTACTGGTGTTTTTCACCACAATGTTTCGGTTTGCTTTTTATGCATCAAATTTGACAGCCAAAATACCGTTATTTAAAAATCTGAATGAAGTATGTTTTCCAATAAAGCGTATTTTCCTTTTTTTAATCTTACTTTAATCTAAATATATTAATACTGGGCTGATAAACTGAATTGTTCAAACATTTATCAGGATCGGAATACAACTGTACAATCGGACAAAGTCCATATGTAAAGTATCCCCCGTTATGCACCATCCAAAACTGTATATGGCAGTGACCATCCTCTTGTTTTGAACGTTAAGAGTCCAAAATGTCACGAAGATTTTAGAATGAATAATGTGTCCTTATTCGCAAGTCGCATGATGCCACAGGTTTTCAACCATATAGTGATTTATGATGTCATATCTCTTTAACTATATGTCGTAAGCAATTCTTACCCCTAAGACAATTCTTACCTCATAGAAGGAATATGTGTACCAAATTTGGTTGAAGTCGGTGCTGCGGTTTAAAAGGAGACGTCGCATGATGCAGCACTTTTCCGCTCATTTCACTGTTTATTACGTCATATCTCCTGAACTATTTGTCGTACAGTCATTAAATGGTGCCTATGACCACCGCGAAAGTTCACCAATATGTTGATAACGTTTCATCACAATCGGTTTAACGGCACGGCCGCGCATAAAATACGAATACACAAACATTCATACATAAATGGAGGATAGATAACAATTCACAGTAAAGATGCTCGCTGACCTGCTAACAGGCACAAACGTAAGACCTGTAGATGTGGTTATCGGGTTTGCTGGAAATACGCAAACATTTTGCGGGATCTGGCTACAGAGGTGTACAATTTACACAGATCGGGTTTTCTGCGCCTCCGCCTGCCCTCAGAATTACGTCGCCAAATTACGGAATTTTTCAGGCCTGATTCATTCACTGAGCGCGGAGATTTCTCATTCCCTCCTTACATGTCGGGGTAAACTGAAACACATCTGGGGGGTTAATTTGCAGGCTCTTTTTATTTTCTGCGCAAACATTTCCCCGTCCTTATGCATACAGCGCTGCTCGCCAACTTCGCTGCGCCTTGTTTTGGAGACGCTAGTTATGCCGGCATCTTGTTAGGCATTTTCTTGTAGCTCTGTTAAAGCTGTGCTGCGCTTCATGAATGCGCAAGAGAGCGAGCAAAAGGCGGAATAATGCGGCCCGCAGTCCGGACGGCCGCCTGAAATCCTGCAGCCCCGTGGCGGCGCGGAAAGCCTGCGGCCATCCCGTTGCCCTAAATTTATGGTAATTCACTAACCTACCAAAATTCGCCCACACTTTTGCACAATACTAGTCGAGACAAGCTTTGATGAAATTAAAGCAAGGCCTAAAAGTAAAGAATTGAATGGGAATTATATTTGGAATCACAGACGTGAGTAGTAATGGTATTAAACATGGTTTTAAGGGTGAAAGCCGCCTGTTAAATTATTTAAGCAAGATCTCGGGCAGTTGCGATCCGCAAACGCAAGTTGAAACGCTCACTGCTGCTCTAAATTACTTTACGAGTGGCCACAGTATTTGCTCAACGGAAATGTATCTAAAGTCTCACTCCTTAAGGGAGCAGCCAACGTTTTAACTAACACAAAATCAATGTTAAAAATTAATGTGTGGTGTCGCACAAGTCTAAAATGCGCGCTACCTACTTTCGCCGCGCGCCGCCATGCACGCACGGCGCGGCGTTCTTACGACATCAGCCACGAGCGCCCTCTGCTGCTATCCCGCTCGTGGCCACCACTAAACGACATCGTTCACTTGGGACTGAGATAGGAACCAGCTAACACTTCGGAATCAGATAGGCACCAATGAAGACTTGGCTATCGGACAGGCACTAGGCAGGCCTCTAGCTCAACTATGAATCAGCATTCTGCAGTACTGAAATGTAAAAGTTAAGTATTACTAAGTCTCTATGAAATATATATCGCGTTATAATTTACTCTAGTGTTTCTAGTTTCTGCTGTCCCACTGGCTGGTCACCTCCTACATGCACAAGCGTGCATCCTTTATTCTTGTGTTGGTAATTAATAAAGTTATATAAAATCACTAATATGAGGATTCCATCCAAAATGGGAACGATTTTGTTAATTGAGAAAGTTTTAAACTGAAAACTAACTGTAAATGTGAAAATAATGAGTGGCAAAAAATATTGTCCAGCTCATGTAAGGTAGCCAACATTACTGACTTCTCACTATTTCATCAATGAAAACATTAAGTCTCAAAACTGCTAACTTAATCACCAAAACAAAACAAAAAAAAAAAAAAAAAAAAAAAAAACTGTTGGCACTTCTATCATATCAGCAAGAAATGACAACATTAACATGCAATCACAGATTGTCCATGTCAACAAAACATAAATAAAAGAGACAAGGATAATAATGCAAAAATTAAATAAAAGACATAAACATTACACTAGGCTAATTTGTTCGAAAGACATTACAACATAGGATCTTAAGAAAACAGAATAGCTATAAGTACAGAGCAAATAAACAAGTCTGTCAGAACCTGAAAGAACAAAAAACACAATTTCCCCCAAACATAACTTTTGCCACTTCTCACCACACGATTAACATTTTTCCTAGCAACACAGTGTCACACGCTTCTTCTTTATATGTGGTGGCATAGATTCCTCTTCCGACGTTTCAAATGTCCACCCCTGGCCGCTTAGTGTCCTGGATTGCTCGACTAAGCAACATATAGGATCGACTAGTCCAAAGTTCAGTTCAGCAACTGGTAAGTGGGTAAACAATGCGAGTTCATGTCAGCAGAAATGTCTACCCTGCCCCAACTAATTTTGTCATGTTCGTAATTCGCAGAGGCGATGTTGCATCCCTTAATAGTCCACTGCACATCGGCAATTGTCCATACAAACAAAACAAAAGTTGATAGTCATGGATCAACGCCATGCTGCATGAGTCCATCATGACTAAAGCAAAAATCGAGGACGCACATTACTGGTGAGTGTGCAACTATCATGATCTACATAAAGTATTTCAACCTGACATAACATAGTCTGTCATGGATGAAAATTGATGAGTTCATCATGACTACCACACTTCTAAACTCCATTATTGTTCAGAGGGATTGGTGAGTTCATCGTGAAATAATGACTACTTATTCAAAGTCCTGGAAGTTCTACATATAATTCCTTGTGCTATGCAAGTGTTCAGTATAACGTACATAACAAACTTTGGTGTACCAGGGCAACTAGTGTGTTCCAGCAGTCATCTCGAAAAGCAACAGAAACGTCTTTCTTGGAAATGACAGAATAAGCCATCCAGGTGCACATCAAGCTGACTGTCTAAAGCCAGGCTGCCGAAAGAACGGCCCTGACAGTTCGCGCACGTGGGCCGCAGAGGGTGGGGGGGGGGGGGGGGATACTCGACCATCAACCTGAGCTCTGGAATCCGTAAACGTTGACGGGGTAACGGTGCCGCGTTGCCACCCTGCCACTCAAGGTCGCGTGGGGTGGAATGCTTCAGTCGCTGCAAAGCATCTGTCGCGTGTTTATCATTTGTCTCGTTGTGTTACCGGTTTTGTTCGTGCCGTGTTACGTGTTTCCCACGTGTGTGAGATGGCTTGTTCTTCTAACCGTCGGAAAGTCGGCAGGGGCGCTACTTTAAAGAGCCAGTGCCATGAGCACGTGTATCATCTACGGTGCTATTTTGAGGAGGAAAGGGACAACGGTGGACCTCTTTTGGCGTTGTCTAAAGTAGTTGAGCGAGTAGCTGCAGCCCTGAAAATTGGAGCAACCACTGTGAAGAATGTTATCAATGGAGAAGTGTGCTGCAGTTCCACAGGAGCCACCTGCTGCTCTGTCGACTCCAGGAAAAACCAGAATACGCGTTGCCAAAACGACAGAACTGGACAATTTTCAAGAGGACACAATTCGCCGACATATATACGACTATTACACGCGGTAAGAATATTCTACCCGAAAGAAACTGTTTCTCTCACTACGAGATAGTGAGTTGTTTTTCGGAGGGAAACCAGTCTCTCGTGTGTTTTAAATAAAATAGGATTGCAATGGAAAAAGTGTCTGGTAGAAGAGTTCTGCTTAAACGGGAAGATATCGTTGCCTCGAAATGTCGTTTTTTGAGGGAAATATCCAAGTGTAGGCCTAACCAAATCGTATGGCTGTACGAAACATGGGTGAATGCTCGTCACTCCAGAACGACTGCATTGACTGATGACACTTCACGAGGAACAATGAAAGCTTATATTAGAAAAGGCAGTCGTCTTATTCTTTTGCATGCTGAAACAATCGATGGGTTTGTGCCAAATGCCTTGTTGCTGTTTTCATCTAAAAGAAACTGGCGATTACCACGAGGAAATGACGGCTATGAAATTTAAAGAGTGGTTCGTACACTTTCTGCTTCCTAACATCAAGAAGAACTCTACTATTATAACGGACAATGCACCATAACTCTCTGTTCAGTTGAACAAAGTCCTACATCCAGCTGCAGGAAGAGTGACATATTAGACTGGCTTGAAAGGAACAGCATAAATTCATTTCATAGAGAGATAAAAAAAAGGCTGAACTTCTGGAAATTGTGAAAGAAAACAAAAGCCGAAAAATCGTTTATGAAATTGACACAATTGCTGAAGAAAAAGGTCATGGAGTGTTGCGCCTACCACGATATCATTACCATTTTAATGCAATAGAACTCGTCTGGGGTGAGGTGAAATCGTATGTTGCAGAAAGAAATAAAAGTTTTTCATTAAAAGAACTAGACTTCTTAGTTCGTGAGGCACTTGGCAGTATTACTCCCACAAAATGGAATAATGTTGTCACACATACGTGGCACATCTTAGAAGAGGCATGGGAACGAGAAGGTGCACCGAAAGAACGGGTAGAAGAATTAATAATACGATTAGGGGACGATAGTAGCAGCAGCTGCAGCAGTGCAAATGAAGACAGTGACAGTGACAGCAATGCAGGAGATGTGGTTACTGACGACACGCTTTTTGCAGAATGTGGAGTCTACCCCGTTCCGTGAAGTACAGGTAAGAAATTAATCAATGCATTATAGCATGTATAAATTGCAGATGATGCTGGCTGTGACTGATTTCTAATGTATAGTTTGTTTACTGAAAAATTACGTAATCTTATTTTTACTTCTGTGACCAATAGAATAGCTGTCAAAACTGATTTGATGATATTATTTGGTCACTATACTACGGCAGTCAACAGCGACCGTAAACAAATGAGGTAAAAAACACTCTCCCTTTTATGTAAGAAGACAAATCATTTCACTGGAAGAGGCGGTTTTACTGCATGTAAAGTGGCAGTCCTTATTTGTTTACCCTCTCGGCAGACTGCCACAATACAGTGTATTCCTCAAGTGCCAACCTTTGGCTGAAGGCTAAATGATATAATATATATAATGGAATACTGGAACATATGAAGCTTTACATTAACACAATATATATATATATATATATATATATATATATATATATATATATATATATATATATATATATATAAATCTTTTCTTTTTAACCGCAAAAAGAGTGTTTCTCATTCCTTCGTGGTTGTTATCGTTCGTTCACGCTTTAGCAGTGGTAGCAACGCTTCCGAAATATTCAAACGTGATATTCGTATGCTAGCGACAGACACAGCGAAACAACAAACAGCCGCGTAGCAGCAATGGCAATATATCGGCTCGCTGTCAGAGTCGTTCTCCCAGCGCCTCGACTATAAACTCTAAACCTACCGGAATACGCGGTAATGACTCGCAGCGCTTGCCATGAGACATGTGGCGTCGTACAGCACATGTGTGCAGCGCTCCACAGGGCCACGTGGCTGTAATGTCGTAGCAGAAATGTATGCCTCCATTCAGAACGCCGCTGCAGCGTCACTGCCTGCGCTCGGCCGAGGTTGGGTGTCGTACGGGTGTAGAGATGTGCATTCCGCGAGACCTCGAGGCTGTGACTTGATGCCGCCAACTGCCACAGAGGTCCCATCCGCTGGCCGGCGCGGTGTCGCTGCCCTCGCAATCGGTCAGCCTCGTTAGCCACAGCCACAGGGTGCCACAGACATCGCTCGGCCTCATCAGCCACACCCACAGTGTGCCACTGCCCTCGCTCGGCCTCGTCAGCCATAGGGTGCGACTGCCCTCCCTCGGTCTCATCAGCCAAAGCCACAGGGTGCCATAGCCCACGCTCAGCCTCGTTAGCCACAACCACAGGGTGCCACTGACCTCGCTCGGCATTATCAGCCACAGCCACAGAGTGCTGCTGCCCTCAATCGGCCTCATCAGCCACACCTGAAGGGTGCCACTGCCCACGCTCGGCCTCGTCAGTTACATCCACAGGGTGCCACTGCCCTCGCTCGGCCTCATCAGCCACAGCCACAGGGAGCCACTGCCACCACTCGGCCTCGTCAGCCACAGGTTGCTGCTGACCACAATCGGACTCATCAGCCACACCCACAGGGTGCCACTGCCCTCGCTCGGCCTCATCAGCCACAGCCACAGGGTGCCACGGCCCTTGCTTGGCATTGTCAGCCACAGTCCGAGGGTGCCATTGCCCTCGCTTAGCCTCGTCAGCCACAGCCACAAGGTGTCACTGCCCTCGGTCGGCCTCATCACCTATAGCCACAATGGGCCACTGCCCACACTCGGCCTCATCAGCCATACCCACAGGGTGCCACTGCCATTGCTCGTCCTTGTCAGCCTGAGCTACACCCACAGGGTGCCACTGTCCTTGCTAGGCCACATCAGCCACAGCCATAGGGTGCCACTGCCTATGCTCAGCCTTCTCAGCCACACCTATACGGTCCCACTGCCCTCGCTTTGACTCATCAGAAACACCCACTAAGTGCCACTGCCCTCGCTCGTCCTCGTCAGCCACACCTACACCCAAAAGGTGCCACTGCCCCCGCTCGGTCTCCTCAGCCACAGCCACATGGTGCCATTGCTCTCGCTCGGCCTCGTCAGCCACAGCCACACCCAAACGGTGCCACTGGGCTTGCTCGGCCTCGTCAGCCACAGCCACTTCCACAGGGTAGCAATGCCCTCGCTCGGCCTCATCTGCCAGAGCCATAGGGGGCCACTGGCCTTGCTCGGCCTCATCAGCTACAGCCACAAGGTGCCACTGCCCTCGCTTGGCCTCATCAGCCACACCCACAGAGTGCCACTGCCCTCGCTCGTCCACGACAGCTACAGCCACACCCACTTCATGCCTCTCCCATCGATCTGCCTCATCAGCCACACCACACCCACAGGGTTCCACTGCCCATCCTCGGCCTCATCAGCCACAACCACAAGGTGCCACTATCCTCGCTCGTCCTCGGCAGCCACAGCCACTTTCACAGGGTGCCAATGCCCTAGCTTGGCCTCATCAGCCACAGCCATAAGGTACCATTGAACTCGCTCGGCCTCGTCAGCTACAGCCACAGGTTGCCACTGCCCTCGCTTGGCCTCATCAGTGGCACCCACAGGGTTACACTTCTCTCGCTCGTCCATGTCAGCCACAGCCACACCCACAGTCTGCCACTGCCCTCGCTCGTCCTCGTTAGCCACAGAAACACCCACAGTCTGCTACTGCACTCGTTAGCCTTCATCAGTCACAGCCACACTCACAGGGTGCCACTGCCTTCGCCCGTCCTCATCCACCACAGCCACAGGTTTCCACTGCGCTTGCTTGTCCTCGTCAGCCACAGCCACAGGGTGCCACTACCCTCACTAGGCTACGACAGCCTCAGCCATAGGGTGCCACTGCCTACGCTCGCCCTTCTCAGCCACACCTACTCGCTTTAACTCATCAGCCATACCCACTGGGTGCCAATGCCCTCGCTCGTCCTCGTCAGCCACAGCTACACCCAAAGGCTGCCACTGCCACCGCTCGATCTCCTCAGCCACAGCTACATGGAGCCAATGCCCTCGCTCGGCCTCGTAAGCCACTGCCACTCCCACAGGGTGCCAGTGCCCTCGCTCGGCTTCGCCAGCCAGAGCCACACCTACAGAGTACCACTGGTCTTGCTCTGCCTCGTCAGCTACAGCCATAGGGTGCCAGTGCCTATGCACGGACTTATAAGCCACACCTACAGGGAGCCACTGCCCTCGCTTGGTCTCATCAGCTACACCCACCAGATAACACTGCCCTCGCTCGTCCTCGTCAGCAACATTCTACACCCAAAGATTGCCCATGCCCTTCCTTGGCCTCCTCAGCGATGGCCACATAGTGCCAATGCCATCGCTCGGCCTCCTCAGCCACAACCATAAGGTGCCACTGCCTACGTCGGCCTTATCAGTCACAACTACAGGGTGCCACTGCCCTCGCTTGGCCTTATCAGACACAGCCACAGGCTGCACTCCCATCGCTCGTCTTCTTCAGCCACAGCCACACCCACAGGGTCCCCACACTGCCGTAGCTCGGGCTCATTAGCCACACCCACAGGGTTCCACTGCCCTTGCTCTGCCTCGTCAGCCACAGCCACACCCACAGGGTGCCATGCCCACGCTCGTCCTCGTTAGCCACAGCCGCAGCCACAGGGTGCCGCTGCCCTCGCTTACCTTCATCAGCAACACCCACAGGGTGCGACTGCTCTCGCTCGTCCTCGTCAGCCACAGTTACACCCACAGGGTGCCACTGCCCTCGATAGTCCTCGGCAGCCACTGCCACACCCACAGGGTGCCACTGGCCTTCCTTGGCCTCATCAGCTTCAGCCATAGGGATCCAATGCCTATGCATGGCCTTATCAGCCACACCTACAGGGTGCCACTGCCCTCGCTTGGACCCCTCAGCCACAGCCACATGGTGCCAATGCCCTCGCTCGGGCTCATGAACCACAGGCACAGGGTTCCTCTGCCCTAGCTCTGCCTCGTAAGCCACAGCCACACCCAGAGGGTGCCACTGCCCTCGCTCATCCTCGCCTGCCACAGCCACACCCACATTCTGCCATTGCCCTTGCTCGTCCTCATCGGCCACAGCCAAAACCACACAGAGCCACTGCATTCACTCGGCCTCATCCGCCACACCCACAGGGTTCCACTGCACTTGCTCGGCCTCGTCATCCACAGCCATAGGGATCCACTGCCTAAGTTGGACTTATCAGCCACAACTACAGGGTGCCACTGCACCCGCTTGTCCTCGTCAGCCACAGCCACACCCACAGCGTGCCTCTGCCCTCGTATAGCTTCATCAGCCACAGGGTGCCACTGCCCTCGCTTGGCCTCATCAGCCACACCCACAGCGTGCCTCTACCCTCGCACGTCCACGTCAGCCACAGCCACACCCACAGCGTGCCTCTGCCCTCGTATAGCTTCATCAGCCACAGGGTGCCACTGCCCTCGCTTGGCCTCATCAGCCACACCCACAGCGTGCCTCTACCCTCGCACGTCCACGTCAGCCACAGCCACACCCACAGCGTGCCTCTGCCCTCGTATAGCTTCATCAGCCACAGGGTGCCACTGCCCTCGCTTGGCCTCATCAGCCACACCCACAGCGTGCCTCTACCCTCGCACGTCCACGTCAGCCACAGCCACACCCACAGCGTGCCTCTGCCCTCGTATAGCTTCATCAGCCACAGGGTGCCACTGCCCTCGCTTGGCCTCATCAGCCACACCCACAGCGTGCCTCTACCCTCGCACGTCCACGTCAGCCACAGCCACACCCACAGCGTGCCTCTGCCCTCGTATAGCTTCATCAGCCACAGGGTGCCACTGCCCTCGCTTGGCCTCATCAGCCACACCCACAGCGTGCCTCTACCCTCACACGTCCACGTCAGCCACAGCCACACCCACAGCGTGCCTCTGCCCTCGTATAGCTTCATCAGCCACAGGGTGCCACTGCCCTCGCTTGGCCTCATCAGCCACACCCACAGCGTGCCTCTACCCTCGCACGTCCACGTCAGCCACAGCCACACCCACAGCGTGCCTCTGCCCTCGTATAGCTTCATCAGCCACAGGGTGCCACTGCCCTCGCTTGGCCTCATCAGCCACACCCACAGCGTGCCTCTACCCTCACACGTCCACGTCAGCCACAGCCACACCCACAGCGTGCCTCTGCCCTCGTATAGCTTCATCAGCCACAGGGTGCCACTGCCCTCGCTTGGCCTCATCAGCCACACCCACAGCGTGCCTCTACCCTCGCACGTCCACGTCAGCCACAGCCACACCCACAGCGTGCCTCTGCCCTCGTATAGCTTCATCAGCCACAGGGTGCCACTGCCCTCGCTTGGCCTCATCAGCCACACCCACAGCGTGCCTCTACCCTCGCACGTCCACGTCAGCCACAGCCACACCCACAACGTGCCACTACACTCGCTCGGCCTTATCAGCCACATCCACACGGTTCCAATGCCCTCGCTCAGCCTCGTCAGCCACAGCCACCGGGTATCACTACACTCGCTATGCCTCATCAGCCACACCCACAACATCCAATACCCTCGTTTGTCCTAATCAGCCACAGCCTCACCCATAATATGCCACAGCCCTCGCTCTTCCTCGTCAGCCACTGCCACTTCCACAGTGTGCCAATTCCCTCACTCGTCCTCATCAGCCACAGCCATAGGGTGGGAAGCCATAGGATGCCATTGCCTATATCGGCCTTACCAGCCACAACTAAAGGGTGCCACTGCCCTCGCTTTCACTCTTCAGCCACATACCCAGGGTGCCACTGCCCCCCGCTCATCCTCGTAAGCCACAGGCACACCCACAGGGTACCACTGCCTTGCTCGGTCTTATGAGCCACAGATACAGGCTGCTAATGCCCTCGCTCTGCCTCGCCAGCCACAGCTATAGGGAGCCACTACCCTCGCTTGGCCTCATCAGTCACACCCACAGGGTGCCACTGCCCTCGTTCGGCCTCGTCATCCACTGTCATAGTGTGCAACTGCCTACTCTCTGCCTTATCAGCCACACCCACAGTGTGCCACTGCCCTCGCTTGGCCTCTTCAGCCACAGCCACATGTTGCACTGCCATCGCTCGTCTTCGTCAGCCCAGCCACAGACACAACCACAGGGTACCACTGCCATCGTACGGCCTCATCAGCAACACCCACAGGGTTCCACTGTCCTTGCTCGGCCTTGACAGCCACAGCCACAGGTTGCCAATGCCCTCGCTTGGCCTCATCAGCAACACCCAATGGGTGCCAGTGCTCTCCCTCGTCCTTGCCAGCCTTAGCCACACCCACAGAGTGCCACTGCCCTGTCGACCTCGTCAGCCACAGCCACTTCCACAGTGTGGCAATGCCCTGCTCGGTCTCAACAGCCACAGCCATAGGGTGCCACCGGCATTGCTCGGCGTCGTCAGCTACAGCCACAGGGTGCCACTGCTGACGCTCGACTTTATCAGCCACAAATACAGGGTGCCATTGCTCTCGCTTTGACACATCAGCCACACCCACAGGGTGCCACTGCTCTCGCTCGTCCTCGTCAGCCACAGCCACACCCACAGGGTGCCACTGCCCTCGCTTAGACTCGTCGCTCACAGTGTACACCTGCTCGCCCTAATCAGCCACACCCACAGGTTTCCACTGCCCTTGCTCTGCCTCATCAGCCACAGTCACACTGACAGGGTGCCACTGCCCCCGCTCATCCTCGTCAGCGACAGCCACACCCACAGTGTGCCAGTACCTTCGCTCGTCAGCCACAGCTACAGGGTAGCAGTGCCCTCGCTCGGCCTTGTCAGCAACTGCCTACACTCTGACTTATCAGCCACACATACAGGATACCACTGCCCTTGCTCGGCCTTGTCAGCCACAGCCACAGGGTGCCACTTCCCTCGATTGGCTTCATCAGCCACACCCACAAGGTGCCACTACCCTCGCTTGTCCGCGTCAGCCACAGCGAAACCCACAGTGTGCTAATGCCCTCGCTCATCCTCATCAGCCACAGCCACTTCTACAGGGTGCCAATGCCCTCACTCGGACACATCAGCCACAGCCACAGGGTGCCACGGCCCTCCCTCGTCCACGTCAGCCACAGCCACACCCACAGCGTGCCCCTGTCATCGCTCGGCCTCATCAGCCATAGCCACAGGGATCCACTGCCCATACTCGGCCTAGTCCGTCACAGCCACAGTGAGCGAATGCCCTGGCTTTGCCTCATCAGCCACAGCTACAGGGTGCCAATGCCCTCGCTCGGCTTTGCCAGCCACAGCCATAGGATGCCACTACTCTCACTTGGCCTCATCAGCAACACTCACAGGGTGCCACTGCCCTCGCTTGTCCTCGTCAGCCACAGCCGCAGCCACTTCCACAAGGTGCCAATGCTGTAGCTCGGCTTTGTCAGCCACAGCCACACAGTGACACTGCCTTCGCTCTTTCTCATCAGCCACAGCCACAACCACACGGTGCCAATGCCCACGCTCGTCCTAGTCAGCCACAGCCACAGGGTGCCACTGCCGTCGCTTGGCATCATCAGCCGCACCCACAGGGTGCCAATGCGCTCGCTTGGCGTCGTCAACCACAGCCACAGGGTGCCACTGTCTTTGCTCAGCTTCGTCAGCCACAGCCACAGGTGTCGTCATCCTCGCGCCGGCACGCCCGGCCGCAGCCCTGCTGCCGCACCGACCTCCATCGGACGGCAGTCTCCCGCTCTGCCACCTCTTCGGTCGTCTGGTTCTAACTCACATACAAATTATCAGTACCGAAATACTATTCAGTAGATCTCCCGCTCCCTAATATCGTTGACTACAATTTTTTTTTCAAATAAATTAAACAACTAGGGAATAGTCAGTCTTGCACATAAGTGAAGGAGTCGTCGTAAATAACTGTACAATGTTCAGGAGGATCTCTCCATAAAACTCACATTACCTTAGACTAGAACGATAACATGACATCCTCAGATGACTTTCACAAACACTCCAGATGATTACACACTAACAATACTAAACTAGTCTAAAATGTCTTTACAAAGAAATATTGATTAATACCATCGTTCCTCGAGGCTCAAACAAAATGTCCGTCAGGATCTCAGTTAACACTAGCTTACACCACATTACTGTCGTTTATTGATCATTAATAAAATCCATGGATGGGAAGTGCAAGGACATGGATGTATGTATGTAGTATGTTAATCACTACTCCCTCACCTCCAGAGTTTCACCAAAACCAAAAAAAACATGCACGAAACTAAGATTCTCAGACAAGAAGTACACACTCTTCACCACCGTGAAGGTCTCATCAAACATTTCTACATCTAAGAACAAGGTTAAGCTTGTTATTAGTTATTAAGGAGAAAAAATAAATAAAAATAAATAAATAAGGACACAAACACCATACCTGTCCTCAGATAGTTACCTCTCGTAAAATAACAGTACCTGTGCAAAGAATATGTGGTCGCTCTTTGCTCGAAACAGCAGCGCTAACTTCCCTTCACGTTATTATCTACTTGAAAGAAAAAGGCCAGTTTCAAAGAATCACTACATTCCAGTCTATCAGTCCGTCATCCTCTGAGTTAGCTGTCAACATGATGTCAACAATAATGCGTTCAAAAAATATTAAATAGTTAAATAAAAAATAATAAAATAAAACATTAGTCATTGGCACACTGTAAGCCTGCGGATATTATTTCCTAATATAATTTGTTGTAGTCCAATAGGCAGTTCAAATTGGATGAGTCCTCAATCTTATACCACATAGTACTCCCTGTACACGATCGTACTTCATCGTGTCAATTAGTGTCCGTGTAGTCGCTGCCCTCATGCTATTAAGTATATATATCTCGTCGTCTAGGTTCCTCATTTTCATTACGTCCCTACGTCAGCATATAATCCTTGTTTCCGCAGCATCTGCAACGAGAAGAAAAACACGACTCGGCACCCACGGCGACCGATTACACAATAGCACTCCTTAGGCGCAACGAAAACTTCAACGGCATTCGCTTGATGCCCAAAATCACTGCTTCCCTAACTCGCAATTACTCTTGTCTCACCTTTCTAACAGTCTCTACTCACTAACAAGACACAGCTCAGATCAGATCACGAATGGCACAGGATCTATTTTTCGATATTTTGGGACATGACGAAATGAAATTTTCTTTACCTTTGGACGTTCTATTTACGCCTTCCACCGTTTCACGTTTGTTATGTGGTAAACACCTTTGGACCTATGTGTACGAATAGTTTCAACCTGAACTGCATTATCGTGAGGTATTCTTTTCACTCTGTAAGGACCGGAGTAGATGTTAAAGAATTTCTCTATGACGAACTTACTACCTTTAGACCGTCTATGGACTCTGATTAGCACTTTATCCCCTTTCGGTAGGTTCAGATTACGAGTAGGACCTTTGTAGTTTCTTTGTCTGCATAGCGCCTCTTTCTTTATGTTTTGAATAGCGGTTTTAACAACTTCCCGATGTCTCACTCTCCTCGACACAAATGACGTCTGTAGCTGGGTCAGCTGTTTCTTCTGCACTCAGTCCATCAAATATTTGTTCCGCTTCAATGATTTGTACACCGCCTCGTCCATCTCTGTCACCTCCTCCTTCATCCCTCTGTGCATTAATCTGCTGATGCGGGTGACCGCTCTGAGGGAGGACTATTACCTGGTTGCGACACTTGGCCGTGGTTGCTGCTATAGTAATTTCCATTATTCCGGTACCCATTATATCTCCCCGGATTACAGTGACTATTATTATTCTAGTTACTCTGATTGCCAATGCGTCCATCTCTGTTGCCGTAATTCGGCGGTGCATGACTAGTGCCGTTATTCGGTGGTTCGTAACCATTGTGACCCGCATTGTTTATTTGTCGCTGCCACATCTGATCCGCCCCTAACTCCTCCAGCAAGTGTTCAAACGCCTTATTATCGTTCATATTACGCCCAGCTATGGCAATGTCACGACGTAACCTATTAGGCAATTTCGTTAGGCACTTCGAATTGATTTAGGCGTTGCATAGCCTTGATCAAGGTGTCGGTTGCGTTTAACCAAGTGCTTAAACAACTCTAGTTGGTTACCGTGTAAATTATCTGAATAGTTTTCCTTCATCAGGATACCCATCTTAATACGCTCCTGACTTGTCTTTGACCAAAATTCATCAAAAAATGCGGCTCGGAAATCATCGTATGTTTTGCACTCCTTCGTGCGGACTTGCATACGCGCTGCTTCTTCTCCACGAAGATGGTTGCATACAAATTTCATGCAAAGTACATGTCCCAATGAAGTTTGAAAGGAATGGTCGAATTGCGGGATGAATACGATTATTTTCGTCCGGAAAGGTGGAGTGCGTCTGCACAGATACAAAATGTCGTCGACATTCCTCGTTGTCCACATCTAGTGACTGCTGTGGGAAAACGCTACTTGTCTCTCCCACGCGACGTAACCTACAGAGTCTCTCGCGAAAATCGGTGTCATCCTGTTTTGACCTCTTACTACCGACAGGCCTGGGGCTGTGAGCATTACCCTTTATGTAGTCATGAAGCTCACCTAGCGCTTCGAATTGCCTCCGATTAATCGTATCCTGTTCTTCCTTGAAGCGCAACAGCAATTTCAACTTCTCACTTTCTCTGAATGGAGCATGTTGCGTCCTACTCGAATCTGTATCACTATTCCTCGTGATCTGTTCAACCACAACCGCCAAATCATCTACCTTCTTCGATACTGTATCAACCAATTCGCACTGCTTATTGACTTTCCCAGTCACCATGTCAAAAATTATTTCCGCCACCTCTGATATCTTATTGTCGGTCGGGATTGCCAGGCCGTGCTCTGTTACGTTTTTCTCTACAGAAATCAATCGATTATCTAGGCGCTCGCTAACCTCCTCGAACGCTTGTCTAAAACCACCCACTTGCTTCTGCCATGTTTCCGTCAACCTCTCCACTTTAGTACTTTTACTGTCTTGCCCTTCACGTCTATAGTCAATCACTTTATTTTGTGAATCAAACCTATCCTCAAGCTTACGAAAGGCTTCATTATTCCTGGTCTGTTCCAATACAGGGGCCTCGACGACTACTATTTATAGTCAGCAAAACAACGAAATACGATCACTATATAAGAGCCCATTGGTCATAGTGGAAAACGTAAACTCTTATCGTGTCTTGTTTTGTGTGAATACAGGAGCCTTACTCACAAATTGTAGACCACTACAATAGCGAATTATATTTCATCAATGCAGGAGTACGCAGTCTCACAAAATTCCCAGCTACGATGCCCATGTGAATATCGATGACAGTGTCTACACACTGAAAGACGGCTTTTTAACTTTGTAATTTATCTAAGTTCACTAGACGGGCCTTTTTCGCTACACAAGAACCCCATTCGTTCGTAGGCATGAGGAATAACATTTCAAGTTTTTAAATACTGTGTTAATATTGCTGGGATTGTCAATTAAAGGGCTTTTCGTAGACTGCCAGGCAGCAGTTAGAGTAGACAGCAGCTTAAGTTCATAGTTCAGGGTAGTTTAAGGGGTAAGACAAGGCTGTGACCTGTCACCACGGTTGTTCATACTATTCAAGGAATAGATGTTGAAAACAGTAGACTGGCAGGGCGGGATTAAGAAAGGTGAAAACAAAGTAAACGGTCTCGCATATGCGGATGACTCAGTGGCATTGGCAGATTCGATCGAATTTCAGAGCTCGATCAGAGGTGCAAGGATTATGATATGAAGATCAGCATCTCCAAAACGAAAGTAATGACTGTGGGAAAGAGATATAAACAGATTGAGTGCCAAATAGAAGAAACACAGTTAGAACAGGTAGACAGTTTCAAGTAGCTGGGATGTATTTTCTCACAGGACGGCAACACAGTGAAAGAACTAGAAACGAGTTGTAACAAAGCTAATGCAGTGAGTGCTCAACTAAGATCTACTGTCTTCTGCAAGAGGAAGTAAGTACCAAGACTAAGACTCTATCTTTTGACCAACTTAGTTGTATGGGAGTGAAATTTTGGTGGATGCAGATTACCTCATTCATAAGTTAGAAGTTACAGATATGAAAGTAGCAAGAATGATTGCAGGTACTAACAGATGGGAGCTACGGGCAGGAGGGTGTCCATAATGAGGAAATCAAAGAAAAACGGGAATGTACACCTTAGATGAAGCAGTTAGAGCGAACTGGCAGATGGTGGGGTCATGTTACACGCATGAGAGATGCAAGGTTACGTAAGAGACTCATGATCTTGGCAGCAGAGGATAAGAGGAGTCGAGGTAGACCAAGAATAAAGTACTTAGATTCGGTGAAGAATGATTCTGAAGTAAAAGGCATAAAATCAGACGAGGCATCAAAGTTATTGAAAAGGGATCATTGAAGAATTTTATTAGAGGTACTATGCTCCAGACTGAACGCTGAAAGGCATAATCAGTCTCTAATAATGATGAATAATTTGTCATTGTGGTAATACGAGCGGTTCCTCCGCGACGCCACTGTCCCTGTGAAAATGTGTTCTTACTTTATTCTGCATGTACATGTATGAGCATCTTCTAACATCGCAGTCTGAGTGTATGTATGAGCATTTTCGTCGTCGGCTGCTGGCTGCTCGTTTTGCATGTTTCTCTAGCTTCGTGTTGATAGGTAGTCATTACCAATTTCTGCTTTTGATACTACCAAAGAGGTTCCTGCACCCTTTTCTTACAAGCTGGGTTGGCAATGCCCGGTAGCGAGCCTCAGTAGGACGCACGAGTAGGCTCTCTCCACTACCTCTGTTTCTGGGGCTTCTACCGATTTCCGGTGCTGGAGGGCGACTACCTAGCGGTCTCCTCGCTCTGTGGCTGCGCTTCGACCTGGTAAGATGTTCTGATTTTCTTTCCTACCTTGAGATGGTAGCGATTCATTGTCTGGGTTTGTTCAACTTAGACTTCAGAACTTAGGTTCATTTTTCAAAATAAGTCTCTCCGATCATGTAAGAAAGTGTATTCAATTTCATTTAGGTGATTGTGCATAGGTAAATACGGTGAATATGCAACTAATTTGGTTTGATAACAGCTGCGAATTGGTAACCTTTGTGAGACTAGCTGGTGGTGTACGAACTTTGTTTAGTTTCTTCCTAGCTTTGTGGGACACGACTAATATGTGGGAATATTTTTTTTCTGTTTAGTGCATGTGAAATATTACTTTCCGTTTTCTCCTTTCGCGAGTGATATGTACTCCATATGGTTTGTTCTTAGAACAAAGCCTTCAGCTACCCCTGTGTCTGTTTCTATGTCCTTCAGGCAAGACATAATGCATATATCTTTCTGATTTCCCTTAGTACATTGCGATCTCCGCACCATCTATTTTAAATTGCTGTTTCATTTCCAATCTTGTACTTTACATTCAGACTCCGTCGGTAGTTTCTCTTCTAGCCTTGTAATACCCCCTTCATTAGCTTGCTTATAAAATACTACACATTTCTAGGGGCTGCAAGTCGTATTTCTTACTTGATTTACTCCGACTTTGAATTTATTCCATTTTTCTCATTTTTGAAGACTGAACTTCGTACATCCGTGTAAAACCTTCCAATCGCATCTACCGTGTTTCTTTAACTTCCGTATGATATCCTTCGCATTACTAAGGGTTGCATGCCGTAGCTAATTTACTTTATTTTTCGGAAATTGAAGCTTTTTTTACTGATTTTCGGAACCACTTTTTTCCGAACTCCGATTTCAAAGGTTTACAGCTAGTCACTTGAGTTACAGCCACTGATCACACACCGGTGCCTTACTATTGTGTATTCTTGCTTCGTAAGCTATGATTTCGTTGATTTTTGTTGAAATGAATATGATCTTTATGCACCTAGCCTTCAGTGGGGTGCGAATATGTAATGTGGCAGACACGTTCCGTGTGTCTCAGTAAGTCTGCATGCTCACGGTTTGATTTGAATGGAAATTAATTTTGCTATTATCGCGTACCATCTCAAGTAAAGAAAGACAGACCAGAGCCACCTACGAAGTTTATTTTTCTTGTGTTGTTTGGTACATCCTGGTTCGCTGAATTACGCGATAGCGGCGCCTGCCTCTGCTTCGTATCAGCACGCCGAGTTGGGTGAGTTTCGCTTTGCTTCGCGCGAATGGATGAATGCTTGGTTCTAAATCCTCCCCCCGACGATGTTCAGTTCAGATTACTTTAGGTTAATTTTCAATGGGATGCATTTTTATGGTTTAACAAAAGTGTTTCCCCCATTTGCTCATGTTTGAACTGAATAAATAATTTATTGTCAGTGAAATTATATCCCACTAATGTGTATTAGTTAATGAATACCCTCTTTTTTTAATATCTTTTTCGCCTTCATGGAATAGTTGGCTTGTATGTTAATGATTGTGTGTAACTCTCGTGATCTAAGACGTGTGACGGCCACCATATCTTTGTCTTCCTGCTGCTAAAGTAAATTTTTTGTCAGTTCTAAATTTTGGGCCAGAGAACAAGATTCTGTTGCAGGAAGTAGTCAGTAGTCACTAGTTCACGCGAATTCTTTAACTGGTATTTGCGGCCAGAATTATATGTTTAAAGCAATCTTTTAACTGGCGCCTTTCAGTTAGAATTAATTTTGCAAATAATAACATGGCTCCTGGAGAACAACATAGATATGGAACGGAACCGTCATCAGTTAATGGTTCATAGTGCACATTGATGTGGTTGCTAGGATTGTTTGCAAAATTTGAAGACGCATCCTCATCTTGAAACCGTATAAATTAAGAATTTCTTGGAAACACAGCTTTCAAAAGAAGTTTGATGTTCGTTTAACGATATGTTCTGCACACGACTTCGTTCCATTAAGTTGGACTTAGTCAAGAACTGATTGAATAGAACTGGATATGGTTGCCGTTGTTGGAAGAACACAGCGTAACGGCATGGTTTGACTGCTCTTTCACTAGATTCGTTCAAACCACTTGTACTGCATAATTGTTTCAGAATGTCGACGTAAAGTTTGCACGTCATCTACCAACTCCTGGAACGATTTGCTCAACTTGTTATCTCTTTGCGCTCACTAATACATATAGTTCGGACTTCATTTTTAAAAGTAACGTGATTCAGTTGTTAGCATAAGTCATCAGCACAAACCAATAATCCAGTTACAGAGAATGATAGTTGTTCGTCTTTGCAACTCAATATGATGCAATTTTTCATCAGAAGCACGTAGTTTTATTCGTTTTAAATAATCTTCAGTGCAAGAAAAACGTGAATCAATCAATTAAAATTTGTGCGGCGGGAAATCGATCCCGGACCTCCATGCTTACTAGGCACCCGTCTTACCGTTTGACCACCGCACCTCTAACGACTAAGGCGCCTCGGAATAGTCCATATACGACTTCCCTCCACATCACAAATTTTAATTCTGCTTCTGTGTTCGATAGATAATTTACCTTTCTTGTCTTGGAAAAACCGTCCCAGGGTTTCTCAATCTATATTTAAATCGATAATCTTCAGTGGTTTGAAATGACTGCTATCTACAATTTCATTTGTTTTTATAGTTTAAAAAAATCATTGAATTTCTTCTTTTCTTTTTTTTCTTTTTGTATATATAAAACATAGATTTCCTTCCTTACGGAAATTTTTTACACTTTCATCTGACATCATCAAGCGCCGAAGTGATCCACGTTACGTGGCAGTTTTTCTTCTAGCATCAGTGTTTCTCGTTCTAGTTTCCACTGCACTCTAGCACTATGCATGATTTACGCTTTTTTTTTTTAAAGCAATGGGGCGTTATCAAATGTATTTCAGTTTCTGTGTGTGTATCGTCTGAATTTTGGTGGGTTTCCAAAATTACAAAAAATGTTTGTAAAGCTTATGGGACTTAACTACGGGGTCATCAGTCCCTACCAAAATTACAAGTTTGTCTTTCTTTATATTTCAAAATTCATTTTAAATGACAATTGTTATTTTTCAAATATGTTATTCAATATTTATTTTGATATAAGGAAAATTAAATTTTCATAATAAGTTATTTTAGAAATGGGATGAGAGTACTAACAGTTTATTTATAAATGGCGCTGATGAGAACATCCGAGCCTTTCAAAAATTAAGTTTTTCTCTCTTAGTGTGATAACAGTGGGTGGGGGTAGGGGAGGGAGGCGACTGGCCAGGTGTGAGGCAGCAATCAGTCGAGTGGAGAGCCAGGCGGGAGGCAAGAGCGAGCGGCAAGGGGTGGGAGGGGAGGAAGCGTGGAAGGGCCGAGGTACGGAGCACGTGGGCTGCACGCGTCTTCTATCCGACACATCTTGGTCACGAGTAGCCGTTCGGTCAGTGACTCCACGCTACGCAGCGTGCCGTCGCTCGCGTCCTGGGTTCGTGTCCTCCCTCGGGCATGGCTGTCTGTTTTGGCCGTAGCCTCAGTCCAAGTAGTTTGTAAGTCTATGAAGCGACGACCAGATGAGTTTGGTCGTGCAGAATTACAAACACGTAACCTTCTTTTTATGTATGTGGAGGTATCCTCGAATAGGAAAGACGTGTCTTCATCTACTTATATTTATGATTTCCATATCTGTTTGTGTAATACTGAGCCTGGATATTTCCTGTTAAAGATGATCTGTGAATGTTTGAATAGAAGTACCATATTTCGAAGCCCTGTTGTGATCCTTAAATTTACTGTCAAATGTTCTGCCAGTCATACCGACGTATGTTTTATCATAGTTTCTGCTGTTGAACTGATAGATACCAGGCATTAAATTTTCCCACTGAATTTATTGATTAAAATAAATGTCACTGCTTACTTGGCACGATATTGTGACCAATAATCCGTTGGCCATCTCCAGGTGCTGCGTCCGGCAGACAAGCGATAACCACTTCTTTTAATGCCCGTACATACATACAGGTAGGTTGGCAGCAGGCTATTACACTGCTCTTCAGACTCACGACTGTACAGAAATAATCAAGAAGTAAGAAACAATGGCAATACGGAAGTTGAAAATGGGAAAATATATTGGGAAAATAAAATCCTGTGCCACGGCGACGTTTAAACCACACAGTAAGACGAAACATAGGCTATCGCAACACTTGTCCGGCTCGGCGGTGGTTGCACTATTAAAAGACACACGCTGGCGACGACGAAACGGAGCATTAAAGTTTAAAACATTGCCTGATAGGAGGGCCCCGCAGGGGAGGGGGCTGTTCGGAATCGCGGGAGGGGAGAAAGGGGGTGGGGGAGGCAGGGAAGGGGTGTAGGGGGGGCGGGGGGGACAGCCAAGTATTTCTAAAGACGAGTGGCTGTCTGTCAGACGTTTGACGCTTCCTGGTAAATGGGCAACGGTTTTCGTGGCAGCATAATTCAACCCTTTCTGTTTCAAAGTTACATTTGACTCTGAATAGTGAATATCACCCTTTCTCCTAGTGTTGTAGCTATGAACACTGTTATTACTTTTGAATTAGATCGCGTTATTAATAATAAATTTCTTAAGTGAATATATATATATATATACTGTCAAGGTCCCTAGATTCTTAAATAAATTTCTGCAGGATGATCTTGGTTGGGATCCAGCAATTATTCTCATTACACGCTTTCCTGCAATGAGTACGTTTTTAATCAGTCTTGAATTGCCCAAGAATATGATTCCACATGAAAGCAGAGACTGAAAACAGGCACAATAAGCTATATACTGAGACTTATATCAGCAAATTTTGCAATGACCTGATAGCATTAGTAGCTGAACTAAAACTTTCCAGCAGATCTTCAATGTGTTTCTTCTAGTTAATAATCCCTCATCAATGCAAACACCTAAAAATTTTGAATATTCTAACTTAGCTACAGATTTATGTTCCAAGCCTGTATTTATTAATGGTTGCATGCCGTTTACTGTATGAAACTGTATATACTGTATATCCTACAGTTAGAGGATTTTTTTTCTTGTGTATTATGTGAACTGCTTATTTCAAGTTTCTGTTCTCTTCCAGTTAAGTATGATATAAACCATTTCTGCAGTTCCCCATTGATACCACAATACTTACTTACAAGAATTCCATGAGAGTGATTGTATTGTAACTTTATTTTAAAGCAGCCTTAAAACTTTTTGTAATTTAACACATTGTCGAGTAGTATGGATAAAAATTAATGTTGGCCACCGTCACTTTTTATTGATACTGTCATCTTCTTTTAAACACGTCCGTTCTTTAACTCAAGCCACGTTTCATTTACTTTCAGGCTAACCCTTCAGCGGAATTCATTAAGAAAAAGAGGAAAATAGAAGGGCTTCAGAATGAACTTTATGCAGGTATTGTGGGACAATCGGTAGCGCACCGATATACAGTTTTTGTCTCAAATTTTCCGTGCATCGTATGTAACTCGGTTTTGCCCTTTGAATGCCATGAGTGGTAGAACTCCTGGTAGAAGGGTAATGCGAGTTCTTGTGTTGCCAGTAAATAGTACTTGTGATTCAGTACAGAGTATCGAACTACATACAGTTATAAATAAGAACCATAAACTGCTGTTCCAAAGACGCACAAGCAAGAAGTATGGTTTTCATATAAACTTCGTTTTGAAATGTAATGTTCTAGCAATCTCCCATAATCATAAATCTCTGCTGTTAATATGGAAGATTTTGAGTTTATTCAATTTGAGATCGCCGGTCTAAGAGAAATTGGTCTTTTAGTTCGCTTTTATATCCCTCCTATTTCTTTCGAAAAATGCACTTCAAAGAGCGCTGGAGAAAGGGTTAATATTTCACTGTTAGTCCTCCATGAGGCAGCATCATAAATATTAATGCCGGTTTTTTTAGAGTGTCGCCTGAGAAGAAATTCGTAAACTGTTGGCACTTCGTGAAGTCCCTGATGCACAAGAAGAAACTTCCCGGAATCCATGATAAGTTCTTGATAATGCCATGTCGTGGAAGCAATTTTTCTAAGAGACCAACCCGATAAACTTTTGTACGCTCGAGTCACGAGAAAGTTTTTTGTGACAAAATGATCGTCACAGGCGTTCACCCTCGAGTTGAACTCTTGTGAAACTTTGAAGCACAAAATTTTTATGAGCTTCAGTGAGGCAGTGCCGTAAGGAACATTTTTGCCGCTCAGTTCCTATTGCTATCATACCGCCAACTGCGCGTCCAATCCGCGTTTCTTCAGTCCATATCTCGGTTCTGTTGATCACAAAGAGAAAAGTATTCTCGATAGCCTTTGTCCTACAGATCCTTTGTATACTTGTTAGAAGAATGGCAATAGTTATCATAATAATCTCGTGTGGCTCATTGGCCTGGTGCAGGTCTTTCAATTGGACGCCACCTCGGCGATCTGCGTGTCCCTAGCCTACCCCAGTTATCCAACAGGAGAATTAAAGGGGGACCTACAGCTTAACGTGGAATCCGAACCACGTGTCGTTCCCGGCGACTCCTCACATCGTTGAGAGGTGAATCGCAGTACTGTACCTGCAGTATAGTATAGCCCATCCAAATTGAGCCATACGATTGTTTCTTTTTTTGCAAATTACATGTTGTCTATGGCTTACAGACGCACTATTATTTTTATTTTAGCCGTTTGAAAATGGGTTTAGAAAGTCTGCGACTATAAGAACAATACATATGAATAACATTTCTGCTACAAGTGACAATTTTTGTTTAGGAAATAATTTCCATTTTTAGTGTGTTTTTGCGCTATCCTATTTCAGTTGCTGTGTTTATGACGTTGACGTTCTGAATTATTTGGTTGTCTTTAGTGCTTAAATTAAATGCGTGAATTTTAGTTATTAATCGATTTTTATAAATAGTAAATGGCGAAATCTTTTGAAAGACTTGTACCTGATGTAGAATTTCACACGTATCAAACATCACAGCTAACATTTTGTGCATAGTATACATAAATGTTCACAAAACAAAAATGAAAACAAAGATGTTCTTACATGGAGTTAACAAGAATGTTGTTGTTGTGGTCTTCAATCCGGAGACTGGTTTGATGCAGCTCTCCACAATACTCTATCCTGAGCAAGCCTCTTCGTCTCCAGATAAGAAAGGCAACCAACATCTGCCTGAATCTGCTTACTGGATCCATCTCTTGGTCTTCCTCTGTGGTTTTTACCCCACACACTTCCCTCCAACGCTAAATTCCTTGATGTCTAAGAATGTGTCCTATCAATCTATCCCTTCTTTTAGTCAAGTTATGCCAGAAATTTCTTTTCTCCCCAATTCTGTTCAGTACCTCCTCATTAGTTACGCGATCCACCAACCAAATCTTCAGCATTCTTCTGTAGCACCATATTTCAAAAGCCTCAATCCTCTTCCTGTCCGCACTGTTTATCGTCCATGTCTCACTCCCATACAAGGCAAAACTCCATACAAATGCCTTTAGAAAGGATTTCCTTAGGCTTAAATCAATATTCGATGTTAACAAATTTCACTTTTTCAAGAACGCTTTTCTACCCATTGCCATTCTGCATTTTATATCGTCTGTACTGCGGCCATCATTTTTTATTTTACTGCCCAAGTAACAAAACTCATATACCTCCTTTATTGCTTCGTTTCCCAATCTAATTCCTTCAGCATCAACTAATTTTCTTACACTGCACTCCATTACCGTACTTTTGCTCTTGTTAATGTTCCTCTTATATCATCCTATCAGCACACTGTCCATTCCGTTCAATTGCTCTTCCAGGTCCTTTGCTGTGTCTGACAGAATTACTATGTCGTCGGCAAAACGCAATGTTTTTAATTCTTCACCCTGAACTTTAATTCCTTCTCCAAATTTCTCCTTGCTTTCCTTTATAGCTTGCTCAATGTACAAATTGAATAACAATGGAGAAAGACTACAACCCTGTCTTACTCCCTTTCCAACCACTGCATCCCTTACATGCAATTAAACTCTGACAACCGCTGTCTGGTTTTTGTACAAGTTGTAAGTAACCTTACGCTCCTTATATTTTACTCCTGCTTGCTTCAGAACGTGAAAGAGTTTATTCCAATCAACATTGTCAAAAGCCTTCTCCAAATCTACAAAAGCTAGAAATGTAGGTATGCCTTTTCTTAATCTATCTTCTAGGATAAGCCGTAAACTGAGTATTGCCTCCCGTGTTCCTACATTTCTCCTGAACCCAAACTGATCTTCCCCGAGGTCGGCTTCTATCAGCTTTTCCATCCTTCTGTATATAATTCGTGTTAATATTTCGCAACCATGACTTATTAAACTGATGGTTCTGTAGTTTTCACACCTGTCTGCACCTGCTTTCTTTGGAATGGGGTTTATAACATTTTTCTTAAAGTCTGAGGGTACTTCACCTGTCTCATACATCTTACACACCAGGTGAAACAATTTTGTCATGGCTGGTTCTCCCAGAGACTTCAGTAGCTCTGAGGGAATATCATCTACTCCAGGGGCCTTTTTTCGACTTAGGTCTTTCATGGCTCTGTCAAATTATTCTCTCAGTACAGTATCTCCTATTTCATCTTCATCTACATCCTCTTCCCTTCCTACAATATTGTCTCGAAGTTCATTTCCTTTGTAGAGCCCCTCTATATACTCTTTCCACATTTCAGTTTTCTCTTCCTTGCTGAGAACTTTTTTTCCATCAGTGTCCTTGATATTCATAGAGCTGTTTTTCATATCTCCAAATGTTTCTTTTATTTTCCTGTAGGCTGTATCTATTTTCCCCTATTTGTACATTCTTCTACATCCTTGCATTTACCTTCTAGCCACTCCTGCTTAGCCATTTTGCACTTCCTGTCAATCTCATTTCTTAGTCGTCTGTACTCCATTTTTCCTTTTTCATTTACTGTATTTTTATATTTTCTCCTTTCATCGATTAAATTTAGTATCTCCTGTGATAACCAAGGATTTTTTGTAGGTCTTGCTTTCCTACCTATTTTGTCCTCTGCTGCCTTCACTATTTCATCTCTCCATTTTATCCATTCCTCCTATACTGTTTTATTTTCCAGCGTTTGTGTCAATTGTTGCCTAAATTTCCCTCTGAAATTCTTAAGAACTTCAGGTTCCTTCAATTTATCCATTCCCATCTCCTTATTTTCCTACCTTTTTGTAGTTTCTTCAGTTTCAGCCTACAATTCACAGCCAATAAGTTATGGTCAGAGTCTATATCTGCCCCTGTGTATGTTTTACACTTTAAAACCTGGTTCCGAAATCTATGTCTTACCATTATAAAATCGATCTGGTATCTCCCGGTGTCTCCTGGTCTCTTCCACGTATACAACCTTCTTTTGTGATTCTTAAACCAGGTGTTTGTTATAACTAAACTATGTTCTGTGCAAAATTCTACCAGGGGGCTTCCTCTTTCATTCCTTTTGCCCAGACCATATTCACCTATCTTCCCTTCCCTTCCTTGTCCTACTACCGAATTCCAGTCTCCCACAACAATTAAGTTTTCCTCTCCCTTAATTGCCTGAATAATTTCCTTTAGCTCCTCATATGTTTCTTCGATTTCCTCATCATCGGCACAGCTAGTTGGCGTATAAACCTGTACTACTGTTGTCGGTGTTGGCTTCGTATCTATCTTGACAATGATAACGCGATCACTGTGCTGGTCATAGTAGTTTACCCGCATTCCTATTTTCTTATTCATTATCAATCCTACTCCTGTGATACCCCCAACTGAATTTGTATTTATAATCATGTACTCACCTGACCAGAAATCCTGTTCATCGTGCCACCTAACTTCACTAATCCCCACTATATCTAACTTCAACCTATCCATTTCCCTTTTTAAATTTTCTAATTTTCCTACTCGATTAAGTGATCTAACTTTTTACGCTACGATCCATAGAATGCCAGTATTGTCTTTCCTGATGACAACATCCTCCTGAGTAGTCCCCGCCCGGAGATCCGAATGGGGGACTATTTTACCTCCGGAATATTTTACCCGCGAGGATGCCATCATCATATGTTCATACAGTAGAGCTGCATGTCCTTGGGAAAATTAACGGCTTTAGTTTCCCCTTGCTTTCAGCCGTTCGCAGTAACTGTGTGGCAAAGCCACATTAGCTGATGTTACAAGGCCAGCTCAGTCAATTATCCAGACTGTTGCCCCTGTAACTACTGAAAAGGCTGCTGCCCCTCTTCAGGGACCACACGTTTGTCTGACCTCTCCACAGATACCCCTCCGTTGTGGTTGCACCTACGGTACGGCTATCTGTATCGTTGAGGCACGCAAGCCACCCCACCTCGGCAATGTCTGTGGTTCATGGGAGTGGTTAACAAGGATAAGGTAATATATTTTTGTCAGTGTGATACGTTCTGAAAGATAATGTATTTTTAATAATGTTGGCTATCATTGTTTATCGCTATTTGTAATGGAGATTATTCCTATTTGTTATCATTTTATTTAAGCATATTTTCGAAACATTCACTCAAGGGCGATTGCTGCAAAAACAATGAAAATACATTCCGGCACTACAACCATGAATTGTGAGGACAGGCACGTGGATGTCTTCACTTCATTACAATTCGGCGAGATTTTTACCATATGATCTTAGGATGATAGATTTTTTTCGATATTCTTATCCGTTACCGAGAGGCAGAGGTTTAAATTGAACCGCGGCGGATTAGCCGTGCGCATTAAGGCGCCGTGCTGCGGTGCGCGCGGCCTTCCGCCGTTGGGGGTTCAGGTCCTTCCTCTGGCATTGGTGTTTGTGTTCTCCTTAGGTTAGTTTACCTTAGTTTAAGTAGTTTGTAAGCTACGGACTAATAACCACGCAGTTGAGTCCGATAGATTTACAAACATTTGAACATTCTTGTTTAAACTGATGTTCTTATGCACAAAATCACAAACCCCGAATTTTAGCCGTTTTTGCACATCGCAATTTATAATTTATTTTCCGTTCGACATGTCCGACGCCATACAGTGCTACAAACATTCCAGGTAGTAACTTAACTGATATTCAAATGTTTGTAAATCTACGGAACTCTACTTCTATGGTTACCAACCCCTGGGCTTAGAAATTACTTGAACTGGTTAAACTAACCTAAGGACACCCAAACACACACATGCCCGAGGGAGGACTAGAACCTCTGGCGCCGAGCAACCGCGCGCTCCGCAGAAGGCGCCTTACAGCGCTCGGCCGCTCCGCCGCGGCGATAACTTAATTTAGATATTCATTATAAATATTGTTATGTACACTACCCGTCTGAACTGCTGATGTCCTTAGGAGAGCCAGTCGTGAAAAAATTGTATCACCTGGTATGCAAGATGTATGAGACAGGGGACATATCCTCCGACTTCAAGCAGAATATTGTAATTCTAATTCCAAAAAAGCAAGTGAAGACAAGTGTGAAAATTACAGAACTATCAGTTTAATAAGTCATGGGTGCAAAATACTAACACGAATTATTTACTGACGAATGGAAAAACTTGTGGAATCCGACCTCTGGGAAGATCAGTTTGGATTTAGGAGAAATGTAGGAACACGGGAGGCCATACTTACATTAAGACTTATCTTAGAAGATAGGCTAAGAAAAGGGAAACCTACGTTTTTAGCGTTTGTCGATTTGGAGAAAGCTTTTCATAATGTCGACTGGAATACACTCTTCCAAATTCTGAAGGTATCAGGGGTAAAATATAGCGAGCGAAGAGTTATATTCAACCTATACCAAAACCAGACGGCGGTTATTTGAGTCGAAGGGCAAGAAACGGACGCAGAGTTTGGGAAGGGAGAAAGACACGGCTCTAGCCTTTCCCCAATGTTGTTCAATCTGTACATTGAGCAGCCAGTGAAGGACTGGAAGGAGAAATTTGGAGAGGGCATTAAATTGCAGGGAGAAGAAATAAATCATTGCGGTTTGCCGATGACATAGTAATTGTGACACAGACCGCAAAAGATCTGGAAGGGCAATTGGATGGGATGGACAGTGTCTTGAAAGGAAGATATGAGATGAACATTAACAAGAGTAAAACCATGATAATGGAATGCCATGTCAGAAAATCAGGCGATGCTGCCGGAATTAAATTAGGTAATGAGACAATAAAAGTAGTAGACGAATTTTGTTATTTGGGTAGCAACATAACTTCTGATGGCCAAATTAAAGAAGATATAAAATGTAGAATGGCTATGGGAAGAAAAGCGTTTCTAAAGAAGCGAAACTTGTTAACATGCAATATTAATTTAGATGTTAGGAAGTCGTTTCTGAAAGCATTTGTCTGGATTGTAGCATTGAATGGCAGTTAAACGTGGACGATAAGGAGTCCAGATAAAAAGGTGATAGAAGCTTTTGAAATGTGTTGCTACAGACCAATGATAAAAATTAGGTGGGTAGATCACGTAACTGATGAGGAGGTGCTTAACCGAATCGGGGAGAAAAATTTAGCATTAGAAGGAAGCGTGTGGGGTAAAAATCGTAGAGGGAGACCGAGGGACGAATATAGTAAGCAGATTCAAAACGATGTAGGTTGCCAAACGTATTTTCAGATGAAGACACTTGCTCAGGACAGGGTAGCGTGGAGAGCTGTATCAAACCAGTATGCGGGCTGAAGACCACAACAACAACAACAACAACTACCCTGAATATAAACACATAGGATATATAAGTTAAAAGTTGTTCGAAAATAAAAAGTTAACGTTAAATAGAAACACTTAAATGAGGAAGCCAAGAAATGACGGTCTGTGAGGCTTCAGAGATCCTCTGGTGAACTGTCCTGAAAACAATAGATTTCACACTGCCTCCTCAGTCCATGAAATTTTTGTTTCAATATGCTTCCATTTTGTTTTATATGATTACTAATAATATTCCACAAATGCCTCAAAGATATTTTTAAAAAATTCCTGCCTCTTTATATTCTATAAAAACTCTTTTTCCCTATAGAAGACATAAGGACACTAGGTACTACAACAGTAAGTGTTTGGTGTGATATTTAACTATGCGTTTATGTTAATATGCTTTAATTCATATCATATGACGAATATAAAAACTCAAAAATTCCATATATTTCAATTAATCTGTCTTCCATAGCATCTTGAGGAATATGTCTTTCGTGACATCCCTTGCACATGAACGTCGCTTGCTCGGTGCAGAGTGATTTGTGAGACAAAGTACATGCCTTTTTAGTACGTTTATTCTTTCTTCTTGGAGAAAACGCACAAAAGCCACTAGATCCGTATCTGTCCGATGGGGTCAATCAATATCAGAGCAGTTGCTTTCAGGGTTGTCTACACGATTCTTGACCATATCATCCGGACCCAATATAAATTCATCGTGCAAACCAGGGTCTTCCAGAGATGCAAGTATTTGTTTTGTTTGTCGGTCATCCATACTGATTATTGTAAGCTGTATATAATGAAGAACATACTGACTAAAAATAAAATTCCCTTCCCTATGTTGAAATATGATAAAGCAAGAAATAAACATTTACATAACAAGAAGGAATACTTACACCGAAAGGTGCGCGGTGAGCAAAATGCCGCAATTTATGGCGCGATGGCGCAACCGATTCCCTGCGAGGTCGCAGCCACAGAAGTATGGGGGGTGAGTGCACGGGTAGGCGCCGGGGCGCCGGGAGGGGGCGCCCGCCACGCTGTCGCCGTCGCTCTCGCGTGAGCAGCACTATTAACAGGTGAGCGGGAAACGCGAACGCGCGCGGCGCGCGGCGCGCCCGCTCACGGGTTAAGCACGCTACAGCCTGATTTTACATTGAATAAGTAGTTCTGTGGAAACTTTAGTGTACACATAGCGAACGAACCGCCTTTCCATTATGTCAAGCACTTTAGCACTGCTGCAGAGACAGCAAGTGGCAAGCAGTGTGACATTTTAAATTCCAACACCTGTTCCCACCTCCTTTACGTCTTGGGATGACTAGCACTGTGACCAACATTGCTTGTATTTCGTTCCGCGTCCTTTGCAGTGGCTGAGCAGGCTGTTATGTGCTGCATCGTCCGTATTTCAGTCACACTGAGGATCGACCAGTGGCCCCCCTTGGCTGTCAGCTCGTTGCACCGTCCAAAAACACTTCTCACCCCGTTTGATGCCATCCAGGTTCTACGAGGGATGTCGACGCCAGGAACACGGTCTGCTAGGTTCTTGATGAGGTTGACTTTTGTCTGTTGCCGTAGGTGTTTCCATTCAGCTACGGTGTTCCGACTCTTCGAAGAATGTTACCAGAACGGAGTCATGACTTTAACTGTTTCGGGCCATGCAGATCGGCTTGTGTTGGAAGTGTGGTGTCACCACTGCATGTTGTCTGTGGAGTGACGGAGGTTCAGTGATGCGGGAGCTCAATGTTCCGATTATTGTTGGGAAGGTCTCACTTTGGCGAACATCTACTTTGTTCGTGTGCAGATTGTTGGCGCACATGGGAACACAGTATTCTGCAACACTGTAGACTAACGCCGAGGTGGGCATGGGAAATATCGTAGCAATACTGCCCTACTTCCCCAAGAATAGCCTGTGATTTTCTGGACAATATTGACTCTGCCTCTTAGTTTTCGGCTGACATCATTCAGGTGTTCTTTGAATGTTAGGCTTGGGTCCAGTTGAACAACCAGGCATATTGGTGCTCTTTAATGTCGAACCGTAAAAATATTGTTCAAAATTTTACACTTCAACGTGTGGACATTTATCTAGAAACGGCATTTTTCCGTTTTTTGAAGAGTATCCACATTGTCAAGATACAACCGAGAAAGTCGTCACGTTTCGTTACAATGTCTATTGTGCTAAAAGGCGGCGTTCTACCGCTCTCAAAGTTTATTCAATTAGAAAAATCTCTTATCGGTGAAATATATGATTTTCGTACATCTTACATATTGATAAATTCGCTCGATGATGGACTGATTTTATTTTAGACTCCGATCAATGTTAATGTGCAGCATCAAGTTTAGTTAAGTATTGCAACATATTTAAAAGAGTTTGCAGAAGTGAAAATACATTATGTAGACTTTTCGAATCGTTAATTTTAGATCATACTTAGTTACGTATAAAATGTAGATAAATCCAAATTTCAAGATATACTGTTTGGATCATGAGATATTGGTCTGTGCACTATAGCACGCGGTAGCAGAATGTTCGAAGATGCGAGTTTTAAGGATCGTATCTTTAGGAGTCGCGAATGACTCAGATGTTACCTCTATGTTGTTTAGTGGTTTTTCCGTTTTCTAAAATGTGTGTATGTTGTAACGATACGCTAAAAATGGTGTAATTGTTGCTATCAAAGGTAACAGCTCTGTGTATTGGTATGTCTGTACATGTTATTCGTCGCAATTTTTAAGATTGGCTGATGATCGAAGGAAGCCTTGAAATTTTTTCCTTAAAAAAAAAGGAAAAAAAAAAAGAAAGAAAAAAGAAAAGGAAATTAGCGAAATCTGTAGGGTCCAATTTCCCGTACAAATGCACGTAAAATGTCTCGGAATATCCGTTTTGGCGTGTAATTGTTTGTTTTATGTAAGGTAAGTCACGAACATGAAGAGGTCTTGGCTCGTAAGTCACGGAACTATGATTGTAGTCATTATTTACGCACCAATAATATATATGAAAGTCACAAATCATCGTAAATTTGGCCTGTGAAACAAATTTTCAAGTTTACTGGCGTGCGTCAAATGATTTCGCACTTTCAAATGTCTGTGACGACAAACTGTGAAGACTCGACGGGTTGCGGTGGAGCGACTCAGCGCGGTAGCTCGCCGTCGGAGGTTGGAAGGGTGAAGTCCTCCCAAGGATATGGCTGCGTGTCTTGTCCTGAGGTTAGTCTCACTCTGCTGCCAAATCCGCCCCCCCCCCCCCCACCGACCGCACCACCCACACCCTCACTGCCGTGATCACCAAACTAAACCTGTGGATCACGGACGTTGAGGTACGGGATCCCCACCTCAACATCCGCTCCGTCCGTCACATTGTTAAAGCAGTGACTCTACCTATCTCATGCATGACGTGATGGAATATGCGCCCTCTATCGACCTCCACCTCCACAACCGGGCCCTCATCTACAACCGCCTGCACTATTCTCCTTCCCCACCACCTTGTTACCACCAACCCCTACCTCCTGCACTGCCACGTCTCCCTCCTCTCGAGGCAGAGTGGCTTTTGGCTTGGCCACCTCCGCCGCCAGCCGGTTCGGCTGTATCCCCTCCTTAATATCCCTGGTGAACATCTTATGCATACTTTGCTCCTTCCGTCCCTTACCATCACCTGTGCCACCATATATGTCCACTCACACACTCCTCTACCCTATGACTTCCTGAACCATATTGACTCCTCCTTTTCAACCTACATGATCGCCACTGATCTCAATATCCATTCCTGCACTCCAGCTGAACTCCGTGAGTGACATCAGTTCCTTCCCACCATCACTGGTGATGTCATCCCCTCTCCCACCATACCCACCCTTGCAGCAACATCACCCCTGCCGTTGTCATAGTGTCTCCTAACATCCTGGGGTGCATCACTGCTGAAGTCCTTGACCCAATTGGCAGTGACCAGAGCCCTGTTCCCCACACCTTTACCCCAAATGTCCATCGCCCTCACAACCCGAGCAGACTGGGATGTCTTCCGCCTTCTCGTCACCCATTACGTCGGAAGCCACGCCCTTTCCTTCCACTCCCCTGTGGACATAGACCACGCAAGCCTCCTTCCTCCAACAGACCTTGTCTGATGACATCCAATCCTTTGTTGCCACCTAAGTCATAAACCCTCAATATCCCACCCTTCCCCCACACACAGTCCTACTCCTCCGGGAATTCCGCCACCTATGCTGTTCCTTTCTCTTTACCCGTGACCAAGATGCACTTCTATGCCACTGGCGACTAGTGACATGTGTGCAATCTTTTGACTGGCAGAAAACGCCGGGACTGGCAACAGACAATTGCATGGCTCACTACCCACATTGCCATAGACTCCACCTAGTATTGGAAAGCCTTACTGGCTCCCAACCCACCCCAACCTATAACTCCCTACCTGATGGTGCCAGTCAGACTGACAATTTTGCCTCCTTCCTCTGACATATTCACCGTCCCTAACAATCCCGCCTACGATTATTCCCTTTTCTGAGACGTTCATGAGAGGCGTCTCACTCACACCCCTAGCTCCCGGCGTCCAATACCTCGGACACATCATCCCCCTCAAACATAAACACACCCATCACCCCATCACCCCCATCACCCCACACAATCTCCAGATGATACTCTGCACGAAATGCATCACAGCTCCTGGCTATGACAGCATCACCAATGCCACCTCCGTGAATGCCCCCTTCCTTTCCTGACCTCCCTATCAACCTTATATACCACCATCCTTTACACCAGTTACTACCACCGACTGTGGAAAATTTTCCAAGTCCTGATGTTAATCAATCCTAGCAAACCCTTCTCTGATGCCTCCTCCTACAGTCCAACTACCTTAATCCTAGTGTTCAGCAAGGTTTCGAATCCATCCTTTGTCGTTCCATCCATCACCACCTCCGGCTTCACCACCTTCTCTCTCACACCCAATGTGGCTTTCGTCCTTCTTTCTCCATTGACAACCAACTCCTTTGCCTTACCAAACTGCTCTCCCTCCAGCTATATTCCCGTCATGCTGCCATCTTTTTCTCCCTAGACCTCTAACAGACCTATTTTCGAATCTGGCATCCTGGCCTGCTCTTCAAACTCCAAACCTACACTCATCCCATCAACCTTGTCTTGGTAATTGCAGGCTTCCTCTCTGACCGTCCTACCTATGTCACCGTCCGCAACAATGATTCCCGTCTTTTCTATCCCTCAGCCATTGTGCCCCAAGGTTCCGTATTTTCTCCTTAATCTCCTGTATACCGCAGACATGCCAAGCCCCCCCTCCCCCCATACATCTCTTCCAATACGCTGAGGACACCGCTTTCCTTACCTTAGTTTCAACCCTCGCCTGTTCCAACCGACTTCCCAAGAACACCTTGGCTCCTGTCAATAACTCATATAAAAACCCAAGTGATCATTGTAGTTCGCACCTACCCGTCCTTCCGCCCCTCATCCTCTATAACCGTCCCATCCACCTCACTACCACTGAAGAACCTGGGCCTCACCATAGATTTCACCCCCTCCTTGACTCCCCAACTTCATACCTTCCAAGAGAAAGCCCGCTCCTCCCTCTGCCTACTCCAACGCCTTTCAAACCTGGGACCTGAATCCTTTCACCATCCTCTATCGTTACACATCTCTAATCCGCCCCATTCTCTGTTTCTGGCATCCTGCCTGGATCTCTGCCCCTCCATTCTTCCACAAATCCATAGAGATCCTGAGATCCTGGAACGCCACGTCCTCTGCCTCACCCACCTTATCCCTTCCTATCACCCATTGCCCACATGGCTCTTTTATAACCTCATCCCCTTCCCCCACCTTGCCCGCTTCATTGAGCACGTTCGTCTCCGTTTCCTCTACCGTAAACTGGATCCCCCTCACCCTATTCTCCATCCTCTCCGCACCAATCCAGGTCTATAGCCACGCCATTACCACTATATCCCTCTGCTCTTCACTTGTCCACCCTCCTTACCCTTTTCTGTGGCAATTTCCGCACTCTGCCCCTCCATGACGAAACCCTCCGCACAAATATCTACCCCTCGTACGACCTTTCTCCTCTTCTGTTCCCCCCTACTCCTCCTTGCAGCTTCCTGGCACATCCCACCCCCTTCTTTTCCATTTGTCCCTGTGGCCCCTTCAACTCTCATGTCCCCTCTCACCTATCCTTCCCCCTTCTACCCCTGTCGTTCCTACCAATTCTCCTTCCCCATCATATTTTCACTATATTTGTTAAACTCATGTGTGTGACTTGTCTGACAACACCTTGACCGTGGGCACAAGTCTCTTTAATAATGTGAGTTGGGAAGCAACGACGAGTGGTTCTCCACTACTGTTTTTGTATCGAGGTCGATATTTTCTTCCAATTTATTTGTGGCACCGTATACTGGTGATTTATATATATTAGGTAAAAGAAAGGCTGTGATACTAATCCAATAAATTTCGGGCGTGCAGCCGTAAAAATTCTATGTCTTCCACTATTATTTCGGCCGCGTATCGTCCGGCCATCTTCAGAGTGAGTCCCACGACTGTGTGACTCACTCTGAAGATGGCCGGACGATACGCGATCGAAATATTAGTGGAAGACATAGAATTTGCACGGCTGCACGCCCGAAATTTATTGGATTACTCCTTACGCCGTGAAAAGTTGAAAATGCGCGCTGTGATACTAATTTATGAAATTTTGTATTGATTAGCAACACAAAATATTAGGAAACACGAAATTACAAACAGTATTAACTAAAGATAAGGCAACACTTTTGAAATTTTTGTCCTGTTCTTACCGTATATACAAATATTCAGAAGAAGTTTTGCAAGTGTAGTATTTATATAATCGCAGGTAACAGTATTGTTCATTTTCATAACTTACAGCCTGGTAATTTAAACCGTAATCTTATATTTTCCATTTTTTATAAAAGGTACGCGATATTAAAGCACTTTCTCTTATGGACAGAATGACTACAAAAAATTCAAATGTTTTTATAGCTTATGGGACTTAACTACGGGGTCAATAGTACCTAAACTTACAAACTACTTATGAACTAACTAATACTAAGGACGGCACAAATATCCATGCCCGAGGGGGAATTCGAACCTCCGAGTTACTGGCCGTGCACACCGTGACTGGAGCGCCTCAGTCCCCTCGGCCACCGCGGCCGGCCAGAATGACTATCTGAAGTACATAATATTATGGAAAAATTACAGGACAAGAACCTGTGAATAATAATTCGTCCAAAAACAACTTTTCACTATTGATATCAGCGGCAATTGCCACAATAAAATGTAGTGATCCACTTTCTACGATTGTGTTGCTCTGAATTTGCATGACACAACCATAAATTAAGGAATTATGTTCTAGGAATTCCACAAGCGTAGGTACACTATGAGAGTTCTTAGCCAAATTTGGGGCTTCTGGTTAGACCTCGATCTTTGACCGTCTTGTTGCCTACCACACATAAGACATACAACAAGATGACGGACATAAACAAGATGGCGGAGATAAACTAGATAGTGTAGTGTTGCTCATAAACAAAACTGGTATGTGTGCGCATGACCGTGTGTACTATATGGCTTATTTAACAGTCAATGCCTGGGGATCTTCTTAGTGTTGCTGGAATTGACTGTTCCATTTACATCATAATATTCTTCCCTATTACATATTTTACTACTCCCTGACTTCCAGCTAATCTATACCTCTTGCAGTCAAACGACTTCTCACATAATATTTCGGAATTATTGAGTCCAAAGACTGTTTTCTGTGTGAGAAGGAAAGAGAGAAAAATCAAGCTTGTACTTCTAAATGAAATTTAGAAGACGACGATAGACTTTTAAAAACATTAGCTGTTAATCAAAATATCCACGCGTGTACTGCCGGTCTATAGTGTCCAACGGGCACAATATTTCGGCGATCATACATGTCGCCATCATCAGGTGAACTGACGGACTGAGCTCATGGAAACGCGCCGGCACGGAGATCCGCACGCTACGGCTGCTCGAAGGGAACTGGGTTATGGCGCGGTAGCGGGCCATTTAAATACCCTCGGCCCGCGGAGCGACCCCTCCGCGCCGCGGCCGCGCAGTGAACCGATTGCGACGGCGTCTGAGATGACGTCGGTGTGAGGGCTCTGTCCGCCGTGGTCGTCACTTCGTTACGTTTGCTAGATTTACTATTAATTTACCCAATCGCTGGTTCCCAAGCTTTGTTAAGATTATAGCCACAGTCACGGTTTATGAGGTCGTTACTTGTGCGAATTTCAATGGCCTCTCTAACGACACAGTCCCAGTATCTCGACGACTGTACCAGAATCCTAGTGCTTTCATACTCCATCGCATGATTCTCCGACAAACAATGTTCAGCTACCGCCGACTTGCTCGGATACATCAATCGTGTGTGCCTCTGGTGTTCAACGCATCGATCCTCGACGGTACGCATCGTCTGTCCAATATATGACTTTCCACACTGACACGGAATCGCGTACACGCCGGCTTCCTCAAACCGAGATCATCTTTAGCGCTCCGCACCAGTGCACGAATTTTATTCGGCTGACAAAAAACAGTTGCAGCTGTGACTTCCTTACACATCTGAACTCCATACACCCCAACATCAAATTTACTATGGAGACTGAAACAGAGGGTAATTTGCCATTCCTTGACGTCTTGGTCAAGAGAAGAGCTGATGGCACCCTGGGTCATAGTGTATATCGGAAGACAACGCACACCGATCTGTATTTACACGCAGACAGCTGTCACCATCCTTCACAGAAGAACGGGGTACTTAAAACTCTAGTACATAGGGCGCGCACTATCTCCGACGAGAGCGTCTACCCCAGGAATTGGAACACCTGAGAACTGTATTTCGAAAAAATGGGTACTCAGAGTGGCAGATTTAGCGGGCTCTCCGCCCAACCACTACAACACAACCTGTGGAAACGGATGGAAACACGAGGGAGAATGTGGGCACTGCGTTCGTTCCATATACCGGCGCACTCTCGGGGAAGATCGCCCGCATTTTGAAAAAACACCAGGTTGGAACTGTTTTTTGTCCGCCGAATAAAATTCGTGCACTGGTGGGGAGCGCTAAAGATGATCTCGGTTTGAGGTAGGCCGGCGTGTACCAGATCACGTGTCAGTGTGAAAAGTCATATATTGGACAGACGATGCGTACCGTCGAGGATCGATGCGTTGAACACCAGAGGCACACACGATTGATGTATCCGAGCAAGTCGGCGGTAGCTGAACATTGTTTGTCGGAGAATCATGCGATGGAGTATGAAAGCACTAGGATTCTGGTACAGACGTCGAGATACTGGGACTGCGTCGTTAGAGAGGCCATTGAAATTCGCACAAGTAACGACCTCATAAACCGTGACTGTGACTATAATCTTAACAAAGCTTGGGAACCAGCGATTGGGTAAATTAAGAGTAAATCTAGCAAACATAACGAAGTGACGACCACGGCGGACAGAGCCCTCACACCGACGTCATCTCAGACGCCGGCGCGATCGGTTCCACTGCGCGGCCGCGGCGCGGGGCGCGGACCGCGGAGGGGTCGCTCAACGGGCCGAGGGTATTTAAATGGCCCGCTACCGGGTTAGAACCCAGTTCCCTTAGAGCACCCGTAGCGTGCGGATCTCCGTGCCGGCGCGTTTCCAGGAGCTCAGTCCGTCAGTTCACCTGATGATGGCGACATGTATGATCACCGAAATATTGTGCCCGTTGGACACTATAGGCCGGCGGTACACCTGTGGATATTTCGATTATCAAATACGCCGGGAGAAACTGAAGAATCACATCAGCTGTTTATTGTTCCTGCCATTACAACAGCGTACTTAAGACTAACTCTTCTTTCTTATTAAAACAAGAATGTCCGCAGAAACAAATAAAAAAATTAATCATAATTGTTCTTAGGGTCTGTGACATGTCAAAGCACTGTGTATTATTTGAATCACTGTCTTCCATGGTGGTAGCAGCAAGTGAATTTCTCAACACACGACCTGTACGCTAAAGAAAAACCGAAAAAGAAATATCTTACTACCAAAAGTTCCTAATAAACATATTTGGCGATCTCATGTCGGTTCATAGGGGTTTAGTGCATCTCGTTACACTACATACTCCTCCCCTTAGACATAAGACCCCAGACGATTATATGAATCTGTTTATTTCTTTTAATACACAATTATGTTTTTTTACAAAACACTCATTTATCATCATTATTTATTAATTCAGTAACTCTCAGTCATATGATTCTAAATATGATAAAAAGGCAATGTGATACAGGCAAACTTAATCGCATAATTAACGTTATGGGCACCATGTTGCCTTATTTAAGTATAGTTTTCTGGTTATCAGATTGTATTCATTTTTTATTTACATCACTTTAATATGAGTACTATCTTTTCTACACACGAGTGCTTCCCTAAATATGGTTGTAACACTATATTTATCTTCCTACATTCATCACTGTGATATGGATGCGATCTTTTATACACAGTTTTATGATCCCTACTAGCCACCCATGTGGCGCAGGAATGCATGGAATACTTTTCCTTTTATAAGAAAAAAAGAAGAAAAAATTCTAACCTACGAGATTACATTCTTAGTTATGGCATATCTTAGCTTTACTCACCAATGTCCAAATCTGAACTAAGCAGTTAACAAATTTCTTGTTATAGGGATTAGTGCAAATCTTTCAGTTAAAGAATCTCAGGATTTTTCCTCACTTGCTTAATTTAAACTAGTTAAATTGGAACTAAAAGTTGCCCTAACAAGCTCAGAGGCAAAGTATTGTTCCTTATCTTGGACTCCTCTAGTAGGTTAGAATTAAAAATGACGGCAGCGAGACTGTACCTGGCTGTCCGCCTTCCTCCTCCCAGTGGGCTGGCTCCATCCTATTGGCATCCACAGCCCAATCAGGCCCTTTCATAAGGTAGCTGACCATGAGCAGCAGCCTCTTCTGTGAGTCTGCTTAATAACTCTACACATAACCACTACCTACATCACCCCCACCAGGGACTCCTTAGGCATAGCTTTCCTCATCCCATTCAGTATTACTCTAGTCCCAGAACACTTTACTTACTGATCAATCTCTACAATAGTAGTCCATACTATACTATATAACTACACCTGCTTCAATCTCTCCTAACAAGTTGAGTATATTACCAAATAAAACATATAATTGATGCTAACTAAGAGTAATTATCTCTCTCTCCTGCCTCATATACAATTATGACCTTCATCTAATAACTACCATAAACCTACTGCATTCCCCATCATATTTAATACCTACCTGTAAGAGTGTGTATTAATTGTATTGTTGTTATTATATATATAAAAATGTAACATTTGGGTAAGAAATGTGTGTGTGTGTGTTCAGGCGTATGTATGTGTAATGATCACGATCTGAATCTCAGGCGAATCCTCTCAGGAGTGTCTGATCCGTAGTGCTAGAAATTGGCGACATTGTGGGTGGTAGCTAGGGAGTTAAAGTCTCCTTACGTACTAGTGGGAGTGATTTGAACGACGAGGAGAAGAGCTTTTATTGGTTCCTGACCAACAGTAAATTACGTATGGACTGATTGGAAAAAGGGTTTTTAATGTATTCTTGACTTATTAGGAGAGTTGTCTTACACCTAACGCAGTTTCACTTAGTTCCCCGAAGATACTATCCTCTGACATACAGAGGATGGACTCCCTGACCCACAGCTCTTCGGAGACACGCCACAAGATCGTGTATGTTCCTATCTCTCCGAAATAATCGTAGCTACTTGGAGAGAGACACCATCTGTATCTGTTCCTCTGACTAACAGGAATCTCCAATACTTCAAATTACGACTGTCACTTAGTTACCTCTCGTCCTATATGTTCCTATCACCACTGACAGTTGTTACTGGTGGTGAATCTCAAATGTTTATACAGCTTATGGGACTTAACTACGGGGTCATCAGTCCCTAAACTTACAAACTACTTATGAACTAAGGTCGGCACAAATATCCATGCCCGAGGGGGGATTCGAACCCCCGACCGTAGTGGCCGTGCAGACCGTGACTAGAGCGCCTCAGTCCCCTCGGCCACCGCGGCCGGCATGGTGCATCTCCCGTGACGTCATGGGCACTGTTTCGCGCTGGGCCATTTGATTGTTACCAGCGCGAGTGAGCGACTCGGTGAGGACAGCACACCTGCTGCAATGCCCTGCTAACGATTCTCAGTCCTCCAGAGACAATCTATTAGTGCTCAGCGCTACTCTCTCGGAACCGTCATGAATGGTTTTGAACGGAGTTGCCGACAGATATTTAAGCAGCCTGTTTTGCGTCTTGAGATATTCTTTCATTCAGCCGTTCTTTGTGGAGCAGTAAGTTTTTACATTTCTTTCTTTTTTTAACACGGTATAATTTACAAAGAGAATTACAATTTTATAAATATATTTTTATTTTTATAGTCGGTTTCTGTAATGGATAAAGTCTTGTTCGCTCGTCGCTGAAGAATAGTGATTCGGCTACGACACATCCAGAATTTACTTCAGGTGGTTCCGATTCAGCTGGTGTATCAAATGTAAAGAAGATAACTGGTCGTGTTGGTCGTTCTTTTGGAAAACAGTGGAATGATAAATATAAGTGGGTTTTATATGACGAAAAGTGCGATAAAGTGTTCTGTTCTGTATGTAAGGAAATAAGTTCCGGAAGTGGGCCTACCTTGAAGAAAACTAAACAAGACGTAGATGCGATAAAAGCATTCGTGGAAGTAGGGTTTTCTTCTTGGAACAAAGCGTTATAAAGATTTGCTACTCATGAAAAGTCGAATTATCACATGTAATGCAGTGGTAGGGAAAGTGCAGTTGCCGCCCGCGGTGGCCGAGGGGACTGAGGCGTTCCAGTCACGGTCTGCACGGCCACTACGGTCGGGGGTTCGAACCCCCCTCGGGCATGGATATTAGTGCCGTCCTAGTTCGTAAGTAGTTGATAAGTAGTTTGTAAGTTTAGGGACTGATGACCCCGTAGTTAAGTCCCATAAGCTATACAAACATTTGAACATATGAACGTGCAATGTTTAATGTCAAAAGTGAAGCAGGAAGAAATTAAATCTGCGAGAGTAGCTCTGTTGACAATGTTATCGTCATTACGGTATCTCATGGTGCATGGGTTAGCAGTCCATGGTCACAAAGACGAAAATTCCAATTGCAACGGAATGTTACAGTTAATTGCTGAAGATAATTCCGATTTGTCCTCTTGCTTCCATCGTAAAAGCATAGATGGCTTTTGCCTGATGTAACAAATGAACTAGGTTCAGTTATGGTGAACGAAGTCTTACACAATTTGATGAAGATAGTGAAACATTCCCAATACTACTCCATAAATGTGCATGAAACTAGCGATATAAGGCAACATGAGCAAGTTTTGATTTGCTTTAGATGTGTCAGTGGCGATGATTTTCGTATTAATGAATTATTTTTTTTTGTTTCTACAAGACTCAGTCTACTACAGCTGAAGTATTGTTGACAATTTTCATGGATGTCCTCACTCGCTTTTTTCAAGATATCAAGAAATGAAGAGGTGATGCTACTGCCAAAGCGGCAAATATGAGTGGCGCTTTTTCTGGGTTACGAGCAGAAATCAAAGAAATTGAGCCACGAGTTTTGCATGTTCACTGCTTGGCCCATTCTTTGAACCTTGTAACCCAAGAGGCAATGCAAAATGTAAACATGGTTAGAGACTATCTTTCAAATGTAAAGGAAATGTACGTGGCTCACCCAAGCGAGCAGCAATATTTGAGTCTCTGCAAGTTGCCCAAGGTGCTGGCTTTATTCAGGTGCAGCTCTTCGACCGTTTTGCCCTGTCAGGTGGTGTTGCGGAATAAGTACCTTGAAAACAATTTTCCATAATTATAAACACTTAATTTTGTTCTTTGAGGAACTCGAGCTCGGAAAATCTGATGCTGGTGCTAAAACTAAAGGATTCTTAAAGTTTCTGTCTTCTTTTGAATTTGTCTTTGTCACTTTCATTCTTATTAAAATTCTGGAGCCAGTTGAGATTTTGAATGCTTTTCTGCAGAGTTCCTCTCTGCAGCTCCAAAAAGCCATGGACAACATTAACAGTGTCCGATATGATGTGAAGTTTTCTCGAACTCATGAAAGTTTCAATGAGGTCTGGAGCTCTGGTTGTGAATGTGCCAAAAAATTTGATGTCGATGATGCAGAACTTCGTAAAGATCGAAAGATTTCCCGTAAACTTGACGACGGTGCAGTGCCATGTGCTTTTGCGAGCCCCCGTGATTATTACCGGAGAATTTAGAGGCTTTTGATACTGTGATTCAGTGTTTCGAGGATAGATTTTCTAAAGCTACTATGACTCACTCCAGAGAAATAGAAACATTTATTCTCTCTAAAACAAAAGCTTGTAATTATGTAACACAATTTTACAAGGATGACTTTGAGCCTGAAAGACTAACTTTGCACAGAAGTATGATGTTACATGTGTGTAAGTCTAAACATTATATCATTGAAAATAGTGAAGATTTAGTGCGTTTCTTTGCCTCGATTACACACGTTGGGAAATTGATCCCAGAAGTGCTGAAGCTGATAAAGATCGCTTTAACTATACCAGTTCCCACATGTACAGCAGAACGTTCTTTGTCAGCCCTCAGAAGATTGAATACGTATCTGCGGAACACAAAGACGCAAGAGAAACTGAACGATAGTGCAATTATGCATGTTCGAAGAGAAGAAGCTAGAAACATCAGCCTTGACAAGTTGGCAATATTTTTATCAAACGATCCACTGTTTTTAGAAACACATTCTTCATCAGTGAGAATTTAAAACTACTGAGGACTCCGTTTAGTTTGTCCGGCTGTGCACTCGTGTCAGTACAAGCCACCAACGAAATATCACGTAACGTTCTCCTGTCTGCAGTTGTGTGCTTTCTTCTTTAGTCGTCTGCTTTGTGCATTGTTTGCAATAAAACCAATAAATCAGAGGCGTTGTTAGAATTGTTTGCAATAAATGTAGCATGCAGCATTTATCACATAATCGGCATGCGCCTAAAGCGTACTTGTATTTCTGTATCTAGCACCAGCTCTCCCGCAGACGTTGTATTCGCTGTCCACATCAGGAACAGGCACTACATGAACGTGCAGGATTCGCAGGGCCAGGAGTTCGGCTCTCGGCGCACGCGCGCTCACAGGCGTCCGCCTAGAGCGCCAGCGACCCGCGACCCGCACTGGTGTCCGCAGCGAACGTGTTAATTAGTGGAGAGAATGTTCCACAGTAAGCAACAGTTGTTTACCTCTATCAAGTGTTGCTCATTCAAAACTGCGTAAACTGATTTTCAGCAGTGTTTGCAGGGCCGCTGGGTCCGGACTGTGCAAGGCGTGCGCCGAACGCGCGAGGCAACCCGGGATGGGAAGGGGGGGGGGGGGGGATGGTCAGTTCTGACAACTCCTGACGGTAACACTCATTTTTAAAGTTCATGTCTGCAGTCACAAATATTATTTTTCAGCTGACTCATACTATCGCAATGTTTTTCTAATCAGTGGAAATAAAACACAAGACTTGCTCAGGTTGGAATAACTTGAACAGTCAGACAGTCTGCTCGCTTAGTGGCTTTCCCACGTCAGCCAGGCGTCAGTGCCCCTTGCAGAGGAATCCCCGTGACATCCGGCACTGTGCAGCGCAAGTCGATTATTGGCTGGGGATTGTTCTCTGATACAGCCATAAGCTATTCAGGCAATTCTTATCAAATTCGTTTTTCACTGCTAGTATTTAATTCTTCTAACTATTTAACTATTTAATAAGTGTAGTAGGTGACTATTATGAAAATTACACTTTGTTTAAGGTTTTTACCAAGATCGCGAATGTTTCATTTTTTACATATTTGTCACAACCGGTTTCGACAATGTAAATCGTGATCTTCAGATGGTTACATTGGCTCAGTCAAATATTCACTTTGGTCCTTATGAGGCACAGAATCTCTCGTTGTAATATAAAACCGATTGTTAAACTGGCAATAACCTTAAACAAGGTGCCATGTTCATAAAATTCAGATCGCTCTCCAGAGGCAAAATGCCAGGTAACTGTTACTGTATTAACCTCATAACTCTTATAAAATAGCCGCCCGCGGTGGCCGAGGGGACTGAGGCGCTCCAGTCACGGTCTGCACGGCCACTACGGTCGGGGTTTCGAATCCCCCCTCGGGCAAGGATATTTGTGCCGTCCTAGTTCGTAAGTAGTTTGTAAGTTTAGGGACTGATGACCCCTTAGTTAAGTCCCATAAGCTTCACAAACATTAAACATCATCTTATAAAATACAGGTAGAGAAAGAAACATTATTACGGTAAGTACATTTTTTTTATTTTCCTAACTGTAATACCAAAATAATAGCTGCATTTTAACATGTTGTCTGTTGTAGGGAATAAGTATACCATCCATTATTCTTTTAGACATTAACCCCCAGCGAGGCGCAATTCATCTCCGAAAATTTTTCGCTGCAACTCACAAGTGAAACTGAAAGTTAACTGTCACATAAGCAAAGGGGAAACATTATTTCACATGGCTCATCGCTCTAAAAAGTTACTTTTTCTCCAAATTCGTTTCGGCGTTGATAATGCCTCCAAAATCGGTGCTGGGATACATCATTTATGTTCCAAAAAGTCACTGTTTCGTTGAAATAATTTACACGTAAATTGCACTGCTAATTTTTAAAACAGCGTAGTCTCGTTTTAAAGAAGAAGGGCGAAAGTTTCTATCAATAGGCTTATCTCTGCAGTATTCCTCTCAAACTAATACCTTGAATTCGCCGTCCGAAACATACCCAATACACGATTATGGCAGCATTCTTAACCCTCCGTTATAAATGACGTGGAATGAGTCCGCAGTCCATCGATAACAATTAAGTAGTTATAAATTCAAGATTTCCATTAACGGCTTTTTTCTTCATTGACGAATCACGGGCAAGAATTCGAAGAATTTATTATTATCATAAAGCAGGAAACTGGTGTCGTGGAAGAGTCAGTCCTCAGCACATGTAACGGAGGGTTCAAGCAACTTTTATTCATAAACTCGGGAAACATCCACGAATTAATGTTGTCCGATTTGGCAAAGTAATAGCCTTCAGATAGTGTTAATCTATATATATTAAACCCAGTTGCTGTGGATTAGTCTCGCTACAACTGAGAAATGACTTGACCAATTTGAATATTTCTTTTATTTTGTTTCATTTAATACAAGATAGTTTCGACAGAAAAAAAATAGCAAAAACCCAAAGGAACAGTAAAAAAATCAAAAACATTGAAACTGATAATTTTGTGTGGGCATTGCACCTTCCGACTAATTCGTATTTTATGCTCTACTATACCGTTCATATGAAAGGATAAAATTTTGATGGTTGGCCTCCATAATAAAAGGAAAGGCACTGTCTGCATAATAATTCATACGGTGTGTGTGGCAGAGGGTACTTTACAACAAAGTCAAAACCAAACTACAGTTTTATTTCCGTATTCCAGACTTCGACACAGTTTGACCGATCACCCTTAAATTTGGCAGATAATTTTTCACACCCAGGGGAGAGATGGGATGAATAGACACAGGGGACAGGAGGGAACTGGCAGAGAGCGGAGGAGTAACGGTAGAGGCAGTAGGGTGGATGTGAGAAGGCGGAGGGGGAGGGATGACAGAGAGAGGGAGGAGGTGATGGACAGAGGGAGCAGTGGCTGAGTACCGGAGTAAGTAAATACCCGAGTAACACCACGTTTTAAGGCCGGCCGCGGTGGCCGAGGGGACTGAGGCGCTGCAGTCGCGGTCAGCACGGCCACCACCGTCGGGGGTTCGAATCCCCCCTCGGGCATGGATATTTGTGCCGTCCTAGTTCGTAAGTAGTTCATAAGTAGTTTGTAAGTTTAGGGACTGATGACCCCGTAGTTAAGTCCCATAAGCTTAACAAACATTTGAACTTCTAAATCGCAATGATGACAATTTATTTTTGATTATAAACGTGTGTCTTTGCGTTACTTAGACACCTTCATATAAGAAGACTGAAAGACCCTGATATGTCAGCTCTTGTAGGAAAGGATGATAGGGGGCATAATGCAGTTTTCAACATTTGTGAATTGTGATGTAGAGCACAGACACTGATTTTAAAAGGTCGTCGCCCCTGGTCAAAGTACTCTGTATTATTTGAATTACTGTCTTCCATGGCGGTAGCAGCAAGTGAATTTCTAAACAGATTACCTGTAGGGTCAAGAAATATCGAAAAAGAAATATCTTGCTACCAAAGATCACCAATAAACATATCATTATATCTTATTTCGGTTCATAGGGGTGTAGTGCAATTCGTTACACTACAATGGCAGACACAAGAAACAAGATGGCGGCCAGAAACAAGATGCCGGACATAAACAATATGGAGGACATAATCAATATGCCGTACACAAACAACAATATGGCGGCGGCGAACATATGTGAGAAGCACATTAATATAACTCAAGTTTATTCTGCCATGACAGCTTTCAAGATCGTAAGATGATATTATATTCCCTCAACTAGTACCTTCGAGTACAATCTCTGATTTTAAGCAATAATCGAACCCTCTCGAAGTTCATCAGCAATAGCAATTATTTCATTATGGTGAGCTGTATTCCCAGCTCCCTTGGACGCTAGTAACAGGAGCAATCGTTCCACCAGTTCATTCGGATCATTCCATTGCACATAACTCACATGTTCAGTATTAGTTTTCCAATCTTTAACTTTTAGATCATCAGATCCGTCCAGCCCCATTCCTTTTTTAGCCAACACACCTTTTTCTAAGAAGGGGCGAATTATGTTAGTATACTTGTAAACCTTCATTGACATTTATTGGTCTGTGGGAATTATAACTTGCATTGGTGGTGAATAATATTTTAGCATAATTGCTATATAACCTGTATAAGTTTTTTGTTTACCGGGTTTGACTTAAACAAGAGATTATACAATCCTTTTGATCCAGAATATTTTACTTTATGAATTATTAAATCATCTCCATCAACTTGTGCTGGGGAATTTCCAGTCACCTCGTCCTTAATTCATCATCAAACTCAATCCCATATATAGGAGCCGTTTTTTTCTGTCTTGGGGTTTATGAAAAAGTACTTTCGCCTGTATTCCTTCATTCTCGTCAGCATATCATCATCACTATCATCATTATCCTGCCCTCCTTCATCCTCCAAATCTTCTTCTTCTTCTTCGTTTGCCACTAGAGCTGTGTCATCTGGTTTTATGAATGAACTTTTCTCGTCAATGTCTTCAAGTTCATTCTTTATATTCACAACTCCAGGCTGGAACTGGTGGGTCTCTTGAATCAATCTCTGTAACGGTTGAGTTACTGGTTTCATTAGTTTGTTCAGTACACTCTCAGCTTCTGCCTCACGTCTTTGTAGTCCAGCAAATTTCTTGCATATAGCGCGTCGAGCTTCCAGTACTCGCTTGTTTAGTTTCATCTTCTCATTTCAGCGAGCATGCAGTGGCGTGGTATCACGTCTTTTTTCTGTCTCACGTCTCTGTAGTATATGCAGTTTCTTGCGTTTAGCACGTCGAACTTTCGGTACGCAAGTTTTTTATGACTTACCTCTTCATCAATGCAATTGTCCTGCAACTTGATGCAGCTCGATTATAAACGCATATTCGTACTTATATGTTACCCGAGCTATCTGTAGCGAGTCCTCTACAACGTGCTTGGCTAGTAGCGCACGCACAAACACGGACAATGCAACTCCTATGCATTAATACAAATACACTTATCAAAATTACAGCGATGACGTCAATTATATAAATCATCATCTTTACGTACAACTATGAAATTAGGCGTGTTAGCAGTCCATATCTAAAGTCTTACATAATGAATAACAGTCTACGCCATAATGGCGACCCATTGAAAAGTATGCTCTCATATTACATTGTTTATAGCAAACAATGTCATGAAAAATGAAAATGAGTGAGTAAGTTCTTTATCCGGCTATATTACTTCATCATTACTCGTGAATGGGAAATATCCAATATCTCCAATGTCTTCAATCACTCGAGTTAGAAATTTGTATTTATATTGCTTCAAAGATTTGGAGAATACGTAAACGTTCTTGAATGACGGATCATTCTGATGCACAAGAAGATTAATTTATCATATTCGGTTTGCCACAGTTTGAAAGGCCAAATATAATACATCTAATTCTATCTGCAAATAGATCTCCATGTTTCCGACTCCGTGCAGCTGAAGTCCCATCATTCGTTTCGGTAACAGGAGCAACGTGAAGTTGGCGTGCGTGCTTCTTGAAGAGCATCTTAAAGTTAGCTAGAGATTCTTATATAAGAAGAGTAACGGTGTTCATATGTTCGAAGTTACACGAAGACAGCGTGGTGGATCACTTTCAATCGCCTACCCATCGAACTACATATATCTGGTTACTCTCATTACAGACCAGGCACAAAGTTAGCAAAACGACAGCAAAGAGGTGACGTTGGAATCAATAAACTAGACTCAGCTTGCAAAGGACACGATACTGCGTATGCCAAACACCCAAACAGTTTGTCCGACTGGCACAGAGCGGACGTGATTCTAGTATATAAAGAAGTACAAAGAATGAAGGCCTCAGACGCTAAGCTCAGTGAAGAAATAGCCGCCCTAGCGGTAGCTGTTGCAATGAAGGCCAAAGTCAATCTCGGTATGGGTATTAACAAAAAGAAGAATAAAAATAATGAGAAGAATATGAAGAGGAATAAAAAGATAAGAGATAATGAGCTGAAAGGATTAATTAAAAAATTCGCTTTGGTCACTAATTTCTGGGGAGCACTGAAAGTGGCTCATAAAATTGCTTCGGATGCAGCTCCAAAAGCAAGTACTATTAAAGACGCATATTACCACTTCCCTAGAGACGTGGCTTTTTGTCGCTCATTCCAATTTTCGCAGCTTTATCAGCACTTGGTGGAATGGCAGGAGGTGCAGCAGGCATTGCCAAGGCGGTTGGATGCAAAAAATGCTCACAAAGAACTGTTGGAGTTGCATCAACATAACCAAACCATGGAGGCCATAGCGTTTGCAAAGGCAAGGGGCTGTATTTAGGGCCTTGTAGGAAGAATGGTTTTGGGCTATATTTGGAGAAGAAAAAAAATCTCATTAAACAGCCTTCCCAAAAGAGCGCTTACAAACATCGACTTAGAACGCAATGCTAGAAATTTTGAAATGCCCCACTTTCGAGGTGTTTCATGAGAGACACTTTACCAGTTAATCCTAAAAGATATGAGAGTGCAATTGTCAACCTGCAGACAGCTAGTGAGCCTGTCTCCCAATTGGTTTCTATTATGAAGAGGGGAAATGATGTCTACCAATTTGATAGTTTTAGCAATTCATCGCCTCATCTAGAAATAGTTAGGCATTTCAAAAATTGTACTATGAAATAGAACTGCAAAACGTTTCAGTCACCTAAGAGCCATAGGAGTGGTCATCTTTGTTTAAAGTTTATAAATTCTGAATAAATTACTGCGAATTCCAATACATAATGGATGTTGGCGAGGCCGGCATGACGTTTAGCCTGTCGGGTAAAAACTCGATTATAACCTCCACATTTAATTCCACTATTAATTTGTCTCATCATCATTTCTACGAAATTGCATTACTCAGTTTATTTTCATACAATTCTATACTGACAATTACGTCTAAAAACAATAACTTTAACTTCTATACATAGGTAATAATGAAAATGTAGACAAAGTTACTATAAAACCTGGAACGAACTAACTCAAAGAAGTACGTACTTTTACCTTTACTAATGGAGACAGAGTTGAACAAGGCCAAGTTTGTCAATGACGATGCGCCGGAGGATGATAAACGGAAATTCAAGGTAGAACTGAGAATCTCTTAGAATAAACCTGACAAACGACGTAAAATCTGGTGTAAGGTAGCTGTTGATTTTACACTGGTTAATAGTATTGGCTCAGTCCTAGAATTTGAGAATATATTGACAAGAAACTTAAATGGTAGCAATGCAGGGTTTAAATATTCAGAACGTTAATGTGCTACGCATACACAGCAACATTTCGGCTGGGTCCTCCACAACGGCGCTCCTACGCACACAATACATCGTTTCTGGCCCGCAGTCCCTCCTGGATATGAGGTAGTGGAGTCACCAAATTCACCCATTTACATGCCAGTTGTTGTACCACACTTTAAAGAGTCAAGTCCAGTGCCAGATGCCACCAGTGACACATCGTAAACAGCGCAAAGTATCTTAATTTAATTTGTGTCAAATTTAATCTGCCAGTCTAGTTCATTTCGTTAGTACTTCTGTTTAAGAGGTTCATTCCCGCGTACTTGGCAGATTCGTTTATACTACTGTTTTAATAGTTTATCGTATTTGATAAATACCGTTGTTTAGTCTTCGTCTTTGGTGTATTTCAAAACAAGTCAGAGACCGTTACTAAAGCTCGTTATCAGTCAGTCCAGTGCCAGCTGCCACCAGTGCCACATCGTCGTAAACAGCGCTAAGCTTATATTCTCGCGCGTTTGATAATGGTGTATTCCACAGATATTCTTGTTTATTTTGAAAAATGCCGGACTCAGTTTTGTTGATTTGACAGTGTAGTTACCAATGAGCACAGTTCAGTCAGCAGCCAGCCGCCTTTATTAGAGTGCTAGGCTACTTAAAAGTTGATTAATTAGTTTTCTACTTTCTGCAATTAATTGTATCGATAGGATGGATAGGATGTGTGCCTGCTGTGTGCGGACGCAGGAGGAGTTGGCCGCGGTTCGCGAACAGCTGAGCGTGCTGTTGGCTACGGTCAGCCGTCTTCAGGCTGCTGTCTCGGGGTGCAGCGATGGTGGGGAGTCTGGTGCGTCGAGTGGGACACCTCAGGTGTCTCACGCTACGCTCTCTGTCCCTGCTACCGAGGCACCTTCAGGTGTACCGGACGTCGTCGAGCCGCCTTCTCCGCAAGGGGAGTGGCGGGTTGTACGGCGTTCGCGTCGCGCGAGGCGGAAGGCCAATGTGGAGGCTGCACGTCCGTCCGTGCCCGTTTGTCCTGTTGGTGGATGTGTGGCCACTCCTTCAGCAGGGTCCGATCAGGTGCACGGGGGGAGGGGATTATTAGTTATTGGGAGCTCCAATGTTAGGCGCGTGATGGAGCCCCTTAGGCAGATAGCATCCAGATCTGGAAGGAATTCCAACGTGAACTCGGTGTGTCTGCCGGGGGGCCTCATCCGAGATGTGGAGGCGGCCTTGCCGGCGGCTATCGAGGGTGCGGGGTGCAGTCGACTGCAAGTCGTGGCTCACGTCGGCACCAATGACGCTTGTCGCTTGGGTTCTGAGGACATCCTCAGGTCCTACGAGCAGCTGGCGGAATTGGTGAACGCTGCTGCCTTCGCACGCGGGGTGCAAACAGAGCTGTCGATTTGCAGCATTGTTCCCAGGGTTGATCGGGGTCCTTTGGTTTGGAGCCGAGTGGAGGGTCTGAACCAGAGACTTCGCCGACTCTGTGACAGTCATGGCTGCAGATTTCTGGATCTGCGTTATCGGGTGGGGAATTGTAGGGTGCCCATAGATAGATCAGGGGTGCACTACACTAAGGAAGCGGCTACTCGGGTAGCAGAGTACTTGTGGAGTGCACATGGGTTTTTTTAGGCTAGGTTCTAACTCTAATGAGCACTCACCTGTCAGCATTCAAACAGCGAATTCAGGCCACGTTCGGAACAAAAATTCGAACATCAAGATATTAGCCGCGAACTTACAGAGTATTAGAAACAAAGTACCCGAATTTGCAGCACTGAATTGCGCTCAGATAGTGTTAGGCAGCGAAAGCTGGCTAAATGATGGTGTGGTAAGTTCAGAAATATTTAGTGAAGCGTGGAATGTATATCGGATAGATATACATGAGGAGGAGTGTTCATCGCTGTGGACAAAGATATTGTTTCTACTGAGATCGAGGTTGAAAGTAACTGTGAAGTTATCTGGGCACGTATAACAGGTCTAAAAGAAGTAAAGTTAATAGTTGGGTGTTTTTACGGGGCTCCCAGTGCTTCTGTAGCAGTTTTAGAATCATTCAAAGAAAGTCAACACCAGGTAGTGCATAGGTATCCGGGCCATGTAGTATTTGTCGGAGGAGACTTCAATCTTAAGAGTATAGATTGGGACCTCGCTAGTTACATTTCAGGCGGTGCAGGAAAGCAGTCTTGCGAGCTACTTTTGGACACATTCTCCGAAAACTGTCTTGAGCAGTTAAACCGGCAACCCACGCGCAATGGAAATATTCTAGACCTTATAGCCATAAACAGACCTGACCTTATTAACGATGTCTGTGTAGACACAGGAATTAGTGATCATGATATCGTCATAGCGTCGATGGTGACCAAAGTTCATAAACCAATCAAGAAAGCTAGGAGTGTGTTTTTGTTGGCAAGAGCCGATAAGCAATTGTTAGGATCGCACTTCGAAAATGAATGGGCATCGTTTAATTCCGGGACAATGAATGTAGAGGAATTGTGGACTAAATTTATGTGCATTGTTAATAAAGGGTTAGAGAAATATGTACCAGTAAGGACGATTAAGGATGGAAAAGATCCACCGTGGTGTAATAATAATGTTAGAAATCTGCTGAGAAAGCAAAGGCTGTTGCACTGTCGATTCAAAAAAGAACACGCAAATGATGACAGACAAAAGTTAGTAGAGATTCGTGCGTCTATAAAAAGATCGATGCGCGAAGCATACAATAATTATCACAGCGATACCTTAGCTATAGATCTTTCCGAGAATCCGAAAAAATTCTGGTGCTATGTAAAATCGATAAGCGGGTCAAAGCCCACTGTACAGTCACTAGTTGATCATTCCGGGGCAGTAATAGAAGAAAGCAAACGGAAAGCTGAAGTTCTAAATTTAACCTTTAAGAAATCTTTCACGCAGGAGGACCGCACAAATATACCATCATTTGATCAACGTACTAATTCCGAAATGGGGGACATAGCAATAGGTATTTCCGGTGTAGAGATGCAGCTGAGAGAGCTAAATCCGAAAACGTCTGCTGGTCCGGATGGAATACCAGTTCGGTTTTACAAAGACTATTCTGCAGCATTGGCCCCTTACTTAGCTTGCATTTATCGCGAATCTTTAATTCAGCGCAAAGTTTATAGTGATTGGAAAAAAGCGCAGGTGACTCCCGTTTATAAGAAAGGAAAGAGAACTGACCCACACAATTACAGGCCAACATAGTTGACATCAGTTTCATGTAGAATTTTAGAGCATATTCTCAGTTCGAATATAGTAAATTTCCTTCAAACGGAAAAGCTTCTTTCTATGAATCAGCACGGGTTTAGGAAAACATCGTTTATGTGAAACTCAGCTTGCCCTTTTCTCACATGACATCTTGCGAGCCATGGATGAAGGGCAACAGCGGATTGTGTTTTTCTCGACTTCAGAAAGGCGTTCTACGCGGTGCCACACTGCAGACTGCTAACGAAGATACGAGCTTATGGAATAGGTTCACAGATTTGTGACTGGCTGGAAGACTTCCTAAGTAATAGAACGCAGTACGATGTTCTCGACGGGGAGTGTTCATCAGAGACGAGTGTATCGTCAGGCGTGCCCCAGGGGAGTGTGATAGGACTCTATTATTTTCTGTCGGTATAAATGATCTGATGGACAGAGTAAGTTGTAATTTGCGGCTGTTTGCTGATGATGCTATGGTGTATGGGAGGGTGTCGTCTGTAACTGACTGTAATAGCATACAGGATGACTTAGACAAAATTTCTAGTTGGTGCGAAGAATGGCAGCTAGCTCTCAATGTAGAAAAATGTAAGGTGATGCGCATGAGTAGAAAAAAACACTCCTATAATGTTCGAATACAGCATTAGTAGTGAGCTTCTTGATGCTGTAGCGTCGTTCAAATATCTAGGCGTAACATTGCAGAGCGATTTGAAATGGAACGAACATGTAAGGACAGTTGTGAGTAAGGCGGACAGCCGACTTCGGTTTATTGGAAGAATATTGCGAAGATGTACTTCACCTGAAAAGGAGACCGCGTATAAAACGCTTGTAGGACCACGTCTTGAGTATTGTTTGGGACGCGCAGCAGATCGGTTTGAAGGAAGACATAGAGGCGGTTCAGAGGCGAGCAGCTAGATTTGTTACCGGTAGGTTCGACCTATGCGCGAGTGTCACGGAAATGCTCCGGCAACTCAATTGGGGATCGCTGGAAGAAAGACGACGTTCTTTTTGTGAATTTCTGTTCAGTAAATTTAGAGGGCCGGAATTGGAAGCTGAGTGTAGTACGATCTTACATTTCGCGTAATGGTCACAAAGCAAGATAAGAGAAATTAGGGCTCGTACGGAGGCATATAGGCATTCTTTTTTTCCTCATTCTATTTGGGAGTGGAATTGGAAAGGAAATGCCTAGTAGTGGTACAGTGTACCCTCCGCCACGCACCTTACGGTGAATTGCGGAGTATGTATGTAGATGTAGATGTAGATTAGAGATCAGGACGGAAATCTAGTTGGTTTCGGCGGACAGGAAATAACTGTGAGATTACATTTAAGCAAAATAGCGAGATTATAAACCAGAGGTCTGCATTATGTCCGATTTTTACCGGCGAGTCCCGCTCGCCCCTCTGGCTCTGGAGAGAACGCGGCCGAGCGTCCTCTTTAACCGCTGCGGGCAGCCGACCGCCAGCGCTCGGCCGGTCGCCAGTGACCGGCGGACTCAGCGCCAGCGAGCTGCACCGCGTCACACTGCTTACATGAATACTTCTTCCATAGACCATGAATACGACACTTCGTAATAATGTGTAACTTGTAACATGCGGGATGCGCACGGCCGTTCGCCATCTGGGGTTCGGGTCCCCTCTCAGGCATGGGTGTCTGTGTTGTCCTTAGGTTAGTTTACATTAGTTTAAACTGTTTGCAAGCTACGGACTAATAACCAAGCAGTTGAGTCCGATAGATTTACAAACAGGTCAACATGTGTGTGAACTGGGTTCGATAATTAACAACATATTTCATAAGTGAATATATATACTCTGAAGTAAGTGTGAGGATACCTAACTCCTTAAATAGATGTCTCCAGAACGATCTTGGGCGCGCTCCAGTAATTATTCTGATTACGCGATTTTGTGCAATGAATACTTTTTTACTGAATAGTGAATTACCTCAGAATATGATGCCATACGAAAGCAGTAAATAAAAATAGACGTAGTAAGCTGTTTTACTGAGATTGTTATCACCAAAATTTGCTAAAACCCTAAGGGCATACGTAGCTGAGCCCAAACGTTTTAGCAGACAATCAATGAGTTGCTTCAAGTTTAATCTCTCGTTAATTCACACACCTAAAAATTTGAAAAACTCTGGTTTCCCTTCAAAACGAACGAATAATTTCGAAAAACCTTAGATACAGACTACTGTTCAAAGTCTATATTTATTACTGGGGTTGTGCCATTTAGTGTACGGAACTGTATATGCTGTGTTTTATCAAAAGTTAATGAGAGTCTGTTTGCTTAGAACCATTTAATAATTTTGTGGAAGACGTTATTTACGATTACATCAGTTAGTTCTAGTTTTTTGCATGTGATTACTATACTTGTATCATCAGCAAAAAGAATCAATCTTCATCAATGTAGAATGGCAAGTCATTAATGTATATCAGAGATGAGAGACCACCGCTTCATATTAACAACTTACTCATTTCTTTTACAAATGTCTATCGTTGTTTACTATCAGTTCTATAACTCAAATACTACAACTGTATAAGTCACATTTGATGTTTGATAGTTGTAAGTTCCATGAACATTACAAACATTAAACATTTTAAATATACTTTCTATGAGTTTTACCATTTTTATTTTAAGTCCTATGTATTCCAGAAAATTCCTCATTATTGTATGTGACATGGGGAATTTTCTGGAATACATACAACTTAAAATAAAAATGGTAAAACTCATAGAAAGTCTAAAATTCAACAAGACCTGTCTCAAGAAGAAAATTTTTAAATATTTTGCAAACTACTGGAGTTTCGACCATTGAGGTGATCATGTCTTCCAGTAACTGCAACGTTAAAAACTGTAATTTCTGTATATAGTATTTTGTTCCTTTTGGTAGACAAACGGTAATACAGTAGTCTAATCGTGCGTTATGTGCAGTGTATCTCCTTGCAGTTATCAGACCACAGATCAGCGTTTAAGGAGCACATTTTGTTCTTTAAAGCACATATTAGCTTGGGCACCATTGTCACCCGTATTTTGTCGGCCTTTTCTGTAACATGCCGCGATACAGTGGTAGGGTGCGGAAGAACATCTTCTATATTGACTTTGCCATACGTGGCGCCAACATTGATGAGCTCCTGAAGCCAATCTTACTACAAGTATTTAACGGTAGCTAATCTATTCCGCCCATATCGACCAACCTATCAACAAGAACTTTCTTTATGCTACTTGGTACTGCAAGTGGTCGGTGTAATTCTGCTCCGCATTTACTTTTGCAGTGCGGAATCATACCTGTTGTGCTTGACTGGTACGAAAGAATAGTATCGCATGTGGTACATTGCACGAAACCAGCAGAAACCTGTGTGACAGGATCCACTACAAGTGCAAAAGATTTCCAGGCTTCACTTTTCGACTCCTCTTCCGACATGTCTTTCTTCTTCAGGACTAAGGAGCCGCTCCTAATTGTCTCCACAATACTTCTTTTTGTTTCATGAAAGGAACCCTTAAGATCTATAGTTCGTTGATCCATAACGCTGTCTGCGCTGCTCGAAGGCAGGTCGGTTTCTAATGCGGCCGGCAGTGCTCGGCACTTCCGCCTGTAACCGAGAGGCGGACGGCGGCCGGCCACGTGGGGCACTAGACGGCCGCAGCCGGGCCGCAGCGTGCGCCTACCCCAGCCGTCGAGCAGCGGCACCAAACGGGGAGGTCGAGCGGTTGTTTTCATCGAAATGCAGAGCTCTATTATACACCTCTACAGTCAAAAACTTATGCATCATGAGATGAATGTGTCTAGAAATAGAAAATAGAAAAAAAGCCATATGGAAAAGAAAGAGACAAGTGAAGCAGATTAACAAGAAGACGAAGATTGATGTAAAAAAAAGTATTGACTCCATACAATCGAGAGTGGGCTGTAGTGTGCTATAAATAGTGACGTCACTCTCCGTGAACTCTCATTCAAAGTAGCTGCTAGATGTAAGGAAAACGATATCTTATTTACTGAGTGTGAGAGAGAATATTCTCGCCGATTACTCCGTCACCCGATTTCAATATGGTAAATACCAACCGTACAGTCCACCAAATTTCGCCTACAATGATAAAATATGAATAGCGATAAACAATAAAGAATTGTACCTGTTGCCTTGTGAGAGCCGTCTTTATATTCACGATCGTCTACTAAAGGCTGATTGATCTGGTTGGCTACTGATATTCATTTAAACAAAAATTGTATGCTCCACTTCTTTTCTGAAATGCAATATATCATCTGAAAAACAAGGAAATAGATGTGCGAAATCCTGCAACTGTAACGTTGATGAGGGTGTATGCCTCAGTCACACCGAGCGAAGCTTAAGATTACAAAATGCTGTAGTTTGTTAACTCCGATGGTAGTTTCAGCTTCTGCAATTCACGGAGCATGGCACTCGGTTTCTCTGAGGATTACAGGAAGATTATTTTAAACGCTAAACGTGAACTTGTGTTGGTGCGTAGCGCAGATAATGCAAATATCATTACCGCAGATGCTGTTCACACGAACTCGAAAATTGTGCTTAATAATATTTACCTGAAAAAGAGAAAATATCATTAATGAAAATAATAAAAAATGACCTAAGGCTGAATTTGGCATTCCGCCCCTGCGAACTAACTGAATGCATCACTCCAGAGCTTAATAAATGGACGTGGCAAGTAAAGAGCAACCCGGGCCTGGAAACTGCTCCATACTTAATTATCGAAATTCAAACAGACAGGAAACCAAGAATGCTAAATGTAATGTAGTCGACGCAATAGATTTGACAAAATTAGAGATAAAACTGTACTCATAAAAATATCCCAACGAGAACTACTCGGTTAACTTTACCACAAAAACAAGGCGCTACATCTGCCGTGTATAGCAAATTTCAGTTTGTGTATTATGAAACAAGAGGAAAAATTGCAAATCCTCTCGTGAGTCGTAAAGAGTTTCAGAATTCTCCAATTCATGTCTTTGTTTGCTCACAACAAGAAGAAAGTCTGATATCTTCTAACCATGATATGCGAATTGAGATAGAGCTACAAAAGCCATTTTCAAAGAATACAAATACATAGAATCTGGCTCTTCACGACTCTGTTATTGAAATGATATCATCAACCAGCGCGGTTTCAGGGATCGAGTAGCGCGTAATAGGAGGAAACATGTAGACCGTCATATTTGATTGCCAATGATTCCGTGTCATAAATAATCAATTTTTTCCGAAGGATGTCGCCTTTCGGATGTTGAGCAACAAGATCAAAATGTAAAATTACTGCTTAAATGGTGGATTCATATTTCATATTAATAATATTAATGTTTCTTTTCAATCAATCTTATATTTCCACCTTCCTGTAACTGAGTCATTCTGATGTGGACATCCAAACATGCAGGCCGCAATAGCAGAAGAACTACACCGTCCAGCACGCAGAATTTATCTCAGGAGAAGCATCATCATGATACGAATCGATGATTTACATAGAGCTGATTTGATTGATCTCAGTGCATGTCACAAACATTTACCAGCAGTGACCGGTGTCTGTTCTGAGTACGCTTGTGTGGCTCCTGTGAAGAGCAAATCATCTGACGAGGACACTGATGCCCCCAGGAAAATGTATATCAGAAGTAGTGGATACCAAAAAAACTGCAGAGTGAGTTGGGGAAAGTTTTTTACAATAATAATTTCACGAAGTTGATGCAGAAATATAAGATTAAACATTACTCGACGTATTCTGTAATGAAATTACTACTGTTTACTTCAAACAAGTTTTACGTAATATGCGAAACGTTTTCAGTGATCACGTTAATCCTGCTATGACATTTAATGTATTCATTAATTTGTGTAAAGAGATATGGAGTGCTAACGCGCATAATTCCTAGTTATAAGTAAAGATGACGCTTTATATAATGGACGTTATCGCTGTAATTTTGGTAAGTATTTTTGTATTAATGTATAGGAGTTGCATTGTGCGTGCGTTACTAGTCATCATTCCGCATATGTCCGCCGCCATATTATTGTTTATGTGCGCCATCTTGTTCTTTACGTGCGCCATCTTGTTGTTTATGTCCGCCATGCAATGACTGGATCTCAAAGTAAAGCGAAATCGTATAGTGTTCTAAAAGTAATAAAAAGTCGGTGTCAAATATATAGTAGTCCAGTCAATGAATGCATTGTAGAGTGCATGGAATATGCGAGAAATTTGAACTCAGGACTTTGTTAGGGTTAGTTAGGAGGTGAACATACTAAAAGTCCCCTCCCTGGGGGTTAGCTAAAGCGGGGAGGGGGGTGGAAAGGTACCATTTTTTGGTTTTTCGCTTATATCTCGAAAACGATGCGCCTTAGGAAAAAATGTTGCAAATAAAATATGAAAGATAATTGAATTTGCTATAAAATTGTTTCAATACACATAAGTCGAATTTCCGGCGGTTTTCGAGATATACGTAATTGAAAATCGACAATTTCAGCAAAAATCATTTTTACCGCATTAATGTTATCAAACATTTACTTCTAGTGACCCACTCGATCGTTTCTCAGAAAATTTGTCAGAAAGAAAGTTGTAGAGCATAAAAGTTCCTTCAAATTGTTGTGCAAATTTGCTACCTTCTCTTCAGCCAATCAGAAGTTACATCATTTATAAGATGTGTGCTCAGTTTCGATGCCCTTCTAGAAATGAGTGTTCTGAGGGGCTGTGATGTTTTTATCTTAGTAAACATGTGAGCATGGTAAGTAACAATCTTTTAACACTGGTAATTGCAGTTGAAACAGAACACCTTTGTATAATTATTTTATAGCTTTTATTATAATATTATGAATCGTAAAATGAAAGTAATCAGTAAGTAAGCACTGATAGTGGTTCAAAATGAAAAGTAAGTGCATTCAAAGCAACATCTTCGTTTTCCTGCTTTAAGAAAGGCGTGTCTATTCAAAATTTTGTCCACTGATGATGGAGCATATGTAGTGGATAAAATTTCTTTCAAACCATCTGCCATCATGAGCTACACTACACACCCTAAAAATGGTAACAGCACATGAAATGCGCCGAGCAACACAACAGCTTGGAGTATGATGCATTCGCAACAGTTTCGTGGTTTACAATACAGTGGATGACCAAAAGTTATGAATTCTTGTGATATGTTTAACACAACTTACGTGCACAGTGCTGTGGTGTATAAACTGAGTCATATTCTGATGGTGGGGCATTTATAATAGGAAGGGTCTTTTCACTTGGTATTCCTCTTTTTATACATTGCATGTATCCCTTCCAATCTTGGACTACAATACCTCCTCTTTTTATACACTGCATGTATTCCATCCAGTCTGGGACTACAATACCTTGTTCATTGGCAACAAATCTCAAGATGTCAAGTGTGCAGGATGTGGCGGTTCTTCTGGTATGTCAGTGCGTGCCACAGTCACATTTCGTAGACCTCCTTTCATCGCAGTGTGTGTTTCTAGTGAAACAGTTCCGAGTTTTCCAATTTCAGCTGATGTAGGCATTGTGTTTAATCTTGATGTCTGAACTTCTTTGAACATGTATGGACGGAATGATACCTTTGATGTTTCCCACAGCGTGAAAGATATTCAGTTCGTCTAAGGTACAATCACTGGAATCCACATTATCAAAAGCAAGTTGTTCGAATACAGCTGGATTGTAGGTTAACTGTTCCTGGGCAATCAGAAATAATTCCAGTTTTTGTGCTTCATTGTAGGATTAGCAGAAACCCAGACTTGTTAGAAGACAATCGAGTTCTTTGAGACGTATTTCCTGTGGCGAAGAAGGGAGATACCTGTCAATGTTGGCGAGAAGAAGAATGTGGCCTGACAACTGATGTGCTGGCATAACCACCGTCCTCCTTGATTCCTCAGGTTTATTGCTTTCTTTCAACATATCTTGCTCGAGAAAGGTTTGGAGCGATTGAGGGAGAGAATCTGCATCCTTCAAGAAATTATCTCTTGGCGGGTATGTATTGTAATTGTAGACTGCACTTTGAATATCTTGCCTTATTATCTCAGCAGCTTTCTGGACAATCCTGAGTCGCTCTTCTTTCTCATTCTTTTCCTTGTTACCATACCAGGCGTTAGTTAGCAATTTGTTCCCAGTTTACCTAAAACAAATTATTGGAACCTCAAATCTGTTGGAGCCTGCCATCCCCATACCTCTTCAACAGTTCTGTTCTGATAGTTCTCCACTCAGGTTTCCTCCCAGTAATAACACCCATAATTTAGTTTACAGTGAACTGACAATCACTATTCCCCTCCAGTAAGAAAGTAACCTCTTTCATTGCGTTTGAAACGTAGTCTTCAGACGTGGATGTTGAAGGTTTCTGGTAAAACGGTTTCACAAAAACCAACTGACATTCATCACGATACACAGTCTCCTCTGCAACTAAATCACCTGACGTGGAAAGACGACTCATCAATGCCTCTCCCCACTGATCATGTCTAGCACGAGCAGCATCTAAAGAGGAGCCACTGCTATCTCCGCCTATTCTACTTGCTTTGATGAGTGATAATGTGCCTTTTTTGTCACTGTGGAAACACCAAAACATTGTCCATGTATTGTTTCATCACATACAAAACACCGAGCAGCTACTGTGCGCACTACACAGTCAAAATTTTCATAAATAAATAAAAAATGTTACGAAAAGCCGACACACAAACTTTCTCTGCGCTTGGCGAATTTTTGAAGTGAACTGAAGTAACAAGAGAGTGAGAACACTCGATTCCACCCTCCAGTCCAGTGTCTTAGATCGAGCCAGTGACGGACCTTCGACGTTCATCGTGGAGCTTCCCCACCGTTAACCCTCCTCGGGCGTCAGGTAGCGGCGACCTTGACGGCGTGTCGACTGCAGGCGACAATACAGGGGCCTCAGGAAAACGAAGATGTTGCGTTGAATACACATTTTCATCACATCAGTGCTCGTAAATACTTTCATTTTATCATTCATAACATTATCATAAGAGCTTCAATTATAAGAAGGTGTTCTGTTTCAATTGTAATTACCTTTTTACCAGTGTTCAAGGATTGTTATTTACCTTGCTAATATGTTAGATAAGGTAAAAGTCACAGCCCCTAAAAACACTCATTTCTAGAAGGACATCGAAACTGAGCGCACATCATATAAATGATGTAACTTCTGATTGGCTGAAGAGTAGGTAGCAAATGTGCACATCAAATTTAATGCTCTACAACTTTCTTTCTGACCAATTTTCTGAGGAACGGTCGAATGCGTCACTAGAAGTAAATTTTTCAGAACATTAATGCGGAAAAAATGATTTTTGCTGATTCCCAATTACGTATATCTCGAACACCGCCGGAAATTCGAGGTATGTGTATTGAAACTATTTTATAGCTTATTCAATTATCTATCATATTTTTTTTGGAATATTTTTTCCTAAAGCGCATCGTTTTCGAGATATAAGCGAAAAAAATATGGTACCTTTTCACACCCCCACCCCGCTTTAGATCACACCGCAGGGGGGGAGGGGGGACTTTCTGTATGTTCACCTCCTATCTATCCCTAATTAAGTCCTGAAGTCAAAAATTCTCCCATACTACATGCACTTTACACCCCTCTTTTGAGCACTCATAGACTGGACTATAGGGTTAACCTAGCAGTCTGCAACTTTCACACTTGTCTCCTCTTCTTTCTTTGGAATTGGAATAATTGTACAGGGTGATTCTAAAGTCACTTCCCACTTCAGTGAAATAGTAACGGAATATTAGTTTCTTGCAGGTCACACAACACAATACTTTTCAATAATATAGTGACGAATTTTTTTTTTTTTTTTTTTTTTTTTTTTTTTTTTTTTTTTTGCAGGTACTACCGCGGAATAACGAATTGCTGTTATTTCTGCTCGTCTTGTGGACAGACGTATGAACGCCCCCCCCCCCAGGCTCGCTATCAGGTGGCGATCAGTGATCTCCGTCGCGCTGGTGGCGCTGCAGGTGCAGACCGCCCAGGTCTCAGCGGCCGTGCCGCGTCTGCCAGCAGACTCACATGTGGTGCTGCAGGTGCAGACCGCCCAGGCCAGTGCGACGGTGCCGCGTCTGCCAGCAGACTCACATGTGGGGCTGCAGGTGCAGACCGCCCAGACCAGGGCGGCCGTGCCGCATCTACCAGCAGACTCACATGTGGCGCTGCAGGTCCAGACCGCCCAGGCCAGGGCGGCGGTGCCCCGTCTGCCAGCAGACTCACATGTGCCGCTGCAGGTGCAGACCACCCAGGCCAGGGCGGCCGTGCCGCGTCTGCCAGCAGAGTCACATGTGGGTCTGCAGGTGAAGACCGCCCAGGCCAGGGCGGCCGTGCCGCATTTGCCAGCAGACTCACATGTGGCGCTGCAGGTGAAGACCGCCCAGGCCAGGGCAGCCGTGCCGCGTCTGCCAGCAGACTCACATGTGGCGCTGCAGGTGCAGACCGCCCAGGCCAGGGCGGCCGTGCCGCGTCTGCCAGCAGACTCACATGTGCGGCTGTGGGTGCAGACCGCCCAGGCCAGGGCGGCCGTGCCGCATCTGCCAGCAGACTCACATGTGGGGCTGCAGGTGCAGACCGCCCAGGCCAGGGCGGCCGTGCCGCATCTGCCAGCAGACTCACATGTGGCGCTGCAGGTGCAGACCGCCCAGGCCAGGGCGGCCGTGCCACGTCTGCCAGCAGACTCACATCTGGCGCAGCAGGTGCAGACCACCCAGACCAGGGCGGCCGTGCCGCGTCTGCCAGCAGACTCACATGTGGCGCTGCAGGTGCAGACCGCACAGGCCAGGGCGGCCGTGCCGCGTCTGCCAGCAGACTCACATGTGGCGCAGCAGGTGCAGACTGCCCAGGCCAGGGCGGCCGCGCCGCGACTGCCAGCAGACTCACATGTGGCGCTGCAGGTGCAGACCGCCCAGGCCAGGGCGGCCGTGCCGTGTCTGCCAGCAGACTCACATGTGGGGCTGCAGGTGGAGACCGCCCAGGCCAGGGTGGCTGTGCCGCGTCTGCCAGCAGACTCACATGTGGCGCTGCAGGTACAGACCGTGCAGGCCAGGGCAGCCGTGCCTAATCTGCCAGCAGACTCACATGTGGCGCTGCAGGTGCAGACCGCCCAGGCCAGGGCGGCAGTGCCGCGTCTGACAGCAGACACACATGTGGCACTGTAGGTGCAGACCACTCAGGCCAGGGCAGCCATGCCGCGTCTACCAGCAGACTCACATGTGGCGCTGCAGGTGCAGACCAACCAGGCCAGGGCGGCCGTGCCGCGTCTGCCAGCAGACTCACATGTGGCACTGCAGGTGAAGACCGCCCAGGCCAGGGCGGCCGTGCCGCGTCTGCCAGCAGACTCACATGTGGCGCTGCAGGTGAAGACCGCCCAGGCCAGGCTAGCCGTGCCGCGTCTGCCAGCAGATTCACATGTGGGGCTGAAGGTGCAGACCGCCCAGGCCAGGGCGGACATGCGGCCCTGCCAGCAGACTCACAAATGGCGCTGCAGGTACAGACCGCCCAAGCCAGGGTGGCCGTGCCGTGTCTGCAGGCAGACTCACTTGTGGCACTGCAGGTGCAGACCGCACAGGCCAGGGCAGCCGTGCCATGTCTGCCAGCAGACTAACATGTGGGGCTGCAGGTGAAAACCGCCCAGGCCTGGGCGGCGGTGCCGCGTCTGCCAGCAGACTCCCATGTGGGGCTGCAGGTGCAGACCGCCCAGGCCAGGGCGGCCGTGCTGCGTCTGCCAGCAGAATCATATGTGGCGCTGCAGGTGCAGACCTCCCAGGCAAGGGCGGCCGTGCCGCGTCTGCCAGATGACTCGAATGTGGCGCTGCAGGTGCAGACTGCACAGGCCAGGGCGGCCGTGCCGCGTCTGCCAGCAGACTCACATGTGGGGCTGAAGGTGCTGACTGCACAGGTCAGGGCGGCCGTGCCGCATCTGCCAGCAGACTCACATGTGGCGCTGCAGGTGAAGACCGCCCAGGCCAGGCTAGCCGTGCCGCGTCTGCCAGCAGATTCACATGTGGGGCTGAAGGTGCAGACCGCCCAGGCCAGGGCGGACATGCGGCCCTGCCAGCAGAATCACAAGTGGCGCTGCAGGTACAGACCGCCCAAGCCAGAATGGCCGTGCCGTGTCTGCAGGCAGACTCACTTGTGGCGCTGCAGGTGCAGACCGCACAGGCCAGGGCAGCCGTGCCGTGTCTGCCAGCAGAATCACATGTGGGGCTGCAGGTGAGGACCGCCCAGGCCTGGGCGGCGGTGCCGCGTCTGCCAGCAGACTCACATGTGGGGCTGCAGGTGCAGACCGCCCAGGCCAGGGCGGCCGTGCTGCGTCTGCCACCAGAATCATATGTGGCGCTGCAGGTGCAGACCTCCCAGGCCAGGGCGGCCGTGCCGCGTCTGCCAGATGACTCACATGTGGCGCTGCAGGTGCAGACTGCACAGGCCAGGGCGGCCGTGACGCGTCTGCCAGCAGACTCACATGTGGGGCTGAAGGTGCTGACTGCACAGGTCTGGGCGGCCGTGCCGCGTCTGCCAGCAGACTCACATGTGGCGCTGCAGGTGCAGACCATCCAGGCCAGGTCGGTCGAGCCACGTCTGCCAGCAGACTCACATGTTGGTGCTGCAGGTGCAGACTGATCAGATCAGGGCGGCCGTGCCGCGTCTGCCAGCAGACTAACATGTGGCGCTACAGGTGCAGACCGCGCAGGCCAGGGCGGCCGTGACGCATCTGCCAGCAGACTCACATGTGGCGCTGCAGGTGCAGACCGCCCAGGCCAGGGCGGCCGAGCCGCGTCTGCCAGCAGACTCACATGTGGCGCTGCAGGTGCAGACCGCCCAGGCCAGGGCGGCCGAGCCGCGTCTGCCAGCAGACTCACATGTGGTGCTGCAGGTGCAGACCGCCCAGACAATGGCGGCCGTGCCGCGTCTGCCAGCAGACTCACATGTGGCGTTGCACGTGCAGAACGTGCAGGCCAGGCGGCCGTGTCGCATCTGTCAGCAAACCCACATGTGGCGCTGCAGGTGCAGACCGCCCAGGCCAGGGAGGCCGTGCCACGTCTGCCAGCAGACTCACATGTGGCGCTGCAGGTGCAGACCGCCCAGCCCAGCGCGGCCGTGCTGCATCTGCCAGAAGACTCACATGTGGCGCCGCAGGTACTGACCGCGCAGGCCAGGGCGGCCGTGCCGCGTCTGCCAGCAGACTCACATGTGGCGCTGCAGGTGCAGACTGCCAAGGCCAGGGCGGCCGTGCCGCGTCTGCCAGCAGACTCACATGTGGCGCTGCAGGTGCAGACCGCTCAGGCCAGGGCGGCCGTGCCGCGTCTGCCAGCAGACTCACATATGGCGCTGCAGGTGCAGACCGCACAGGCCAGGGCGGCCGTGCCGTGTCTGCCAGCAGACTTACATGTGGGGCTGCAGGTGAGGACCGCCAAGGCCAGGGCGGTCGTGCCGCATCTGCCAGCAGACTCACATGTGGGGCTGCAGGTGCAGACCGCCCATGCCAGGGTGGCCGTGCCGCGTCTGCCATCAGACTCACATGTGGGGCTGCAGGTGCAGACCGCACAGGCCAGGGCGGCCGTGCCGCGTCTGCCAGCAGAGTCACATGTGGGGCTGCAGGTCAGACCGCCCAGGCCAGGGCGGCCGTGTCGCATCTGCCAGCAGACTCACATGTGGCGCTGCAGGTGCAGACCGCCCAGACCAGGGCGGCCGTGCCGCGTCTGCCAGCAGACTCACATGTGGGGATGCAGGTTCAGACCGCACAGGCCAGTGCGGCCGTGTCGCGTCTGCCAGCTAACTCACATGTGGGGCTGCAGGTGCAGACCACCCAGGCCAGGACGGCCGTGCCTCGTCAGCAAGCAGACTCACATTTGGCGCTGCAGGTGCAGACCGCCCAGGCCAGGGCAGTCGTGCCGCGTCTGCCGGCAGACTCAGATGTGGCTTTGCAGGTGCAGACCGCCCAGGCTAGGGCAGCCGTGCCGCGTCTGCCTGCAGACTCAGATGTGGCGCTGCAGGTGCAGACCACCAAGGCCAGGGCGGCCGTGCCGCGTCTGCCAGCTGCCTCACATGTGGCGCTGCAGGTGAAGACCGCCCAGGCCAGGGCGGCCGTGCCGCGTCTGCCAGCAGACACACATGTGACGCTGCAGGCGCAGACCGCCCAGGCCAGGGCTGCCGTGCCGCATCTGCCAGCAGAATAACATGTGGCGCTGCAGGTGCAGACCGCCCGGGCAAGGGCGGGCGTGCCACTTCTGCCAGCTAACTCACATGTGGTGCTGCAGGTGCAGACCGCTTAGGCCAGGACGGCCGTGCCGCGTCTGCAAGCAGACTCACATTTGGCGCTGCAGGTGCAGACCGCCCAGGCCAGGGCGGTCGTGCCGCATCTGCCAGCAGACCCAGATGTGGCTTTGCAGGTGAAGACCGCCCAGGCTAGGGCAGCCGTGCCGCGTCTGCCTGCAGACTCACATGTGGCGCTGCAGGTGCAGACCGCCCAGGTCAGGGCGGCCGTGCCGCGTCTGCCACCAGACTCACATGTGGCGCTGCAGGTGCAGACCGCCCAGGCCAGGGAGACCGTGCCGCGTCTTCCAGCAGACACACGTGTTGCGCTGCAGGTGCAGACCGCCCAGGCCAGGGCAGCCGTGCCGCGTCTGCCAGCAGACTCAGATGTGGCGCTGCAGGTGCAGACCGCCCAGGCCAGGGAGACCGTGCCGCGTCTTCCAGCAGACACACGTGTTGCGCTGCAGGTGCAGACCGCCCAGGCCAGGGCAGCCGTGCCGCGTCTGCCAGCAGACTCAGATGTGGCGCTGCAGGTGCAGACGACCCAGGCCAGGGCGATCGTGCCGCGTCTGCCAGCAGACTCACATGAGGCGTTTGCAGGTGCAGACCGCCCAGGCCAGTGCAGCCATGCCGCGTCTGCCTGCAGACTCACATGTGGCGCTGCAGGTGCAGACCGCCCAGGTCAGGGCGGCCGTGCCGCGTCTGCCACCAGACTCACATGTGGCGCTGCAGGTGCAGACCGCCCAGGCCAGGGAGACCGTGCCGCGTCTTCCAGCAGACACACGTGTTGCGCTGCAGGTGCAGACCGCCCAGGCCAGGGCAGCCGTGCCGCGTCTGCCAGCAGACTCAGATGTGGCGCTGCAGGTGCAGACGACCCAGGCCAGGGCGATCGTGCCGCGTCTGCCAGCAGACTCACATGAGGCGTTTGCAGGTGCAGACCGCCCAGGCCAGTGCAGCCATGCCGCGTCTGCCAGCAGACTCAGATGTGGCGCTGCAGGTGCAGAACACCCAGGCCAGGGCGGCCGTGCCGCGTCTGCCAGCTGACTCACATGTGGGGCTGCAGGTGCAGACCGCCGAGGCCAGGGCGGATGTGACGCGTCTGCCAGCAGACACACATGTGACGCTGCAGGTGCAGACCGCCCAGGCCAGGACTGCCTTGCCGCATCTGCCAGCAAACTTACATGTGGCGATGCAGGTGCAGACCGCCCGGGCCAGGGCTGGCGTGCCACGTCTGCCAGCTAACTCACATGTGGGGCTGCAGGTGCAGACCTCCCAGGCCAGGGCAGCCGTGCCGCGTCTGCCAGCAGACTCACATGTGGGGCTTCAGGTTCAGACCGCCCAGGCCAGGGCGGTCGTGCGGCGTCTGCCAGCAGACGCACATGTGGCGGTGCAGCTGCAGACTGCCCAAGCCAGGACGGCTGTGCCGCGTCAGCCAGCAGACTCACATGTGGCACTGCAGGTTCAGACCGCAAAGACCAGTGCGGCCGAGCCGCGTCTGCCAGCAGACTCACATGTGGCGCTGCAGGTGCACACCGCACAGGCCAGGGCGGCCGTGCCGCGTCTGCCAGCAGACTCACATGTGGCGCTGCAGGTGCAGACCGCCTAGCCCAGGGCGGCCGTGCCGCGTCTGACATCAGACTCACATATGGCGCTGCAGGTGCAGACCGCCCAGGCCAGGGTGGACGTGCCGCGTCTGCCATTAGATTCACATGTGGCGCTGCAGGTGCAGACCGCCCAGACCAGGGCGGCCGTGCCACGTCTGCCAGCAGACTCACATGTAGCGATGCAGGTGCAGAGCGCCAAGGCCAGGGCGGAGGTGCTGCGTCTGCCAGCAGACTCACATGTGGCGCTGCAGGTGCAGACCGCCCAGGCTAGGCTGGCCATGCCGCGTCTGCCAGCAGACTCACATGTGGGGCTGCAGGTGCAGACCGCCCAGACCAGAGAGGCCGTGTTGCGTCTGCCAGCAGACTCTGATGTGGCGCTGCAGGTGCAGACAACACAGGCCAGGGCGGCCGTGCCGCGTCTGCCAGCAGACTCACATGTGGCACTGCAGGAGCAGACCGCCCAGGCCATGGCGGCCGTGCCCCGGTTGCCAGCAGAATCACATGTGGCACTGCAGGTGCAGACCGCCCAGGCCAGGACGGCCGTGCGGCGTCTGCCAGCAGACGCTCATGTGGGGCTGCAGGTGCAGACCGCCCAGGCCAGAGAGGTGGTGCTGCGTCTGCCAACAGACGCACTTGTGGGCTGCAGGTGCAGACCGCCAAGGCCAGGGCGGCCGTGGCGCGTCTGCCAGCAGACTCAGATGTGGCGCTGCAGTAGCAGAACGCCCAGGCCAGGGCCGCCGTGCTGCGTCTGCCAGTAGACACACATGTGGCGCTGCAGGTGCAGACCGCCCAGGCCAGGGCGGCCGTGCCGCGACTGCCTGCAGAATCTCATGTGGGGCTGCAGGTGCAGACCGCCTACTCCAGGGCGGCAGTGCCGCGTCTGCCAGCAGATTTAGATGTGGCGCTGCAGGTGCAGACTGCCTAAGCCAGGGTGGCCGTGCTGCGTCTGCCAGCAGACACACATGTGGCGCTGCAGGTGCAGACCGCCCACGCCAAGGCGGCCGTGCCGCCTGTTCCAGCAGACTCAGAAGTGGCTTTGCAGGTGCAGACCGCCTGGCTAGGGCGGCCGTGCCGCGTCTGCCAGCAGACTCACATGTGGCGCTTAAGAAGCAGATCGCCCAGGCCAGGGCGGCCGTGCCGCTTCTTCCAGCAGACTCAGATGTGGCGCTGCAGGTGCAGACCACTCAGGACAGGGTGGCCATGCCGCGTCTGCCAGCAGACACACATGTGGCGCTGCAGTTGCAGACCGCCCAGGCCAGGCCGGCCGTGCCGCGTCTGCCAGCAGACTCAGATGTGACGCTGCAGGTGCAGACCACCCAGGCCAGGGCAGCCGTGCCGCGTCTGCCAGCAGACTCAGACGTTGCATTTGCAGGTGCAGACCGCCCAGGCCAGGGCGGTCCTGCCAAATCTGCCAGCAGACTCACATGTGTGGCTGCAGGTGCAGACCGCCCAGACCAGGGCGGCTGTGCCGCGTCTGCCAGCAGACTCACATGTGGCGCTGCAGGTGCAGACCGCCTAGGCCAGGGTGGCCGTGCCGCGTCTGCCAGCAGACACACATGTGGCGCTGCAGGTGCAGACCGCCAAGACCAGGGCGGCGGTGCCGCGTCTGCCAGCAGACTCACATGTGGAGCTGCAGGTGCAGACCGCGCAGGACAGGGCGGCCATGCTGCTTCTGCCAGGAGACTCAGATGTGGTTTTGCAGGTGCAGACTGCCCGGTTAGGGCGGCCGTGCCGCGTCTGCCAGCAGACTCACATGTGGGGCTGCAGGTGCAGACCGCCTACTCCAGGGCAGCGGTGCCGTGTCTGCCAGCAAATTTAGATGTGGCGCTGCAGGTGCAGACCGCCTAAGCCAGGGTGGCCGTGTTGCGTCTGCCAGCAGACACACATGTGTCGCTGCAGGTGCAGACCGCCCAGGCCAAGGCGGCCGTGCCGCGTCTGCCAGCAGACTCAGATGTGGTTTTGCAGGTGCAGACTGCCCGGTTAGGGCGGCCGTGCCGCGTCTGCCAGCAGACTCACATGTGGCGCTGCAGGTGCAGATCGCCCAGGCCAGGGCGGCCGTGCCGCGTCTTCCAGCAAACTCAGATGTGGCGCTGCAGGTGCAGACCGCTCAGGACAGGGCGGCCGTGCCGCGTCTGCCAGCAGACAAACATGTGGCGCTGCAGGTGCAGACCGCCCAGGCCAGGCCGGCCGTGCCGCGTCGGCCAGTAGACTCAGATGTGACGGTGCAGGTGCAGACCACCCAGGCCAGGGCAGCCGTGCCGCGTCTGCCAGCAGACTCAGATGTGGCATTTGCAGGTGCAGACCGCCCAGGCCAGGGCGGTCCTGCCACGTCTGCCAGCAGACTCACATATGGTGCTGCAGGTGCAGACCGCCCAGACCAGGGCGGCTGTGCCGCGTCTGCCAGCAGACTCACATTCGGCGCTGCAGGTGCAGACCGCCTAGGCCAGGGTGGCCGTGCCGCGTCTGCCAGCAGACTCACATGTGGAGCTGCAGGTGCAGACCGCGCAGGACAGGGCGGCCATGCCGCTTCTGCCAGCAGACTCACATGTGGAGCTGCAGGTGCAGACCGCGCAGGACAGGGCGGCCGTGCCGCGTCTGCCAGCAGCCTCACATGTGGTGCTGCAGGTGGAGACCGCCTAGGCCAGGGCGGCCATGCCGCGTCGGCCAGCAGACCCAGATGTGGCGCTGCAGGTGCAGACCGCCCAAGCCAGGGTGGCCGTGCTGCGTCTGCCAGCAGACACACATGTGGCGCTGCAGGTGCAGACCGCCCAGGCCAAGGCGGCAGTGCCGCGTCTGCCACCAGACTCAGATGTGGCTTTGCAGTTGCAGACTGCCCAGGCTAGGGCGGCCGTGCCGCGTCTGCCTGCTGACTCACATGTGGCGCTGCAGGTGCAGATCGCCCAGGCCAGGGCGGCCTTGCCGCGTCTTCCAGCAGACTCAGATGTGGCGCTGCAGGTGCAGACCGCCAAGAACAGGGTGGCTGTGCCGCGTCTGCCAGCAGACACATATGTGGCGTTGCAGGTGCAGGCCGCCCAGGCCAGAGTGGCCGTGCCACGTCTGCCAGCAGACTCAGATGTGGCGCTGCAGGTACAGACCACCCAGGCCAAGGCCGCCGTGCCTCGTTTGCCAGTAGACACACATGTGGCGCTGCAGGTGCAGACCGCCCAGGCCAGGGCGGTCCTGCCACGTCTGCCAGCAGACTCAGATGTGACATTTGCAGGTGCAGACCGCCCAGGCCAGGGCGGTCCTGCCAAGTCTGCCAGCAGACTCACATGTGTTGCTGCAGGTGCAGACCGCCCAGACCAGGGCGGCTGTGCCGCGTCTGCCAGCAGACTCACATGTGGCGCTGCAGGTGCAGACCGCCTAGGCCAGGGTGGCCGTGCCGCGTCTGCCAGCAGACTCACATGTGGCGCTGCAGGTGCAGACCGCCAAGACCAGGGCGGCGGTGCCGCGTCTGCCAGCTAACTCACATGTGGGGCTGCAGGTGCAGACCGCCCAGGCCAGGACGGCCGTGTCGCGTCTGCAAGCAGATTCACATTTGGCGCTGCAGGTGCTGACCGCCCAAGCCAGGGCGGTCGTGCCGTGTCTGTCAGCAGACTCAGATGTGGCTTTGCAAGTGCAGACCGCCCAGGCCAGGGCAGCCGTGCCACGTCTGCCAGCAGACTCACATGTGGGGCTGCAGGTTCAGACCGCCCAGGCCAGGGCGGTCGTGCGGCGTCTGCCAGCAGACGCACATGTGGCGGGGCAGCTGTGGACTGCCCAATACAGGGCGGCCGTGCCGCGTCTGCCAGCAGACTCATATGTGGCGCTGCAGGTTCAGACCGCAAAGACCAGTGCGGCCGAGCCGCGTCTTCCAGCGGACTCACATGTGGCGCTTCAGGTGCACAATGCCCAGGCCAGGGCGGCCGTGCCGCGTCTGCCATCAGACTCACATATGGCGCTGTAGGTGCACACCGAACCAGGCCAGGGCGGCCGTGCCGCGTCTGCCAGCAGACTCACATGTGGCACTGCAGGTGCGGATCGCCAAGACCAGGGCGGCCGTGCCGCTTCTGCCAGCTGACTCACATGTAGCGGTGCAGGTGCAGAGCGCCAAGGCCAGGGCGGACGTGCCGCATCTGCCAGCAGACTCACATGTGGGACTGCAAGTGCAGACCGCCCAGACCAGAGAGGCCGTGCTGCGTCTGCCAGCAGACTCAGATGTGGCGCTGCAGGTGCAGACCGCCCAGGCCAGGGTGGCTGTGCCACGTCTGCCAGCAGAATCACATGTGGTGCTGCAGGTGCAGACCACACAGGCCAGGGCGGCCGTGCCGCATCTGCCAGCAGACTCACAGGTGGCACTGCAGATGCAGACTGCCCAGGCCATGGCGGCCGTGCCGCGTCTGCCAGCAGACTCAGATGTGGCTTTGCAGGTGCAGACCGCCCAGGCTAGGGTGGCCGTGCCGCGACTGCCTGCAGACTCACATGTGGCGCTGCAGGTGCAGATCGCCCATGCCAGGGCGGCCGTGCCGCGTCTTCCAGCAGACTCAGATGTGGCGCTGCAGGTGCAGACCGCCCAGGACAGGGCGGCCGTGCCGCGTCTGCCAGCGGACACACATGAGGTGCTGCAGGTGCAGACCGCCCAGGCAAGGGCGGCCGAGCCGCGTCTGCCAGCAGACTCTCATGTGGCGCTGCAGGTGCACACCACCCAGGCCAGGGCAGCCGTGCCGCGTCTGCCAGCAGACTCAGATGTGGCGTTTGCAGGTGCAGACCGCCCAGGCCAGGGCGGCCGTGCCGCATCTGCCAGCAGACTCACATGTGGGGCTGCAGGTGCAGACCGCCCAGGCCAGGGCAGCCGTGCCACGTCTTCCAGCAGACTCAGATGTGGCACTGCAGGTGCAGACCGCCCAGGCCAGGGCGACCGTGCCGCGTCTGCCAGCAGACACACATGTGGCACTGCAGGTGCAGACCGCTCAGGCCAGTGCGGCCGTGCCGCGTCTCCCAGCAGACTCACATGTGGTGCTGCAGGTGCAGACCACCCAGGCTAGGGCGGACGTGCCGCGTCTGCCAGCAGACTCACATGTGGCGTTTGCAGGTGCAGAATGCCCAGGCCAGGGGGGCCGTGCCACGTCTCCCAGCAGACTCACATGTGGCGCTGCAGGTGCCGACCGCCCAGGCCAGGGCTGCTGTGCCGCGTCTGCCAGCAGAATTACATGTGGCGCTGCAGGTGCAGACCGCCCGAACCAGGGCGGTCGTGCCGCGTCTCCCAGCTAACTCACATGTGGGGCTGCAGGTGCAGACCGCCCAGGCCAGGGCGGCCGTGCCGCGTCTGCCAGCAGACTCACATGTGGCGCTGCAGATGCAGACCGCCCAGGCCAGGGCGGCCGTGCCGCATCTGCCAGCAGACTCAAATGTGGCGGTGCAGGTGCAGAGTCCCCTGGCCAGGGCATACGTGCCGCATCTACCAGCAGACTCACTTGTGGCGCTGCATGTGCAGACCGCCCAGGCCAGGGCGGCCGTGCCGCGTCTGCCAGCAGACACACATGTGGGGCTGCAGGTGCAGACCGCCCAGGCCAGAGAGGCCGTGCTGCGTCTTCCAGCAGACTCAGATGTGGCGCTGCACGTGCAGACCGCCCAGGCAAGGGCGGCCGTGCTGCGTCTGCCATCAGACTCACATGTGGCGCTGCAGGTGCAGACCGCCAGGCCACGGCGGCCGTGACGCGTCTGCCAGCAGACTCAGATGTGGCGCTGCAGGTGCAGACCACCCAGGCCAGGGCAGCCGTGCCGCGTCTGCCTGCAGACTCAGATGTGGCGTTTGCAGGTGCAGACCGCCCAGGCCAAGGCGGCCGTGCCGCATCTGCCAGCAGACTCACATGTGGGGCTGCAGGTGCAGACCGCCCAGGCCAGTGCAGTCGTGCCGCGTCTTCCAGCAGATTCAGATGTGGCACTTCAGGTGCAGACCGCCCAGGCCAGGGCTGCCGAGCCGCGTCTGCCAGCAGACTTACATGTGGCCCTGCAGGTGCAGACCGCCCGAACCAGGGCGGTCGTGCCGCGTCTGCCAGCTAACTCACATGTGGGGCTGCAGGTGCAGACCGCCCAGGCCAGGGCGGCCGTGCCGTGTGTGCCAGCAGACTCACATGTGGCATTGCATGTGCAGACCGCCCAGGCGAGGGCGGCTGAGCCACGTCTGCCAGCAGACTCACATGTGTTGCTGCAGGTGCAGACCGCCCAGGCCATGGCGGCCGCGTGCCGCGTCTGCCAGTAGACTCACATGTCGCGCTGCAGGTGCAGACCGCCCAGGCAAGGGCGGCCGAGCTGCGTCTGCCAGCAGACTCACATGTGGCGCTGCAGGTGCAGACCGCCGAGACCAAGGCGGCTGTGCCGCGTCTGCCAGCAGACCGAGATATGGCGCTGCAGGTGCAGACAGCCGAAGCCAGGGCGGCCGTGCCGCGTCTGCCAGCAGACACACATGTGGTGCTGCAGGTGCAGACCGCCCAGGCAAGGGCGGCCGTGCCGCGTCTGCCAGCAGACCCAGATGTGGCGTTGCAGGTGCAGACCGCCCAGGCCAGTGCGGCTGTGCCGCGTCTGCCAGCAGACTCACATGTGGTGCTGCAGGTTCAGATCGCAAAGACCATTGCGGCCGTGCCGCGTCTGCCAGCAGACTCAAAGGTGGCGCTGCAGGTGCAGACCGCCCAGTCCAGGGAGGCCGTGCCACGTCTGCCAGCAGACTCACATGTGGGGCTGCAGGTGCAGATAGCCCAGGCCAGGGCGGCCGTGCCGCGTCTGCTAGCAGACTCACATGTGAAACTGCAGGTGCAGACCGCCCAGGCAAGGGCGGCCGTGCCGCGTCTGCCAGCAGACTCCCATGTGGGGCTGCAGGTGCAGACCGCCCAGGCCAGGGTGGCCGTGCCATGTCTGTCAGCAGACTCACATGTGGCGCTGCAGGTACAGCCCGCCCAGGCCAGGGCGCCCTTGCCGCATCTGCCAGCAGATTCACATGTGGGTCTGCAGGTGCAGACCGCCCAGGCCAGGACGGCCGTGCCACGTCTGCCAGCAGATTCACATGTGGTGCTGCAGGTGCAGACCCACACACGCCACGGCGGCCGTGCCGCGTCTGCAAACAGACTCACATGTGGCACTGCAGCTGCAGACCGCCCAGGCCAGGGGGGCCGTGCGGCGTCTGTCAGCAGACGCACATGTGGCGGTGCAAGTGCAGACTGCCCAGGCCAGGGCGGCCGTGCCACGTCTGCCAGCAGACTCACATGTGGCACTGCGGGTACAGTCCGCAAAGACCAGTGCGGCCGTGCCGCGTCTGTCAGCAGACTCACGAGTGGCGCTGAGGTGCAGACCTCCAAGGCCAGGGCGGCTTTGCCACATCTGTCAGCAGACTCACATGTGGCACTGCATGTGCAGACCGCCCAGGCGAGGGCGGCCGAGCCACGTCTGCCAGCAGACTCACATGTGTTGCTGCAGGTGCAGACCGCCCAGGCCAGGGCGGCCGTGCCGCGTCTGCCATCAGACTCACATGTAGCGCTGCAGGTGCAGACCGCCGAAGCCAGGCCGGCTGTGATGCGTCTGCCAGCAGACTCACATGTGGCGCTGCAGGTGCAGACCGCCGAGACCAGGGTGGCCGTGCCGCGTCTGCCAGCAGACTCACATGTGGCGGTGCAGGTGCAGAGCGCCCAGGCCGGGGCATACGTGCCGCATCTGCCAGCAGACTCACTTGTGGCGCTGCAGGTGCAGACCGCCCAGGCCAGGGCGGCCGTGCCGCGTCTGCCAGCAGACTCACATGTGGGGCTGCAGGTGCAGACCGCCCAGGCCAGAGAGGCCGTGCTGCGTCTTCCAGCAGACTCAGATGTGGCGCTGCACGTGCAGACCGCCCAGGCAAGTGCAGCCGTGCCGCGTCTGCCAGCAGACTCACATGTGGCGCTGCAGGTGCAGACCGTCCAGGCCAGGGCGGCCGTGCCGCATCTGCCCGCAGACTCACATGTGGCGCTGCAGGTGCAGACCGCCCAATCCAGGGCGGCGGTGCCGCATCTGCCAGCAGACTCACATTTGGCGCTGCAGGTGCAGACCGCCCAGACCAGGGCGGACGTGCCGCGTCTTCCAGCAGACTCACATGTGGCGGTGCAGGTGCAGAGCGCCCAGGCCAGGGCGGACGTGCCGCTTCTGCCAGCAGACTCACATGTGGGGCTGCAGGTGCAGACTGCCCAGGCCAGAGTGGCCGTGCAGCTGGCAGACGTGGCACGGCCGCCCTGGCCTGGGCGGTCAGCACCTGCAGCGCCACATGTGAGTCTGCTGGCAGACGCGACAGAGCCGACTTGGCCTGAGCGGTCTGCACCTGCAGCGTTACATGTGTCTGCAAGCAGAAGCGGCATGGCCGCCCGGGCCTGGGCGGTCTGCACCTGCACCCCCACATGTGAGTCTACTGGAAGACGCGGCACGGCTGCCCTGGCCTGGGCGGTCTGCACCTGCAGCCCAACATGTGAGTCTGCTGGCAGACGCGGCACGGCCGCCCTGGCCTGGGCGGTCTGCACAAGCAGCCCCACATGTCAGTCTGCTGGCAGACGCGGCACGGCCGCCCTGGCCTGGGCGGTCTGCACCTGCAGCGCCACATGTGGGTCTGCTGACAGATACGGCACGGCCGCCCTGGCCTGGGCGGGCTCCACCTGCAGCGCCACATGTGTGTCTGCTGGCAGACGCGGCACGGCCCCCTGGCCTGGGCAATCTGCACCTGCAGCCCCATATGGGAGTCTGCTGGCTGACGCGGCACGCCCGCCCTTGCCTGGGCGGTCCGCACCTGCAGCGCCACATCTGAGTCTGCTGGCAGACGCAGAACGGCCTCTCTGGCCTTGGCGGTCTGCACCTGCAGCCCCACATGTGAGTCTGCTGGCAGACGCGGCACGGCCGCGCTGGCCTTTGTGGTCTGCACCTGCAGCGCCATATGTGAGACTGCTGGCAGACGCGGCACGTCCGCCCTGGCCTAGGCGCTCTGCACCTGCACCGCCACATGTGAGTCTGCTGGCAGAGGCGGCACGGCCGCCCTGGCCTGGGCGGTCTGCTCCTCCAGTGCCACATGTGAGTCTGCTGGCAGACGCAGCACGGCCGCCCTGGCCTGGGCGGTCTGCACCTGCAGTGCCACATGTGAGTGTGATGGCAGACGCGGCACGGCCGCCCTGGCCTGGGCAGTCTGCACCTGCAGCTTCACATGTGAGTCTGCTGGCAGACGCAACACGGCCGCCCTGGCCTGGGCGGTGTACACCTGCAGCGCCACATGTGAGTCAGCTGGCAGACGTGCTCGGCCGCCCTGGCCTGGGCAGTCTTCACCTGCACCGCCACATGTGTGTCTGCTGGCAGACACCGCACGGCCGCCCTGGCCTGGGCGGTCTGCACCTGCACCCCCACATGTGAGTCTACTGGAAGACGCGGCACGGCCGCCCTTGCCTTGGTGGTCTGCACCTGCAGCGCCACATCTGTGTCTGCGGAAGACGCAGCACGGCCGCCCTGGCCTGGGCGGTCTGCACCTGCAGCACCACATGTGATTCTGCTTTCAGACGTGGCACAGCCGCCCTGGCTTGGGTGGTCTGCAGCTACAGCCCCACATGTGAGTCTGCTGGCAGATGCGGCACGGCCGCCCTGGCCTGGGCGGTCTGCACCAGCAGCCCCACATGTCAGTCTGCTGGCAGACGCGGCACGGTCGCCATGGCCTGGGCGGTCTGCACCTGCAGTGCCATATGTGAGTCTGCTGGCAGATGCGGCACGGCCGCCCTGGCCTGGGTGGGCGGCACCTGCAGCGCCACATGTGTGGCTGTTGGCAGACGCGGCAAGGCCACCCTGGCCTGGGCAATCTGCACCTGCAGCCCCACATGGGAGTCTGCTGGCTGACACGGCACGCCCGCCCTTGCCTGGGCGGTCCGCACCTCCAGCACCACATTTGAGTCTGCTGGCAGACGCAGCACGGCCTCTCTGGCCTTCGCGGTCTGCACCTGCAGCCCCACATGTGAGTCTGCTGGCAGACGTGGTACGGCCGCGCTGGCCTTGGCGGTCTGCACCTGCAGCGCCACATGTGAGACTGCTGGCAGACGCGGCACGTCCGCCCTGGCCTAGGCGCTCTGCACCTGCACCGCCACATGTGAGTCTGCTGGCAGAGGCGGCACGGCCGCCCTGGTCTGGGTGGTCTGCACCTGCAGTGCCACATGTGAGTCTGATGGCAGACGCAGCACGGCCGCCCTGGCCTGGGCGGTCTGCACCTTCAGTGCCACATGTGAGTGTGATGGCAGACGCGGCACGGCCGCCCTGGCCTGGGCGGTCTGCACCTGCAGCGTCACATGTGAGTCTGCTGGCAGACGCTACACGGCCGCCCTTGCGTAGGCGGTGTGCACTTGCAGCGCCACATGTGAGTCTGCTGGCAGACGTGCTCGGCTGCCCTGGCCTGGGCAGTCTTCACCTGCACCGCCACATGTGCGTCTGCTGGCAGACACCGCACGGCCGCCCTGGCCTGGGCGGTCTGCACCTGCAGCCCAACATGAGAGTCTGCTGGCAGTCGTGGCATGGCTGCCCTGGCTTGGGCGGTCTGCACCTGCAGGCCACATGTGTGTCTACTGGCAGACGCGGCACGGTGGCCCTGGCCTGGGCGGTCTGCACCTGCAGCGCCACATCTGAGTCTGCTGGCAGACGCAGCACGGCCGCCCTATCCTGGGCGGTCTGCACCTGCAGCCCCACATGTGAGTTTGCTGGCAGACGCAGCACGGCCTCTCTGGCCTGGGCGGTCTGCACCTGCAGCGCCACATGTGTGTCTGCTGGCAGACGAGGCACGGCCGCCCTTGCCTGGGCGCTCTGCACCTGCAGCGCCACATCTGAGTCTGCTGGCAGACGCAGCACGGCATCTCTCGCCTGGGCGGTCTGCACCTGCAGCCCCACATGTGAGTCTGCTGACAGACGCGGCACGCCCGCCCTGGCCAGGGCGGTCTGCACCTGCAGTTTCACATGTGAGTCTGCTGGCAGACGCGGCACAGCCGCCCTGGCCTGGGTTGTCTGCACCTGCAGCCCCAGATGTGAGTCTGCTGGCAGACGCGGCACGGACACCCTGGACTGGGCGGTCTGCACCTGCATCGCCACATGTGGGGCTGCAGGTGCAGACGGCCCAGGCCAGGGCGGCCGTGCAGCGTCTTCCAGCAGGCTCACATGTGACGCTGCAGGTGCAGACCGCCAAGGCCAGGGCTGCCGTGCCGCGTCTGCCAGCAGATTTACATGTGGCGCTGCAGGTGCAGACCGCCCTGGCCAGGGCGGGCGTGCCGCGTCTACCAGCTTACTCACATGTCGGGCTGCAGGTGCAGACCGCCCAGGCCAGGGCGGCCGTGCTGCATCTGCCAGCAGACTCACATGTGGCGCTGCAGGTGCAGACCGCACAGGCCAGGGCGGCCGTGTCGCGTATGCCAGCAGACTCAGATGTGGCTTTGCAGGTGAAGACCGCCCAGGCTAGGGCGGACGTGCCGCGTCTGCCTGCAGACTCACATGTGGCGCTGCAGGTGCAGACCGCCCAGGCCAGGGCAGCCATGCCGCGTCTTCCAGCAGACTCAGATGTGGCACTGCAGGTGCAGACCGCCCAGGCCAGGGCGACCGTGCCGCGTCTGCCAGCAGACACACATGTGGCGCTGCAGGTGCAGTCCGCCCGTGCCAGGGCGGCCATGCCGCGTCAGCCAGCAGACTCATATGTGGCGCTGCAGGTGCAGACCACCCAGGCCAGGGTGTCCGTGCCGCGTCTGCCAGTAGACTCACTTGTAGCGTTTGCAGGTGCAGACCGCCCAGGCCAGGGCGGCCTTGCCGCGTCTGCCAGCAGACTCACATGTGGGGCTGCAGGTGCAGACCGCCCAGGCCAGGGCAGCCGTGCGACGTCTGCCAGGAGACACACATGTGGGGCTGTAGGTGCAGACTGCCAAGGCAAGGGCGACCGTGCCGCGTCTGCTTGCAGACACATGCGGCGCTGCAGGTGCAGACCGTTCAGACCAGTGCGGAGGTGCCGCGTATTACAGCAGACTCACAAGTGGCGCTGCAGGTGCTGACTGCCCAGGCCAGGGCGGCCATGCCACGTCTGCCAGCTGACTCACATGTGGCGCTACAGGTGCAGACCGCCCAGGCCAGGGCGGCCGTGCGGCTTCTGCCAGCAGACTCACATGTGGTGCTGCAGGTGCAGACCGCCCAGGCCAGGCCTTCTGTGCTGCATCTGCTAGCAGACTTACATGTGGCGCTGCAGGTTCAGACCACCCAGGCCAGGGCTGCCGTGCCGCGTCTGCCAGCAGACTCACATGTGGCGCTGCAGGTGCAGACCACAGAGACCAGGGCGGCCGCGCCGCGTCTGCCAGCAGACATACATGTGGCACTGCAGGTGCAGACCGCCCAGGCCAGGGCAGCCGTGCCGCGTCTTCCAGCAGACTCAGATGTGGCGCTGCAGGTGCAGACCGCCCAGGCCAGGGCGACCGTGCTGCGTCTGCCAGCAGACACAAATGTGGCGCTGCAGGTGCAGACCGCCCAGGCCAGAGCGGCCGTGCCGCGTCTGCCAGCATACGCAGATGTGGCGCTGCAGGTGCAGACCACCCAGGCCAGGGCGGCCGTGCCGCGTCTGCCAGCAGACTCACATGTGGCGCTGCAGGTGCAGACCGCCCAGGCCAGGGCAGCCGTGCCGCGTCTTCCAGCAGTCTCAGATGTGGGGCTGCAGGTGCAGACTGCCCAGGCAAGGGCGACCGTGCCGCGTCTGCTTGTAGACACATGAGGCGCTGCAGGTGCAGACCGTTCAGGCCAGGCCGGCCGTGCCGCGTCTGCCAGCAGACTCACAAGTGGCGCTGCATGTGCTGACTGCCCAGGCCAGGGCGGCCGTGCCACGTCTGCCAGCTGACTCACATGTGGCGCTGGAGGTGCAGACCGCCCAGGCCAGGACGGCCGTGCCGCGTCTGCCAGCAGACTTACATGTGGCGCTGCAGGTGCAGATCTCCCGGGCCACGGCGGGCGTGACGCATCTGCCAGCTAACTCACATGTGGGGATGCAGGTGCAGACCGCCCAGGCCAGGGCGGCCGTGCCGCGTCTGCCAGCAGACTCACATGTGGCGCTGCAGGTGCAGACCGCCCAGGCCAGGGCGGCCGTGCCGCGTCTGCCAGCAGACTCACATGTGGCGCTGCAGGTGCAGACCGCCCAGGCCAGGGCGGCCGTGCCGCGTCTGCCAGCAGACTCACATGTGGCGCTGCAGGTGCAGACCACAGAGGCCAGGGCTGCCGTGCCGCGTCTGCCAGCAGAATCACATGTGGCACTGCAGGTGCAGACCGCCCAGGCCATGGCCGCCATGCCGCGTCTGCCAGCAGACTCACATGTGGTGCTGCAGGTGCAGACGGCCCAGGCCAGAGCGGCCGTGCGGCGTCTGCCAGCAGATGCACATGTGGCCGTGCAGGTGCAGACTGCCCAGACCAGGGTGGCCGTGCCGCGTCTGCCAGCAGTCTAACATGTAGCGCTGCAGGTGCAGACGCACAGGCCAGGGCGGCCGAGCCACGTCTGCCAGCAGACTCACATGTGTGGCTGCAGGTGCAGACCGAACAGGCCAGGGTGGCCGCGAGCCGCGTCTGCCAGCAGACTCACATGTCGCGCTGCAGGTGCACACCGCCCAGTCCAGGGCGACCGTGCAGCGTCTGCCAGCAGGATCACATGTGGCGCTGCAGGTGCAGACCGCCTAGGTCAGGGCGGCCGTGCCGCGTCTGCCATCAGATTCACATGTGGCGCTGCAGGTGCAGACCGCCTAGACCAGGGCGGCCGTGCTGCGTCTGCCAGCAGACTCACATGTGGCGCTGCAGGTGCAGACCGCCCAGACCAGGGCGGCCGTGCCGCGTCTGCCAGCACACTCACATGTGGCGGTGCAGTTGCAGAGCGCCCAGGCCAGGGCGGACGTGCCGCGTCTGCCAGCAAACTCACAAGTGGCGCTGCAGTTGCAGACCGCCCAGGCCAGGGTGGCCGTGCCGCGTCTGCCAGCAGACTCACATGTGGGGCTGCAGGTGCAGACCGCCCAGGCCAGGGCGGCCGTCCCGCGTCTGCCAGCAGACTCGCATGTGGTGCTGCAGGTGGAGCCCGCCCAGGCCAGGGCGGCCGTGCCGCAACTGCCAGCAGAATCACATTTGGCGCTGCAGGTGCAGACCGCCCAGGCCAGGGCGGCCATGATGTGTCTGCCAGCAGACTCACATGTTGGGCTGCAGGTGCACACCACCCAGGACAGGACGGAAGTGCCGCATTTGCTTGCGGACGCACATGTGGCGCTGCAGGTGCAGACCGTCCAGGACAGGTTGGCTGTGCCGCATCTGCCAGCAGACTCACATGTGGCGCTGCAGGTGCAGACCGTCCAGGCCAGGGCGGGCTTGCCGCGTCTGCCAGAAGAATAACATGTGGCGGTGCTGGTGCAGACCGCCCAGGCGAGGGCGGCGGTGCCGCGTCTGCCAGCAGACTCACATGTGGCGCTGCAGGTGCAGACCGCCCAGGCCAGGGCGGCCATGCTGCGTCTGCCAGAAGACTCACATGTGGCGCCGCAGGTGCAGACCGCCCAGGCCAGGGCGGACGTGCCGCATCTGCCAGCTGACTCACATGTGGCGGTGCAGGTGCAGACCGCCCAGGCCAGGGCGGATGTGCCGCGTCTGCGAGCAGACTCACATATGGCGCTGCAGGTGCAGACCACCCAGGCCAGGGCGGCAGTGCCGCGTCTGCCAGCAGACTCACATGTGGGGCTGCAGGTGCAGACCGCCCAGGCCTGGGCGACGTGCCGCGTCTGCCAGCAGACTCAGATGTGGCGCTGCAGGTGCAGTCTGCCCAGGCCAGGGCGGCCGTGCCGCGTCTGCCATCAGAATCACATGTGGCGCTGCAGGTGCAGACCGCCCAGTCCAGGGCGGCCGTGCCGCGTCTGCCAGCAGACCCAGATGTGGCGCTGCAGGTGCAGACCTCCCAAGCCAGGGCGGCCGTGCCGCGTCTGCCAGCAGACACACATGTGCACTGCAGGTGCAGACCGTCCAAGACAGGGCGGCCGTGCCGCGTCTGCCAGCAGACTCATGTGTATCTTCGCAAGAGCAGACCACCCAGGCTAGGGCGGCCTTGCCGCGTCTTCCACCAGACTCAGATGTGACGCTGCAGGTGCAGACTGCGCAGACCAGGGCGGCCGTGCCGGGTCTGCAGCAGCCACACATGTGGCGCTGCAGGTGCAGACCGACCAGGCCAGGGCGGCCGTGCCGCGTCTTCCGGCAGACTCAGATGTGGCGCTGCAGGTGCAGACCACCCAGGCCAGGGAGGCCGTGCCACGTCTGCCAGCAGACTCACATATGGCGTTTGCAGGTGCAGACCGCCCAGGCCAGGGCGGCCGTGCCGCGTCTGCCAGCAGACTCACATGTGGGGCTGCAGGTGCAGACCGCCCAGGCCAGGGCAGCCGTGCCGCGTCTGCTAGCAGACTCACATGTGGGGCTGCTGGTACAGACCACCCAGGCCAAGGCGGCCGTGCCGCGTCTGCCTGCAGACACACATGTGGGGCTGCTGGTGCAGACCGCCCAGGCCAGGGCGGCTGTGCCGTGTCTGCCAGCGGACTCACAAGTGGCGCTGCAGGTGCAGACCGCCCAGGCCAGGGCGGCCGTGCCGTGTCTGCCAGCGGACTCACATGTGGCGCTGCAGGTGCAGACCGCCTAGGACAGGGCGGCCGTGCCGCGTCTGCCAGCAGACTCACATGTGGGGCTGCAGGTGCAGACCGCCCGGGCCAGGGCGGCTGTGCCGCGTCTGCCGGCAGACACACATGTGACGCTGCAGTTGCAGACCGCCCAGGCCATGGCGGCCGTGCCGCATCTGCCAGCAGACTCACATGTGGGGCTGCAGGTGCAGACCGCCCAGGCCAGGTTGGCCGTGCCGCGTCTGCCAGAAGACTCACATGTGAAGCTGCAGGTGCAGACCGCCCAGGCGAGGGCGGCCGTGCCGTGTGTGCCAGCAGTCTCACATGTGGCGCTGCAGGTGCAGACCGCCCAGGCCAGGGCGGCCGTGCCGCGTCTGCTAGCAGAATAACATGTGGCAGTGCTGGTGAAGACTGCCCAGGCGAGGGTGGCCGTGCCGCGTCTGCCAGCAGACTCACATGTGGCGCTGCAGGTGCAGACCGCCCAGGCCAGGGCGGCCGTGCCGCGTCTGCCAGCAGACTCACATGTGGCGCTGCAGGTGCAGACCGCCCAGGCCAGGGCAGTCGTGCCGTGTCTGCCAGCAGACTCAGATGTGGCGCTGCAGGTGCAGACCGCCCAGGCCAGGGAGGCCGTGCCGCGTCTGCCAGCAGACTCACATGTGTCGCTGCAGGTGCAGACCGCCCAGGCCAGGGCGGCCGTGCCGCATCTGCCAGCAGACCCAGATGTGGCGCTGCAGGTGCAGACCGCTCAAGCCAGGGCGGCCGTGACGCCTCTGCCAGCAGACACACATGTAGCGCTGCAGGTGCAGACCGCCCAGGCCAGGGCGGCCCTGCCGCGTCTGCTTGCAGACACATGTGGTGCTGCAGGTGCAGACCGCCCAGACTAGGGCTGCCGTGCCGCGTCTGCCAGCAGACTTACATGTGGCGCTGCAGGTGCAGACCGCCTTGGCTATGGCGGCCGTGCCGCGTCTGCCAGCAGACTCACATGTGGCGCTGCAGGTGCAGACCGCCCAGGCCAGGGCTGCCGTGCCGCGTCTGCCAGCAGACTTACATGTGGCGCTGCAGGTGCAGACCGCCTGGGCCAGGGCGAGCGTGCCGCGTCTGCCAGCTAACTCACATGTGGGGCTGCAGGTGCAGACCGCCCAGCCCAGGGCGGCCGTGCCGCGTCTGCCAGCAGACTCACATGTGGGGCTGCAGGTGCAGACCGCCCAGGCCAGGGCGGCCGTGCCGCGTCTGCCAGCAGATTTACATGTGGGGCTGCAGGTGCAGACCGCCCAAGCCAGGGCGGACATGCTGCGTCTGCCAGCAGACTCACATGTGGCGCTGCAGGTGCAGACCGCCCAGGCCGGGGCGGCCATGCCGCGTCTGCCAGCAGACTCACATTTGGCGCTTCAGGTGCAGACCGCCCAGTCCAGGGCGGCCGTGCCGTGTCTGCCAGCGGACTCACATCTGACGCTGCAGGTGCAGACCGCCCAGGCCAGGGCGGCCGTGCCGTGTCTGCCTGCAGACTTACATGTGGGGCTGCAGGTGCAGACCGCCCAGGCCATGGCGGCCGTGCCGCATCTGCCAGCAGACTCATATGTGTGGCTGCAGGTGCAGCCTGCCCAGGCCAGTGCGGCCGTGCCGCGTCTGCCAGCAGACTCACATGTGGGGCTGCAGGTGCAGACCGCCCAGGCCATGGCGGCCGTGCCGCGTCTGCCAGCAGACTCACATGTGGGGCTGCAGGTGCAGACCGCCCAGGCCAGGGCAGCCGTGCCGCGTCTGCTAGCAGACTCACATGTGGGATGCTGGTACAGACCATCCAGGCCAAGGCGGCCGTGCCGCGTCTGCCTGCAGACTCACATGTGGGGCTGCTGGTGCAGACCGCCCAGGCCAGGGCAGCTGTGCCGTGTCTGCCAGCGGACTCACATGTGGCGCTGCAGGTGCAGACCGCCCAGGCCAGGGCGGCCGTGCCGTGTCTGCCAGCGGACTCACATGTGGCGCTGCAGGTGCAGACCGCCTAGGACAGGGCGGCCGTTCCGCGTCTGCCAGCAGACTCAAATGTGGGGCTGCAGGTGCAGACCGCCCGGGCCAGGGCGGCTGTGCCGCGTCTGCCGGCAGACACACATGTGACGCTGCAGGTGCAGACCGCCCAGGCCATGGCGGCTGTGCCGCATCTGCCAGCAGACTCACATGTGGGGCTGCAGGTGCAGACCGCCCAGGCCAGGTTGGCCGTGCCGCGTCTGCTAGCAGAATAACATGTGGCAGTGCTGGTGAAGACTGCCCAGGCGAGGGTGGCCGTGCCGCGTCTGCCAGCAGACTCACATGTGGCGCTGCAGGTGCAGACCGCCCAGGCCAGGGCGGCCGTGCCGCGTCTGCCAGCAGACTCACATGTGGCGCTGCAGGTGCAGACCGCCCAGGCCAGGGCAGTCGTGCCGTGTCTGCCAGCAGACTCAGATGTGGCGCTGCAGGTGCAGACCGCCCAGGCCAGGGAGGCCGTGCCGCGTCTGCCAGCAGACTCAGATATGGCGCTGCAGGTGCAGACCGCCCAGGCCAGGGCGGCCGTGCCGTGTCTGCCAGCAGACTCACTTGTGGCATTTGCAGGTGTAGACCGCCCATGCCAGGGCGGTCTTGCCGCGACTGTCAGCAGACTCACATGTGGGGCTGCAGGTGCAGACCGCCCAGACCAGGGCGGCCCTGCCGCGTCTGCTTGCAGACACATGTGGCGCTGCAGGTGCAGACCGCCCAGACTAGGGCTGCCGTGCCGCGTCTGCCAGCAGACTTACATGTGGCGCTGCAGGTGCAGACCGCCTTGGCTATGGCGGCCGTGCCGCGTCTGCCAGCAGACTCACATGTGGCGCTGCAGGTGCAGACCGCCCAGGCCAGGGCTGCCGTGCCGCGTCTGCCAGCAGACTTACATGTGGCGCTGCAGGTGCAGACCGCCCGGGCGAGGGCGAGCGTGCCGCGTCTGCCAGCTAACTCACATGTGGGACTGCAGGTGCAGACCGCCCAGGCCAGGGCGGCCGTGCCGCGTCTGCCAGCAGACTCATATGTGTGGCTGCAGGTGCAGCCTGCCCAGGCCAGTGCGGCCGTGCCGCGTCTGCCAGCAGACTCACATGTGGGGCTGCAGGTGCAGACTGCCCAGGCCATGGCGGCCGTGCCGCGTCTGCCAGCAGACTCACATGTGGGGCTGCAGGTGCAGACCGCCCAGGCCAGGGCAGCCGTGCCGCGTCTGCTAGCAGACTCACATGTGGGATGCTGGTACAGACCACCCAGGCCAAGGCGGCCGTGCCGCGTCTGCCTGCAGACTCACATGTGGGGCTGCTGGTGCAGACCTCCCAGGCCAGGGCGGCTGTGCCGTGTCTGCCAGCGGACTCACATGTGGCGCTGCAGGTGCAGACCGCCCAGGCCAGGGCGGCCGTGCCGTGTCTGCCAGCGGACTCACATGTGGCGCTGCAGGTGCAGACCGCCTAGGACAGGGCGGCCGTGCCGCGTCTGCCAGCAGACTCACATGTGGGGCTGCAGGTGCAGACCGCCCGGGCCAGGGCGGCTGTGCCGCGTCTGCCGGCAGACACACATGTGACGCTGCAGATGCAGACCGCCCAGTCCATGGCGGCCGTGCCGCATCTGCCAGCAGACTCACATGTGGGGCTGCAGGTGCAGACCGCCCAGGCCAGGTTGGCCGTGCCGCGTCTGCCAGCAGACTCACATGTGAAACTGCAGGTGCAGACCGCCCAGGCGAGGGCGGCCGTGCCGTGTGTGCCAGCAGTCTCACATGTGGCGCTGCAGGTGCAGACCGCCCATGCCAGGGCGGCCGTGCCGCGTCTGCTAGCAGAATAACATGTGGCAGTGCTGGTGAAGACTGCCCAGGCGAGGGTGGCTGTGCCGCGTCTGCCAGCAGACTCACATGTGGCGCTGCAGGTGCAGACCGCCCAGGCCAGGGCGGCCGTGCCGCGTCTGCCAGCAGACTCACATGTGGCGCTGCAGGTGCAGACCGCCCAGGCCAGGGCAGTCGTGCCGTGTCTGCCAGCAGACTCAGATGTGGCGCTGCAGGTGCGACCGCCCAGGCCAGGGAGGTCGTGCCGCGTCTGCCAGCAGACTCACATGTGTCGCTGCAGGTGCAGACCGCCCAGGCCAGGGCGGCCGTGCCGTGTCTGCCAGCAGACCCAGATGTGGCGTTGCAGGTGCAGACCGCCCAAGCCAGGGCGGCCGTGACGCCTCTGCCAGCAGACACACATGTAGCGCTGCAGGTGCAGACCGCCCAGGCCAGGCTGGCCGTGCCGCGTCTGCCAGCAGACTCAGATATGGCGCTGCAGTTGCAGACCGCCCAGGCCAGGGCGGCCGTGCCGTGTCTGCCAGCAGACTCACATGTGGCATTTGCAGGTGTAGACCGCCCATGCCAGGGCGGTCTTGCCGCGACTGTCAGCAGACTCACATGTGGGGCTGCAGGTGCAGACCGCCCAGACCAGGGCGGCCCTGCCGCGTCTGCTTGCAGACACATGTGGCGCTGCAGGTGCAGACCGCCCAGACTAGGGCTGCTGTGCCGCGTCTGCCAGCAGACTTACATGTGGCGCTGCAGGTGCAGACCGCCTTGGCTATGGCGGCCGTGCCGCGTCTGCCAGCAGACTCACATGTGGCGCTGCAGGTGCAGACCGCCCAGGCCAGGGCTGCCGTGCCGCGTCTGCCAGCAGACTTACATGTGGCGCTGCAGGTGCAGACCGCCCGGGCGAGGGCGAGCGTGCCGCGTCTGCCAGCTAACTCACATGTGGGGCTGCAGGTGCAGACCGCCCAGGCCAGGGCGGCCGTGCCGCGTCTGCCAGCAGACTCACATGTGGGGCTGCAGGTGCAGACCGCCCAGGCCAGGGCGGCCGTGCCGCGTCTGCCAGCAGATTCACATGTGGGGCTGCAGGTGCAGACCACCCAAGCCAGGGCGGACATGCCGCGTCTGCCAGCAGACTCACATGTGGCGCTGCAGGTGCAGACCGCCCAGGCCGGGGCGGCCATGCCGCGTCTGCCAGCAGACTCACATTTGGCGCTTCAGGTGCAGACCGCCCAGGCCAGGGCGGCCGTGCCGTGTCTGCCAGCGGACTCACATGTGGCACTGCAGGTGCAGACCGCCCAGGCCATGGCGGCCATGCTGCGTCTGCCAGCAGACTCACATGTGGGGCTGCAGGTGCAGACCGCCCAGGCCAGGGCGGCTGTGCCGCGTCTGCCAGCAGACTCACATTTGGCGCTGCAGGTGCAGACCGCCCAGGCCAGGGCGGCCGTGCCGTGTCTGCCAGCGGACTCACATCTGACGCTGCAGGTGCAGACCGCCCCGGCCAGGGCGGCCGTGCCATGTCTGCCTGCAGACTTACATGTGGGGCTGCAGGTGCAGACCGCCCAGGCCATGGCGGCCGTGCCGCATCTGCCAGCAGACTCATATGTGTGGGTGCAGGTGCAGCCTGCCCAGGCCAGTGCGGCCGTGCCGCGTCTGCCAGCAGACTCACATGTGGGGCTGCAGGTGCAGACCGCCCAGGTCAGGGCGGCCGTGTCTCGTCTGCCAGCAGACTCATATGTGAGGCTCGGCACTCCTCAGGCCGCCGTGTGGAGAGCTGCTCGCTGCGTGCCGCACGAGCAGGCACACCGTACTGAGGTCGCACATCGGCCTGGAGCAGAGGACTACGTAGGCGGACGAGCTGGCTGCCACAACTGCTGCAAGCTGTGGAAACTTGTAATTTGAAGCAAAATGTCTTGTTCAGTGATGAAGCTACATTTCATACCTGTGGACATCTTTACACAGACAGCTGCAGGAACTGGGTAGACGAACCACCAAGAGTACTGCAGGATTTACAACGAACACAGCAAAAGTGAATGATTGGTTAGAGATAACGAGGTCAATAGCGTACGGGACCTTCTTCTTCGCAGAACAAACCGTTATTGGAACCACATACCTAGATACTTTGGAAGACTTTTTGGAGCCTCGGTTGACTTCTGATGGGATTATGGATACTATTGTTTCTCAACAGGATGGGTCACAACTCCATTTTTCCCTCATTGTTCGGGATTATCTGAATCAAGAATTTGCCCCCAGATTGACTGGTCGTGGTCGCGGCGGAGCGGCCGATAGCATTAAGGTGCTATGCTACGACTCGCGAGGCCGTTCCCCGTCGGGGGTTCGAATCCCACCTCAGGCATGGATGTTTGTGCCGTCTTTAGTATAAGTTACGTAACAAGAGCCTTGCTTTGTCACTAAAATTAGTAAATAAGCTCCTTGTTATAAAGCGTTGTTTCCAGGCCCAGACTGAGAACAGACTAGTTTCTAATTACTTTAGTAACAGCAAGTTAATACTACAGTGGTCAATATACATATCAGCTCACACGTTATTATATACAGACATTAATAAGCAAGCCACCACAAGGAAAGTTATCTTAGGAAGGTGGCTAACAAAACATTTATCTCACAATGGAATATTGCATCTGAGCATATTCTCAGCACTTGTGCAACAATATGAAATAAAAGAGGGATGGTGCTCTAAAACTACAATTTAAAGGCAACTTACGGAATATGCTGAACTTAAACTTATTTATTCAGATAGAAAACAAGCAAAATGGGGAACCAATTTTGTTAATACTATTAAATGCATCTCTTACATGGATTAATGCAGACGGTGCCCAGCGAAAATTGTACATGTTTAACGCTACTGGGGGAAGGATTCACAAATGACACTCATTCTCTAACACACACGCAATGCCACAGCGAAACTCACCAAAATCAGCATGCTGAGAAAAGGCGGAAGGAGGCTCCGCTATCGTAGGCAAGTCGGAGGTAACACAAAACACAATACTGTATACAGAAGGTTAAGTTACATCTGAAGAGAAAACGCGAGCAAACACTCTAACGGCGAAACACGACTACGATACATGAACGCACCCCACTGATGGTGATGTGGTTGAAAGTCGGATTCATTCTACAATACCACGGAGGATTCTTAAGTTGGAGTCTGTTAACAATCGTTCTAGGTACTCGTTTTATATGAGACGTGGCGCGAACGCAGGCGACTAGCTGCAAACCCCGGAAGTCTGACCACGGACCCACCTGGTTCCGAGAACCGATAAAATTGAAAAAAATAAGTTTCCGAAAAATAAAGAAAATTAACTACTGCATGTAACCCACAGAAATGCTTAGAATTATATAAGGAAGCGAATGAAATACAGCTACACGCGATAGGGGGCGATTACAGAGACGGATGAAGTCCAGTCTTAGAAAAACCACAAAAATGAAATAATCACAAGGAAAAATAAAACAACAATAACGGCATGCAACCCATATAAATGTTCATAAGTACATGAAGAAGCGAAAGAAATGCAGCTACACGTGATAGAGAGCGATTACAGAGACGGATGAAGTCCAAAACTCGTAAAATTGAAACAATTACAAAGGCGGAAAAATAAAATTAATAATTACAGCATGCAACCCATAGAAATGTTAAGAATTACATAAGTAAGTTATTGAAGGAGGTTGTACAAGACTAAGAGAGAATTACTGACACAGACAGAATGCGTACTACCAAACGGAGAAAAGACAGCAAAATTAAAATAGGCGGGGACAGAAGATCGGGAAATATTACTGGAAATCAGAAGGATACCCGCAAGGTTACTTGACTGATGGGCATGGTACAAACAAGAGTGGAAGCTGAAAGCTTTGTTCTACGAACCAACCACGTGGAACACATATCACTCACGGAAGGAAACGATGAGAAGAATTTTACATGCACTGTATAAAAAGAACACATAACCTATTAGCAATCGGGCCCCACAAAGCTAGAAAGTATTTACACAGAGTTCATACACCGCTACATGATCACAAAAGATTTTAACATCCCAATCCGTTATCAAACTGAAACTAGGATCACACACACTGCGTTTATCTATTGGAAATTACTGAATTGAAAAACGAGAACACATATCTGCACACGACCGCAGAAAACATACGAAAAATGATTCTAAGTTCACGAACCAAAGTTAAACGCGCTAGTTGATGAAATGCTTCCATCTCGCGGATACCAGAGACGAGCCAACCTTACCTCGCCTGACGCCCAGCATAGAATGATCATACTGAGCGGCCACAAGGGTCGCGAGAAGCGAGCGAAAGACGGAAAATCCCTGAAAAAGCGGTAGTGGGGACGGAGAGCGAGTACCCTCTCGCTCTAGTGGGTCTGCTACTAGCTCGCAACCAAAGGGTGTGGAAACCTCTTTGGTCACCACAGGAGGTATCGATTCTGAGCCAGAGAGAATGATGCAAAGCGAGCTATCACTCCCCACATTCAAACAGCCATAGATTCTCGCACACACTAAAAAGTACAGTTGCACATTCACAGAGGGACAGTGGCGTAGCGGAGTACCGATACTTAATGCCACATTAATTAATTAATAAATTATTAACACAAAGAATAAGAAAAACCTAGCAATATTAGCTAATATTTTAACACATGAAATAAAAATGCTACTCCTCAAGCCTTGAAAACAGTGGGGTCAAGTTTCATCAAAATGATACTCTAGCGACATTTAATAAATTATAACTTTACAGAAGTTATACAAAAATATATGGAAGACGGTAGACTTTCATAGTTCATAAGTAGTTTGTCTGTTTAGAGACTTATGTCTCCGCAGTTAAGTCCCATAAGCTTAATACACACGTGAACATTTTTGGACTGGTCGTGCCTCTCCACGTATGTGGGCATCCCTCTCTCCTGACTTGCCCCTTAGACGTTTTTTTCATGGAGGTTTATCATGTCTAAGGTGTACCAGGTGGAGATCCGCAGCACTGGACGCTTAATACAGCGGATTCGAGCCGCAGCTGCTGAGATTACACCAAGTATGCATTGGCAGGCTTTTCGGTGTACAAAGGAGCGCTGAGGGGCGTGCCGACATGCACGTTGGTCACAATGAAATGTACTGACATTATGTCCTGTTGTAACGTACGTTGCAGTGCCTTTACATAGTGGTTAATAAAATTTGTTTAAGTAAAATGTGCAGTGACTTTAAAATCACCCTGTATATTTCTTTAAGTCTACATCTACATCCTACATCCATACTCCGAAAGTCGCCTGACGGTGTGTGGCGGAGGGTGCTTTGAGTACCACTATCGGTCCTCCCTCCTGTTCCAGTCAGGTATTGTTCGAGGAAAAAAGATTGTCGGTATGCCTCTGTGTGGACTCTAATCTCTCTGATTTTATCTTCATGATTTCTTCGCGAGATATACGTAGGAGGGAGCAATATACTGCTAGACTCCTCGGTAAAGGTATGTTCTCGAAACTTCGACGAAACCCCGTACCGGGCGACAGAGCGTCTCTCCTACTGAATCTTCCACTGGAGTTTATCGATCATCTCCGTGACGCTTTTTCGATTAACAATGATCCTGTAACGAAGCGCTCTGTTCTACGTTGGATCTTCTCCACCGTCTCTATTAATCCCACCAGGTACGGATCACACACCGGTGCGCAGTATTCAAGCTGTGGGCGAACAAATGCACTGTAACCTACTAGCTTTGTTTTAGGACTGCATTTCCTTAGAATTCATCCAATCAATCTCAGTCTGGCATCTGTTTTACCGGCGATAAACTTTATATGGTCCTTCCATTTTAAATTACTCCTAATGCATACTACCAGATAATTTATGGAATTAACTGCTTCCAGTTGCTGACCTGCGAAAGTGAAGCTAAATGTTAAATGATCTTTCTTTCCATGTATTCGTAACACATTAAATTTGTCTATGAGATTCACTTGCCATTCACTGCACCACGCGTCAGTTCGTTGCAGATCCTCCTGAATTTCGATACAGCCTCTCTATACACTAGAGAATCACACGCGAAAAGCCTCAGTGAACTTCCGATGTAATCCACAACATCATTTATATATAGCAATGGTTCTACGACATTCCAATGTGGCACATCTGACATTACCCTTACTTTGGAACACTTCTTTCCATGTTGCGTTCTGTTATCTAGGACCTCCTGAATCGAATCGCACGACTGTGGGGAACTGAATCGAACAACTTGCGTAAGTCAAGAAACACGGCATCTGTCTGAAAACCCGTGTCTATGACCGTTAAAAGTAGGCCAGTGTACGAAATAAAAGCTTAATTCTGGTAGGAGGTACCCAGATAAGAATTTACTGTTATGAAGAAGCTTAATTTTAGCAGTAAAATTAGCAAAAGATCCGTATGAGCTACCGGCTACTCACTGCTGCAAATTGAGAACTGACTGTTCAAATTACTCTAAGGGGGAAGGTTCTCGAAAACTACAATTAATAAGCAAGTCAAAATTATACTGAACTTAACTTGTTTATACGAGTCGAGCACGAGCAAAATGGGGAACCAAATTTATTAATACAATAAAAGTGCGTCAAATGTACATAAGTTAGTACTGACGATGCGCAACATTGAATTTAACATAAATTACACAAAACTGAACGCTACTGGGGGGGGGGGGATTTACAAACAACAGTTACTCGCTCAAACACACGCAATGCCACAGCGAAACTCACCAAAATCAGTGTGCTGAAACGAGGCAGTAGCAGGCACCGCTATAGTACGCGAAATTCAGCAAACCCGAAGGTACCACACAATATACAATAAAACTGCGAGGATGCCTCTGGTCTGTCACGCCTAATTTGAGATGGTGCGCGAGTATAGCAAAGGTACGTTGCATTTATATTAGACCACGAGCAAACACTCTAACACCAACACACGGATACAACACATGGTCGCACTCAGCTGAAGGTGAAGTGGTTAAAAATCAGATTCATTACACAAAATCAAGGCGGACTGTTAAGTTGCAACCTGAGAGTAAACTATGTTAGCACTGGTTTTCTGAGAAGTAGCGTTGATTCAGGTGACTAGTTGCAAACCCCTGAAGTCCGTGTTCGGACCCTCGTGGTTCCGAAAATTGATAAAAAAAGTATAAATTCAATTTCCGAAAAATAAAGAAAATTAACTACGGCATGCAACCAACCCCAGAACTGCGTAGAATTTCGTAAGGTAACTACTGCAATGCAGCAACATGCAATTGGAAGCGTTCACAGAGATGGAACAAGTCCAGTCTCAAGACTCGGAAAAGTGAAATAATTACAAGGCAGGAAATATAAAAATAGTAACTACGGCATGCAACCCTAAGGAATACATAGAATTTCATAAGCAAGCTATTGAAGGAGGTTGTACAAGGCTTGGAGAGAATTACTGATAAAGACTAAGTCCATACTACAAGTTCGGAGAAGAAACAGCAAAATTGAAATAGGCGAGAAGAGAAGATCGCGAAATGTTAGTAGAAATCAGAAGGATACGTGCATAGTTACTTGTCTGATGGGCATGGAACAAACAATAGTGTAAGCTGAAGGTTTTGTTCTAAGAACCAACAACGTGGAACACATATTACATACTGAAGGAAAACGATATGAAAGATTCTTTACATGCACTGTAGAAAAATGAACATATCGTCTGTTAGAAATCGAGCCCCGCAAAGCTAGAAAGAATTTACACAGAGTTCTTACACCGACACATAATCACAAAAGGTAACAAACGGCAACTACTAACACGTACACCGCGTTTATGCGTTGGAAATCTCTTGATTGAAAAATCAAAACACATTTCCACACACGATTGGAAAAAATATTCCAAAAAATTGATATAAGTCCAAGAGTCTCAGTTAAACTTGCTAGACAATGGATCGCTACCACCCCCGCAGGCACCAGAGCAGAACCAACCTTACCTCACCGCAGTCCAAGGACAACGTGAAGACCTAGTGGCCAGGAGGCGGGGGAAAGCTACTGGAGACTGGGAAATCCATAACATCGGTGGTGCAGAGGAAAGTTAGTGAGACTCGCCCTGGAGAAGACTCGTCGACCAGCTTGTAACCAAACGGTTTACAAATCTCTTTGGTCGCATCAGCAGCAGGGGTTGTAATGACTAACTATTGACTCTGAGCCAGAGAGAACCATGCAAAGCGAGCTATCACTACCCACATTCAGACAGTCATTAGATTTTCGCACATTCACCATCCACCATAACAAGTACACATTCTCACAGGGACAGTGGCGTAGCGGAGAAGCCGTACTTTTTGCCACATTCATAACCACAATACTAAATTATTAAAATAACAAAATCCCAGCAATATTTAGTAACATTTCAGAAACTAATATTTTTAAACATGAAATAAAAATGCTATTCCTCGTGCCTTGAAAAGAGGGGTTTTTAATTTCACAAAAAGCTAATGTAACGACGTCAAATAAACTACAATTTTATAAACAATATATGGAAGACGACAGTCGGTCGTCTTTCACCGTTTACGTCTCGTGGACGAATAGCGCGACCTGGGTCTCACACGATCGCCTTTTTCGAAACCCATACTGATTCCTACACAGCAGATTTCTAGTCTCCAGGAAAGTCATTATACTCGATCATAATATATGTTCCAAAATTCTACAACTGACAGAAGTTAGAGATATAGGCCTACAGTTTTACACATCTGTTCGACGTCCGTTCTCGAAAACGGGGATGACCAGCGCCATTTTCCAGTGTTTTGGAACGCTACGCTCTTCTACAGACTTACGGTACTTAACTGTAAGTAGGGGAGCAAGAGTGAGGTATTTCCCTGTCTGACGCATCTAGGAAACAAGGCGGAATAGTTTCTTCGTGACTGGCTCTCCCGAGCTCTCAGTCTGGAGAATGGACCAGCTGACTAATGTAGAACGGATTCCTCCCGCTGTGACGGTGGCGGCCGCAGTCAGCGGGTTTTTGCCGCGGCGTCGTCCATCACGGCCGTGCGGGTATCTCTGGGCAGGCAGGTAGCGCCGCCTCCAGCGGTCGCGACGCCATCCATCATGGCGGCCGCAGCCGCAGCCGCAGCCGCAGCGGGCCGGTCAGCCGCGACTCTCTGCGTGTCTCCCGCCAGCCGCGCGGCGTGCTGCGCAGCTCCACTGAGGTAACGAGCTACGGAGCTGCAGCGAAACGACTCTGGAGTACGAAACGCACCATGTCATTGCACACTACACATGAAATAGTGTTCACACATATACAAAGTTAGTAGCTATCCTCATTCACACACATAAGGTTAGTTAAACACGAATAACTAAATACATATCAACTATTTCCTAATGTTAAATTAGTTTTTCACTACATTGGGTTAGCTACTAGCCAGTCAACTGGATAACATATGAGAACCTTGGCTAACATCTACAAATTGACTGACATTTATACAAAAATTTAATTATACTAAAGTTAACCAAAACTAAAAGATGTAAACTATAAATGAATTAAATTATTAACATTCAACCAATTGAAGTACAAGAGAGAGTACCCTCACACCAATCAATTAATTTACTGATACACAAACACATTCTTAGTAGCAACACACGATATGTACTTACATGCCATTTCGTAAGACTCCTCGTCGTTGCTCGTACTATCTCTAGTTGGTGGAGTCATTTTTCAGTCTTCCCACTTGAAGCTACGAGAGAAGACTGATGGATACTGTAAAGCTGTATGGATTTATATACCCCTCTGAAACGTTACGGGGTGTGTGGTGTCGCACAAGTCTAAAGTGCACGCCACCTACTACAACTCCGCTCGTGGCCACCACTGAATGATATCGTTAACTTGGGACTGAGATAGGAACCAGTTAGCACTTCGGAATAGGCACCAGTGAAGACTTGGCTATCGGATAGGCACTACGAATCATCAGTAGGCAGCCCTCTATCGAATATATGTATCAGAATTCTGCAGTCAAGAACTATGTAAAAGTTAAGTCTCTATGAAATATATATCTCGTTCTAATTTACTCTAGTGTTTCTAGTTTCTGCTGTCCCATTGGCTGGTCACCTCCTACCTGCACAAGCGTGCATCCTTTATTCCTGTGTTGGTCTTTCTACTCGGCACCTACGACGGAAACGAGACACAAAAGCGGGACGAGGCTGGGACACAAAAGTGGCGACGAGGAGTGATAGAAGAACCGTGGACCAGCCTGCTTGTAGCAGCCAGACAGCAACAGTTGGAGCACGCAGAAATTGCTTCCGCCCACCCACCCTTATTATAAGCTATTTGGGGGAACATATTCTTTTGCAGGTTTTGAGGACTTTTTTGTTGTTGCAGAAAGCGTCCTCTTTCATATTGCATTTGTGTTTTGTTATAAGTTACTTGTATGGACGGCGCCTAACTCGACCGCGGTGGCCGAGGGGACTGAGGCGCTCCAGTCATAGTCTGCACGGCCACTACGGTCGGGGGTTTGAATCCCCCCTCGGACATGGATATTTGTGCCGTCCTTAGTATTAGGTAGTTCATAAGTAGTTTGTAAGTTTAGGGACTGATGACCCCATAGTTAAGTCCCGTAAGCTTAACAAACATTTGAACTTTTTTTTTGAGTGGCCCCTAATCGGTCAGAATGGCCACTACCCCGAACCCAAACTTAATGGAAGTTATTCAGTTAAAGACGGCGCAAATAACGCAACTACTTCCAGCGGTGGAGCAGTTGACGGCAGCTAACCAACAACAGCCGTCGCGTCAGCTGCCTACATCTACCGCCACACCGCTTCCTACATTTCGCGCAGTTTCAAGAACTTGTCGCGGCTCATCAACTTACAGGTCAGACCGTGAAACATTTCTTCCTCTCCATCGTGGGCACTAAAACCTTCGTATTACTGTAGAAACTTTTCCACCACTCATCTCCTCGTGATCTAGACTTTGAACAAATAGTAGATGCACTGACTGCTCATTACGAGGGAAAAGTTCTAGTAGCCGCTGCGCGGTACCGATTTTTCAGACTAAAAAAATTATCGGTGCGATCACACCATGAATGGTTCACCGAGTTGAAGGACTTAACCCGCAAATGTAAATTTACTTCCTCTTGTGGACTTTCTTATAGTGACCTTATGTTAATAGATGCGATTCGCAGAACATTCAGGGCCCCAGAATTGGGGCAGCAATTCTGAAACAGTCTGACCCCTCATTAGACACTGTACAGCAGCTTATAGAAGCGCATGATACCTTTGACTTATTAGATGTAGAAATGCAAAGCCACAGTGTTAATTCAGTGTGCCGTAACGGACGCTTTCCTAGCCGTAGTTCTCAGTCTAGCCCTAGTGATTCTTATTTTTCTACCGGCCGTGCTGAACAGACAGTGTACAGTAGCCAGTGTAAAAGTGCGACACAAAGGTCGCCCCGTCGTGTTAGAAACAGTAATTTGAATAATGGAAGCCAACGTTCATTTCAGAAAAATGTTTGTAATTCTTGCCCTCGGTGTGTATCTCGCCACAAACGTGCGCATTGCCTTAGTCGCAACGCAACCTGTTATCAATGTGGCAAAACAGGACATGTGCAGACAATGTGTAAGCAAAACAAAAATTCAAAGAACGGTACCGTTAGAAATAGTGCTTTGCAGAGTGGAAGAACAATTCATGCTCTTAATATCATACACGCTGTAGATTTGGACAGTTTTTTCTTGATTCTCAGATGCAAGTACGTTTTCATGCACCTACTGCAAAACTATGCAGTGAGCCACGTAGCAAGCGCCCACGAGCGCGTAAAAGTGTGCAACGGAAAAGGGTTCGGGACAAGCAAAATGACTATGTACAGTGCAATCCCGTAGTGAACCTAGTGCCTTCTACAACTTTTCCTTGTAAAAGTGCCCAGTACTGTGTAGCTAGTGACAGTAGACTTGATGTAGCTACTCAAAGTAATTTTAGTGCAGTAGCCTCGGTCGCCGATCCGGTGGTAGTGCCATCTAGTGACAGTGTTGTTAATCGGCTGTGTGCCGAGTCTGCGCCGCTTCCTTCACTACGCGGCCGGCGCACGTGTAGCAAAAAAACTGTAGCAGACGTTGCCCACATTCGCGCACCGGTTGTGTGCCACAAGCACAAACTCTTTGTTACTCTCTCTATAGAAAATAAGACTGTGCAATTTCAGCTTGATACTGGTTCCGCTGTCACATTAATAAATAAAGATACTTATGAACTTCTGGATTCGCCAAAGCTGTCGGGGTCTCAACAAATGCTCACAGCATATACAGGTCAAAATATTACCATGCTAGGAACGTAGTAGCCTGCCCGCCTCTTTTCAAGGAGTTACAAAAACAGATGCTTTTGTCGTTCTTCAGGCCAAATCTACACAGAACATTTTTGGACTAGATGCATTTGACTTGTTTGGATTACCAATTCAAAGAGATGTACTGCAAATTTCGTCAGTAGTTCCTCAGGACAAAATCAGAGCATTGTGTGAAAAATACAGTGATTTGTTTTCGTCAGACCTAAGTTGCGCAAAAGACTTCGTGGCACATGTAACTTTAAAAGAATCTGCAGTTCCAACATTTCGTAAAGCTAGACCAGTGCCTATCGCAATGCGTGATACAGTTCCCGAAGAATTTAAACGTTGGCAAGATAGTGGTGTGATTTCTCCTGTTTCTGCGAGACAGTGGGCCTCGTCTATAGTAGTTATACCCAAGCCGTTAGGAAAACTTCGTCTCTGTGCGGACTTCAAATCAACAGTGAACAGTCAAACAATTGTAGACACTTACCCCCTGCCCCGACCTGAGGAACTGATGGACAAATTAGGACAGTCTCGCTTCCTTTCTAAGATTGATTTAGCAGAGGCATACTTACAGATTCCACTTGATGACGAGTCAAAAAAGTTTTTCGTCATTAATACTCACATGGGCCTTTTTCAGTTTCAACGCCTACCCTCTGGCAGTTCTTCCGCCCCCGCTATTTATCAGTGTTTCTTCGAACAGCTGACAGTTTTGACTGCAGCAGGTCTACGTTGCAATAAAGCAAAGTGTTCGTTTTTTCAAACTGAAATAGAGTACCTAGGCCATGTGATTAATGCCCAAGGAATTCATCCCTTACAGTCGCATCTTAGAGTAATCAAAGACTTGCCTCCTCCTAAGAATGTGCACGAATTGCAAGCAGTAATGGGAAAGCTTAACTATTATTTCAGATTTATTCCCAATGCCTTTCAGATTGCAGCTCCACTGCATCACTTACGTAGGAAGAATGTTCCTTTTGTATGGTCTTAAGATTGCCAGGTTGCTTTTGACAAATTAAAGTCTGCACTACTCAGTGATGCATGTTTGATTCTCTTTGACCCACAGAAGCCTGTAGTGTTAGCAGTTGATGCCTCGTCGTACGGTCTGGGTGCAGTTTTATCACATCGCACTGGATCTCACGATCGACCTATTGCCTTTGCGTCCAAGCTATTGACGGCAACGCAACAGAATTACAGTCAGATAGAAAAGGAGGCCATAGCAATCATTTACGGCGTCACAAAGTTTCATCATTATCTCTATGGCAGAAAATTCTATTTGTTGACAGACCAGAATGTTGTTCAAATGTTTGTTAAGCTTATGGGACTTAACTACGGGGTCATCAGTCCCTAAACTTACAAACTACCTATGAACTACTTACGAACTAGGACGGCACAAATATCCATGCCCGAGGGGGGATTCGAACCCCCGACCGTAGTGGCCGTGCTGACCGTGACTGGAGCGCCTCAGTCACCTCGGCCACCGCGGCCGGCGACAGACCAGAAGCCTCTCACGTCGTTGTTCTCACCCACAAAGCCAATTCCGCCACGAACGGCACAAAAGCTTTAGAGATGGTCCTTAATACTGTCTAATTATCAGTATGGGATTTTGTACCGACCTACCACTAAACACGCCAACGCGGACACACTTTCCCGACTTCCGGTTGACCAGGATGTGTCGTTTGATTCTTCGGAAATGGCACGTTGTCAGATAGACTCCAGAGATGCTTCCGCTGTCACAGATTTCCCTTTGAACTCTCGTCGGGTTGCACAGGAAACAGCTGCGGATGCAGACTTAAGTGTGGTAGCACGTTTGGTTCGCTCTGGGTGGCCTGCCAGGGCCAAAGACATTCAACGGATTCTGGTTCGACGTTATTTTGCACAACGTCATGCATTATCTTTAAGTCAGGGTGTACTGTTGTTGCATACCGACAACGATCAAGCAAGAGTGATTGTTCTTAGTTCCCTGCAACGAGAATTGGTACGCCTCCTGCATCAAGGACATTGGGGTATAGTTAGGACAAAGCAACTGGCCAGACGTCATTGTACCTGGGTTGGTATGGACGCCCAGGTAGAGAGTATGACGTCACAGTGCACGGTTTGTGTGGAGCACAGCCACATCACTCGCCGCCGGGCCCAGCGTCCCTGGACTACGAGATCGCCCCGATGGATGTCGACGCGCCTCCTATGCAGTCAGCCCCTCCGCCTCCGTCGCCGCCTCAGCTGCCAGCGTCAACGAGAGGGACTCCGGGACCGTGCGTGCCCCTGCCACCTGGGCCACCTCCCTCTGGATGGAGGCGTGCGCCCTTCCCATGGTTTTGGTGGGTTTCCCGGGGGATCGCAAGGTGTATACTGGAGCGTGGATGGCGTCTCAATCCCAGCCTCATGTACGATGTCCTTCCCACCAGCAACGACCCCGCCCAGGCCCTCCTCCCAGTGCCGTCGCCGTGGCCCTCGGCCCTACTTCCACGACGGCGCGGCGGTTTGGGGGGGAGGGGTGTGGTGTCGCACAAGTCTAAAGTGCATGCCACCTACTTTCGCGGCGCGCTGCCATGCACGCACGGCGTGACATTCTCACAACGTCAGCCATGAGCGCCCTCTGCTACAAGTCCGCTCGTGGCCACCACTGAACGACATCGTTCACTTGGGACTGAGATAGGAACCAGTTAGAACTTCGGAATCAGATAGGCACCAGTGAAGACTTGGCTATTGGTTAGGCATTACGAATCATCAGTAGGCAGGTCGCTATCGAATCTATGTATCAGCATTCTGCAGTCAAGAACTATGTAAAAGTTAAGTATTACTAAGTCTCTATGTAATATATATCTCGTTCTAATTTACTCTAGTGTTTCTAGTTTCTACTGTCCCACTGGCTGGTCACCTCCTATCTACACAAGTGTGCATCCTTTATTCCTGTGTCAGTCTTTCTACTCGGCTACTGACACCTACGACTGAAACGAGACACAAAAGCTGCTACAAGGCTGGGACACAACAGCGGCGACGAGGCTGGGACACAAAAGGGGGGTCATCAATTTACGACGCTACGGGCTACCGGTACGGCGCCAGGTGGGCGATGACTGTCCGAATAGATTCCTAAGTACGTCAGAGCGTGTCAGCGCTGGCGAGCGTGCGGTGCGTGTCACGGCCTTCGGGGCGGGTCCGCTCTTACCGTAAACAGCAGGGTCCGGCGGTGGCAGTGGCAGCGGCAGCAATGGGGGCGATACTCACGCCAGTGTCCACTTGTGGAGGCGGTCATGACGATTATGGAAAAAAATAATCAGATGTAGGATGATCGCGAACGTTGAGGCGGCATTTGCGGCGGTGGCGGTGGTGGCGGCAGCGGACTCGGCGGTACGTCCTTTAGGCCGGGGTGTGCCCAGGTAGCGAAGTAGTACTCTGTGCTCCTACCCCCTATACGACACTACTTCTGCAAGAATTATTTCAATTTACATTTAAAGAGAAATACTAAAATGAGCTATAACATGGCAATTAAGCGTTTCCGGACACATGTGCACATAACATATTTTCTTTCTTTGTGTGTGAAGAATGTTTCCTGAACGTTTGGCCGTATCTTTTTTAACACCCTGTATATGTTGGTAGCTACGACGCACTTGTAATGTGACCAGAATTCTGTTGAATTATGATGTTCTGCGTCTGAATAACAGAAACCTCACATGAATCTCCTACTGTGAAATATCACATGGCTCCAGTTTCCGATGGTGTGTTATGTAAATTAACAGTCTCAGGGATTCTAGAATAAACCAAATGTATGGTGTGTTAACATATTACGATCACAGCTGCTGCGAGACTTGTAGCTCGCTCGGGAATAGAAGGGGAAGTATATTTCTCTTGTACAGAAATCTTGCATCAAAACGAGCTCTCTTGTAAATCGAAAGCATGAGTACATGCATTGGGATGTGGGTTTTATTCGTCTGTGTTGTACTGTCATTGATGTTTTCTGGAGATATGGCTGATAGGTTGTGAGCTTGTTTAAACAGAAAGGTAAATTGATGATTCTTTGATTGCTAGAAACTAACATTTTCCATGTGGAGAATAATTTGTTTCAAGGAGTGTTGTGAGCACGCTATTTTTAATTAATAACTATTAGATTGCTACCACGTGGAAAGAGTAGCAGAGAAAAAGATTAGCTGTGATGTTACTGTACAAAGATGTAATACACTTATTTAGGGAAATTGTGTATGTGAGACCAGAATCTCCCTTTTCACATATTTCGGACAAAAAATACGTTAGTGACACTAAAATAAAGGCCATTTGTAATGGCCTCTCGACAGCAGGAAATTTAATTGCAAGTAAACCGTTCATCTAACACGAAAATTGAATAACCGATTTTTGGAGGAGAAAATTATCCACAACTTTGCTCTCTGTATGTTTTTCTCATAACTCGCACCGTTACAGAAATATTTGCAAAATTAACGGTGATTTGACACCATCCCTTGATTTTACGTAAACCATGCGTCCGTAGCTGCACGTGACATTTCTCGCCCAGAACTCTCTCTCTCTCTCTGTCTCTCTCTCTTGCTTTCTGTATTTTATGATTTTCTTATTATAACTTACGCGTTGTCATTTCAAAGCAATGGCGGTCTGAGAATCAATAAAAACACGCCGTTCTTAGTACGATAAATTATAGTCTAGTGTTTAATGCCACATTAGCAGTTAACAACTACCACAAAAGGATGAGAACTGAGGAACAGTTTTGTAACTGTACGCTGTAGTGTAGTGTGGAGCGCGTTGGATGGTGACGCACATGGTCGGTAGTTCGAAAACCGCAGTTCCTTTTTTTTTTTTTTGTCACCTTGGCTCCTAAAAGGGTTTCAGACATCTGTTTTAATTAAATAGAGCTATGTTCCGAAATGTTCAGAGTTGTGCGTATGCACGAGTGCTCCCTCTAAAATACGTTCTTTTTCTACTTCGTGAACATGCCGTGAAATATGTAACAACGAATTGAACAATGGTCTTCTTAAGCACATGCACATAAATTGAGAGGATACTGTTATAATGAATATTCTAAAAAACGTGCTAATACTGGTAGTTTTACATATAAATTAAGTCCTAGATTTCTGTGGCAACTGTCGTTCTTTGATGAAACGGAAGGGAAGTGTATACATTGCAACAAATTTCCTTGTTTCGTTTTTTCCTAAGTAGTTATTCACTACGTATGGAATATGTTGAAAGGCATTAATTAGAATCAATACGTCTACTGAAATGTTTGTCTTTGGTATGGTTGCTATGGATGCGTATAACGTAGATTTTAATATCTTTTCTGTACTTTTGTCAAATTCTTGAGCGCCATGTTATCTTTATACTCCTGCAACTGCTCTTTGTTAACAGCAAATTTTTCATTCTTCTGTGCCCTTTTATGGCTTTGGAAACGCAACAATCTTTCAAAGCGAAAAAAGTAAATAATGATAAACTTGGTCTGATCTTTCTCTTATGAAAGGATCATGGAGACATATTTCTATTTCAACAGTCATTGCACAATTTAGTTTAACATGTGGTAATCCATTATATAGATAGGGATTAATGTGCTCTGTCCTACAATTACGCTAATTACGAGCTCTACGAAGAAAAGTAAATCACAAAAATACAAAAGAATTTAAAATTGCGAGAAATGTAACATCAAAACTGGTGATGACAAGGTAGACAAACGTAATGAATTGGAAGTAAAATAAGTCATGACAGAAGAAGGAAAGACGACATAAAAGGAAGATTAGCACAGGCAGAGAGGACCACAAAAGTGAATTGGTATCAGACAGACCTTAACCTGGAAAAGAACGTCTGAAAAATTTTCATTTGGAGCACAGCGTTGGGTGGTTGCGAATCATAAATTAGGTGCACTAATATGGTCTCGAAAGAGGAGGTTCTCCGCAGAAACGCTAATTAAAGGAAGTTGTGGAAAAATGTAACGAAAATAAGGGCCCAATGTCAAGACTTGTGTGATGCTGGAACTGTCAGTGGTAGAGACTTTGTGGGAGGGCAGAGAATGGAACACACCAAAAAAATAACTGAGGACGTAGTAGCCAAGTACTGTTCTGAGAAAAAAGAAAATGAATAAATTGTCGTCGGTGAGGAATTCGTATGTGTTATCGGACAGATGAGAAAAAAAGCCATTATGAAGTACAAGCGTGAAACTTGCCTTAAATATTCCACAACCGATTTCAAGTGTCATCGTCAAAATATTACAACACATAGTGGGAATTAGCTTTTTTTGTCATTACGCTCAAAGTGACAAGTTGTGCAGCATAAGTCTTTTCTTTCAAAATACATTTGATATCAGTTAGATATTTTGAAAATGAGAGAGTTATTCTCTGTGGTGTTCAAACAAATCTTCCGATTGTTCACTGATTTACCTTTCTTTCATTCTCCTAACAAAAGTGAGATCTGGCATGGAGATACTTTTTTTTTTTAATTTTATCATTTAACTTGTGAAGTTATAGAAGTTATACTGTGGTTTTCGGGGGTACATGTTCTAGCAGCAAAAGGCGGCTGAAGCAGAAAGTGTCGAAACATGTCTGCTGATGGCAGTAACCCGGAAACTGGGACGACGCGGTCGTTGCCCTGAGACCATTGACCGACGCTATGCAGAGCCTCGAAGTGGGAAAGCGGTACTTATAGGCGCTGTACTGGGCAATGGGCGCTCGGGGACGCAGAATGCATGGACCGGAACGTCTCTACGCCGCGACCCAACAGGGCACCACGCCAGCGACAGCGGGAGTCGAAGTGAGGACCTGTAGCGACGCGGCTCTGGTGGGGTTCCCTCAGCGGACACCGCGACGCGGCGCCAGCAGGCAGCAGCCAGCAGCCTGCTGTACAGTGTACAGCGCCTCCACAGTCCACGGCGTGCAGCCAGGCGGCGCGGTGAGCAGCGCTGCGCCGTCAGCCGTCAGCCGTCAGCCGTCAGCCGCCAGCCGCCAGCCGTCAGCCGTCAGCCGTCAGCCGTCAGCTTCCAGCCATCAGCCGTCAGCCTCCAGCCGTCAGCCGTCAGCCGTCAGCCGTCAGTCGTCAGCCTCCAGCCGTCAGCCGTCAGCCGTCAGACTCCAGCCGTCAGTTGTCAGCCTCCAGCCGTCAGCCGTCAGCCGTCATCCGTCATCCGTCAGCCGTCATCCGTCAGCCGTCAGCCGTCAGCCGTCAGCCGTCAGACTCCAGCCGTCAGCCGCCAGCCGTCAGTCGTCAGCCTCCAGCCGTCAGCCGTCAGCCGTCAGACTCCAGCCGTCAGTTGTCAGCCTCCAGCCGTCAGCCGTCAGCCGTCATCCGTCATCCGTCAGCCGTCATCCGTCAGCCGTCAGCCGTCAGCCGTCAGCCGTCAGCCGTCAGCCGTCAGCCGTAAGACTCCAGCCGTCAGCCGCCAGCCGTCAGTCGTCAGCCTCCAGCCGTCAGCCGTCAGCCGTCAGACTCCAGCCGTCAGCTGTCAGCCTCCAGCCGTCAGCCGTCAGCCACCAGCCATCATCCGTCAGCCGTCAGCCTCCAGCCGTCAGCCGTCAGCCGTCAGCCTCCAGCCGTCAGCCTCCAGCCGTCAGCCACCAGCCATCATCCGTCAGCCGTCAGCCTCCAGCCGTCAGCCGTCAGCCTCCAGCCGTCAGCCTCCAGCCGTCAGCCATCAGCCGTCAGCCTCCAGCCATCAGCCGTCAGCCGCCAGCCGCCAGCCGTCAGCCGTCAGCCGTCAGCTTCCAGCCATCAGCCGTCAGCCTCCAGCCTTCAGCCGTCAGCCGTTAGCCGTCATCCGTCAGCTGTCAGCTGTCAGCCGTCAGCCGTCAGCCGTCAGCCTCCAGCCGTCAGTCGTCAGCCTCCAGCAATCAGCCGTCAGCCGTCAGACTCCAGCCATCAGCCGTCAGCCGTCAGCCTCCAGCCGTCAGCCGTCAGCCGTCAGCTGTCAGCCGTCATCCGTCAGCCATCAGCCGTCAGCCGTCAGCCGTCAGACTCCAGCCATCAGCCGCCAGCCGTCAGTCGTCAGCCTCCAGCCGTCAGCCGTCAGCCGTCAGACTCCAGCCGTCAGCTGTCAGCCGTCAGCCTCCAGCCGTCAGCCGTCAGCCGCCAGCCGTCATCCGTCAGCCGTCAGCCGTCAGCCGTCAGCCTCCAGCCGTCAGCTGTCAGCCGTCAGCCGTCAGCCGTCAGACTCCAGCCGTCAGCTGTCAGCCGTCAGCCTCCAGCCGTCAGCTGTCAGCCGTCAGCCTCCAGCCGTCAGCCGTCAGCCGTCAGACTCCAGCCGTCAGCCGCCAGCCGTCAGTCGTCAGCCTCCAGCCGTCAGCCGTCAGCCATCAGACTCCAGCCGTCAGCTGTCAGCCGTCAGCCTCCAGCCGTCAGCCGTCAGTCGTCAGCCGTCAGTCGTCAGCCTCCAGCCGTCAGCCGTCAGCCATCAGACTCCAGCCGTCAGCTGTCAGCCGTCAGCCTCCAGCCGTCAGCCTCCAGCCGTCAGCCGTCAGCCATCAGACTCCAGCCGTCAGCCATCAGCCGTCAGCCTCCAGCCGTCAGCTGTCAGCCGTCAGCTGTCAGCCTCCAGCCGTCAGCCTCCAGCCGTCAGCCTCCAGCCGTCAGCCATCAGCCGTCAGACTCCAGCCGTCAGCTTATTTTGTATGACTTTTTCTCACTCTTCATATATGACACAAGATAAAGTAACATCACAAGGAGCTGTTGAACATTTCGTTACTCAAGTGAGCCAGCTGCAGGCTCAACTTGATGACCTAAAGCTCGCGGGTCAGGTAGAGTCATCCCCAAGGGTAGCCACAGTAGATAATACTGCTTACGCTATTTTCAGGAAAGACAGGGCAATTTTTATTGTATTTTTTGATAATTTGGCTACGGTCGCAAGGTAGGGAAATCGGTCAATGCATCAGGTGCTAAGCATTGGGAAATTAATATTGACAGGGGAAGCTAAGTCAGTTTCAATATATCGTGAGAATTTGCGGGAGGCTAGGACTTTTGGACGATTCCCAGAAATATTAATTGAGAGGTTCCGTCAGAAGAATACGAAAGGGTATTCCGGAAAAGCTTCGCACAATTTTTCAAAAACAGGGTGAATCAATTGAAGCTTTTGCAGGTAGGATTAGGAAGGACGATTCCCAGAAATTTTAATTGAGAGGTTCCGTCAGAAGAATACGAAAGGGTATTCCGGAAAAGCTTCGCAGAATTTTTCAAAAACAGGGTGAATCAGTTGAAGCTTTTGCGGGTAGGATTAGGAAGGTCAATATCGGTACTTTTCAGCTAACAGATGATGATCGGATGAATTTAGTTGTTGTACGTGAGGCAGAGGAAAGAACTCTTGATGCGTTTTTGAGGTGTGTGCAACCAGGTTTGACGAAAAAAGTTAGGATGGATTCCCAAAGACATTGAGCGAGTCTCTGACGTTAGCTTTGGCATTAGAAGAAGTAGAGTCAATGACGAGGTCACGGGAACGAAGAACGGTATTCTCTACCGATGTGACATGGTTTAGGTTCGGCCATAAGGGGCATATGAAACGGGAATGCAAGGAAATGCAGTGTAGGCGGTGCAAACAATTCGGTCACATGCAGCGTTACTGTCGCAACAATGGGCAGCAAACACGGAAGAATTAATCTCAACCTAAATCGCGTCCTCAGTCGTTAAACAGGACGGGGAGTGGGGTGTTCACCGTGCCCAGTAATCTGAAATACGCAGCTGTCGATTTTACCATATATGTCTTTAAAAAAAAGAGCTCGAACCCAGTGGCGTAGCTATGTCACAAAGGGCCCCGGGGCAAAAATGACATTGGGGCCCTCTAAACACCAATGCTGTACAGATGCAAAACTACTTCATCATCAGCTCCTTACCGCGCACTGGAAGACAAAATAAGGCAAACCTAAATACTAAGTAAATTATTATGTATCACGCAGTATCATCGTACCCTCTAATATAATTGTGAAAGTTTGTTTGTGTGTTATGCTGTCATGTAAAAATTACTAGGTGATTTGGATGAAATTTTGCAGAGGGATAGAGATGGAGTTGGACCTGGGTAGTACATAAAGATGAAAATGCCCCATGGGATATTTTTCGTCAGCGGTGACAGCAGGCGGACTTCTTCAGTGCTGACAACACACTCCCACTTAACTACTGCGCTGTTATCTCATTTCGTTGATAGCCCAGTCAAAGAAGGAAAATAGGGAAAATATTCATGTAGGATGGTTTCAGCATCCCAGTGGGAGGTTAAAAAAATTAAAAAATCGATTCTCTACTGTAACTTTTTTTCCGATCGTCGGCCACGAAGGCCGAGGTGCCCCTGGAGCTCGGGGGCCCCGGGGCACAGCCCCGCCTAGCCCTATGGTAGCTACGCCACTGCTCGAACCATGATTGAAGGAGCTGTGTTAGTTGATAATTTACATCTATTAAGCAGAATTCTGGTTAAACAGAAATGTATTTTAGTCGTAACTATTATTTCAGAGTAACGAAAATGTTTCATTATAGAAGAGTAAACGGTGGCGATCGATATATTCGAGGTATTGCATACATTGCTGTCAGTCACATAGGACGCTCGTAGTGGGGAACAGGGCGAAATAGTCTCCACAAACTTCAGATTTGTACGTAAGTCTCACAAGGAGGGGGTCTTACACGTGCACTTCCGACTGTGATCAAATATTGCATGGACGTTCTAGCTTTCTGCTAGACACTAAATACCTATGGAAAACAACGAGCCCAAAGTTAAGTACGCACAATCGTATTTTAAAATGTGTGCACCGAAACAGCGCCCAAACACAAATCATTTTATTGGTACATTATGGAGTGCAATGGTTATGTGGTGGCCAAGTGGTAAAGAGCAAGACAACGAATACAAAGGTCTTGGGTTCGATCCCAGTTCAGTTCACAATTCTAATCTGCCATTTTACACTGTTTCCTCTCGGGAAGTGTCTATTGATGTGAAAAATGCCGGGTAGCCCTGTGGTCCGAAAGCTACGTCAAACTTTAGGTTGCAATAAGTATCGTTATTTCCGGTCAAACACGCACACACCTTACTGTTGGTGAGTAAGTGATGCTTCAGCTATATTCATGGATGATTAAGGACGGTAGGTGTGCGGTTCGATTGCCTCGCAAGTACAAAAAATTGTATCCACCAATCAGGTGGTAAGACAAACCGATACGTAACATTTGATTTTACGTAGTTAAAAATCCGATTAGGTGCTGGGTTCGTATCTCCCTCACAGTAATTCACATCATGCACTTCATCTTTAAATGTATGCGCACTTTGTTACTTCTGAATGGAGGTATATCGGACATCTTTCGAAGTTGGTTAACAGGGACGAAAGGGTCTTCACAGAAGTCTCCATTTATTACTTTTATTTTGTAGTTTAGATTTGCTTACTGATATTGGCGAAAATATCGGTAATTCATGACTTTTCATGGTTAGTCAGCAATATGATATGACTAGATTAGATTAGAATAATATTTGTTCCGTGTATTATCAATCGACATTTCGTAATTATTTGGAGTTGTCATTTTAATGAAAGATTTCTTTACTCACCAGGATTCAACTTATTTTGAACAATTTTTCACCCACACTCACACACACACTCTCACACTGATGCTGAGTCTGCAGTCAGTTGTCAGCTATAGTCCCTAAACCTGGTGACAGAAATGCGAATCAGACGCATTACGTATTCCAGGCCGTAGCAGCCGCGTCTCTGAGATGCCTATGGTCACTTTCCAGCCCGCTGTAGGGACACATTCGTGTTTTCTCGCTAGTACTGTAACTGAGATTTGGCAACAAGCAAGGTATGTTTGCTAACTCTGATCGACGAGTTACTTCCTGGTGTGCACAGAATTAAAAGCCTCAATGGCCACTTTAATTTACCTGTCATTTCCATTGAATAAAATGAGTTATTATCGCTTGAGGTGTAACAAAAGATTGTAAATTTAAGGTTTTCAGCCCAGGAAAGTCATTGTACGTGGAAATCGCAACTCATCTTGTCCTTCAATTAGACGTTTACAAATCCTAGGCACTGTTGGCCACGCAGTAGGAAGCAAGACGCATACATCTTTCATCGCTCTGTGGTAACTGGCTGACGTCTCGTCTGCCGGCCGCGGTGGCCGAGGGGACTGCGGCGCGCCAGTCACGGTCTGCACGGCCACTACGGTCGGGGGTTCGAATCCCCCCTCGGGCATGGATATTTGTGCTGTCTTTAGTGTTAGCTAGTTCATAAGTAGTTTGTAAGTTTAGGGACTGATGACCCCGTAGTTAAGTCCCATAAGCTATACAAACATTTGACTGACGTCTGAAACAGCGTCAGTTGTGGTTCGCAATTAAAGTCTGGCTGACCAACTTTTTTATACCTTTTGTGAAAGAGCTGTAAGTAGTCAGATCAAACATCAATAAGGAATTCGCACAAAAATACTTTCGGCTCATAGTGGAATGGTAAAAAAATTTACAATGCTGCGCATCAGCTAACAACTATTTCCGTTACTGGCAAGCAAATTTTGGGTTTCTAAGAATACATAACTTTATTCATGAAATGCCACATTTGCATACCTCTTGAGCCTGATACAGCATACCAATTAAACACAGACGAAATAGAAATCTAAGTGAATAATATTTTTCTAATTGGTGCCAATAGAGGCACGGTAGTGTACAGATACTCAGCAATGCACATGCAGTACAATGATTACATGCATGTAGGAAACTTGTTCTGAGTTACCGCTGTCGAACAAGGTTTGGAGAAGAATAAAGTGTCACTACGAAACGACAGCTAATGTAGAAAATACTTTTCTGACGTTTTTTCGCACGATGCGCTCTCCCCATACATAATATAAAAGTTTCGAGATGCATCGCCTGCCTGCACCCGTCTATTAAACATGAAAAGAACACAATGACGCAGAAGTGGTCCCTTTTTCTACGTGTGTTTATTTTGGGTTGATATGTGAAGAGAATTATGTTCAAAGTTACATTAGATTCATAACTTCAGCAGACGGCGGAATTGAGTTTTAAAAAATGTGTAAACGGCAGTTACGTGATTTTATAACGGTGATTACAAAATAGAGAGAAATGTATGCACTGGGTAGCCGAAGCAGGTAGTTAATGGCGATTCAGTCAACCAAGTAAATGAATGATCTGAACATTCTGCAAACCACTACAGGGCGGAAAATGAGTCACTGAGAAAAGGATTTGATGATCTGTTGAGTTGATGGTAGGTTGATATACATACGGTCTGGTTTCGATTGCAACTCCTGTCGATGTTTTTTGATAGGGAGAGACTGATTCTATTCTCTTCTGCCTAGCCGGCCGCGGTGGCCGAGAGGACTGAGGCTCTCCAGTCACGGTCTGCGCGGCCACTACGGTTGGGGGTTCGAATCCCCCCTCGGGCATGGATATTTGTGCCGTCCTTAATATTAGCTAGTTCATAAGTAATTTGTAAGCTTAGGGACTGATGACCCCGTAGTTAAGTCCCATAAGTTCTACAAACATTTGAACATTTTTCTCTTCTGCCTATGCCCAGAGAAGAAGGTTTAATGTCATTGTGGTCTGAAATTCACATTAAACAAGATTTTCCTCGTCTAGCAACCGCAATAAAGTCAGAAGTGGTGAAGTGAAGAAAAATGTTGAAACGTTTTTAATTCTATGGGATGCTGCTGCTGCTGGTGCCTGGTTATTCGTCCCCAGCTTACAAATACTTCAACTACGGTAACCTGGCCTGAGGCCGACACGACCACCCATGCCCGACCGAGTGCTCGAACTCCCGACGGGGAACGCCTCTGCGCACTGTGGCACAGCGCCTCAGTGCGCTCGGCTAATCACCAGTAATCTTTCTTATACTTGTTACTTATTTGTAGTGACGAAACAAACGCTAGACAAGGTCCCAGGACACTTATTCCATTTTTTATTCGAGCTTCTGTATGTCGATAAAATTGGTTCTGAAATGGGAATACAACTCAGACCGTCCTCAACGTGGAATTTGATCCTTTCGTGGTAATATAGCTCGACTACAATGTGTTGTTTGTTCAAAACTGCAGATTCTTCAACATTTCCACATATTGCGCTTGAATGGGTCCGAATCCTGGCCCGGTACTGAAGTTTACATTATGTATTATCTACCTCTAGCATGAGATCGCTTATCTGTTAGATTATCTTTTGATTATCAATTTATTTTCATTCGTTGTCCACACTAACGATACCTGCCTCTTTTGACCCCAGATTTGCGAGATTACTGTAGTTCGAGGATGTTATTCCGAGCTGCTGGTGGAGAAAAATTCGGCAACTAACGTCTCTTTGTATGTTGGCAACGATATGTGTGGGGTTCAATTCCCAGTCAGCACTGAACTCTTCGTCATGTTATTTCCAAATCAAACATGCTCACATGTTGCTACTGGTGTAACAAATCCCGTATGTAACGTTCGTTCTCCCTAGAATATAACAGTGATAGGTGCCAGGTTGGAGTCCTGGGAAGAAAAAAAATTATGTTTCGTCTCCAGAATGAAACTTTAACTCTGCAGCGGAGTGTGCGCTCATATGAAACTTCCTGGTAGATTAAAATTTCCCGCGAAAAGTAAAGGTCCCATGTTCGAGACCCGGTGCCGGTGCCGGTACACAATTTTAATCTGCCAGGAAGTTTCATATCAGCGCACACTCCGCTGCAGAGTGAAAGTTTCATTCTGGAAACATCCCTTAGGCTGTGGCTAAGCCATGTCTCCACCATATCCTTTCTTTCAGGAGTGCTAGTCTTGCATGTTTCGCAGGAGAGCTTCTGTGAAGTTTGGAAAGTAGGAGGCGAGGTACTGGCGGAAGTAAAGTTGTGAGGTGGCATCGCGAGTCGTGTCGGGATAGCACAGGAAGTTTCATGTTTCGTCTCATGTGTCACTAAAAACATGTAGCTACTGCCGAGAAAATCCGATATTGATTGTGCGTTGATAACAATCCGATTAGGTTCTGAGTTCGAATCCTTGTCCGACACAAAGCTTTACCTCACGACATTTGAATAACTTACTTGTGAAGAATCTACATGTAAGATCTCTCGAAGTTCGTTAACAGGGACAGTAGATGCCGGGTAGGAATTCGAGCCCATTAAAAATGTTTACATTATGTAAATTAAAGTTGATATTTGGTAACTGATCCGGCCAAAATCAAAGCATATCACTCTCTGTATGCTTATTCAGGAATGACTGTTAGTTTCAGTGAGTCACGAAATCTTTGGCCTGGGTTTAAATCTATATGAAAAACGAGACGGTTCGTCATGTCATCATAAGTTCACACATATTCTCAACCAGCAGCTCGTGAGAGAGAATTTTAATGTCATTTTGTGTTGCATAATAAGTACGGTATGTTGCTATGAACAAGCTATCATGCATGCAGCGAACTTAGCGCGTGCATTATCTATCTAACGTAATAATGAGAGTGCCAACATTTCAGGTACGGTATGTCATTTCTTGTAATAAAGGTGAGCTTACAAGTCTTACGGACAGTCTTATCTGTGACAAGGAGTTTCCTGATATTTGCAGTATTGTGGTATTACTTTACATCTTCAATGATTCCAATAAGGAGCAGCGTTTTCTAGTGGTGACTTGTTGGTACCATTTTCAATTGTCCAACGACTATACCAAGGAGCGAGTAGAGTACCCGCAAGACAGGTACGTTAGTTGGGTTGCATGCGAATCAGACTAAATGCAATTCAGTTCGTTCGGATGCTTTTGAGGACGACTGTACAGTAGACCTGCGCATAATAGTTCGCGATCTGGAGTGCTCACTTTAGTACGTGGCTCTCCCGCGAACTAATTTGCTCCTTTGGTTCGTCCGCTGCCAGTGACGACTGAGCGGCGTGGTCTGCGCGTGCAGGTGGAGGGGGAAGTTCCCTCACCTAGCTGCTTCATGCGCTTGCTGCTTGTGCCGCTAACAGTATCACGCAAACCAAAAGAAACAGTTTGTGGATAATTTCTCGCGTTGAAGTTTAGAATTATCTCTATATCCTGGCATTATGGAATTTATTAGTCAGTTATTCCAGAGTACAGAACACATCAAAACAAAAATTTTGTAGCACTGAACTATGTAATCTAGCAGGCAGATGCTCACCTCGAAATGACTCATCAGCAGAAGGCAAACACGAAATTTTTAATTCTGTACGCGCCCTCTCGATATTGCCCGTCGGTCTTCGGCAAAGAATCCAACCAACTACGAAGCGAGATACGTTTGGAATAACCGTCCGCTGCTCTTAGCTCGTCCGCTGCTTCTAGTTCGTCCGCTGCTCCTAGTTCGTCGGCTGCTTCTAGTTCGTCCGCTGCTTCTAATTCGACTGCTCTTTTTTGCTTTTGCTATCCCTTCTAAAATTCAAATGTTTGTTAAGCTTATGGAACTTAACTACAGGGTCATCAGTCCCTAAACATACAAACTACTTACGAACTAGGACGGCACAAATATCCATGCCCGAGGGGGGATTCGAACCCCCGACCGTAGTGGCCGTGCAGACAGTGACTGGAGCGCCTCAGTCTCCTCGGCCACCGCGGCCGGCTATCCCTACTAAAATAGCTTTATTTTTATAACAGTTTTTTTATATGATGCGCGTTCAGAATTTTCCGTTTCAATTTATCTCCGCTGCAGCGGTGCGATTGCAGTTCCGCACATGCGCTGTAGACGATGTGTATCAAGGAGAAGAACGTGCGCCATTTGGAGATCGCTGTCAGTTACGTAAACTTTGTTGTGCTTGTTTGAAATGTCGGCGTTGATTGAAAATCCCGCCGCCTGTGAAATTAGGTCGGTGATTCGGTTTCTGAATGCGAGGAAAGTGAAACCAAGTGAAATTTGTCGGCAAATTTGCGATGTTTACGGACCAAATGCGATGAGTGATTCGATGGTGAGAAGATGGGTCCAACAGTTCAATGGCGGGCGTAGTGATGTGCACGATGAAGAACGAAGTGGGCGTTCACCTTTGATTGCAGAAGAACTGGTTCACGCGATTGATGACAAGATCCGGGAAAACCATAGGTTTACAATTATTGCTCTCGCTATGGAATTGCCCCAAATTTGACTTCAACAATGACTTATTGAAGACACAGGCGGAAGATTTCTATGAAAAAGGTATACAAAACCTGGTGCCACGCTATGACATATGCCTGCAAAATTTCGGCAGTTATGTGGAAAAGTTGTTTAAGAGTTGTAGAAATTTGTGCAATAAGAATTTCTTCTGTATCTGTGTACACTTTCATTTTATTACCAAACGGAACGTACTTTCTGGACGCGCCTCGTATAATGAATCAGTATTGCCAAAGCGTGTGCTATAACTCGTATTTTTGGGCAATTTGACATCAAATACTTAGGCAAATAAACAAGTTTTTTTACACGAATGGGTGATACAATGGTATTAACTACTTTGCATACAGAGTAATCGTAGTGCTTTATTTTTAAAATACATTTCTTGTGGCAGTAAACTATGAAACTACAGCTGAGCTGCATCTCAGCTCGAAATGAAGGTAACTGGCGGAAGGGAATCACGCGATTCTGCGCACTCTCGCGTCCTCTCGCTGTTCTCCGTCAGTCTTCGGAAGAAAAAAGAAGGATGTTGTTAAAGGGAACGAAAATGGTTCTGTAAAAACCACAATACATTCCTACGCTCTTAGACCGCGCGAGGCCAGATAGCTGATAATGGGTTTCTTTTCTTTGCCACTACGGTCGGGGGTTCGAATCCCCCCTCGGGCATGGATATTTGTGTCGTCCTTAGTATAAGGTAGTTCGTAAGTAGATTGTAAGTTTAGGGACCGATGACCCCGTAGTTAAGTCCAATAATCTATACAACCAGTTGAAACAGTCAGCTGTCTTTTCTTTTCCGGCCAGGAACAGCAGCCAGTCTCGCCGTGTTACGCCTACTGTGAGTCTTACCAGTGTCTGAAGCTTGGGAGGCACGTCCCCTAACAGGCAGGGTGACATTTTCCAGAGGGGTTGATGTGGTGGCATCAGATCACCACTGGACTTTGAGGATATAGTGTGACATTTTGACAGTGGGAAAGGAAATAGAGGACTTGCAAAGCGTGTTTAACAGGTTGCGTAATCTAGTGGTTAATCAAACTGAATTCAGTAGAATACAAGGGTAATACCAGCTTTTGCAAACAGCTGTCGCACGCTTACAGGCTCAGTTACGACAAACATCTGCAGTGAGTCCGCGTATACGTCAGAAGAGGGAATTGTTGGCTGCAGGAGGGAGAATTTTGAAGACAGTGTTCGGAACAGCGGATTCTGAGGCCTTTAAAGACCTTAATGAGACGTTATAGCATTAACAGAGTGACGTGAGACGCAACCAGGAGACACTCGACTTGTATAAGGGAAGGTTGTACAGCCTCGAGAATGACGTCTTAAATAATACTAAGCAACTCCGAACTCTAGCTGCCACGTTGTTATCAGACGTTCATCGGCGAATGCAACAAACGGCGATCTGAACGTAGTGAAGGAACATCTGTGGAAGGTTGTTAGACGGCTGTTAACTGTACAGATGGTACTGAGTCTATAGGAAAGCATAATCGATGCCGGCATTGAAACGGCGGAGTTAGAACAGGCATTACTATACGTCACTCGTGGGCTCTTGTCGCCAGCGTTGCTACCGCCAGAACAGTTTTAGGGCGGATTGGAGAGGATTAGAGCAAAATTACCGTCATAACTAGCACTTTTGTCGACCGACAGAGACAACGCACTATCCATCCATTATCGCATGGCATCGGTAACAACCGGACAGGTAGGCTCAAGGATGGAGCTTAATATCAAACATCCACTTACATGTGAAGGATGTACACTTGACAGCAAAAAAAGTAGATCACCCATGAATTCCAAAGTGGAGGCCGCACCAGACGCTATACAACCAACATGGCGTAGCTGTGTCGTGAAATCGTTCCACAGTACAGTTATTACCTACGCACAATAGGTACTAAGTACGTCTCCTATTTCTCCTTATTGCATTCAGGCAAGGTGAAAACCGATACTTTCGGTCAACAAATATTAGAATACATGTCATTAGAGATGATCAGTAACACTTGTAAATTAAATGTCGTTGCAATAAGTGAAAAATCAGGTATGTTATCACACTCGTTTAATGAAATGATATGTTTTTGTTCGCGATCTGAATCTCAACGCGCTGTTAAACAAGCAACAGTTGTCTGCCTGATCGAGATGCGTTTGAAGGTCACACATTATTTCTTGGCCCCTCTCTGATCGGCGGAAGTCAGCTGAGTTCGTGTGTCCACAGAATGTTTTCCTTGTAACAGCATTGTACACAGTACACCTCGTCAATGTATTGTTTATTTGTCCTTGGTTTCGATTATTGTCTCCCACTTTGTTATTTGCTAAAATAAATCCACATACCCTGACGCCTCCTATTAGAAAAAAGTGGTACGAAGAATGTTAATTCTGATTGTTATTCAGTTACAACAATAAAAACAGGCAGAAAGCGTTGCTACACCAGCTTAATAAGCCCCTTCAAAATATTGATATTTCTTAGATATACGTTCCAGTTTTCTATTACTCACACATTAAAGGGATACTTAATTTCGCGTTCCCATCTGACGCCTTAACCCCTTGCATGTTGTTTCTTTTAAAACCTGTAATCTATACGCCGTAAGCTGGCGGCACTGGGAGAAAGAGAAAACATGATGAATGGAAGCTTCAGCTCCCAACATTCTCGGCTCAGGGACAAGGTTTAAGTGCGTGATCTCTAGGCATAAATAGACGTACAACACTAACGTTTTCATTAGTATCGATTTCCAAGACCGATATCCGAACCCAGAAATAGATGATAATCATAGCACTCCACCAGGAATTACATGAAGCTCATATTGTTGCTGAGCGGTAACCGCTGCAGATATGTAACATAGTGCAATTCGCAGATGTCAGACATCATAAAGTTGTGGAATAGAATTCAAAATATTGATGACTTGGTAACTAAACACAATCAGATGTCAGATATTAAATATGGTCACAAATAGCGTTATACTAGTACCTGAAACCACGATACAATTAATTTTTTCCTTTACGGACTCGGACCCGACACCATTTGCTATTGTATGATAGGAAGGAATACTGCTGATATTGTTTCTTCCGGGGACTCGAACCCCGCACGTACCGTCACTCTTGACCCTACACGATGAGGCGTCAACTACCACATTGTCGTTCACCACTAGTTAGGATTACACCGTTCGCAGAGACATGGATGGGTTTAGTATTTTGCGAAAACTTTGTTTAACTTAGTAGCGCATGGACATGTGCAATGTTGATTTGAAACAAGGCAGAGTCCTGCGTTCGTTACTTGGCGTTACTGGAAGTGCAGATGGTATTTTTTGTAGCCGTTAAAAACTGTTACCCCCAGCTGGAATCGGACCCATGCCTTATCCATTACAAGTTAACCTCATCCCGGCCTCCAGCGAATTACAGATCTGTTAGCATAATGTTTTGTCATAATGGAGTACTCATTAGACGGTACGATCAGTCACAAAGGTGTCTGGCTAGGTAAGACATTATTGTCCGCAGGGGATGGCCACGATGTCTGAGGCGCCTTATCGCGGATTTTTCATGATGTTATACTGCGTTTTAGTATGCTATATTACGATTTGGTATGGCATTTTGCTATAAGCTTATTTTACTATGGGCTCATTTTAATCAAGATTGTTGGGACGCTGTTGTCACGTTATCTTGAATATCACGCGTTTTTAAAGTTATGAGGAGCGTCGATTATACATTAGAAAAAGGATTCTGAAACTGTGGAAGAAACTTCGTTTTGACATCTATTATTCACCACGTTCAGGACCACAAACAAACTTTGATGAAGGAGGTTTTTGTGATTTACTAGTACGGTCAATGACTAGGGTTCTGATAACTGGCAAGTGTGTTGGGCAATGGTCAATGATCATATTGAGGTTAAAAAACAGTGATGTGGATTCTGATACAATGTCGCATCGAAAATGCGATTACATGCGAAGCATAATATCCAACTGGGAAGGATGGCGGAGAACTGCCATTTCAAAGGTTGCATACTGGGATTTATCGGAATAGATGTCCATATCAAGGGATATATGCACGGTAAGGTCCAATTGTCCATTATATCCACGTACTTTTCGAGGGACTGGGGTCTGCAGCAGAGAAATAAAGACAGTGATTTAAAAAAAAAAAAAAAAAAAAAAAAAGACCGAGCATAAAATTGTGAAAAGGAGCATGTAGATGCAGATAAATATGTCAAGGGAGACATGTATCACAGTTTGTATTAGGGCCGAGACAAAAGGAACGAATGTTTTACAGACCGAAGGATGCATTATCAGAGTATCAGAGATATGAAAGAACACTGCTTCATAGAGAGGACCGATGGACACTCAGGGAGGCAGACATTAAAAGAGACAGTACTGTTTAAATGGAGTAGACCAAAAGAGCAACTGCAGTTATAATGTAAAGGAGGTGACAGACAGAGAAAGAGAGAGAGAATGGAGGAGAAATTAACAACGAATAAATGCAAGACAATTCGTATGCATATTTTGTGAAGGACGGAGAATGTATTAATGGGAGCAGGGGAGGAGATAGGCGTATTTGAAATACCAGAAATTACTTTAACAGCGTCCATGTAAACTGATTACTCTGTATGCATGGAGGCTGGGTATAACTGAATTTGTAATATCAGTTATTTGAAATCTCTATCCAAGGGGGACCTTCTCAAGCATTGTACTGATTTAGGTATGATACTTCAAGACGGCGAAAATAGTGGCATACAGCTTTTAGAATCTTACGAGGAACTCCAGCTTTTAAAATCAAATTCACTAGTCTCAATCAAAGACGCAAAACAACTTCTCCAATACATGCAGAAAACAATTTGGAAGAAGTACATCCAAATGCTTGTACAACAATCAGAACCATGCTCACGTTTCCAGTCAGTACAGCTTAGGTCGATAGAAGCTTCTCAGATTTAAAATTAAGACTTATTTGAGAAGCACAATGAGCCAAGAAAGACTACCTGCGTGTCAGTGCTACCAACTGAAGCCGCAATAGCGGCTAGTACTTATTATAATGTGATCTTATAAAAAAATCATTGAGGCGAAAAGCCGAGAAGTTTCTCTATTTAATTTGTGTTTCTTTATTATAATTTTTGTCATTGCAATAATACTTGTATATTATACTGATAAAATATTAGTATAATGATTATTTTATTTAACATTTTCTTCCTTACTGAAAAATGAAAGGGTCCTCGCAAAGACAAGTTTTCTGACGCCCAGTTTTTGTCTAGCGCCGCCACTGTTCTTCTATATACATATAAGTGTGGTGACCGTTCTTTCGAAATAACAGGCACCACATAAACACACATAATTAAGGAGAAGACGATAACAGATGCAGCCTTCTGTCCAAATGCACACTACGCCTGAACTCTCGAGGTAATCGGCAAAGTGCCACGAGCAGTGAGTGCAAATTGGAAACGGCAACTAAGTAAGTAGTGTGAGGAAGTTTGAGTCTTGAGGGAAGAGAAGTTGAAATGGGGAGGGGGGGGCGTTAGCCCACAAACCTGCGATGCGATGGAAATGACCCCGAATTCCCGCTGGGCACAACTATTCAGCTTCCCAAATGTGCGCACTCAGTGGCCACAAGCAGATAGTGTCAGATTATTTCTTTTAATCTAGATTCTTCTCTGTCATTCCAGGAAGCAGTACAACTGTCACCAGACATGATCCACCATGTTGTCCTTTCACTACCATAGTCGTAACAGAAAGATCATTTTTCTATAGGCAATGTCTTTCTCGAGTGGTACAACACCTTGTGAAACCTGTGATGCCATATTTGCATGAACTACTGAGTACGCTCAGACTCATTCCGTATTTCTCGAGTATTTTGGTATCTTCAGCCATAATCAGCTTCGAACTATATTGCTTTCCTAAGGAGTACAGTCACAGTTGTGCGAATGGGATCATGATGTCCTGTCTGCAAGGTAATAGTTTGCAGTAACTGACGAGGACTCATCTAGTGAAACGGACCTGGTGAGTGTAATTATCCAGCAAAGTGAATAGACTTCTTCTGTTTCGAATATACATTCGAAATATTTAATGAGCAATCAGAACATTGCTCTTAGATTTGAGGCAGTAAATGCTGCCGAATACTAAACATCAATATGCATTCGGCTCTGAACATGATTACTCAAATAGTTTCGTCAGTATTCTAGATATCGATAGTAATAATAATAATAATAATAAATAATAATAATTGAAGGATATGCAAATAAGGAAATTTTCAGGGGTGCAATTAGAAAGAATGTTCACTTTGAATAACACATGTTACGGCAAAGGGGAAACAAAGGGTATGTTATTGACACAAGCTTTAGAAGATTTAAGTGTCTCCTGAGGAGACTGCCAACGCTCCAACTGCTCCAACTGTTATGCAGTGTTGCTTAGCAGTGCGCGATTATTACCTGATGGGATAGATGGAGGACGCCGAAAAACTTGAAAGAATAAATGAGAGCCGGCCGCGGTGACCAAGGGGACTGAGGCGCTCCAGTCATGGTCTGCACGGCCACTACGGTCGGGGGTTCGAATTCCCCCTCGGGCATGGATATTTGTGTCGTCCTTAGTGTTAGCTAGTTCGTAAGTAGTTTGTAAGTTTAGGGACTGATGACCCCTTAGTTAAAAAAAATGAGATTATGTCTCGCATACACGCTATTGGGCAATTGTATACATTATTATTATTATTATTATTTTCGAGCTTCGTATAAACGTGGAACAGTCAAGAAACAGAAGCGATTCTTTGAAAACATTACGAAACACTTCACTGTGAATAACAGAACAATAGTGTAAATGAAGGGCCCAAACACAAAGTAATTTTCCTTGTGTAGCATCTATTGTTTCAGAGACATTGAGAACACATTATAAGTGCACAAAACGTCAATGATATACTACATAAATACATTTGTGTTGTTGATATCAGAACTATTTAATTTTACAATATGCACAGTTCTCTAGGTTGAGTACATATTTTCTTATGTCTAGACCTGATGCAGATCACTGAAAAGAAAGATAGTTTCCTGTGTCTTAAGATTGCTATCCAGGTGAAACATTATGTGGTAGCTGCGCTTATCATGATTCCATTCGTTAAATTCGTCATATATTTGAATGAAGTATCAAAGGTTAATGTGGCTGCTCATTTTACAGCAAAATAGCTATGGTAGTTTCTACTACACGTAACGGTAGGTTTGCAGAAACTTGATACTACAAGGGTTGAGGCTGGCTTTGCGACCGAGGCCTGTATTAGCCGTCGCTTGCAAGCTACGGGCTGGCCAGTCCGCCACAAATGGTGTTGAGGCGAGGCTTGGCGGAAGCCAGCCAGCTGGCGGTCGCGGTCGCGGTGACTCCCACTTACATAGGTAAAAATGATCATCAGAATAAAATAAGAGAAATCAGAGCTCGAACAGAGAGATTCAGGTGTTCTTTCTTCCCGCGCGCTATTCGAGAATGGAATGGGAGATAAATAGTATAATTGTGGTTCGATGAACCCTCTGCCAGGCACTTAAATGTGATTTGCAGAGTATCCCATGTAGATGTAGATGTAGAACAGCCCCCAGCACGGCGGAAAGCGGGGTTCTGACGTAAATACAGAATGTTTACTTCCTAGTGTGATAGTAAGAGCGGAAAGCAGAAATAGAAATCAGGCCATGTCACTGCGAGCAATCAACTCGAGATAGAGTCATCGCTTTTACTGAAGAGAAGCTGGTCCGATTGCGTTATAGGCTATATGTTAAGATGCAGTATGGAAGAAACAAATAACGAGGGGTTTTTAAATAAATTATTAGTCCTTAAAATGTTTTTTTTTCTTTTTTAATCTTGTCTCTGTTGTCATATTTCGTAAGTAAGAAACTATGGAAGATCTCTTGGCAACTGAAATAAAATAATCCTTTTTTTTCTTTGTGCTACCTTTATATTGATGTTTTTTTAATATACAGTTCCCTTATTATCCTATTTTTATTATAAATTTATGTACCTAGGGACCGTTTTTCCAGGTCAATATGTGAAAGACATTCAGTGAAAGGAACTGTTTTGAATTAAAATAAGTATGGAAGTCTGGGTTCAATTCCTACCCGTGGCACTATATTTCATTCAATGCTTTTACTATCACTCAATAGTCCTATTTTTATCGTTTCACTTATACCCAGCCACCATACATACAGAGTAATCAGTTTAGATGGACGCTGTCAAAGTAGTTTTTGTTATTTCAAATACGTCTCTCTCCTCCCTTTCATCCATTAATACACTCTCCACTGTTCACAAAATAAGCAAAAAAATTGTCTTTTATTTATTCATTGTTCTCTTCTGCTCTCTCTTTCTCACTCTCTGTCACCTCTCTGAAATAATAACAACAGATTCCCTTTTGGTCTTTTCCCTCAAAACGCTGTGATCAAATCTATTGGTTTCTGTTCAAAAATTCAAATGTTTGTAGAGTCTATGGGACTTAACTACGGGGTCATCAGTCCCTAAACTTACAAACTACTTATGAACTACTTACAACTAAGGACGGCACAAATATCCATGCCCGAGGGGGGATTCGAACCCCCGACCGTAGTGGCCGTGCAGACCGTGACTGGAGCGCCTCAGTCTCCTCGGCCATCGCGGCCGGCTTGGTTTCTGTGGAAGCATACCTTCTCTTTTAATTTATGGTTTCGTTACTGTCTACCAGTCCTCTCTAAGAGACAGCGTTCTTTCATATGTCCTTGCCTATAATCCATTTTTCGTTCTGTGAAATACAGAGGACTGGTGTTTCGATTGACCTCCTCTGCTTTCATTCCAACTGTTACAAATAGTATACATTTCGCCGTTTTAGAATTATTTTCTAATGCGTAAACGACGCTCCTCGCAACCTTTAAGATGTGTAATATTCCACTTATTATGATAATAGCTGTGCTACAAACTTGAGCGCCGCGCAGAGTAGCTGCGTGGTCTAAGGCATCATGTCGTGGATCGGGCTGCTGCTCACATTCGAGTCCTCCCTCGGGAATGGGTATGTGTGTTGTCCTTAGATTAAGACAGTTTAAGTAGTGTGTAAGCTTAAAGACTGATAACCTTAGCAAACTTGAGCAAAATTAGAGCATAGTTAATCACCAAGTAGCTTGCTGAAACTTATTTTACTGGCATATGCAATGTTACATAATTCTACATACCGTATATAATTTTTTGTTGTAGTCCTAATGGACCAGACAGCTGAAGTCATCAGTCCCTACCTAATCTTACATGCTACATTCATTAAAATACGCTAAGGACGACACACACACACACACACACAGACACACACACACACACACACACACACACACAGACACACATCCTTACCTGAGGAAGGAGTCGAATTTCTGGCGGAAGAAGCCGCAATTCCGCGACAAGATGCCTCAGACAGTGCGACCAAGAAATTACTATTACGTAGACAGATACCAACGCACTATTTTACTTCTCGTACAAAGTGTTCTGCACTCCATTTTGACAAACATTAAGGTACCACATATGAAAATCGGCTGTTGCCCAGGGTGTTGTTAGCTTGTAACAGCTAAGATACGGTTTGATTCCTGCTGGGGTAACCGTTTTTAACAATCGCAGACATCCCCCTCTCCACCACCAGAAGCTCCAAGTAAATAATTTAGGACTGTGGCGTGTTTCAAATCAACATTACACATGTACATTCACTACTGACTACAACAAAGTTGATTAGTTTTCGTTGGTTCCTCAAAATCTACGAATGGTGCGATCCCAATTACTAGTGAACGAGAATGGGGGAGTTGTTACCTTGTCGTCTGAGGTCTACGCTGACGATAGGCGCGGGGTTGGAGTTCCAGGCAGCACAACGTTATTTATTGCGCTACTTCAAAATATTTGTAAATCTATCGCACTCAACTGCTTGGTCATTAGTGTGTTGCGTGTAAGCTACTTAAACTAAGGACAACACAAACACATACCTGAAGGGGGGACTCGAATCCCCCCTCGGGCACGGATATTTGTGACGTCCTTAGTCTTAGCTAGGTCATAAGTAGTTTGTAAGCTTAGGGACTGATGACCCCGTAGTTAAGTCCCATAAGTTCTACAAACATTTGAACATTTTGGACTCGAACACCCGCGGCGAACAGCCGCGCTCACCGCAGCGCGGCGTTCCAGTGCGCACGGCTAATCCGCCGCGGCTTGTGCTACTTCTAGGGGTTTTGTGTGTAGAGTACCTGCAACACAGCTACGTTACTTGGGTTGAATTCAACAGTGAACCACTTTTTTTGCTGTCAAGTGTACATTCCAGAGTTACGAATTACATACACATCCGATATGCAGTGCGCAAGATGGTACAGTTAAAAATGCTGGAAATATTGTTGGTCTCTACAGATAGACGCACTTACATACTACTGTCAGTGCAAGAAGTAAATCAGTGCAGTATAGGACCTGTTACTACTCGCCCTAAGAAATTAATGCATACAGTTTCAAATCTAGTGAATTTTCATTGTTTTGCTCCAATAATTTACCCAAGGAATGCCCGAGAGAAGTTATAGCAAGGAATCAGGAAATTTTCAAGAAAGTAGGTCAGCATTGGCTCTTTTCAGTAGCAAACCCTACGATTATTATTCACACGTGTTATGAACAGGGACAGCAAATGGGAACACAAAGATTGGAACTCCATGGTCGGGACTGATACTCAGTGGAACGGCATGTGACATTTCCGGACCTACTTTTAGGTTACTTGCCACAATAGTAGGAACAGTTACATAGGAATAAAACAATTTGCTTTATGTACCGGAACAACCGCCGGAAACTTTGCCCCAGGAACATCTTACAATGTTGAATGATTCGTTGGACTCTACCTTACTCACTTCCTTAGATCAAATGATTGCCGCACAGCATGGTCGGATTGCTATGGGACGATTGTTAGAACATGTTCGAAATTATTGTCAGCAACAGCGAAGGCAAAAAATAATTATCGTATCATCAACAACTTCAGCTAGTGTTTTATGTATAACGGCAGGAGTATTACGTGTTTAAGAAAAAAGTCGCTCAAATCCCATTCCTGCCATCCCCAACCGTGAGAATCCCATATAGCAAGCTCGTTACTGAGCAAACTATTAAGGTTTAGGAGGACTTGTCATTGGGACACTGCATCTCGTTCACGGACTGCGTTTCACACCGACGAGGTGGAAGAGAAACCTGAAAATTTTAAGCCAGACTGAATATAGTGTGGCAACGTGGAGCAATAAGGTTAAGGTGTCATGAACATTTTTAGTACATTGTGTTTGTTCTTTTTGGTTATTGAATTTGAAACATGGTATGTTATGTGATGCCTTGTGAAATTCAGGGACGAATTTCTTTTTCGTACTGGGGAGGAGCATAGAGGCATGGAGATATTTGTTAATTTTATCACTTGACAAGTGAAGTTATATTGTGGTTTCCGAGAGTACATGTTGTAGCAGTTGCTGATGTCAGTAACCCAGTCAGTGTTCCATCGGCAGCCACCGCGAGGCCGCGCCGGCAGCCGGCAGCCTGCTGTACAGCTGGCGCGTCCGGGGCGTGCAGCGCAGCAGGGCGGCCTCAGAGGGCGCTGCCGCAAAGCCTGCCCGAGAGGCGGCCCAGGAGCCGCTCCACCGCGAGAAACCATTCGCGAAATACATTCTACCTTCCCACTCCCCACGAGTCTTAATCTGCCACTTTCCCACACCAATCCAATCCGCTATGGCCGTCCCTATGACAGAACGTTGAACGTTGACCATTTTCACGCAATGAGAGAACATCTCATTTGAACATGGTGCTTCAAAGGAACATGGTGCTTCAAAGGAAGCTTACAGGTAATTTAAAATTTTGATTTTCAAATATGAGTCTTCATAGAAACAATCGAGAGCTTATAGACGGTGCGTTTTCATAATTTATTTTCTGTTGGGATCAGACAGAAAAAATAAGGTTCCTTCGGTGAAAATACTCCATAATGAATACTCGAATAAGTTTCTCAGGACAGAACAATGTTTCTAAGTGCTAGTAACTGACTGAGAGTTTTCTCTACTATTTCCTCACTTTTGGTGTTTTCTGCTCTTTCTCAGATGACTGACAGTACTAAAGAATTGTGGTGTCGCACAAGTCCAAAGTGCGCGCCACCTACTTTCGCCGCGCGCCGCCATGCACGCACGGCGCGGCGTTCTTACGACGACAGCCACGAGCGCCCTCTGCGGCAACTCCGCTCGTGGCCACCAGTGAACGACATCGTTCACTTGGGACTGAGATAGCAACCAGTTAGGACCTTCGGAATCAGATAGGCACCAGTGAAGACTTGGCTATCGTACAGGCACTAGGCAGGCCTCTAACAACTATGTATCAGCTTTCTGCAGCAATGAACTTTGTACAAGTTAAGTATTGTATCAATTCTGTGCAATATATATCTCATTCTAATTTACTCTATGTTTCTAGTTTCTGGCTGCTCCCCTCCGTACCTGCACCAGCGTGCTATCTTTATTCCTGTGTCGGTCTCATTCCACTCGGCCACCGACACCTACGACGGAAGCGAGACACAAAAGCGGCGACGAGGCTGGGACACAAAAAGAATAGAGAAATTTAGAAGAAAGTAAAGGATTCAATCATAGTTTTTGACTCCATTAAATAGTCATTAGTCATTTTTCATTTAGTAAAATAATGGCACGACAAAGTTATGATGGTTCAATAATTGGAAAAGCCACTGTAAAAGATATTTCACTAACGTCATTAAGAACGAGATATATCTCACGTTAGTCATCCAAATACCAAAGGTGTGGATATTTTTCTATCTGAATAGATTTAAGAAAACCGTTGGCTCTAAAATTTTAAAAATTTCGCACGTGAATGAAATATACATATGCCTTATATGGGAAAATTTAACACAAATTATTCAAAAACTGACTTTTAGAGGGGTATGCATGCAGAAAATGCCGATTCATGACAAATTATTAAAAAAATCATTTATGCACCAAGAGCTGTAAAATAGATTTATTTTCTATGCTCTACCGGTTTCGACAATTCCTGCCATCTACATTAGATTAACGAAACATTTTACATAATCAACAACAAGATAACATCTTTTCTGAATACGGTAGGGACTGATGACCGTGCAGTCTAGTCCCCTCTAAACAACACCAACAACAACTGAATACGGTAACATTTACAGTAATTATTGGGACCGTTTCTGAACAAAACTGCCCATTTTACATCATTCTGAAAGTGTTCCTCCATTTGATCCTAAAATATAGTTAAGAATCAAATTAAGCAAAGTATTTAACAGCTCTGGGCAAAAGAATGACTTTTTTTCCAAAGCACATCGCAGCTGTGAACAACTTTAACATGACAAATAACATTAAGGTCTTCAAACATTCACATACATACAAATAGATATGATACACATACCAAGGTTACAGAGGCTACAGATACATGACTTCATAGATTTTAACACACATACGCATTTCCACGTTCTTGAAGATATGGTTCACGTAAAATAGCAATGTATTGGTACACCCTGTTTTCTTTCGAGGCCAAAGTTTGCCATCATATACTACTGAAAGCCATAATAAGGTTACTTTCTATATGTGTATTAATGTTTTGTCCATAACGGCTTGAGGCTAACACAAAACAATTGTGATCAGAAGGGAATATTTATATTTATTAATATTTTTTCTAAGACCTCTTGTAAATTAATAGCTCTGCCCTTCTTTTCGCGATTATGGAATACTTTTTGTACAAAAAATATTTCCCAAGCTACAAGAGAAGCAGACCAGTACGTGGCTCTACGAAGTATAATGTACGAACACCCATAGCCAGGAGAGTTATTCATCACATGCAAATCTTCCCTCCCGCCAGAGCGGCTGTTTAATTCCGGCAGGTCGTCTCCCAGTGTGACAGAGCTTACACAGTGGCTAACGAAGCGTATTCACTCTTCAGATAGCGAAAACCGCTCCCACTGCAGAGATAAAAGGAAGAAGACTGCGGCAGTTCTGGCGCGTCGATAAATACGCTGCATGTGCCGGATCTAATGTAGCAGAGAGACAGACCGTACAACATTTGAAGCACAGTCCGTTACTCAATTTCTCTACACTGGCGTTTGATATGCACCAGAATGTAATAAAATGGAAATGCCAACATCTCTTTAAATTTTATACATTGTTTGAAGAGAGATTATGTATAGAGAGTTGGACCAGGGGACAGTACCAGTGTACAAAGGAACACAGTGGAGGCAAGGAAATATACTACCGACATGAAAATATGCTGCATAAAAGGATTAAAGTACAGGGGGAAGAAATAAAAACATTGCGTTTTGCTGATGACATTGTAATTCTATCAGAGACAGCAAAGGACCTGGAAGAGCAGTTGAATGGAATGGACAGTGTGTTGAAGAGAGCGTAGAAAATAACAAGAGGAAAACAAAAATAATGGAATGTGGTCTTAGAAAATCAGGCGATGCTGAAGGAATTAGATTAGGTAACGAAACAATGAAGGTGGTAGATGAGTTTTGTTACTTGGGTAGTAAAATAACATGTGATGGTCGTAGTACAGAGGATACAAAATGCAGAATGGCAATGGGAAGAAAAGCATTTTTGAAAAAGAGAAATTTGCTAACATCGAATATTAATTTAAGTGTAAGGAAGTTTTTTCTGAAGGCATTTGTGTGGAGTGTTGCCTTGTACGGGAGTGAAACATGGACGATAAGCAGTGCGGACAGGAAGAGAATAGAGGCTTTTGAAATGTGGTGCTACAGAAGAATGCTGAAGATTAGGTGGGTAGATTGCATAACTAATGAAGAGGTACTGAACAGAATTGGTGAGAAAAGGAATTTTTGGCATACCCTGAGTAAAAGAAGGGATCGCTTGGTAGGACACATTCTTAGACATCGGGGAATCGTAAATTTAGCATTGGAGGGAAATGTGTGGGGTGAAAATCGCAGAGGGAGACCAAGAGACGCGTCTAGTAAGCAGATTCAAATAGATGTGGGTTGTCGTTCTTATGAGGAGATGAAAAGGCTTGCTCAGGATAGAGTAGGGTGGAGAGCTGCATCAAACCAGTCTCCGGACTGAAGACCATAACAACATAAATATGACCTACAGTCAGCTCTTGGCAGCAAGCAGAAGTACGACTCGAGGCTGAACTGATGGAATTCCTGTCATCTCATCCGAAATGGTCTAATATAATCAAATTTACGAAGATTGTTGATATAACTTCAGACCTGAGAGCTCACCACTAGAAATAGACATAGGACTTCATTTTTTGGAACTAGTTCACTTACAGAAGGGTGGAAAGGTTGATAGACGCTGACCACGGGGAAGATCAGTTCGGATGCAGGATAAATGTAGGAACACAGGAGCCAATACTCACCTTACAACTTATCTTAGAAGATAGGTTAAAGAACGGCAAACCTACATTTCTAGCTTTTGTATATATGGAGGAAGTGTTAGACAGTGTTTTTCAAATTCAAATGTTTGTAAAGCTTATGGGACTTAACTACGGGGTCATCAGTCCCTCAACTTACAAACTACTTATGAACTAGCTACAACGAAGGACGGCACAAATATTCATGCCCGAGGGGGGATTCGAACCCCCGACCGTAGTGGCCGTGCAGACCGTGACTGAAGCGCCTCAGTCTCCTCGGCCACCGCGACCGGCTGACAGTGTTGATTGGAATACACTCTTTTAAATTCTGAAGTCAGAAGGGGTAAAATACAGGTAATGGAAGGTTATTTACAACTTGTGCATTAACCAAATAGCTGTTTGTTGAAGGGCATTAAATGGTCGCACTGGTTGGGAAGGGAGTATGACAGGATTCTAGCCTTTCTCAGGTTCAATTCAATTTGTACATTGGACAAGCAAAGAGAAAATGGGGGAAGAAATTAGAGTTCAGGGAGAAGAAATAAAAGGACTGCGTTTCGTTGAGGACGTTGTAACTCTTCAAGAGACAGAAAAGGACCTGGAAGAGCAACTGAACATTATGGACCCTGTGTTGAGAGGAGCGTATAAGATGCACTTTGAAAAGAGTAAAACAAGGGTGAAAATGCAGTCATAGGAAATCAGGCGATGCTGAAGGAATTAGATTAGATAACGCAACAATAAAGGTGGTAGATGAGTTTTGTTACTTGGGTCGTAAAATAACATTTGATGGTCACAGTACAGAGGATATAAAATGCAGAATGGCAATTGGAAGAAAAGCGTTTTCGAAAAGGAGAAATTTGCAAACATCAAATATTAATTTAAGTGTAATGAAGTCTTTTCTGATGGCATTTGTGTGGAGTGTTGCTTTGTGCATGTGTGAAACTTACTCTATAAATATTTCAGAGAGGAAGAGCTTAGAGGCTTTTGAAATGTGGTGCTGCAGAAGAATGCTGAATATGTGGGTAGATCGCACAAGTAATGAAGCGGTACTGAATAGAATTGGGGAGAGAAGGAATTGTTGGCATGCCTTGTCTGAAACAAGGGATCCAATGATAGGACGCAAACGTAAAGAAATGGTAAATTTACCTTTGTAGGAAGCTTTGTGTGAGCGACCAACCGCAGTGGGAGACCAAGAGACGAGTACAGTAAGCAGATACATAATGATTTGGGTTGCCGTTCTTATGAGGAGATGAAGAGGCTTGCTCAGCACAAAGTAGGGTGGTGACTACATCAGACCAGTTTCCAGACTGAAGACAAGAACAACAATAACAACAATAAAAATAGTAATTGAGTAATTTCGTAGACTTTCCTGGCGATTTGTTGACATCTCGTTGAAGTCGGATATCCTGCCGGATATTAGTGTCTTGCAAATACGATATTTCGACGTCGTCACTCGATGTCTTCTTCGGGTGTAACCCTAGAGTGGTCACGTGGTTGACGCCTGGCCAGTGCCTGTTTCACTTCCTCGGCACTCTAGGGGTTCCCCGTGCAGCCTGCAGCAGCGTGGTGTTCCCTTCTCGGCCCCTCCCCATGGGGCTGTCCCCATTGAGTCGGCTCCCTCGGCGGTCCCGGAGTTCCACTCTTCCGTGCGCGCCCGCTTTGGCCGCCGCCAGTGGCGGTCGTCGCTTTTTGTCCGCTCGTGCGACGAACGCCGCTGGAGGAGACCAGAGGCTGCAGGGTGCACACCGAGAGGAGAGAGCGAGGGGAGAGTCGAGGGCGCGGCCCGAGCAGCGCAGCCGGGACGCGGCGGCTGCTGCGGGGGCGGCGTTGGAAGCGCGCGTCAGCAGCGGCAGGGGCGAGCGACAGCGGGCAGCGGGCAGCGGGCAGCGGGCAGCGAGCAGCGAGCAGCGGGGGAGGCGGGCAGCCAGCAGACCGCAGTCCAGAGGACTCCTGGAGCGGCACTGTGGGCGCGCACTACGAAGGGAGCGCCAGGCGCTCGCCGGGCACGAATATATGAGCCAGGCAACCGGGCTCGGGGAACACTTGAAGCAGACGCCGGGTAATGGCCTCGAAATATCGTGTTTGGAAGACTTAAACGAGATGTCAACAAATCACCAGTAAATGGTGCAATTTGACAAGCTGCGACAATGCGAGAAGACGGTGGTGAACTCGCTCAGCTTTCTCCTCCGATGCGGAGATGGAGGCACGGTGCCTGTTCCTGCCAAAATAGAACATCGTATTGCGTCGAGGACGGCTAACAGCTCACAGGTAAGCTCAGGGGGAAGCTGATCGTTTCCACGTGCAAGGCGGGTTTTGTCAAGCTGTAGGGTTCCCCAGCCGGCTATATAACAGGTTGTACCTAGTGAATGGAATACAGGTAGTTAGGATTCTCCCAAGCTGCTCGTAAACCGGAAACGCCACCCTCCCAGATTGCAAATGAAATAAAATATAGCCACATACATTAAACCAAATACGTTGCTTGGTGGAATAAGGAAAACCTGGTCTACTGATAGGAAAAACAGGGTCGCTTCAAGGATTCAGTACTTGTATGCCAGCTAAGGGTGGTCTGTTTCATAGCTACTTGTACAAAACTTATCTAATATTAAATGCAGAATTAATAATTGTCATCCGCTGGTAGTTAACACTCACAATAACTTACTTTTCAATCAAGCTCATTAAAGATTACTTGAAAATATTTATTATTCATTAACACTATAATTCTGTTTAGTTATGCCCCTAATATTAATACCTGCACACTTAATAAAGAAATAGTGCTTTGAAACTGATTGAAAGCGCAACAGATATTTTGAACAAATCAAGAACAATACGAAGTCTGCATGAGGCTCACTGCCTACACTACAAATTTGACTGCGAGAGAAATCTGAGAAAACACACCCCTCAGGGGCTCAGCATTAATTTGATGGGTACGGGCTTGGCGTACCCGGGGTCCTGAGCTGTGGGCTGTGTCGTGCCAATAGTCCGCTACACCGTAAGCTCTGTGCGATGGTGGAACGTTGTACGTTTCAGAGCCCGGGGATCTTGGCTTAATCGCCCGGGTCGCGAGGACGGTACAAACCTCTATAAAAAACCTCAATCTCAAGGTGTGCTACGTGCCGAGGAGATGCATGGCTGTTGAGGTTGAACAGCCGCTATCGAGCAACCTCTGAGGAACCTGCCGCACCTCAGTTGTAGAAGGCTTACCCAGGCAAGCGGGGCTCTGCCTGGGTGGACCTTTAGTTCCCTAGCGGCTCGTGGGACGATCATGAAATGAGCTAATAAAAGCGTGCGTCACATCCAGACGTCCCATGTACCCCGCCTCCAGTTTGTGTTAACTGTCGCCAGCACCACTCTCCCTGCTCGCCACACTGCACAGTTCTCCAAAAAGAGAGAAAGATAATGGAGTACAAGACCCTGGACAGGTTCTCATATTCCAAGGCCAAGCGCAAATATGAAAAGATTCACCCTGTCAGCATGAAGTCTACCTATGCTACAGCAACATCTACGGTAAAGGCACATCAGATTCCATCTACCGTCCTGGGCCCTCCGGCCCAACAGTTACCAGTTGCCCCTTCAATGTCAGGGGGCGCCTCCTCTTCTGTTGCCCCCAAGGTTCCTACTTTGGGAGCAACGAGTACCAAACCACTGGGGACAACGGTCCCCATCCCTGAGCCAGAGAACCAACAACCGTCTCTGGCTCCTCCTGCAAGGAAGGGCTCCCTCGATGCCCTTCCTCCTAAGGTCTCTGACGCTGGTACGACAGATATCAGTGAGTGGCTGAAAAAGCCACTACCTGCTGGTCGCAGGGCCTCGAGGGCATCCTCCGTCCCCGAGAATGTGGCAGAAAAGCCCTCCCAGCAGGAGAGACCGAAAGACAAGCGCGAACGAAAGAAAAAGAGATCCAAAAAGATGGACCACCAGGTGGCTTCTAAACCACCACAACAAACGTCAGCCTCAGAGGACGAAATAGAAATTCTCACGTCCCCTGAGGACTTGGCTTTTGCTGAGTCCCCAGACGCGATGGACATTGAGGCTCTGCCTCCGCCATCAGCGACGGCGAACACCCTTACAGACTCCAATGTACCATCCCAATCTGCATGTCCCAGCGACCAGGAGCCTCTATGATCATGCAGTGGAACTGTGGCGATTTTTGCCGCCATTTGTCCGAATTGCAGCAATCGTTGTGCCGGTTTCCAGCATTTTGTATAACCCTGCAGGAAACTTGGTTCCCTGCACAGAGGACCCCAGCCCTTCGTGGCTATTACAACAATCGTTCCATCTATGACAGGATATCTGGCGGAGTTTGTGTTTATATTCTTGCAACCGTCCCCAGTGCTGCCGTGCCTCTCACCACGACCCTGGAGGCTGTGGCTGTTCGACTCTGGGCAAAAGAGGAATTTACATCTGTTCCCTATACCTTCCCCCGGATGTTGTTGTCTCTCCTGCTGACCTCGCTGCATTGGTTGCCCAATTACTACAACCGTTCCTCCTCTTGGGTGATTTCAATGCCCACCACCCTCTATGGGGTGGAACTGAGACCACGGCCGTGGTAGAGACCTTGAGAACCTTCTCACACAGCTTGACGTTTGCATCTTGAACAGTGGGGCACCCACACACTTCAGTGTGGCGCATGGCTCTTTCTCCGCCATCGACCTATCCATTTGTAGCCTGAGTCTCCTTCTGCATTTATCTTGGAAGATCCATGATGACCTTTGTGGGAGCGACCACTTTCCTCTCCTTTTGTCGCTCTCACAATTTCACCCTGCAGGACGCCTGCCCCGGTGGTCCCTCCATAGGGCTGACTGGCACGGCTATACCTCGAAAGCTGTGGCTACTACTCCATTGCCAGATAACATCGATATGGTAGTACAGCAAGTAACTGAGGAGATTATTTCCGCTGCTGAAGCGAATATCCCGACTACCACAGGCTCACTTAGGCGCAAGTCGGTGCCTTGGTGGATGCGGGAGATAGCTGACGCTATCCGGGAGCGACGACGGGCGCTTCAACGCCACCGGCGCCACCCCAGCATTGAACATCTAATCGCTTTTCACCGTCTTCGGGCTCGAGCCCAGCGACTGATCCAACAGAGTAAGCAGGACTGCTGGGAACGATATGTAGCCACCATAGGCTCCTGCGCCTCCACTTCTCAAGTGTGGTCGCCAAGCGGAATCCCATCACTCCGAATTGACGGCAGTCTTTGTACTGACCCGATGGTAATTGCGGAACTCATGGCAGGGCACTTTGCACGTTGCTCTGCGACCGAGGCCTACAGTGCACAATTTCGCGCTGTCAAAGAGCGGGTTGAGCGGAGGCAATTGTCCTTCCGCACACGTCGACAGGAAGCGTACAATGCCCCATTTAGTGAGTGGGAGTTCCAGACTGCTCTTGCTGCGTCCCCCAATACCTCTCCTGGTCTGGACCGTATTCACAGCCAGTTCGTCCGTCACCTCTCAGCGGATTTTAAACGGCAGCTACTCGCTGATTATAATCGTCTTTGGACAGAAGGCCTTTTCCCCTCACAATGGCGAAAAAGTACTATCGTCCCATTGATGAAACCAGGCGCTGATCCGTCCGACGCTGGGAGCTACCGCCCCATCAGTCTCACCAACGTTCTGTGTAAGATCCTCGAACGTATGGTGAGTGTGGTGTCGCACAAGTACAAAGTGCGCGCCACCTACTTTCACCGCGCGCCGCCATGCACGCACGGCGCGGCGTTCTTACGACGACAGCCACGAGCGCCCTCTGCTACAACGCCGCTCGTGGCCACCACTGAACGACATCGTTCACTTGGGACTGAGATAGCAACCAGTTAGGACCTTCGTAATCAGATAGGCACCACTGAAGACTTGGCTATCGTATAGGCACTAGGAAGCAGTACTAGGCAGGACTCTAGTTCAACTATGTATCAACATTCTGCAGTACTATGTAAAAGTTAAGTATTGTATAAATTCTGTGCAATATATATCTCGTTTTAATTTACTCTAGTGTTTCTAGTTTCTGGCTGCTCCTCTCCGTACCTGCACCAGCGTGCTATCTTTATTCCTGTGTTGGTCTCATTCCACTCGGCCACCGACACCTACGACAGAAACGAAACACAAAAGCGGCGACGAGGCTGGGACACAAAAGTGGTGACGAGGAGTGATAGACGATCCGTGGACCAGCCCGCTTGCAGCAGCCAGACATCAGTAGTAGTCGGAGCACACAGAAATTGCTCCCGCCCACCCACCCCTATTATAAGAATTTTGGGGGAAGATATTTTGTTACGTGTTTTGTGGACTTTTTTGTTGCAGCGCGTCCTCTTTCATATTGCATTTGTGTTTTGTTATAATTTACTTGTATGCGCGGCGCCTAATCGGTCAGCATGGCCACTACCCCGAACCCAAACTTAATGGAAATTATTCAGTTACAGACGGCGCAAATAACACAACTCCTGCAGACTGTGGCCCAGCTCACAGCGCAAGCAGCTAACCAACAAAAACAGCCGCCGCTTCAGCAGCCCACACCTGCCGCCGCAACGCTTCCTACGTTTCGCCAGTACAACGAACGTGAGGAAGAATGGAGCGACTACTTCGCACAGTTTCAAGAACTCGTCGCGGCTCATCAAATTACAGGTCAGAAAGTGAAGCATCTGCTATTATCTGTGGTGGGCACCAACACCTTCGTGTTACTGAAAAACCTTTTCCCCGACGTATCTTCTTGTGATGTAGACTTTGAACAAATAGTAGATGCACTAAACGCTCATTATGAGAGAAAAGTTCTCGTAGCTGCGGCACGGTACCGATTTTTCAGACTGAAAAAATTACCGCAGCAGTCACACCAAGAGTGGATTACGGAATTGAAGGGCTTAACCCGCAAATGTAAATTTACTTGCTCTTGTGGACTTTCGAATAGTGACGTGATGTTGAGGGATGCAATTACGCAGAATATTCAGGACCCCAGAATTAGAGCAGCAATTCTGAAAGAGTTTGACGCCTCATTAGACAGTGTACTGAAGCTTATAGAAGAGCATGATACTTTTGACTTAGGTGATGTATAAATGCAAAGCCATAGTGTAAATTCAGTGCGCCGCAACGGACGCTTTCCTAGCCGTAGTTCTCAGTGTAGCACTAGTGATTCTCATTTTTCTACCGACCGTGCTGAACAGACAGTGAACAGTAGCCAGAGTACAAGTGCGACGCAAAGGTCGTCCCGTAGTGTTAGACACAGTAATTTGCATAACGGGCGCCAACGCTCATTTCAGAAAAATGTACGTAAATCTTGCCCTCAGTGTGTGTCTCGCCACAAGCGTGCTCATTGCCCTAATCGCAACGCAACCTGTTATCAATGTGGCAAATCAGGACATGTGCAGTTTGTGTGTATGCAAATTAAAAACTCAAAGAGCGGTACCGTTAGAAACAGTGTTTCGCAGAGTGCGAGAACAGTTCATTCTGTAAATGTTATACGGACTGTGGAATTGAACGGTGCTTTCCTTGGATCTCAATTGCAAGAAAGTAGTTCTGCGCCTATGGCAAAACTATATAGTGCACCACGTAGCAAGCGCCGACGAGCGCGTAAAACAGTGCAACGGAAAAGGGTTCGGGACAAGCAAAATGACTATGAACAGTGAATTCCTGTAGTGAAAATAGTGCCTTCTGCAACTGCTCCTTGTAATAGTGCCCAGTACTGTGTAGCTAGTAACAGTAGACATCAAGTAGCTACTCAAAAGTGTAGTGCAGTAGTCAGTACATCTGGAGTAGCTTCGCATGCTTGCGCGGACGGCGATCCGGCGGTAGTGCCATCTAGTGACAGTGTTGTTAATCCGCTGCGTACCGAGTCTGCGCCGCTTACTTCACTACGCGGCCCGCGCAAGCGCAATAAACAAACCGTAGCAGACGTTGCCCACTTTCGCGCACCTGTCGAGCGCCCCAAGCAAAAACTGTTTGTGACTCTCTTCATAGAAAATAAGACGGTGCTATTTCAGCTTGATACTGGTTCCGCTGTCACATTAATAAATAAAGATACTTATGAACTCCTGGGTTCGCAAAAATTGTCGCCGTCACAGCAAGTGTTAACAGCATATACAGGACAAACTATTCCCGTGCTAGGAATGTGTAGCCTGCCTGCCTCTTTTCAAGATGTTACAAAAACAGTTGCTTTTGTAGTTCTTCAGGCCAAATCTACGCAGAATATTTTTGGACTTGATGCATTCGACTTGTTTGGTTTATCAATTCAAAGAGATGTGCTTCAAATTTCGTCAGTAGTGCCTCAGGACAAAATAAATGCATTGTGTGAAAAATACAGTGACTTGTTTTCGCCGGAAATAGGTTGTGCTAAACACTTCGTGGCACATGTAACTTTAAAAGAATCGGCAGTTCCAAAATTTCGTAAAGCTAGACCAGTGCCTAGCGCAATGCGTGATACAGTTGCCGAAGAACTTAAACGTTGGCAAGATAGTGGGGTGATTTCTCCTGTTTCTGCGAGTCAGTGGGCCTCGCCTTTAGTAATTATACCCAAGCCGTTAGGAAAACTTCGTCTTTGTGCGGACTTCAAATCAACAGTGAACAGTCAAACAACTGTAAACACTTATCCCTGCCCAGACCTGACGAACTAATGGACAAATTAGGACAGTCTCGTTTCTTTTCTAAGATTGATTTAGCAGAGGCATACTTACAGATTCCACTTGATGACGAGTCAAAAAAGATTTTCGTCATTAATACTCACAAGGGCCTTTTTCAATTTCAACGCCTACCCTTTGTCAGTTCTTCCGCCCCCGCTATTTTTCAGCGTTTTTTGGAACAGCTGACAGTTTCTGTACCGTGTTGCTCGAACTATTTAGATGATATTGTGGTATCCGGACGTACAGTTGACGAACATTTAGCAAACCTGGAGTGCCTTTTCAAAGTTTTGACTGCAGCAGGTCTACGTTGCAATAAAGCAAAGTGTTCGTTTTTTCAAACTGAAATAGAGTACCTAGGCCATGTTATTAATGCCCAAGGAATTAATCCCTTACAGTCGCATCTTAGAGCAATCAAAGACTTGCCTCCTCCTAAGAATGTGCATGAATTGCCAGCAGTAATGGGAAAGCTTAACTATTATTTCAGATTTATTCCCAATGCCTCTCAGATTGCAGCTCCACTGCATCACTTACGTAGGAAGAATGTTCCTTTTGTATGGTCTTAAGATTGCCAGGTTGCTTTTGACAAATTAAAGTCTGCACTACTCAGTGATGCATGTTTGATTCTCTTTGACCCACAGAAGCCTGTAGTGTTAGCAATTAATGCCTCGTCGTACGGTCTGGGTGCAGTTTTATCACATCGCATTGGATCTCACGATCAACCTATTGCCTTTGCGTCCAAGCTATTGACGGCAACGCAACAGAATTACAGTCAGATAGAAAAGGAGGCCATAGCAATCATTTACGGCGTCACAAAGTTTCATCATTATCTCTATGGCAGAAAATTCTATTTGTTGACAGACCAGAAGCCTCTCACGTCGTTGTTCTCACCCACAAAGCCAATTCCGCCACGAACGGCACAAAATCTTCAGAGAAGGTCATGCATTGTCTTTAAGTCAGGGTGTACTGTTGTTGCATACCGACAGCGACCAAGCAAGAGTGATTGTTCCTCGTTCCCTGCAACGAAAAGTGTTACGCCTCCTGCATCAAGGACATTGGGGCATTGTTAGGACAAAGCATCTGGCCAGACGTCATTGTACCTGGGTTGGTATGGACGCTCAGATAGAAAACATGACGTCACAGTGTACAGTTTGTGCGGAGTATCAGGCGGTTCTTCCGCAACGTTTCTCAGACTGGCCACGCCCCAAGGGACCATGGCAACGTTTACACATTGACTTTGCCGGACCTTTCTGGAATACGCGCTGGTTAATTGTTGTAGACGCTTTCAGCAAGTTTCCTTTCGTGATTGCCATGAACTCAACGACAGCGTCTAGTACAATCAGTGCCTTAACATCAGTGTTTTGCATCGAAGGTTTGCCTGAAACTATCGTCAGTGACAATGGACCTCAGTTTGTTAGTGCGGAATTTCAACAGTTTTGTCGTGTGAATGGCATTCAGCATATTACCACTGCACCTTTTCACCCTCAGTCCAATGGTGAAGCAGAACGTTTCGTTCGAACATTCAAGTCTCACACGGAGAAGATGAAAGGTCAGCACTCCAGGCAGCAAGCTGCTCAAATTTTCCTGTCTACGTATCGGTGCATGCCACGTGACGGCCCGTCTCCTGCCGAGCTGCTACACGGCCGCCGTCACAGCACTCTCCTTCACCTGCTGCAGCCTCCCACGCACCGAGTCGGTACGTATGGCGCTACGCGTTTTCAGGTTTCCACTCCGGTGCTGTACAGGAAACAAGAAGAAACTATGGATGCCAGGCACCATTCAGCGCGTGCTCGGTCGCAATATGTATGTTGTACGATCTTCCACAGGGTCGGAGCTGCGGCGCCACGCAAACCAATTGCGCTTGCACAGGCCGCGCGATCCTGTATCCGGTTTCTTGATTCCAGACCCAGTTCACCGCCAGGGAGCACAGCCACATCGTTCGTCCCCCGGCTACGAGAAACCGATGGATGTCGACGCGCCTCCTACTCAGTCGGCCCCTCCGCCTCTGTCGCCACCTCAGCTGACAGCATCACCGAGGGGGACTCCGGGACCGTGCGCCCCCCCCCCCCCCCCCCAGCTTGGGCTACGCACCACAGATGACCTGCTCAATCTGGGCGGGGGTGTGCGCCCTTCCTCATGTTTCGCCGGGTTTCCTGGAGGATCGCAAGGCGGATGCCGGGGCGCGGACGGCGTCTCGATCCCAGCCTCTGCTACGACGCCCGTCCCACCAGTAACGCCCCCGCCCAGGCCCTCCTCCCAGTGCCGTCGCCGTGGCCCTCAGCCCTACGCCACGACGGCGCGGCGGTTTGGGGGGGAGGGGTGTGGTGTCGCACAAGTACAACGTGCGCGCCACCTACTTTCACCGCGCGCCGCCATGCACGCACGGCGCGGCGTTCTTACGACTACAGCCACGAGCGCCCTCTGCTACAACGCCGCTCGTGGCCACCACTGAACGACATCGTTCACTTGGGACTGAGATAGCAACCAGTTAGGACCTTCGTAATCAGATAGGCACCACTGAAGACTTGGCTATCGTATAGGCACTAGGAAGCAGTACCAGGCAGGACTCTAGCTCAACTATGTATCAACATTCTGCAGTACTATGTAAATGTTAAGTATTGTATAAATTCTGTGGAATATATATCTCGTTCTAATTTACTCTAGTGTTTCTAGTTTCTGGCTGCTCCTCTCCGTACCTGCACCAGCGTGCTATCTTTATTCCTGTGTCGGTCTCATTCCACTCGGCCACCGACACCTACGACGGAAACGAAACACAAAAGCGGCGACGAGGCTGGAACACAAAAGTGAGTCGACGGCTTATGTGGCTACTGGAGGATCGAGGTCTCCTGGCTCCACAACAGGGAGGCTTCCGTCAGGGCCGTTCCACTTTCGACAATATCGTGTCCTTGGAATCAGACATACGTACCGCTTTTAATCGCCGAGAGCACCTTGTCGCAGTCTTTTTTGAGCTCCGCAAGGCTTATGATACAACCTGGCGTCATCACATCCTCTCTACAATTTATGAATGGGGCTTACGTGGCCCCCTCCCAACGTTCATACAGAACTTCCTGTCGCTGCGCTCCTTTCAGGTTCGGGTTGGCACCTCTCTTAGCTCCGCTCATGTTTTAGAGAATGGCGTCTCACAGGGCTCCGTTTTAAGTGTACCGTTATTTTTGATAGCTATTAACGGACTAGCTGCGGCTGTAGGAACGTCTGTCTCTTCCTCCTTGTTTGCCGACGACTTTTGCCTTTACTTCAGCTCCAGCAGCATTAACGTCACAGAACGGCGGCTGCAGGGAGCCATTCGAAAGGCACAATCTTGGGCCTCTGAGCAGAGTTTCCAATTTTGGCGCAGAAAACCCGCGTCATGCACTTTTGTCGCCGTCGGGTAGCTCATCCGGAACCTGAGCTATATTTCAATGATGAACCCCTTCGCGTTGAGGAGACACACCGCTTCCTAGGCATGCTTTTTGATGCCCGGCTTACCTGGATACCGCATCTTCGCCAACTAAAACAAAAATGCTGGAGACATCTAAACATATTCCGCTGCCTCAGCCACACAGGTTGGGGAGCTGCTCGCCCCACTCTACTGCACCTATATAAGGCACTTATCCAGTGACGCCTTGATTATGGCTGCCTTGTGTATGATTCGGCAGCTCCAACTGCACTGCAGATCTTAGATCCGGTCCATCACAGTGGCATCCGTTTCGCAATAGGGGCCTTCCGTACCAGTCCTGTGACAAGCCTTCTTGCTGAGGCTGGGGTTCCCCCCCTGCGATTCAGAAGGCAACAGCTAATGACTTCTTATGTTGCCCGTATTCATGCCGTACCTCACCACCCAAATCGCAGGCTCCTCTTTCCAGCTGATGCACTCCCTTCCCCGCGACGACGGCCGCGGTCGGGCCTCCCGGTTGCGGTCCGTGTTCGTTCCCTTCTTTCTTCTCTGGGGTCCCTTCCTATTCCTCTCACCTTCCAGTACCGTTCTAGTACTCCTCCTTGGGTCATTCCTCGCCTCCAGCTTCGGTTGGACTTGTCCCGAGACTCCAAAGCCTCTGTTGCACTGACGACTCTGCGTCAACAGTTCCAGGCCCTTCTAGATTCCTACCAAGGCGCTGAATTTATATACACCGATGGCTCCCTAGTCGATGGCCATGTTGGGTATGCCTATACCCACGGCCGGCATACAGAACAACGTTCATTGCCCTGTGGGAGTAGTGTGTTTGCGGCGGAACTTGTCGCCATTTGGCGGGCCCTTGAACACCTCAGAGCCTGCCCCAGGGAGTCTGTGGTTATCTGTACCGACTCCCTGAGTGGTTTGCAAGCCCTTAATCAGTGTTTCCCAAAACATCCTCTGGTAAGGTCCATTCAGGAAGCTGTATACAGACTATGTACATCTGGTCGCACTGTGGTCTTCCTTTGGACTCCAGGCCACGTTGGAATAAAAGGAAATGAACGTGTTGACCAAATGGCGAAGGAGGCTACTACCTCAACTATGCTGGAAATCGGTGTCCATGAGAGGAATCTCCGGGCGGTGCTCAATCGGAAGGTTTTAAGCCTTTGGATTACAGAGTGGGCTGAATCGAACGCACCAAATAAGCTCCGTGCTGTTAAGCCTACTACGGCAATGTGGAGGTCCTCCCTGCGTGCCTCTCGTAGGGATTTCGTTGTACTCTGCCGACTACACATTGGCCATACGTGGTTAACACACGGCCACCTCTTGCGTCGAGAGGGCCCACCAGTTTGCCGTTGTGGCGCCCAGCTGACTGTGGTCCACATACTGTCGCATTGTCGGTTTTTAGCCGCTTTGCGGCAGTCCTTTAGCCTACCAGATTCGCTGCCATCAGTTTTAGGTGACAATGCCTCCTTGGCTACTACTGTTTTAAATTTTATTCGCGCATCTGATTTCTACCCTTCCATTTAATGGAAGACGCTTCTGAGTGATTCACAGACTCATTTTTACACTGTTTTTAAGTTACTTGATAGCCTCTACCTTCTCGGTTGAGTTGGTTTTTTAGTGTGTACAGCATGGCTCGCTCATCCGTTTTTGTCCTAGTGATCAGCCGGCCATAGCATTCTGCTGTGAAATTGTCCTTTTAACCCTTTTGTGCAGTCCTCTGTGTATAAGTGTAGTGTTTGCCTTTATTTTACATACAAGGAATTCTCTAATCCTTGTTCTCTGTGTTTTCGTTCTGCCACATGTTACATCACTGTCTGGAACAGGGGACTAATGACCTTGTAGTTTGGTCCCCTATAAACAACAACAACAACAGAAAACACAAATCACTTTCTAATAATGCAACTGCAAGAATGTATCTCACTAACTGACTGATTGCACCAACTTTGTAACTTGTTCACTTGCACAACAATCACTACTATAATTAATACGTCACACCAATAAAGAAATCCGTTAATCAAACTCAGCTTAGTCAATACTGTTCTTTGACTTTAATTGTAAATAACTTTCGGTGATAGAAATGGGGTTGGTTTTCTAACTACAAAAGTGAAACAAGTAAAGAAGTTTAACTTTCTGTATTACTATTAGCAATAATTATTACATTACCTTATGATTGGAGAACAACAAAATCTTCTCAGAGTGATACATGTATGAATGATACAAAATCTTTTAAAGACAGAATTCTCTCTGTTCCACAAAATCAAACTACAAAATTATTCCGTCAGCTCGTACAAAACTTGCTGCCTCAACAGCCAAACCAAAACACGTTCGCTCTATACCAGAGCTACACACCGACTCCCACTCTCTGTTCAGCTATTCCTCACATACGTAGTCTTTGACACAGATGTTACACAACAGAGTAAACCATAGACGTAGTTACTCAAAGAAATTAATATCACATTTTATGCCGGCCGCGGTGGCCGAGGGGACTGAGGCGCTTCAGTCACGGCCTGCACGGCCACTACGGTCGGGGGTTCGAATCCCCCCTCGGGCATGGATTTTTGTGCCGTCCTTAGTCTTAGGTAGTTCATAAGTAGTTTGTAAGTTTAGGGACTGATGACCCCGTAGTTAAGTCCTTTAAGCTTAACAAACATTTGAACATTTTGAACATTTTACATACAAATATCGATACGGAACAGGCGAAACACTATTATTGAATTCGTACAGACATGTTTCACATTATTCTAAAAATCATACAAAATCAGGGAATAATCTTACGGCAAATATAATTATATGAATGCATTCAGGGACTTGTGAGAATCAAACGCCAACATTACGATTTCAATATCCCTTGTTGTTGTGGTCTTCAGTCTGGAGACTGGTTTGATGCAGCTCTCCACAATACCCTATCCTGAGCAAGCCTCTTCATCTCCACATAAGAACGGCAACCTACATCTGTCTGAATCTGCTTACTGTATCCATCTCTTGGTCTTCCTCTGCGATTTTTTCCACACGCACTTCCCTCCAACGCTAAATTCACAATTCCTTGGTGTCTAAGAATGTGCCCAAACAATCTATACCTTCTTTTAGTCAAGGTATGCCAGAAATTTCTTTTCTCCCCAATTCTGTTCAGTACCTCCTCATTAGTTACGCGATCCACCCACCTAATCTTAAGCATTCTTCTGTAGCACCACATTTCAAAAGCCTCAATACTCTTCCTGTCCGCACTGTTTTTCGTCCATGTCTCACTCCCATACAAGGCAACACTCCATACAAATGCCTTCAGAAAGGACTTCCTTAGGCTTAAATCAATATTCGAGGTTAACAAATTTCTCTTTTTCAAGAACGCTTTTCTACCCATTGCCATTCTGCATTTTGTATCCTCTGTACTGCGACCATCATTTGTTATTTTACTGCCCAAGTAACAAAACTCATCTACCTCCTTTATTGTTTCGTTACCTAACCTAATTCCTCCAGCATCGCCTGATTTTATTAGACTGCATTCCATTACCCTTGTTTTACTCTTATTAATGTTCATCTTATATGCACCTTTCAGCACACTGTCCATTCCGTTCAATTGCTCTTCCAGGTCCTTTGCTGTATCTGAGAGAATTACTATGTCGTCGGCAAAACGCAATGTTTTTAATTCTTCACCCTGAACTTTAATTCCTTTTCCAAATTTCTCCTTGCTTTCCTTTATAGCTTGCTCATTGTACAAATTGAATAACAATGGAGAAAGACTACAACCCTGTCTTACTCCCTTTCCAACCACTGCATCCCTTTCATGCCCTTCAACTCTGACAACCGCTGTCTGGTTTTTATACAAGTTGTAAATAACCTTACGCTCCCTATATTTTACTCTTGCTTGCTTCAGAACTTGAAAGTGTTTATTCCAATCATCATTGTCAAAAGCCTTCTCCAAATCTACAAAAGCTAGGAATGTAGGTTTGCCTTTTCTTAATCTATCTTCTAGGATAAGCCGTAAAGTGAGTATTGCCTCCCGTGTTCCTACATTTCTCCTGAACCCAAACTGATCTTCCCCAAGGTCGGCTTCTACCAGCTTTCCATCCTTCTTACAGATAAAAAGCCGACATATTTCAATACTATAATAATATTATTATAAGATTTTTATTTACAATTATTGATACGTATAGTTTATCAGTAACAGATTAAGAAACAAATGGGCAGCATTAAAAGACGTACCACGTTATTTCGCTATTCTTTCAATGAACTTTATTTTACTCTCTTGTTCTACTTTTCATTGGGGTAGTAATATTCTTGTGTCAGAACATAGATTCCAACACAAAAACACAAAACATGAACCCAGTAAAGCGCATTACATTTATATACCTTATGTGTTTTATTATATTTAATATTATTCTTAGTAACGTTCATTTTATGTTGTAGACTGCCAATTAAATATTTCATGGCTGACCAAAATTGGTAGATATACAGCAGATAATTTATATGTAAACAGTTATATGTATTTGTCGACAAGACCTGAATATATTTTCATAAGAAGCCATGATATATTAAATATTAATTGTGTAACTACATTTCGACAGTGGCCATGCTTAATGGCTACCTAAGTAAAGAACCTCAGTCTCAACCGTTTTTAGTATTGCTAAATATATATTTGTTTGATAAATGTAAACAACGTTTGTAGTGAGGTGGTCAAGCATTTAATTCTGTGATTTTCAAATGTGTAATATTTTGGAAGGGAAATTGTATTTTAAAGATGAGGCGTTAGGATGCCGCATCATGATGCAGTTTTGGGATCAGGGAGAGCAAGCCTTCGAACGCTTGGGAAGGGTCTAGTAACGTAGACGTGGCGGTAAAAGGTTGTGCAACTGGGCGGTCTGAAGCCGCGTTACGAACTTGTGATGTGAAGAGATAGGCATGTGTGGGACTGTGACTGCAGAACTTAGTCCCTGGTGAAAAATGGTAAACTATGCACGGTAGTAGGGCTGTGGAACTGTGATAATTCAGCAATCGTTTACTCGTGTGAAGAAAAACTGTTCTTTATAACAAATACTGTAATTAATCGCAGATTAATTTGGAACTGCTATCTTCGATGGACTTCACTAATTTACGATTGTTCATTCACAACTTTTAAACTCGAGTGCCTGTGCTACTTGTTGTGTCTCTCATGAACAGTAGTAGGAGAAATATTCAGTTATTTACCGATGTATAAAGTAGAACCACCTCCGCATTACATGTCCAATAACAGTAATAAACTACACTTATAAGGATTTACTTCGTAAGTGAATCACTTCTTTATCTTAGGATCCATTTTGTTGGTTATTCAGAGGTTTAATTTACGTTTGTTTAAATATATTTTCGCGTCATCATATGCAGTTTGACAGACTGACTATACTACAGATTAATTATTGGTCTCGTTTAAACAGATTGGGTAGCTATTTGGGGCATAGAAGCTGACATGTATAGCTCACGCCTATGAACAAAGACAAAGAGCCATAAACCTTTTACTACCCTGAGTTATTTATTGCCCAATTGTTATTGGTGAGTACCGATAGGAAGGTCGCAAACCTATCACAAGAAGAATGGGACATAATTATTGGTTTATCATCGTTACTAGCAGCATGCTTTTACACAACAGCACAACCAGACAACTGGCGACATTTAAGCGCTTGAACAGCAAGTACAACAAAATCATGACATTCGCAAAGTTGTGAATCTGACTGACAGAACACTGGATGAACCTACCATGAAGGTACTTAGCTATCGCTTCGACTTCACTGTCACTCCTAGTGATCTACTGGTGGCCAGCTTCATCGGCTCCATGGAAGAAGTTGTCAACATACTACCTTCAAATGTAATAGAAGAGATTCGAAGAGACATGCAGAGCACTAACCACAGCTAGGCCACCTAAGACTAACATTTCAAAAGACGAGAGGATGACCCTCTGGAAATTACGAGACGACGATAGCATAGAGGTTACCAGCAGGCAAAGGGAACTCCACAGTCATAATGAAGAAAGCTGACTTTGTCCTGAAGATCCGTCAACTTCTGCAGGATGCAGCTTATAAACCACTAGAGCAGGATCCAACTGACAGGGTGACAGAAAAATCGAGACCCTGCTGAAGGAACAGGCTGGTATGAGAAAGTTATCAAACAACTGAAATCCGAGGCACCAGTTCCACCCAGACTCTATGGCCTGCCGAGAATCCACAAAGAGGCGTACAACTATGACCTATTGTGAGCAATATTGGAGCATCCACCTACCCAGCTGCAACGTATCTGAAGAAACTGTTAGCGCCACATGTGGCAAAATGTGCCCACCACATCTGCAACTCATCAGACTTTGTAGAACATCTTAAAAACCTGTTTCGCAGAAGAAGATTTAATGGTTAGTTTTGATGTGTTATCCCTGTTTACCAGAGTGCCACTTACGGATACGGTTGATTTAATCAGTTAAAAGTTTTATGGAGCTGTGCTGGATCTATTTAAACAAATTTTCACATCGACCTACTTTCTATGTGGAGGTCAGTTCTATGTACAGACTGAAGGGGTGGCGATGGGCAGCCCATTGTCGCTGGTAGTGACCAAACTGTTTATGGAGAAATTCGAGAATGAGGCACTTATAACTGCCACTCACCAATCAAAATGCGTGTTCAGATACGATGAAGACACATTTGTGATCTGCCCCACGGTCGGAAATAGCTTGAGGATTTCCGGAACACCTGATCTCAAGACATGCGAGTATCGAATTCACCATGGATCTAGAGAAGAATGGACAGCTTCCCTTCTTGGATGTCCTGGTAAAGAAGAAGGCAAATGGCACCTTTGTCCATAGTGTGCACAGAAAGCCAACACACTCAAACGTATATCTACATGAAAATGGCTGCCTCCACCCAGCACAGAAGATCGGGCTGCTCAGAACGCTAATACATCTAGCCAGCTCTCTGACTCGGACAGCCTGACAAGGGATTTTGAACATCTCCAACAAATGTTAACTGACAACAACAGATTTTCAGACATCGATAGCCACAAAGCAATGCATCGAATCAGACATCTGGATGCACCGGAAGAGGAACAAGAAGGACTTCAAGAAGCTTGCTTTTCTACCATATGCAGGGCCTGTCTCTGCCAAGGTCGGCAAAATACTAAAGAAACATAACATGAAGAGTATTTTCCCGGCGCCGCGGTGGAGTAGCCCAGCGGTCTAAAGCGTCACGCTGCAGAGCGCGCGGGTGCTCGCCTTAGAGGTTCGAGTCCTCTTTGGGGCATGGGTGTGTGTGTGAGTGTCTTAGTCATTAGGTTAGTTTACCTACGTTTAAGTAGTTCGTAAGCTACGGACTGATGGCCACGCAGTTTGGTCCGATAGATTTACAAACATTTGTATTTGAATTTATTTTCCGGCCACCTAGCAAAATCTGGACTCTACTTGGGACAGTTAAAGATGAATTGGGATTCAGAAAATCTGGAATTTGCAATATTCCTCATGAATATGGTATGTCCTACATCAGACAAACCATTAGAACAATGGACAAAAGATGGAACACCAGCAACGTATCAGGTTAGGGCCGACCACAAAATCAGCAATAGCCGAACACTGACGAGAGTTGGAAAATTCCATTGAATATGAGAAAACCAAGATCTTGGTCCAGACCCCCAGATTCTAGGATTGCATCATCACTGAATCGATAGAGATCAAGCTAGCACAAAACTTGATCACCCGAGAAGCAGGATACCAACTGAGAACTGCTTGCAATTCGGCACTGGAACTGATGTGGCAACACCAGAATAAAGTTTCTAACTCCAACAATGTGCCACAAGAACTGCGATGGGCGGACGTGGAGGAGGGAACACCAGTACAAGATAATCGCCGCTGGAGGCAGCCAGAGCAGGCGCGGACCGAATAGTGAACACCGAGAGAGCCAGGGTAGTACCAATCGTGGGCGCACACCAATTAGGGAACACCAGGACTCGACGACTGCCGCTCGAGGCAGCCAGAGAAGACGCGGACGGAATAGCGTCAGGAGAGTGCAACGCGTGGGCACGGACCGAACAGGGAACGCCCAGTCTGCAGCGGATCGAGAACGGAAGGCCAGGCAGCGGTCAGGCATGAATATCCGACCCGGCCAACTGGGCAACCAGTCTCAGGGAATACCTGAAGAAGACGCTGAGCAACGACGGTGAAATAGCGTGTGTTTGAAATTGAGTAGTTTGTCTGAAAAACCTGAACTGTAATTTCTGAGACTCTCCTTGTGAACCACAGGAATTGCCGACGTGGTGTGGCTTGTGAGCCTCTACGATACAGTTAGCCATCTGTTGGTGTACCACAGCAGAAGCGTATTTGTGGAGAGGCCAGAGATACATGTGGTTACTGAAGAGGAGCGCAACCTTTCAGTAGTTGCAGGGGCAGCAGTGTGAGTTGGCCTTAGAACATCGGGTAATATGGCTTTGTGAACGGCTGAAAGCAAGGGGAAAACGACAGCTGTTACATGCCGACATTCAGTATGAATATATTATGAAGGCGTCCTCTTAAGTAAAATATTCCAGATGTAAAATAGTGCTCATCATGTGGGGACTACTCAGGAGAATGTAGTCATCCGAAAAGAAAACATTAGTATTCTATGGATTCGAGTGTGGAATGTTACATCTCTGTATCGGATAGAGGGGTTATAAAATTTAAAAAAGAGGAATGGATAGGATGACGTTAGATATAGTGGATATTAGAGAAGTTAGATGGAAAGATGAACAGGATTTCAAGTCAGTTGAGTACAAGGTTATAAATATAAAATCAATTGGCGGTATCAATAAGGAAATAGGAATGCGAAAAAACTACATAAACAAATAAAAGAAGGTCCACATTGATAGGACACATTTTTAGGCATAGAGGAATGTAAATATGTGGGGTAAAAATCGCAAAGGGCGACCAAGACACGAACACAGTGAGCAGATTCAAATAGAGGTGAGTTGCCGTTCTTATGAGGAGACAAAGACGCTTGCACAGGATAGATTAGGGTGGATCACTGTATCTGCTACCATTATTAGTCTTACCTTTGTAATTATTTAAGTGAAAGAATCGTTAATAGCGAGCATTTAGACTTGAAAACACTTATTACTGTTTGACTGTACAGTCAGAATAAGACATTTTGCATCCATAGCTAATGCTGATCAACAGCTGACTTCTGTAAATTAACTGTCAGTTAACTTCGCTCCAAAGAATGCACATTCCTTTTTGTGTCTTTGATATGTGTATCGTATTTATTACTGCAAAAAAATAAATAAATAAATAAATAATGAAAATTTGAAATTGTTAGAAAAAGGGATAAAATATTTTCTTATGTAGATTTTGTCATATGTATGAGTATGGTGGAGAGTTGCATCAAGCCAGTCCCCAGACTGAAGAGTACATGAACAGCCACGAGTCTCAGTATGCTATCAATGTGTGAAGCAAACAGAGAACATGCCACAGAGACTCACTGATGCTTCCTACAGTCAACCGATCGATGTTGAAAGGGATTAAACTGTATGCTTCTGAGTGGCACGATGATCAGTTTGGAGAACCGTCACTCGAGCTGGACATGGTGTGTGAGTAGTGGTCAAGAAAACATTCTCACACGTGTAGACTATGTTCTGGTCGTCCACGTACCACAGACGTACGCCACGACTGTCGTATTTTAAGGGCAGCAGTGGCATATCATTCTGCTGCCAAAGCACAGATAAGAGGGGTTTGTCAGGCTGGTTGTGTCACCACAAATTGATGCTAACCGGCTACTGACAGTGGGACTATGGGTAAACTAACATAGAGCCCATCTTCGACTTCCGATCAACACGAATAGCTCAACGGCTGCCGTCAGAGGATCTTGTTAGATATAGGAGGGCCGCGGTCTACATCACTAAAAGCAGATTATGCAGTGGTTGTTTGTGCATCCAATGGAGACCTGGTGAGCGCATTTCCCTAGAGCAAGGCCAACCAGGAATTATGCGCATGTGCAAATTCCGGGTCACGACGTGCATGCTGCAGCCGTCTCTGCTCAGTCGCCAGGGGTAAACGAAACTGGGCGTATTGCGCTCGCACTTGTAGCACATAAACCAGGAAGTTGAGTCGTCGTCGTCGATTATTATGTACTCGGGTCTATCAATAGATGCCGTTGTTGCTCACTGCCTCACATGACCACACCTGTGCAGCAATTCCGCACCTCTGCACATTCCCTAGAGTGTATTCATCTGACTGGCCCTATCTCAGGCTGCGGGGGAGAGGGGGGAGGGGGCGGGCGATAAGCTATGACTGTTATTCAGCTTCGGTGGTTGTGGAGGGAATGCTGATTAGCGCTCAGTGTGTGCAGAATATTAATAGGACCTTTCTTCTCCATTCTTGCAACAGGGAGCATCCACCTCTTTCAGTACACTGATGACATCGCCTTCCTCGCCGTCGTCTGCACCCAACACCTTCACTAATATCACCTATCCAAATTCTCAACTTGGTGTAACCAGTGGTTCCTCTCCATTAACCCCACCAAATCCCAGAAAATCATCGTAGGACGTACCACCTGTTCCTTCCATCACTGCGACCTGTATCTCAGCCTCCATGACCATCCCTTCCCAGAGACGTCCACCATTAAATACCTTGGCCTCACTCTTGACCGCACCCTATCCTGGAAACCACACCTCGAAATTGACTACCAGAAAGCCCTCTCCTGTGTAAACCAAGCTCCTCTCTGGCCAGACATTGGGACTTAACACCTCCACCATCCCTTATAGCTATCATTCCTCGATGCATCCTGTCGTCCATAGTTTCCCCCCACCTCCTAAAAACCCTTCAGGTCCTTTAACGCCACATATTCCACTTCGCTCACTGTATCCCTCTCCCTTCCACCACTCGTAACCCTCTACAATCTTATTCCTTTCCCCCACCTCCTAAAGTTCCTCGAAAAATGGAGTCCCTAAGACCCGCTCCTCTTCTTGAAGCCTGATCTCTGCCACACCGGTACCTGCATATACCTCCCTCTCTCCCTCCGCCTTCACAGTCTCCACATCCTGCATGAGGGTAATTTTCTCCCCTATCCCAGACGACGCCCTCTGTCCCGACGAGTATCGCTCCTGATCCTCCCCCTACCCCGCAACTGACGTGGCCTCTCACTCCTGCTCCCCTCCCTTCCCTCTTCCCGCCCTCGCTTGGCATAACCCTCCCGACCCTCTCATGAGGAGTCATTACGCTCCGAGTTTGTGACCAGGGAGGGAATTAGTTGACACTTGCCCGGAGACCCGGACATAGCAGGTTGTCGATAGTGTGTTCCAGAAGTAGGGAACACCGGCCTGTCCACCGCAGGTATCTTTGGACCCGCTCGCCGTCTGCGCTGTGAGAGCTCGCGGTAAAATGGAACGGTCCGACGTCGTTACGCAGCACAGCATGGCCGAGTGCAAGCGCAGGAGAACTGCAAACAATGAGCCGTCCTCAGGCGAATGATCATGATTAGTTTCAATATGTAAAGCGAAGAGTTTAAAGGGAGACTCCACCGAACAATTTAACTCTTCTTCTACTTCGCCAATAGCAACGATATTTTGAAATGGTGTCTATTATGTAAATATGTAGCAATAAACAAGGTTTTAAGAACACAAGTTCACTGTTTTTGAGCTATGAATTTTTAATATGCTCTTAATGGTATTCCAGTAAACCAACTTTTGGTACTCACGCCACAGTTTTCACACGGAAGATTTTGTAGTTACACTCACAAGACAGTTCAACGGTTCTGTGCTTTCATCTTAAGAGGAATAATCACTTGCTTTTTGTGCTTATTTCAAATTTCAACCTGATATTTTCTTTGATTATTGGTACTTAAATGTGACGGTAAAATAAACAAATTACCTAGTTTTAATGCATAGATGTATGCAAAGACATCAAGACTTCTTCCTGCAAAAATTTTATTTAGATTGGTTAATAATGATAAAAAGCTGGCACTGAATTATTGCAAATACATACTCCCATTAAAATTTACCTACTTGCTTGTATGAGGCTTCTTGTAATTTAAACACCAGGGTAGCCATTTCTAAATCACACACTTCTAGAGGAGGAGGATAGATACATATATCTGAGAGCCGCTGCATATTTCTTTGGAGTTCTTTCATTGTACTGAGCAACACTTCAATATATTCCATAAAATATATTTACGCAGTAAAAAGGCAAAGTAATTGATAACCAACGATTCGCTGCCAATTGTTTCGACTGCTTTCCTGGGAACCATGGTACTTGTTTCTCCCTGTGAGAGTTTGTAACAAGTTCGGAGTAGAAACGGTCCTGTTTGATAGTGATAGAAATCAGCAAATATCTTTGGCGTCTCGCAGTGCATCACAGTACATTACACAGTCAGTATTTCAAATATTTCATAGACAGATTTCTAGCTAGCTGAAAACCCGTCGTTGCCCGATTTTTCTTTATTTATTAATTAAAGTCTTAAGTTAGTCCGAGTGAATAATTATTTAAAATCAAATGTTTGTAAAGCTATGTAACCAAGCTGGAGTAGTCATCAGTCACTATACTTACAAACTACTTCAACTGACTGATGCTAAGCGCAACAAGCAGCCATGGCGGAATATCCTAGCGAATTGAGGCGCAATGCACCGATGCAGGCGGCCGTTCTCCGTCGGAGGTTCGAATCGTACCTCGGGCATGGATGTTTGTGTTGTCTGTAGTATAAGTTAGTTTTTAATTAATTTCCAAGTCCAGAGACTGCTGACCCCGCAGTTAAGTCCCATAAGCTTAACAAACACTTGAGCAATTTTTTTTCTTTCTTAATTTATTATTATTATTATTATTATTATATATTTATTTATTTACATTTATTTATTTACTTTTTTTGTTTTCATCACGCACACCCCTGCCCGATCCTACAGTTAGTACTTTTCTTATCCCTTCTCTTTCTTCTAAAAGAAACATGTCTTATTTGTGATATATATACTAAAAAATAAGGCTGTCTTGCATAGTGTACAAAATTATAAGCAAAGAAAGGTAGTAATGACAATACAATGATATATAGCATGCATACATTCATGTAATACACAATTTGACTATAAACAATATTTATTGTTACTTGTACAGCATCTAGAATGAATAAATTCTTTGGTGTGTTCAACCTTGAGCAAGCGACATAAAATTGTCCGTGTGAGGAGTTATCGAATCCACTCCGCAGTATTTAATATAGTGGGCTATGATTTATTAATCGTAACAGAAAGTGCAAGTCTCCCTCCAAAATGCAGTCTCTTGAAGTTGAAAGGTATATTTGCCGGAAATAATGGGTGTTCGTTGGATGTACAGTATTTCATTCACAGTCTTTCCTTGTAGCTCTATAGAAGTCCATTGCCTTCGCCTGTAGCCACGTGCGCTTCTCAACAGCAGGAATTGTCTTAGTTTGACAGGAATAAGAAATGGATGAAAACGTGATGCATGATGAGACATATTTATTGAATTGTGTGTTGTACAACTCTATAATTGATGAGGTAGATATTCATTTGTGAAAGCGCTGTACGTCTGTAAAATCTGTTACGAGTGTGGTTAGTAGTTAAGAAGTAATATATTGAAACCTGACGCGTCATAGGGTGGTTTTCCATGTACGTTGCTGTTTATTTTTTCGTATCTCATTAACTACGTGTCGTACTGTGATACAATTTCGATGGTACAATCAGCTGTATGTGTGTATAGTGTCTGTAGATTTTTCTCCAAGTACGATCTGTAGTGTAGCAATTATAAAAATGTAACGTGATACCGAATGCCATAGTTTTACTCTATGATCCGCGGTGGACTAGCTGAGCGATCTAAAGCGTCTCGCTGCGGAGCGCGCGGTTGCTCGCCGTGGAGGTTCAAGTCCTCCCTGGGGCATTGGACCTTAGGTTAGTTTACCTAGGTTTAAGTAGTTTGTAAGCTACGGACTGATGACCACGCAATTTGGTCCGATAGAATTACAAACTTTTTTTTTTTTTTTTTTTTTTTTTTTTTTTTTTTTTTCATGTTTACTCCATGAACTGCGAAAAAGTTGTAGGAGTGAAAAAGTATAATAAAGGTTTGAAATTCTGTTTAACGCTAACTGCAAGTCGCCAGCACTCTACTTCTCATACAGCAGCGGTGGTCAACCAGCGGCCCGTCGAGATACTGACTGCCCCGGCAAGCGAGTCGTCCAGTATTCAAAATTTCGCAGTAAAAACCTCGAGTCACTGATAGTGGGGGAGACGCGCGCAGCGGCACCTGAGCTGCAGCGGCAGCGGCGCCTCGTCCGCGCTGCCGCCCCTCCCTGTCCTCCTGGGCGGCGGCTGCGCAGCTCGGAGGCGCTCGCGATCGCCATGGCGATGGCGTCCTTTCGGCGAGCTCAAGTATCCGCTCTGAGTCCCACCTAGTGCACAGACACTCTTAATGTCTTGCGAGAGTTCGGCGGGAGCAAAAAGGTTCGGATATAAGTGTGCCTTTTTTATGCTTACTGGGAAGAATCGAATTTGACCACTTTGCTTAATATGGTACTCAACCACAAATATCAAAGCACCGCCAATGCACTGTCAATAAACACTCCATAACACACGAGGAGTAAGGTAGAAATAAATTAATCGGTACTATGCGTGAGTGTGTTGAAAATTTCAAACTTAGCTTTTGCTTTTTAAAAGTCAGCATCAAAAAAGAAATTTGGCAATTTTTCCTCTCTAAAACCCTTGAATTTTACGTAATGTATTTTGAATATGTGTTAAAAAAATGAAACAGTAAAAGTTTTACTCAGGGTTTTTAAGACGCCTTTTTCGGCGCGCCCACAGATGGCTCAGCAAGAGTCTGCTTTGAGTTGACATTACTGTGCGATTAAGTTGTGACAAACTGCTACTACAAAAATTGGAGACTTCATTTCATTTAATATAGACAGGATCTGTAAAACGTTATACTTGAAAACAGAAACAGTGTAATACGAACTGTATTTTTGTATTTTTTTTTTCTTTTTTCTTTTCTTTTTTCCCCCCTGTAACATGTCTCTGACGTTCGGGGTTCCTTCTAATGTGGTTAAACGAGTGCTACGCGGATGCCACTGGCTGAGTCCCTCGCCTCCCCGCTCGCGGGCGGAGCTTGCGTCCGGCGGGCGCGGAGTGGGCGGGTGACTGCTGCTCGACGTGTGGACGGGTAGACGAGTCAGCACAGTGTTTGGCTCGTGTCGTGAGAGCGAACACTAAGGAGCGAGGAAGTAATTACTCACCACGTCAGGAGCGGCTTCTAAAAGCAAACGTAGGCTGTACGTGCAAAGGAGACGTATTTCAAGATTAGTGGTAAATTGACTATTTTGTAGTTCAAAATAAACGCGGATCAGCAACTTTTTCATTACCCGAGAAAGTTTTGTATTAAAGAAATATAAACTTAGCAAATAACACTACACTGTATTATTCACCAAGTAATTTTGGCTGGACGCATTAAATGCCCTGAAACAGACTCTCCGATGAATTCTTATCTTTGTGAATCGTCATATTCTAAAATGAAGTATGCAAAAAATATATATCGAAATGGGCTCAGTGATTATCATGTACATGACGTCTTACGAGTATATGCAGCAATCGTATACCAGATATTGAAAAGGTTGTTAAAATTGTACACAATTTCAACAATCTCTTTAATCTGTTTGTAATAAATATGGGAATAAGTAAGTTATATATCTTTTTCATTCTAATTGTATTACTTGTCGTAACTTGGTTGATCTTATGGCTATAGGTGTGACCGGTACATGTCGGAATATACTTCCAGTCGAAGATCTCATGTCCCGACTTTTGTCAACCACATTAATTCCTATAGTATGGCGAACAAACATATTCAACAAAAAAGTTACTGCTTGGAAATGGCTGTCGAAAGGTTGTAACAGAGTTTCAGATGGCCATTCAGACTTATATTCTTACATATCGCCGGACGCGGTGGCCGAGGGGACTGAGGCGCTCCAGTCACGGTCTGCACGGCCACTACGGTCGGGGGTTCGAATCCCCCCTCGGTCAGGGGTATTTGTGCCTTCCTTAGTGTTAGCTAGTTCGTAAGTAGTTTGTAAGTTTAGGGACTGATGACCACGTAGTTACGACCCATAAGCTATACAAACATTTTCTTACATATCTCTCTTTGAAATTAATTATGATTTACCTAAAGAATAAGTGCACAAATTCTAAAAAAAAAAAAACTAAGAAAAATTGATTAGTAATACATTCAGTATTATTGAAGAATATTTTTGTATATTTTGTGCACTTATTCTTCAGATAAATCATAATTAATTAATAATACACTCAGCCACCCCCATGAACCACAGACATTGCCGAGGTGGGGTGGCTTGCGTGCCTCGACGATAAAGAGCCGTAGCGTAGATGCAATCACAGCGGAGGGGTGTCTGTGGAGAGGCCAGACAAGCGTGTGCTTTCTGAAGAGGGGCAGCAGCCTTTTCAGTAGTCACAGGGGCAACAGTCTGGATGATTGACTGAGCTGGCCTTGTAACATCAGCTAATGTGGCTTGGCCACACAGTTACTGTGAACGGCTGAAAGCAAGGGGAAACTACAGCCGTTACTTTTCCCGAGGGCATGCAGCCATACTTTTTCAATATATGATGATGGCATCTTCTCGGGTAAAACTTTTTCGAGGGAAAATAGTCCCCCAATCGGATCTCTGGGCGGGTACTACTCAAGAGGAGGTGATCATCAGGAAACACTGGCATTATACGGATCGAAGCGTGGAATGTTAGATGCCTCAATAGGGAGGTTAGAAAATTTAAAAAGAGAAATGGATACATGCAAGTTAAATATAGTGCGGTTTAGTGAAGTTCAGCCGAAGGAGGAACAGGATTTCTAGTCAGGTGAGTACAGGATTATAATACAAAATCAGTTTGGGATATTAGAGGAGGAGGTCTGATAATGAGTAAGAAAATAGGAATGCTGGTAAACTACTATGAGCAGCGCAGTGATCGCATTATCGTGGTCAACGTAGATATGAAGCAAACACTGACCCCAATAGCACAGGTTTAGGTGCCAAATAGCTCTGCCATTGATAAGAAGATCGAAAAAATGTATGAGGAAGTAACAGATATTATTCAGACAGTTAAGGGAGAGGGAAACGTATTTGTGACTGGAGTTCGGTAGTAGGAAAATGAAGCCTAGGAAAAATGGTAGGTGAATATGGACTGGGCAAAAGGAATGAAAGAGAAAGCCGCCTGGTAGAATTTTGCACTGGGCATAATTTAATCATAATAAACACCTGGTTTAAGAATAATGAAAGAAGGTGATATACGTGGAAGAGACCAGGAGACACTGGAAGGTCCCAGATAGATTATATGATGGTAAGACATAGATTTCTGAACCAGGTTTTATACTGTAAAACATGCCCAGGCGCAGATATAGACTGACCGTATCTTACTGGTCATGAACTGTAGGCTGAAAATGAAAAAAAAAAACTGGATAAAAGTAGGTAAATAAGGTGATGCGACCTGGATAAATTGAAAGAACCTGACGTTCTTCAGAATTTCAGAAGGAGAGTTAGGCAACAGGGGAAACGGGGGAAAATAAAACAGTAGAAGAGGAATGAATAGCATTGAGAGATGAAATAGTGAAGGCAGCAGGGGACCTAATAGGTAGAAATGCGAGACCTACAAAAAATCTTTGGATATCACAGCAAATACTAAATTTAATCGATGAAAGGAGAAAATACAAAAATGCAGTAAATGAATCAAGCAAAATGGAGTAGAGACAACTAAGAAATGTGATTGATAGGCAGTGCAAAATAGCTAAGCAGGAGAGGATAGTAGGCAAATGCAAGTCTGTAGCAGAATGTATAAACAGCGTGGGAATAGATACCGCCAACAGAAAAATAAAAGAGGGATTTGGAGGTAAGAAAAACAGACAGAACTCAGATGGAAAACCAGTTCTCAGAAAAGAAGAGAAAGCTGAAAGGGGAAAGAGTGAGTCGCCGAGTGGACGTCGTCCAGTGCACACCTGTCCAGCGGCGGCACATTTTCAGTTCTAAGTGTAATCGGCTTCTCTGTAGAAGCTACATATTTTGACTTTTCAGTGCGCTTTCCATTCAGTTCATTAGAGCTGTTGTGTGCTCGCGTTTTGATTTGATTCATATTCTCGTTAAATATCTGGTTAGTGTATTTTTCCGCCGTGTGAATCGCGTCTGTCTTTATTTTCTGTTTAGAAGCGACATATAGTATTTTGATTTTCGTCTGCGCGTTCTCTACCAATTTGTACATTTATCCTGTGCTCTCGTGCATTTAGATTCAAATCCGTGTTTTAACAAACAGTGTAGTCTTCCTTTCAACGCATCGCGTTGTCGGCATTGTAATCATGCATAGGACTGTGACTGCTGTGTAAGGATGCAGTCTGAGCTGGTGACACTTCGCTCCCAGCTTCAGGCTGTGTTAACCTCGGTTGCACAGCTGGAGGCTGCAATCGAGGGGCGTCGTTGTCGTTGGCCGGTAGTGGGGATCGAACGGACTCCCGTCGTCTCCACCGATCGGCCTACGCCATCGACATGTCCTGATACTGTTAGCAATGAGGCAGACACCCCACCCGTGGTTGCGTGGAAGGTTCTCCAGTGCGTGGCAGGAGGCGCAAGACATTAATGGGGACCTCCCCGGGTCGTCCTGCGAACAGGTTTGGGGTGCTATCGGTTCAGGACAACGTTCCTGAGTCGGACGGTGTCTCTCATTTTTAGGTCACCACCCAGTCTGCAAGATCAGGGCTTTCACAGTGGGTGGTTTGCTTGTAGTTGGGAGCTCCGACGTTACGCGGGTGATGGAGCCCCTTAGAGAGATGGCTGCCAAGGAGGGGAAGAAGGCCAACGTGCACTCCGTGTGCATACCGAGTGGAGTCATACCAGATGTGGAACGGGTCCTCTCGGATGCCATGAAGGGTACGGGGTGCAGCCAACTGCAGGTGGTGGCTCACGTCGGTACCAATGATGTGTGTCGCTTAGGATCTGAAGAGATTCTCTCAGGTTTTGAGCGACTATCTGAAGTGGTTAAGACTGCCAGTCTCGCTCGCAAGATGAAAGCAGAGCTCATCATCTGCAGCATAGTTGACAAGACTGACTGTGGACCTCTGGTACAGAGCCGAGTGGAGAGTGAGAATCAGAGGCGGTCAGACGGTTCTGCGACCGAGTAGGCTGCAGATTCCTTGACTTACGCCATCGGGTCGAGGGTCTCCGAGTTCCGCTGAGTAGGTCAGGAGTCCACTATACGCAGGAAGCGGCTACACGGGTAGCTGGGGCTGTGTGGCGTGGACGGGGCGTTTTTTTTTTTTTTTTTTTTTTTTTTTTTTTTTTTTTTTTTTTTTTTTTTAGTTTAAGTGGCTTCGGGGAAACACAAAATAGGCAATCTCAAAGGGTGCAGGTAGATCACAGGAGAAATGTAGATCTGGGAACTATCGGTATAACGGTTGTAAATTGTCGTAGCTGTATCGGGAAAGTACCAGACCTCCAAGCGTTAATAGAAAGCAGTGAAAGTTGGCTCAAGCCGGAAATACATTCAGCAGAAGTATTTGAAAAAGGTCTAACAGTGTTCAGGAAGAATAGATTAAACAAAATAGGTGGAGGCGTGTTTGTCGCCGTCAAAAGTAGTATTTCGTGTCGCGAAGTTGAAGTTCGTAGTTTCTGTGAGCTAATACGGATAGAGGTTGTACCTGAAAATCGTAAGAAGTTAATAATTGGTGACTTATTCGCCTCCCGACTCTGACGATACAATAGCATAAAGATTCAAAGAAAACCTGAGTGTAATTACAATAACGTACCCGACTAACAAGATTGGATGAATGAACGAAATAGACAGTCTATTTGCGTCAGATGTTCTGAACAGATTGACACTGCCACCAGAAAAATGCAACAGATCGTGTGAGTCATAGCGTAAGTTTTTCCACGGTCATATAATAAACGTTGGTTTCAGGGCACATACCGTATGGATTTATAAATATCAAACATTATAGTAGTCACAAATTTATTAGCTGAAATAAGTGCATACTGGAAAACTTGACAAGCACGCACCGAGTGAGTCATAGCTACAACGACAATCTTCGAGTACGAAGGCTGGTAACTGCCCCTTATGCGTTTGCGTGTTGAAAGTCTCAACACTAGGAATCGCTCGATGGGTCTCACCTACTTGGCCCAATCTGTGCGAGAAGACACACGAATATGAACCTTTTGAATTCCTACAATATCTCCCCTGTGTAGGCCATAGGAAAAGAGAAAACGCACACCAATTGTTCCAACTTCAGGTAGGTGCAATATCAGTTAATATTGAGGCTCACCATTTCTGATGACGGTGTTTTCGGTGTTGCGAAGTGGCTAAACGATTAGTTTTTGAATGAAACAGCATGAGTTTGAATCACGTCCCTTCCAAAATACTTTTTTATATATTAACTTTTGTAGTTTTAATTATCAATTATAAAAATTTCAATGCATAATTAATATATTTTGTTTCGTTATTACTAATTTAATTAATTAATATATCTTAGTTCATCATTTAATTTTCATAATTCGATGAAGTATTAAATGAAAATAATATTTCAAAAATTGTAGCACGTATTTATATGCCGAAGTTATATTACAATCCTTTGGTTGTTCATCGTCAAAGAATAACTCCACACTATGCAGACTTTACCAAAGTATTTTAAGCGAAAAATTTTATTCGAAATATGCTTCGGTGCAAAGCATACTTTATTCAAGTTTTTAAGTAAATGAATTTTCACTGTTGATTTTTGTGCATACGAAGTGTATCGATGGCAATTGTGGCACTGAACTGATGCTGTAGGATTTAATGTGTTTTAATTGAGACACCTCTTGACATCAACGTTCGTGGCACACTGAAACGAGTAAGTAAATTTAAATTTCATAAATAAAAGCTTTACTTTGCGAGGGGTAGTATGAAATGTACAAAAAAGTAAGGAGTACCGTGGAATCGAACCTTGGTCTCAAAATTGGCACTCCAAGCGCTTGTGCACTACCCTAGGCACACTCCTCGAAAACTGAAAGTTAATAAGCAGCTTATATAACACCTATTTGTCTGTGGGAAATTTTCGCCACCGTATTCGCTTTTACTTTGGCCAACTCGGACGGGATATTTTGGGAATTTGAAAGGTTTGTCAACTTCCTTCTCTCAGGGCTTGAACAAAATCGGTGAAAACCATCCAGCAATCTACTCTGTCAGCCATAAACATTCTACAGTATAAACTGAAAGACAGAATCGTCGAGGAAATGTCTGTCCCCCCCCCCCTCCCTCTACAATCCTTGTGGATTAAAATTCCAGCAGTAGGAACATCCTCATCCATGATGCACGGACTGAGACGCGATATTTTTGTGAAATTCAGTTTTCTGTTACAGCGACAGTCGTAAAAATTGTGTGAATAAAGTTTATGAAGTAGTTTGTTAATATTTATAAATGAACATTGCGCTGTAGCTATGAATGACCTGATCTACGAAACAGCAACGAATCTAAATCATTAATACGAACGTGTTTCTGACGGCATTTTGACTCGTGAGTGTTCTGTGGTACAAAGGCACATGCGGTAACTTGAGAGTAATTTTGCGAAAAATTTGTAACAAAATGTGAGGGAGACATAAGTCGACCACGCTACTAAACACCCACATGCAAGGTCTTGGTATTCTGGGGTGTTCATTCTATTATCAATTGATGTTTTATTTCCTCTGACTTTATTGGAAGCAGTACGGTTTTTTTAATAAATGAGGCATGTCAAGAAACAAAACAAAAATCAAAAAAAGTTTTCAAATGTTTCTACAGTTTATGGAACTTAACTACGGGTCATCAGTCCCTAAACTTACAAACTACTTATGAACTACTTACGAACTAGGACGGCACAAATATCCATGCCTGAGGGGGGATTCGAATCCCCGACCGTAGTGGCCGTGCAGACCGTGACTGGAGCGGTAGAAGATTGTCGTGTAAGGAAGTTTGTTTACACGCGCTAGCCGTGCTGTGAAGTGCCCCGTTTACTTCCGTTCAAACCTCTGGCCGGCCACAAGCACTGACTGGAGGACGAGACATTCGCTGCGACTGAGCAGAGTAGAGGCATGCCTCGCCTCTTCTCGACTGCCCACTGATGTGTCTGAACCGGTCTTTTTTAAAATGGACTGTTTGCCTTATGACGCCTGGTTATCCTGATACTGATCTCCTAATGGATTCTCGTACTAGGTTATTTATTGTGCACTGAATTAAAATTTTTATTATTGGATGGTTTCAGATAGTCCGCCTGTTAGTTGCCATATTTAGCGGCAATTCTTAAATTATTAAACAATAAGTCTATAATAACTTCTTTATATTTGAACATTAACATGTCGTGACGCTGTAAGAAAGGTGTGTGTGGTCTATTAAAATTGTATTCTGTTGAATATGTAACACATTAACCTCGAAGCAACTATCAAATTATATCTTAATAACGACATGGTTGCGGAGGAATGGCCGAGCGCATTGAGGCGCTACGCTACGATGTACGAGGCCGTTCCCCCTCGGGGGTTCGAATCCCCCCTTGGGCATGGATGTTTGTACAGTCTGCAGTATAAGGTTGTTCATAAGTAGTTTGTGAATTTAGGAACTGATGACCCCGCAGTTAAATCCCATAAGCTTCATAAAAATTTAAACTTTTTTTTTTTGACATGGCAGTTACGTATTGATTTGAACATATAGTCTGTTTGTTGGTTTTGAGGAGTTTTTAATGTTTTTAATACCATTTCGATAGTCTTAGCTGCAAGCAAAGAACTAAACTGCGGGCAATCTAATGGTGAAACAAAATACGCCGTTGTATGAACAACAAATACAACTCTGTATCTCTCAGCTGGTTCCGAAGTGCGTTTTATACACAGCTTCAAGACGAATTTGAAAGTAATGTCGTATAAAATCCATTACCCCACGACCCAAGTTATTGGCGCTTACCTTGTATACTATCGATATACCCGGAATATTACTACTATATATCGTACAAAGAGCTTTGCAACCTATTTCGAGAAAAAAATGCTCTGGAAACCTCTGACCTGAAAACAAGACATATCATGTATGGCTGCTTACCATCAACAATAATTATGATAAAGGGTTTCATTGTGTTTTATTTGGCCTTCATCGCCGTTCCAGACCAACCTGCTCCTTCCACTACGTTTTTTATACTTGCTTCGTCTTCTGTACTATATTGTTATTTATTCCCTAAATTAATGTTTAAAAGTAATACTGTACTCCCTCATTGAAAAAAATACACAATATTAAAATGAAATCATAGATTAGAACGTTAAAACATACTACATTCGCTTTAAAAGAAATATACTAAAAAGGATTTCATTTCGTAGGTGAATTTTTTCTATTCTTTTGAACCTCAGTGTTTCTCAAACGTATATGCGGTCATACGTTCGACCTCACAAGATATGGGCGCTACAGCCATAGCGTCCAACTTGTGAAAGTTTGAGATGGACGTGGGGCGATCACCGGTAGCCATGTGGTTAAGTTCACCGCTGGCCCGAAGCGGGAGACACGCCATTGTTTAATTTCAATGCCCTAAATCAGCACTATCATTCCTTTCCTTCCTAATTCTTATTCCTTCACCTCCTTCGAAAATATTTGCCAGTTCTTGTTTCTTTTTCCTTGGACCGCCTTATCTGCTCTTCTAGACTGAACTGAACTTCTCTCACAAATTACGCCTTCATCGGCGATTTGTACTCTAAACGTTTCACAGATGTTTAGATGTTTTAAATACAGTTCTGCACGTCCATGTTTTATTATTATTTTTATTGAATCTAGAAACTGAATAGTTCTTCTCACGGAAAAATAAAAATTATTATTACGATTCCTGATGAAAATTAGTTTTATACATACAGTTTAAACTTCCAACTTTCCCTTAAAATAAAAGTAAATAAGTCTTCTTGATAAGAAATAAATTCTCTGACTGCTTAAAAACGAAGCAAACAAAACAAGAAATCAAATCAAATTGTTCAAATGTTTTTAGAGCTTATGGGACTTGCGTACAGGGTCATCGGTCCCTAAGCTTACAATCTATTTATGAACTAGCTAATACTAAGGACGCCATAAATATCAATGCCCAAGGGGAAATTCGAGCCCCCGACCATAGTAACAGTGCAGACCGTGACTGGGAATGCCGCAGACCGCTCGGCCACTGCGGCCGGCCAAGAAACTCTACTAATACTGTTCAACATTCTGTATATCCTGCTTCAGCCTCAAAGTCCGTCTGGCAGTGAACCCACAACCCTAATCACGTAACGTGGACATTCAAGTAACTGGTTCCAGAAGTATTGCCTCGGTCGGTGCCGCGCCAACACCGCTTCCACATGGCACGGTTTCACCTGCCCTCCACCCCCAGTATATTTTTAAAAACTATGACTAACACAGCGGCGTTCAAGTTTTATAGTTTTTAACGAGTACGTGAAGTTAAGCTTTCAATTGTTTGATATTTAATGTGAACGCTGGGGAAGGCTAAGTGGCAGATACGTTTTCTAAGGAGTTTTAGCACCTGATGATGCGTCTGCAGGACGCAAAACCGGTAGTGCTTTTCTAAATAAAGTTAATTGCAGTCGAAGCGGATTTTGTTTCAAAATGTTCCAAGAGTCCCGAATCACATGAGAAACATGGTGGCGACTCGACAGTGAATGTCGTGCTTCACCAGTCAGCGTTACGTCTGCAGCCGTGGGGCTAGGCCTACGAGAAAGACAGGCCCCGGCGCGCACGTAAGCGTAGCAGCCCTGAGCTAGCTGGTTGGCCGGCCGCTGTGAGGCGGTGGGCCGTGCCCCAGCGGCCGGCCGGCTCAGGGCTGCTATGCTTACGCGCGCGCCGGGGCCTGTCTTTCTCGTAGGCCTCGCGTGGGGTGGGGCAAAGCCAGTGACAGAGCGCTATCGCAGTCTCTTTACTGCTAGCAGCGTTTTCGCAGCAGGTATTGTACGCATCGTTAAGTTTCCATACACACCAAATGCCTCATTTGACTGAGGCACTACATGAAGGATTTTCGAATGGTTACATAGCAAGGACTATCAGCATTCAGAAGTCAACGGTTGCCAGGTGGATCAAACGGATGGAAGAGGATGGTAACCTGAACGACCGGCCTCATTCTGGTGCTCGCCGCAAAACATCAGCAGCTCAGGATCAGCAGATATGTCATTTCAGTGAAAACCATCCATTCCTCAACGCACGATAGATTCATCAGGCTTTGATCCCTGCTGTTAGCAGTAGAACGGTCATTCGTCGTCTGGGGGGAGGTGGACTGAGAGCAAGGAACGTTGTTGTGAAAGAGACATTGTCTGCATCCCACAGAGAAGCCCACCTTTTGCTACAGAAAATATTGACAGACCTCTTGCGTTTTGGAAACGAGTTGTTTTCACCGACGAGAAGTTTTCAAATGTTCAAATGTCTGTAAATCTATCGGACCAAACTGCGAGGTCATCAGTCCGTAGCTTACAAACTACTTCAACCTAGGTACACTAACCTAAGGACAAACACACACACCCATCCCCCAGGGAGGACTCGAAACTCCATGGCGAGCACCCGTGCGCTCCGTAGCGAGACGCTTTAGACCGCTCGGCTACTCCACCGCGGCAAAAAGGTTTTCTGTACGGTATCAACACTAAAGTTTACCGGCCAAAAGGTGCCAGGTATAACCCCAAATATATTTACAGTTGCCGAAGGAGTGGCAGGGAGTCGGTAACGGTGTGGGCATGGATATCGGCTGAGCGGTGTGGCCTCCTGTGGGAAGTTGAGGAAAAGCTGAATGCGCGCCCCTATATTTCAATGCTAGAGAATGTGATGTTACCTTCTGTGGCAGCGAGATTTCGAGACGAACAGATCATTTTTCAACATGATCGGTCGCCCAATCATATGTCACGAATTGTTAAGAGGTGGTTCGACAACCACAGAAATATTACTGTTTAGGAATGGCTGCCTAAAGGAGCTGACATGAATCCCATTGAGAATGTTTGGACAGAAATGGTGAGAATAATAAAAGAAAAAGGAAATGCACCGTTCGGTCGTCACCAGTTTCTGAAGCAATTCAAGACGCTTGGGACGAGTTACTTGAATGTCCACGTTACCTGGCTACACTTGTGGGTTCAGTGCCAAACAGACTTCGAGCCGTCGTTGAGGCTTAAGGCGGCTATACGCGATACTGAGCACTATTAGTAGAGCTTTGTTATTTTGTTTTCTTCGTTTTTTGTAAGGAGTCAGAATTTAGTTTTTGTACATAAGTGTTATTTACTTTTATTCTAAAGACATCAGTAATTTTAAACTGGACGCACAGACTAATTTTCATCAGGAATCGTAATATTTATTTTTCCGAGAGAAAAAGTACTCATTTTCCAAATTTAATCAATCTCTAAACCAAATGTGGTTGTGCAGAATTGTATTTAAAACATCTCCGAAAAGGTTTAATATACAAGATTGCCGATGAAGGCATTATTTGTGAGGGAAGTTCAACCTAGAAGGGGAGATAGAGGCCATAAGTAAAGAAACAAGAATTTGCAAATAGTTATGAAGGAATATCAATGTAAATGCAAATACATGAAACCTGAGACGGTATTTCGTCTCAAACATGTCAAAGTCATTAAAGATAAAGGTGAAGCACTGAATTAAAAATTGTGATGCGGCCGGGCATCGAACACAGACCTCCATGCTTACTAGTCTATTTCGCTGCGTGGAGAGACTTGGTAGTAGTCCAACATTCTTTGGAACACAGAAGCTGAAGTAAAGTTTGTGAAGTGGAAACGCCTTAATCGCTAGTGGTGCGATGCTCTAGTGGAGAGTAGTCTGCCTATTAAGCTATTATGAAGTAGTTGACAGAATAAGGATTAGGAAGAAAAGGATCGACAGTGCTGCATTAGGGCATTGAAATTAAACAATGGCGACAAGTGAAAATGTGATGCAGGCCAGTAATCGAACCTGGGTCTCCCGCTTCGGGCCAGCGGTGAACCTAACCATGTGGATCCCGCTGTTCACCCCGCGTCCGTCTCAAACTTCCACAAGTTGCAAGCTATGGCTGTAGCGCCCCTATCGTGCGAGGTCGAACGTATGACCGCATATGCTGTGAAGTTGTTGAAGAAACGCCGTCCTCGCGTGTCGTAACTAATTATATTGGTATGGTGTCTGTTACTTCGAATATGCCGGAAATAACAGACACCACACCAATGTAATAAGAAACGAGAATACCCAATAGACTTCGAATCGTTGCGGAAGCAGAAGGCGGCTATACGTGATTCAGAGCAACATTAGCAGAAGAAGTTTATTTATTTAGAACGATTAAGTATGTAACGGTGTAAGAGTGCTACTTATAATATCCACCTTTTGTATACCATAGGCAAAAAAGGAAAGGTTTCAATCGCTGCGGAGCGCGTGGTTGCTCGCCGTGGAGGTTCGAGTCCTCCCTGGGGCATGGGTGTGTGTGTTGTCCTTAGATTAGTTTACCTAGGTTTAAGTAGTTTGTAAGCTACGGACTGATGACCACGCAGTTTGGTTCGATAGAATTACAAACATTTAAACATTTTTTTAAAGGTTTCAAACTGTTCGAGAAACACTGAGGTTCACTAGAACAGAATCAAGATTTCACCAACCAAATGAAACGATTTTTACTTTATTTCTTTTAAACCACATGCAGTATGTTTCAACGTTGTAATTTATGATTTCATTTTATTATTGTGTATTATTTCAACGAGAAAGTACAATATAAAGTTTCAAGATTAATTTAGGCAATAAATAAATTAACAAATTGTGAACAATTATAGTACAGGAGACGAAACATGTATAAAAAAGCATTGTGGACGAAGCACGTTGGTCAGGATGGGTGATGAAGGCAAAATTAAAAAAATAAATAAAACAAAAGTTAAACTCTTTACCACAACTATTGTTGATGGTCAGAAGCCATAAACGATATATGCATTTTTTTTTTCCTTTCAGGTCGGAGGTTTTCCGAGTGTTTTTTACTCGAGGTTGGTTGCAAAGCTCTTTGTACGATATATATAGTAGTAATATTCCCGGTACATCGATAGTATTACACGAGATTGCTTTTAAATTCTTCTTGAAACCATGTCCAATACGCACTTCTGAACCAGCTGACAGAGTATGTCAAGAGGTTCAAAACTTATTGTATTTCTTGTGACACTTACAGCAAACTTTGTTACACCATCAGATATCCAGCAGGTTAGTTCTTTGCTTACAGGGAAACCTATCGACATTATTAAAATAAAATCTTAAAACCAGCAAACAACCTCAATGTTCAAATCAATCTGTAACTTGCCATGTCGTCATTCAGATAGAATTGAAAGCCACTTCGAGCTTAATGTGTTACACATTCAACAGAATAGCCGGTCGCGGTGGCCGAGAAGACTAAGGCGCTCCAGGTACGGTCAGCACGGCCACTACGGTCGGGGGGTTCGAATCCCCCCTCGGGCATGGATATTTGTGTCGTCCTAGTTCGTAAGTAGTTCATAAGCAGTTTGTAAGTTTAGGGACTGATGACCCCGTAGTTAAGTCCCATAGACTATACAAACATTTGAACATTTTCAACAGAATACAATTTTAGTAGAAATGACACTCCTTTTTTAAAGCATCATAACTTGTTACTGTTCCAAGTTAAAACGAAGTTATTATACACTTGTTGTTTAGCAATGTGAGAATTATCACTAGCCGGCCGCGGTGGCTGAGGTGACTAAGGCGCTCCAGGTACGGTCAGCACGGCCACTACGGTCGGGGGTTCGAATCCCCCCTCGGGGGTTGGTAAGTAGTTCATAAGTAGTTTGTAAGTTTAGGGACTGATGACCCCGTAGGTAAGTCCCATAAGCTTAACAAACATTTTTGATTTACCACTAAATATAGTAACTAACAGGACGTCTGCCCAACACCAACCAATAATACAATTTGTAATTCACTGCATAATCATATAGACTAGGACGACAATCCATTAGTAGATCGGTATCAGGAAAAGGCACTGTCCGTATAAGAAAAGACAGGTCTGACCACATCCGTGAGCAGTCGAGGAAAGGCGAGGCATTCCTCTACTCTGCTCAATCGCAGCGAATGTCTCGTCCTTGGGGCCGCAAGAGGTTTACGTGGAAGTAAACGGGGCACTCACAGCACGACGAGCGCGTATAAACAAAGTTTCTTACTCGAGAACCTACTCCAGCAAAACCTTCAAAAAAGGTTCAAATGTTTGTATAGCTTATGGGACTTAACTACGGGGTCATCAGTCCCTAAACTTACAAACTACTTATGAACTAGCTAATCCTAAGGACGGCACAAATATCCATGCCCGTGGGAGCATTCGAACCCCCGACCGTAGTGGCCGTGGATACAATGACTGGAGCGCCTCAGTCCCCTCAGCCATCGCGGCCGGCTGCAAAACCTTCCCAATGGTATTCAGTGTGCATCAGACGTTTCAAAAATGACTCTTGTATTAGGTGTGCCGGAAATAACGAAACTGCTAAATAGGAACTCAGGGTTGTCATAACATCTGGCCACCTTTTTGTGGTGACACGCTGAATTTATTAAGAAGCCTGAGTGGTCAACATACGTATCCAACACTTTTTGTCCTAAATTTTTCGCAAAATTACTCTCCTGTTACAGAATGTTCCTTTCAATTACAGAACACCCACGACTCAAAATACTGACAGAAACACGTTCGTATTAATGATTTAGATTCGTTGCTGTTTCGCAGAAATGGCACTCGTTGCTACAGCGGAAAGCTTCTTTATAAAGAGACAAACGACTCCATTCACTTTATTCACACAATATTTACGACTGAGCTATAAGAGAACCGTGCGTTTCGCATTCGTAATGCATTTCCGTCCGTGGACCATAGGCGAGGATGTTCTCAGTCCTTGAGGTTCATTCACAAGGAGAGGTGCGAACTTTCCCTCAAGGACTCCAACGTCATTCAGTTTATACTGCATAATGGTTATGAATGACCAGAGTAGATCGCGGGATGGGTTTCACCGATTTGGTGGCCGAGGTGACTGAGGCGCTCCAGTCACGGTCAGCACGGCCACTACGGTCGGGGGTTTGAATCCCCCCTCGGGCATGGATATTTGTGCCGTCCTAGTTCGTAAGTAGTTCATAAGTAGTTTGTAAGTTTAGGGACTGATGACCCCGTAGTTAAGTCCCATAAGCTTTACAAACATTTGATTTTCACCAATTTGGTTCAAAATCTGCGAGAAGAAGGAAGCAGACGAAACATTTCAAATTCCCAAAAATATCTCGCGCGATTTGGCCAAAGGGAAAGCAAAAGTTTCCCACATAGAAATAGGTGTTATCCAAGCTGATTATTGAGTCCCAGTCTACGTCAAATATGAGTAGCGTGGTGGACAGCATTCGAGTGACAGCTGCGGTGCTGGACGGACGTGTGGCGGCAACGCTGGCGTTCGGCAGGTAAACAACGGCTGTGTCGCTGTGTCTGAGGTTAGTCGCCAGCGCTCTGCTCCTCTAATTGCGGCTCGATTGCAGCGAATAAGAAGACAGAATGAAAGCTATCAATATATTGAGGAAGGACACGATTAAATTTTCTTTCGACAGATGTCATGTTAGACCAAAAGCTTATTAAGTGAAACAATGGCTTATCGAAAACAACAAGCTTAATGAGAGTGACGTAATTAGTGTTCATTTGTCCTGTGTTACGAACGCTGATTTCGTGAAGCTGAAGAGTCCAGAATTGTGTTGCTCAATAGTAGATGAATTTGGCGGACTTGTTAAGTTTCATTATTCAGACTGTAGTGTAAGTGACGTTGCAGTCTGTCACGCCGGATTAGGCATTCGGACTGTTCGTATTTTTTAACTGCCCTTTGAAATGCCGGATGACGAAATCCACAAAGTTCTTAGACCTTACGGCAGAATAATTTCCATAATTGCTGAAAAATGGTCAGAGGCCTACATGTTCGCTGTGTTAAACGGCGTTGGTCAAGTAAAGATGGAACTCCGTAATCACATACCGTCACACATAAATGAGTGCGGTTACCGTGCTTTACTAATATACGACGGACAGCCCAGAACGCGTGCCCTGTGCAGTTCCACGGAGCACATTAGAAGCGGCAGGAGTGCAGCAGCAGAGCAGCGGAGGCGCAGCTGCCGGCGGCGCCCGCCAGGCGGGCCACTCACTGCCTCACTACTGGCTGGCGGCTGGCGGCTGACGTACGCTGAGCAGCAGGGAGTGGCCGCCGCACCGGCCGAACCAGGAAACAGCGCAGAGCCGAGCCACGCCGAGCTACCCGGCCGCGGAAACGAACGAAATATCGCGCGAGGGAGGAGCTCCACTGGACGCGCCGAAGACGACACCTGAATCTGAAAGTGGAAGCCGCTCTTCCGTTTTTCGACACGAAGGCCCACAGACTTCCGAGCAAACTAGAATGGACTTCGAGAACTTGACAGGCAGCCACATGGAGACAAATGAGACCCTACCGAAAACGACATCCGACACAGAAGACGCCCAAAGAGGATCTGGAAAAGGAAATCGAAGTAAACAGGACAGCACAATCGAGGAACCGTCACCTCCTAACACCACGCAGAAGGACTTAAATATAGAGGTGCGAAATGGAAATTCAAAAAGGCTTCCCGATAAGAAGAAGGAACAGGTGGTGACCGAGATATCGTCCACAGATTCTCAAGAGAAGTCACCTGCATCGTCCAACGGGGGATCCCCGAAGCGCAGAAGAAATAAAAAGCGCAGTCTGGCTTATGAAGCCGCTGAGACCGTAGCCCCCATTTTGAAAGAAAAACTGAAAACCATTAAAGAACTCGACAAGCAGGAAACTGTTTCAGGAGCAGCACAAACCTCCAAGGAACGTCCAACAGTAAGCGGAAGTGAAGCGACTGACAATACCATTGAGATGGCAGGAAATGAACCCATGTCAAATCAAGCCAGCTCAGAGGCACGACAAGACTGGGCACAAGAATCAGACGAAGACATGGAAGATGAAGCCGTACACGATGAAGATATTTTTTACTAAAAGAGTGGGAATGAAAACTTTCAGAAAAAAAGCAAAAAGACATAAGATGGCGAAGGAAAAAAAAGACAATGAATTTCTCTTATCAGACTTAGAAATTTAAGGCATTACACCTAACTGATGGAACATGTTTATAATGTGACGACTCTTAACATAAACAAAATTCAGAATGTAACAAAAGTGGCTGCCATTAAAGATTTTTTGTATCAATCCGAAACAGACATAGCACTATTGCAGGAGGTTAACAACAAAGATCTATACGTCGTTGGTTATCAAGAAATACTGAATATTGCACCTGACAGTAGTTGTGGACAGCTATCGTTGCAAAGGACGGCATAGAGATGAAAGATGTCTGCCTTTAGGATCTCGGCGGGGCATCAGATGCACAATTTTTAATACTAATTTAGTAAATGTTTACCCACCATCGGGCAATAATGCGAGAGACGAAAGAGTAACATTTTACAAAAGTGACATTCTAGTTTTACTTAAGACAATCCGGGAAATGTTTTAGTTGGCGGTGGCCGGCCGCGGTGGCCGAGGTGACTGAGGCACTCCAGTCACGGTCTGCACGGCCACTACGGTCGGGGGTTCGAATCCCCCCTCGGGCATTGATATTTGTGCCGTCCTAATTCGTAAGTAGTTCATAAGTAGTTTGTAAGTTTAGGGACTGATGACCCCCTAGTTAAGTCCCATAAGCTTAACAAACGCCGGCCGCGGTGGTCGAAGAGACTGAGGCGCTCCAGTCACGGTCTGCACGGCCACTACGGTCGGGGGTTCGAATCCCCCCTCGGGCATGGATATTTGTGCCGTCCTTAGTTGTAAGTAGTTCATAAGTAGTTTGTAAGTTTAGGGACTGATGACCCCGTAGTTACGTCCCATAGACTCTACAAACATTTGAACATTTGCTTAACAAACATTTGATCATTTTTGAGTTGGCGGTGATTGGAATTGCGTTTTAAATGAAAAGGACCAACGCCCAAACTTCAATAAATCTAAAGAAATTGAGGGCTTAGTAAGTAACATGAAATGGAAAGAGGCATGGGAAATTAAGTACCCTACCCTCGTCAGGTTTACGTACATTACTAGTAGATCCCAAAGCAGAATCGATAGACTTTACGTATCTTCGAACTTTGAAAATAAAATTGCTGCATTTGAAGTTATACCAACTACCTTTTCCGACCATCTTGCAGTCAAATGCAGTGTTAAGTTACCGATGCAGAAAACATACTGGGGCCGACCACTGTGGAAATTGAACACAGGTATGCTGCTAGAGAATGACCTAAATAGAAGATACCTGGCAGGCCTCTTTAAGACAGCGCCATAAATACAGGTCAACTGGGCAACGGTGGGCTGCGGTTGCAAAGAAAAAATTGTGAGCTACCCTAATAGCGCATGGCAAAGAGAGAATGACATGGACGAGACATACAATGGAATTTTATTATTCTTGTATACGCGATCTCTATGAACTAACGACATTTTCATAGAAATAGAGAGAATCAAAGCCAAGCTCATAAATATGAAGAGGTCAAAGTTAGAGGGCTTAAAACTTAGATCCCATGCACAAACCATTGTGGAAGAAAAAAACGCTTCTATCTATCACCTAATAAGACACGAACAACGGAGGTGAAGAAATTTTATTGATCACTTGCGGGCGGAGGATAACAGAATCCTTACAAACCATAAATATATAGTAGACGAGGTGTATCGATTCTACACTACACTTTACAGTGAACAGCAGGTAGATGAAGATACGATAAAGGAATTCTTAATCACATCTGGCCTTAAGAATACAATAACGGAAGGGGACAATCGACACCTCCAAGCACAAATTACTCAAGAAGAAGTTTTCGATGTACTCAAGTCATCGCCAACTAAAAAGTCACCCGGCCCCGATGGACTGCCCATAGAGTTTTACAGATCTTACTGGCATGTCATAGGCAAGGCTTTTACTGAAATGATAAATAAAGTACTAAATGGGGAGGCTGTTCCTACAGATTTGAAACAAAGCATCACAGTACTGATCCCAAAAGGCAGAAACTTGGGAATAAAAGATATCATCAAGATGAGACCAATAAGCTTATTAAACACAGATTATAAAATAACAGCTAGGGTAATTAAGGAGAGGTTAACACTAATCCTACGGAGGATCGTTGGTAGTCATCAAACATGTCTCCCAGGACGAAACGTTTTTAAGACAGTCAGTGAATATAGGGACATAGTCACTATTTTCTCCAACTCTACAGCACATGGTGGTTTAGTATTAATTGATTTTAATAACGCATTTGACAGTGTAAATCACGGGTACCTTCTTAAAACATTGGCATTCAAGTGCCCCAGTGACAACAACGTGAAGGTTTTCAAAAACATTTTAAAAGGAATAAAAACTAATGTATCTCTCAATGGTCATTATAGTAAGGATATTCAAATAACGAGCGGAATCCCTCAAGGGAGCCCATTATCAATGCTGCTCTATGTAATCGCCTTGTAACCACTTTTAAGAAGGTTAGAAGGTGTACAAGAGGGCATATCTCTTGCAGGACTGAAGAGGGTTTTTAACGCATATGCCGATGATGTCGGTGTGCTGATTAGAAGTAACGATGACGTCAAAAGAATTACAGAGACTGTAACCTTGTACTGTAAAGCAACGGGCGCAAAAGTAAATGACACAAAGAGTGCTCTTTTAAAACTGCATGGAATGGCCAACGTACAGATTGCCTGGGCAAAATGCGTTGAGCAACACACTGCCTTGGGTCTCATACTCCATAGTTTTCCTCTTAGAACTAAAGCCTCCAATTGTAAAAAAAAATTTGGACAATAATCGTGTCTTCCTCATTTTAAATTATTTGAGGGACCTAAACATTAAGCAAAGAATTATGATAACTAATTGTGCAGTTTAATCAAAAGCAACTTACATTGGCAAATTTTGCCAATACCTAAAGAAGTTTCAAAAGCTATCACGGCAACAGTTTGCCGATACCTCTGGCAAAGTTTTATTTTTCGAGTGGCTGCTGAAACAGTGACCCTAGCTAACGCAGAGGGGGGACTTCGATTGACAGATATTCTAAAGAAAATGAATGTTCTGTTTATAAAGAGGACGTTGCAACTTATTGAATTGTATCCAAACAGTGTAACTTCTAAATTATTCAAACTGTTTGAGCCTAACAGCCGTCGGCCACCAATCGACATCAGAGTAATAAACTATAAATTGAAGCACTTTCGGCACTTTTATTTCGAACTAAGTTACATGCAATGCCTTCTACAGGACATCAACAAGAGGAACTACAAATACATGCTGCAAAAAATAAGATCACAGGACTACCTGAATAAGATGGAATTAAAATACCCTCACAGAAATTGGAAAAATATTTGGCAAAATGTAAATAACAAAATCGTTACATCAGAAGTACAGTCGACATTGTACAAAGTTGTAAACAATATAATTAGCACCAACGAGAAATTATATTTAATAGGACGCAGAGAAACGAACAAATGCCATAAATGCAATAGGACTGACATGTTAGATCACCGTTTCGTTTGTCAAGGGTACAGTTACTTATGGCACGAAATTAAAATGTAAGTTGCCTTCCTCAGACGCAGTGATGGGAGACACATCAACCCAAATGTAATACTCTTCCCGGAAGAAGTATTTTTTCCATCTCAGAAAAATAATGCCATCTTATGGTTAATCGGAAACTACGTTAACTGCATTATAAATAAAAATGGGAAAGACAGTCTATTGGAATATAGAGAATATTTACGATCAGAATACTATAAAATATGCCAGAGTAAAAATCAAATAAAAACGTTTGGTAACATGCTGCGAATTGTGTTCGAGAAACAAGGAGTGGGATAGATGGTAGATGCATGCTACAGTAGGGGACAGCTGCTGGGGGTGAAGTACGGTGGGCACTTGGTGGGCCCCGTGCCCGCTACGGTAGCCGTGAAGGCCTCAGCAGAACCCTGAAACAGCATGCCAGTGACGACGAAGAAATTCACAGTTAGTATGATGTCGAAGGACCCATACTCATTCTCAATGTGAAAGTACTTACTAAGATATGCAGTAAATGAAATTCATATAGATTGAATGGTGATGTAATTCAATTACTAACGGAAAAAAGTGGAAAAAAGGTAAATTCCTTTGAAAATTTGTTTTTCTTCCGTATGTATACGTTTAATTCGTACACAGAAGTTATGATTCAAAAATGAAACGCCCTAGAAGAGGGATTCATTTTTTAGTTGGTTTTTTTCTTCTTTCATAATCTAGTACAATTTCACAAAGAGGATTATTTTTCCTTTGCAAATTGTTAAAGAACGAAATGTTGATAAACAATAAAATAAATTAAAAAAACAATATACATATAAAATAAAAATACATTTATAAAAAGGTACTTTTCTGAACCGAGGGTTCAAAGTTATGAGAAGACACAATAGCGCTGATGATGAATGCTCATGAGCAAAACGAAACAGGACAATCCAAAGATTGTGGAACGACCTGCATTTGGCAGCAATCTACGAGAAGACGAACTTTGAAGCTTCATTAGAGTGCAGTAGTGCCTCAACAAAATTCAACTATTTATACAGTATCTCTGGTATCCCGGCACGATATGTTTGAGAGCCCGCCAGACCACATGGACTGTGACAGTAGCCGCTAGGCGGCGCGCACAACCTACTAGCGCTGCCATCGCCACTAGAGCGCTACACACAGTGACTCGCCTACCGCGCCGGTCATCTGCGCAGAGAGCCGCACTATATAGGGCCGGAGCCACAGCTCGCTCCTCAGTCTTGTGTTGACTGCGCTCAGTTTACTTTCGGTGTTCAGTGGTTATCAGGCTTCGTACTTGCTCCATCACGGTTCCGATTGGCTTGTGTTTTGGTCTTTGTTTTCGATTAGTTGTTGTCATTGTTTATCGTCTTTGTGGTCTCGTGTAGTGTTTTTCGTTTGCGGCGACGCTGGATCGGTCGGTCGTCGCTAGTCGTCCCCGACCCAGTCCAACCTTCGGTCACTATAATTGGCGACGAGGATGGGATGGTTCCATCACGTCTCATGGACGAACGACTTGTGCAACTCGTGGAGTAGCAACAACAACAGCTGCTTCCACAGCAGCAGCAAACTGATTTGTTACGGCAGGAAATTCAACTGTTGGCGGAACGCTTACAGGTTCAGGGTTCACAAACCGTCCAAGTGGTTGTCACGTCGTCGACGGATTTCCGCCCCTGCTTTTCCGTTTTTTTACGACACCAAAGAGGATTGGGATACTTACTTACAGCGGCTGAAACAGCACTTTGCCGCATTTCAGGTCTCTGATGACGCCCTCCAACGGTCGCTTTTTCTATCTTGGGCTTACCCCGTGACGTTTTTCTTACTGAAGAAGTTGGCCCCCCTCTCCAATCCGGTGGCACTGATGTTCGAGGAGACGTGCGCATGGCTTTCGAATTATTATTCGCAAAGATTTCACGTTGTCACATCGCGCCTCGAATTCCATCAGTATCACAAACAGCCAGGTCAATCATATCGGTCATGGGTGACAGATTTGCAAGCACTGAGTCGGCGTTGCGAATTCTCGTGCTCCAACCCGTCTTGTAAAACATCCTCTGCTGACTCTCTCATCCGTGATGTTGTCGTTCAGTTGGCTCCAGATCCAGAAGTGCGGACGGCGGCCCTCAAGCTGGACGACCCCTCTCTGTAGGACATCCTGAAGATTGCAAATTCTTTCGAGATTGCACAGGCGGCGAATGAGCGCCTCATGGCTCGTCCTCAGGTAGCAACTGTACAACCGCTGCAAAGGGGACGTAACGTTCGGAAGGTCTTGCCCCGCCGGCAGTGTCGTGATCCTTCCATCTCTGACGTGTCCATGGCCTCTGAACGACCGGCCACTTCTCGTCGGCGTAGGCAACGTGGTTTACCGTCCTGTCCCGACTGTTTTACGGCGCACCAACGGGGGGACATTCCATACCACTGGGCCCACTGTAGTCATTGTGGAAAAATGGGCATCTCCATTCGGTTTGTTGGCAAACGACAGGACAGTCTTCCCCGACTTCTTATTGGTGTCAGGGTAATTTCATGAACTGCAGGCTATTGTTCCCAATGGTGATTCTCCCGCTACCAAATTGTTTATTGATCTCAGAATAGCTAACCATTACGTCCGCTTCCAAGTAGACACAGGGGCGACAGTCTCCCTGGTGAACCTCCTGACATATGCCCGTCTCGGCTACCCAGCATTGGACCCGCTCTACCGCAGGCTGGTAGCATATGGTGACAGCGCGATTCCTCTGAAAGGTCAGTTTACCAATTTGGCAACTTACAAAACGGTTACACGTCCTGTAACCCTCTTTGTGGTCAATAGCCACTCAGCTGGAAACATTTTCGGCCTCGATGCGTTCTCACTGTTTGGGTTCTCCATCTCCAATGAGGTGCAGGTCATTTCTGACACAGTTCCTTTCCATGAACTCGACGACCCTTGTGCCTCTTTTGCGTCTTTGTTCTAACCGGGTCCAGGGTGTGCAACCAATTTTGAAGCACATATTCCTTTACACCCCGATGCGGGGCCCTGTTTCTGCTGTGCACGCCCTCTTCTGGTCTCGCTTCGGATGGTGGTAAAGCTGGAAGTCGACCGTCTGCACGCCACAGGAGTCATCGAACCTGTCAAATCGAGTGACTGGGCCACACCACTGGTAGTGGTCCTCAATCCCTATGGCGCCCTCCGCCTTTGTGGCGATTTTAAATCCACCATCAATGCCCAGGCACAGGCAAGAGGACCTCCTCACGAAGCTTGTTGGCTGCGAATACTTTTCTAAGATAGACCTGGATGACGCCTATTTGCAAATCCCGCTCGATGAGGATTCTCAACGAATCGTGGTCATCAATACCCCTTTTGGTCTTTACAAATAAAAACGTTTACCTTTCGGGATTTCTTTGGCTCCTGCCATCTTCCAGAGGTATCTCGAACAATTAACCATGCCTATACCCGGTTGTGCCAAATATCTTGATGATGTTATCGTTACTGGGGCTACATGCCACGAGCACTTGCATAACCTCCGCACTCTCTTTACCACGTTGTGGGACACCGGGCTCAGGTGCCGCCTCCATAAATGGCAGTTTTTCCAGGAACAGGTCGAATACCTAGGTTACTTGCTCTCCAAAGACGGAATCCAGCCCACAGATCCCAATGTATCTGCGGTCGATGCTCTACCACTCCCCCAAAACCTACAGGAATTGCAGGCGATTTTGGGAAAGGTGAACTATTTTGCAAAGTTCCTCCCACAAGCGGCCCACATTATGCACCCCCTCAACTGTCTCCGGAAGAAAGGTGTGCAGTTCCGGTGGTCAGATGCTTGTGAGCATTCTTTTCAATGGCTAAAGCGCCTGTTGGGTTCAGCACACTGCCTTACGCCCTTTTTTCCATCCCGTCCCCTTGTTTTGGCAGCGGACGCATCTCCATATGGCATTGGAGCAGTGTTGTCACACAACAATGATGATGGTATTGAACAACCGATAGCCTATGCGTCCAAGACCCTGACGCCTGCTCAAATGAACTACTCTCAGATAGAAAAGGAGGCATTGGCAAACGTCTATTCGGTTAAGAAGTTCCATGTGTATCTTTTTGCGTCCAAGTTTACCCTCATTACTGACCACAAACAATTGGTCGCTCTATTTGGGCCACACTCTCGGCTCCCAGAACGTACAGCCCAAAGATTCCAGCGTTCGGCTCTATTTCTTAGTTCATACAATTACACCATTAAGTACAAGCCTACTACCCAACACGCCAATGCAGACGCTCTTTCTCGTCTGCCTTCAGGACCTGACCCAGCATTTGACCAACATGAAGTCTCCTGTTTCTACATTGATCTGGAACGCCTAAATACCTTAGGTGGTTTCCCTATCACAGCCATGTGCATTGCTGCAGACACACACACACCAGGAAGCCCTCTTACGACGGGTCATCCATCATGTACTTCATGGGTGGCCCACTTACTTCCCGAAGTCGACAGCCTCACAGCTATGTGCCTGGTTCCATCTCTCTCATCGATTGTCTGTCATTGATGGAGTTCTCCTACTCGATGCTGAGGGCAATACCTACCGGGTGGTTATCCCACCTGCTTTACGCCCTCAGGTTCTGGATCTTCTCCATCAGGGACATTGGGGTATGTCACGTATGAAATCCCTGGCCAGGATACACGTTTATTGGCCAGGTCTGAACAAAGACGTGGAGGCCATCGTCCGCAATTGCTCCACTTGTGCTAAGCACCAGGCTGCTCCAGCCCAATCTTTCTCTCCCTGGCCTGCTCCACGTCGCCCTTGGGACTGCATCCATCTTGACTTTGCGGGCCCCTTTCTGGGATCTATGTGGCTTTTTGTCATTGATGCCTATTCCCACTACCCCTATGTAATCAGCATGGCGTCCACCACCACGACTGCCACACTCATTGCCCTCACACAAATTCTTGCTATCGAGGGTCTACCCCGTACCATCGTCTCTGACAATGGGCCCGAGTTTCCAGTGACAGCCATTGAGCAGTTTTGTGATGCAAATGGCATCAAACACCTGTTTAGTCCGCCATTCCACCCAGGCTCCTATGGTGCTGCTGAGCGGATGGTGCGAACGTTCAAACAACAAATGCTGAAATTTGTGGGCACCTCCACCACCACAGCAGCCCTCACATTATTCCTGAGTACCTAAAGGACTATCCCTATCCAGGATCGTAGCCCGGCAGAATTCCTCCATGGCCGACAGCCACGCACCATTCTCCATCTCTTGGCCCCACAGCCCTAAGAACCTAGGACCCGGTACACTGGGCAATATGCACCAAGCTACACTGTGTGGGCCCGTTCCTATGGTACAAAGCCCTCATGGGTGCCGGCTACCATAATGGCCACTCACGGGCGACGCCTCCTATCTGTCAACACTCGGAGGGGTTTGGAGCGCCGACATACTAACCAACTTCGCCCTTGTTTCCGTGCATAATCCCAACCAGTAGCACACCCAGACTCGGAGCCCCTGCTATCACCAATTCCCCGATTACACGGCTACAATCTGCGCTCTCGGGCATTGTCCACGGCTCCAGTCGATGCGGACAGAGAGATGGCACACTCTCGGACGCAATGGTGCTCACGGGACAGATCACCCACCGAAACACCTCAACCACAGGAGCCCCATATGTACCTCGGGGCGGCGTCGGCGACTCCAGGGGACACGGGCATGGAAGTAGAGACCTCGCCTCCACATTCACCCTCTCGGCAATCGCCTTCCACACCACCGCATCCTTGTACCTCTACGGAGGCCCCACATCCGTACCCTGACTTAGCGGGCTCTCCACCCGTGACACCACTCGTGTCATCGGTCCACCTTCCAAAGCACCGTCCTGGGCGCTTCCGTCCCTACGCGCCCATTTCAGGGGAAGGGATCTGGTATCCCGAAACGACATGTTTGAGAGCCCGCCAGACCACATGGACTATGACAACAGCCGTAAGGCGGCGCGCACAACCTACTAGCGCTGCCATCGCCACTAGAGCGCTACACACAGTGACTCGCCTACCGCGCCGGTCATCTGCGCAGAGAGCCGCACTATATAGGGCCGGAGCCACAGCTCGCTCCTCAGTCTCGTGTTGACTGCGCTCCGTTTACTTTCGGTGTTCAGTGGTTATCAGGCTTCGTACTTGCTCCATCACGGTTCCGATTGGCTTGCGTTTTGGTCTTTGTTTTCGATTAGTTGTTGTCATTGTTTGTCGTCTCTGTGGTCTCGTGTAGTGTTTCTCGTTAGCGGCGACGCTGGATCGGTCGGTCGACGCTAGTCGTCCCAACCGAGTCCTACCTTCGGTCACTATAGTATCCAACAGGTTGATAACAACATCAGAAGAAGAAAAATGAGCTTGTATTGCAAAATTTGCGGCCCAGTTTCCATTCTCGGTACTCCGTAGAATCGTGTTCATTTTGTATTACCCATCGCAATGTTAACCTTTTATTTATGAAATTTAAATTTACATAAACATTTCAGTGTTCCACAAAAGTTGAAGTCAAAAGGAGAATCAAAACACATTGAATCGCATGGCATCAGTTCAGTGCCCCTGTTTCCACCGCAATGATTAGATACATTTGGTATGCACCAAAAGCCATAGTGAAAAGACATTTACTTTTAACCTTGAATCAAGTGTGTTTTGCACCGAAGCATATTTCAGATTAAATTACTTCCTTAAAATACTTTGATAAAGTTTGCATAGTGTGAAGTTTATGTTTCTTCGTTAATGAACACCCTAAGCAATGTAATATAACTTCGATATATAAATACTTGCTATAACATTTGGGAATATTAAAAAAAATCAAATGTTTGTATAGTCTATGGGACTTAACTACGGGGTCATCAGTCCCTAAACTTTTAAATATTAATCATACAAGAAGGCCAACGAAACATACATAACTCGAAAGGTGGTTTCTCATACATGTTGCGAATATAAAATTTATCTGTGCACGTAGCGGTTAAGAGTGGTAAAAAGAAATTTTAGGATGATACTCCAAATTCTCCATTAGTTTTTCCACTGTTTTGTAACCCGTTGTTGGTGGCCTATTCATACAGGTGAAGTTAGCTCAGTCAGTTTGCGCTTGGAAGTCTACTCTTAGGGACCCTGGTTCGATTCACGCAGCCCCCATTTATTTAAATTCTTCGTAATATTCAATTCTTTACATTTAACTGTAGTTTTTAAATATAATTAAACAACTCCGTATGTGAATGTAGTATTTTAATAAGTCAGAAGGACAAACATTTGAAGACGTCGGAATTCTATTAAGAAATCCAGTTTTCACACATGTTCAGGTATATGTTGCAGCAAGTAGAGTTCGATCCTTCGATAGTTTGAAATTTTATATTTCTGAACATAGAGGACAACGACAACGGAAAATGTTTTACAATTCTAAATTGTGAAATAAAGCAATTAATTCCCTCATTTGTTTCTTTAATTCTCTCATGTTTTCTCCCTTGCCCTTTTTTCACCTTTTCTTATAGCATTCCCAATAAATTTGCAAAAATGTTCAAATGTTTGTAAATCTATCGGACCAAAATGCGTGGTCATCAGTCCGTATCTTACAAACTACTTAAACCCAGGTAAACTAACCTAAGGACAAACACACAGACCCATGTCCCAGGGAGGACTCGAACCTCCACGGCGAGCAACTGCGCGCTCCGCAGCGAGACGCTTTAGACCGCTCGGATACTCCACCGCGGCTATAAATTTGCTGTGCTCAATAAATTCCAATTACATTCTTTCTTTCATTTTCATGACTTTGCAGACACAACTGGTCGAATTTCGACTACAGGCAGTACTAGTCAGAATAAATGGCGTCGGCTTCTAAATCCGAGAGATAAGCGTTCGAATCTGTATTTTTAATTTGTCTCCTTATTTCTACACAATAAGGCTCTTGCTACGATTAAGAAACACCAAACGTCGACTCTTAGGCTCGAGATTTTACAAGTTACTGTACCTCCTCGGGTTCGCGGTTTGCAGTATCAAATTAATCTTGAAAAGTAATACTGTTCTCTCTCACTGAAAAAATCGCACTGAAGTGTTTTACGGCCCGCTTTAGATTTGTAGTTTTATAAGTTTTTACAAACATTTTGGACTAAAATAATAACCTAAATAATGAAAAATTAATTAACAAGAGCGTCTGAAACACTTTTAGGGAAAAATGTAGGTAGTAGCGGGTTCCAAACCACCGACCTTTAGCGTCATAGTCCAACACCTTGCCCACGACGCTACGGCTATCAATCAAAATATGAGTCCCTTAATCTCGTACTATTGATGGCCGCTCTTAACTGATGGTACTATGGCATTTGTAGACACTAGATTATAATTTATCGTACGAAGAACGATGTGTCTTTGTTAATTCCTCAGTGCGCCATTGCTTTGAAATGACAACGTGTAAGTTACAATAAGAAAATCATCAAATACGCAAAATGGATGGCGTATGCCGGAGAGAGTTCTGGGCGAGGAATGTCACGTGGCAGTAATATTCTGCTCAGAACATCTGCCTATTTCGCTCAGTCGTCCAATAGTTCTCTTTGTTAGTATAAGTCATCATATGAACTGGCTGAGGGTAGAGTTAAAACAATACATACGGAGACCGAGAGATGATTAAGGAATCACAAAAGTATTGGTATAACTTGTTTTAAAAATTGATCTATATTATCAACTACTTAGCCTGACACTATCTGGCATTTAGAGGTCATCGAGAATGCCTTAACCTGAATGATACTAGAAACAGCTGAAATTTTATAGACCTATACGATCTAAAACTAAGAGAGCAGTTGCAACATCTTAAGGAAAAGCAACTTTCTCAGCATTATCTGAGCCACGAGATCCAAAATGAATTAATTTCATTAATGTCAAAATCTGTCACTAACGAAATTGTAAAACGAGTCATACAAGCAAAGTATTATGCCTTCATGCTCGATTGTACCAGGGATGTGAGCCGTGTGTAACAAACGTCAATAATGTTAAGATTTTGCAAGTCCTCAACTGGAGAGGTAGAGGAACACTTTGTTGGTTTTATTGCCGTTGCAGAAACAACGGGAGAGTATTTAACAAATGCAGTTTAAAGGAACTAGAAAATAATGATACAGATATAAAAAACTGTCGAGGACAGGGAAATGATAACGGTTCCAGTATGGTTGGTATTAATGAAAGTGTTAGAGAAAGAATACTCAATATTAATCCACGGCCATTCTTCACGCCTTGCGGATGCCATTCTTGGAATTCGCTTCTCATAGATGCAGCTAACTCATCTACGACAGCTACAGCATTTTTCGACTTCATCAATGAAATTTATGTGCTCTTTACAAGGTCTAGCATGCGTTGGAAATTTATAAAAAGTAAATTGAAACATCTGTCTGAAACAATATAGGAAAGCAGAATCGGAGCACTAAAAGCTATGTTATTCTAATTTGATGATGTCATCGAAACCGTGAATGACCTGAGAAGTAAAACTGATGATTTTGAAACTCTTAGTGACTGTAAAGCAGTCTTGAACGAAATGTTAACTTTTGAGTTAATTGTCGAAATACGCGCGTGGTACGAGATTCTACTACGTGTGAACAGTATAATAAACACTAACCTGAAAGTAACTGTTGACTCTTTACTTTCATTTTGTGATTGGATTCGAGAATTCCGTATTACAGTATATGAAACATGCACTGCAGAAGCGCGATTATTTGTAGAACAAAAAGTAGTTAAGAAACTGAGTCTGAGTTTAAAAACAAAAGAATAGCACAGAGAAAAAGAATGTTTGATTATAAACAAGTTGATGAACCAATACAATCTGCTGAAATGCGGTAAAGAGTTAATTTTTTAACACAATGATAGATGCTGTAATAGTCGACAGTGAATGTCAATTCAAAGCACTCGAAGAATATTTTGAGCGATTTGGTTTTATTTATGATATCAGTTATTTGAAATCTCTACGCAAAGAGGACCTTCTCGAGTATTGTAATGTTTTAGGTATGTTACTCCGAGAAGGCGGAAATAGTGACATACAGCCTTTAGAACTTTATGAGGAAATCCAGCTTTTAAAATCGAATCCACTAGACTCAATCAAAGATGCAAAACAATTTCTTCGGTACATTTTAGAAATAATTTGGAAGAAATCTATTAAAATATTTATATAACAGTCGAAATCATGACGACAGTTCCAGTCAGTACAGCTTTGGCCGAGAGAAGCTTCTCAAAGTTATAATTGATTAAGACTTACTATTTTGTGTTTGTTTATTGTAATTTTTGTCATTGCAACCATACTTGTATATTACACAAATAAAATTTTAGTGTAATGATTATTGGTGTATAATTTTGCTAATTTAATTTAACATTTTCTTCCTTACTGAAAAAATGAAAGGGGCCTCGCAAAGACGAGTTCGCCGACGCTCAGTTTTCGTCCAGCGCCGCCACTGAGACAGGATCACAATAATAACAGAAATTAGATCTAGAACGCAATAAAATAAGAGAAATCAAATCTAAAACGGGAAGGTGTAGGTGTTCCTTTTTCCCGCGCGGTATTACGGAGTGCAACGGTAGAGAAATACGACAAAAGCCGTTTGATGAACCCTCTGTCACCCACTTCAGTCTGATTGGCAGAGTATTTATGTAGATGTAGATGTAAATGTAGAAGCTGTAGAATCAGTTATCTTGGTATGCTGAATTTAGTGGGTCAATTCAATTTTCTAAAGAAAATTGTTCCGTCACTTTTAAATTATTTGATTTTCGAAAAAAAAAATTGTTTAATTCATGTTTGTATTTGTTGGTCATCGTGGAATGTAATCACAGAAGTAATTTGTGCGCAAAATGTTTAATGTTCTTGGGGGAGAGGCATGTTTTTATTATGACCATGGTATTTCTTTGTTTTGTTTATTATTATTATTGTAGTAAAGTTGCCTTTTCAAAACAACAAAAAAGGAAAAGTTTAAATGTTACACAACTTTTTTTCATAATATGTAAGAAGAATTAGAGTAAAATAGAGCTACTACCACAACAAGAAATTGGACGCAGTGGGAAAGACAAATAAATAGTTTAAGACTTTATTAATGTGGAAATTGTGCTCCTTATTTTTCAATTTACATCTCATACCCATAATATACGCTTGAATAATTCGTAATTACATCAAAACAATGCAAACATAATTTGCAGCATGACGCTCGGATATGCTGTAGCTTCTTCATATTCATGTTTCGCAAAATCAGTTTTTCGACTTATGTCTTTGTATCCATCCCAATTTTTCACTTGAACTTCCTGCAGTGATACTACATATTTTCACGTGTAAATTACAGTTAGATTCACTTATTTACATTGATTTACATATTGAAAAATATTCTTTTAACACTAACGTTTTAAATAAATTTCTGTCTAACGATAGAAAACTAACTGTGCTTCAACATTTTTCTTGTATATCTAACGCTTCGTAATGAAAAATGTACATCGTTTATTTTAAACATTTTTACTTAAACATCCCGTGGGTTCAAACAACTGCACGCATGAGTTTGACAAAAACAATATTTTCAGAAATCAAAAATTTAAAAGTGATGTAAAAAATTTTCAACAATTTTCTTTAACGCTACAGAATTAACGTTGACAATAAAGCTACGAAAAAAAGTTTCAACTCCCCTGTAATATTTTTACGACCAAATGCAGTTTCACCGGTACATCACCTTAAATAAATGAACAAAATTTTGACATAACAACGCCCGCATTGGTGTTACAATTATTTCGAGATTTTCACACATTCGAATAGGCACGTGTTTCGTAATTTGTACAATAAGAACGCATCAGCGCCTCCTGCTTGGAAGCGGACGTTAAAATGAAGCCGGAACGCCGTCGGCGCTTACAGCGGCAGCAGTTGGAGGGGACCTGATGGGCCTGATGGATCCGGAAGACAGAAGAGGACAAAGCAGAGAGGTGCTAGTCTGCGCAGGCTGCCGGAGCGCCCGCTTTCTGACCAAACAGTCTCGCTGCGGGACGAAATGAAACTAGTCGCGCTTCCTGCACAGGACTGTTTCCATTCACATTAATCCTTATTCATTTTCGGTCTTTCCCGGCCCCACCCCTTCGCTCGCTTCCTATTTTAACTCGGAAGCTAATCTTTTTACAGACTATAGGGGCCTCTGTGAATACTCGGGCGTAAACGTGAAAAATCGTGCACAGCAGAAATGCATTTGCGGTGGCGCGCTGCTTTCCTTTAATGTTGGCACCACGGCCTGCCGCTTTTAATTTACGTCTGTAATATCAATACTTTTGTTTCTAAAAGGATGCAGGCGCTCTTTCCTAATTATTACTGGGGGTTGAATATTTCCAGTTCTTTGCCGTAAATTGGGTAATTAAAATTATATATAACAGCAGTTATTTCATTCAGGTGACATAGTAAATCCTCTATTATTGTTATTATTATTGTTATGCTGTTGTTATTGGTATGCGAAGTTACCTAAGAGACTCGTGAGCTCGGCAGTAAAGGGTAAGAGGAGTCGAGGTAGACCAAGAAGAAAGTACTTAGATTCGGTGGAGAATGATTTTGAAGTAAAATGCATAACGTCAGACCAGGCATCAATGTTAGCATTGAATAGGGGATCACGGAGGAATTTTACTAGGGGGACTATGATCCAGACTGAACGCTGAAAGGCATGATCAATCTCTAAGAGTGTATAGTAAACGATACTGCAACATGCAGATATAAATATCAGGACTAGTTGCTTTAACCGACTGTTGCTTTGGTAATAACTGCATCTGCAGAGAGATGGAATTCAAATATTCAGGTGAATGGTTTACTGATAATACTATAATGAAAAGAGATCTATCGAATGGAGACTCCGGCTTTTCACCCAGCAAAGAATAAATAGATTTGTTATTAAATAACAAGACTGCTACCAGTCACGATTTTTTTTTTTTTTTTTTTTAATTTGTGTAGCACGACGCGTTTCGACAAATAATTCCCATCTGCAAGTGCGTTTTTTGTGCTGTTTGATATTATTTGTGATGTTTTGAGTGTGCGAGTGCCTGCTTCATTCTGCTGTCGCAGCTGTAATATATATATACGGCCCATTTTACTTTATGGTTGTCTTTACATGGAGTTAATACCGGAATTTTTTGAAAAGCTTTTTAGTTACAATTTTCGTTGGGTCCATCTGTGGCTGCTGTCACACATGTCAAACATCACATATAATATTCAGTGGTCACAAACACACACACACACTCGGCGACACGCCCGGTGGGCGTGGCTCGGCGCCCGTCAGTGGCCACTGTCGGCAGGCCGGTGTCCGGACACTTGCCACGCCGGACACTTGCCACACTTTTACCTGCTGCGAAGGGTCGGCAGTTGTAGCAATTAATGCATGTACAAATACAGCGATCAACTTGAATAACCAGCGAACATTCGAATTATCTTTATGTCGTTCCTTCCGTGTTCATTCCATAGCGATCAGTAAGTGTGCAAGAAAGCTACCGCACAGACGGAGGGAGAATGAATCTATATTTGTGGTTGCAAGAACTAATTATAAACTGAAATTTACGACGGTATTGCTTTAGTTTCCCAATATTTATAAATATTTAGATTTCAGGATATTGGAATGAAGTTGTACATTTCAACGAGATGTCGAAGAAAAAGAAATCTTCCGTATTGGCAGTATCGACTAAGATGCGGAGACGGAGGTTTGTAAGCAAACAGCAGGAGTACGGGGAAGGGCGTCCCTCGCCTGAGGGGCCGCTAATCCGACTGCCTGGCGAAGGGACAGGTGTGGCAGCCCGCCAGCGCCGGCCCGCGTGGCGTTACTCGACTGCTGCTCCACGTTCCTGACGAGGAGCTGCACAATACTTCCAACGAAAATCATCGTGTGATGAAAACAAGTTCAAGAATACGTACGTTTCATCCTTGTGAAAAGCTGACTTATTTTAATAAACGAAGAAAAGGTTTTACAATAATGAATTAAATTGATAGATCTGAAGCATTGAATTAAAATTTGTGGTGCGGCCAGGAATCGAATCTGGACCTCCTTGCTTAGTAGGCAGACGTCTTAACCGTTAGACTACCACACCACTAACGATTAAAGCGCCATGGAATAGCCTATGTACGATTTCCCTCCACAACACAAACTTTTTAATTCATCTTCTTTGTTCCAAAGATAATTGCCACTTATTTTTAATTTTAATTTTAATTCAGTGCATCAGATCTATCAATAATGTCTTTGACGTATTTGAGACGTATAACCGTCTCTGGGATTCTTTATTTGTATTAATTGATATTTATATCACCGTAACAGGATTGTTCCACCATGTCCATTGCTGAGGTGCTATTCCTCTGCATGGAGAGCCTTGGCAGTAGTGGCAAGTATCTTTGGAACAAAGAAGCTGGATTAAAAAGTTTGTGACATGGAGGGAAATCGTACATAGACTATTCCAAGGCGCCTTAATCGTCAGTGGTGTGGTGGTCTAACGGTTGAGTCTGCTGGCGGAAGGAAGTGCGCTGTCCGCTGCGCCTGCTCGCTTCCGCGTGCGAAGTCTTCGCGCTTGCTGCAGCTTCGTGCTGTAATTGTATAAGCTTTTGAGGAATTATGAGTAGATGTCAGTGATGACACAACCTACAAGAAAAGATACGTTGAAATTAACATTTGACAACCGATACGCGCGACCGAGGTCCTTTGAAATCGAGAATTGGCTGGAACAAGATGTGAAGTTATCAGCAAACGATCTTATTGGTATCCATATTTCGATTGTAACCTGCGTAGTTTTTGTGAAATTGAGTAGTGCCTAGCTATGTGACAAAGTTGTTGAGTCTTGTGGAGGCATGCTAAAATTTAAATATTCTGATGGGCGTGTTGGAGATGTTACCGTTTCCCATGCAGGGTTTGGCATTCGGACTATCCGAATATTTGAGCTTCCTTTCGAAATAACTGAAGAACAGATAAATGCAGTAATATCACCGCTCGGGACAGTGCTTTCTAACGTTGCAGAGAGGTGGTCGAGCGCCCACAAGTTTCCTGTACTCAATGGTGTACGCCAACTTAAAGTTGAGTTACGACAGCATATCCCGTCATACATTAATGTGTGTGGGTACAGAGGTATTGTCATCTATGACGACCAACCGCGTACTTGTTCTTTATGTAACAAGCCAGGACATGTCCGCATTAACTGTATACAGAGGCGCGTGGAGCAACTGCCGGCAGGCAAGCCCGCCAGACCCCAGAATGTGACGTCACTGCCCGTCACTTACGCGGCTGCAGCTCGCGCGCAGCCGTCTGCCTGTCCGAGCCCGGAAGTGACTGCAACTACCGCCGGTGCTGAGACTGACGTATCTATGGAGATAAGTGCGATCGTACCGGAAGACGAACCTGAACCCCATCAACCTACGGCAGTTGCTGCACATTTGCCGACGCAGGTGACTCAAATTTCTAAGGATATACGTACTATCGTACTGGAAGACTTATCAGAGCCCCTACCACCTCCGACAGCTGCTGCAGCTCTGCCGACTCAGGTGACCCCAACCGGAAAGGTGGAAAAAAACCCGGCAACTGAGGTAGCGACACCGGTAAAAGAACCAGAAATTGGCATGGTAAATGAAGAACGCCCGTCAAAGAGGAACTCCCCCAGAAGGACTAGGAAACGGAGGTTGGCACACCAAGGTGCAAACGAGACCGCTCCCCCTTTGCGTCAGAAAGCGAAGGAAATAGGGAGCAGCCTCCACCAGAAGGACGCCACCGAAATAAAAAAGGCTCCAGCTAAGGAACAGAACCCCATTCCCGTGCCGGGAAAACATGAGACAGAAGGAACGACATTCAAGGCAACTGGAGAACGAATAGAAGGAAGTCTGTCTTCGGAAGCTCCCCACGACCTTCCACAGGCGCCCAAAACTAACTGGGCGGACGACGAGGCCACCGACACGGGGATGAGGAGATGAATGATGAGTCAGAAAGCGAAGCGGCAAGCACACCACCCTCAGACCAGGATGACAAATTAAACGAAGATGTCGCAATGAAAGATGAATCCTCTCTTCAGAGACGAATCCCCGACCCCTTTGACACCGACGAACATTATTAAGATGTTTTTAAAACGTGACTTTCATATGAAGAATTTGAAGTTTGTTTCATAAGATAGATAAATTAGGAAAAAACATGCCTGAACGACAAGCATACAAGAGCGCCACAATCAATCTGAATAAGATACAAAGCTCGTTCAAACTACAAAATTTAAAGGACTTTATATATGCCTCTGATAGTGACATCATTTTATTACAAGAAGTGACAGGAATTGATCTTGACCACAGAACTGGATTCAACGCAATAGTAACCCCCGGCAATAGTACAGAAATGGGCACGGCTATACTTATAAAAGAGGGAATCATCTCAGAAGACATTGTAAAATTACCAAACAGTAAAGGACTAGCGGGTACTATAAATAAGACACGTCTGATAAATGTCTATGCTCCCTCAGGTTCAAGCAACAGGCAATACAGGGCGAAGTTTTTTAAAGAGGAAATTGTTCCCCTGTTTGGATCCCGGTACGACCATATTATCATGGGAGGGTATTTTAACTGCGTTCTCCATGCAAAAGATCAAACTCCGAATTTTAACAAGTCAACTGAACTAGAATGCATAGTAACAGACTTACGACTAACGGACTCCTGGGAGCATATGCACGGTGCAGCCCCTGGCTTTACACAATCTATCTGGGGGTCCATACCAACCCAGGTACAATGACGTCTGGCCAGGAGCTTTGTCCGAACAATACCCCAATGTCCTTTATGCAGGAGGCGTAACACTTCTCGTTGCAGGGAACGAGGAACAGTCACTCTTGTTTGCTCGTTGTCGGTATGTAACAACAGAACACCCTGATTTAAAGACAATACATGACGTTGTGCAAAATAACGTCGAACCAGAAGCCGCACATTGTCTTTGGCTCTGGCAGGCCACCCAGATCGAACAAAACGTGCTACCACACTGAGGGCCGCATCAGCAGCAGTTTCCTGTGCAACCAGACGAGACTTCATAGGGAAGTCTGCGACCGCGGAAGCATCTCTGGAGTCTATCAGGCAACATGCCATTTCTGAAGAATGGAACGACACATTCTGGCCAACCGGAAGTCGGTATAGTGTGTCTGCGTTGGTATGTTTAGCGGTAGGGTGGAACAGCATCTCTTACTTGTAATTAGACAATATCAAGGACCACCTCTGAAGCTTTTGTTCCGTTCGTGGCGGTATTGGCTTCGTGGGTGAGAACAACGACGTGAGAGGCTAGTGGTCTGTCAATAAATATAATTTTCTGCCATAGAGATAATGTTGACACTTTGTGACGCCGTAAATGATGGCCAATGCATCCTTTTCTATCTGACTGTAATTCTGTTGCGTTGGAGTCAGTAGCTTGGATGCAATGGCAATAGGACGATCGTGAGATCCAATACGATATGAAAAACACGCGCCCAGACCGTACGACGAGGCATCAACTGCTAACACTACAGGCTTCTGTGGGTCAAAGGGAATCAAACCTGCATCACTGAGTAGTGCAGACTTTAATTTGTTAAAGGCAACCTGGCAGTCTTTAGACCATACAAAAGAAACATTCTTCCTACGTAAGCGATGCAGTGGAGCTGCAATCTTAAAGGGATTCGGAATAAATCTGAAATAATAGTTCAGCTTTCCCATTACTGCTTGCAATTCGTGCACATTCTTAGGAGGCAAGACTTTGATTGCTCGAAGATGTGACTGTAAGGGATGGATTTCTTGGGCATTAATCACATAGCCTAGGTACTCTATTTCAGTTTGAATAACACGAACACTTTGGTTTATTGCAACGTAGACCTGCTGCAGTCAACACTTTGAAAAGGCACTCCAGGTTTGATAAATGTTCTTCAACTGTGCACCCTGAGACCACAATGTCATCGAAATAGATCGAGCAGCACGGTACAGAAACTGTCAGCTGTTCCAAAAAACGCTGAAAAACAGCAAGGGCGCAAGAACTGCCATAGGGAAGGCATTGAAAATGAAAAAGGCCCATTTGAGTATTAATGACGAAAACCTTTTTTGACTCGTCATCGAGTGGAATCTGTAAGTACGCCACTGTTAAATCAATCTTAGAAAAGAAGTGAGACTGTCCTAATTTGTCCATAAGTTCCTCAGGTCTGGGCAGGGGATAAGTATCTACAATTGTTTAACTGTTCACTGTTGAAGTCCGCACAGAGACGAAGATTTCCTGTCTGCTTGGTTAGAATCACTAAGGCGACGCCCACTGACTCGCCCCACTATCCTGCCAACGTTTAAATTCTTCAACAACTTTATCCTGAAGGGCGAAAGGCACTGGCCTAGCTTTATGAAATTTTGGAAATGCAGATTCTTTTAAACTTACATGCGCCACGAAGTCTTTTGCACAACCTAGTTCCGGCGAAAACAAGTCACTGTATTTTTCACACAATGAATTGATTTTGTCTTGAGGCACTACTGACGAAATTTGAAGCACATTGTCATATATTGACTTTACTGTTGGAATTGTTGAGAGGCTGTGTGAGCCACAGAGACGCATTCCAGGCTGAGAAATAGAGGCCATTGCAGATAGCAGGCTAAAACAGACACGTATATCTTACGGGATGTAGGCACTAAAGAAATCTCCTAGCGAACTGCAGTGCCCTCAGCCACCGTCCCAGGGTGGAGGTTACCTTATGGAGTTGATGGGCGTAACTTCATATAGCGTCTAGACGCTAGTACTTGGTGGTCAACAGGCACGTTTTAATGTACGTGGCACAGTTGATACCAGTCACTTGGGAACAGCAATCTCAGTGGTTTCACGAGGCTAGAATGAAAGGGTAAAAAAGAAAACCTGCACGTTAGCAGCTCTCCTGAGGCGTGGCCTAAGGCGGAGCCTGAGTTTTGGCCAGCTGACGTGAAACATTGTTGTTGTTGCCCATATTTGGTAGCGTCGTGACGTTTTACTTTCAGCTGAACAATGTTGCTACCAATTATGGATTTTGTTAGTGCACAAACAAGCCACTTCCCCACACGGGGAATGGCAGAAGGGACAGGGCTGAAACGTGGTTCGCTAGAGGACTCAGAGAGAGGGCAAGCCACAATTTAGATTGATTGAACCAAGAAGTGGCCAATAGGAAATTGTTATCTGACGGAAAGTGAGGAAAAGAGGGGCGCTCACACCGGCCGTTAAAACCCCCGGTTTTGGATCAAGAGAGGAGTTCTCAGTCTGACGAGTCGGGCGCCAGCCTGTGACTATCGACGTCGGCCTCGGGGTGCTCCATGACAGTCTGTTTCTCGAAGGAAGTGCTTCTGCCTAGGGGATGCTGCTAGGGAACGTAATTACTGGCTTCTATTGTGGCAAACGATTTATACTTATTGTTTTTTAAATAACTAAGCCCAGTTTAGTAGACTTAGTATGCGATGCAATAAATTCAATGCTAGGAACCTAGGAGTTCCATAAAGTTTCCTAAACAAGTATCCTCTCGAGTCCCGATATCCGCATCTCTAGTAGATGCCTGTACTGTCTCTCTGCAGTCACTCCTTTCTGCTCGGGATATGTAGACTGACCTTGCTACCTCTTACCTCTATCCTCTGTGGGTCACGACACAGGGACACTTTCTCGTGCCAGGTGTGGGGTTGCTATTCCTGGTTTTCAGATAGAGGAATACTTCGATTGTACTCAGCCCGATGTCATGACTGTACTGACGGATTAGAGACTTTATTAGTAGCAGCATTCGCACTCCTGTGGCTACAGACGGAGCGACAAGAGAGAAGATAACAGGAAACAAGAGGCAGGAAACCAGCCTTCACAACTCCACGGCAACGCGGGGGCCATCAGGCAGCAGCCCTCACGACTCCACGGCATTGCGGGGCCATCAGGCAGTCGCCTACATGACTCCACGGCAATGCGGGAGCCATCAGCCAGCCGCCTTCACGACTACACGGAAACCATCTGGCAGCCGCTTTCATAACTACATGGCAACGCGGAGGCCATCAGGCAGCCGCCTTCACGACTACACGGCAACGCGGGGGCCATCACGACTACACGGCAACGCGGGTACAATCAGGCAGCCGCTTTCACGACTCCACGGCAACGCGGGGGCCATCAGGCAGCCGCCTTCACGACTACACGCCAACGTGGCGGCCATCAGCGAGACGCCTAGCCGCCTTCACGACTACACGTCAACGCGGATGCCATCAGGCAGCCGCCTTCACGACTCCACGGCAACGCGGGGGCCATCAGGCAGCCCCCTTCACGAATACAAGGCAAAGGGGGGGCCATCGGGCAGCCGCCTTCACGACTACACGACAACGCGGGGGCCATCAGGCAGCCGCCTTCATGACTACACGGCAACGGGGGGGCCATAAGGCTGCCGCCTTCACGACTACAAGGCAATGCGGGGGCCATCAGGCAGCCGCCTTCACGACTAAACGGCAACGCGGGGGCCATCAGGCAGCCGCCTTCACGACTACACGGCAACGCAGGGGCCATAAGGCAGCCGCCTTCACGACTACACGGGAACGCGGGGGCAATCAGGCAGCCGCCTTCACGACTACACGGCAATGCGGGGGCCATCAGGCAGCCGCCTTCACGAATACACGGCAACGCGGGGGCCATCAGTCAGCCGCCTTCACGACAACACTCCAACGCGGGGGCCATCAAGCAGCCGCCTTTACGTCTACACGGCAACGCGGGGGCCAGCAGACAGCCGCCTTTACGATTACACGGCATCGCGGGGGCCATCAGGCAGCCGCCTTCACGACTACACGGCAACGCGGGGGCCATCAATCAGCCACCTTAAAGACTACAGGGCAAGGTGGGGGCCATCAGGCAGCCGCCTTCACGACTTCACGGCAATGAGGTGGCCATCAGGCAGCCGCCTTCACGACTACACGGCAACGCGGAGGCCATCAGGCATCCGCCTTCGCGACTACACGGCAACGCAGAGGCCATCAGGCAGCCACCTTCATGACTACACGGCAACGCGGGGGCCATCAGGCAGCCGCCTTCAAGACTACGCGCCAACGTTGGGGCCATCAGGCAGCTGCCTTCACGACTAAACGGCAACGCAGGGGCCATAAGGCAGACGCCTTCATGACTTCACGGCAACGCGGTTGCAATCAGGCAGCCGCCTTCACCACTACACAACAACGTGGGGGCCATCAGGCAGCTACCTTCACGTCTACACTCAAAGCGGGGGCCATCAGCCGCCAAGACTCCACGGCAACTCGTGGGCCATCAGGCAGCCGCCTTCACGACTACACAGCAACGCGGGGGCCATCAGGCAGCCGTCTTCACAACTACATGCCAACGCGGGGGCGATCAGGCAGTCGCCTTCACGACTCCACGGCAATGCGGGGGCCATCAGGCAGCCGCCTTCACGACTACACGGCAATGAGGGGGCCATCAGGCAGCCGCCTTCACGACTACACGGCAATGCGGGGGCCATCAGGAAAGCTGCCTTCACGACTACACGGCAACGCGGGGGCCCTCATGCTGCCGCCTTCACGACTACATGACAATGCAGAAGCCATCAGGCTGCCGCCTTCACGACTACATGACAACGCGGGACCCACCAGGCAGCCGCCTTCACGACTACACCGCAACATGGGGGCCATCAGGCAGCTGCCTTCGCGACTACACGGCAACACGGGGGCCATCACGCAGCCGCCTTCACGACTACACGGCAACGCGTGGGTCATCAGGCAGCCGCCTTCACGACTACACGGCAATGAGGGGGCCATCAGGCAGCCGCCTTCACGACTACACGGCAATGCGAGGGCCATCAGGCAGCTGCCTTCACGACTACACGGCAACGCGGGGGCCCTCATGCTGCCGCCTTCACGACTACATGACAATGCAGGAGCCATCAGGCTGCCGCCTTCACGACTACATGACAACGCGGGACCCACCAGGCAGCCGCCTTCACGACTACACGGCAACATGGGGGCCATCAGGCAGCTGCCTTCGCGACTACACGGCAACACGGGGGCCATCAGGCAGCCGCCTTCACGACTACACGGCAACGCGTGGGCCATCAGGCAGCCGCTTCACGACTACACAGCAACGCGGGGGCCATCAGGCAGCCGCCTTCACGACTACACGGCAACGCGGGGGCCACCATGCAAGCCGCCTTCACGACTACACGGCAACGCGGGGGCCATCAGGCAGCCGCCTTCACTTCTACACGGCAGCGCAGGGGCCATCAGGCAGCCGCCTTCACGACTACACAGCAACGCGGGGGCCATCAGGCAGCTGCCTTCACGACTACACGGCAACGCGGGGGCCATCAGGCAGCCGCCTTCACGAATACACGGCAACACGGGGGCCACCAGGCAGCCGCCTTCACGAATACACGGCAACATGCACTCGGTGTGTTTGCTGGGGGGCCTCATCCGAGATGTGGAGGCGGCCTTGCCGGCGGCTATCGAGGGTGCGGGGTGCAGTCGACTGCAAGTCGTAGCTCACGTCGGCACCAATGACGCTTGTCGCTTGGGTTCTGAGGACATTCTCGGGTCCTACAAGCGGCTGGCGGAATTGGTGAAGGCTGCTGCCTTCGCACGCGGGGTGCAAGCAGAGCTGTCGATTTGCAGCATTGTTCCCAGGGTTGATCGGGGTCCTTTGGTTTGGAGCCGAGTGGAGAGTCTGAACCAGAGGCTACGCCGACTCAGTGACAGTCATGGCTGCAGATTTCTGGATCTGCGTTATCGGGTGGGGAATTGTAGGGTGCCCCTAGATAGATCAGGGGTGCACTACACTAAGGAAGCGGCTACTCGGGTAGCAGAGTACTTGTGGAGTGCACATGGGGGTTTTTTAGGCTAGGCGCTACCTCTGATGAGCACTCGCCTGTCAGTATTCAAACAGCGGATTCAGGCCACGTTCGGAACAAAAATTCGAACATAAAAATATTAGCAGCGAACTTACAAAGTATTAGAAACAAACTTCCCGAATTTGCAGCGCTGCATGGAAGTTATTGCGCTCAGATAGTTTTAGGCACCGAAAGCTGGCTAAATGATGATGTGGCAAGTTCAGAAACATTTAGCGAATCGTGGAATGTATATCGAAAAGATAGATCTGATACAACTGGAGGAGGAGTGTTCATCGCTTTGGACAAAGATATTGTTTCTACTGAGATCGAGGTTGAAAGTAACTGTGAAGTTATCTGGGCACGCATAACAGGTCTAAAAGAAGTAAAGTTAATAGTTGGGTGTTTTTACCGGCCCCCCAGTGCTGCTGTAGCAGTTTTAGAATCATTCAAGGAAAGTCTACACCAGGTAGTGCATAGGTATCCGGGCCATGCAATATTAGTCGGAGGTGACTTCAACCTTAAGAGTATAGATTGGGACCTCGCTAGTTACATTTCAGGCGGTACAGACAAGCAGTCTTGCGAGCTACTTTTGGACACATTCTCCGAAAACTGTCTTGAGCAGTTAAACCGGCAACCCACGCGCAATGGAAATATTCTAGACCTTATAGCCACAAACAGGCCTGACCTTATTAACGATGTCTGTGTAGAGACAGGAATTAGTGATCACGATATCGTCATAGCGTCGATGGTGACCAAAGTTCATAATCCAGTCAAGAAGGCTAGGAGCGTGTTTTTGTTGGGAAAAGCCGACAAGCAAATGTTACGATCGCACTTAGAAAATGAATGGGCATTGTTTAATTCTGGGACTATGGATGTAGAGGAATTGTGGACTAAATTTAAATGCATTGTTAATGAAGGGTTAGAGAAATATGTGCCAGTAAAGACGATTAAGGATGGAAAAGATCCACCGTGGTATAATAATAATGTTAGAAAGCTGCTGAGAAAGCAAAGGCTGCTGCACTCTCGATTCAAAAAGGAACACGCAAATAATGACAGGCAAAAGTTAGTAGAGATTCGTGCGTCTATAAAAAGATCGATGCGTGAAGCATACAATAATTATCACAGCCATTTTGGTCCTATGTAAAATCGATAAGCGGATCAAAGCCCACTGTCCAGTCACTAGTTGATCATTCCGGGGCAGTAATAGAAGAAAGCAAACGGAAAGCTGAAGTTCTAAATTTAACCTTTAAGAAATCTTTCACGCAGGAGGACCGCACAAATATACCATCATTTGATCAACGTACTAATTCCGAAATGGGGGACATAACAATAGGTATTTCCGGTGTAGAGAAGCAGCTGAGAGAGCTAAATACGAAAAAGTCTGCTGGTCCGGATGGAATACCAGTTCGGTTTTACAAAGACTATTCTGCGGCATTGGCCCCCTACTTAGCTTGCATTTATAGCGAATCTTTAATTCAGCGCAAAGTTCCTAGTGATTGGAAAAAAGCGCAGGTGACTCCCGTGTATAAGAAAGGAAAGAGAACTGACCCATACAATTACAGGCCAATATCGTTGACATCGGTTTCATGTAGAATTTTGGAGCATATTCTCAGTTCGAATATAGTAAATTTCCTTGAAACGGAAAAGCTTCTTTCCATGAATCAGCACGGGTTTAGGAAACATCGTTCATGTGAAACTCAGCTTGCCCTTTTCTCACATGACATCTTGCGAGCCATGGACGAAGGGCAACAGGCGAATTGTGTTTTTCTCGACTTCAAAAAGGCGTTCGACACGGTACCACACTGCAGACTGCTAACGAAGATACGAGCTTATGGAATAGGTTCACAGATTTGTGACTGGCTGGAAGACTTCCTAAGTAATAGAACACAGTACGTTGTTCTCGACGGCGAGTGTTCATCAGAGACGAGTGTATCGTCGGGCGTGCCCCAGGGGAGTGTGATAGGACCGCTATTATTTTCTATCTATATAAATGATCTGATGGACAGAGTAAGTTGTAATTTGCGGCTGTTTGCTGATGATGCTGTGGTGTATGGGAGGGTGTCGTCTGTAACTGACTGTAATAGCATACAGGTTGACTTAGACAAAATTTCTAGTTGGTGCGAAGAATGGCAGCTAGCTCTCAATGTAGAAAAATGTAAGGTGATGCGCAAGAGTAGGAAAAACAATCCCATAATGTTCGAATACAGCATCAGTAGTGAGCTTCTTGATGCGGTCGCGTCGTTCAAATATCTAGGCGTAACATTGCAGAGCGATATGAAATGGAACGAGCATGTAAGGACAGTTGTGAGTAAGGCAGACAGCCGACTTCGGTTTATTGGGAGAATTTTGGGAAGATGTACTTCAACTGTAAAGGAGACCGCGTATAAAACGCTTATACGACCACGTCTTGAGTATTGCTCAAGTATTTGGGACCCGCAGCAGATCGGTTTGAAGGAAGACATAGAGGCGGTTCAGAGGCGAGCAGCTAGATTTGTTACCGGTAGGTTCGACCAATGCGCGAGTGTCACGGAAATGCTCCGGCAACTCAATTGGGGATAGCTGGAAGAAAGACGACGTACTTTTCGTGAATTTTTGTTAAGTAAATTTAGAGGGCCGGAATTTGAAGCTGAGTGTAGTACGATCTTGCTGCCGCCTACTTACATTTCGCGTAAAGATCACAAAGACAAGATAAGAGAAATTAGGGCTCGTACGGAGGCATATAGGCATTCTTTTTTTCCTCATTCAATTTTGGAGTGGAATAGGAAAGGAAATGCCTAGTAGAGGTACAGTGTACCCTCCGCCACGCACCTTACTGTGAATTGCGGAGTATGTATGTAGATGTAGATGTAGAACGCGGGGGCCATCAGGCAGCCGCCATCACTACTACACGCCAACGCGGGGGCCATGAGGCAGCCGCCTTCATGACTCCACGGCAATGCGGGGGCCATCAGGCAGCCGCCTTCACGACTACACGGCAACGCGGGGGCCATCAGGCAGCCGCCTTCATGACTACACAGCATCGCGGGGGCCATCAGGCAGCCGCCTTCACGACTACACGGCAACGCGGGGGACACCAGGCAGCCGCCTTCACGAATACACGGCAACGCCGGGGCCATCAGGCAGCCGCCTTCATGACTCCACGGCAATGCTGGGGCCACCAGGCAGCCACCTTCACGACTACACGGCAATGCTGGGGCCAACAGGCAGCCGCCTTCACGACTCCACGGCAACGCGGGGGCCATCAGGCAGCCGCCTTCACGACTCCACAGCAACGCGGGGGCCATATCAGGCAGCCGCCTTCACGACTCCACAGCAATGCAGGGGCCACAAGGCAGCCACCTTCACGACTACACGGCAACGCGGGGGCCATCAGGCAGCCGCCTCCATGACTCCACGGCAACGCGGGGGCCATCAGGCAGCCGCCTTTACGACTCCACGGCAATGCGGGGGCCATCAGGCAGCCGCCTTCACAACTCCACCGTAATGCGGGGACCATCAGGCAGCCCGCCTTCACAACTACACGGCTACGCGGGGGCCATCAGGCAGCCGCCTCCACGACTCAACGGCAACGCGGGGGCCATCAGGAAGCCGCCTTCAAGACTACACGGTAATGCGGGGGACATCAGGCAGCCGCCTTCATGACTACACGGCAACGTGTGGGGCCACCAGGCAGCCGCCTTCCCGAATACACGGCAACGCGGGGGCCACCAGGAAGCCGCCTGCACGAATACACGGCAACGCGGGGCCCATCAGCCAGCCGCCTTCACGTCTACACGGCAACTCGGGGGCCATCAGGCAGCCGCCTTCACGACTACACAGCAACGCGGGGGCCATCAGGCAGCCGCCTCCACGACTCAACGGCAATGCGGGGGCCATCAGGCAGCCGCCTTCATGACTACACGGCAACGCGGGGGCCATCAGGCAGCCGCCTTCATGACTACACTGCAACGTGTGGGGCCATCACGCAGCCGCCTGCATGACTCCACGGCAACGTGGGAGCCATCAGGCAGCCGCCTTCTCTACTTCATCGCAATGCGGGGGTGGGGGGGGCCATTAGGCAGCCGCCTGCACGGCTCCACGGCAACGCGGGGGCCATCAAGCAGCTGCCTTCTCGAGTAGACGGCAAAGCAGGGGCCATCAGCAGCCACGACTCCACGGCAACGCGTGGGCCATCAGACAGCCTCCTTCACGACTACACGGCAATACGGGGGACATCAGGCAGACGCCTTCACGACTACACCGCAACGCGGGGGCCATCAGGCAGCCGTCTTCACGACTACACGCCAACGCGGGGGCGATCAAGCAGCCGCCTTCACGACTACACGGCAATGCGGGGGCAATCAGGCAGTGGCCTGCACGACTCCACAGCAATGCGGCGGCCATCAGCCAGCTGCCTTCACGACTAGACCTGCTGCAGTCAACACTTTGAAAAGGCACTCCAGGTTTGATAAATGTTCTTCAACTGTGCACCCTGAGACCACAATGTCATCGAAATAGATCGAGCAGCACGGTACAGAAACTGTCAGCTGTTCCAAAAAACGCTGAAAAACAGCAAGGGCGCAAGAACTGCCATAGGGAAGGCATTGAAAATGAAAAAGGCCCATTTGAGTATTAATGACGAAAACCTTTTTTGACTCGTCATCGAGTGGAATCTGTAAGTACGCCACTGTTAAATCAATCTTAGAAAAGAAGTGAGACTGTCCTAATTTGTCCATAAGTTCCTCAGGTCTGGGCAGGGGATAAGTATCTACAATTGTTTAACTGTTCACTGTTGAAGTCCGCACAGAGACGAAGATTTCCTGTCTGCTTGGTTAGAATCACTAAGGCGACGCCCACTGACTCGCCCCACTATCCTGCCAACGTTTAAATTCTTCAACAACTTTATCCTGAAGGGCGAAAGGCACTGGCCTAGCTTTATGAAATTTTGGAAATGCAGATTCTTTTAAACTTACATGCGCCACGAAGTCTTTTGCACAACCTAGTTCCGGCGAAAACAAGACACTGTATTTTTCACACAATGAATTGATTTTGTCTTGAGGCACTACTGACGAAATTTGAAGCACATTGTCATATATTGACTTTACTGTTGGAATTGTTGAGAGGCTGTGTGAGCCACAGAGACGCATTCCAGGCTGAGAAATAGAGGCCATTGCAGATAGCAGGCTAAAACAGACACGTATATCTTACGGGATGTAGGCACTAAAGAAATCTCCTAGCGAACTGCAGTGCCCTCAGCCACCGTCCCAGGGTGGAGGTTACCTTATGGAGATGATGGGCGTAACTTCATATAGCGTCTAGACGCTAGTACTTGGTGGTCAACAGGCACGTTTTAATGTACGTGGCACAGTTGATACCAGTCACTTGGGAACAGCAATGTCAGTGGTTTCACGAGGCTAGAATGAAAGGGTAAAAAAGAAAAACTGCACGTTAGCAGCTCTCCTGAGGCGTAGCCTAAGGCTGAGCCTGAGTTTTGGCCAGCTGACGTGAAACATTGTTGTTGTTGCCCATATTGGGTAGCGTCGTGACGTTTTACTTTCAGCTGAACAATGTTGCTACCAATTATGGATTTTGTTAGTGCACAAACAAGCCACTTCCCCACACGGGAAATGGCAAAAGGGACAGGGCTGAAACGTGGTTCGCTAGAGGACTCAGAGAGAGGGCAAGCCACAATTTAGATTGGTTGAACCAAGAAGTGGCCAATAGGAAATTGTTATCTGACGGAAAGTGGGGAAAAGAGGGGCGCTCACACCGGCCGTTAAAACCCCTGGTTTTGGATGAAGAGAGGAGTTCTCAGTCTGATGAGTCGGGCGCCAGCCTGTGACTATCGCCGTCGGCCTCGGGGTGCTCCATGACAGTCTGTTTCTCGAAGGAAGTGCTTCTGCCTAGGGGATGCTGCTAGGGAACGTAATTACTGGCTTCTATTGTGGCAAACGATTTATACTTCTTGTTTTTTTAAATAACTAACCCCAGTTTAGTAGACATAGTATGGGATGCAATAAATTCAATGCTGGGTACCTAGGAGTTCCATACAGTTTCCTAAACAAGTATCCTCTCGAGTCCCGATATCCGCATCTCTAGTAGATGCCTGTGCTGACTCTCTGCAGTCACTCCTTTCTGCTCGGGATTTGTAGACTGACCTTGCTACCTCTTACCTCTATCCTCTGTGGGTCAAGACACAGGGACACTTTCTCGTGCCAGGTGTGGGGTTGCTATTCCTGGTTTACAGATAGAGGATTACTTCGTATGTACTCAGCCCGATGTCATGACTGTACTGACGGCTTAGGGACTTTATTAGTAGCAGCATTCGCACTCCTGTGGGAACAGACGGAGCGACAAGAGAGAAGATAACGGGAAACAAGAGGCAGGAAACCAGCCTTCACAACTCCACAGCAACGCGGGGGCCATCAGGCAGCAGCATTCACGAGTCCACGGCAACGCGGGGGCCACAAGGCAGCCGCCTTCACGAATACACGGCAACGCAGGGGCCATCAGGCAGCCGCCATCACTACTTCACGCCAACAAGGGGGTCATGAGGCAGCCGCCTTCACGACTCCACGGCAATTCGGGGGCCATCAGGCAGCCGCCTTCACGACTACACGGCAACGCGGGGGCCATCAGGCAGCCACCTTCACGACTACACAGCAACGCGGGGGCCATCAGTAAGCTGCCTTCACGACTCCACGGCAACGCGGGAGCCTTCAGGCAGCCGCCTTCACGACTACACGTTAACGCGGGGGCCGTCAGCCAGCCGCCTTTACGACTCCACGGCAATGCGGGGGCCACCAGACAGCCGCCTTCACAACTCAACCGCAATGCGGGGACCATCAGGCAGCCGCCTTCACGACTACACGGCTACGCGGGGGCCATCAGGCAGCCGCCTCCACGACTCAACGGCAATGCGGGGGCCATCAGGCAGCCGCCTTCACGACTACACGGCAACGCGGGGGCCATCAGGCAGCCGCCTTCATGACTACACGGCAACGTGTGGGCAATCACGCAGCCGCCTGCACGACTCCACGGCAACGCGGGGGCCATCAGGCAGCCGCCTTCTCGACTTCATCATAACGCGGGTGTGGGGGGGCCATCAGGCAGCCGTCTGCACGTCTCCACGGCAACGTGGGGGCCATCAGGAAGCAACCTTCACGACTACACGGCAACGCGGTGGCCAACAGGCAGCCGCCTTCACGACTTCACGCCAAAGCGGGGGCCACTAGGCAGCCGCCTGCACGGCTCCACAGCAACGCGGGGGCCATCAGGCAGCCGCCTGCACGACTCCACGGCAACGCGGGGGCTATCTGGCAGCTGCCTTCACGACTACACGGCAACGCGGGGGCCATCAGGCAGCCGCCTGCACGACTCCACGGCAAAGCGGGGGCCATCAGGCAGCCGCCTGCACGACTCCACGGCAAAGCGGGGGGCCATCAGGCAGCCGCTTTCAGGACTCCACAGCAATACGGGGGCCATCAGGCAGCAGCCTTCACGACTACACAGCAACACGGGGGCCATCAGGCAGCCGTCTTCACGACTACACCGCAACGCGGGGGCCATCAGGCAGCCGCCTTCACGACTACATGGCAACGCGGGGGCCATCTGGCAGCTGCCTTCACGACTCCACGGCAACACGGGAGCCATCAGGCAGCTGCCTTCACGACTACACGGCAACGCACGAGCCATAAGGCAGCCGTCTTCACGACTACACGGCAACGTCGAGCCATCAGGCAGCCGCCTTCAGGACTACACGCCAATACGGGGGCCATCAGGCAGCAGCCTTCACGACTACACGCCAACGCGGGGGCTATCTGGCAGCCGCCTTCACGACTACACGGCAACACGGCGGCCATCAGGGAGCCGCCTTCACGACTACACAGCAACGCGGGAGCCATCAGGCAGCCACCTTCACGAATACACGGCAATGTGGGGGCCATCAGGCAGCCGCCTTCACGACTAAACGGCAACGCGGGTGCCATCAGGCAGCTGCCTTCACGACTACACGGCAACGCAGGAGCCATAAGGCAGCCGCCTTCACGACTACACAACAACGCGGGGGCAATCAGGCAGAAGCCTTCACGACTACACGGCAATTCGGGGGCCATCAGGCAGCCGCATTCACGACTACACGGCAACGCGGGGGCCATCAGGCAGCCGCCTTCACAACAACACCCCAACGCGGGGGCCATCAGGCAGCCGCCTTTATGACTATACGGCAATGCGGGGGCCATCAGGCAGCCGCCTTAACAATTACACGGCAACCCGTGGGCCATCAGGCAGCCGCCTTCACGACTACACGGCAACGCGGGGGCCATCAAGCAGCCGCCTTAACGACTACACGGTTACGTGTGGGCCATCAGGCAGCCGCCTTCACGACCCCACGGCAATGAGGTTGCCATCAGGCAGCCGCCTTTACGACTACACGGCAACGCAGAGGCCATCAGGCAGCCGCCTTCACGACTACATGGCAATGCGGACACCATCAGGCAGCCACCTTCACGACTCCATGGCAATGCGGGGGCCATCATGCAGCCCCCATCAAAAATACACGGCAACGCGGGGGCCATCAGGCAGCCGCCTTCATGACTACACGGCAACGCGGCGGTCAAAAGGCAGCCGCCTTCACGACTACACGGCAACACGGAGGCCAAAAGGCAGCCGCCTTCACGACTACACGGCAACGCGGGGGCCATCAGGCAGCCGCCTTCACGACTACACGGCAACGCGGGGGCCATCAGGCAGCCGCCTTCACGACTACACGGCAACGCGGGGGCCATCAGGCAGCCGCCTTCACGACTACACAGCAACGCAGGGGCCAACAGGCAGCCGCCTTCACGACTACAAGGCAACGCGGGGGCCACCAGGCAGCCGCCTTCATGACTACACGTCAATGTGGGGGCCAACAGGCAGCCGCCTTCACGACTCCACGGCAAAGCGGGGGCCATCAGGCAGCCGCTTTCACGACTACACAGCAATGCGGGGACCATATCAGGCAGAAGCCTTCACGACTCCACAGCAATGCAGGGGCCACCAGAAAGCCGACATCACGACTGCACAGCAATACGTGGGCCATCAGGCAGCAGCCTTCACGACTACACAGCAATGCGGGGGCCATCAGGCAGCCGTCTTCACGACTACACTGCAATACGGGGGCCATCAGGCAGCCGCCTTCACGACTACATGGCAACGCGGGGGCCATCAGGCAGCCGCCTTCACGACTACACGGCAACGCGGAGGCCATCAGGCAGCCGCCTGCACGACACCACGGCAACGTGGGAGCCATCAGGCAGCTGCCTTCACGACTCCACGGCAACACGGGAGCCATCAGGCAGCTGCCTTCATGACTACACGGTAACGTCGAGCCATCAGGCAGACGCCTACACGACTACACGGCAATGTGGGGGTCATCAGGCAGCCGCCTTCACTACTAAACGGCAACGCGGGGGCCATCAGGCAGCCGCCTTAACAATTACACGGCAACGCGGGGACCATCAGGTAGCCACCTTCACAACTACACTGCCACGCGGGGGCCATCAAGCAGCCGCCTTAACGACTACACGGCAATGTGTGGGCCATCAGGCAGCCGCCTTCACGACCCCACGGCAATGAGGTTGCCATCAGGCAGCCGCCTTCACGACTACACGGCAACGCGGAGGCAATCAGGCAGCCGCCTTCACGACTACACGGCAACGCAGAGGCCATCAGGCAGCCGCCTTCACGATTACACAGCAATGCGAGGGCCAGCAGGGAGATTCCTTCAGGACTACACGTCAAGGCGGGGCCATCAGGTAGCCGCCTTTACAATACACAGCAACGCGGGGGGCCATCAGGCAGCCGCCTTCACGACTACACGGCAACGCGGGAGCCAACAGGCAGCCGCCTTCACGACTACACGGCAACGCGGGGGCCACCAGGCAGCCGCCTTCACGACTACACGGCAACGCGGGGGGCCATCAGGCAGCCGCCTTCACTTCTACACGGCAACACTTGGGTCATCAGGCAGCCGCCTTCACGACTACACGCCAACGCGGGTGCCATCTGGCAACCGCCTTCACGACTCCACGGCAACGCGGGGGCCATCAGGCAGCCGCCTTCACGACTCCACAGCAATGCGGGGGCCATATCAGGCAGCCGCCTTCACGTCTCCACAGCAATGCAGGGTCCACCAGGATGCCACCTTCAAGACTGCACGGCATCGCGGGGGCCATCATGCAGCCACCATCACGACTACACAGCAATAGGGGGGCCATCTGGCAGCCGCTTTTACGACTCCACGACAATGCGGGGCCCTCCAGGCAGCCGCCTTCACAACTCAACCGCAATCCAGGGACCATCAGGCAGGCGCCTTCACGACTACACGGGTACACGGTGGCCATCAGGCAGCCGCCTGCACGACTCAACGGCAATGCGGGGGCCATCAGGCAGCCGCCTTCACTTCTACACGGCAACGGGGGGGTCATAAGGCAGCCGCCTTCACGACTACACGCCAACGCGGGTGCCATCTGGCAGCCGCCTTCACGACTACACGGCAACGCGGGGGCCATAACTCAGCCGCCTTCACGACCACACGGCAACGCAGGGGCCATCAGGCAGCCGACTACATGACTACATGACAACGCAGGAGAAAATAGGCAGCCGCCTACATGACTACACGGCAACGCGGGGCCGTCAGGCAGCCGCCTTTACGACTCCACGGCAATGCGGGGCCCACCAGGCAGCCGCCTTCACAACTCAACCGCAATGCGGGGACCATCAGGCAGCCGCCTTCACGACTACATGGGTACACGGGGGCCATCAGGCAGCTGCCACCACGACTCAACGGCAATGCGGGGGCCATCAGGCAGCCGCCTTCACGACTCCACAGAAACGCGGGAGCCATCAGGCAGCCACCTGCACGACTACACGGCAACGCGTGGGCCATCAGGCAGCCGCCTTCACGACTACATGCCAACGCGGGGGCGATCAAGCAGCCGACTTCACGACTTCAGGCCAACGTGGGGGCCACAAGGCAGCCGCCTTCACAACTACACGGCAACGCGTGAGCCATCAGGCAGCGGCAATGCGGGGGAAATCAGGCAGCTGCCTTCATGACTACACGGCAAATCGAGGGCTATCAGGCAGCCGACTTCACGACTACACGGCAATGCGGGGGCTATCAGGCAGCCGCCTTCACCACTACACGGCAACGCGGGGCATACAGGCAGCCGCCTCCACGACCACAGGGCAACGCGGGTGCCATCAGGCTTTTGCCTTCACGAGTACACGGCAACACAGGGGGGCATCAGGAAGCCGCCTTCACGACTACACGGCAACGCGGGGGCCATCAGGCAGCCGCCTTTACGACTACACGGCAACATGGGGCAATCAGGCAGCCGCCTCCACAACTACATGGCAACGCGGGGGCCATCAGGCAGCTGCCTTCACAACTACACGGCAACACGGGGGCCATCAGGCAGCCGCCTACACGACTACACGGCAACGCGGGGGCCATCAGGCAACCGCCTTCACGACTACACAGCAACGCGGGGGGCCATCACGCAGCCGCCTTCACGACTACATGGCAATGCGGGGGCCATCTGGCAGCCGCCTTCACGACTACACAGCAACGCGGGTGCCATCAGGCAGCCGCCTTCACATTTACACGGCAACGCGGCGGCCATCAGGTAGCCACCTTCACGACTACACGGCTACGCGGGGCCCATCAGGAAGCCGCCTTCACGACTAGATGGCAATGCGGGGGCCGTCAGGCAGCCGCTTTCACGACTCCACGGCAATGCGGGGGCCATCAGGCAGCCGCCTTCACGACTACACGGCAACACTGGGATCATCAGGCAGCCGCCTTCACGACTACACGGCAACGCCGTGGCCATCAGGCAGTCGCCTTCACGACTACACGGCAACGCGGGGGCCATCTGGCAGCCGCACTCACGACTACATGACAACGCGGGAGTCATCAGGCAGCCGCCTTCATGACTACACGACAATGCAGGGTCCATCAGGCAGCCGCCTTCACGACTCCACGGCAACGCGGGGGCCATCAAGCAGACGCCTTCACGGCCACACGGCAACACGGGGGCCATCAGGCAGCCGTCATCACGACTACACGGCAAGGCGGGATCATCAGGCAGCCGCCTTCACGACTCCATGGCAACGCGGGGGCCAGCAGGCAGCCGCCTTCACGGCTATATTGCAACGCAGGGGCCAACAGGCAACCGCCTTCACGACTACACGTCAACACGGGGCCATCAGGCAGCCGCCTTCACGACTACACGGAAATGATGGGGCCATAAGGCAGCCGCCTTCACGACTACACGGCAACGCGGGGGATATCAGGCAGCCGCCTTAACGACTACACGGCAATGCCGGGGCCATCAGGCAGCCGCCTTCACGACTATACGGCAACGCGGTGGCCATCAGGCAGCCGCCTTCACGACTACACGGCAACGTGGGGGACATCAGGCAGCCGCCTTCACGACTACATGACAACGCGGGAGCCTTCAGGCAGCCGCCTTCATGACTACACGGCAACGCGGGGGCCATCAGGCAGCCACCTTCACGACTACACGGCAACACGGGGGCCATCAGGCAGCCGCCTTCACGACTACACGGCAATGCCAGGGCCATCAGGCAGCCGCCTTCACGACTACACGGCAACGCGGGGGCCATCAGGCAGCCGCATTCACGACTCCACGGCAACGCAGGGGCCATCATGCAGCCACCTTCACGACTACACGGCAATGCGGGGGCCATCAGGCAGCCACCATCACTACTACACGCCAATGCGGGGGCCATCAGGCAGCCGCCTTCACGACTCCACGGCAATGCTGGGGCCATCAGGCAGCCGCCTGCACTACTCCACGGCAACGCGGGGGCCATCAGGCCCCTGCCTTCATGACTACACGGCAAAGCAGGGGCGATCAGTCGCCACGACTCCACGGCAACGCGTGGGCCATCAGGCAGCCGCCTTCACGTCTACACGGCAATACGGGTGCCATCAGGCAGCCGCCTTCACGACTACATGCCGCCGCGGGGGCGATCAAGCAGCCGCTTTCACGACTTCAGGCCAACGTGGGGGCCACAAGGCAGCCGCCTTCACGACCACACGGCATCGCAGGGGCCATCAGGCAGCGGCCTGCACGACTCCATGGCAATGTGGGGGCCATCAGGCAGCCGCACTCACGACTACATGACAACGCGGGAGTCATCAGGCAGCCGCCTTCATGACTACACGACAATGCAGGGTCCATCAGGCAGCCGCCTTCACGACTCCACGGCAACGCGGGGGCCATCAAGCAGACGCCTTCACGGCCACACGGCAACACGGGGGCCATCAGGCAGCCGTCATCACGACTACACGGCAAGGCGGGATCATCAGGCAGCCGCCTTCACGACTCCATGGCAACGCGGGGGCCAGCAGGCAGCCGCCTTCACGGCTATATTGCAACGCAGGGGCCAACAGGCAACCGCCTTCACGACTACACGTCAACACGGGGCCATCAGGCAGCCGCCTTCACGACTACACGGAAATGACGGGGCCATAAGGCAGCCGCCTTCACGACTACACGGCAACGCGGGGGATATCAGGCAGCCGCCTTCACGACTACACGGCAATGCCGGGGCCATCAGGCAGCCGCCTTCACGACTATACGGCAACGCGGTGGCCATCAGGCAGCCGCCTTCACGACTACACGGCAACGTGGGGGACATCAGGCAGCCGCCTTCACGACTACATGACAACGCGGGAGCCTTCAGGCAGCCGCCTTCATGACTACACGGCAACGCGGGGGCCATCAGGCAGCCACCTTCACGACTACACGGCAACACGGGGGCCATCAGGCAGCCGCCTTCACGACTACACGGCAATGCCAGGGCCATCAGGCAGCCGCCTTCACGACTACACGGCAACGCGGGGGCCATCAGGCAGCCGCATTCACGACTCCACGGCAACGCAGGGGCCATCATGCAGCCACCTTCACGACTACACGGCAATGCGGGGGCCATCAGGCAGCCACCATCACTACTACACGCCAATGCGGGGGCCATCAGGCAGCCGCCTTCACGACTCCACGGCAATGCTGGGGCCATCAGGCAGCCGCCTGCACGACTCCACGGCAACGCGGGGGCCATCAGGCCCCTGCCTTCATGACTACACGGCAAAGCAGGGGCGATCAGTCGCCACGACTCCACGGCAACGCGTGGGCCATCAGGCAGCCGCCTTCACGTCTACACGGCAATACGCGTGCCATCAGGCAGCCGCCTTCACGACTACATGCCGCCGCGGGGGCGATCAAGCAGCCGCTTTCACGACTTCAGGCCAACGTGGGGGCCACAAGGCAGCCGCCTTCACGACCACACGGCATCGCAGGGGCCATCAGGCAGCGGCCTGCACGACTCCATGGCAATGCGGGGGCCATCAGGCAGCTGCCTTCACGACTACACGGCAAATCGAGGGCTATCAGGCAGCCGACTTCACGACTACACGGCAATGCGGGGGCCATCAGGCAGCCGCCTCCACGACTACACGGCAAAGCGGGGCATACAGGAAGCCGCCTCCACGACCACATGGCAACGCGGGTGCCATCAGGCAGTTGCCTTCATGAGTACACGGCGACACGGGGGGGGCATCAGGCAGCCACCTTGACGACTACACGGCAACGCGGGGGCCATCAGGCAGCCGCCTTTACGATTACACGGCAACATGGGGCCATCAGGCAGCCGCCTCCACAACTACATGGCAACGCGGGGGCCATCAGGCAGCTGCCTTCACGACTACACGGCAACACGGGGGCCATCAGGCAGCCGCCTACACGACTACACGGCAAAGCGGGGGCCATCAGACGGCCGCCTTCATGACTACACAACAACGCGGGGGCCATCAGGCAGCCGCCTTCACGACTACATGGCAATGCGGGGGCCATCAGGCAGCCGCCTTCACGACTACACAGCAACGCGGGGGCCATGAGGCAGCCGCCTTCACGTTTACTCGGCAACGCGGGGGCCATCAGGCAGCCACCTTCACGACTACACGCCAACGCTGGGGCCATCAGGCAGCCGCCTACACGACTACACGGCTACGCGGGGGCCATCAGGCAGCCACCTTCACGACTAAAGGCAACGCGGTGGCCATCAGGAAGCCGCCTTCACGACTACACGGAAACGCGGGGGCCATCAGGCAGCCACCTTCACGACTACACGGGAACATGGGGGCCATCAATCAGTCGCCTTCACGACTACACGCCAACGCGGCGCCATCAGGCAGCCGCCTTCACGACTACACGGCAACGCGGGGGCCGTCAGGCAGCCGCCTTCACGACCACACGCCATGGCGTTGGCAATCAGGCAGCCGCATTCACGACTACACGGCAACGCGGGGGCCATCAGGCAGCCGCCTGCACGACTCCACGGCAACGCGGGGGCCATCAGGCAGCTGCCTTCACGTATTCACGGCAAGGTGGGGGCCATCAGGCAGCCGCCTGCACGACTCCACGGCAACGCGGGGGCCATCAGGCAGCTGCCTTCACGACTGCACGGCAACGAGGGGGCCATCAGGCAGCCGCCTTCACGACTACACGGCAACGCGGGGGCCAACAGGCAGCCGCCTTCACAACTCCACGGCAATGCGGGGGCCATCAGGCAGTCGCCTTCACGACTACACGCCAACGCGGGTGCTATCAGGCAGCCGCCTTCACGACCACACGGCAATGCGGGGGCCATCAGGCAGCCACCGTCACTGCTACACGCCAACGCGGGAGCCATCAGGCAGCCGCCTTCACGACTCCACGGCAATGCGGGGGCCATCAGGCAGCCGCCTTCACGACGACACGGCCTCGCGGGGGCCATCAGGCAGCCGCCTTCACGACTACACAGCAACGCGTGGGCCATCAGGCAGCCGCCTTCACGACTACACGGCAATGCGGGGGCCGTCAGGCAGCCGCATTCACGACTCCACGGCAACGCGGGGTCCATCAGGCAGCCGCCTTCACGAAAACACGGCAACGCGGGGGCGATCAGGCAGCCGCCATCACTACTACACGCCAATGCGGGGGCCTTTAGGCAGCCGCCTTCACGACTCCACGGCAATGCGAGGGGCCAACAGGCAGCCGTCTTCATGGCTACACAGCAACGTGGGGGCCATCAGGCAGCCGCCTTCAAGACAACATGCCAACGCGGGGGCCATTAGGCAGCCGCCTTCATGACGACACGGCAACGCATGAGCGATCAGGCAGTTGCCTCCACGACTCCACGGCAATGCGGGGCCCATCAGGCAGCCGCCTTCACGACTACACGGCAACTCGGGGGCCGTCAGGCTGCCACCTTCACGACTCCATGGCAATGCGGGCGCCACCAGGCACCCGCCTTCATGCCTACACGGCAACGCAGGGGCCATCAGGCAGCCGCCTTCACGACTACACGGCAACGCGGGGGCCATCAGGCAGCCGCCATCACTACTACACGCCAACGCGGGGGCCTTCAGGCAGCCGCCATCACGACTCCACGGCAATGCGGGGGCCATCAGGCAGCCAACTTTACGACTACACGGCAACGCGGGGGCCATCAGGCAGCCGCCTGCACGAATCTATGCCTACGCGGGGGCCATCAGGCAACTGTCTTCACGACTACACGGCAACGTGGGGGCCATCAGGCAGCCACCACCACGATTCCACGGCAACGCGGAGGCCATCAGGCAGCCGCCGTCACGACTACACGGCAACGCGGGGGCCATCAGGCAGCCACCTTCACGACTACACGGCAACGTGGGGGCCATCAATCAGTCGCCTTCACGACTACACGCCAACGCGGCGCCATCAGGCAGCCGCCTTCACGACTACACGGCAACGCGGGGGCCGTCAGGCAGCCGCCTTCACGACCACACGCCATGGCGTGGGCAATCAGGCAGCCGCATTCACGACTACACGGCAACACGGGGTTCATCAGGCAGAAGCCTTCACGGCTACACGGCAATGCCGAGGCCATCGGGCAGCCGCCTTCACGACTACACGGCTACGTGGGGGCCATCAGGCAGCTGCCTTCACGACTACACTGCAACGCGAGGGCCATCAGGCAGCCGCGTTCACGAAGCCACGGCAATGCGGGTCATATCAGGCAGTCGCCTTTACGACTACACGCCAACGCGGGGGCTATCAGGCAGCCGCCTTCACGACTACACGGCAATGCCGTGGCCATCAGGCAGCCGCCTTTACGACTACACGGCAACGTGGGGGCCATCAGACAGCCGCCTTCACGACTACACGGCAACGCGGGGGCCATCAGGCAGCCGCCATCACTACTACACGCCAACGCGGGGGCCTTCAGGCAGCCGCCATCACGACTCCACGGCAATGCGGGAGCCATCAGGCAGCCACCTTCACGACTACACGGCAACGCAGGGGCCATCAGGCAGCCGCCCTCACGACAACAACGCAACGCGGGGGCCATCAGGCGGCCGCCTTCACGACTACACAGCAACGCGGGGGCCATCAGCCAGCCGCCTTCACGACTACACGGCAACGCGGGGGCCATCAGGCACCCGCCTTCACAGCTATACGGTAACGCGGAGGCCATCAGGCAGCCGCCTTTACGACTACACGCCAACGCGGGTGCCATCAGGAAGCCGCCATCACGACCATACGGCAACGCAGGGGCCTTCAGGCAGCTGCCTTCACGACTACACGGCAACGCGAGGGCCATCAGGCAGCCGCGTTCACGACGCTACGGCAACGCATGGGATATCAGGCAGTCGCCTTTACGACTACACGCCAACGCGGTGGCTATCAGGCAGCCGCCTTCACGACTACACGGCAATGCCGTGGCCATCAGGCAGCCGCCTTAACGACCTCACGGCAACGTGGGGCCATCAGGCAGCTGCCTTCACGACTACACGGCAACGCAGTGGCCATCAGGCAGCCACCTCCACGACTCCACGGCAACGCGGGGGCCATTAGGCAGCCGCCTTAACGACTACACGGCAACGCGGGGGCCATCAGGCAGCCGCCTCCACGACTACACGGCAATGCAAGGGCCATCAGGCAGCCGCCTTCACGACTACAAGGCAACGCGGGGGCGATCAGGCAGACGCCATCACTACTACACGCCAACGCGGGGGCCTTTAGGCAGCCGTCTTCACGACTCCACGGCAATGCGAGGGGCCAACAGGCAGCCGTCTTCATGGCTACAGAGCAACGTGGGGGCCATCAGGCAGCCGCCTTCAAGACTACATGCCAACAGGCAGCCGCCTTCATGACGTCACGGCAACGTATGGGCCATCAGGCAGTTGCCTCCACAACTCCACGGCAATGCGAGGCCCATCAAGCAGCAGCCTTCACGACTATACGGCAACGCGGGGACCGTCAGGCAGCCACCTTCACGACTCCATGGCAATGCGGGAGCCACCAGGCACCCGCCTTCATGACTACACGGAAATGCAGGGGCCATCAGGCAGCAGCCTTCACGACTACACGCCAACGCGGGGGCCATTAGGCAGCCCCCTTCACGACTACACGGCAACGCGGGGGCCATCAGGCAGCCGCCTTCACTACTTCACGGCAACGCGGGGGCCTTCAGGCAGCCGCCATCACGACTCCACGGCAATGTGGGGGCCATCAGGCAGCCACCTTCACGACTACACGGCAACGCAGGGGCCATCATGCAGCCGCCTTCACGACAACACCGCAACGCGGGGGCCATCAGGCAGCCGCCTTCACGACTACACGGCAACGCGGGGGCCATCAGGCAGCCGCCTGCACGAGTCTATGGCAACGCGGGGGCCATCAGGCAACTGTCTACACGACTACACGGCAACGTGGGGGCCATCAGGCAGCCGCCTCCAGGATTCCACGGCAACGCGGAGGCCATCAGGCAGCCACCTTCACGACTCCACGGCAACGCGGGGGCCATCAGGCAGCCGCCTTCACGACAACACCGCAATGCCGGGGCCATCAGGCAGCCGCCTTCACGACTACACGGCAACGCGGGGGCCATCAGGCAGCCGCCTGCACGACTCTATGGCAACGCGGGGGCCATCAGGCAGCCGCCTTCACGACCACATGCCAATGCGTGGGCAAGCAGGCAGCCGCATTCACGACTACACGGCAACACGGGGTTCATCAGGCAGCCGCCTTCACGGCTACACGGCAATGCCAGGGCCATCAGGCAGCCGCCTTCACGACTACTCGGCTACGCGGGGGCCGTCTGGCAGCCGCCTTCACGACTACACGGCAACGCGGGGGCCATCAGGCAGCCGCCTGCACGACTCCACGGCAACGCGGGGGCCATCAGGCAGCTGCCTTCACGACTGCACGGCAACGTGGGGGCCATCAGGCTGCCGCCTGCACGTCTCCACGGCAACGCGGGGGCCATCAGGCAGCTGCCTTCACGACTGCACGGCAACGTGTGGGCCATGAGGCAGCCGCTTCCACGACTCCACGACAACGCAGGGGCCATCAGGCAGCAACCTTCACGACTACACGGCAACGCGGGAGCCATCAGGCAGCCTCGTTCACGACTCCACGGCAACGCAGGGGCTATCAGGCAGCCGCCTTCACGACTACACGGCAACGCCGGGGGCCAACAGGCAGCCGCATTCATGACTACACGGCAACACGGGGGCCATCAGGTAGCCGCCATCACAACTACACGGTAACGCGGGGGCCATCAGGCAGCCGCCTTCACGACTACACGGCAACTCGGGGGCCATCTGGCAACCGCCTACACGACTACACGGCAACGCGGGGGCCTTCAGGCAGCCGCCTTCTCGACTACAGGGCAACGCAGGGACCATCAGGCAGCCGCCTTCACGAATACACAGCAACGCGGGGGCCATAAGGCAGTCGCCTTCACGACTATACGGCAACTCGGGGGCCGTCTGGCAACCGCCTACACGACTACACGGGAACGCGGGGGCCTTCAGGCAGCCGCCTTCTCGACTACAGGGCAACGCAGGGACCATCAGGCAGCCGCCTTCACGAATACACAGCAACGCGGGGGCCATCAGGCAGTCGCCTTCACGACTACACGGCAACGTGGGGGGCCATCAGGCAGCCGCCTGCATGACTCCACGGCATCGCGGGGGCCATCAGGCAGCTGCCTTCACGACTACACGGCAACGCGGGGGCCATCAGGCAGTCGCCATCACGACTACACGCCAACGCGGCTGCTATCAGTCAGCCGCATTCACGACTACACGGCAATGCCCGGACCATCAGGCAGCCGCCTTCACGACTACACGGCAACGCGGGGGCCATCAGGCAGCCGCGTTCACGACTCCACAGCAATGCGGGGGCCATCAGGCAGCCGCCTTCATGACTACACTCCAACGCAGGGGACATCAGTCAGCCGCCATCACTACTACATGCCAACGCGGGGGCCATCAGGCAGCTGCCTTCACGACAACACGCCAACGCAGGTGCCATCAGGCAGCCGCCTTCACGACTACACGGCAACGCGGGGGCCATCAGGCACCCGCCTTCACGACTACAGGGCAATGCGGGAGCCATCAGGCAGCCGCCTTCACGACTACACGTCAACGCGAGGCCATCAGGCAGCCGCCTTCACAACTACACGCCAACGCAGGGTCATTAGGCAGCCGCCTTCACGACTCCACGGCAACGCGGGGGCCATCAGGCAGCCACCTTCACGGTTACACGGCAACGCAGGGGCCATCAGGTAGCCGCCTTCACGACTACACAGCAACGCGGGGGCCATCAGGCAGCCGCCTCCACGACTACACGCCAAGGCGGGTACCATCAGGCAGCCGCCTTCACGACTACACAGCAACGCAGAGGCCATCAGGCAGCCGCCTTCACGACTACACGGCAACGCGGGGGCCATCAGGCACCTGCCTTCACAACTATACGGTAACGCGGGGGCCATCAGGCAGCCGCCTCTACGACTACACGCCAACGCGGGTGCCATCAGGCAGCCGCCATCACGACTATACGGCAATGCGGGGGCCATCAGGCAGCTGCCTTCACGACTACACGGGAACGCGAGGGCCATCAGGCAGCCGCGTTCACGACGCCACGGCAACGCGTGGGATATCAGGCAGTCGCCTTTACGACAACACGCCAACGCGGGGGCTAACAGGCAGCCGTCTTCACGACTACACGGCAATGCCGTGGCCATCAGGCAGCCGCCTTAACGACTACACGGCAACGTGGGGGCCATCAGGCAGCTGCCTTCACGACTACACGGCAACGCGGTGGCCATCAGGCAGCCGCCTCCACCACTCCACGGCAACGCGGGGGCCATTAGGCAGCCGCCTTAACGACTACACGGCAACGCGGGGGCCATCAGGCAGCCGCCTTCACGACTACACGGCAACGCGGGGGCGATCAGGCAGCCGCCATTACTACTACACGCCAACGCGGGGGCCTTTAGGCAGCCGCCTTCACGACTCCACGGCAATGCGAGGGGCCATCAGGCAGCCGTCTTCATGGCTACACAGCAACGTCGGGGCCATCAGGCAGCTGCCTTCAAGACTACATGCAAACGCGGGGGCCATGAGGCAGCCGCCTTCATGACGACACGGCAACGCATGGGCCATCAGGCAGTTGCCTCCACGACTCCACGGCAATGCGGGGCCCATCAGGCAGCCGCCTTCACGACTACACGGCAACGCGGGGGCCGTCAGGCAGCCACCTTCACGACTGCATGGCAATGCGGGAGCCACCAGGCACCCGCCTTCACGACTACACGGAAACGCAGGGGCCATCAGGCAGCCGCCTTCACGACTACACGGCAACGCGGGGGCCATCAGGCAGCCGCCTGCACGACTCTATGGCAACGCGGGGGCCATCAGGCAACTGTCTTCACGACTCCACGGCAACGTGGGGGCCATCAGGCAGCCGCCTGCACGACTCTATGGCTACGCGGGGGCCATCAGGCAACTGTCTTCACGACTACACGGCAACGTGGGGGCCATCAGGCAGCCTCCTCCACGATTCCACGGCAACGCGGAGGCCATCAGGCAGCCGCCTTCACGACTACACGGCAATGCGGGGGCCGTCAGGCAGCCGCCTTCACGACCACATGCCAATGCGTTGGCAATCAGGCAGCCGCATTCACGACTACACGGCAACACGGGGTTCATCAGGCAGCCGCCTTCACGGCTACACGGCAATGCCGGGGCCATCAGGCAGCCGCCTTCACGACTACACGGCTACGCGGGGGCCGTCAGGCAGCCGCCTTCACGACTACACGGCAACGCGGGGGCCATCAGGCCGCCGCCTGCACGACTCCACGGCAACGCGGAGGCCATCAGGCAGCTGCCTTCACGACTGCACGGCAACGTGGGGGCCATCAGGCAGCTGCCTGCACGACTCCACGGCAACGCGGGGGCCATCAGGCAGCTGCCTTCACGACTGCACGACAACGTGGGGGCCATCAGGCAGCCGCCTCCACGACTCCACGACAACGCAGGAGCCATCAGGCAGCCACCTTCACGACTACACGGCAACGCGGGAGCCATCAGGCAGCCTCGTTCACGACTCCACGGCAACGCGGGGGCTATCAGGCAGCCGCCTTCACGACTACACGGCAACACCGGGGGCCAACAGGCAGCCGCATTCATGACTACACGGCAACACGGGGGCCATCAGGTAGCCGCCTTCACAACAACACGGTAATTGGGGGCCATCAGGCAGCCGCCTTCACGACTACACGGCAACTCGGGGGCCATCTGGCAACCGCCTTCACGACTACACGGCAACGCGGGGGCCATCAGGCAGCCGCCTTCTCCACTACAGGGCAACGCAGGGACCATCAGGCAGCCGCCTTCACGAATACACAGCAACGCGGGGGCCATCAGGCAGCCGCCTTCTCCACTACAGGGCAACGCAGGGACCATCAGGCAATCGCCTTCACGTCTACACGGCAACGTGGGGGGCCATCAGGCAGCCGCCTGCACGACTACACGCCAACGCAGAGGACATCAGTCAGCCGCCATCACTACTACATGCCAACGCGGGGGCCATCAGGCAGCTGCCTTCATGACAACACGCCAACGCAGGGGCCATCAGGCAGCCACCTTCACGACTACACGGCAACGCGGGGGCCATCAGGCAGCCGCCTTCACGACTACAGGGCAACGCGGCGGCCATCAGGCAGCCGCCTTCACGACTACACGTCAACGCGGGGCCATCAGGCAGCCGCCTTCACAACTACACGCCAACGCGGGGTCATTAGGCAGCCGCCATCACGACTCCACGGCAACGCGGGGGCCATCAGGCAGCCGCATTCACGACTACACAGCAACGCGGGGGCCATCAGGCAGCCGCCTCCACGACTACACGCCAAGGCGGGTACCATCAGGCAGCCACCTTCACGACTACACAGCAACGCGGGTGCCATCAGGCAGCTGCCTTCACGACTACACGGCAACGCGGTGGCCATCAGGCAGCCGCCTTAACGACTACACGGCAACGCGGGGGGCCAACAGGCAGCCGCCTTCACGACTACACGGTAACGCGGGGGCGATCAGGCAGCCGCCATCACTACTACACGCCATCGCGGCGGCCTTTAGGCACGCCTTCACGACTCCACGGCAATGCGAGGGGCTAACAGGCAGCCGTCTTCATGGCTACACAGCAACGTCGGGGCCATCAGGCAGCCGCCTTCAAGACTACATGCCAACGCGGGGGCCATGAGGCAGCCGCCTTCATGACGACACGGCAACGCTTGGGCCATCAGGCAGTTCCCTCCACGACTCCACGGCAATGCGGGGCCCATCTGGCAGCCGCCTTCACGACTACACGGCAACGCGGGTGCCGTCAGGCAGCCACCTTCACGACTCCAGGGCAATGCAGGAGCCACCAGGCACCCGCCTTCACGACTACACGGAAACGCAGGGGCCATCAGGCAGCAGCCTTCACGACTACACAGCAACACGGGGGCCATCAGGCAGCCGCCTCCACGACTACACGCCAAGGCGGGTACCATCAGGCAGCCGCCTTCACGACTACACAGCAACGTGGGGGCCATCAGGCAGCTGCCTTCACGACTACACGGCAACGCGGTGGCCATCAGGCAGCCGCCTTAACGACTACACGGCAACGCGGGGGGCCATCAGGCAGCCGCCTTCACGACTACACGGCAACGCGGGGGCGATCAGGCAGCCGCCATCACTACTACACGCCATCGCGGCGGCCTTTAGGCACGCCTTCACGACTCCACGGCAATGCGAGGGGCCAACAGGCAGCCGTCTTCATGGCTACACAGCAACGTCAGGGCCATCAGGCAGCCGCCTTCAAGACTAAATGCCAACGCGGGGGCCATGAGGCAGCCGCCTTCATGACGACACGGCAACGCTTGGGCCATCAGGCAGTTCCCTCCACGACTCCACGGCAATGCGGGGCCCATCTGGCAGCCGCCTTCACGACTACACGCCAACGCGGGGGCCATTAGGCAGCCCCCTTCACGACTACACGGCAACGCGGGGGCCATCAGGCAGCCGCCTTCACGACTACACGGCAACGCGGGGGCCATCAGGCAGCTGCCATCACTACTATACGCCAACGCGGGGGCCATCAGGCAGCCGCCTTCACGACTACACGGCAACGTGGGGGCCATCAGGCAGCCTCCTACACAACTCTATGGCAACGCGGGGGCCATCAGGCAACTGTCTTCTTGACAACACGGCAACGTGGGGGCCATCAGGCAGCCGCCTCCACGATTCCACGGCAACGCGGAGGCCATCAGGCAGCCACCTTCACGACTACACGGCAACGCAGGGGCCATCAGGCAGCCGCCTTCACGACAACACCGCAACGCGGGGGCCATCAGGCAACCTGATTCACGACTACACGGCAACGCGGGGGCCATCAGGCAGCCGCCTGCATGACTCTATGGCAACGCGGGTGCCATCAGGCAACTGTCTTCACGACTACACGGCAACGTGGGGGCCATCAGGCAGCCGCCTCCACGATTCCACGGCAACGCGGAGGCCATCAGGCAGCCGCCTTCACGACTCCACGCCAACGCGGGGGCTATCAGGCAGCCGCCTTCACGACTACACGGCAACGCCGGGGGCCATCAGGCAGCCGCATTCATGACTACACGGCAACACGGGGGCCATAAGGTAGCCGCCATCACAACTACACGGTAACGCGGGGGCCATCTGGCAACCGCCTTCACGACTACAAGGCAACGCGGGCGCCTTCAGGAAGCCGCCTTTTCGACTACAGGGCAACGCAGGGACCATCAGGCAGCCGCCTTCACGAATACACAGCAACGCGGGGGCCATCAGGCAGTCGCCTTCACGACTACACGGCAACGTGGGGGACCATCAGGCAGCCGCCTGCACGACTCCACGGAATCGCGGGGGCCATCAGGCAGCTGCCTTCACGCCTACACGGCAACGCGGGGGCCATCAGGCAGTCGCCATCACGACTACGCGCCAACGCGGCGGCTATCAGTCAGCCGCATTCACGACTACACGGCAATGCCGGGACCATCAGGCAGCCGCCTTCACGACTACACAGCAACGCGGGGGCCATCAGGCAGCCGCGTTCACGACTCCACAGCAACGCGGGGGCCATCAGGCAGCCGCCTTCACGACTACACGCCAACGCAGGGCACGTCAGGCAGCTGCCATCACTACTACATGCCACCGCGGGGGCCACCAGGCAGCTGCCTTCACGACAACACGCCAACGCAGGGGCCATCAGGCAGCCGCCTTCACGACTACACGGCAACGCGGGGGCCATCAGGCAGCCGCCTTCACGACAACAGGGCAACGCGGGGGCCATCAGGCAGCCGCCTTCACGACTACACGTCAACGCGGGGGCCATCAGGCAGCCGCCTTCACAACTACACGCCAACGCGGGGTCATTAGGCAGCCGCCTTCACGACTCCACGGCAACGCGGGGGCCATCAGGCAGCCACCTTCACGGTTACACGGCATCGCAGGGGCCATCAGCCAGCCGCCTTCACGACTACACAGCAACGTGGGGGCCATCAGGCAGCCGCCTCCACGACTACACGCCAAGGCGTGTACCATCAGGCAGCCGCCTTCACGACTACACAGCAAGCGCGGGGGCCATCAGGCACCCGCCTTCACGACTACACGGCAACGCGGGGGCCATCAGGCACCCGCCTTCACAACTATACGGTAACGCGGGGGCCATCAGGCAGCCGCCTTTACGACTACACGCCAACGCGGGTGCCATCAGGCAGCCGCCATCACGACTATACGGCAACGCGGGGGCCATCAGGCAGCTGCCTTCACGACTACACGGCAACGCGAGGGCCATCATGCAGCCGCGTTCACGACGCTACGGCAACGCATGGGATATCAGGCAGTCGCCTTTACGACTACACGCCAACGCGGGGGCTATCAGGCAGCCGCCTTCACGACTACACGGCAATGCCGTGGCCATCAGACAGCCGCCTTAACGACTACACGGCAACGTGGGGGCCATCAGGCAGCTGCCTTCACGACTACACGGCAACGCGGTGGCCATCAGGCAGCCACCTTCACGACTCCACGGCAATGCGAGTGGCCAACAGGCAGCCGTATTCATGGCTACACAGCAACGTGGGGGCCATCAGGCAGCCGCTTCAAGACTACTTGCCAACGCATGGGCCATCAGGCAGTTGCCTCCACGACTCCACGGCAATGCGGGGCCCATCAAGCAGCCAGCCTTCACGACAACACGGCAACGCGGGGGCCATCAGGCAGCCACCTTCACGACTCCATGGCAATGCGGGAGCCACCAGGCACCCGACTTCACGACTACACGGAAACGCAGCGGCCATCAGGCAGCTGCCTTCAATACTGCACGGCAACGTGGGGGCCATCAGGCAGCCGCCTGCACGACTCCACGGCAACGCGGGGGCCATCAGGCAGCTGCCTTCACGACTGCACGGCAACGTGGGGGCCATCAGGCAGCCGCCTCCACGACTGCACGACAACGCAGGGGCCATCAGGCAGCCACCTACACGACTACACGGCAACGCGGGGCCATCAGGCAGCCGCCATCACTACTACACGCCAACGCGGGGGCCATCAGGCAGCCGCCTTCACGACTACACGGCAACGTGGGGGCTATCAGGCAGCCGCCTACACGACTCTATGGCAAAGCGGGGGCCATCAGGCAACTGTCTTCTTGACTACACGGCAACGTGGGGGCCATCAGGCAGCCGCCTCCACGATTCCACGGCAACGCGGAGGCCATCAGGCAGCCACCTTCACGACTACACGGCAACGCAGGGGCCATCAGGCAGCCGCCTTCACGACAACACCGCAACGCGGGGGCCATCAGGCAACCTCATTCACGACTACTCGGCAACGCGGGGGCCATCAGGCAGCCGCCTGCACGACTCTATGGCAACGCGGGTGCCATCAGGCAACTGTCTTCACGACTACACGGCAACGTGGGGGCCATCAGGCGGCCGCCTCCACTATTCCACGGCAACGCGGAGGCCATCAGGCAGCCGCCTTCACGACTCCACGGCAACGCGGGGGCTATCAGGCAGCCGCCTTCACAACTACACGGCAACGCCGGGGGCCATCAGACAGCCGCATTCATGACTACACGGCAACACGGGGGCCATAAGGTAGCCGCCTTCACAAATACACGGTAAGACGGGGGCCATCTGGCAACCGCCTTCACGACTACACGGCAACGCGGGGGCCTTCAGGAAGCCGCCTTTTCGACTACAGGGCAACGCAGGGACCATCAGGCAGCCGCCTTCACGAATACACAGCAACGCGGGGGCCATCAGGCAGTCGCCTTCACGACTACACGGCAACGTGGGGAGCCATCAGGCAGCCGCCTGCACGACTCCACGGAATCGCGGGGGCCATCAGGCAGCTGCCTTCACGACTACACGGCAACGCGGGGGCCATCAGGCAGTCGCCATCACGACTACACGCCAACGCGGCGGCTATCAGTCAGCCGCATTCACGACTACACGGCAATGCCGGGACCATCAGGCAGCCGCCTTCACGACCACACAGCAACGCGGGGGCCATCAGGCAGCCGCGTTCACGACTCCACAGCAACGCGGGGGCCATCAGGCAGCCGCCTTCACGACTACACGCCAACGCAGGGGACATCAGGCAGCCGCCATCACTACTACATGCCACCGCGGGGGCCATCAGGCAGCTGCCTTCACGACAACACGCCAACGCAGGGGCCATCAGGCAGCCGCCTTCACGACTACACGGCAACGCGGGGGCCATCAGGCAGCCGCCTTCACGACAACAGGGCAACGCGGGGGCCATCAGGCAGCCGCCTTCACGACTACACGTCAACGCGGGGCCATCAGGCAGCCGCCTTCACAACTACACGCCAACGCGGGGTCATTAGGCAGCCGCCTTCACGACTCCACGGCAACGCGGGGGCCATCAGGCAGCCACCTTCACGGTTACACGGCATCGCAGGGGCCATCAGCCAGCCGCCTTCACGACTACACAGCAACGCGGGGGCCATCAGGCAGCCGCCTCCACGACTACAGGCCAAGGCGGGTACCATCAGGCAGCCGCCTTCACGACTACACAGCAAGCGCGGGGGCCATCAGGCAGCCGCCTTCACGACTACACAGCAACGCGGGGGCCATCAGGCACCCGCCTTCACAACTATATGGTAACGCGGGGGCCATCAGGCAGCCGCCTTTACGACTACACGCTAACGCGGGTGCCATCAGGCAGCCGCCATCACGACTATACGGCAACGCGGGGGCCATCAGGCAGCTGCCTTCACGACTACACGGCATCGCGAGGACCATCAGGCAGCCGCGTTCACGACGCTACGGCAACGCATGGGATATCAGGCAGTCGCCTTTACGACTACACGCCAACGCGGGGTCTATCAGGCAGCCGCCTTCACGACTACACGGCAATGCCGTGGCCATCAGACAGACGCCTTAACGACTACACGGCAACGTGTGGGCCATCAGGCAGCTGCCTTCACGACTACACGGCAACGCGGGGGCCATTAGGCAGCCGCCTTAACGACTACACGCCAACGCGGGGGCCTTTAGGCAGCCACCTTCACGACTCCACGGCAATGCGAGTGGCCAACAGGCAGCCGTCTTCATGGCTTCACAGCAACGTGGGGGCCATCAGGCAGCCGCCTTCAAGACTACTTGCCAACGCGGGGGCCATGAGGCAGCCGCCTTCATGACGACACGGCAACGCATGGGCCATCAGGCAGTTGCCTCCACGACTCCACGGCAATGCGGGGCCCATCAAGCAGCCGCCTTCACGACTACACGGCAACGCGGGGGCCATCAGGCAGCCACCTTCACGACTCCATGGCAATGCGGGAGCCACCAGGCACCCGACTTCACGACTACACGGAAACGCAGGGGCCATCAGGCAGCTGCCTTCAATACTGCACGGCAACGTGGGGGCCATCAGGCAGCCGCCTGCACGACTCCACGGCAACGCGGGGGCCATCAGGCAGCTGCCTTCACGACTGCACGGCAACGTGGGGGCCATCAGGCAGCCGCCTCCACGACTCCACGACAACGCAGGGGCCATCACGCAGCCACCTACACGACTACACGGCAACGCCGGGGCCAACAGGCAGCCGCATTCATGACTACACGGCAACACGGGGGCCATCAGGTAGCCGCCTTCACGACTACACAGTAACGCGGGGGCCATCAGGCAGCCGCCTTCACGACTACACGGCAACTCGGGGGCCATCTGGCAACCGCCTTCACGACTACACGGCAACGCGGGTGCCTTCAGGCAGCCGCCTTCTCGACTACAGGGCAACGCAGGGACCATCAGGCAGCCGCCTTCACGAATACACAGCAACGCGGGGGCCATCAGGCAGTCGCCTTCACGACTACACGGCAACGTGGGGAGCCATCAGGCAGCCGCCTGCACGACTCCACGGAATCGCGGGGGCCATCAGGCAGCTGCCTTCACGACTACACGGCAACGCGGGGGCCATCAGGCAGTCGCCATCACGACTACACGCCAACGCGGCGGCTATCAGTCAGCCGCATTCACGACTACACGGCAATGCCGGGACCATCAGGCAGCCGCCTTCACGACTACACGGCAACGCGGGGGCCATCAGGCAGCCGCGTTCACGACTCCACAGCAACGCGGGGGCCATCAGGCAGTCGCCATCACGACTACACGCCAACGCGGCGGCTATCAGTCAGCCGCATTCACGACTACACGGCAATGCCGGGACCATCAGGCAGCCGCCTTCACGACTACACGGCAACTCGGGGGCCATCTGGCAACCGCCTTCACGACTACACGGCAACGCGGGTGCCTTCAGGCAGCCGCCTTCTCGACTACAGGGCAACGCAGGGACCATCAGGCAGCCGCCTTCACGAATACACAGCAACGCGGGGGCCATCAGGCAGTCGCCTTCACGACTACACGGCAACGTGGGGAGCCATCAGGCAGCCGCCTGCACGACTCCACGGAATCGCGGGGGCCATCAGGCAGCTGCCTTCACGACTACACGGCAACGCGGGGGCCATCAGGCAGTCGCCATCACGACTACACGCCAACGCGGCGGCTATCAGTCAGCCGCATTCACGACTACACGGCAATGCCGGGACCATCAGGCAGCCGCCTTCACGACTACACGGCAACGCGGGGGCCATCAGGCAGCCGCGTTCACGACTCCACAGCAACGCGGGGGCCATCAGGCAGCCGCCTTCACGACTACACGCCAACGCAGGGGACATCAGGCAGCCGCCATCACTACTACATGCCAACGCGGGGGCCATCAGGCAGCTGCCTTCACGACAACACGCCAATGCAGGGGCCATCAGGCAGCCGCCTTCACGACTACACGGCAACGCGGGGGCCATCAGGCAGCCGCCTTCACGACTACAGGGCAACGCGGGGGCCATCAGGCTGCCGCCTTCACGACTACACGTCAACACGGGGCCATCAGGCAGCCGCCTTCACAACTACACGCCAACGCGGGGTCATTAGGCAGCCGCCTTCACGACTCCACGGCAACGCGGGGGCCATCAGGCAGCCACCTTCACGGTTACACGGCAACGCAGGGGCCATCAGGCAGCCGCCTTCACGACTACACGCCAAGGCGGGTACCATCAGGCAGCCGCCTTCACGACTACACATCAACGCCGGGGCCATCAGGCATCCGCCTTCACGACTACACGGCAACGCGGGGTCCATCAGGCACCCGCCTTCACAACTATACGGTAACGCGGGGGCCATCAGGCAGCTGCCTTTACGACTACACGCCAACGCGGGTGCCATCAGGCAGCCGCCATCACGACTATACGGCAACGCGGGGGCCATCAGGCAGCTGCCTTCACGTCTACACGGCAACGCGAGGGCCATCAGGCAGCTGCGTTCACGACTACACGGCAACGCGGGGGCCATCAGGCAGCCGCCTCCACGATTCCACGGCAACGCGGGTGCCATCAGGCAGCTGCCTTCACGACTACACGGCAACGCGGGGGCCATCAGGCAGCCACCTTGACGACTACACGTCAACGCGGGGGCCATCAGGCAGTCGCCTTTACGACTACACGCCAACGCGGGGGCCATCAGGCAGCCGCCTTTACGACTACACGGCAATGCCGTGGCCATCAGGCTGCCGCCTTAACGACTACACGGCAACGTGGGGGCCATCAGGCAGCTGCCTTCACGACTACACGTCAACGCGGTGGCCATCAGGCAGCCGCCTCCACGACTCCATGGCATCGCGGGGGCCATTAGGCAGCCGCCTTAACGACTACACGGCAACGCGGGGTTCCGGAAGGTCGGTCGGGTTGCAGCTCGACGCCGCAGCTCGACGCCGCAGCTCGACGCTGGAGCGTCCGTGGCGTGGGCCCCTCAGCCGGGCACCGTTCGCAGCGGCTGAGCAGCTGGTAGCAACTCGACGCGGACGTCGACGCCGAGGTTTGCGCAGCAGCACGCAGCAGCCAGCTCGGCGGCCCACAATCTCTGCTCTGCCTGCCTCGTCTTACCTCGACACTGCTCACCGACAAGACAGTAAGTCATGGCCACTTCTAACAATGCAGTTGCTGATAGCCAGGTCGCCTCTAACATTACTATCAGTGACGCACTTAAATTGATACCCCAAGCATTTGGTGGCACAAAGTCTGCATTAAATGAGTTCATTAATAATGTTTACATTGTGTGCGAATTATTGCGCAAAAGAGACCACTCAATATTACTGAAGTTCGTAAAAACATGTATTCAGGTCCCTGCGCTCAGTAAACTCCTCGTGCGTGAATTATCTTCCACATGGGAAGAAGTGAAAAATATTTTATTAGAAAATTACGCTTTCAAACGTACTTTGGATTTCTACGCTCTTCAGATGTTTTCCAGTAGGCAATCGAAGGGTGAATCGATTGCAGACTGGGCAAGCCAAGTGGATTCGCTTCAACATCAATTTCGTGAGGCAGTACCTGGTGTCATGCCTGAAGCCGAATTAGCCGGGTGGTTGTCACTAGTATGAAAATTGAGCAGAGCAGAATTCATTCAGGGAATTTATGATGAGCGTATACAGACAATTGTGCGTGCAAGGGGAGAAAACATTATCCTAACTGAGGCTTTTGAGATAGCTTTGACAGAAGAATCGGCGATTATATCTACCAAAGAAAAAGGTTTTAATGATAAGAATCATCATGGAAAAACGGGAAAAGTTACCCTTAAGTGTTTCGTATGTGGGCGTGTAGGACATACGGCTAAAGATTGCCGAAGTCAGATCAAGAGTAAAACCTGTGGGAATACAGGGCATTTAACACGAGACTGTCGGCTCGAGAAAAGAAATTTCAAGGTCGAAACTGCTCAAGCAGAAACCAGTTAGATGCGAAAGTTGCAATTTAGTGGGGCACAGAGGTCCTTGTAAGAAGGCAAAGCCTTTTGTTTGTTTCGTGTGTCATAGGCCAGGGCACATGGCCAGAGAATGTACTGAAAGCTCGGGGTCATCCCTGAAAAATACAAAGCAGGAAAACTACCGAAAAGCATAAAATTGCAGTCGCCTTATGCTGAGTTGGGGGTTGTCACTAGTATGAAAATTGAGCAGAGCAGAATTCATTCAGGGAATTTATGATGAGCGTATACAGACAATTGTGCGTGCAAGGGGAGAAAACTTTATCCTAACTGAGGCTTTTGAGGTAGCTTTGACAGAAGAATCGGCGATTATATCTACCAAAGAAAAAGGTTTTAATGATAAGAATCATCATGGAAAAACGGGAAAAGTTACCCTTAAGTGTTTCGTATGTGGGCGTGTAGGTCATACGACTAAAGATTGCCGAAGTCAGATCAAGAGTAAAACCTGTGGGAATACAGGGCATTTAACACGAGACTGTCGGCTCGAGAAAAGAAATTTCAAGGTCGAAACTGCTCAAGCAGAAACCAGTTAGATGCGAAAGTTGCAATTTAGTGGGGCACAGAGGTCCTTGTAAGGAGGCAAAGCCTTTTGTTTGTTTCGTGTGTCATAGGCCAGGGCACATGGCCAGAGAATGTACTGAAAGCTCGGGGTCATCCCTGAAAAATACAAAGCAGGAAAACTACCGAAAAGCATAAAATTGCAGTCGCCTTATGCTGAGTTGGGGAGGGTATTTAAAGTCGACTGCAAAAGTAAAAATGAACTTGTGGAACTGGAATGTGCACAAAGTACAGAGAGTCCAATAAGGTTGCTTTTAGACAATGGCGCCCAGATTAGCTTGTTTAATATAAAGTATCTGCGAAGCGATGTGAGATATAGACCTGAAGAAAGTATAAAAATTAAACGGATCACAAGTCCAGTCATTCATACGTATGGTACAGTAATTCTAGATCTTGAAATAGATAATAAACTATGGGTGAAACATCAGTTTCATTTGGTAAGAGCTGAGCTAGACAACCCCTATACCGGTTTAATGGGTAGAGACTTCCTTACTAAGCACGGCGTAGTGATTGATTACGCCAGAGGAACCCTAAGAATCGGGGATAAGTTGTTAGTTGTGTACGGAGATAGAAGCAAAATGCGCCAAGACAGATTTTGAACCTGCGAAGTGTAAATGCAGTAGAATACATAGCTCGCGGAGATGCGAAAGTATGTCAACACAAGGGCGACGTATACAAATTTCCGGTCGGCAGCGGTGCCACAGTCGGGAAATAGAAGACGCGGCGCCAAGCACAGGCCACGTGGCAACTATAGAGATCGGTCCACGTGAAGAGACAATTTTGAGACTAAAGGTTGTAGATACTAGTCTAACAGAAGGCATCATAGAGAAACAAGAGTTACAGGAAGGCGTGTACCTACCAGAGGCGCTGGTGAAAGTACAAAAGAATTTCTGTTTAATTAGTGTGTTAACCACTCGGGAAGAGATGCCTCAAATTAAAGTAGAAACAGTTCCAAATTTCAGTGCGGGTCCGGAGCAAACTGTGTGTAAGATATACACGGTCAATAGAGAAAAGAAATCAAGAATTAGCTTGTTAAAAGAGAATTTACGGTTGGATCATTTAAATGCCATTGAGACGCAGTCCATAATAGAGATATGTTCTGCGTATAATGATATATTTCATTTGCCTGGGGATAAGTTGACGTATACAGATACTGTTCGGCACCAAATAAAATTGGTACCTGAAGCAGAGGGGCGAGGAATTTGCTCTCGTTCGTATCGAATTCCGGAAGCACAGAAAGAAGCATTACAACAGGAAATAAATCAGATGTTGGAGGACGATATAATTATGCCTTCCACTAGTGCGTGGAACTTTCCGTTAATTATGCTACCAAGAAAGGTCGATGCGTCAGGAAAGAAGAAATAGACGGTGGTAGCCGATTTTCGGAAACTAAATCATATTACGACTAACACAGTTTTCCCCCTCCCACGTATCGATGAGATTCTGGATGGACTAGGCAAAGCCAAATATTTTTCAACCCTTTATTTGGCTAAAGGGTACTATCAGGTATTATTAGATGAAAATGACAGAGAAATTACTGCATTTAGCACACCCTATGGCAATTACATGTATAAAAGAATGCCCATGGGACTCCGTTCTGCGCCTGCCACATTTCAACGATTGATGAATTCAGTGCCAATGCTGCAAGTTGAGAAAATGTTTATTTACTTAGACGATGTTGCAATTTTTGTTTCATCTTTGGAAGAGCACAATGCCCGATTGGGTTAAGCTTTCGAAAGTCTAAGGAAACATCATTTGAAATTACAGTCTGATAAGTGTGAATTCTTGAGAAAGGAGGTTACCTATTTAGGACATGTCTTAACTGAGACAGGTTTAAAACCAGATCCCAACAAGTTGAAAGCAGTGTCAGAGTACCCTCAACTTAAAACAACAAAGGAATTAAAGAGTTTCTTGGGGCTAATTGGTTACTATAGGCGTTTTATTGAGTGATTTCAGTAAAGTGGCAAAGCCACTTCTACATCTACATCTGCATGGATACTCTGCAAATCATATTTAAGTGCCTGGCATCATTAACCACTTTCATAACTTTTCTCTACCGTTCCATTCTCTAATAGCGCGGGAAGAACGAACACCTAAATCGTTCCGTTTTCGATCTGATTTCTCTTATTTTATTGGGATGGTCATGTCTCCCTAAGTAGGTGGGTGCTAGCAAAATATTTTCATATTCAGAACTAAAAGTCGGTGATTGAAACTTCGCAAACAGATCACGCCGCAATGAATAACGTCTTTCTTTTAATGATTTCCACCCCAATTCGTGCAACATTTCCGTGACGCTCCCCCCCCCCCCCGTAACGTGATAAAACAAAACGAGCTGCACTTCTCTGAACCTTCTCAATATCTTCCGTCAGTCCCACCTGGTGAGGGTCCCACAAGGGGCAACAGTACTCCAGGAGAGGACGCACAAGTGTGATGTAGGCAGTCTCTTTGGTGGAGCTGGTGCATCTTCGAAGCGTTCTGCCAATGAAACGTAACCTTTGATTCGCCTTCCCCACAATATTTTCTGTGTGTTCTCTCCAGTCAAAGTTGTTCGTAATTGTAACTCCTAGGTATTTGGTAGAATTTACGACCTTAAGGTTTGACTGATTTATCGCGTAATTGAAGTTCAGTGGATATCTTTTAGTGGTCATGTGTATTACTTCACACTTTTCTTTATTTAGTGTCATTCGCCAATTTTCGCATCAAGTAGAAATTTTGTCTAAATCGCTTTGCAGTTGCTTTTGAGCCTCTGTTGACTTCACTAACCGATAAACGACAGCATCATCCACGAACAGTCTAAGGGAGCTATTAAAAATGGGGGTCAATTACGAAAGGGGTGCTGAACAAGGGAATGCGTTCCAGGTGCTGAAGGAGAAGTTACTTCAGCCACCTATCCTACAGTATCCCGATTTTTCAAAAAAATTTATAATCACCACAGATGCTAGCCAGGACGCTATCGGGGCTGTACTTAGTCAAGGAGAATTTGGTAAGTATCTGCCAGTTGACTATGCGTCCAGAACTCTGAATAATCCAGTACGAAATTATAGTACAATTGAGAGAGAATTACTGGCCATAGTTTGGGCAGTTAAGCATTTCCGACCATACGTGTTTGGTCGTCATTTTACTGCTTGCACAGATCACAAACCACTGCAGTGGATCGGTAATATTAGCGACCCCTCTTCACGCCTATGGAAGTTCCGATTGAAACTAGAAGAGTATGACTACGAAATTGTGTACCAGACTGGCAAGAACAATCACGTCGCAGACGCACTATCGAGAATTAGAGCATTAGTTGCTGCGGATTCCGAATCAACGGAAGGCGGAAGTGTAGAAAAGCCAGTTGCCGAGGAAGACGCCCAGGAGGAAATAACTGCCGAAGAAAAAGCTGCCATTTTGCGGGAATTCCATGACTCACCCATAGGTGGTCATCAAGGAATCGTAAGAACCTACGATCGGATCAGGAAATACCGAACGTGGTCCGGTATGAAGAAGGATATTGAGGATTATATTAGGAAATGTGCTAGTTGTCAAAAGAACAAAATAACTCAAAACAAGACAAAAATGCCACTGGTGATAACACCTACGCCAGAAAGTGTGTTCGATCGGTGTGATATCGATCTAGTAGGTAACAGATCGAAATAATCGATATATACTAACCTTCCAGGATGCTCTAACCAAGTTTATTGTGGCAGAGCCGATAGACAGACAGACAGACAGACAGACAGGACGCTGTCCTTGTGGAAAGAATAATTTTGAGATTTAGTATACCTTCGGTACTACTTAGTGATAACGGTAGTCAATTTCTAAGTGACACTGTGACCAGAGTGTGCAAACTGTTAAGGATTGGGAGAGTACAGACTTCGTGTTATCATCCACAATCAAACGGGGCCCTGGAGTGAACACGCCGTACCATAACGGAATTCCTAAGACATTATATCAGTAATGCGCAGTCAAACTGGGACGAATGGCTCCCGTACGCTGTGTTCGTTATCAACACGACACCACATAGTGCTACGAATTATACACCCCATGAGTTGTTTTCCGGTAGAGAATGCAATATACACGGTAAATTGCGGAGGGATCCCACAGGTGTTACTTACAATTATGATGATTATGTACTTGAATTAAAAGAAAAAATGAGGCAGATGCACAAATGTGCCAGGGATCATAATAAACAACGTAAGGAGAGGAATAAAACGTACTATGACCGCGATCAAAATCCCAAGGAATTTAAAGCAGGTGATCAGGTCCTGCTATACGATGAAAGCGTTAGAAGGGGCCGAAGCCGTAAGTTAGACTCTCAGTGGCGTGGTCCATACACTGTAGTACTCCGAATAAAAGGTCCAAATGTGGTCATTCGATTAACGAGAAACAAATTCTTAACAGTACATGCAAATCGGTTAAAGGAGTTCTACTAAAGTGGAACTTTTGTTTGAATTTCAGGTGTGGCGGGACTGTTGCATCTGGTGAACTGTATCACAGTTGTGTACACCCTTGAACAGTATCAAGACTTCAGTATAGAAAAGTTTCCTTCATCGCCAGGTTTGTATTATGACAGTGCTGGTAAAGTACAAATCTACAGTGTGACATGGAAAATTGTTAGTTATATACACTTAGGAGAGCTTCAGGAAAAAGCCGATGAGACAGAAAGATTGGCACTTTTAGCGGTAGGGTACTGTAAGCAAAAGTTGACAAGTTTGGGAATAAGCGATCAAGAATGTGCCGTAGTCGAACAAGCCTTAGATTGGCACGTGAAAAAGATCAGGACGTCACAAGGTCTAATTGGACAATTAACCCGTCACGAAGCACGGCGAAAACGCGGCGTGTTAAATTTTGTTGGGGAAATTAGTAAGATATTGTTTGGGACACTAGATGAGCAAGATGCCTCCTATTTCAAATCAAATATTGACTTAATAGAAAATGAACAGAGGCAACTGCTTAAGCTGACCAAGGAGCAAGTGATAGTCGTCAAAGCTACTTTAACTTGTTTCAACCACACGGTAGCTAGCCATGCACGTAATGAGGAAATGATTGTCAGTAATATGGAGAAGCTCCATAGATATGTGAATGAATATGCTAATAGCACGGACCGCAAGATGCAACATTTGGCTGTCATTACCAATGCAAATGAACAACTAATACAATTGGTATCAATTTTTAATGAATTAGAAAGGGAATATGAGCTTTTAATTTCTGCCATAGTCAACGCACAGATGGGGAATACTGGAACCACAGTAAAAAAAGTAAAATATTTGCATTTAATTCGTGATGATATAAAAGACAATAAGTTCCTCATTACCCTTACAGAACAAAGAGGATACTGTGCGTAATTGATGTTGTTGTGTTCATCTCAGACCACATCTTAAGTTATGTATTGAATGTTCCATTAGTCGAGAACGAATTATTTAATTTGTACAGAGTATTACCCCTACCTTCAGAAGTTGAGGGAGGTCAAAACTTATTCATGTATATACAGCCATAAAAGGATTATTTATTAATTGATGAAGCAAAGCGGCACTATGCAAAATTGATCAACGAACAACTGTTGTGTAGGATGATAGACCGGGTTCGCAAAATCTGCAAACCGAAATTTGTTTTAATGTCTACATATGATCATGAGACGTGTGAAGCAAGAATGCTACAGCCCGTAAAGGAAATTCCTAAGGACTGCAATCAGAAATTTGTGAAATTAAAGGATAGTATTTGGACTCCATTGAGTCAAGAGCAATAGTTATTCGTTCCTCTGACAGATAAAGGATTAACAATACTGTGTAATGACCATAAGCCAACCGATGTACTACTCAAAGGCACCGGGAAATTGACATTTTATGGCAAATGTAAGGGATATGGAACCCAAGTATTCATACAGTCTGAACAAATAATACGAACTAACGACACTAGTGAGGACATAGTGCCCGCTTTAAACATGCAGATTGATTGCTGTATAGTTAACGAGCAAAAGAGGAACATATCAGAGCTAAAGTTAGACATGCCCCTGGAACATGTAATACAACATTTTGATGACCTTACAGTTGCAGGTCATAAAATAGCAGAAATAGGAGATAGCTTTCCAAGAACAGCATAATTTCTCATATGATTCTTGGTATCATTATTCGTTCTGGTCATATCTAGGAGTTGTAATAGTGGCTTTAATAGTTATATGTTGTTTGTGCCGATATTGCAAATGTTATCGGGATTGCTTTAAATATTTGTGGAAAGGCATGGGTGACGATTGTTGTGGCAGATTGTGTGTCAGAACGACCATAGTGAACACATATGAAGGGTCAGAAATGACACACATCCGTAGCAGGAGGCCATTGCGCCCAATACGACCAAACAGCGAAGAGCGGGAGGCCCGTTCCAATACTCCGTCACGAAGTGACGACAGCCCTCCGTTACCAATGCCCACTCCACGTAGAGATCAAAGATGAATGCAAAATACTTTTGTCAATCAGTTAACCAAGTACATAGACCTGTGGTAATGATCCACACAAATGTAAATTTTCTTATTGTGGTGAAATTCAGTAATGATGTGTCAAATAAATATAGAAAATAAATAAATGTTTTGATAGGTATAGGTACTTAAAGGGTGTGCATAATGTAAAGTTAATTTGTGGAACTTACGCTGTATACAAACGTGTCAATGTGTACTGTGAAATCAAGTATCACACTATTTTAAATATGTGTGTCTAGTAAAGACAGTTTTATGCCAGTTTTTACAGATTTAGTGCAAAACACAGAGAAAAGAAACTGAAAAAGTGCTTCAGAACTAAACTGAAATTAATGTCATGTCTAGAAATAAGATGTTTTACCACAAGAAAAGCCAATTTACAAATTTGTTGCCAAAGAGTGTCAACAAATTTTTCCCATGGGGGGAGGTGTCATATATTGATTATACTGTTGGAATTGTTGAGAGGCTGTGTGAGTCACAGAGACGCACTCCAGGCTGAGAAATAGAGACCAGATAACAGGCTAAAACAGACACGTATATCTTACGGGATGTAGGCACTAAAGAAATCTCCTAGCGAACTGCAGTGCCCTCAGCCACCGTCCCCAGGGTGGAGGTTACCTTACGGAGATAATGGGCGTAACTTCATATAGCGTCTAGACGCTGTTGTAAGACGTTACATCAGTACTTGGTGGTCAACAGGCACGTTTTAATGTACGTAGCAAAGTTGATACCAGTCACTTGGGAACAGCAATGTCAGTGGTTTCACGAGGCTAGAGTGAGAGGGTAAAGAAGAAAAACTGCACGTTAGCAGCTCCCCTGAGGCGTGGCCTAAGGCGGAGCCTGAGGCGTGGCCAGCTGACGTGAAACATTGTTGTTGTTGCCCACATTGGGTAGCGTCGTGACGTTTTACTTTCAGCTGAACAATGTTGCTACCAAGTATGGATTTTCTTACTGCACAAACAAGCCACCTCCCCACCCGGGGAATGGCAGAAGGGACAGGGCTGAAACGTGGTTCGCTAGAGGACTCAGAGAGAGGGCAAGCCACAATTTAGATTGGTTGAAGCAAGCAACGGCCAATAGGAAATTGTTAACTGTCGGAATGTGGGGGAAAGAGGGGCGCTCACACCGGCCGTTAAAACCCCCGCTTTTTGGATGAAGAGAGGAGTTCTCTGTCAGACGAGTTGGGCGCCAGCCCGTAACTATCGCCGTCGGCCTCGGGGTGCTCCATGACAGTCTGTTTCTCGCGGGGAGTGCGTCTGTCTAGGGAATGCTACTAGGGATCGTAATTACTGGCTTCTATTGTGGCAAACGATTTATACTTCTTGTTTTTTTAAATAACTAACCCCAGTGTAGTAGACTTAGTATGGGATTCAATAAATTCCATGCAAGGTATCTAGGAGTTCCATAAAGTTTCCTAAACAAGTATCCTCTCGAGTCCCGAAATCCGCATCTCTAGTAGATGCCTGTACTGTCTCCCTGAAATCACTCCTTTCCGCTCGGGATATGTAGACTGACCTTGCTACCTCTTCCCACTTTCCTATGTAGGACACGACAACATCTCTTTGAATTGATAAGCCAAACAAGTCGAATGCTTCTAGTCCAAAAATGTTCTGTGTCGATTTGGCCTGAAGAACAACAATAGTGACAGTTTTGGGAACACCTTGAAAAGAGGCGGGCAGGTTACACGTTCCTAGCACGGGAATATATTATCCTGTGTACGTCGTGAGCACTTGCTGAGTCGGCGACAATTTTGGCAAACCCAGAAGTTCATAAGTGTCTTTATTCATTAATGTGACAGCGGAACCAGTGTCGAGCTGAAATTGCAGAGTCTTATTTTCTATGGAAAGAGACAAAAATTGTTTGCTTGTGGCGCTCGACAGGTGCGCGAATGTGGGCAACGTCTGACACAGTTGTCTGCCGCTCTTGCGCAGAAGCGACGCAGAATCGGCACACAGCAGATTAATAACACTGTCCCTAGATGGCACTACCGCCCAAAAGGCGTCCGCGCAATGCGAGGCTACTACAGATTCGCCAGCTACTGCACTAAAATCACTTTGCGTAGCTACACCAAGTCTACTGTCACCACCTACACAGTACTGGGCACTATTACAATGAGAAGTTGCAGAAGGCACTAGGTTCACTATAGGATTGCACTGTACACAGTCATTATGCTTGTCCCGAACCCTTTTCTGTTGCACAGATTTACGCGCTCGACCGTACTTGCGACGTGGCTCACTACATAGTTATGCCGTAGGAGTAGAAGAATTGTCGCCTCCGCGATCTACGTCTCCAAGTTTTTATCCTGTGCGCCGTCTACTTTCTTCGTGTTTGTCCTTAGTGTTTTCTGCAATGTACTTTTAAATCGTCACCGTGGCCAACTGTTTTTACTGACTATTTGTGTTTTATTACTACTCGTCTGTTCTCGTTCTCCGATATACGTTTGTCTCGTTGTCAAGCAGTGCACAGTTCAAGTCCACAGCGTGTATGACATTTACTGCATGAACTGTTCTCGGACTCTGCGAAGGACTGCTCCGAACGGCAGGCACCCTTCTTTGAATTTTTATTCTGTAGACAAACTGTCTGTACTTGACCTGATTTGCCACATTGATAACAGGTGGCGTTGCGCCGAGGGCACTGTCCACCCTTGTGGCGAGATACACTCTGGGGGCAAGATTTACGAACATTTTTCTGAACAGAGCGTTGGCGCCCGATATTCACATTACTTTGTCTAAGACGACGGGGCGACCTTTGTGTCGCACTTGTGGCTTTACATTGCTACATCTGCTAATTCAAAGGTGTCTTGCGCTTCAATAAGCTGGAGTACACTATTTATTGAGGGGTCAGACTGTTTCAGAATCCCTGCCCTAATTCTGGGGTCCTGAATGTTCTGCTTAATCGAATGTCTCAACATAACGTCTCTATAAGAAAGTCCACAAGAGCAAGTAAATTTACATTTGCGGGTTAAGCCCTTCATTTCCGTAATCCATTGCGTGTGGGTCTGGTCCGGTGACTTTATTAGTCTGGAAAATCGGTACCGCGCCGCAGCTACGAGAACTTTTCTCTCATAATGAGCATTCAGTGCATCTATTATTTGCGCAAAGTCGAGATCACGAGGTGATGCGTGGGGGGGGGGGGAGTTTCTGCAGTAACACGATGGTCTTGGTGCCCATCACTGATAAGAACATATGCCTAACTGTCTGACCTGTAAGATGATGAGCCGCGACGAGTTCTTGAAATTGCGCCAAGTAATCGCTCCATTCTTCCTCACGTTCGTCGTACTGGCGAAATGTAGGAAGTGGTGTGGCGGCAGATGTGGCTGGCTGATGCGACGGCTGTTGTTGAGCTGCCTGCGCCGTCAACTGGGACACCGCTTGGAGTTCAATGAATGTTCAAATGTTTGTTATGCTTATGGGATATAACTACGGGGTCATCAGTCCCTAAACTTACAAACTACTTATGAACTACTTACGAAGTAGGACGGCACAAATATCCATGCCCGAGGGGGGGATACGAACCCCCGACCGTAGTGGCCGTGCTCACCGTGACTGGAACGCCTCAGTCTCCTCGACCACCGCGGCCGGCGGCTTGGAGTAGTTGCGTGATTTGCGCAGTCTGTAACTGAATAATTTCCATTTGGTTTGGGATCGGAGTAATGGCCATGCTGACCGATTAGGCGCCGCGCAAACAAGAAAATCAGATCAAACGCAGATGGAATGTGAAAGAAAACTCTATGCAACAAAAAAGGCCACAAAACACGTAACAGAATGTTCCTCCAAAAGTCCTTTAATAAGGGTGGGAGGGCAGGAGCAATTATTTGGGTTCAATTTCTTGGACCTAACAATTATGAATAAGAAGAATGTATATAAATATGACATATATAGAAAACCAACAACTTCAGATAATATTATCACCTCAAATTCTTGTCATCCCAAAGCACAAAAACATGCATATTTTAACACTATAATCAATTGACTAATAAACCTACCATTAGTAGAAACAGTAATAAATGAAGAGCTTTCAATACTAACCTACATAGCCCACAAAAATTATTTCAATCCAAGTATAGTAAAGAAACTATATGACATACAAAGGAAACACAAACCCAATAAAATTCTAAATGGTATTAAGCTATCGAAAGATACGTCCTTAAAACAAAAAATTAAATACATACCACACACTTATATAGGACGACCGTCTGATGAGCTGAACGCATTACTAAAAAAGACTACAGTCAGATTTGCCTACAGAACTGTACATAACATAAAAACCTTAATCCATTCCACTAAGACAAAAATACCAGTATACCAATTACCAGGCATATCTAAAATTAACTGTAAAGATTGTCAGAAATTTTATATAGGACAAACTGGCAGAAATTTCGAAATTAGATACAAAGAACATACAAGAAATTTCGACAAAAATATTTCGGCATTCTTTAACCACTTGAAAACGGAAATTTAAATGAAATCTGAAACGAAATTTTAAATGAACAAATCGAACTAAAACACAAACATTATAAAGACAATTTTATTAAAATTTTCGAATCCAGTTAAAACAAAGATATGCATTGTTATACCATAACATAATAAAGATCACACCTCACTACCAAAGATCCCACTATATGCAGTAATAAACAAACTGCAACCATAGAGCATCGCTGAAGGATATGTCAAACTGACAGAATAGCAGTATCCAATTAATACCCAATCAGTATAAAATAATATAAATACCATCTAAAGAGCAATTATATGCATTTATTATAATAAATTATACCTCCACGATGCCACATGGAAGTAAGTCTAGAATAATATGTCACGAAAAAAGTATCAAAATTGTAAGTATCTTTATTTTGCTCATTTTAACATTAAATATTTGTCCGCAGATAGCCTGATGGCCACAGTGCCGAAATAAGCCTATTGCTTTATTAATAAACAGTTTTTAACATCTACAAAGTATAGCAGCATTTTCGTATTACTTAGATTACCAATATGTCCTTGAAAGACATACACTATGCTGCAGGCCCAAATGAACTGAAATAATATCTCTTTATTTTTTGTTGTTTCGACAACGGCTCAAAATCCTCAACTTCGAATGTGACGTCTGACAGTTAGCGTATGACACGATACGGACCAAAGTATCGCTTCAATAACTTTTCTGACAGTCCAACTTTCCGTACAGGGGTAAAAATCCATACCACATCTCCTGAGCTGTACACAACAGGTTGGTGCTTGTCGTTATACCGCTGACGGTCCTTCTCCTGGGCGTCCAGCGTCCGTAAGCGAGCCAGCTGTCTGGCTTATTCGACCCTGGGGATGAGCTGTTTAACATTGTCATCCTGAGTGTCGTCCGGCTGGAACGGAAACAGTGTATCCATTGTCGTCTGAGCTTCACGGCCATGGAGCAGGTAAAACGGCGTGAAACCTGTGGTGTCTTGTCTTGCGGTATTACAAGGAAATGTCACGACTGGCAAAATTGTATCCCAATCCTTCTGCTCACCATCGACGTATATCAACAGTATATTTGCTAACTTCTTGTTAAAGGTTCTGTAATACCATTTGTCTAAGGATGGTATGAGGTTGTCATTCTATGGATAATGTCGCAACGTGCCATTATCTCTGTCACTAGTTTTGAATGGAATACTTTTCATCGATCTGATAACATCAAACGTGGTGCATCATGCTTCAGAATAATGTCTTCTACAAGGAATTTTGCGATCTCTGGAGCTTCTGCAGTCGGCGCAGGTTTGGTTACAGCGTAGCGTGTGAGGTAGTCAATGCGGACTATCATCCATCGGTTACCGGTTGTCGACTTCGGGGACCTCCATAAAAGGTCGATCCTAACGCGGTAAAATGGAGCTGCTGAAGGTGGAATCAGTACGAGATGCCTTAGAGATAATCGCGGCACAAGCTTCCGTCGCTGGCACTCTTTACAGTGACTCACATAGTGCCTGACAGATCGGTAGAGACCATGCCAATAATAGCTGCATCTGATTCTGTCTAGGGTCTTCATGAATCCCAGATGACTGGATATTACAGAATCATGGAAATACATGAGAATAGCTGAACTGAGATGAGCTGGAACAACCAGCAGGCATTTGGGGCTCAGTGGATCGGAGTTGCTTTTATACAATGCCCGGTTTATAAGTTGGAACTCTTCATTGGTCGGTCCTCCTTTCTCTAAGGCCTCTATGGCTTTTAATAGTGATGGATCTTCCCTTTGTTCAGATGTAACGTCACCTAATTCATTGAGAGTTGAAATTTCATTCACGTTGTTGTGTTCCAGTAATGGCTTCCTCAAAATGCAGTTGGCATCCTTGTGTTTGCGCTCGTTCTTGAATACCACTGTGACGTCGTACTCTTGGAGTCGTAGTGCCCATCTTGCTAGTTGACATGATGGATCCTTAAAACTAGTCAGCCAACACAAAGAATGGTGGTCTGTCACGACGGTGAATGGTTTGCCGAATAAATACGGCCGGAACTTGTTGATAGCCCAGATAACTGCGAGACATAGTTTATCTCTGACTTTGAGAGTACTCTTGACGCATAGGCTATCACCTTTTCAGCACCTTCCTGAACTTGTAAAAGCACTGCACCAATCCATTAACCACTGGCGTCTGTGTGAGTTAAGTTTCAGCATTCTCGTCGGAATGATGCTGAAGTTAGACCCTCTTTAAGTGCCCTTTTTTTGTCTCATCCCAGTCTCCCTCCAGAAGTTCTTGCAATGGACGTGCATCGTTATAAAATCTTTTTATGAAATGTCGGTAGTATGAGAACAGCCCGAGATAACTTCTCACATCACGGATGTGCTGAGGAGTTCGAAATTCTGCGACTGCCCTTACTTTATCTGGATAAGGGCGGACACCATCTCCGTTGACTAGGGGTCCCAGAATTTTTATATCTTTGGCGACGAAGATGCACTTCTTTGGATTGTATCGGAGTCCTGCAGTCTGTACAGGCGACTCAGATGTTCTTAAAATGTATTCTAGAAAACGACAATTACATCTAAATAGGAAAGACACGTCGTCCACTTAAGCTGTCGAAGAAAGTTGTCCATTATGCGTTCGAATGCGGCCGGATCATTACGTAATCCAAATGGCATTGCTTTGAATTCATAGAGGCCGTCAGGTGTAATAAAAGCTTCTTCAGATTCGTCAACCTCGATTTGCCAGTAACCTGTCTGCATGTCCATAGTTGAGAAGTATGTAGCTCCTTTCAAGGAGTGTAAGGCGTCGTCAATGCGCGGCAATTGGTAGACATCTTTCTTTGTGATTCTGTTCAGCCGCCGATAGTCGACAAATAATCGCCATGCGCCATCCTTCTTCTTTATGAGACTCGCCGGAGACCAAGGACTCCCCAAAGGTTGAATAATGTCATCGTGCAACATCTTCTCTACTTCCTCCCGAATTTCAGCTGGAGACACTTTATACGAACGCTGGCTAATTGGTGGATGATCCCCAGTATTGATACGATGCCTAATCGTGGGCCTTTTCGTCTGAATTTTCCCCTGCTGAGGTGTGAATGCTCCCGAAAATTGGCGTTATTCCTTGGTCAGTCCAAGCCCTATTGGCAGTTCCACGGTTGTTTCCTCCAGCCTGTTGTCTGTACTAACAGCAGAGCATGGGTCATCGTTGATGACGTTGAGCTCACCGTTCTGGATTGGTTCAGCTGTCCTGATACACATTCCATTGGCGATAAGTTGTGACTGCTCATGAAAATTTGTGATCCAAATCTCTCCTCCACCACCGGTTACGCTTATGACAGTCGCTGGTATAAAAATTTCTTTGGTGAGCCTGATAAACATTTTACTACCAACATTCACTTCATAGTTTAACCGGTCATCTGTATTTGTGACTGCAACTCTTCTCACTGTCAACGGCATGATCGTCACATTGTCAACGGCAAATAACTTCCCAGAAAATTCTGTATTACGTGTACCTGTCGGAGCGACTTACTCAATTTGCAGCTCAGATCTTCCACAGTCAATGATAGCTTGTGATACCTGAAGGAAGTCCCATCAGAGGATGACATTGTGACTACATTCTGTTAACACGACAAATTCAAACGGCTGGGTTCTGCTGTTGATTGTTATTCTTGCGACACAAGTTCCTGTTGGCTGGACGTACTTCCATTCGCGACCTTCAGCTCAGTTGCCCCAGTATCACAGAACGTTGTCTTGTTTAGTGTGCGGCGGTAATTATCCGACAATACTGAGAAAGAAGCTCCTGAATGAAACAGTGCCCGGACAGGTTGGCCGTCGATTATGACGTCGATGAGATTTCCCGACATCTTAGCGACTGTCATCCATGGAGGATTTTCATCTGCTGAGGCTTCTCCTCCATAGATGGTCGCCTAGCATAGTTTTCCTGGGTGCGGCTGCTAGGGGAGTATCTGGTACGTCTGTACGGCGACGGTGAATGGCAGCGGCGCGTCGGGGAGCGACCTCGTCTTGGGTACGGAGGTGGGCTTCTTCCCATAGGTCGACTGAACCCATACGCAGGTGACTGCCTGGGACAGAACTGTTGTGATCGCTGACGTCTTGCGGTAAAATAATCGTCGAATACTCGCCTTCTATCTCTGCAGTAGTTTCTACATGTCCAGGGCGCCCACAGTGGAAACACTGGTGTGTTGTCTTCTGTCCTCCAGACGTCTGTTCTTCTGTGGGGCGCCATAGTTGCCGGGGGCATGGGTTGTGGCCGCGTCGATCGGTTCATACGTTGCCGTTTGGCGGCTGCAGCGTAAGTCATAGCAGGGCGACGCCATTCTTCACGTCGGGTGCGATTGACGGGGCAGACAGGAGCTAATGTCTGAAATACCTCTTCCTCAACGGCGTCGGCTTCCACGTGACTTACAGGGGTTACATCCATGGTCATAATCTGAGGCCCGCTCGATCTCATAGTCCCTGATGTCATAAACTGTTGTAATTCTTCTCTCACAATTTGGCGTACGAGTGAAGCAAAGTCATGTTGGTCTTCCACAACGGTCATAGGGACTACATTGGGGAGTCGGTAATACTTATTTCGTGCTGCCCTCCTTTGTCGCATCTCTTCAATACGCTGGCACCACTTGAACTCTTCCGTCGTAGCGACGTCTATTATCAGAAGAGCTTGGTACATGTCTTCTACAATACTCTTCATCAGGTGAGTGATTTTCTGCCTCAGTCATATTCGGACTGACTATGTTACACAGGGCTAAAACATTCTGTATGTACGACTGTGTCGGTTCACCATGTCGTTGGGCCCGGTTCTTCAGTTGTTGTTCCGCCGATTGGATTTGTCGCTGGTGGTTTCCAAACGTCTTCTTAAGTACCGACTGGAACGTTTCCCACTCATTCAGCTTCCCTTCGTTGTTTTCAAACCATTGTTGAGCTGTTTCTTCCAGGTGGAAATAAGGTTGGCCAAGTACATCGTATGATCCCACCTGTTATACTTGGCGACTTTGTCGAACCCTTTTAGCCATTTGTTGGGGTCCTGTGCAGCTTCTCCAGAGAACACCGATGGGTGTCTGATGTGCAGCTGGCTTACCGCTGGTTTTGTATCCATGTTTCTTCTGATGATACGGACTTTCGGAGAGTGTACTAGGTATATCCCTTGTATTCCGGTTCCAGTCCGTGTAAGCGACGGCTGTTACGTTGCCTAATCGGAGCCACGGTGATGCAGCTGTTGCACGGGATACCCGGTGCCTCCACCAAATAATATCGCGTTGAAATGGAAGCAGGCTTGACACCGCAGGCAGGGATGCCGACTGAACACAGCACTTATACTGAAAGCAGGTTTATTGAGAACTCAAACAAACACGCAGCACTGACTGCCTCTCGGGCAGAGTGCTCTGCTATTTATACACAGACAGAACGTATCAGAGATTAGAAAAATGGTTAACATAAGAAACAAGTAGAAATTACAAGTGAACATAAAAAACATGTAGAACATTCTGGAAATGTTAATTACAAAGAAATAAATTTTTGCCGATGGACAGGATTGAACCGACGACCTTTAGCACTGCAATCGGTGATGCTATCCCTTGCGCCACGCCCGCACTTTTTTACTTTTCTGCGCATTCCTTTCGCATTCAGTCGATTCCGATGACTTGTCTTCCTCGCAAAATAAAGAAATCAAATAAATATGTGTGGCTCCTTGGCAAATAAATTGCGTTTGGCATCCTTATCTCATCAAGGAAGTGAAGAAAATAACAAAAATAAAGGCTAACTCGATGCGTCTTCTCGATCAATTCTCAGCGCAGTGTCTGCTTTAGAGTTCGTCTTATCGAATAATATTATGTGGTCCGTTTCTTGTAGTACTGAGTCGTCGGTTTCGCGATTGTGTTGCGTGGTTCTGCTCATAACTCTGAAAGAACATTGCGCTGGAATTTCCTTGTTTTGTACACAGTACTGAAACAGTTACATATCGAATACATCAGTGATTTTGTTTTAGGTTAAGTCTGCACCATGATTCTCAGCATATTACCGTAGGTACTTGAATACGTCGTAGTAAATTCGCATGTTCATACTCTAGATACGCTCTATATTCTGCAAGCGTTGCATGTCGGTGATGAATGACATAAGCAGCGGTGTGGCCTAGAAACCAGATAGCCGCATTGTGCATCTTTCTAGTGTATCTTAGCTTCTCCGGTCTGATAAGTTCGGTGATTATCAACGTTCTGCGGCGTCGTATGTGCGTCGCATTTGCGTCGCATGTGCGAACCTGTGCAGTAGCGTGGCCACTTGTCCGCAGTCCGCGCAAGTTGGTGTCGGGCATAGCGGGTGTTGTGGAGCTTTTCATTGGTGGGAACTTTGTCGTTCACTTCTAAGAACCACGTAGATTTAATGCGTGATGGCAGTACATGACAGTGAATGTTTCTCCAAATAATGTTCCACTTTGCATGAGGATATTTTGTGGTAACCCTGTTTTCTCTTCCATTTGTCTTGATGAAGTTGTATATTTTCTCATTAGTATATGGCAGATCAATGTTGGTCGCATGTTTTATGTAACTGAATTCGTTATAGTAAATCCTAATATGGTGATAGGTTAGCGGTATCACGGTTTCATGAATGGGTGGTATCATACTACTGGGTTTCCAGCGGGACATTAAAAACTTGGTTATACTGGGTCTCTGTTTGTTGATCGTTTTGTAAATACGACTAATCAATAATGTACGGCACTTGTGTCTTACGCAGACAAGTCCTAGTCCTTCCCTTGATGTTGGTAAAGTCAGGGTGTCGAAGCATACTTTGAAGATATGGCCTCTCACAACGTACCAACATAACGCATTCTGTATACTGTCTGAAAGATGGTCGGAAATAGGTAGAATTTGGCCAAGATAGTGCATCCTGCTCGCAATCGATATTCTCACGGTGTGTACTCGTTGCAGAAGGTCCAAATCCCTGTCTGTGAAAAGCTGTGTTGTTGCTCTGATTTTGTGCAACATGTCCGTCCAATTTTTTGTCGCCATAACGTCTGTTGTAGCACTCCAATAGACGCCAAGGGATTTGTGTTGAACTCTCGCACCAGTCGAGGTGGTTGGTATTGCCAATGCCTCTTCCTATGTGGAGCAACGTTGTCTTCTTATAGCTTAATTTGGCCCTACTGGCCAAATTATAAACATTGACGAGGGCCTTCACTGTGGATAAATGCTCTGCAGATGACACTGCAAAACAGATGTCGTCAGCGTACGCGATGCACACCACTTCTTCTGTTCCTATTTTAATTCCAGAAACTGTGCGATTGATTCTGGCAAGCAGGGGTTCAACCGCTATGGCGAATAAGGCCATGGACAACGGACAGCCTTGTCTAATAGACAATTGGTATTTGGTTGGTCAGGTGTCCATTAATCAGCACTCGTGACGATGAATTGCAGATGCAATTCCTAAGTAGGAGGAGAAGTCGTTGTCCAAAACCTATCTTCGACATAACCCTGAACAAGTAGTCGTATGCTTCTTCGAAGTCCAAGAATAGGAAAGCTCCGGGTTGTTTGTTGTGTGCCAGTGTACATATATCCCGCAGTTCACACGCGGCTGATATCAAACTCCGTCCGGGCAGCGCCCCATGCTGATGTCTTCCAAGTACTTTATATAACACCGATTGCATTCGTTGTTTGATGCTCCTTGTGACGATTTTAAAATCTGCATTGAGTAAGGTGATAGGCCGCATTTCCTGAATCTTTTTACTACTTCCCTTTTTTGGTAAGGGGATTATGATTCCATCCTTTAGCTCATGTGGTACAGCTGGGAGGTACCACATTTCATTAGCAAACAGGGTTAACGTGGGGCCCAGTATAGACCAGTAGTGTTTGTAAAATTCGGCGCTAAGTCCGTCTGGTCCAGGTGATTTTCTCGTTGCGGCATTGAAGACCGCCTCTTTGATATATTCTTCGCTAAACGGTGCCTCCAAAGACAGGTTGTCGTCATTTGACACGACGGATTCTATTTCACTTACGACGCTGTTGCATAGCGTATCGTTAATCTCCTGCATTTCATACAAGTCTTTATAATAGCTGAATAATATAGATGAAATGTCCTTTTGCTTATTAGCTACCATCCCCGATGCATCATCAATCGCTTCTATGAGTTTGGCTCTTTCACGTCTTACTATTCTAAGTGTGTGGTAAAGAAATGCTGTTTCTTCGGACGCTACACCTGGAGTTGCGATCGTAAAATAGTGCCCTCCATTCGCTTCCGGTACCAAGTTGTGATCTTAGCTTTATACTGTTTGATGCGCCGGTAGGCATCATCGAGTGTGAGGTCGGTGGAGTGGTAAATTTCACGGAGATCTGTAAGGTAAAATTCGATGGTTTGCTTGGGCCAATAAGACTTTTGGTATGCATATCGTTTGGCTGTGGACCGAAGTTTAGGTTTGGCTTTATACAGCCACCATTCGATAGTCGACCTATGTTGCTTCTGGGAACGTTTTAATTTGTCCACGCCTGTTCGATTTCTTCATCTAACAGTTCGTCTCGCAGCAAGCTGGTGTTCAGTTTCCAGTAACCCTTCCCACTGTATATGGGTGGTCGACGTAGGTTTACGCAACACTGGTGGATACTGTGGTCGGAGAAAGAAACCGGCGCGATGTCACTGTTCATAACTTTACATCTTAGAGCGTCCAACACGTAAATGCGGTCTATCCGACTGGCGGAATTGCCGGTGATGTGGGTGAAAGCAATGCGGTCCCCGTGAACTTTCTCCCACGTATCGATTAATTTTAACCCGTGGACTAGATGGTCAAGTTCTAAACATTTATTGAGGATTGGTGCTTGATCTTTGGCCGAAATGACACAATTAAAATCTCCTCCTACAACGAGGTTCTCAAAACACCCATTAATTAAGAAAGGCGCATCATTTTATAAAACGAGGAGCGTTCTTGGCGACGATTATTACCTGAAGGTGCATACAAACATATGACTTGAACGCCATTGACTGTGCAGGAGATGCTTCTACCATTGGTAAGACGTACTGTGTTAGTATGAGGAATGCCTTCACGTAATAATATTGCAGTGCTTGTGTGGTCTTCTTTGCTGATGTTCGCTATGGTAACATATCCTGCTATGTTGGGTTCGACACACACTTCCTGTAATAGCCCAATTTCCACGTTGGTGCTGTATAAAAAGTCTGTGAGCGCCCTGAATTTAACCTCACTTTGAATTCTGTTGATGTTGATAGTGGTTATATTATACATGAAGGTATCGTTCATTCTTTGAGGAAGAGTTAAAACCAATATTATGCGCCTATATCAAACAGTCACCAACGTACACAAACACGAAATATTATGCTGGGCCCTGATTTGTTTCCATATCTTGACCCCAGAAGTCAGCTAAGGCTTTGTTTTGAGTCTTCGTCCGAAGCCATCCTATCTACGGTGGTAGACGCAGGTACTTCTGTTTTGTTAGCGTCGTTGTTTTTTAGTTTCTCAGCAACCTGTTTTGCGATCGGGCGTAACTGACTTGCGACTTCGGCAGCGCCACCACGAGCAACGTGGATTTTCTATATGTTTCCGGTGAAGTTTGGACTTTCTCCTCTTTCTGAGATTCGGATGAGACATTTTTTGATATTTTGGTGGTCGAACCTTTACGGTCGGTAACAACTGAATCTTCGTTGCGTGCCTCCTGCGCATCTGGAAGATTTACTGCAAGTTGTTGTGGGTTTTGCTCATTGTTGTGGGTGGAGCTTTTTGCGTTTTCCGAACATACATTGCGAGGAACGCGAGTTTCATCAGCAGACGTGTCCAAGGGGGCACGAGGCGCGTCCTCTGCCACTGCAGTAGTTTTATTAGTGTCTACTTCAGGGGTCGTATTGTGGGCATCATTATTTTGTTGTGGAACACCAAGACTTAGTGGGTTCGTGTCAGTGGCTGCACTAGCGTCAATCATTGCCACGTCAGTCCCGACAGCAAGTGTACTCGGTCGCGTCTCTTCTAGTGCGGCTGCCGCGGCGGCGAGTGCTACGTCATCGGGCAGGGCCGTGTTGACGTGCTCGCTCGGGAGCAGGCGGCTGGCGGCTGGCAGCAGGCGGCTGGCGGCTGGCGGCTGGCGGCTGGCGGCTGGCGGCTGGCGGCTGGCGGCTGGCGGCTGGCGGCTGGCGGCTGGCGGCTGGCGGCTGGCGGCTGGCGGCTGGCGGCTGGCGGCTGGCGGCTGGCGGCTGGCGGCAGGCGGCTGGCGGCTGGCGGCAGGCGGCTGGCGGCTGGCGGCAGGCGGCTGGCGGCTGGCGGCAGGCGGCTGGCGGCTGGCGGCTGGCGGCTGGCGGCTGGCGGCTGGCGGCTGGCGGCTGGCGGCTGGCGGCTGGCGGCTGGCGGCTGGCGGCTGGCGGCTGGCGGCAGGCGGCTGGCGGCTGGCGGCAGGCGGCTGGCGGCTGGCGGCTGGCGGCTGGCGGCAGGCGGCTGGCGGCTGGCGGCTGGCGGCAGGCGGCTGGCGGCTGGCGGCAGGCGGCTGGCGGCTGGCGGCAGGCGGCTGGTGGCTGGCGGCTGGCGGCTGGCGGCTGGCGGCAGGCGGCTGGCGGCTGGCGGCAGGCGGCTCGCGGCTGGCGGCAGGCGGCTGGCGGCTGGCGGCTGGCGGCTGGCGGCTGGCGTCTGGTGGCTGGCGGCTGGCGGCTGGCGGCCGGCGGCTGGCGGCTGGCGGCCGTGGCGTACTGCGGCGCCGCCCGCCTTCCGCGTCTCTCTCGACCGGGAGCTGAACCAGCCGCCTACGCGGACATTCTGCTCTAAGATGACCTGGCGCGTTGCACGAAGAACAAGTACGGCGCTGTCCGTCATAGACAACAAGGGCCTTGAAACCACACACGTTTACGAAAGACGGATTGTGGGATTGCAAATCAATCTTAACAGACCGTACACCGTTGTCTACTTTATAGTGCATATTGCCACCCCATCGAACAGCAGTTACAGTATAAACGGTACCGTACTTGGAAAGGGCCTGTTTAATATAATCCAGTTCAATTTCGAACGGCAATAAATGTACTCTTACGGTCCGAAGTTCGAGCCCAGCATACGTAATTGTAACGTCATTCACCTCGCCATTTGATGCCTTGTACTTCGCAGTTCCGTTGGTCTTGTCCATGATCCGTCGGCACAGCTCGTCGTTTCTCAGCTTCACTGTGTAGACGTTGCTTATAAAGTCGTAGGCCATTGCAAACAGATCTTCTTCAGGTACGTTGAATGTTCCCTGAAACCAGTCATCGAAGTCGCAAATCTTCGGTCGTGGAACACCAAAACTAAAACTGAACTTTAATATATACTTTCGCACTTGTGATTCCATTACCAAAACGAAATATGTAAGCACGCGCGAGGTAAATAGAAGGCGAACGGCACGGCTAACCCGCGTCCGGCCGCTACGGCAGACCGGCCGATAATGAGTCGCTTTTCGTAGGGTCTCGCGGCAGTATAGATGTGGATGTGGATAAAACATCGTTAGCCTCGATTTCAAGTAATTATTTATTTTAATGAGCTGCTGCAATGATATAAATCGTCATCTTTAGATTTGTAAAAACTGAGAACATTAAAATTATTTTAGGAAGTTTCTATACATCAACTTTTAAAATCTGAAGACATCGTTGAAACAGTTCATTAAAATAAATAACTACTTAATAATATGAAAAGACTGAACAGGTCTCATCGTTGCAGAATGTCTGGCTGCAGGAATGTGAGAACAAAAATGTATTGCAGAGGATGTGTTCAGTGAAACATATCAAATTATTAAGAAAACAGATTGCTAGTGACGCTGCAACTCATTGTTGCAGAATGTCTGGCTGCAGGGCCGCGGTGGAATAGCCGAGCGGTCTAAAGCGCCTCGCTGCGGAGCGCGCGGTTGCTCGCCGTGGAGGTTCGAGTCCTCCCTGGGGCATGGGTGTGTGTGTTGTCCTTAGGTTAGTTTACCTAGGTTTAAGTAGTTTGTAAGCTACGGACTGATGAACACGCAGTTTGGTCCGATAGATTTACAAACATTTGAACATCTGGCTGCAGAAATGTGAGTCTATTGCAAAGGTTGTGTTTATTGAAAGAAAAAAATTATTTCAAAGCTTACAGTATGATGTAAGCCACAAGTTTTGTGTATCTCAGTACATCCTCTTCATCTGGTTTTAGAAAATATGAAATAAGTGTATTGCACAACTGAATTTGTATAATTTGGATTTCCTCAGACCCATTGTGCCGTGTATTTCGCTTCATTTCTTTGGAAAACCTATCCAATAACTTTTTCAAAGCTATTATATTTTCCTAATCTTTGTGGTTAGTTGAGTGTAAGGAACAGCGATGTTAAATGACTTTTTGTGGTAGCAGAACTAAACAGATTGTTAATGTTCCTTAATACATCAAATTTCCTGGTCGAGAGCGGTCGTAATGCCATGTGCAATCAGCCTGCATTTCCTATGATCCGAACTTAATGCGTTGGAGCAACCGTAAGCTACTTGAGCCCTGAAGGCTAACTGGAGCCCAAAACAGGAAAGTGTTGTCTGGTTTTGTGCGCACTCTCAGCATCAGTATAATAGTTTACTGCTTCGCTGGTGGGCGGCAGCTCTAAGCACACCGTAGCGTGAGTTCAGGAGGTCGGGAAGTCGCCACTGGTAGCAGCACTGGTCAAGCTACATACACGCGTGTTTGTTCTCTATCTCACTTTGCAAACTTTCGTCTGTATAGATATCAAGAATAGCCTGAAACTGGATGTAAGTGGATATATTTCATATTTAGTTTATCATCAAAGCCAACTGAGGACTGATCATGTCCTGAGAAACTCATTAATTGCACGATTAGTGATTAAGTACAACCCTTACACTTTACCTGAAAATACGGGTACTTGCGCCCAAGACCACTATACGAAAAAGAAAAGAAAAATTGGAAGACTCCACATCAGAAAAGTTTTAGATGAAAAGGTGACGTCAGCCTCCACAATAGTGATGAGGAAGATATAGGACACCTGACTATGAATTTTTGCCAAATCGTGGACAAGCGACCTGTATGTTCCTCATCAGTATTGTGGAGGCTTATGTCACTTCCTTATCTCAAACTGAAAGCGTGGATGTGGATACTTCCAATTTTTGTTTTCTTTTTCGTAAGGTGGTCTTGCGCTCAAGTAACCCGTATTTGCAGGCAAAGTGTAAGAGTTATACTTAACCACAATTAGAAATAGTCAAGTTTATTCCGGTAAAATAAGGATGTCTTGTTGTATAAATCTGAAGATGTGGTAATGAAAATAGAACCCTAAAATCAAATGTTCAAATGTCTGTTGAGTCTATGGGACTTAACTACGGGGTCATCAGTCCCTAAACTTACAAACTACTTATGAACTAGCTACAACTAAGGACGGCACAAATATACATGCCCGAGGGGGGATTCGAACCCCCGACCGTAGTGGTCGTGCAGACCGTGACTGAAGCGCCTCAGTCCCCTCGGCCACCGCGGCCGGCGAATCCTAAAAATTGACAAAAAGACGTATGTTTTCTTAAACTCGACTCTAAACATTGTTTGTACAATATCTAAAAAGTGTTGTTTACAATTAATATTTGTTCTTAAAATAAACGTTTGTAAGTTCACTGGATGGTCACAAATTATGTCATTCTAATAACCATCAACCTACTAGAATCCAAATTGCCTTCAAATGGTAATATCTGTGCCAGTTACACTCTGGGTTCAAGTAAACGAACCGTAAGGTTAAATTGAGCCCAAACAAAATGTATAAAAATATTAACTGTGTCGCAAACAATGCGTACTGCACTTTAAAGTATCCATACTAAGCTTTAGTTTAATAATATCAGGTGAATATGTCGCTGAAAGAAAATCTGTTGTGCCCATTTTAAACATGTTTACGGTACACGTTAACAATCACATATATTCCAGCGCCGATGACCTCTCGACCTTACTCACTCGATTTTGCTTCAAACTGGATAGTATACTGAACACGGAATGTGATTATACTCCTATTTCTGACCGACTGGAAATTTGAAACGATTGGGATGTCCTCTAAGTGGGCGATACGTTTAAGCCTTATCCTTCCTTTGCTTTCTCCTCCTCCCCGTCCTCTTCTTCTTCTGCCTCCCTTCTCGTCAGTTTTAGTGAGTGTTCTAGGTTAATTGCGGATTTGCGGCCGGCGGCCGGCGGTCGGCGTTTTTCAGTCTTACGGTCGCGGTCTGAATAAATACGAGCGCACTGGCCGAGGTTTGCCACATTTGCATACATACGCGCGCTCTGCAAATCACCGATAAGAGGGCCGTCTGTCACAGCTTCCCTCTGTTCTAGAAAACAGACTGCGAGCGGCAAATACAGCCTCTGTACATTGCTGTCGATAATACGAGATAAAAGTCACAGTATTCTGTTTTCTGTCCGTTTTATGCTGTCATAGTGACTGCAAGACGTGTACAAGAGGTAATGCGATAAATGCATCGACGTTTTCAGCCTGATTTACTCAATGCGATTTTTGTAGAGTAGTACCTTCCACTGTTAAACTAAGTTATTAACTTATTCTCACCGTCAATTACGTCATGCTTAAAAGCTTAATATGTTCAATTCACAGAATTTGTTCCGCGTATTTGACATAACTTTTCGAATGGCATTAGCCACTCGTCTGGGGACGAGGTTTGCTGATTTGAAATAATAGAAAATCTTATTCAGTATGGGGCCAACAGCAAAATATATATAGTCAAACGACATTATAAAAAAGTTTTGTCCTTTCGATGTTGTTTATTATTTTATTATTTTACCGACAGCTGTTTCAGCCTTTGGCGAGTTTCAAACAGTCTATCAACAAATTCTGCAGTTTGGATTTAGATGACATTTTTACGAATCATCGCCAGATAAATATAATAAGTGTTTCGATGCTACATGCAGTATTTACCTGTCGTAATCTTACTGATCTTCCAGCTACGCTAATTGTACGTTTGTTCTTGTTGGCATGTAACGTAAATGATTTTTCTCGACAGAGGAACACCACACGACAAAAAATTTACATGCTTCCCTACAATTTTCGTAGGAGATATCTCGAACAAAATTAATGCAATTTTCAGGCAAACACAAGTAAAACTTGTTTCCCGTACAAATACTAATTTAAATGTGAAACTACATAAAGGCGTAACCAATACAATAAAATGTAATAGCCCAGGAATCTATAAAATTACATTTGAAAACTGTAAGAAATTTTATATCTGCCAGACAGGACGTAATTTCATGATTTGATTCAGCGAACACATCACACTAACAGATAACGACCAATACACTTCCTACCAGCACCGAAAGAAAGAAAAATACACCACCAGAGACATTGCAAAAGCAATGAAAATATTACATAAGATTCCCAGAGGCACAAATATGAATATCATGGAAGAATTAGAAATACATCCACACAGAAGCATTCCCTAACGAAATTCTAAATGATCACACAAATTTTAAACACTGTATTTAAAAAAAAAATATTGATCCTATATCGTTTTATCGATCTTATAAAGTTGGATAATGTATAAACACAGAGAAACTCATTTTCATATACAAAGATGGCACGAAATTACGAATAAAATTTCAACCATAGATGATACAGTCGAAGGAATAAAGCTTCTAAAGCCCTGAAAAAAAAAAAATCAGTAAACAAGAGGCAAACTCAAGGAGGTTTAAATAAAGGGGGGACGGCCTTATCTATGCCGTAAAAAGGCGTCAGCTGAAGCCCATTCTCCATCTTGGCGTGTCATAGAATGCTATTTCTCCGTTAAAACGGCGTGTTACTCTTACTCACTGTGTCACTTACTGCTAATGAATCGTATTGGAAGTCAGTACAGAGTTTATACTTTCAAGCAATGTAGTTTCGTGGATAAATACTCATCATGATACATTTCAAAACATAGATTTTCACTCTTTTAGCATGGTGTACATCACTCCAAAACAGCCGTACTTGCATTCCAATGTCTAAGTGAGGTCAGTCATCTATACTGCAGATCGAACACATCTCCAAGACTGAGCAATAGCGCGGAGGCAGGCTTCACTTTTTCAGCGTAAGGTCGTTTCCATGTATTCTAACCTCCTTGGGCAAACTATTACATGATCAAAGATAATACAAAATTTAAGAAAAGCACCATCTCTGTAAACATGCAGCATTTAAAGGAAACTGTCATATAACAGTACATACTAACATCATAAAGGCACAAAACACATCGTACAAATGTTGCATTTTTACAGTCGCAATTTTTCTTTCATATTTCTACTGGAAAGCAAACTTCGTCTATGTTCATGAGGATTTCTCTTGTTTCGCACAGTTTGGAAGCGCACCTCGCATACCTGTTCATTTCACCGTGTTTTGGAGCGAACAACTGGTGATGACCAATCGAATGAAGTCTGATTCAATCTTCTCTACAGATAACTTCACATCTTATTTCGACCAGGTAGATACGGTTTTTCAGGCGCTTAATGAACTTTGTTTACTTGATGGCAGTAATACTCGTTACAAGGCTGCACCAATGGGGTGCTTTTTAGCGGAATTACTAGCTCGGTGCAGGTAGGCAAATGTCTGTCGTTTCGATAAACCTCAATGTACAGCAGGTGAACTTTTCATAAAAATTGTGGAACTATTCGAACACAACGGAAAAGAATCTGCCACAGCGGCGATCGCGCGGCGCGTCTACGGCCAGGACGCGGCACCGGCAGGTGCTGCAGCTCCTTTAATTACTGATTACTGGTAGTCGCGTGAACCTGCAGTACTTCAAAGTCGAATTCCTCGCGAATTTTATAGAGTAGCGTCGAATGCCTTTGGCTAATTGGTTTTTGAATTATGAGCTTCACGTGCGACAAATATAAAGAAATTCTAACCTCCGATATACATGTGGTCTCCATGCCCGAGGGAGGACTTGAACCTTCGATGGGGACGTCTTGCGATAGCTAATGGGCCAATTTCAACAAAACCATATTTTTAACCGCCACTTCACCTCGAGTAATGCCAAGTACAGAACGTCAAATTTCACCGTAGTTCAAAATAGGTATTAAACAGAAATGAATTCTCTTTAAAATGGTTGGCAGTAACAGGCACAAATCACGGCTATCAGTAAATTGATTGCAAGAATTTTTACCTCACGTTACAAAACATTGTTTCATTTTATAAACCAGTGCTCTATTAAGGTCATACGACTGTCTTTTAACTTGAGACGTTTAAAATATGTTCCTGAACTGGTATTCTAAACTCGATTTTGTCTTTGCGGTATTCGGTCATCTCGGAAACATATAGCCGATCATTTGGTTGCTCTCTCCGAGACTGGAGACTCCTCTAAGTACACGGATTCTAATCCTGATTCAGCAGAAAAAATTTAAGATTTTTATTTCAAGTCCTAAACAGAGCATACTGGATTAACAGTGAAGAAGAATTTATAATCTCTTCGAGCACAATTAATAACAACGATAGGTGCCGTTGTTCCTAGTGAGACACGCACACAACACTCATTCCTGTGGTTTAACATTTATCAGTGCACAAAAACGGCGTCGATAAGTTCGGAGTTCGATTCCCGGTCAGGTACAACGAATTACATGTCGCTGCTGATATCCAGTAACATCTGACTACTTATTTATCATCAAATTCACGTTCAGAACTGCGAACTGATATTTGTGGTGAAAACTCCGATGATTCACACATCTTAATGATAGTGAGCTGTGGCGATCTTGACCGAGTATCGAGTATCGGTAAGAAAGGAATGCTTTCCTTCATTAGCAATGACTGCGGGTGTTTAGTTCGATTCCAGAACCCGAACAAGTTCAAAAATGAGACAAATATTTATTTCGTAATGATACAGATACATTGTTGATGATATTGAATAATGATGCTTCCACAGAGAGTTAGCTGCTGTTATTCGAGGTTTTACTAACTTGTTAGTTGAACAAGCCGTTAATATAAAATCGCTTGCCACAGGAAGGAAGTTATGCAGTTGTGAGAAAACGATTCAGAGAGCAAAAGTACTTGGAATTGCTATAGTTCATAATAATTTTAAGTGTTGTCATAGGGTTACTGAATATTTTATGTCATACATTTCGTAATATCTAACACTAATGAGCGTCAGTTACTGTAATAACGCACAGTATACAAGAATTAAGAACTTAATAAAGCATTTTCTTCTGCTTGCAACACCGGGATATTAATTAACGTCTGGAACGATTCCCATAAAGAGCAATTTTCTCTAGTGGATCCATTTTGAGTAGTGTAACGAATACAACACAAAGCGATTCAATTACCGACCAGACAGGTACGGTACGTTATTTGCGACGCATTTAACGAAATTTAGGTAGATCGGATATTTTTACGAAATTATATCAATGTGTGACAGCCAGCTTGTGTAGAAATAATTAGATTTACGATTAATGGAAATAAAAATTAAGTGAAGGGATACTAGCGCATATCTCCACTTATGTGTGTGCCACCTGTTTGCGTTCCGCCAGATCGCTATGAGGCGCCGCGCCACGGCCTGCCGCCAACGCCGCAAGCTGGCGGCCGCGCCCCTGCCCCCTCGGTCAGGCCGTCTGCGCTCAACCGGCGCTCCGCTGCTGCCCACTCTTCGAGGCACCTGCTGCTGGAGGCCGCGCCCCTGCCCCCTCGGTCAGGCCGTCTGCGCTCAACCGGCACTCCGCTGCCGCCCACTCCTCGAGGCGCCTGCTGCTGGTGGCCGCGCCCCTGCCCCCTCGGTCAGGCCGTCAGCGCTCACCCAGCGCTCCACGGCCGCCCACTCCTCGAGGCGCATGCTGCTGGAGGCCGCGACCCTGCCCCCTCGGTCAGGCCGTTTGCGCTCACCTGGAGCTCCGCTGCCGCCCACTCTTCGAGGCGCCTGCTGCTGGAGGCCGCGCCCCTGCCCCCTCGGTCACGCCGTCTGCGCTCACCTGGCACTCCGCTGCCGCCCACTCCTCGAGGCGCCTGCTGCTGGAGGCCGTGCCCCTGCCCCCTCGGTCAGGCCGTCTGCTCTCACCCGGCGGTCCGCTGCCGCCCACTCCTCGAGGCGCCTGCTGCTGGAGGCCGCGCCCCTGCCCCCTCGGTCACGCCGTCTGCACTCATCCGGCGCTCCGCTGCCGCCCACTCCTCGAGGCGCCTGCAGCTGGAGGCCGCGCCCCTGCCCCCTCGGTCAGGCCGTCTGCGCTCACCCGGCGCTCCGCTGCCGCCCACTCCTGGGGGGGGGCCTGCTGCTGGCGGCCGCGCCCCTGACCCCTCGGTCAGGCCGTCTGCGCTCACCCGGCGCTCCGCGCCCGCCCACTCCTCGAGGCGCATGCTGCTGGAGGCCGCGCCCCTGCCCCCTCGGTCAGGCCGTCTGTGCTCACCTTTTGCTCCCCTGCCGCCCACTCATCGAGGGGCCTGCAGCTGGAGGCCACACCCCGCCCCTCTCAGTCTGGCCTTCTGCACACACACGGCGCTCCACTGCTACCAACTCCTGTAGGCGCCTGCTGCTGGTGGCCACGCACCTGCCCCCTTGGTCAGCCCGTCTGTGCTCACTCGGTGCTTCGCTGCCGCTCTCTCCTCGAGGCGCCTGCAGCCGGAGGCTGCACCCCTGCCCACTCGGTCAGGCCGTCTGCACTCACCCGGCGCTCCACTGCTGCCCACTCCTCGAGGCGCCTGATGCTGGCGGCAGCGACCCTGCCCCTCGGTCAGGCCGTTTGCGATCACCCGTCGCTCCGCTGCCGCCCACTCCTCGAGGCGCCTGTTGCAGGCGGCTGCGCCCCTTCCCCCTCGCTCAGGCCGTCTGCGCTCCCCCTGCGCTCAGATACTGCCCTGTCCTCGAGGCACCTGCTGCTGGAGACGGCGCCACTGCCCCCTCAATCAGGCCGTCTCCGCTCAACCGGCGCTCAACTGACGCCCACTCCTCGAGGCACCTGCTGCTGGTGGCCGCACCCCTGCCTCCTTGGTCAGGCCGTCTGCGCTCACCCGGTGTTCCACTGCCGCCCACACTTCGAGGTGCCTGCTGCTGGACGCCATGCACCTGCCCCCTCGGTCAGGCTGTATGCACTCACCCGGCGCCCTGCTGCCGCCCACACCTCGAGGTGCCTGCTGGTGGAGGCCATGCCCCTGCCCCCTCGGTCCGGCTGTATGCACTCACCCGGCGCCCTGCTGCCGCCCACGCCTCGAGGCGCCTGCTGCTGGAGGCCGCACTCTGGCCATCTCGGTCAGGCCGTCTACTCTCACCCGGCGCTTTGCTGCTGCCCACTCCTCGAGGCGCCCGCTGCTTTAGGCCGCGCCCCTGCCCCTTCTGTCAGGCCGTCTGCGGTCACCCGGCGCCCCGCTGCCGCCCGCTCCTCGTGGCGCCCGCTGCTTTAGGCCGCGCCCCTGCCCCTTCTGTCAGGCCGTCTGCGGTCACCTGGCGCCCCGCTGCCGCCCACTCCTCGTGGCGCCTGCTGCTGGTGGCTGCACCCCTCCCCCCTCGGTCAGGCCGTCAGCGCTCATCCAGCGCACTGCTGCCGCCCATTCCTCGAGGCGCCTGCTGCTGGAGGTCGCGCCCCTGCCTCCTCGGTAGGCCGTCTGCGCTCACCCTTCGCTTCACTGCCGCCCACTCATCAAGGGGCCTGCAGCTGGAGGCCGTGACCCGCCCCCTCGGTCTGGCCGTCTGCACACACCCGGCGCTCCACTGCCACAAACTCCTGGAGGCGCCTGCTGCTGGTGGTCACGCCCCAACCCCCTCGGTCAGGCCGTCTGCGCTCACCTGGCGCTCCACTGCTGCCCACTCCTCGAGGCGACTGCAGCTGGTGGCCGCGCCACTGCCCACTCGGTCAGGTTGTCTGCGCTCACCCGGCATTCCACAGCCGCCCACTCCTCGAGACGCCTGCAGCTGGAGGATGCGAATCTGCCCCCTTGGTCAGGCCGTATGCACTCAACCGGAACTCCGCTGCCGCTCACTCCTCGAGGCGCCTGCAGCTGGAGGCCACGCAGCTATCCCCTTGGTCAGCCTGTCTGCGCTCACCCGGCGCTCCGGGGCCGCCCACTCCTCGAGGGGCCTGCAGCTGGAGGCTGTGCCCCTGCCCACTCGGTCAGGCCGTCTGCACTCATCCGGCGCTCCACTGCCGCCCACTCCTCGAGGCGCCTGATGTTGGCTGCCGTGCCGCTGCCCCCTCGTTCAGGCCGTTTGTGCTCACCCGTTGCTCCGCTGCCGCTCACTCCTCGAGGCGCCTGCTGCAGGGGCCGCGCCCCTTCCCCCTCTGTCAGGCCCTCTGCACTCACCCAGCGCTCCGCTACCGCCCTCTCCTCGAGACACCTGCAGCTGGAGACGGCGCCCCTGCCCCCTCTGTCAGTCCGTCTCCGCTCACCCGGCACTACACTGCCGCCCACTCTTCGAGGCACCTGCTGCTGAAGACCGCACCCCTGCCTCCTCGGTCAGGCCGTCTGCGCTCACCCGGCGCTGAAATGCCGCCGACTCCTCAAGGCGCCTGCTGTTGGCGGAGGGGCCCTTCCCCCTCGGTCAGGCCGTCTGCACTCACCCGGCGCTCCTCTGCCGCCCACTATTCGAAGCGCCTGCAGCTGGAGGGCGTCCCCCTGCCCCCTCGGTCATTCCGACTGCGCTCACCCGGCGCTTCACTGCCACCCACACCTCGAGGCGCCTTCTGCTGGAGGCCGCACCCCTGCCCCCTCGGTCAGGCCATCTGCACTCACCAGGGCTCCGCTGCCGCCCCCTACTCGAGGCGCCGGCAGCTGGCAGCCGCGCCTCTGCCCCCTCGGTCAGGCTGTCTGTGCTCCTCTGCCGCCCATTCCTCTAGGTGCCTGCAGCTGGAGGCCGCACCCTTGCCCCCCGGTCAGGCCGTCTGCGCTCACCCGGAGCTCCGCTGCCGCCAAATGCTCGAGGTGCCGGCAGCTGGCGGTTGCGCCCCTGCCCTCTTGGTCAGGCCATTTGCGCTCCGCTGCCTCACACTCTTCAAGGGGCGTGCAGCTGGAGGCCACGTCCCTGCCCCCTCGGTCAGGCCGTCTGCGCTCCGCTGCCGCCCACTCCTCGAGGTGCCTGCAGCTGGATGCCGCGCACCTGCCCCTCGGTCAGGCCGTATACGCTCAACCGACTCTCCACTGCGGCCCACTCCTCGAGGCGCCTGCTGCTGGAGGCTGAGCCCCTGCCTCCTCGGTCAGGCCATTTGCGCTCACCCGGCGATCCGCTGCCGCCCACTCCTCGAGTCGCCTGCAGCTGGAGGCCAAGCCTCTGCCCCTCGGTCATGCCGTCTGCGCTCACCTGGCGCTCCAGTGCCGCCCACTCCTCGAGGCGCCTGCTGCTGGAGGCCGCGCACCTGCCCCTCGGTCAGGCCGTATACGCTCAACCGACTCTCCACTGCGGCCCACTCCTCGAGGCGCCTGCTGCTGGAGGCCGCGTCCCTGCCCCCACGGTCAGGCCGTTTGCTCTCACCAGGCGCTCCGTTGCTGCCCACTCCTCAAGTTACCTGCTGCTGGCAGTCGCGCCCATTCCCCCTTGGTCAGGCCGTCTGCACTCACCCGGTGTTCTGCTGCCGCCCACTCCTCGAGGCGCCTGCAGCTTGAGGCCGCGCCGCTGCCCCCTCGGTCAGGCCATCTGCACTCACCACGGCTCCTCTGCCGTCCCCTACTCGAGGCGCCGGCAGCTGGCATCCGCGCCTCTGCCCCCTCGGTCAGGCCGTCTGCGCTTCACTGCCGACCACTCCTCGAGGCTCCTGCAGTTGGAGGCCACACCACTGCTCCCTCGGTCAGGCCATCACCGCTCACCCAGAGCTTCAATGCTGCCCACTCCTCGAGGTGCCTGCAGCTGGAGCCCGCGCCCCTGCCCCACGGTCAGGCCGTCTGCGCTCACACGGAGCTCCACTGCCGCCCAATGCTCGAGGTGCCAGCAGCTGGCGGCTGCGCCCCTGCTCTCTCGGTCAGGCCATTTGCGCTCCGCTGCCACTCACTCTTCGAGGTACGTGCAGCTGGAGGCCACGCCCCTGCCCCCTCGGTCAGGCCTTCTGCGCTCCGCTGCCGCCCACTCCTCGAGGCGCCTGCAGGTGGAGACCGGGCCCCTGCCCCCTCGGTCAGGCCGTCTGCGCTCCGCTGCCGCCCACTCCTCGAGGCGCCTGCAGCTGGAGGCCGCGCAGCTGTCCCCTGGCTCAGCCCGTCTGCGCTCACCCGGCGCTCCGGGGCCGCCTACTCCTCGAGGGGCCTGCAGCTGGAGGCTGCGCCCCTGCCCACTCGGTCAGGCTGTCTGCACTCATCCGCCACTCCACTGCCGCCCACTCCTCGAGGCGCCTGATGCTGGCTGCCGCGCCGCTGCCCCCTCGTTCAGGCCGTTTGAGCTCACCCGTTGCTCCGCTGCCGCTCACTCATCGAGGCGTCTGCTGCAGGGGGCTGCGCCCCTTCCCCCTCTGTCAGGCCCTCTGTGCTCACCCAGTGCTCCGCTACTGCCCTCTCCTCGAGGCACCTGCAGCTGGAGACGGCGCCCCTGCCCCCTTGGTCAGGCCGTCTGCGCTCACATGGCTCTCCACAGCCGCCCACTCCCCGAAGCCCCTGCACCTGGAGGCTGTCCCCTGCCCCCTCGGTCAGGCTGTCTGCGCTCACCCGGCGCTCCACTGCCGCCCATTCCTCGAGGCGCCAGCTGCTGGCAGCTGCGCCACTGCCCCCTCTGTCACGCCGTCTGTGCTCACCCAAGGTCCGCTGCCGCGAACTCCTAGAGGCGCCTGCTGCTGGAAGCCGCGCTCCTGCCCCCTCGGTCAGGCTGTCTGTGCTCACCCGGCGCTCCACTGCCGCCCACTCCTCAAGGCGCCTGTCGTTGGCGGCCGCGCCCCTGCCCCCTCGGTCAGGCCATCTGCGCTCACCTGGCGCTCCACTGCCGCCCACACCTTGAGGCGCCTGCTGCTGGAGGCCGCGCCTCTGCCTCCTTGTCAGGCCGTCTTCGCTCACCCGGCGCTACACTACCGCCGATTCCTCGAGGCGCCTGCTGCTGGCAGACGCGCCTTTGCCCCTAGGTCAGGCCATTTGCGCTCAGTCGGCGCTCTGCTGCTGCCCACTCCTCAAGGCCCGAGCAGCTGAAGGCCGCGCCCTTGCGCCCTCTGTCAGGCCGTCTGCGCTCACCCAGTGCTCCACTGCCGCCAACTCCTCGAGGCGCGTGCAGCTGTAGGCCATCTGCACTCACCAGGGCTCCGCTGGCCGCCCCCTACTCGAGGCGCCGGCAGCTGGTAGCCGCGCCTCTGCCCCCTTGGTCAGGCCATCTGCACTCCGCTGCCGACCACTCCTCAAGGCGCGTGCAGCTGGAGGCCGCGCCCCTGCCCCCCGGTCAGGCCGTCTGCGCTCACCCGGAGCTCTGCTGCCGCCCAATGCTTGAGGTGCCGGCAGCTGGCAAATGCGCCCCTGCTCTCTCGGTCAGGCCATTTGCGCTCCGCTGCCGCCCACTCTTCGAGGCGCGTGCAGCTGGAGGCCACGCCCCTTCCCCCTCGGTCAGGCCCTCTGCGCTTCGCTGCCGCCCACTCCTCAAGGCGCCTGCAGCTAGAGGCCGGGACCCTGCCCCCTCAGTCAGGCCGTCTGCGCTCCGCTGCCGCCCACTCCTCGAGGTGCCTGCAGCTGGAGGCCGCGCCCCTGCCCCTCGGTCAGGCCGTATACGCTCACCCGGCTCTCCACTGCGGCCCACTCCTCGAGGCGCCTACTGCTGGAGGCTGCGCCCCTGCCTCATCGGTCAGGCCATCTGCGCTCACCCGGCGATCCGCTGCCGCCCACTCCTCGAGGCACCTGCAGCTGGAGGCCAAGCCCCTGCTACTCGGTCATGCCGTCTGCGCTCACCCGGCGCTCCACTGCCGCCCACTCCTCGAGGCGCCTGCTGCTGGATGCCTTGTCCCTGCCCCCACGGTCAGGCCATTTGCGCTCACCCGGCGCTCCGTTGCTGCCCACTCCTCGAGGCGCGGGCAGCTGGCGGTCACGCCCCTGCCCCTACGGTCAGGCCGTCTGCGCTCCCCTGCCGCCCATTCCTCGAGGCGCCTGCAGCTGGAGGACGCGAATCTGCCCCCTTGGTCAAGCCGTATGCGCTCAACCGGAGCTCCGCTGCTGCTCACTCCTCGAGGTGTCTGCATCTGGAGGCCGCGCAGCTGTCCCCTGGGTCAGCCTGTCTGCGCTCACCCGGCGCTCCGGGGCCGCCCACTCCTCGAGGGGCATGTAGCTGGAGGCTGCGCCGCTGCCCACTCGGTCAGGCCATCTGCACTCATCCGCCGCTCCACTGCCGCCCACTCCTCGAGGCGCCTGATGCTGGCTGCCGCGCCGCTGCCCCCTCGTTCAGGCCGTTTGCACTCACCCGTTGCTCCGCTGCCGATCACCCCTCGAGGCGCCTGCTGCAGGGGGCCGCGCCCCTTCCCCCTCCGTCAGGCCCTCTGTGCTCACCCAGCCTCCACTACCGCCCTCTCCTCGAGGCACCTGCACTTGGAGACGGCGCCCCTGCCCCCTTGGTCAGGCCGTCTGCGCTCACCCGGCTCTCTACAGCCGCCCACTCCCCGAAGCTCCTGCAGCTGGAGCCTGTCCCCTGCCCCCTCGGTCAGGCTGTCTGCTGCCCATTCCTCGAAGCGCCAGCTGCTGGCAGCCGCGCCACTGCCCCCTCTGTCACGCCGTCTGTGCTCACCCAAGGTCTGCTGCTGCCCACTCCTAGAGGCGCCTGCTGGTGGAAGTGCGCTCCTGCCCCCTCGGTCAGGCTGTCTGTGCTCACCCGGCGCTCCACTGCCGCCCACTCCTCAAGGCGCCTGTCGTTGGCGGCCGCGCCACTGCCCCCTCGGTCTGGCCATCTGCGCTCACCTGGCGCTCCACTGACGCCCACTCCTTGAGGCGCCTGCTGCTGGAGGCCGCGCCTCTGCCTCCTCGTCAGGCTGTCTGCGCTCACCCGGCGCTACACTGCCACCGATTCCTCGAGGCGCCTGCTGCTGGCAGACACGCCTTTGCCCCCTCGGTCAGGCCATTTGTGCTCAGTCAGCGCTCCGCTGCCGCCCACTCCTCAAGGCCCGAGCAGCTGAAGGCCGCACCCCTGCGCCCTCTGTCAGGCCGTCTGCGCTCACCCGGCGCTCCACTGCCGCCAACTCCTTGAGGCGCGTGCAGCTGTAGGCCACGCCCCTGCCCCCTCGGTCAGGCCATCTGCACTCACCAGGGCTCCGCTGCCGCCCCCTACTCGAGGCGCCGGCAACTGGTAGCCGCGCCTCTGCCCCCTTGGTCAGGCCGTCTGCACTCCGCTGCCGACCACTCCTCGAGGCGCGTGCAGCTGGAGGCCGCGCCCCTGCTCCCCGGTCAGGCCGTCTGCGCTCACCCGGAGCTCTGCTGCCGCCCAATGCTCGAGGTGCCGAGGCCATTTGCGCTCCGCTGCCGCCCACTCTTCGAGGCGCGTGCAGCTGGAGGCCACGCCCCTGCCCCCTCGGTCAGGCCGTCTGCACTCCGCTACCGCCCACTCCTCAAGGCGCCTGCAGCTGGAGGCCGGGCCCCTGCCCCCTCGGTCAGGCCGTCTGTGCTCCGCTGCCGCCCACTCCTCGAGGTGCCTGCAGCTGGATGCCAAGCCCCTGCCCCCACGGTCAGGCCGTTTGCGCTCACCCGGCGCTCCGTTGCTGCCCACTCCTCGAGGCGCCGTTAGCTGGAGGCCACGCCCCTGCCCCCTCGGTCAGGCCGTCTGCGCTCCACTGCCGCCCATTCCTCGAGGTGCCTGCAGCTGGAGGCCACGCCCCTGCAACCCGGTCAGGCCGTCTGCACTCACCCGGAGCTCCGCTGCCGCCCAATGCTCGAGGTGCCGGCAGCTGGTGGCTGCGCCCCTGCTCTCTCGGTCAGGCCATTTTCGCTCCGCTGCCGCCCACTCTTCGAGCTGCGTGCAGCTTGAGGCCACGCCCCTGCCCCATCGGTCAGGCCGTCTGCGCTCCGCTGCCGCCCACTCCTCGGAGTGCCTGCAGCTGGAGGCCGCGCCTCTGCCCCTCGGTCAGGCCGTATAAGCTCACCCGGCTCTCCACTGCGGCCCACTCCTCGAGGCGCCTGCTGATGGAGGCTGCACCCCTACCACCTCGGTCAGGCCGTCTGAGCTCACCGGTGATCCACTGCCGCCCATTCCTCGAGGCGCCTGCTGCTGGAGGCCGCGCCCCTCCCCCCTCAGTCAGGCTATCTGTGCACACCCGGCGCTCCACTGCCGCCCATTCCTCGAAGTGCCAGCTGCTGGCGGCCGCGTCCCTTAACCATTGGTCAAGCCGTCTGCGCTCACCCAGCGCTCCGCTGGCGCCCAGTCGTCGAAGCGCGTATAGTTGGAGGTCGGGCCCCTGCCCCCTCTGTCAGGACATCTGTGCTCACCCGGCGCTTCGCTGCTGCCCATGAGAAGAGGCGCCTGCAGCTGGAGGCTATGCCCCTGCCCCCTCGGTCAGGCCGTCTGCGCTCCGCTGCCACCCACTCCTCGAGGTGCCTGCAGCTGGAGGCCGCGCCCCTGCCTCCACGGTCAGGCCATCTGCGCTCACCCGGCGATCCGCTGCCGCCCACTCCTCGAGGCGCCTGCAGCTAGTGTCTGTCCCCTGCCCCCTCGGTTGGCCGTCTGCGCTCACCCGGCACTCCACTGCTGCCGACTCCTCGAGCCGCCTGCTGCTGGCAGCCGCACCACTGCCCCCTCTGTCAGGCCTTCTGTGCTCACCCAAGCTCCGCTGCTGCCCACCCCTCGAGGCGCCTGCTGCTGGAGACCGCGCCCCTGCCCCTCGGTCAGGCAGTCTGCACTCACCCTTGGCTCCAAGGCCGCCCACTCCTCTAGGCGCCTGCAGCTGGAGGCTGCTACCCTGCCCCCTCGGTCAGGCCATCGGCACTCACCCGGCGCTCCACTGCCGCCCACTCATTGAGGCGCCTGCAACTGGATGCCGCCCCCCTGTCCTCTCGTACAGGCCATCTGCACTCACCCGGAGCTCCGCTGCCGCCCACTACTCTAGGCGCCTGCAGCTGGAGGCCGTGCCCCTGCCCCCTCGGTCAGGCCGTTTGCGCTCACCCGGCTCTCCGTTGCTGCCCACTCCTCGGTGCGCCTGCTACTTGCGGTCGCGACCCTTCCCCCTCAGTCAGGCCGTCTGCGCTCACCCGGTGCTCTGCTGCCACCCACTTCTCGAGGCGCCAGCTGCTGGCGGCCGCGCCCCTTAACCCTTGGTCAAGCCGTCTGCGCTCACCCGGCGCTCCGCTTGCGCCCAGTCGTCGAGGTGCCTGCAGCTGGAGGCCACGCCCCTGCCCCCTCCGTCAGGCCGTCTGCGCTCACTCGGTGCTCCACAGATGCGCACTCCTCGAGGCGCCTGCTGCTGATGGCCGCAACCCTGCCTCCTCGGTCAGGCCATCTGCGCTCACCCGGCACTCCGCTGTCGCCCATTCCTCGAGGCGCCTACAGGTGGAGGCCGCCCCCCTGCCCCTTCGGTCAGGCCATCTGCGCTCACTCGGCGCTTCACTGCCGCCCACTCCTCGAGGCGCCTGCTGCTAGAGGCTGTGCTCCTGCCTCCTCCGTTAGGCCGTCTGCGCTCTCTTCACGCGCACTGCTGCCGCCCACTCCTCGAGGCGTCTGCAGCTGGAGGCCGCGCCCCTGCCCCTCGGTCAGGCCGTCTGCGCCCACCCGGAGCTCCACTGCTGCCCACTGCTCGGGGCGCCGGCAGCTGGCGGCTGCGCCCCTGCCCCCTCGGTCACGCCGTCTGCGCTCCGCTGCCGCCCATTCCTCGAGGTGCCTGCAGCTGGAGGCCGCGCCCCTGCCCCCTCGGTCAGGCCGTCTGCACTCACCCGGAGCTTCGCTGCCGCCCACTGCTCGAGGCGCCGGCAGCTGGTGGCCGCCCCCCTGCCCCCTCGGTCAGGCCATTTGCGCTCCGCTGCCGCCCACTCCTCGAGGCGCCTGCAGCTGGTGGCCGCGCCCCTGCCCCTTCGGTCATTCCGTTTGCGCTCACTCGGCACTCCGTTTCTGCCCACTCCTCGAGGCGCCAGCTCCTGGTGGTCGCGCCTCTTCCCCCTTCGTCAGGCCGTCTGCGTTCAACCGGTGCTCTGCTGCCGCCCACTCCTCGAGGCGCCTGCAGCTGGAGGCCGCGCCCCTGCCCCCTCGGTCGGGCCATCTGCACTCACCCGGCGCTCCACTGCTGCCCACTCATTGAGGCGCCTGCAGATGGATGCCGCGCCTCTGCCCTCTCGGTCAGGCCATCTGCACTCACCTGGAGCTCCGCTGCCGCCCACTACTCGAGGCGCCGGCAGCTGGCGGTCGCGCCCCTGCCCCCTCGGTTAGGCCGTCTGCGCTCTGCTGTTGCCAATTCCTCGAGGCGCCTGCAGCTGGAGGCCGCGCCCCTGCCCCCTCGGACAGGCCGTCTGCACTCACCCGGCGCTCCACTGCCGCCCACTCCTCGAGGCGCCTTCAGCTGGAGGCCGCGCCCCTGCCCCCTCGGTCAGGCCGTCTGCGCTCACCAGGAGCTCCACTGCCATCCACTGCTCGAGGCGCCGGCAGCTGGCGGACGCACACCTGCCCCCTCTGTCTGGCTTTCTGCGCTCCGCTGCCGCCCATTCCTCGAGGTGCCTGCAGCTGGAGGCCGCGCCCCTGCCCCCTCGGTCAGGCCGTCTGCACTCACCCGGCGCTCAACTGCCGCCCACTCCTCGAGGCGCCTGCAGCTGGAGGCCGCGCCCCTGCCCCCTCGGTCAGGCCGTCTGCACTCACCCGGAGCTCCACTACCGTCCACTGCTCGAGTCGCCGTCAGCTGGCGGCCGCACACCTGCCCCCGCGGTCTGGCTGTCTGCGCTCCGCTGCCGCCCATTCCTCGAGGTGCCTGCAGCTGGAGGCCGCGCCCCTGCCCCCTCGGTCAGGCCGTCTGCGCTCACCCGGCGCTCCACTGCCGCCCACTCCTCGAGGCGCCTGCAGCGCCGGGCTGGTCTCTTCTCCACCTCCTTTTTTCTGAAAACATGTATTTATGAGAGAACAGATTAGAAATAAAGCTGTCTTGTGTGCTGCACAAAACTATAAGTGCAGGATTCAAATAACGAAAGATACTCGTAGAAATGATATGTAACTTTCGTACATTCATTAAATTCAAAACTTGGCTTTAAGAATTTTTCGTGTTACTTGTCCAGTATCTAATATGTATAAATTCTTTGGTAAGCCCACCGGTGAGAAAGCGACTTTAAGTTGTCCATCTGAGAAACATGAAGACGTCAAATCTACTTCGCAGTATTTAAAAGACAGCCCTGCGGTTATTAATCATAGCAAGTCTCATCCGTTCAAGTTAAAAGGAAGTAATGTGTAGTCGTTGGACGCACACGTTTAGGAGGAAAGGTGCAACAGCCTTCGCGAAGGTCATTGTTCATGTCGTCATATATACGTGATTCTTACACTCACGGCGAACGTCCTCTTGGTTTGAGAGTCAAGTGTACAAAATTTTGTTAAGATTGGAACTAAACTGTAGACTTTTATACAAACGTACACACAAACGAACACTCGGACACTCTATGTTATATATAAACAAAGAAGATGGATTTAGCATAATACGGTGGACTGGAAACTACGGTGAGCAGCGAGCTACTGGCGAGTACGGAGCGCCCGTCACGCCGGACGCTGAGACACCCGCAGCGACGCAGGCATTCGAACGTTGCCCGGCGAGACTCTGGAGCCGACAGCGAGGTATGAGAACGCGGCGCCCCGTATTAACCAGGCCACCTTTCTTCGTGTTCGTTGCTCAACTTACGCAAGCACCTGTCCCGTTTTAACAAGCCACTTGCCTTTTTATAAAACTATTCCAGGGCACCTATTTCTGTGCAAATACAATCATACCGAGGAAAAGGGTATGTTGCTGTGTTTCTTCTAGCCGAAGCTTTATCCTACACCTGTTTACATATACAGTATTAGAAATGAATGTAACGTGGAAAACCGTAGACTGAAAATTCATATAAGCAAAGAGGTTTGACGCTACTATTAGTAAACATTATGCACTTAAAAGCAGATAGCTGCACGTTATTCTAATTCTGTGGTGAACGTGACGAAGGTCATATTCGTTCGATTGCAGATGAACGAACGATTCACAAAGAAATTAAATTCCCTCTTCTCTTCGAATCTAGTGTAATGTCGGTGTTCCACATCTTCCAAACACAATATTTACTATCATTGATATGATGTGAGTTCTTTTCGGACACGTCCGAAAACCAGACACCATTTGCTGATATTAACGGTCAAAATTTTATGAATTTGAAATATTTAACCATTTCGACAGTTTCAGGGATTCAATATCATTCAATGTAGAGTTCCAACACTTTTCCAATAAAAGAAGGTGTGACATTATATTAAAAGGCATCCCATCATTTTTCACGTCCCTATGATTACAGAGGCCAACAATGGAAAAACGTTTTCCTTCAAAACATCTCATTCTTAAGTATTTTAGGGTAGGGAATCCAAATATGATACTCAAAAAGCTGTATCACCCACCGTTTCTTTAATTTTAAAGTGAAATTTATTAAATTAAGCTATTTTTTAAAGAATTTACCTGCTTTTATATAGTTAAAATAATTAAAAAAGGAGTTGTAATGAATGTAGATGACATTGGTAGCACTGCTGAAGTATGTTTATAAAAAAACGTCGCTTCTATGTTTGTGCTAAAAGATGGTATTTTGTTTACTGTCGACCTAACCTCACTTTCCGGTTTCCTGAACCGATGCTCAAGTACAATGTCCAATTATGGCTGTAAAACCTCTGTTGACAGTTATTATTATATTAGCGGTGAACTTTTGATTAAAAACACCAAATAAACATTACAGACTTTGTGAAAAAGTTTTATCTGTCGTGCATTGAAACCTAAACTTGGAGATCGAGATAAATCTTGGGCGCTGCAGAAGGTATGTTATGTGAGTGTTGAAGATCTGAGAAAATGGTCCAAAACGGAGAGAAAAAAAGCATTTAAATTTGCTGCTGCTACGATATGGAGGGAGCCATGAAATCAATCTGATGATTGCTATTTTTGCAGCGTTGATATTACTGCTCATAATTACACCCGCCTTTTACGGAAGGGAAGGTGGATGACGTCCGTTTTCTTTTGCAACAACTCTGCCAAACGGGGACCTCGGTGACCATTCATGAACGCCACTAATTAGTAGTTCCTCGTTTCGAGCCAACTGGCACAGAGTACATTCACCATTGGAGCATCCTTACAACACACATTACACGTACATTCCAGAGACTGGGCTATGAACGTAGCACGCCTCCACAGCATAATTTCACTGCCTTTCTGAAAACCTATGCGGTTTATCCGGAGCTTTTACATGACAAGTTGCCCGCAACTTAGTTCTGCGAATAACACACACAGTGGCGTGGATAAGTACCACCGTGTCCCCACGGGCACTTTTGAACCACGGAACCACCCAGTTGGCGCTAAGTAACGGTTATCATGTGTAAGACAACCCTACCCGATATCCTTCTTTTGTTTTTCCTTTACAGGGGATGTTTCGCCCAATTTTTGTAATTCCTGACATAAATCGATATTCTCTATCCACTACACTATTGCTTCAATTATTAGCTCCCCTGCCACCCACCAGTGTGAGTTTCTGTTACGGTTGTGCGAAGGATTATCTATACGTAGTGGCCAATGTGTACAGAGAGGTCTGTCTGAACAGTCGAAACAGGAGGTCGAGGAAGATTTTTTTTTCCAACCGTTATTCAGTCCTCAAGAAGTTGGTCCTAAAGGAAAACCGCAGTAGATTTCCTCGCCAACTCCGCAGCAACTTCCCGTTGGTATGAATTGCAGGCATCAACACAATGTCGCACGGTCTCTCGTCTGAGCCGCTCAGCAATCCCGGTCCGGACTCAAATGCTGACTGTCCCTCAGCGAGTGCTGGGAACCAAACGGCTGGCACCGCCAGCATCAGGTTGCAGTATCACACGAGTCAGTGGTTGTCAAACTTCGCCGACCACTGGAACCACCTCTACTGTCGCACACCGTCAACGCTGGTAGGTTATTTTGCAACAGATATTCAATCTTTTCCACCACTCTATAATTAAATACACTACATTGAATGGGTTTCTGCTCGTAGGCTTTGTACTGGAAGACCGACATATCTGATTGAGGCACCAGGTGGACTTCAAGTTAATCTAACGGTCGAGCACTTCCACCAAAGTGGTTAGCATATCGTACTCCTTATCCTACTTCAAGGACTATTCCCACCAAGCTTCGCAGTTAACAACGGACATCTTCCATTCCGAATATATCAAGTGACGTTGAAACACCTCCCTTTTCTACCGGTTAATTATTCGTTAAAGAACCATGATTAGTGCTGCCTACAAAGGATTTGGATATGGCTATCTTTTCCACATTATTGTGCTAAAAAAAGACCGATAGTAAGGGAGAGTTGCCACAACGAATTATCGTAACGAATAATCCGTACCCCCTACTCTAATCTCCATTGAAATGAACCAGTTGAAGTTGGAACAATTAGCGTCAAACACGGATGAACTGAAGTAAGCAGGAAAATGGAGCACACAGTAACTACACAAATAATGATAACGCAATTAATTTAGAAACGACTAAATACGGTCGCTGTGGAACATGAAAGTAATGAACTACTAACCTCTTTGTTAGGTGTGACACAACAGAAGGTTGTGTCATACAAGTTCCACAGTACTATTTCTACGGAAATAATGAAGTGTGAATTGCTGAGAGTAAAATAATTTTTGAAAATAGACCTAAATAGTGATAAATTCTTTCGACTAATTCATTGGACGTAAGTAATGCACCCAACAAGTGACGTCATCTAATATTAACACTTACTCACTTGTATCCTTTTATCTCCATAGCACGAAAACATTTGAAATAACGTTCATTGACTTGTAATCAAATTAATACCAAACTCCCAAACAATTCAAAATGCGCCGGTCACGGTGGCCGATGGGACTGAGGCACTTCAGTCACGGTCTGCACGGCCACTTCGGTCGGGGGTTCGAATCCCCCCTCGGGCATGGATATTTGTGCCGTCCTTAGTTGTAGCTAGTTCATAAGTAGTTTGTAAGTTTAGGGGCTGATAACCCCGTAGTTAAGTCCCATAAGCTCTACAAACATTTGAACAATTTGAACAAAATGTTGAAATAGCTTATGGGGCTTAACTACGGGGTCATCAGTCCCTAAACTTACAAACTACTCATGAACTACTTACGAACTAGGACGGCACAAATATCCATGCCCGAGGGGGGATTCGAACCCCCGACCGCAGTGGCAGTACAGACCGTGACAGGAGCGCCTCAGTCCCCTCGGCCACCGTGGCCGGCTCAAACAATTCGTCAAAGCCAGTGCAGTAGAGTCTCTGCACACTAACAACGCGGAAATACGAACCAACCATCAGGAGAACACCCAATCAAAAACAGTTTAAAACAGTGATTTTTAAGTTTTATCTTTAAGCTTTCATTATTGTCAACCGTCAGTAACAAGAAAGCTATACTGTTAATCTCATTAAATTGTGGTCTATTATTGTAATGAGATCACAAAAAGATAATTAACTTTGAAAAATTTAGTTTTACTGGCTTGGCACTTGAAAGAATTATTTTGTTTTAGCAAAGACGCTCGGTTTTCACTTCACTGGACAGGAAAGGACCCAACACAGGTAATGATGATTTGGGATAATGAACGTCTACTGAAGTTCAGAAGAGTTCGAGGTAAACGCCTCACAAACTGCCTGCACTTTCGTGCGTCGTCAGATATTGGAGCGCTCTTACAGTACCTCCCCGTCGCTGGGACGCCGGCCGCGCTGCCGTCGAATCACAGAAACCAAAGGTATCGTGATTTTAAGTGCTTCCAGTAACCGTCGTGTCTGTTTGTTCAACTATTAAAAATCACTTATCTCTAAAACTACTTCACGAACTTTCATGGGGTTTTCACAGTTAACTTGAGCGTACCTCTGGACAACGTATAGACTTCGTTTGATAAAAATCGGATCACTTTAAATAAGGACATCGTAATTTGATATACTTTATCAACTACCTTCATGTCTGTCTCTTTGAACACGTTTATCTCCTGAACTATTTGACGAATTTTCATGGGGTTTCACACGTAACTTGAGCATATCGTGCTGTTACATAAATGCTTCAATAATTAAAATCGGATCAGAGAAAATAAAGATATCATAGTGTAATCATTTGTTTAAAAACCGTCGTGTATGTCTATTTGTTGAGGGTCATCTACAAGAGTACTACACGAATTTTCGTGGCTTTCCACAGGAAATTTACAATAGTTTTCAGAGTAACATAGGCTTCATTTCATAATAATCGTATTAGAGGAAGGAACGATATCGTATTTTGAAGTTTTATGTATATACTATGCTTATAAGTATGGTGTAGTACAACAAATCTCCAAGAGTACTATACGAACTTTCAGGGGAGTTTCATAGGACAACTGAGAGTACCTTGGGTCAACATATAAGCTTCATTTCATGAAAATCGGATCGGTGGAAGAAAAGATATCGTAATTTGTAGTTTATGGTGTATGCTACGCTTGAATTGCAGCGTAGTATAGCAAAGATCCGATAGAGGCGCTGTTACATAGCATACCAAATGATTAATAGATGGCGATGCTGCATTAGAATCCTTTTCGAAAACTCAGTCATCTACAATGAAGGGAATAATACTTTGTGTTGACAATGAAATAAGTAATTAATGTTGTTCCGATCAGTACATTAATGAACCCCCTAAAGCGAATACTTTGTTGCCAACTTTAACATACTAAACCGCTGCCATTGCAAGTAAAATTTAACCCAGGTACGACACAAAAATACGTTTTTACTAGCTGTATCCCGCATGCCTTGTAATGCTGTGGAAAGAAAAAAAAAGTGCTTCTTCCGTGGGTATCATTTCAGTTTAAAACATAACGACGTTCCTTCCCGTCTATTGGTGTTGTAATTTACTAAGAATTCTCTGCTAGGAAAATCGAATTTATGTGGTTCCCTTTCTGATTTCGGTGTATCTTCATTACATTTTAAGTGTGATCCGTTGAGGAATACTCGACAACGTCTTAGCACAGGAAAGGACAAAGTGAGGCGACGTTAGTTAAATATTACACCAAATAATTAATTATGGTGTTCCTGCTTTTTTTTTTTTTTTCATTCTCATAACTACGGTGTAATAGACTACAAGAAGGGGTACAATTTTACTTACGGCGGCGGCCATGTGAAGATGTTGGCAACGACCGTTGAATGCTTCTTCAAAAATCAGTCACGTAGAATGAGGTGAATAATTATTTATGATTACGATGAAATAAATAATTTATCCTGTTCTGGTCAGTAAATTAATCCTCCTCCTAAAGCCAATAGTTCGTTGTCAACGATAGCAAACTCAACGCAGGTAGGACAAAAAAAAAAAAAAAAAAAAAAAAAAAAAAAATGTTTTTCTTCCTATCTGTGTGCTATATGCTTTGCAATATCTTGGAAAGAAAAGATGTGCACCTTTTGACGGCTATAACCAGTAAATGGCACACAGAGTAGAAGTATCTATCGAGTGAGCAATGCGCTCTGTCCATCTTCTCAACATCGAGATGGAATTACCACGTGATTTTGTGACATATGCACTCTTCTCACGCGTTTATTTACTCTTGCGATTGGTTTGTACAGCGATGGCTGCAAAGAAGCCCAACCTCCCTTTCTCAGAGCAACCACATAACACGAAATAACAGCTAAATAAATGTGTCACAGGACCAACAAGAAAGTTGAGGAAGCGTCGATAAAAGAGCCATTTACACATAGCGTCTTAACCGAACAAAAAGGGACCAAGATAAAGTCAGCGATTCGTAGATTTTTCCCAATATCATGAGACATTTCCACCTTAATGTTGAGGACATAAAGTCTGTTCTTCACATCTAAACGCTCACTGCACAGATATTTCAGCTCTGTGCCTGCCAGTACAAAATAATATACACTCGCGAGCCACAAACTCATCAGAAACCTGTCTGTTTTCATAATTGTTCGGTACAAAATAGTGATTAAAATTTGTAGTTACTTACTTTTGCTACGGACTACTTTAAGATGAGAAAGACGTCCTCTTTTCCAGAGACAACTGGACTTTGAGTTATAATCCGGCTTATGAATGTATAGTTCTATTACACAAGGTCGATTTCAACTTGGTGCTTTAATACGTGGGATATGTATTAGCTGAAGGAGTGGCCGATGCTGCTAACACAGTCAGGATAATTTCCTGGAAATACTATATTTAATGGAAAGTTCTATACAGACGATCAGCTGACGCCATTCTTCAACGATTACCCAACCTTAGTTTATCGCACATTGACACCACCATGACGTCGTATTTAAACAGACACGGACTGCTCTGTTGATTTAATTACCAGACTTTCAGCATTAGTCGAGTTTTCGAAAACAATAATCACTGCATAGAGAATAACTACATTGTCGCCAATGCAACATACTAATAACAAAGCATGCACTTACTGTGAGTGGTAAACAGTTTATTACTGCATTATAGAACCAATACATGGCGCTGTTATTATTATTACTGTCTCATTTCAACGATGGAAGTTTTTTTTAAGAAATTTTCGCCAATCAGACAGTTACACACCGCAGTCTTAATTTTATGACCCGAAGCTAACATTGACTTTACATCGTTCCTGAGTACCGACTTGAATTAATTTCACTATTGGTGTATGAACAACTTTATGAACATTCCTCGTTTACGACAATGACTTGTACTTAATTTTGATATCTTGGCTAGGAGAACTGAGTTTACTGACAGAGCGATCCAACAGGGCCTCTGTTTCTAGTGACCTAGGAAGCAGTGGCACACGCCGGCGCCTCAGCCAGCCTAGCACTCGGCCACACAGGCCGGCACCGGCGCCGCCCCTGGCCGCCTGGCCGCCTCCCCCCCCCCCCCCCCCCGCTCTCCTGCGGCGGCAGCTCGTGACACCGCGACTCCCGCGCTCTCTCGCTCCTCAGAGGCCACACGCCACACAAAGCAACTCTCTGACAAAGATGCTATCCCTACTTTTATTAACGGCAATTGCAATGTGCTTTATAGCAAAATTATTCATGGATAAACAATACATTATTACCAAATATACAAATACAAGATTATTAACACATATATAAATTATAAAACAAGCATTTACATTAGAAAGTCTTTATCAAGAAACATCTGGATTCAAGTGTTACAACCTCCGGCATTATTTACGAGAAGCTACCTGATGTGATTCACGCAGACCACATTCGGCTTTAGATACTGCCGATATGGATTTGAACATTTTTCTGAATGAAGATCTAGCACTTCAAATCACCATTCGACAACTAGTTACCGACGAACCCTCTGTGAGACACCAGGGGCAGTTGGCAGCTGTCCGCACTCTCAGAGAACTTCACCGAGTAACAACTCGCGCACGCACACAGCCGCGTAGCATTATTGACGCAATGCCGAGTAAAAGCGTGAAGCGCGCATCGTTAAATGCTGGGGGCCCCCTTCTTGAAACAAGTTTTGGAACGCCAGACCACACAGATGCCAAACATTCTCAACAGGCTGCCCACCAAGTTTCGATGCACACGCACGAACGTTTTACAGTCCTTACGCACCAAGAGATAAGCCCATCGAACGTAGAAAACAGTATCCTCTCCGCTACCTGCCGAATACAAACCGTTGCCTCTGAACTAGTACAACATTATCGAGCTCGTAGAATTCCATTCAATGCGAGTTAGCTTCGCTACACTCAGCTATTAATAATTTAACAACCTCTCTCCAAGTTACAGAAGTCACACTAATAATTTTATTCAACATACAACACAGTCGCATTTACATATACTACACCTTTGCCATATAAATGGACCTCCAACGAAGAATGAGCGCACAATTAGTTCCTGCAGATCTGCTTCTACAAATCGTATAGAATGTGTCTATTCAAATCGATGCTCCATCGTAAATGATTCGTGCAGTAACGGAATCACAGCTATCATTTTATTACCCTGTTGTCTCCGAGAGGCAACCGCCTTGGCCTGCTCATATCTATACCAATTACAGGTACGACATGTCGATAAGAGAGCTGCAGCTTACGCCCCTTTCCAGTTCCGAGGCGAACCACTGCACAGCGTGTCACATGGAATGTCAACGAGTATCTGGTCTGCTAGTCGGCATATCCACTACGTCCCCGAACGAGGAACCCTTCGCCAATGTGTTTTCGTAGACGTCTACTTGTCTTATACGTTAGTAATTATCCACTACCGAGGAAGAATGTGAAGCTTCTCTTTTCTTAGCGGAATTCACGAGCCCTGCTTGTACTCGCTTAATCACTTCAGTGGGAGCACCTACGCTAACCACAGTTGGGAATAAGAGTCGGTACATCTTTCCTCATCCAGTTGCAGTTACCTTCCTGTATCGGAGACCTTTAGGAGCCTTCCGACTTATCGTTTTACTATGTCAAGCACTTATCTCATTTTGAACAGTTCTCTTTGCGATTTTTGCACTCCTTTGCTAAGGATTCGTCAGCAACGCCCATTTATTAATCACGTTACCACACCATCCTTTGCCCTATATCTAGCAGAGCTACCGCTCCATCCTCCCAACCGAGGCAACAAGACCGAGCTACCTCGTTTACAGGCGATTAGCCTTCTACATTTCTTGAAACAACTTGTTAAACATGAGCAAAATGAAATCACGCTGGGCAGAGCTATGTCCTATATCAGTGACTGCCAACACAGTCAAACTTTGTTTACAATAGTTCCTCCCTCAGCTTCTGTTCCTGTCTTGTTACTAATTGTGGTAACTTCTTTTCTCCTCATCAGGAAATGACAATGTTTAAGCGACCACCTCAGGCACTTCCGGCTCCTCAAACTGCTGGAATATACCACTTTTGAGTTACTTTCATGTGCTTCACTTTAATACGGTCCTGCTGAAGCAAATGTCACGGATACGATCATATAGCAGTGGGTATTCACTGTACCTGTCACAGTTACTATACATTCAGTGTTATGGGTCACTATACCTGTATATTTTCTCAATGAATACCTAGTATATTTTATTGAATGGCATATTGTTTCATTTATGTCCACACTCTTTACAATTGCAACGTGATGCACTCATGTTCACTGTGTTCTCCACCAGACTCACTCAGTAGAGGGACCCACCCGGAATGCGGGGCTAACCCTCGCCCCTTGCCCCTCGCCCCACGCCCCACACGCCTCGCCCCTCGCACCTCGCCCCTCGCCCCACACCCCACGCCCCCCCGCACCCACCACTCAACCCCCGTCTCTCGCCCCTCGCCCCTACCCACCACCCCTCACCCCCCCGTCTCTCACCCCTCGCCTCTAGCCCTTCGCCCCACACCACCCGCCCCCCGTCCCCCACCCCTCCCCAACCGTCTCTTGCCCCTCGCCCCTCGCCGCACACCCCACGCTCCCGCTCCCCACCCATCACCCCCGTCTCTCGCCCCTCGCCCCTCGCTGCACACCCCATGCCCCCCGCCCTCCACCTCTCACCCCCCATCTCTCGCCCCTCGCTCCTCGCCCCACACCACACGCCCCCGCCCACCAAATCTCACCCCTGTCTCTCGCCCTTCACCCCTACCGCACGCCCCACACTGCTGGCCCCCCACCCCTCACCCCCGTATCTCGCCCCTCGACCCTCTCCCCTCACTGCACACCCCACGATACCGCCCCCCACCCCTCACCCCCCGTCTCTCGCCCTTGGCCCCTCGCCACACTCCCCACGCCCCCCGCCCCCCACCCCTCACCACCCGTCTCTCGCCCCTCACCCCTTGCCCCTTGCCGCACATCCGACGCCACTAACCCTCACCCCCCGTCTCTCGCTCCTTGCACCTCGCTACTCGCCGCACACCACACGCCCCCCCGTCCCCCACCCCTCACCACCCGTCTCTCGCCCTTGCCCCTCGCCCCTCGCCTCTCGCTGCACCCCCCATCCCCCACCCCTCAACCCTCACCACCGGTCTCTTGCCCCTCGCCACTCGCCGCACACCCCACCCCCCCCCTCCCCGCCCATCAACCCCGTCTCTCGCCCCTCGCCGACACCCCACGCCCCCCACCCCTCACCCCCGTCTCCCGCCCCTCGCCCCTCGCTCCTCGCTGCACTCCCAACGCCCCCGCCCCCACCCCTCACCCCCGTCTCTCGCCCCTCGCCCCTCGCCACACACCCCACGCCCCACGCCCCCACCCCTCACCCCCGTCTCTCGCACCCCCCGCCCACCACCCCTCACTCCTCGTATTACGCCTCTAGCCCCTCGCCCCTCGCCGCACATCCCACGCCCCCCGCCCCCCACCCCTCACCCCGCATCTCTCGCCCCTCGACCCTCGCCCCTCGCCTCTCGACACTCGCCAAACTCCCCACACCCCCCGCCCCCCACCCCTTAACCCCCGTCTCTCACCTCTCGCCCCACGCCCTTCGCCCCGCACCCTATGCCCCCACCCACCACCCGTCACACCCATCTCTCACCCCTTGCCCCTCGCCCTTCACCTCCACCACCTGCCCCCAGCCCCCGCCCACCCGACCCGTCTCTTGCCTCTCGGCCCAAGCCGCACACACCACGCCCACCGCCCCCCACCCATCAACCCGTCTCTCGCCACTCGCCCCTCGCCGCACACACCATGCCGCCCGCTCCCCACCCATCACCCACCGTCTCTCGCCCCTCGCCCCACATCCCATGCCCCCACCCACCTAATCTCACCCCCGCCTCTCGCCCTTCGCCCCTTGCTGGAGGCCTCCTGCCCCCCACCCCTAACCCCCTGGCTCTCGCCACTCGCCCCTTGACCCTCACCCCTCGCTGCACTCCCCACGACTCCGCCCCCCAACCCTCACGCCCCATCTCTCGCCCCTCGCCCATCGGTGCACTCCCCACGACTCCGCTCACCAAGCCTCACCCCCCGTCTCTCGCCCCTCGCCGCACTCACCAAGCCCCCCGCCCTCCACCTCTCGCCCCCCCGTCAGTTGCCCCTTGCCCCTCGCTGCACTTCCCTCAGCCCTTCCCCCCGAATCTCGCCCTTCACCCCACAACACACACCCCTGCCCCCACCCCTCACCCTCCATCTCTCGTCCCACGCCCCTCACCCATTGCCCCACAACCCACGCCCCCCGCCCACCACCCCTCAACCCCCGTCTCTCGCCTTTCACTCCTCGCTGCACACCCAAAGTCCCCCACCCGTCACCCCCATCTCTCGCCCCTCGCCCTTCGCATCTCACCGCACACACCCCGCACCCTGCCCCCCACCCCTCACCACCCGTCTCCTGCCCCATCACCCCTCGCCTCACACCCCACGCCCTCCGCTCCTAACCCATCATCCCCCGTCTCCCGCCTCTCGCCCTCGCCCCTCGCTGCACAACCCACGCCCCCCACCCCTCACCCCCGTCATTCGCCCCTCGCATCTCGCCACACAACCCACGCCCCCCGCTCCCACCCCTCACCATCCGTCTCTCGCCCCTCACCCCTCGCTGCACACCCCACGCCCCCCACACCTCAACCCCGTCTCTCACCCCTCGCACCTCACCACTCACCGCACTCCCCACGGCCACCGTCCCCCACCCCTCACTACCCGTCTCTCGCCCCTTGACCCTCGCCTGTCGCCGCACACCCCCGCCCCCCGCCCCCCACCCCTCACCGCTAGTCTCTCGCCCCTGGCCCCTTGCACCTCGCCACACTCCACAATCCCCCACCCCCCACCCTCGCCCCTCGCCAGAAACACCCCGCCCTTCACCCCGCACCCCTCACCCCCTGTCTCTCGCCCCTCGGCGAACAACCCACGCCTCCCGCCCCCCTCCCCTCACCCCCCGTCTCTCGTCCCTCGCCCAACGCCCCTCACCCCTCACTGCACAAACCACGCCCGCCGCCTCCCACCCCTCATCACCGCCTCTTGCCCCTCGCCCTCCCCCCACAATCCTTGCCCCCGCCCCCACCCATCACTGCCCATCACTCGCACCTCGTCCCTCGCCACACACCCCATGCCCCCCGTGAGCCACACGTCACCATCCGTCTTTTGGCCCTTGCCCCTCACCTCTTGCCGCACACCCCACGCCCCCCGCCCTCCAAGCCTCACCCACCTTTTCCAGCCCCTCGCACTTCGCCGCACACCCTACGCCCCCCACCCACCACCCCTCACCCACCATCTCTCCCCCCTTGCCCCTCGCCCCTCGACACTCGCTGCACACCCTTTGCCCCCCGCCACCACCCCTCACCCCCTGTCTCTCGCCCCTCGCCACTCGACCCTCGCCCCTCGCCTCTCGACACCCACCGCACACCCCACGCCTCCCTGCCCCCCACCTCTCAACCCCCGTCCCTCACCCCTTGCCCCTCTCCCCTCGCCCCGCACCCTACACCGATGCCCACCACCCCCCACCCCCCATCTCCCACCACTCGCCCCTCGCCACACTCCCCATGCCCCCACCCCTCACCCCCACTATCTCGCCCCTCGCCCGTCGCCACACACCCCACGCCCCACGCCCCCCACCACTCACCCCCCGTCTCTCGCCCCTCGCCGCAAATCCTGCGCTCCCCGCCCCCCACCCCTGTCTCCCCGTCCCACGCCTCTAGCCCCTCGCCCCTCGCCCCTTGCCGCACTCCCCTAGCTCCCCCCCAACACTCACATCGCTTCTCTCGCCCCTCGGCCCTCGCTCCACACACCATGCCTCCTACCCACCACCCACCCCCTCTCTCGCCCCTCGCCCCTCGCTCCTCGCCCCCCGCCCCTCGCCCCTTGCCCCTCTCCCCATGACGCACACCTCACACCCCACACCCCCCACCCCTCACCCCCTGTCCCTTGCCCCTCGCCCCTCGTCTCACACCCCATGCCCCTCGCCCTCCAACCCTCACCCCCGTCACTTGCCCCGCGCCCCTCGCCCCTCACTGCACTTCCCTCACCCCTCATCCCCCGACTCTCGCCCCTTCGCCCCACAACCCACGCCCCTGCCCCCACCCCACACCTCCGTCTCTTGCACCTTGCACCACACCCCTTGCTCCACACCCCACGCCCCCCACCCATCACACCTCACCACCCTGTATCTCGCCCCTCACCCCTCGATGCATGCGCACCGCCCCCCACCCCCCACCCCCCACCCCTCACCCCCATCACTCGCCCCTCGCCCTTCGCCCCTCGCCCCTCGCCGCACACCCCACGCCCCCCAGCCACCACCCGTTAAACCCTCATCTCTCGCCCCTAACCCCTCGCCGCACACCCCACGCTCCCCGCCCCCCCCCCGTCTCTCGCCCCTCGCCGCACATGTCACGCTACCCGCCCCCACCCCTCACCCCCCATCTCTCATCCCTCGCCCCGTCACCGCACACCCCCCATCCCTTAGCACCCGTCTCTCGCCCCTCGCCCCTCGCCACACACCCCACGCCCCCCGACCCCCACCCCTCACCACCCATCTCACGCCCTTCGCCCCTTGCCGCACACCCCACGCCCCAGGCCCTCCCCACCCATCAACCTCCCTCTCGCCACTCGCACCTCGATCCTCCCCGCCTCCCCTTGCCCCCCGCCCCCCACCCCCCACCTCCCGTCTCTCGCCCCACGCACCTTGCTGCACATCCCACGTCTCCGCCCCCCACCCCTCACCACCCGTCTCTCGCCCCTCGCCCCTCGCCAATCGCCTCTCGGCCCTCGACACTCGCCGCACACCCCACGACTCCCGCGCCCCACCCCTCACCCCCGTCCTTTGCCCTTTGCCCTTCGCCCCTCGCAGAACACCCCAGGCCCCCGGCCACCACCCCTCACCATTGTCTCTCGCCCGTCACCCCTCGCCGCACACACAATGCCTCCGGCCCCCCACCCCTCACCCCTTGTCTCTTGCCCCCGCTGCACACGCCTCCCACTGCCCCCACCCCTCACCCTGTCTCTCGTCCCTCGCCCCTCACACACACCCCACGCTTCCCGCCCACCACCCCTAACCCCTCACCTCTCGCCCTCACCCCTTACTGCACACCCCATGCCCCCCGCCCCTACCCTTCACCCCTGTCTCTCGACCCTCGCCCCTCACCCCAGCCCGCACACCCCACGCCATCTGCCCCCCACCCCTCCCCCCATGTCTCGCCCCTCGCCCCTCACCGCACACCCCTCACCTCTCACCCCCCATCTCCCGCCCCTCGCCCCTCGTCCCACACCCCATGCCCCCCGCCCACTGCCCCTCACCCCCCATCTCTCACCCCTCGCCCCTCGCCCCACACCCCATGCCCCCTGCCCCCCACCCCTCACCCTCTGTCTCTCGCCCCTCGCCCTTCGCCCCTTGCCCCACGCCCCACGCCCCCCGTCCTCCACCCCTCACCCCTCATGTCTCGACCTCACTCCTCAATGCACACCCCATGCCTGCCACCCCCACCCTTAACCCCCATCTCTCATCCCTCGCCCCTCTCCCCTCGCCGCACACCCCACGCCCCCGCCCCCCCTCACCCCCCATCTCTTGCCCCTCGCCCCTCACCACACACCCCTCACCCCTCACCCCCCGTCTTTTGCGACTCGCCCCACTCCTCGCCCCACACCCCACGCTCCCCGCCCCCTACCCCTCACACCCCGTCTCTTGCCCCTTGCCCCTCGCCCCACGCCCCATATCCCACGCCCCCCACCCACCACCCCTCAACCCACGTCTCTCACCATCACCCTTCGCCACCCACTCCACGCCTTCCACCCCCACCCTTCCACTCGCCCCTCGCCCCTCACACCTCGCTGCACACCCCCCACCCCTGCCCCCCTCACTCCCCGTCTCTCGCCCCTCGCCGCACCTCCCTTGCCCCCCGCCCCCCCCCTTGCCCCCCGCCCCCCCCCTCGCCCCTCGCCCCTCGCCCTACGCCACTCGCCCCACACCCCACGCCCCCCGTTCTCCACCCTTCACCCCTCGTCTCTCGCCCTCACCCCTCGCCGCACACACCATGCCCGCCGCCCCCCACCCTTCAACCCCGTCTCTCACCCCTCACCCCTCACCCCTCGCTGCACACCCCACGCCACCTGCCCCCACCCCTCACCCCCCATCTCTCGCCTCTCGCCCCTCACCACACACCCTTCACCCCTCACCCCCCGTCTTTCGCTCCTCACCCGTCGCCCCACGCCCCACGCCCCCCGCCCTCCACCCTTCACCCCTTGTCTCTCGCCCCTCACCCCTCGCCCCTCGCCCCACATCCCACGCCCCCTGCCCACCACCCCTCATCCCACGTCTCTGGCCCTCACCCCTCTTCGCCCACCCCATGCCTCCTGCCCCCACCCTTCACCCCCCATCTCTTTCCACTCGCCCCTCGCCCCTCACCCCTCGCCGCACACCCCACGACCCCCGCCCCCCACCTTTCACCCCCCGTCTCTCGCCCCTCGCCCGTCGCCAAACACCCCACGCCCCCCGCCCACCGCCCCTCACCCCCCATCTACCGCCATTCTCCCCTTGTTGCTTGCCCCTCGCCCCTCGCTTTGGTGGGCCACCTCTCAGCCAACCAGCGCCCACCTGACCCGTGTCCGCTTGCGTGCCTAACACTCCGAGCGTTGTTTGTGCGACCCACCCTCGCACCAGGACGTCGCCTCACCACACCCGCTTCTGGAGCCCTTTTGTAAAGCCAGAACTCCACCGACCTGCTTCCACCGCTGCTTGACTTGGCATCTGAAGCCCTGCAACATTTAACAATCAGATTACGCTAAGGCTGTGATCACAGTGCCTCCAATATCGGTGGGTGTCACCGACGACAGACGTCCGCGGAATTGGCCGATCCTTTCAAATCTGTAATCCACTATGGGCACGGTCACAGTGTAGCCGATCTCATCGCCCGAACTTACAGACATCGGACGACAGTCGGTGAAATTCAAATCAGTTTGTTTTCTTCGGTCAAATCGACCGACGTTCTCACATGCCAGATATGGCCATTGAGTAATTTAATATGCTTAGTGAAAGAAAGAGAGAGATTGTAGCACCCAGAAGACTAGAAATATCACAATCGGGATATAATTCGGAATATATGGTCTGATATGACAGTTTATTGGAAACCCCAAGCTGGTTAAATCCTTAAGCAAAAATTTTAGGCGTAAATTATAACCTCAAAATATGTTCAATCCGGAATTGTGCCGTATCTTAATGTTATTTTAGTGGCTCTCTTACAGTGTTTTGCACTGTGATAATCGGGTATTCGCTGTCCACAAATTATTCTTACTGGTTCTGTCGTTCTTTAACAAGGTGATGAGTCTGTTCTATGAAATGGCCTGCAAATATGGTGCAGGCCTACGTGTGCTTCCGCTTTTCAGTGGTTTCTGTGTTCAAAATTATTCTTAATTTCATACTTGTCTTTCACAAACATATTTAATGACAGTCATTGAAGTTAAATGTACCGGAAATTGGAAACCATTTAGAGTTCACGTGATGCACGACACAGCGATTTCTTTGGACTCCTTATGAATGTGTCTCGTACACTATAATGTTTCTGGCTTAAAGCCGCCATGTTAAGATCTGTGTATCGCTTCAGTACAGCCGGTTAGTACCTGGTAGATGGTAGAAAGATGGTAGAACCTGGTGAGAACCACGACAGGTGGTAAGATAGGTGGGGTTCCCAATGGAATGAGCACTGACAAGTTTTCCCGAATTCCAGGGAAGTCCCCTAGTGGCAGGCACTGTAGTACTGGCGGTCGCGCGCCAATACGCGATCATATCATGGAATTATTTATTCCATGTGAAACTCAAGTTAGAAAACCCTTCAAAGCTAAGCTATGCCCTGACTAGATACCGTATATTTAGTATTACAAAACTAATAAACCAAACAATTAATTTAAGACGGACGATGCATGGCGGCCATGTTTGCGCGCCAAATTGCGGAGCGAAGGCAGCCTTGCACCACACTTCAGAACTCGCACTATGAGAAGTTGCATGTCGCATACGTAGGCGGCCGTAAGACATAATTTAATTGGTTTAGAACAACGCGAAATGGCAATATATTAAACTTTCAGTTAAAAAAATGCGTGACAAGTGTGTATTATTATGCAGTTTGCTAGTTTTCTGCAATCTTTAAATAAACTGGTTAGAATCCTAAAAATTTCAGTATTATTCCGTTCTGTATCAGTTCCTCCCAATAGTTTAATAATTTCAGCCAAATTCAAGATCTCCGAGCTGCATGCTATCATCTGTGTGGGGACATCTATAGAAGACGTCCGGTTAGTGAACGTTTAGAGTTTCTATTCTTTACACAGTGCAGTGGGGAGTGACTACAACCCTCGCGTACACTGCCATTGCGGTACAAACGCAAACTGTTGTGCGTCATCCATGCTAACATGGAGGAGGAAAGAAGGTGATATAGGACCGATTAGCACCACCCTATAAAACATTTTCCTGTTGTAACACGCTCTGCATTTACTTCACTCACATTGAGACGTTCGTTTCTGATTTGCAGTTATTTGTTCATCAATAGATCATATTAATATTTGAGAAAACATGCTGGTGTGACTTTTGTTTGTTTCATGTGCTATGACGGCGGTGCCGCAGCAGTACGCCGTGACAGGTTCTACGCCGATGTCAGCGAGAGGATACTGGTCGCTCGTGTCACTGACCGCAGTCGACAAGTTTTTCAATGTATATATTTTTGGTAGAGGTATATATTTCATTGTTGTGGAATGTCACTTTTTAATTTTCGTGTTAAGATGTTCTCTAGAAGACGTTATTTGTGTTATCCATTTATATGATCAGTAATACGTCACGATATATTTAAATAGAAGTTTAAATAGCAGATTTCCAAGTGTTTTCAAGATTTTTAAATAGTTATTCAAGAGGTTTTAATTAATTTACATGAAACCGAAGTTTTATTTAAATCAAAGCCTCAATGTGGTCTAAACAGCTTACAAGAATAATGAAGTATCACTAAAGTTGCATAATTTCTGGTGAGACAATATCGATTCTTCTCGGAAGATTGTCAACCAGGCACTATATTTTGACAGAAACGTAATACTACTTTGGGTTTGTCAAATTTATTGAAGTTGCTTGAGGGAATCAGTCTTGAATTAATATATTTCATCATTTGTGGAATACACAGAGAAAGATATCAAATCTTACATAATTTGTCAATATAATTTTTGTTGTTGCGGTGCTACTTAACTTCGGATATGAAGTCATGCTCATTCAAGACGTTGATTGTATATTATGTCAGAAGTTGCTTAAAGTGGTACCAGCACAGCTTCTTGCCGTACTTGGTTCTAAAACTCCGTCGGATAGCTGTATGAGACTTGTTTTATAACGAACTCCAACGCGCAGAAAAAAAAAAAAACCACCCTCGGGCTTTCTCTTCAAAATAACGTAGGTATAATATTTATACAATGTATAGTTCTTGCGCAATTAGTATTTTTTTTTCCTTTCTGTTATATCACATCCGTATACCTACACATACATACAGGTAGGCTGGCAGCAGGCACATGATTTTACAGAAATTAACAAGGAGTAAATTCAATAGAAATGAGTACTTAAAAAAGGCGGCAAAGAAAATTGAACATGGAGCCGTGGTGAAGGTAAAACGTACCTAACAGATAAGTTAAGATACACATATAGTTGAAAAATAAAAGGCTGTGTCACGGCGACGTTAACAATACACATTGAGAAGAAGCACTGGACACGAAGAAACACAAAAACCTCGCATTTGCAACATTTGTCTGGTGTGGTGTTGGTTGCATTATTAAAAACACACACTGATGGCGAAGAGACACAACACTGAATGCAGAAATAAGGTTTAAAATGCCGCCTGATTCTAGAACCCCACAGAGGAAGGTGGTTGGGAAGTGCTGGAGGAGGGAAAGGTGTGGGGGAGGACAGGGAGGGAGTGTAGGGAATCCAAAAGAGAGGGGAGGCAGGGGGAGAGGGGGCGTCGTATCCACGGGGAAACGATTACGGCAGGTATCGGTAGTTACCAAGGGAGAGGATGTGGAGAGTGTGGAGGAGAAGCGAGGGAGGGGTGCATTGGCAGAGGCGTGGCAGAGGCCAGGGATGCAGGATTTTGTTCTGTGGGTAATGTAGAGGCGACAGAAATGGTCGCAAAACTGGAGGTGAGGGACCAGGATGAGATGGAAGAGGATCCGTGTGGGGTAGAGGAGACGGATGTTATAGGCGAGGCGGAGGGCGTGGCGTTCTGCGATTTGAAGGGTGCGATAGGTAAGGTGGGGGCAAATAACCAGGCGGGATGGAAGCTGCGTAGGACAGGGTACACGATCGATTTACAGCTGTAGAGGAGAGTGGACGGATTGAAAAGCTGTGTCTGGCTGGCAACGAGTTAAAAAGTGGGATATGGCCTTCTGGCGAACTGTGCAGAGGTGATGGGTCCAGAAGGGGGAGAGGCTAACGTACTTAAGGGTAGCGGATAAGACGAATGTGGAGGGTAGGGTAGAAGTCGTGGAGGCGGAGGGAAGGCGTGGTATGATATATGACGATCGCCTGCGATTTATCGGGATTGACAGAAAGGAGCCACCAGTCGCACTGTGCAGCAAGCTCGGTGAGGCAGAATTGAGCAAATGCTGGGATCAGGCAAGGAAGGGGGCGAGTGCCAGGAAGGGGGCATATCGGAAGAGGTAGAGGAGGGGGAGAGGACAGAGACCTGAGGCACGTCGGTGGGAGGTGGAGTTGTACAAAATAATGTAGGAACAGCGGTGGATGAGGAAGGACATAATTAACAGGAAGGGCCTAGAGCTGGAGTTCGGAATGCCATACATGACCGTAGGTTTTATCGATATCGAGGGCGACTAATTGAAAGTATCCATAGACTTAATGTACGACGTGTACACTCTTCTTTGTGAGAGGACGCCAGCAGGTGACCAGGCTGCGCCCCTCCTCTGCCCCTGTTGGCCGCCAGCAGGAGACCAGGCCGAGCCCTTGCTCTAGCCCTGATGGCCGCCAGCAGTTGAGAAGGCCAAACCCTCCTCTGCCCCTGCTGGACGCCAGCAGGTGTCCTGGCTGAACCCCTCCTCTGCCCCTGCCATCCGCCATCAGGTGATGAGGCTGCGCCCCTCCTCTGCCCCTGTTGGCCACCAGCAGGTCACCAGACCGAACACCTCCTCTGTCCCTGCTGACTGCCAACAAGTGACCAGGCCGAGCCTGACCGCCGCCCCTGTCGTCCAATAGCAGGTGAGCAGGCCGAGCCCCTCCTCGGCCCCTATTGACCGCCAGCAGGTGAACAGCCCGAGCCCTGTCTCTGCTCAAGTTGGCCGCCAGCAGGTGACCAGGCTGAGCCATTCCTCAGCCAATGTTGACCGCCAGCATATGACCAGGCCCAGCCCGTACTCTGCCCCTGTTGGCCGACATCAGGTAACCAGGCCAAGCCCCTCCTCTGACCCTACCAGCTGCCAGCAGGTGACCAGGCTGAAACACTACACTGAACCTGCCTGCCGCCAGCAGGTGACCAGGACGAGCCCCTCCTCTGCCCCTCTTGGCTGCCAGCAGGTGACCAGGCAGACACCCTTTTCTGCCCATGACGGACACCATCAGATGACATGGCTGAACAGCCCCTCTGCCCCTGCCATCTGCCAGCAGATTACGAGGCCAAATCCCCCCTCTGCCCCTGCCTGCCTCCAGCAGGTGACCAGCCCAAACCCCTACACTGAACCTGCCTGCCACCAGCAGGTGACAAGGCCGAGCCCCGTTTCTGCCCCTGTTGGACGCCAGCAGGTGATCAGGCCGAGAACCTACTCTCCCCGGGGTGGACGCCAGCAGGTTACATGGCTGAACCTCTCCTCTGCCCCTGCCAGCCACCAGCAAGTGACGGGCCGAGCCACCACTGACCCTGTTGGCCCCCAGTAGGTGACCTGGATAAACCACTCCTCTACCCCTGCCAGCCACCAGCAAGTGATGAGGCCGAGCCCCTCAGCTGCCCCTGTTGGCTGCCAACAGGTGACCAGACCGAGCCCCTCCTCTGCCCCTGCCCTCTGCCAGCAGGTGACCAGGCTAAGCACCTCCTGTTCCCCTGCCGTCTGCCAGCAGGTGACCAGTCCGAGCCCCTGCTCTGCCCCAGCCAGCCTCCAGCAGATGACAAGGCCGCACCCCTCCTCTGCCCCTGCCGTCCGCCAGCAGGTGACCGGACTGAGCCCATACTCTGCCCCTCTCAGCTGCCTGCAGGTGACCAGGCCCAGATCTTCCTGCGCCAGCCGGCCACCAGCAGGTGTCCAGTCCGAGCCCCACTCCGCTACTGCCGGCTGCCAGCAGATGACCAGGCCAAGCCTCCCCCTCTCCCCCTGCCGCCCGCCAGCAGGTGACCAGCCCGAGACCATCCTCTGCCCCTGCCATTCACCAGTAAGTGACCAGTCTTAGCCCCTCCTCTCCTCCTACCGTCCATGAGCAGGTAACCAGGCTGAGCCCTCCCTCTCCTTTGCTGGTGCCAGCAGGTGACTTGTATGAGGCCCTCCTCTAGTCCTGCCGGCCGCCAGCAGGTGACCAGTCCGAGCCCCTCCTCTGCCCATGCCGGCCACCAGAAGGTGACAATGCCGATCCCCTTTTCTGCCCTTGCCGTCCGCCTGCAGGTGACCAGTCTGACCTGCCTTTCTGCCCAAGCTGGCCGCCAGCATTTGTCCAGGCCGAGCTCCTACTCTGCCCCTACCGTCCGCCAGAAGATGACCAGTCTCAGTTCCCCTTCTGCCCCTCTCAGCCGCCAGCTGGTGGCCAGGCCAAGCCTCTCCTCTGCCCCAGCCGTCCACCAGCAGGTGACCCGTCTGAGACCCTCCTCTTCCCTTGCCGTCCGTCAGCAGGTGAACACGCCCAGCCCTTCCTCTGTCCCTGCCAGCCTCCAGCATGTGACTAGACCGAGCCACCCCTCTGCCCCTGCCGTCCGCAAGCAGATGACCAGACTGAGCCCTTCCTTTGCCCCTGTAGGTCGCCAGAAAATGACCAGTCCGAGCCCCCCCCCCCCCTGCCATCCGCCAAGCCACTCATCTGTCCCTACCATCCGCCAGCAGGTGACCAGTCTGAGCCCATTTTCTGCCAGTGCCGTCCACGAGCAGGTGACCAGGCCAAGTCCCTGCGTTGCCCCAGCCCACCACCACCAGGTGACCAGTCCGAGCCCCTCCTCTCCTCCTTCCATCTCTGTCCCTGCCGGCTGCTAGCAAATGACCAGGCTGAGCCCATCCTATGCCCCTGCTATCCGCCAATAGGTGACCAGGCAGAGCCCTTCCTCTGCCCCTGCCAGACACCAGCAGGTGACCAGGTCAAGCTCCTCCTCTGCCCCTGCGACCACCAGCAGTTCACCAGGCCAAGCTCCGCCCCTGCCCCTGCCGTCCGCCAGCAGATGATCAGGTCAAGCCCTTCCTCTGCCCCTGCAGTCCTCCAGCAGTTGACCACGCCGACCCCCTCCACTACCTTTGCCATCCACCAGCATGTGACCAGGCTGAGCCCCTCCTCTGCACTTATCGGCCACCAGCAGTTGACAAGATCGAGCTCTCCTCTCCCCCTTCCATCTCTGCCCCTGCCGGCTGCCAGCAGGTGACCAGGCAAAGCCCCTCCTCTGCCCTAGCCCGCCTTCAGCAGGTGACCAGGCCGAGCTCCTCCTCACCCCGTACTGTACGTCATCAAGTGACTAGGCCGGTCCCTTCCTCTGCCCCTCTGACCGCCAGCAAGTGACCAGTTTGAGCCCCTCCTCTGCCTCTGCGGCCACCAGCAGCTCACCAGGCCGAGCCCCGCCTCTGCCACTGCCGTCCACCAGCAAATGACCAGGCCAAGCCCTTCCTCTGCCCCTGCAGTCCTCCAGCCGACCCTCTCCTCTGCCCCTTCTGGCCTCCAGAGGTGATCAGGCTGTGACCCTACTCTACCCTGCCGTCCGCCAGCAGGTGACCAGGCCGGCACCTACTCTGCCCCTGACAGCCTCCAGCAGGTGACCTGGTCGCGCCCCTCCTCTGCCACTGCCGTCCGCCAGCAGGTGACTAGGCTGAGCCCAGTCACCAGTCCAATTTCGGCCGACAGCACCTGACAAGGCGGAGCAGCTCCTGCGCCAGCCAGCGGCCAGCAGGTGACCAGTCCTAGACCCACTCTGCCCCTGACAACCACTAGCGTGTGACCAGGCCGAGGCCCAACTCTGTCCCTGCCGGCCACCAGCAGATGACCAGTCCGAGCTCCTTTGCAACCCTAGCCCCCCACCAGCAGGTGACCGAGGCCCCCCCTCTGACCCTGCCAGCCGCCAGCATGTGAACAGGACATGCCCACCCTCTACCCTGCTGTCCGTCAGCAGGTGACCAGGCCAAACCACTCCTCTGCCCTTGCCGTCCTCCAGCAGGTAACCAGTCCGAGCCCACCCTCTGCCCCTGCTGTCTGCCAGTAAGTGACAGTCTGAGGCCCCCCTCTTCCCCTGCCGTCCGCCAGCAGGTGACCAGACCGAGCCCCTCCTCTGCCCCTGCCGTCAGCCAGCATGTGACCAGTCCAAGCACCCCCACCCCTTTCGCCTTCCGTCCTCGAGCAGGTGGCCAGGCCGAGCCCCTACTCTGCCCCTGCCGTCCGCCAGCACGTGACCAGCCCGAGCCCCTCCTCTGCCCCTGACGGCCGCAAGAAAACATACCACTCCGAGCCCCACCTCTGCCCCTGCCGGCCACCATCAGGTGACCAGGCCAAGCCCCTCCATAGCCACTGCCGACCACCGGCAGGTGACCAGTCCGAGCCTTTCCTCTCCCACTTTCATCCGCCAGCAGGACTCCAGGTTGAGCCCTAACTCTGCCCCTGTTGGCCACCAGTTCGAGCCCCTCGTCTGCCCCAGCTGGCCACCAGCAGGTGACCAGTCCACGGCAACCCTCTACCCCTTCCGTCCGCCAGCAGGTGACCAGGCCGAGCCCCCCTCTGCCCTTGCCGACTGCCAACAGGTAACCAGGCCACCCCCCCCTTTCTGCCCCTTAAGTACACCAACACAGAGCAAGCCGAGCCCCTCCTCTGCCCTTGCGGACCCCAGCAGGTGACTAGTCAGAGCCCTTCCTCTGCCCCTGTCGGCCATCAGAAAAAAAAAACCAATCCTGCCCCTGTCCAGGCTGAGCCATACCTCTGCCTCTGTTGGCCACCAGCATGTGACCAGTCACAGCCCCTCCTTTGCCCCTGCTGTCCGCCAGCAGGTGACCAGCCGAGCCCCCCCCCCCCCTCTGCCCCTGCTAGCTGCCAGCAGGTTACCAGGACAAGCCCCTCCTCTGCTCCTGCCTGACACCAGCAGATGACCAGGTCGAGCCCCTTCACTGCCCCTGCGGTCAGCCAGCAGGTGACCAGTCCAAGCCCCTCCACTGCCCCTGCCGACCACAGCAGGTGACCAGTCCGAGCGCTCCCTCTGCCCCTGCCAGCCGCCAGCAGGTGACTTGTCTGAGCCCTACCCCCCCTCTGACCTGCGGGCCACCAGCATGTGACCAGGCACAGCCCCTCCTCTGCCCCTGCTATCCGCCAGCAAGTGACCAGCCGAGCTCCCCCTCTGCCCCTGCTAGCCACCAGCCAGTTACCAAGACAAGTCCCTCCTCTGCCCCTGCCTGACGCCAGCAGATGACCAGGTTGAGCCCCTTCTCTGCCCCTGCCAGCCGCCAGCAGGTGACCTGTCCGAGCCCCCCCCCCCCCTTTGCCCCTGACGGCCACCAGCAGGTGACAAGTCCAAGGCCCCCCTTTGCGCCTGCCAGCCGCCAGCAGGTGACAAGGCCAAGACTCTCCTCTGCCCTGTCGGCCGCCAGCAAGTGAACAGGCCGAGCCCCTCCTCTACCCCTGCTGCGTGCCAGCAGGTGACCAATCTGAGCCTCCCCACTGATACTGCCAGCCGCCAGGAGGTGACCAGACCAGGCCCCCCCTCTACCCTGCCGTCCGCCAGCAGATGACCAGACCGAGTCCCCCCCCCCTCTGCCCCTGCTGTCCGTAAAGCATGTGACCAGGCCGAGCCCCCCCCCCCTCTGCCTCTGCAGGCTGCTAGCAGTGACCAGTCCGACCCACCCCCTCTGCACGTGCAGTCTGCCAACAGGTGACCAGGCCCAGCCCCCCCTCTCTGCCCCTTAAGACCGCTAACAGGACACCAAGCCGAGCCCCTCCTCTGCCCCTGCAGTCCCCCAGCAGGTGACTAGTCAGAGCCCTTCCTCTGTCCCTGTTGGCCGTCAGAAAAAAAACCTAGCCCCACTTCTGCACCTGTCCAGGCCGAGCCATACCTCTGCCTCTGTTGGCCACCAGCATGTGACCAGTCGCAGCCCCTCCTTTGCCCCTGCTGTCCGCCAGCAGGTGACCAGCCGAGCCCCCCCCCTCTGCCCCTGCCAGCCGCCAGCAGGTGACTTGTCTGAGCCCTCCCCCCCCCCTCTGACCTGCGGGCCACCAGCATGTGACCAGGCACAGCCCCTCCTCTGCCCCTGCTATCCGCCAGCAAGTGACCAGCCGAGCCTCCCCTCTGCCCCTGCCTGACACCAGCAGGTGACCAGTCCGAGGCCCTCCTCTGCCCCTGCCGTCCGCCAGCAGGTGACCAGGCCGATCCCTTCCTCTTCCTTTGCCGGCCGCCAGCAGGTATTCAGTCTGAGCCTTCCTCTGCTCCTGTCGTCCACCAGCAGGTGACCAGTTCGATCCCCTCCACTGCCCCTGCCGCCACCAGCAGGTGACCATGCCGAGCCCCTCGTCTGCCCCTGCCGGCCACCAGCAGGTGACCAGGGATATTCTGCAAATCACTTTTAAGTGCCTGTGGGTTCTTGTTTGCTGTGCGCATTATGTGTTTTCCCAATATTCTGCTGATTTTGGTAGATATAGGTGATGCATGTAAAAGTGTGTTCTGTCTAGCAAACAAGATTAGGACACTTCTCAGGGGCTCAAAGATGAATTGGGGTTAGGAAACCGGGTATCTACCAGATGCCATTTGAAAGCGGTATGGCACCGGAAACGTTGACATAAGATGTAAGGAGCATACCCTTCGTAGACAAACCCTGAAGTTTGGTATAGCAGAACGGTATCTGTAATTGGCCATACTGTGGATTATGACTAAAGTAAGGTCCTGTCTCACTCACCCAGGTTCTGGCACACTATTAGAACGAATTGAAATCAAAATGGTGGAGCACTTGATAAAACGGGAAGCGGTATATTAGCTTAGTACAGCGTGGAATTCTGCTCTGGGACTACATAAGCAACGGAAGACAGTTGCCTTCTCCACCCAACTACGGACAGAGTTCCAGACGACAGCGTGCGCGGACGTGGCACGCACAGTAACCTAATGCGCTAATGCGGGGGAAAGCATACCTCGCAGGCTTACACCGGACCCCAAGGTCCAGGAGAACAACCCGATTACGACAGCACAAGGATCGCCCCGGAGGTGGTGGGAACCAGGCCCGCTGCTTTCCCCCATGGCGCCTGCGTCCGATCCCTTTTTGCCCCCCCCACCCTTCCCCTCTACAAAACCATTTTTTTTTCACACTCGGCATTTTCGTAATACAAAATTTCTTTAATAATATTTTTTACAAAAAGGAAATCCATAAACATATTACTCCATATAAATGAGAATAATTGTTGGCAAATCCAAGAATACTTTAACTCTAGTTAGTTTGCTGACTTGAGTGAAGGGTGCTTCGGCACTTACATGTATTCAGACAAATTGAACTCTTCTTGTTTACATAACTGCAAAATCGTCTATTATCTGTCTAGTATGTAAAGTGTCCAAGATCTCGTATTACATTGAAATAATAGCCAATATTGTAAGTCTTTGTAGATGCATTGCTGATATTAGATTATCTTTTATAATTTTTAATTTATAAAATGATCTTTCACCTGATGCAACTGAGACTGGCAGAGTAAGAAATATTCTTACCGCTATTGCTGTGTTTGGAGAAGTTGATATTAAATCATTCTTGAAAAGATATTGAACAATTATATGTGGATCACAAGACTGATTTTCTGGGAAATGGTGATTTAAAACAGATGAGTGGGTCAACAAACTCATCTGGTTTACTCACCTAAGCTACGCGCACTATGGCCCCCGCCTGTGCTACCAGAAACTCCGTGATAAATGTTACTTCCTAAATATGGAAAAAAGGATCCGGAAAGTGCTGCCCACTTGTAAGCTTTGACAAAAATCTAAATTTTCACGGTTACACGCCAAGCTCCCCTCTTTCCTATAATCCCTTCTCGGCTTCGTGAGTTAGTTGCAGTCGATCTCTTCGGTCCGCTACCACGCAAAATGAATTGCTATTCTTACATCTTTGTGGCAGTGGAGCTAACGTCAAAATTTGTTCCCTTGACTTCTTTAAGGAGAGCGACCGGACGGTCCGTTGCTCAGGCCTTTATCAAACACTTCTTAGGACAAGTCGGGCCTGTAGAGAAAGTCATTGCGGACCACGGATGTCAGTCCCGTTCCCCCCGTCTGGAAAGAAATGCCGCGGAGTTGACGCATGAAACCGGTTTTCATACCTGTTTATCACCCTGCGTCAAAGCCTCGTGAGCGGGTGTTGAAAGAACTGGGGAAGCTGTGCCGCCTGTACTGCTACCGTCGTCATAGGGCCTGGGATCGGTATATACAAGGGTTCCAGCACGTCCTGAACGACCTCCCAAACAGCTCCACCTCTATGCCCCCTGTAGTAGTACTTAGGTACCAGCACTCGGAGGACAAGGTGCGTGAAACTGTGCCTCTCGATCCGCCGGTTCGCCTGAGAAACCGCGACGTTATCGAACGCGCCCTGGCGAGTATCAGAAATGTGGCACAGAGGAGACGACGGCAAGACAAAGTCAGTCGCGTGGTAAGAGTTTTCTAAGTCGGCCAGAAGGTCCTAGTACGCTCGCGACGACTCTCGAGCAAGCGTCATTCGCTTATCAAGAAGTTTTTCCCCCTTTTTGTTGGACACTACCATGTCAGACGTATAGAACACGAGAACGCCATCGAGCTAGAAACTCTTCGCACTAGCAAATCCAGAGAACTCCACCATGTCTGGAGCCTGAGGTTCTAGCGCGAGTAGGCAGGCACCTAATTGTGTCATACGTTTTATGTAATTTTCTGTTTGCTAAGGTAAATTTAAGTGATATTCTTACCACCCATGTCACTTGTGTTCGTAGTTTTATGCTGTGTTTAGTATGTCTTTTGTAGTGTTTTCTGTAACTTATTTGTTTTAATAGTGTATTTTGTTATATGTATCCTTTGTATATGTATGTGTTTTTGTGCGATTTCTACATCTACATCTACATAGATACTCTGCAAATCACATTTAAGTGCCTGGCAGAGGGTTCATTAACCACTTTTCATAACTTTTCTCTACCGTTCTATTCTCTAATAGCGCGCGGGAAGAAAGAACACCTAAATCGTTCCGTTTTCGATCTGATTTCTCTTATTTTATTGGGATGGTCATGTCTCCCTAAGTAGGTGGGTGCTAGCAAAATATTTTCATATTCAGAACTAAAAGTCGGTGATTGAAACTTCGCAAACAGATCACGCCGCAATGAATAACGTCTTTCTTTTAATGATTTCCACCCCAATTCGTGCAACATTTCCGTGACGCTCCCCCCCCCCCCCCCCCCCCCGTAACGTGATAAAACAAAACGAGCTGCACTTCTCTGAACCTTCTCAATATCTTCCGTCAGTCCCACCTGGTGAGGGTCCCACAAGGGGCAACAGTACTCCAGGAGAGGACGCACAAGTGTGATGTAGGCAGTCTGTTTGGTGGAGCTGGTGCATCTTCGAAGCGTTCTGCCAATGAAACGTAACCTTTGGTTCGCCTTCCCCACAATATTTTCTATGTGTTCTTTCCAGACAAAGTTGTTCGTAATTGTAACTCCTAGATATTTGGTAGAATTTACGACCTTAAGGTTTGACTGATTTATCGCGTAATTGAAGTTCAGCGGATTTCTTTTAGTGGTCATGTGTATTACTTCACACTTTTCTTTATTTAGTGTCAATTGCCAATTTTCGCACCAAGTATAAATTTTGTGTAAATCGCTTTGCAGTTGCTTTTGATCCTCTGTTGACTTCACTAACCCATAAACGACAGCATCATCCACGAACAGTCTAAGGGAGCTATTCAGATTATCTCCTAAATCGTTTATAAACACGACGAAGAGTAGGGGATCTATAACGCTTCCCTGTGGAACGCCAGATATCACTTCTGTTTTACTCGATGACTTACCGTTAATTACAACGAACTGTGTCCTTTCTGATAGGAAATCGTGAATCAAATCGCACAATTGGGGAGATATTCCATAAGCACGCAATTTCATTTGAAGCCTCTTGTGAGGTACAGTGTCAAAAGCCTTCCGGAAATCCAGAAATATGGAATCGATTTGAGATCCCTTGTCGATGGCACTTAACACTTCAAACGAATAAAGGGCAAGCTGTGTTTCGCAAGAGTGATACTTTCTGAATCCGTGCTGACTATTGGTTAATAGGTCGTTCTCTTCGAGGTAGTTCATAATATTCGAACAAAATATATGTTCCAAAATCCTACTGCAAATCGACGTCAATGAGATAGGCCTGTAATTTTGGGGATCACTCCTCTTGCCTTTCTTGAATATTGGAGTCACTTGGGCAACTTTCCAGTCTTTGGGTACGGATTTTTCGCTGAGTGATTTGTTGTAAATTATAGCTAAGTATGGAGCTATTGCATCAGCATACTCTGAGAGGAATCTAGTTGGTATAAAATCTGGCCCGGAAGATTTATTTTTGTTTAGAGACTTAAGCTGTTTTACTACTCCAGGAACATCTACTTCTAAGTTTCGCATGCTGGCAGCTGTTCTTGGATTGAATACTGGAGTGTTCACTTCGTCTTCTTTGGTGAAAGAATTTCGGAAAGCTGTGTTTAGTAATTCTGCCTTAGCAGTACTGTCGTCGGTAGTATTACCATTGCTATCGCGTAGTGAAGGTATTGTTTGTGTTTTGCCGCTAGTGTACTTCACATATGACCAGAATTTCTTTGAATTTTCTGCAAGATTACGAGACAGGATTTCGTTGTGGAAACTACTATAGGCTTCTTGCATTGAAGTCCGCGCTAGGTTGCGAGTTTCAGTAAATGATTGCCAGTCTTGCGGATTCTGTGTCTTTTTAAATTTTGCACGCGTTTTTCTTTGTTTCTGCAACAGTGATCTGACCTGTTTTGTGTACCACGGGGGTCAGCCCCCTCTTTTATTAATTTATTTGGTATAAATCTCTCGATTGCTACTGATATTATGTCTTTGAAAGTAAGCCACAACTGATCTACACTCGCATTTTTAGTTTTGAAGGACTGGAGACTATCACTCAGGAAAGCGTGAAGCGAATTTTTATCTGCTTTATTGAATAGATATATTTTTCGTTTATTTTTGGTGCATTTGGGAATTTCGACACTCAGACTCGCTACTACAACTCGATGTTCGCTAATCCCTGTATCTGTTTTGATGCTCTTTACTATCTCGGAATTATTTGTTGCTAGGAGATCAAGAGTATTTTCGCAACCACGTACTATTCTAGTGGGTTCATGAACTAACTGTTCGAAGTAGTTTTCAGAAAAAGCATTCAGAACTAGTTCGGACGATGTTTTATATTTGCCCCCGGTTTTGAATACGTAATTATGCCAAAATATCGAGGGTAAATTAAAGTCGCCACCGATTATAACAGTATGCTTTGGATACCTATTTGAAATATGATTCAAGCTTTCTTTGAACATTTCTGCAACCGCATCGTCTGAGTCAGGGGGCCGATAAAAAGATCCAATTATTAATTTATTCCGGTGGTCAGGTATAACCTCTACCCAGACCAATTTCGCTGCAGGATAAACCCTTTGTAACAGCAATAAACACGCCACCCCCTGTTTTATTTATTCTATCCTTTCTGAAGACCATTTGGCCTTTTGAAAAAATTTCGGCCGAATTTATCTCAGGCGTCAGCCAGCTTTCAGAACCTATAACGATTTGTGCCTCAGTACTTTCTATCAGCGCGTGGAGCTCTGGAATTTTCCCAACACTGCTACGACAATTTACAACTGTTACACTAATGGTTTGTAGGTCTGCTTTCTTCCCGTGTCTGACCTGCCCCCTTTGAGACTGAAACCCATTTTGTGTATTCCCGAGGCCATCTAACCTAAAAAAAACGCCCAGTCCACGCCACACAGCCCCCGCTACCCGTGTAGCCGCTTCCTGAGTGTAGTGGACTCCTGACCTATTTAGCGGAACCCGAAAACCCACCGCCCTTTGGCGCAAGTCGAGGAATCTGCAGCCCACACGGTCGCAGAACCGTCTGAGCCTCTGATTCAGACCCTCCACTCGGCTCTGAACCAAAGGTCCGCAGTCAGTCCTGTCGACAATGCTTCAGATGGTGAGCTCCGCTTTCATCTTGCAAGCAAGACTGGCAGTCTTAACCACTTCTGATAGCCGCTCAAAACCAGAGAGGATCTCTTCCGATCCAAAGCGACACACATCATTGGTCCCTACATGAGCCACCACCTGCAGCTGGCTGCAGCCTGTGCTCTTCATGGCATCCGGAAGGAGCCGTTCCACATCTGGAATGACTCCCCCCGGTATGCACACGGAGTGCACATTGGAATTTTTCCCCTCCCTACTAGCCATTTTCCTAAGGGGCTCCATTACCCGCCTAACGTTGGAGCTCCCAACTACTAACAAACCCACCCTCTGTGAATGCCCGGATCTTGAAGGCAGAGGGGCGAGTACAGGACAAGCGACACCATCTGCGTCAGGAACATCCCCTGCCACAGACAGCCCCTCGAATCTGTTGGAGGCCTCCACTTCGGTCCCTCGGGAAGTCTTACGCCGCCTGACACGCGCTGAGGAGACCTCCCAGTCCACCACGGATTGGGGGGCTATCTCCTCGCGGGCAGTGAGCGGGCTGGCCACAGCCGCAGGCCTATCGGAGGGCACAACAGACGCACAGGGCGTCTGCTGCACCCCCGCGAGCGGCCCACAACAGCGGCGCCCACCCACCGCAGTCTCAAGCGTTGCCAGCGAAGCCAACGCCGCCTGAAACTGCGAGCGAAGAGTCGCCAACTCTGCCCCCATCCGTTCGCAGCAGTCACAGTTCCTAGCCATCCTAAAATCCTTTGTTTCTTTCAAGTAAGTACGTCAGAGGACACAGTAGTTTGATAAACAGTAAGCTTTGCAAAATATAAACCTAACGCTGAACTGTTTATTAACGGCGAACCTGAAAAATATATACGCGGGCTATTAAATAAAAAAATCAGTAACTGAACTGACAAATAAGCGCGATTCTTTAATTAACAAACACGCAAGCACACTAAAGTATAAAGAGCTGCAGAAGAAAGCACACACGAAATGTAAATAAGTCGCCTCTATCAAGAAGCCGGTTACCGTAAAATCTAGAGCTGCTGCTGGTTACGTGTGTACTGGCCGCCGGTCATTTCGCCACAGCGCATCTTCTGTTGTATGCTTGTTATGCGTAATAGAAGGTACACACCGCTATTAGGGTGGATAACAGCAACTTGCCAGTTCCATCTGGTAGGCTGTTCGACGTACGTTACCTTGACGCTCCGTTTTGTACATAAAAATACTATTAGTGTGACATGTTCAAGTGTCTCTGTTAGCTATAAGGCTGCCGGCCTCCCATAGTCCCTTTTTTTTTTTTGTCCATGCTTTTATCTTTTTGTTTCCATCGTGAGGATTGTAGGTGCATAATCTAAGTTCTTTAGTTTTTTATTTTTAGTTTAGTATTTTATTGTGTATATTTTTTGTATGTCTTGTTTATGGTAATTTGTGTCCCTGTAGGTCGTTTTAAGTGTATGTGCTCTTCTTCATTGTGCGTGAAACTAGCCTTGTTTAGCAAGTGTTTTAGTTGCCACCTAGACTGTAAGTTTTATATCGGCAATCTCCCCGTTAGGTAGCATGTTTATAAGACGCCGTGGTAGGCGCCAACTCCGTAATTAATAGGATATTTAGTTGCACGTAAATGTACTGTGGTGTTGATGCTCAGGGGTTTAGATAATTTTTTCTAGGGATTCTCCGTTTGAATTGCTATTCGACCAGAAGACGGTCGCGGCAGAGCACTAATGAAGAGGTTCATCAAAACTTCATTGACAATATACACCCTGGCTTATTAATAGAACCAACTTACATTTTTTCACATACGTTTTGCAGGGCAATTTTGTAAATTAAAGGACAGAGCATGATCTGTAGAAGAGGCCAGACTCACATTCAGAAGAGGGCAGAATCACAGATGTGAAGAAATACAAACAAAAACAAAGGAGCTGAACAAAGGCAAGCTCCACGTCAAGGAACGTCCGCCCTACATGTACCGCGAGGACACCTGAATTCCTAATATCGGACGGTAAAACACTAATCTCCAGTTTTTATTTTGCAGCATTGTGGTGAGTATACGGTTACATTTTAGGTCTCTACCCCTTAGATATAGTTCTAATAAATTAGGATCGTTTAAGTTTTGTGGATTTCTAGTGATTATTTTATGTGTTTGTACATTTGATCATCTGTTTCTTTTCATAAGACTTTTTCCAGGCCACGCCACGAATTTGCGGCGTTGGAACCAGATCGACGGGTTCAAGAAAACTCACTCCCCCCTTCACGCTGTAGTTAATTAGTTAGGTTGCGCCCGAGCAGTAGGTAGTCATGCAGTAGTTGGTTTGCGTAGCGTTGCATAGAGATTGGCAGTTGGTTATAGTTTTTTTTTTTTTTTTTTTTTTTTTTTTTTTGTCATAGCATGAGTAAAAGTAGCTTTGCTTCACTAACACTAACCCTGAGTGTCCTGACTTAAAGTCTAAGTTAGATATTAAGTTAGAGGACAAACTATTAGTCTTCTATTATCATGTGTGCGAAGCTGTCCTGACCCCGGTCGCTGGTCCGTTAATCTCTTCCCGTGACGAGCCACTCGCCGACGCCCCGCACCTGTCAGGCCGCGTGTCACGCATACAAGGGGCACCAGGGGCACTAAACACACCCTCCTACTGACTGCAGTTGAATAGCTGAGGAAGAGACACCAAAGTAAATGTATGTTCTTATGTATGTTGGCTTTAGCATCCTCCCAGTACCGTCTAGAAGATTGTCTCCCTCCTTCTTCAAAGACCCTACTCGAAAGTTCGAACTAATGAAAACAGTTTTTATTGACTAAGAACCCTGTGTCGGGTGGGCGACAATGTGAAGGATAGCATCAGGTAGAAAAGTGGTATGAGTATTGGGAACAGTGGACAATACGCTTCACCTGCTAAGAGGCCCTTTCCCTGTAGCGAACCTGGTCGCCCTCAACAACTTTACAAATCTGTCATCAACATTACTTTTTTCCCAATCTGGAGAGACTTTAAAAACATTTGATACATTTTCATATTGAGGAACTGTTTTAGCATTACAGGACACGTTCAAAATTGTGATCTTACTTTTTTGTTTTTCAGCCTGATGTATGTTTTATATTTATAATTTTTCTATCTATGTTTCCTTGTAAATTTTGCATTGTTATACATGCTGTCCCAATCCAGTGGTCTAACCAGCCACATCTGCATCTCCATTGATTTAATTTTTATGGAAATTATTATTTTTCATTGTGTATTTTCTGTGTTGTTGTATTTTCTGTTTTTGTGTGACGTGCCCCAGCTGTCTATGTCGCCCATAAGGCAACCACATATTAGTTTTGAAAAGTTTCCTGCATATGATGGAATATAATTACCTCAACCTAACAACAAAATTTTCAATTAACGAAGGGGTGATGAAGGACGACCGTCTGTCCTCTTTTATATATTTTTTGTGTATTTCTGTAAACTTATAATTTATTTAATGTGGCTAGATTATCAGTTTGTTAAAAATTGAACACCATTCTTTTCAAGGCTTGAGGAATAGCGTCTTTATTTCATGTGTTAAAATATTAGTTAATATTGCTAGGTTGTTCTTATTTTGTTATGGTAATAATTTATTATTATATTAATTAATGTGGCATAAGTACGGCTTCTCCTCTACGCCACTGTCCCTGTGGTATAGTACAGATGTTTTACTTCTAAGTGTGTGCGAGAATCTATGGCGGTCTGAATGTGGGGAGTGATAGCTCGCTTTCCGTCTTTGTTTCTGGCTCAGAGTAGATAGCAGCTCAGGTTACCACATAGGTTTCTACACCCTTTGGTTGCGAGCTACTTAGCGATCCTTTCCCTCCAGCGTGGGTCTCGCTGTCCGTCCCCACCACCGCTGTTTCCTAGGATTTTCCGGCTTCCGGTGGCAGTTTCCCGCCTCATGACCTCTGGATCTTCTTTCTGTGCTGGGCGTCTTGCGAGGTAAGGTTGGTTCTTCTCTGGTATCCGTGAGATGGTAGTGTTTCATTGACTAGCACGTTTAACTTAGATTCGTGAACTTAGATTCATTTTTTTGAATGTTTTCTGCGATCGTGTACGGAAATGTGTTCTCGTTTTTCAATTCAGTGATTTCCAATAGATAAACGCGGTGTGTGTGATTCTCGTTGCTGCTTGATAACGGCTTGGTATGTTAAAACCTTTCGTGCTCATGTGGCGGTGTATGAACTCTGTGTAAATACTTTCTAGCTTTGTGGGGCCCGATTTCAAATAGGTGATACGTTCATTTTTGTACAGTGCGTGTAAAAATCTTCTCATCGTTTCCTTCCGTGAGTTATATGTGTTCCACGTGGTTGGTTCGTAGAACAAAGCCTTCAGCTTCCACTCTTGTTTGTTCAATGCCCATCAAGCAACTAACTAAGCGGGTATCCTTCTGATTTCCACTAAGTCCAGTCCGAGCTGTCACCAGCGCCACATCGTAAACAGCGCTAAGCATCTTAATTTAATTTGTGTGAATTTTAATTTGCCAGTCTAGTTCATTTTTGTTAGTACTTTTGTCTTAACAGGTTTATTCCCGCATACTTGGCAGATTTCGTTTGTACTGCTGTTTTAATAGTTTATTCTATCGTATATGATAAATACCGTTGTGTTTAGTCTTCGTCTTTGCTGGTGCTTTTCAAAACAAGTCAGAGCCCGTTACTAAAGCTCGTTATCAGTCAGACCAGTGCCAGCTGCCACCAGTGCCACATCGTAAGCAGCGCTAAGCTTATATTCCCGCACGTTTGATAACGGTGTACTCCACAGATATTCTTGTTTATTTTGAAAACTGCCGAACTCAGTTTTGTTGATTTTACAGTGTATTTACCACCGACCACAGTTCAGTCAGCAGCCAGCCGCCTTTATTAGAGTACTAGGCTGCTATAAAGTTGTTTACTTGGTTTTCTACTTTCTGCAGTTAATTGTATCGATAGGATGGATAGGATGTGTGCCTGCTGTGTGCGGACGCAGGAGGAGTTGGCCGCAGTTCGCGAACAGCTGAGCGTGCTGTTGGCTACGGTCAGCCGTCTTCAGGCTGCTGTCTCGGGGTGCAGCGATGGTGGGGAGTCTGGTTCGTCGAGTGGGACACCTCAGGTGTCTCACGCTACGCTCTCTGTCCCTGCTACCGAGGCACCTTCAGGTGTACCGGACGTCGTCCAGCCGCCTTCTCCGCAAGGGGAGTGGCGGGTTGTACGGCGTTCGCGTCGCGCGAGGCGGAAGGCCAATGTGGCGGCTGCACGTCCGTCCGCGCCCGTTCGTACTGTTAGTGAACGTGTGGCCACTCCTTCAGCAGGGTCCGAGCAGGTGCACGGGGGGGGGGGGGAGGGATTGTTAGTTATTGGGAGCTCCAATGATAGACACGTGATGGAGCCCCTTAGGCAGATAGCGTCCAGATCTGGAAGGAATTCCAACGTGCACTCGGTGTGTTTACCGGGGGGCCTCATCCGAGATGTGGAGGCTGCCTTGCTGGCGGCTATCGAGGGTGCGGGGTGCAGTCGACTGCAAGTCGTGGCTCACGTCGGCACCAATGACGCTTGTCGCTTGGGTTCTGAGGACACCCTCAGGTCCTACGAGCGGCTGGCGGAATTGGTGAAGGCTGCTGCCTTCGCACGCGGGGTGCAAACAGAGCTGTCGATTTGCAGCATTGTTCCCAGGGTTGATCGGGGTCCTTTGGTTTGGAGCCGAGTGGAGGGTCTGAACCAGAGGCTTCGCCGCTCTGTGACAGTCATGGCTGCAGATTTCTGGATCTGCGTTATCGGGTGGGGAATTGTAGCGTGCCCTTAGATAGATCAGGGATGCACTACACTAAGGAAGCGGCTACTCGGGTAGCAGAGTACTTGTGGAGTGCACATGAGGGTTTTTTAGGCTAGGCGCTAACTCTGATGAGCACTTGCCTGTCAGCATTCAAACAGCGAATTCAGGCCACGTTCGGAACAAAAATTCGAACATCACAATATTAGCCGCGAACTTACAGAGTATTAGAAACAAAGTTTCCGAATTTGCAGCACTGCATCGAAGTTATTGCGCTCAGATAGTTTTAGGCACCGAAAGCAGGCTAAATGATGATGAGGCAAGTTCAGAAACATTTAGCGAAGCGTGGAATGTATATCGGAAAGATAGATCTGAAACAACTGAAGGAGGAGTGTTCATCGCTGTGGACAAAGATATTGTTTTTACTGAGATCGAGGTTGAAAGTAACTGTGAAGTTATCTGGGCACGTATAACAGGTCTAAAAGACGTAAAGTTAATAGTTGGGTGTTTTTACAGCCCCCCCTTCCCTCCCCAGTGCTGCTGTAGCAGTTTTAGAATCATTCAAAGAAAGTCTACACCAGATAGTGCATAGGTATCCGCGCCATGTAATATTAGTCGGAGGAGACTTCAACCTTAAGAGTATAGATTGGGACCTCGCTAGTTACATTTCAGGCGGTGCAGACAAGCAGTCTTGCGAGATACTTTTGGACACATTCTCTGAAAACTGTCTTGAGCAGTTAAACCGGCAACCCACGAGCAATGGAAATATTCTTGACCTTATAGCCACAAACAGGACTGACCTTGATAACGATGTCTGTGTAGAGACAGGAATTAGTAATCATGATATCGTCATAGCGTCGATGGTGACCAAAGTTCATGAATCAATCAAGAAGTCTAGGAGCGTGTTTTTGTTGGGAAGAGCCGATAAGCAATTGTTAGGATCGCACTTCGAAAATGAATGGGCATCGTTTAATTCCGGGACTATGGATGTAGAGGAATTGTGGACTAAATTTAAGTGCATTGTTAATAAAGGGTTAGAGAAATATGTGCCAGTGAAGACGATTAAGGAATGAAAAGATCCACCGTGGTATAATAATAATGTTAGAATGCTGCTGAGAAAGCAAAGGCTGTTGCACTCTCGATTCAAAAAAGAACACGCAAATGATGACAAGCAATAGTTAGTAGATATTCGTGCGTGTATGAAAAAATCGATGCGCGAAGCATACAATAATTATCACGGCCATACCTTAGCAAAAGATCTTTCCGAGAACCCAAAAAAATTCTGGTCCCAATTAAAATCGATAAGCGGGTCAAAGCACTCTGTCCAGTCACTCATTGATCATTCCGGGGCAGTAACAGAAGAAAGCAAACGAAAAGATGAGGTTCTAAATTTAACCTTTAAGAAATCTTTCACGCAGGAGGACCGCACAAATGTACCATCATTTAATCAACGTACCAATTCCGAAATGGGTGACATACCAATAGGTATTTTCGGTGTAGAGAAGCAGCTGAGAGAGCTAAATGCGAAAAAGTCCGTTGGTCCGGATGGAATACGAGTTCGGTTTTACAAAGACTATTTGCGACGTTGGCCCCCTACTTAGTTTGCATTTATCGCGAATCTTTAATTCAGCGCAAAGTACCTTGTGAATGGAAAAAAGCGCAGGAGACTCCAGTTTATAAGAAAAGAAAGAGAACTGACCCACACAATTATAGGCCAATATCGTTGACTTCAGTTTCATGTAGACTTTTGGAGCATATTCTCAGTTCCAATATAGTAAATTTCCTTGAAACGGAAAAGCTTCTTTCCATGAATCAGCACGGGTTTAGGAAACATCGTTCATGTGAAACTCAGCTTGCCCTTTTCTCACATGACATCTTGCGAGCCATGGATGAAGGGCAACAGGCGGATTGTGTTTTTCTCGACTTCAAAAAGGCGTTCGACGCGGTGCCACACTGCAGACTGCTAACGAAGATACGAGGTTATGGAATAGGTTCACAGATTTGTGACTGGCTGGAAGACTTCCTAAGTAATAGAACGCAGTACGTTGTTCTGGACGGCGAGTGTTCATCAGAGACGAGTGTATCGTCAGGCGTGCCCCAGGGGAGTGTGATAGGACCGCTATTATTTTCTATCTATATAAATGATCTGATGGGCAGAGTAAGTTGTAATTTGCGGCTGTTTGCTGATGATGCTGTGGTATATGGGAGGGTGTCGTCTGTAACTGACTGTAATAGCATACAGGTTGACTTAGACAAAATTTCAGGTTGGTGCGAAGAATGACAGCTAGCTCTCAATGTAGAAAAATGTAAGGTGACGCGCATGAGTAGAAAAAACAGTCCTATAATGTTCGAATACAGCATCAGTAGTGAGCTTCTTGATGCGGTCGCGTCGTTCAAATATCTAGGCGTAACATTGCAGAGCGATATGAAATGGAACGAGCATGTAAGGACAGTTGTGAGTAAGCAGACAGCCGACTTCGGTTTATTGGGGGAATTTTGGGAAGATGTACTTCACCTGTAAAAGAGACCGCGTATAAAACGCTTGTACGACCACGTCTTGAGTATTGCTCAAGTATTTGGGACCCGCAGCAGATCGGTTTGAAAGAAGACATAGAGGCGGTTCAGAGGCGAGCAGCTAGATTTGTTACCGGTAGGTTCGACCAATGCGCGAGTGTCACGGAAATGCTCCGGCAACTCAGTTGGGGATCGCTGGAAGAAAGACGACGTTCTTTTCGTGAATTTCTGTTAAGTAAATTTAGAGGGCCGGAATTTGAAGCTGAGTGTAGTACGATCTTGCTACCGCCTACTTATATTTCGCGTAAAGATCACAAAGACAAGATACAAGAAATTAGGGCTCGTAAGGAGGCATATTGGCATTCTTTTTTTCTTCGTTCAATTTGGGAGTGGAATAAGAAAGGAAATGCCTAGTAGTGGTCCAGTGTACCCTCCGCCACACACCTTACGGTGAATTGCGGAGTATGTATGTAGATGTAGATGTAATTTTTTGCGATTTTCTCTCCTCGCCTATTTTAATGTTGCTGTTTCTTCTCCGACTTGTAGTACGAGATTTCTTTGTCAGTAATTCTCTATGAGCCTTGCGCTAGCTCCTTCAATAGCTTCTTCATGTAATACTAAACATTTTTATAGGTTGTATGCTGTAATTCTCAATTTTATTTTTCCGACTTTGTAATTATTCCACTTTTAAGAGATTTTGGAGACTCGACTTATTCCATCACTGTAATCGCTCCCTATCGCCTGTATCTGCATTTATTTCGCTTCTTCACGTAATTCAAAACATTTCTATGCGTTGCATGCCGTAATTGTTATTTTTGTTGCGCGACTTTGTAATTATTTCATTTTTGTGGTTTTCCTGAGACGGGACCTCATCCGTCTCTGTAATCGCCCCCTATCGCTTGTAGCTGTATTTCGTTTGCTTTCTTATATAATTCTAAGCATTTCTATGGGTTGCTTGCTGTAGTAAATTTTCTTCATTTTTTCGGAATCTGAATTTATTCAATTTTATCGGGTTTCGGAACCACGTGGGTCCGAGTTTGCAGCTCGTCGCCTCAGTTCACGCCACTTCTCATTGAAAACCAGTACCTAGGTCGATTGCTGACAGACTGCAACTTAAGAGCCAGCTTCAAAGTGTTTGTAGATCGTGTTCTGTGCTACCTTCGACTTGCTGAATTTCACCTACGATAGCGGCGCCTGCTACCGCCTCGTCTCAGCACACTGTTTTTGGTGAGTTTCGCTGTGGCATTGCGTGTGCGTGAGAGAATGAATGTTGTTTGTGAATCCTTCCCCTCAGTAGCGTTAAATCATGTATAATTTAGGCTGGGCACCGTCGGCATTAATCCATGTAAGAGATGCATTTCATTGTATTAAAAAAATTGCTTCCCTATTTTGCTTTTTTTCTATCTGAGTAAACAAGTTTAAGTTCAGCATAAACCGTTCGTTGACTATAAATTGTAGTTTCAGAGCACCTTCCCACTTTTATTTAATATTGCTCTTCACAAGTGCTGAGAACTAGTTCAGATGCAACTTTTTCTTGTATCTAAATTCCGTTGCGCCATAAATGTTTTCTTAGCCCCCTTTGTAAGATAACTTCAATTGTGGTGGCTTGCACCTTAATGTCTATGTGTAATAACGTGTGAACTGCTACGTACATTGACCACTGATGTATTAACCTCCTGTTATTGAAGTAATTTGAAGCGAGTCAGTTCTCAGTTTGGGCTAGAGAACAAGGCTTTGTAGCAGGGTGTAACCAGTAGTTCACACGGACCTTACTTACTACACTTATTGACAAAGCAAGGGTCTTGTTAACTACAGTGGTCGACTTTTAAGCGTTAATTTCATTATACAAATCAGTACCGTCAATGTCAGTTTCATTTCTTGAATGGTGTTTAAGTTCCATATGCAAATCTTTACAACATTTCAGCAGTTCTTCCTTAGGGTAACTAAATAATGGCCGGCCGCGGTGGCCGATGGGACTGAGGCGCTTCAGTCACGGTCTGCACGGCCACTACGGTCAGGGGTTCGAATCCCCCCTCGGGCATGGATATTTGTGCCGTCCTAGTTCGTAAGTAGTTCATAAGTAGTTTGTAAGTTTATGCCTTTCAGCGTTCAGTCTGGAGCGTAGTACCTGTAATAAAAGTCCTCCTTGATCCGCCATTCAATGCTAACATTGATGCCTTGTCTGACGTCATGCCTTTTACTTCAAAATCATTCTGCACCGAATGTAAGTACTTTCTTCTTGGTCTACCACAACTCTTCTTACCCTCCTCTGCACAGCTCATGGGTCTCTTAGGTAACCTTGCTTCTCCCATGCGTGTAACATGACCTCACCATCTCTGTCTGTTCGCCGTAACTGCTTCATCTATGGTGCTAATTTCCAGCTTTTCTTTGATTTCCTCGTTATGGACACCCTCCTGCCATTGTTCCCATCTATTAGTACCTGCAATCATTCTTGCTACTTTCATATCTGTAACCTCTACCTTATGAATAAGGTAACCTGAATCTACCCGACTTTCACTTCCATACAACAAAGTTGGTCGAAAGATAGAGCGGCGCACTGCTAGCTTAGTCTTGGAACTTACTTCCTTCTTGCTGAAGAGAGCCGGGCGCGGTGGTTGAGCGGATTGCGGCGCGCCAGTCACGGTCTGCAGGGCCACTACGGTCGGGGGTTCGAATCCCTCCTCGGGCATGGATATTTGTGCCGTCCTTAGTATTAGCTAGTTCATAAGTAGTTTGTAAGATTAGGGACAGATTACCCTGTAGTTAAATCCCATAAGCTCTACAATCATTTGAACATTTCATTTGCCGAAGAGAGTAGATCTTAGCTGAGCACTCACTGCATTAGCTTTGCTGCACCTCGATTCCAGTTCTTTCACTATGTTGCCATCCTGTTCTAACTTTGTCCTCCTATTTGGCACTCAATCTGTTTAAATCTCTTTCCCATCGACATAACTTTCGTTTTGGAGATGCTGAACTTTATATCACAATCCTCGCACCTCTGATCTAGGTCTGAAATATTAGTTCGCAACTTTTAAATAGATCAGCCATTACAACTAAGTCATCCACATAAGCGAGACTGCTTATTTTGTTTTCACATATTTTATTCCCGAGCTTCCAGTATACTATTTTCATCATATTGTCGCGTTGCAATGGAAGCAGGCTTGACTTCGAAGGCAACTAAACACAGCACTTATAGTGAAAGCAAGTTTATTACGAACTCAACATACGCGCAGAACTGACTGCTTCTCAGGCAGAGTACTCTGTTATTTATACACAGACAGAATTTTCCAGAAATTAGAAGAACAGTTAACATAAGAAACAAGTAGAATTTACAAGTAAACATAAGAAAGATGTAGAACCTTATGGAATTGTAAATTACAAAGAAATAAATTTTTGCCGGTGGGCGGGATTGAACCGGCATCCTTCTGCTCCGCAGTCCGTGACGCTATCCCTGCGCCACGCCGCCAGTTGGTGTTCGTGGTCTCTCGCGGCATTGCTCCCTCTCCTGGAGAAACAGCGACCCGCTGTTATGATACCTGTGGAGCCAGCTGCAATGTCCTGGATCTTGACCGTGTCATGGGTCCTCTGTATGACAGTTCAAGAGAATCTTTCCCTTCTCCGCGATTATCGACGACAGACGTTCCTGTCGTGGCTTCTTCAGGAACATTACCGTCCTTAAAGTCCTTGAACAAGAAGCCATTGTCGTCTACCTGCTTTTCAGGATCGTAGTAAGGCTTCATGCGCAGGACGTGAACAATGTATCTTGGTTTTTGACGTTTCGACAACGGCTCATAATCCTCAACTTCGTATGTGACGTCTGACAGGCGGCGTATGACACGATACGGACCAAAGTATCGCTTCAATAACTTTTCTGACAGTCCAACCTTCCGAACAGGGGTAAAAATCCATACCAGATCTCATGGGCTGTACACAACAGGTCGGTGCTTGTCGTTATACCGCTGACGGTCCTTCTCCTGGGCGTCCAGTGTCCGTATGCGAGCCAGCTGTCTTGCTTCTTCGACCCTGGTGATGAGCTGTTTAACATAGTCATCCTGAGTGCCGTCCGGTTGGAACGGGAACAGTGTATCCATTGTCGTCTCAGCTTCACGGCCATGGAGCAGGAAAAACGGAGTGAAGCCTGTGGTGTCTTGTCTTGCGGTATTGTATGCAAATGTCACGACTGGCAGAATTGTATCCCAATCCTTCTGCTCAACATCGACGTACATCGACAGCATGTCGGCTAATGTTTTGTTAAAACGTTCCGAAAGACCATTTGTCTGAGGATGGTATGCAGTTGTCATTCTGTGGACAATGTTGCACCGTGACATTACCTCTGATACTAGTTTTGACTGGAATACTTTTCCACGATCAGATATCATGACACGTGGTGCTCCATGCTTCAAAATAATGTCTTCTACAAGGAATTTTGCGATCTCTGGAGCTTCTGCAGTCGGCACAAGTTTGGTGACAGCGTAGCGTGTGAGGTAGTCAGTGCAGAATATTATCCAACGGTTACCGGTTGTCGACTTCGGGAACCTCCCTAAAAGATCGATCCCAACTCGGTGGAATCGAGCTGCTGCCAGCGGAATCGGTACGAGATGTCCTGGAGGTAATTGCGGCACATGCTTCCGTCGCTGGCACTCTTTACAGTGATTCACATACTGCTTGACAGATCGGTAGATACCTTTCCAGTAATACCTGCGTCTGATTCTGTCTAGGGTCTTCACGAATCCCAGATGACCGGATATTGGAGCATCATGGAAATATTTGAGAATAGCTGGCTGGAGATGAGCTGGAACAACGAGTAGCCATTTGGGGCCCAGTGAATCGTAGTTGCTCTTGTACAATGTTTCGTTTTTAAGTTGGAACTCTCCATTGGTCGGTTCTCCTTTCTCCAAAGCCTCTATCATTTTAATAGTGTTGGATCTTCCCTCTGTTCAGCTGTAACGTCATCTAATTCAGTGAGAGCTGAAATTTCATTAATGCTGCTGTGTTCCACTAATGGATTCCTCGAAAGGCAGTCGGCATCCTTGTGTTTGCTCCCGTTCTTGAATACCACTGTGACATCGTACTCTTGCAGTCTTAGTGCCCAACTTGCTAGTCGACCTGATGGATCCTTCAAGCTAGTCAGCCAACACAAAGAATGGTGGTCTGTCACGACGGTGAATGGTTTGCCGAATAAATACGGCCGGAACTTGTTGATAGCCCAGATAACTGCGAGACATTCTTTTTCAGTTGTAGAGTAGTTTATCTCGGCCTTTGAGAGTATTCTTGACGCATAGGCTATCAGTTTTTCGGCACCTTCCTGAACTTGTACAAGCACTGCACCAATCCCATAGCCACTGGCGTCTTTGTGAAGTTCCGTTTCTGCATTCTCGTCGTACAAGGCTAGCACTGGTGCGGAAGTTAGAGCCTCCTTAAGTGCTCGGAAAGCTCTTTCTTTTGTCTCATCCCAGTAAGATTTGGCGTCTCCCTGCAGAAGTTCTTGTAATGGACGTGCCTTGTTACAAAATCCTTTTATGAAACGTCGGTAGTATGAGCACAGCCCGAGAAAACTTCTCACATCACGAATGTGCTGAGGAGTTGGACATTCTGTGACTGCCCTTACTTTATCTGGATCAGGACGGACACCATCTCCGTTGACTAGGTGCCCCAGGATTTTTATCTCTTTGGCGACGAAGAGGCACGTCTTTGGATTGAGGCGGAGACCTGCAGCCTGAACAGACTTCAACACAGTTGACAGGCGACTCAGATGTTCTTCAAATGTTTTCGAGAAAACGACAATGTCATCTAAATAGCAGAGACAAGTCGTCCACTTAAGGTGTCGAAGCAAGTTGTCCATCATGCGTTCGAATGTGGCTGGAGCATTACACAATCCAAATGGCATTACTTTACATTCATAGAGACCGTCAGGTGTAAAAAAAGCCGTCTTCTCCCTGTCAGCTTCGTCAACCTCGATTTGCCAGTAACCTGTCTGCATGTCCATAGTTGAGAAGAATGTAGCTCCTTTCAAGCAGTCTAAGGTGTCGTCAATACGCGGCAATGGGTAGACATCTTTCTTTTTGATTCTGTTCAGCCGTCGATAGTCGACACAGAATCGCCATGTGCCATCCTTCTTCTTTACGACGACCACCGAAGACGACCAAGGACTCTCCGAAGGTTGAATAATGTCATCTTGCAACATCTTCTCCACTTCATCCCGAATTATTCGTCTTTCAGCTGGCGACACTCTATACGAACGCTGGATAATTGGCGGATGATCCCCAGTATTGATACGGTGCTTTGTCGTGGGCCGTTTCGTCTGACGTTTCCCCTGCTGAGGTGTGAATGCACCCGAAAATTGGCGTAGTATACCTAACACCTGCTGGCGTTGTTCCTTGGTCAGTCCAGGCCCTAGTGGCAGTACCACGTTTGTTTCCTCCAGCGTGTTGTCTGTACTAACAGCAGGGCATGGGTCTTCATTGATGACGTTGAGCTCACCGTCCTGGATTGGTTCAGCTGTCCCGATACACATTCCTTTGGGGATAAGTTGTGACTGCTCGTGACAATTTGTGATCCAAATCTCTCCTTCACCACCGGTAATGCTTATGATAGCCGCTGGTATGTAAACTTCTTTTGTGAGCCTGAGAAACTTTTTACTATCAACTAGAACTTCACAGTTTAACCAGTCATCTGTGTTTGTGACTGCAACTCTTCTCATCGTCGAAGGCGGTATCGTCACATTGTCAACGACGAATAAGTTCCCAGAAAATTCTGTATTACGTGTATCCGGCGGAGCAACTTCTTCTATTTGCAGCTCAGATCTTCCACAGTCAATGATAGCTTGGGATGCCTGAAGGAAGTCCCATCCGAGGATGACATTGTGACCACATTCTGTTAACACGACAAATTCAAACGGCTGCGTCCTGTTGTTGATGGTTATTCTAGCGACACAAGTTCCTGCTGGATGGACGTACTTTCCATTCGCGACCTTCAGCACAGTTGCTCCCGTATCACAGAACATTGTCGTCTTTAGTGTGCGGCGATAATTATCCGATAATACGGAAAAAGAGGCTCCTGAATCAACAAGTGCCCGGACAGGTTGGCCGTCGATTATGACGTCGATGAGATTTCCCGACATCTTGGCGACTGTGGTCCATGTAGGATTTTCATCTCCGGCGGCCTCACCTCCGTAGATGGTCGCCTCGCTTAGTTTTCCTGGGCGCGGCGTCTAGGGGATTGGCTGATACCTCTGTACGGCGACGGTGAACGGCTGCGGCGCGTCGGGGAGCGACCGCGTCTAGGGTACGGCGATGGGCTTCTTGCCATAGGTCGACTGAATTCATCAGTAGGTGACTGCCTGGGATAGAACTGCTCCGACGGCTGACGTCTTGCGGCAAAATAATCATCGAATACTCGCCTCCTCTCTCTGCAGTAGCGTACGACATGTCCAGGGCGTCCACAGTGGAAACACAGTGGTGTGTTGTCTTCTGTCCTCCAGACGTCTGTTCTTCTGCGGGGCGTCATAGTTACCGGGGGAGTTGGCTGTGGTCGCGTCGGTCGGTTCATGGGCTGCCGTTTGGCGGCTGCAGCGTAAGTCAAAGCAGGGCGACGCCATTCTTCACGTCGGGTGCGATTGACGGGGCAGACAGATGCTAAAGTTTGAAATACCTCGTCCTCAGCGGTGTCGGCTACCTAGTGACTTACAGGGCTCACATCCATGGCCATAATCTGATGCTCGCTCGGTCTAATAGTCCCGGCTGCCATGCACTGTTGTAATTCTTCTCTCACGATTTGTCGTATGAGAGAAGCCAAGTCTTGCTGGTCTTCCAGTACGGCCATAGGGACTACATTTGGGAGTCTATCATACTTCTTGCGTCCAACCCTCCTTTGTTGCATCTCTTCAATACGCTGGCACCACTTGATGAACTCTTCTGTCGTAGCGACGTCTTTTATCAGAAGAGCTTGGTACATATCTTCTGCAATTCTCTTCATCAGGTGCGTGATTTTGTCCGCTTCAGTCATGTTCGGATTGACTACGTTACACAGGGCCAAAACATTCTGTATGTACGATTGTGTCGGCTCACCATGTGGTTGGGCCCGGTTATTCAGTTGTTCTTCCGCCGAGCGGATTTGTCGCTGGCGGTCTCCAAACGTCTTCTTAAGTTCCTCCTGGAACGTCTCCCAGTCAATCAACTTGTCTTCGTTGTTTTCGAACCATTTCTGGGCTGTTCCGTCCAGATAGAAGTAAACGTTTTCCAAGCACATCGTATGATCCCACCTGTTTTACTTGGCGACTCGGTCGAACCCTTTTAGCCATTTGTTTGGGTCCTGTCCAGCGTCCCCAGAGAACACCGACGGGTGTCTGATGTGTAGCTGGCTTACTGCTGGTTCCGTTTCCATAGTTCGTTTGATGATACGGACTCTTGGAAGGACGTACTCGGTGTAACCCTTGTATTCCGGTTCCAGTCCGTGTAAGCGTCGGCTTTTATGTTGCCTAATCGGAGCCACGGTGATGCAGCTATTGCACAGTGTACCCGGCGCCTCCACCAAACAATGTCGCGTTGCAATGGAAGCAGGCTTGACTTCGAAGGCAACTAAACACAGCACTTATACTGAAAGCACGTTTATTACGAACTCAACATACACGCAGCACTGACTGCTTCTCAGGCAGAGTACTCTGCTATTTATACAGAGACAGAATTTACCAGAAATTAGAAGAACAGTTAACATAAGAAACAAGTAGAATTTACAAGTGAACATAAGAAATATGTAGAACCTTATGGAATTGTAAATTACAGATAAATAAATTTTTGCCGGTGGGCGGAATTGAACCGGCATCCTTCTGCTCCGCAGTCCGTGACGCTATCCCCTGCGCCACGCCGGCAGTTGGTGTTCGTGGTCTCTCGCGGCAATATGATCAATAAATAGTGTGAACACACAGTGGTGACAGGTTACAGCCTTGTCTTACCCCTAAAACTACCCTGAACCATGAGCTTAATTTGCCATCTACTCAAACTGCTGCCTGACAGTCTACGTAAAGCCCTGTAATTGCCTGCAGAAGTTTGCCTCCTGTACCATAATCGTGAAGAACTGACAGTAGGATCCTCCTACGAACACTGTCATCAGCCTTTTCTAGATCTATGAAACATAGATAGAATTCCCTGTTCTACTCACAGCACTTTTCCATTACGTGCCGTAAGCTAAAGATCTGGTCCTCACAGCCTCTAAGTGGCCTAAATCCACTCTGATTTTGATCTAACTTGTCCTCAATTAATACTCGCACTCTCCTTTCAACAATACCTGACAATATTTTGCCTAAACCGCTAATTAAAGACATACCTCGATAGTTGTTACAATCTTTTCTGTTTCCATGTTTGAAAACTGGCGTGATTACCGCTTTCGTCCAGTCAGATGGAACCTGTCCTAATTCGCAAGCCTTCTCCATTATCCTGTGTAACCATTTGATACCTGATATTCCACTGTATTCGACGAGTTCCGGCTTAATTTCAACCACCCCAGCCGCTCTATTGCACCGGTGACCAGTTTCTCCACTTCCTCCAATGAGATCCTGCTTCCATCGTCGTTCCTATCCCATTCTACCTAAAAATCTGACACATCATTGGACGTTTCACCTACATTGAGCAATTCTTCAAACTGTTCCCTCCATCTGCGCAAGGCATCTATAGGATTGACTAGCAGCTTTCCTGATCTGTCCAAAACACTTGTTAATTCCTTCTTTCCTCCCTTTCGAAGATTGCTAATTACGCTCCAAAATGGTTTTCCCGCGGCTTGGCCCAGAGTTTCTAACTTATTTCCAAAGTCTTCCATGGTTTCTGCTTGCAGTCTGCAATTATCCGTTTGGCTTTGTTTCTTTCTTCAACATAACTTTCTTTGTCTGCCTGATTTCTAGTATGGAGCCATTTTTGATATGCCTTCTTTTTCTTTTTACAGCCAGCCTTCACTGTTTCATTCCACCAAGTTGTCTGCTTCTTCCGCCTTTACACACTACTGTTCCAAGACATTATCTAGCTGATTCCAGTAGTGTCTCTGTACCTTGACCATCCCTCTTCCAGTGACTGTAAAACATTACATTCAACTAACGTGTACCTTCCCGAGATCATTGTTATGTATTTGTGCCTAATTTCCTTGTCTTGAAGATTCTCCACTCTTATCCTTCTACACATGCACCTGACTTTTTGCTCTTTTGGCCTCACAAAACCAATTTCACTGCATATAAAAATGATTAGTATCATCAAAGAACCCCCTGAAAACACGTGTGCCGTTGACTGTCTTGCTGAATTCCTTGTCTGTTATTATATAGTCAATGACAGATCTGGTTCCCCCTCCTTCCCAAGTACAGCGGTGAATGTCCTCATGCTTAAAGAAGAAGTTTGTGATAAGTAAGCCTATACTGGAACCGAAATCCAAGAGCTGTTTTCCGTTCCTGTTCTTCCATATCTTCTCCAAACTTACCCACTACTTTTTCATAACCTTCTGTTCGATTACCTACCCATGAGTGAAATACTATCCTTATCCTTCACTCTAACAACTAAATCACTAAGTGCGTTGTAAAATCGGTCCATCTCATCTTGATCTGTCCCTTCACAGGGTGAATACATTGCCACCATCCTAATTTTCTTGCTGGAGATGGCCAACATTAAGTAGCTTATTGCAATTATGCTGGGTTCGATTGCTTTCCTGATGTAAAACCCTACACCCCATTGTGCTCTTCCTACTTTGACTCCTGACAGGTAGACCTTCTAATAAATACTGAACTTTTAAATTCATTACAATTTTCGTACTGAAACCGTCTCGGTTTTTTTCTTGGGCGAAGTATATTTACTAGAGGGAAACTTGCTTCAGATTTAGTTTGTTTGCCACATTTGTAGCTTCCTTTAAAACTATGTCAAAGTTTTCATCTGTGAGATTGTGTGTGAATTTATCAATCTAGCTCTTTAACAAATTGATGCATATCTCAGTATTAATTGTTGGGTTTTGCATAATTTTACTTGAAGAATTAATTTCACTCCAAACATCCTACCAGATTGCAACAGAACAAATGAATTTTAAAGCAAGTGACTTCGATTTGAGACTGATGGTACAATCCAAACTAGAAGAAACTTCTGAAACTTCCAACAGAGCATCAAATACGTTTTCTGTGTAGAAACGTAATGGCTTGATTGCTTCAATTCTGCTACACCATCTCGTAGTACTTACAGCATTTCGCATTAGCCCTGGTAAATGTTTGCAAATGATAGACCACCTAATTGTTGGTGATGAAATGAAGACTTACATTTCTTGAATTACGTAGAAGAAATTGATGGTCTCTTACGAAATATTTGCTGCGTCATTTAACACTAAGTTTAAGGTGTGAGCTGAGCATGGGACGTAAAATGAACGCTCATTGATATCCAGAATTCTTTTCTGCAGTCCGTTGTGTTTTCCACGGATGTTACAGAAACTGTCAGAAAATAAATTCAAAACGAGATTTAACAAACCCTCGCCCGTTGAACTCATAATCTGGCAGAAACCAATGAAATGTTCACATATCTCTACTTTTTGTCTGTGTGATGTAGATACACATGCCTAAATATCACTGTCATTTGTTCTGTATGGCTTTCATCTGGTATGCAGTCTAACATGATAGAAAAATGTTTAGAGTCCCTAACTGTATTCAAAATACGGTTTTTTTTTATCATTGTGCCTAGTAAATCAATAATTTCATTTTGAATGTGATCTACTAAATAGTGGGCCATACCCATCAGGCTTGAATCAGATTTTGATTCAATTCTGTGAATATGTTCCTGCATAATTGAATCAAAACATGCCAGCATCTCTACTGCTTTTAAAAAATTTTAATTATCATGTTCATATATTTTTTAGTAAGAACCGCGAAAAGCTAGACATTGTCGCGACAAAAAATTAATAATAGCATTAATCCTTTCTAATACATCACACCAGTGTTTCTTTTTTCCTTCTCTATTAGTCTCAGTTGCATCTTATTTACAGTGTTCTTTGTATATCACATACTATTCAATTGTACCCACGACTTCACGTTTTCATCTTGGGAATCACATATTATTCAATTGTACCCATGACTTCACGTTTTCATTGTGGGAATCGCTTGTTTCGTGTCTTTTCAGAATCAATGATAAATCCTGCTAATCTGAAAATGCATTCATATCAGACTACTTGCACTATTGCCAAACATTTTACAATAGAAACAATACACTGCATACTTTGATAAAGAGTAAGGAAGCCAATCTCTTTTAACTTTTTCATAGTTAGAACTATTTCTGTAATAGTGTCAGCAAACTTTCTTCCTTCATCGTTCATAGGATAATTATGATTGAACAGGACCACGTTTAACTAAAATATTAACGAAATCATTATTAAGAGGCCACCGCCCTAGGTCTTCGCTAATTGTCAAACTCTCGCAAACTACCACTATACTGCATGAAGATTCTCCAGCAGCAACATCACCTTCAGTGAGACCACTAGAGGGAGCAGGAGCGCAACATGCCTTGTCTTCGCGTGCTTTGATAGTTTCAGATCCGGACGTCGAGCACATGACAGGGGCAAGCATTTCGTGACCGTCATTCACAGATTTCTTCAAAAATTTCTTAATAGAACCTGCCAGGTTTTCTTTTTGTCTTTCCTTCTGTCATTTACCATTACGAAACTGGGCCCCAGGAGGTTTTTTCCTTTTCTGTGATTCCTGGAACAATTTTTGGGTGAAACTAATAAAATTGTTGTTGGTACTTGGTTGAACAAATTTACAAGTACCGTACATTTCGGCAGATAAGACGATTAGAATACGCATAAAAATTTTACGCAATGTCCGGATCGTCTTATACAGCAGATATAAAACTTTTGCCTACATTTACGGTTTACCAGACGTACTCTTTTTTGCACTCTAAAAATGATCCGGGTGGATTTTCAGAAAATGCATAGATTTCCTCTTTTATGCGTCACACAACTGCGTAGATTTGAAAGTGTGGATATACAACTCCTCACAACTGCAAACTCTAAAGAATTTAGCCTTTCTACCATATTTCTACGATACTTTTTGCTGAATTTTCGCTTTCTATGTCGTCGCCACTTCGATCTCAATTTACAATTTCAGACCAATTGAACCAATAGGCTTGGCCACTATCGTGACGCAAGAGCTGTGAGACGGCCAGTTACATCTACATCTACATGGGATACTCTGCAAATCACATTTAAGTGCCTGGCAGAGGGTTCATTGAACCAATATTATACTGTTTATCTCCCATTCCATTCTCGAATAGCGCGCGGGAAGAAAGAACACCTCAATCTCTCCGTTCAAGCTCTGATTTCTCGTATTTTATTCTGATGGTCATTTCTACCTATGTAAGTTGGAGTCAGCAACATATTTTTGCATTCGGAGGAGAATGTAGGCGATTGGAGTTTTGTAAGTAGCCCACGCCGTGGGGTGGCCGAGGGGACTGCGGCGCGCCAGTCACGGTCTGCACGGCCACTACGGTCGTGGGTTCGAATGCCTCCTCGTGCATGCATATTTGTGCCGTACTTAGTATTAGTTAGTTCATAAGTAGTTTGTAAGTTTAGGGATTGATGACCCCGTAGTTAAGTCCCATAAGCTCTACAAACATTTGAACATTTTGACTCTTTCGATGTCCTCCGTCAAACCCACCTGATAAGGATCCCACACTGGGCAGCAATACACCAAAAATGGACGGACAACCGTAGTGTACGCAGTTTCTTTTTTAGTTCTGTTGCATGTTTTAAGGATCTGCCAGTAAAACGCAGTCTCTGGTTCGCTTTTCCCACGACATTATCTACGTGTTCTTTCCAATTTAAGTCTGAAGTAATAGTAATTCCTAGGTATTTTGTGGAGTTTACGCCCTTCACTTTTGATTGATTTATCTTGAAAACATAGTTTGACGGATTTCTTTTCTTACTCATGTGGACGACTTCACACTTCTCATTATTTAGGGTCAATTGCCAATTTTTACTCCATAGGGATATCTTATTCAGATCGTTCCGCAGTTGGTTTTGATCTTCAGATGATTTTACTAGACGGTAAATAACGGCGTCATCTGCAAGCAACCTAAGAGAGGTACTGAGATTTTCCCCTAAATCGTTTATGTAAATAACGAACAGCAGAGGACCAATTACACTACACTGTGGAACGCCCGATATCACTTCTGTTTTAGTCGATGCCCTACTAACGATTACTACGAACTGTCTCCTCTCTGACAGGAATCCCATATCCAATCGCAAATTTGGGGCGATATACCATAACTACGCAATTTGATTAAATGCCGTTTGAGAGGTATAGTGTCAAAAGGTTTCTGGAGATCAAGAAATACGGAATCGATTTGCGGACCCTTGTCCATAGCACCCAGCGCTTCGTGTGAATAAAGAGCTAGTTGTGTTTCGCATGAACGATATTTTTTAAATCCGTGTTGACCTTGGGTCAATAGATCGTTCTGTTCAAGGTTATTCATAATATTTGAATACATGATATGTTCCAAAATCCTACTTCAAATTACCGTCAATTTACTCACAACACAACCTACCACAATACTTGTTAGCTGTATGTAGAAGGTACGTGTTTCTACAGGCAACACCGCAACAATGCTAATGGAGACGTTTGTATTATGACACGTGCAGTCGTACCAATTGCTTAGAAGCACACAGCTGGTATGAAAGGCAACGCAGTCAACAATCCGAAGATTGGTTTGAACACCACAGTGCTTTATAGGCATAGTCATATTTAGAGGTGGTATGCAGGAGTACGCAGGAGTAGGTCTGATAATGAATAAGAAAATAGGAATGCGGGTAAGTTACTAGGAACAGCACAGTGAACGCATCATAGTTGTAAAGATAGGCACGAAGCCAACACCGACCAAAGTAGTACAAGTTTATATGCCAACTAGCACGGCCGATGGTGAGGATATCGAAAAAAATGTATGAGGAGATAAACGAAATCATTCAGAAAGTTAAGGGATACGAAAACTTGATTGTGATGGGGGACTGGGACTGGATAGTAGGAAAGGGAAAAGAAGGAAATGTATTAGGTGAATATTGATTGGGAAAAAGGAATGAAAGAGGAGATCGGTTGGTAGAATTTTGCACAGAGCACAATTTTATGATCGCCAACACTTCGTTTAATCATCATGAAAGAAGACTGTATACGTGGAAGAGACCAGATTGACTTTATAATGGTAAGGAATAGATTTAGAAGCCTTGTTCTAAACTGTAAAACACATCCAGGGGCAGATATAGACTCTGACCATAACTTATTGGTTATGAACTGCAGATAAAAACTTAAGAGATTGCAGAAAGGTAGAAAGGTTAACCTGGACAAATTAAAGGAACCAGAGGTGGTTGAGAGTTTCAGAGGGAGCATTAGGCAAGAGTTGGCTGAAACGAGGGAAAGTAATACAGTAGAAGAATAATGGGTAGCTCTGAGAGATAGGGTAGTGAAGGCTCCAGAGAGCCATATAGGCAGAACGACTAGGCCTAATAGAAATCCCTGGATAACACAGGATATACTGAACTTCATTGATGAGAGGAGAAAATATAAAATTTCGCAAGTGAAACAGGAAAGAGAGAGTACAAACGTCTGAAAAATGAGATTGACAGAAAGTGCAGACTGGCTACGCAGGAGTCGCTGGAGGACAAATGCAGAACGGCAGAAGAATGCATAATTAGGGGAAAGATAGATACCGCATTCAGGAGACAAGAAAAGCAGCTGTATGAATATAAAGACTCAGACGAAAATCAGTACTTAGCAAGGAGGGGAGACTGAACGGTGGGAGGAATATATAGAGGGCTTATACAAAGGAAATAAAATGTGAAAGCAGTATTCTAGAAATAGAAGACGAAGTAGAGGAAGATGTGATAGGAGATATGATACTGCAAGAAGAATTTGACAGAGCGCTGAGGGACTTGAGTCGAAACAAGGCCCCTGGAGTAGATGATATTCCGTGTGAACTGCTGATGCCGTTAGGAGAGCCAGTCATGAAAGAATTGTATCACCTGGTATGCAAGATGTATGAGACAGGGGATATACCCTCCGACTTCAAGAAGAATATTGTAAATCCAATTCCAAAGAAATCAAGTGCAGACAAGTGTGAAAATTACAGAACAATCAGTTTAATAAGTCATGGGTGCAAAATACTAACACGAATTATATAGGGACGAATAGAAAAACTTGTGGCAGCCGACCTCGGGGAAGATCAGTTTGGATTTAGGAGAAATGTAGGAACACGAGAGGCAATACTCACATTACGACTTATCTTTGAAGATAGGCTAAGGAAAGGAAAACCTACGTGTTTAGCGTTTGTCGATTTGGAGAAAGCTTTTGACAATGTCGACTGGAATAAACTCTTCCCAATTATGAAGTCATCAGGGGTGAAGATTCTTCAAATTCTGAAGATAGCATGGGTAAAATATAGGAAGCGAAGAGTTATATTCAACCTACACAAAAACCAGACAGCGGTTATTTTACTCGAAGGGCAAGAAATGGACGTAGAGGTTGGGAAGGGAGTAAGACAGGGTTGAAGCCTTTCCCCAACATACACTGAGCAGGCAGTGAAGGAATGGAAGGAGAAATTTGGAGAGGGCATTAAAGTGCAGGAAGAAGAAATAAAAACATTGCGGTTTGCCGATGACAGAGACCGGATGACAGAGACCGCAAAAGATCTGGAAGAGCTATTGAATGGGATGGACAGTGTTCTGAAAGGAAGATGTAAGATGAACATTAACAAGAGTAAAACTAAGGTAATGGAATGCAATGTCGGAAAATCAGGCGATGCTGAAAGAATTAGATTAGGTAATGAGACAATAAAAGTAGTAGATGAATTTTGTTATTTGGGTTGCAAGATAACTTCTGATGGTCGAAGTAAAGAACATATAAAATGCAGAATGGCTATGGGAAGAAGAGCGTTTCTAAAGAAGCGAAACTTGTTAACATCCAATATTAATTTAAATGTTAGGAAGTCCTTTCTGAAATCATTTGTCTGGAGTGTAACATTGTATGGGAGTGAAACGTGAACGATAAGGAGTTCAGATAAAAAGATGATAGAAGGGTCTGAAATGAGGTGCTACAGACGAATAACGAAAATTACGTGGGTAGATCACGTAACTAATGAGGAGTTGCTTAACCGAATCGGGGAGAAAAGGAGTTTCTGTCATATACTAACTAAGAGGACGGATAGATTGGTTGGATACATTCTGAGACATCAAGGAATTGTCAACTTAGTATTAGCAGGAAGCGTGTGGGGTAAAACCGTAGAGGGAGAACGAGGGACGAATATAGTAAGCAGATTCAAAAGGATGTAGGTTGCCGAACGTATTCTCAGATGAAGAGACTTGCACAGGACAGGGTAGCGTGGAGAGCTGCCTCAAACCAGTCTGTGGACTGAAGACCACAACAACAACATGCAGTTGCCTTCCACCGACCTTCGACCTGACTTTCCCAGCCAGTTATAGGGGGACCTACAGTCCAACGTGGGTTCCAACCTCGTGCTACTCGATATTTTTCCCATGAGCAATACTGCCAGAGGGGAAAGAAGTGGAAAGAGACAGATAAAAACTGCAGGACCTGGCGCCGCGCCGCGCCGCGCCGGTGGAAGCCGCGACCACTGGACGTGCAGTCTGGCACTTTACCACCGTGCAACCGAGCCGAGGCGCACTACACAGCCGGTATGTCCATAAAATTCAGCCTCGTGGGAAGGTGCCTTGTCATGTTCTGTGCGGCTGCTTCCGCCGGAGGTTCGTGTCCTCCATCGGGCATGGGAGTTTGTGGTGTCCATAGAATAATTTAGTATAATTAGTGTTTAAGCTTAGGGGCCGATGACCATAGCAGTCTGGTCTCAAACGATTTCACACACATTTGAACATAAAATTGAACAGCCGATACGACGCTTTTATATATGTTCATGGTCATTACACGAAACAGTGCGAGTACTATTACCCAGATGATCATTGTTCTCATCTAAATTTACGAGTCGTTGACAGTTTTGGGTCCGTCTTATATTACGTACATCACGTAAAACTATGTATCTTTGACGAAAATTTATACCTCGTCTGATCTTCTAGTTGAAATATATGGTAAATTAAATGCTCACTCTCCTGTTCTATCATATTTTACTTTGTAATATCAGTTATTTTATTTTGCGTTGGTGTAGGCTTTCAACAGCGTGTAAATACTTGTGATACGCTCGTTTTTTTCCCCGGGGTATAAGTGACTGTCTAATCCAGAACGTGGTCGATAACGCTACGCAATGTCTCTCAAGTTTATTAATTTTTGCTACAATTCGCAACAGATCTAGTAAGGCAGAGGGAATAAACATCGAATTAATTGCAAAATGGGGATTCGCTTTAGGCTGACTTTGTATCCATATAGACGTTTAGGTTTAGCAATGAGAATATCTGTGATTTACTGCAGATGATAAACAACTAATAAAAAGCGCGGGACAATATTTCTCCGTTGTTAATCGTTTGTTACGGAAGTCACCTCTCCTTTGAATGCGCTTCTGCATCATGCAAGTATATCCACATAGGCTCTTTTATTTCTGTTATTACTTATTAATTTCCGTGCTGTACCTTATTGCATTCGATCGAATTAAAAAACCGCAAAATCCATGGTTTGAACCCACGAAACCACCTCCGTGGCTACACCGCACGTAAGATAATGGTTTCTACCCCACTCAAAACAAAATGCTTAGATGATACTTGCACTTAAAAATTGTCCATGTAGTTATTAAAATCTTAGAAAAAATACTGGGATAAGCCTCGTCGTCCAGAATTTCTGTTTTCATGAAAACGTTTTTAAGCAGAAGACACGAGTAACGTAAAAAATAGATAAAAGGATGCAGCAATGCTAAAGTCATCAGCCAAATAACTCAGTTACATTATATGAAGTATGTAGGAGTGCGGGGCAGGCCATTGGAATTATTCTACAGGGCGGAAAAATGTCATAAGGTAACTGAGGCTGTGTACCAACCTATTTATGATCAAATGCGTATTTGCACAACATTATGTCCTTCTTCCTTAAATCGAGATAAATATGCCTACATTATTTTGAGTATTAAATTTGCTATTTTGGCAATATCAAAGCATAATAGAGTAAGATTAGCCTAACTGATCGCTGTGCAAATGTTACAAACTTGAGCGCAAATTTAATTTCTAATGTCAAAGGTGAATTGTGGGTTGTGGCCACATCGGGAGAACGCTATGTCCGACTGAGGGTTTAAAGTTCTGTATAGACACTGCTGTCCACAATTAACCTATTAAAACAGCGACTACAAAGCAGGGAATATTTAGTATTAGAAGTTAGTAGACTTGAAATAGAAAACGGTATTCACCATATTGACGCTTCTTTCTCCGCCTGTATGTTGTAGAACTAAAAAGTTGCAGTAAGCAATGGACGGACAACGGAGCACCGCGCTGACGGCTCGGAGCGGCTCGGAGCGGCGCGGAGCGAGTGCCTGGGGCTGCGAGTGGGCGCGCCTGCCGCTGTCCACGCCGTCCCAACACACGCACGTTCCGTATTTCAGTTCCAACAGTCAGACTCTTAGGACCGGATTAAAACTGCAGTGTTTGTGTCATGCTGACATGGAGACACTGAAACGACTGCGGTCACGGCGATTTTGACGAATGTGCCGCCCCCAGGAAGGCCGCGTGGCTCGCACGCCGCACCCAGCCGCTCTGAGGCAGCTGGACGAACCTTCACGCGGTTTTCACAGGAAGCACGCGAAAAGTTCGGGTCGGGACTGCTGACCTAGCTGTTTGGTCCCATATACCCATCAACCAACCAACCGAAAGCTTGGGTCAACATATAGGCATAATTTTACCAAAGTCGGATCACCGAAAAATAAGTTGTCGAAATTTTAAGTGTGTTCAGTAACCGTCATTCTGTTAGTTCAAATATTAAAAACCTCCTATCTCCAAAATTACTTCACGAATTTTCGTGGGGTTTTCACACGTAACTTGAGCATATCGTGCGATTACATAAATGCTTCAATAACTAAATTATGATTAGAGAAAATAAATATACCATAATGTAATCATTTGTTTAAAAGCCATCGTGTATGTCTATTTGTTGAGGATAATCTGCAAAAGTGCTACACGAACTTTCATGGGTTTCCACAGGACAACTGAGAATAGTTTTAACAGTAACATACGCTTCATTTAATCAAAATCGGTTCAGAGGACGGAGAGATATCGTAAATTCAAGTTTTACGTGTATACTATGCTTATAAGTATGGTGTAATACAGCAAATCTGCAAATATCTCATAGGGTTGTATTGGTCAACAGAGAGTACCTTGGGGCAACATACGAGCTCCATTTCTTCAAAATCGGATGAGACAAAGAAAAGATATCGTAATTTGTAGTTTCTGGTGTATGCTGTGGGGTCGCGCTCTTTGCTGCCAGCGCGCTCGCCACTGAAATGGATCGACCACCTGGCAGTGGGACAGCCACTAGAGCAGGCTTTCCTCAGTAGGCAGGCCGCTACCTAGTTAAACCAGGTATCTGCATTCCACTAGTCTTCAGTAAACAAAGTTAAGTATTTACTAAATCTATGAAATACACATCTTGTTCTAAAGTAGCGCAGTGTTTCTAGTTTCCGCTATCGCACACGCGTGCCTCCTGCTCCCCTGTGTCGGTCTCTCTCTACTCGGCCACCGACATCTGGGACAGCCGGCGGCAGCGAGGCGCAAAATAGGCTGTGCTCGAATGCAGCGTAGTACAGTGAAGATCCGATAGAGGCGCTGCTACTCACATAGTACACCAAATGACTAATAGATGGCGGTGGTTATTTATTCACATAACTAAGGTGCAACACACTGGAACAAGGACTACAGTTTGCCTTACGGCAGCGGTCTATGTTGGCAACGGCTCAAAAGTCAGTCTCGTACAGTGAGGGGAATAATACTTTGTAATGATAATGAAATAAATAATTAATATTGTTTCGATCGTAAATTAATGATCCTACAAAAGCGAATATTTCGTTGCCAACGTTAACCTCTGACACAGCGAGTAAAATTTAACCATGGAAAGAAACAAAGTGCTTCTCTCCGTGGGTATCATTTGAATTTAAAACATAACGACGTTCTTTCGCGTCGATCCAGGTTTTCATTAACTAAGAATTCTTTACAAGGATACATCAATTTATGTACTTTCCTTTCTGTTTAGGAATGCCTAGAAAACGGTGCAGTACAGTGCAGTACAACTATAGGCCTTGTTAGTCACATAGTGCAGCAAAGAACTAATAGTTCGCGCTGCGGCATTTTTTATCTTTTATTTATTTTGTTAATTTTTTTTTCGTGGTTTTGCTATAAAACAGCAACGAACCACTAAAGGTGCTTTACTTTTGTAGTGCTTCGAAGAAACAATATATGATCGTGTTGTGCGATATCCCTCAATAACAGGAGTATTTTGAATTAAGAGCCGCAATCTTACAAATACAAACTAACATTGAACAGCGAGTTGCTGATTACGTTTTGTACATTCACAACTTAACGACATTTCTTTGCTTCTTTTGACAGCGAATATTTGAATTTAAAATATGACAACATTCCTTTGCGTCTATCAGTGCTCTAATTTGCATCAGATTTCTTTCCAAGGAAAATCGAATTTATGTAGTTCCCTTTTTCTGATTTCGGCGTATCCTTTCAGCACACTGTCCATACCGTTCAATTGCTCTACCAGGTCCTTTGCTGTATCTGAAATACTTACTATGTCGTCGGAAAAACGCAGTGTTTTTAATTCTTCACCCTGAACTTTAATTCCTTCTCCAAATTTCTCCTTGCTTTCCTTTATAGCTTGCTCAATGTACAAATTGAATAACAATGGAGAAAGACTACAACCCTGTCTTACTCACTTTCCAACCACTGCATCCCTTTCATGCCCTTCAACCATGACAACCGCTGTCTGGTTTTTGTACAAGTTGTGAAGAACCTTACGCTCCCTATATTTTACTCCTGCTTGCTTCAGAACTTGACAGAGTTTATTCCAATCAACATTGTCAAAAGCCTTCTCCAAATCTACAAAAGCTAGAAATGTAGGTTTGCCTTTTCTTAATCTATCTTCTAGGATAAGCCGTAAAGTGAGTATTGCCTCCCGTGTTCCTACATTTCTCCTGAACCCAAACTGATCTTCCCCGAGGTCGGCTTCTACCAGCTGTTCCATCCTTCTGTATATAATTCGTGTTAATATTTTGCAACCATGACTTATTAAACTGATGGTTCTGTAGTTTTCACACCTGTCTGCACCTGCTTTCTTTGGAATGGGGATTATAACATTTTTCTTAAAGTCTGAGGGTACTTCACCTGTCTCATACATCTTACACACAATGTGAAACAATTTTGTCATGGCTGGTTCTCCCAGAGACTTCAGTAGCTCTGAGGGAATATCATCTACTCCAGGGGCCTTGTTTCGACTTAGGTCTTTCAGGGCTCTGTCAAATTCTTCTCTTAGTACAGTGTCTCCTATTTCATCTCCATCTACATCCTCTTCCCTTCCTACAATATTGTCTCGAAGTTCATTTCCTTTGTAGAGCCCCTCTATATACTCTTTCCACCTTTCAGCTTTCCCTTCTTTGCTGAGCACTGGTTTTCCAACAGTGTCCTTGATATTCATAGAGCTGTTTTTCTTATCTCCAAATGTTTCTTTTATTTTCCTGTAGGCTGGATCTATTTTTCCCCTATTTATACTTTCTTCTACATCCTTGCTTTTGCCTTCTAACCACTCCTGCTTAGCAATTTTGCACTTCCTGTCAATCTCATTTCATAGTCGTCTGTACTCCTTTTTGCCTGTTTCATTTACTGCATTTTTATATTTGCTCCTCTCATCGATTTCTTAGTATCACGAGAAATTTCCACCTTAATGTTGAGGACACAAAATCTGTTCTGCTCATCTGATTGCTCACTGCACAGATATTTTTGCTCCGTGGCTGTCACTAGAGATAATATACACACGATACACACGCGAGCGACAAACTCATAATAAACCTACCTGTTTTCATAATTGTTCGGTACACTGTTGTCATTAAAATTTTTAATTACTTACTTTTGGTGCGGACTACATTAAGATAGCGAAAGACAATTGTACTCTAATTATAATCCAACTTCTGAATATATAGTTCTATTGCACAAGGTCTATTTCAACCAGTGGCTTAGCTGGCCCATGAGATGCCCCGTATCAAAATTTGTTGCGCGGTCTTACGCTTAATTGCGGCAAAACTCAAATGGGGATAAATTTTTTCACAAGCGAATCAAATTTTCTGATACTGAACAAACGAAAATTTTATTGATTAAATATAGTTTACGTACATGCAAAATACATATAGAAAATAATTACTTATAATATTAGTACACTTAGAAGGCGATTTAGCCAAACAATTTAAAAATATACTTTTCTCGACCTTTTTTCTGAGAATGTATTTATTAATGCATCCATAGCTGAGGACGATTTTAGTTTTTAGAGTTTTGTGCCTCTATAGATAATATTGAGAATTGTGATAGAGGTCCTTTTCTCATAGAAGTCCGAAGATAATTTTTGATCAGCTTTAATTTCGAAAAAGGTCTTTCAGCGGTTACAGTTGTTACTGGAAGCGTCAACAATAGCAGAAATGCTGTTATAACCTCCGGAAAATATAATATTAGTACACTTAGAAGGCGATTTAGCCAAACAATTTAAAAATATACTTTTCTCGACCTTTTTTCTGAGAATGTATTTATTAATGCATCCATAGCTGAGGACGATTTTAGTTTTTAGAGTTTTGTGCCTCTATAGATAATATTGAGAATTGTGATAGACGTCCTTTTCTCATAGAAGTCCGAAGATAATTTTTGATCAGCTTTAATTTCGAAAAAGGTCTTTCAGCGCTTACAGTTGTTACTGGAAGCGTCAACAATAGCAGATATGCTGTTATAACCTCCGGAAAACAGGATGCAAGACTACAGTATTTTACTGTCCCCCCAGGGGGCCCACAGCTCTTTTGTGGGTACGTGTGTGGCGCGCACGGGGCCCAGAGCCGAAGTAGCCTTTCTTCTGCCCCAGGCTGCTTCACCGACGGGAAAGATTTCCCTTCTGTAAATCCTTTCGTCATTCAGAAAGGTGTTGATGCAATTGCTGGCCCTGTTAAAACCTGTTCGAGTCTGCGCAATGGTACATTGTAGCTGGAAGCGGACAGTGCCTTCCAGGCCCAAAAACTGATACGGACTACGTTGTTACACACGTTTCCTGTCAAGGTAGAAGCGCATCGCACGCTCAACTCGTCACAGGGGGTAGTTTTTACGAGATCCCTTGACGGGTTGTCTGACGAAGACATACAAACCTATATGTCCGATCAGGGTGTAACAGCCGTCCATAGGGTGTTGAAAAAGGTAGATAACCAGCTGACACCGACTCTTACACGCACTGTTTCCAATGCCCCAGATACAACCACACCCGTCAATCTTGCCCTAATGCAGCAAAATGTGTCACTTGCGGTAGGGACGCCCATGAGGGGGATTGCCCACCTCCATCCCCTCACTGCCTTAATTGCAACGGTGACCATGCGGATTCCTCTCGGGACTGCCCTGTATATAAGGATGAAAAGGTCATTCAGCAAATTCGGGTTACGGATAAGGTATCAACATCTGCCGCTCGAAAGTTGTTGGCGAGTCGAAAGCCCACTGTCCTCCCAGCGGGCACATACAGTAAGGTCCTCACCTCTACTCGACCTACTAAGGATGCATGTACACAGACCTGTAATTTCACTTTCGCTGACACAGTTGTGCGATCGGCCACGTCCCCGCTTCCTCCTGCTGCTTCTAAAGTTCAGTCTTCGTCAACCTCTAATAAACCGCGGGCACCTAAACAAGATGACCGGACTTTTTCTGCGTACTCAGGCTTCTCAACCGCCAACTGCGTCTTCTCACCGTCACTCTTCCAGAAGAGCCAACAAAAAATAGAGTTCCTCTCCTTCCCCGCCGAGGCGTGAAACACACAGTAGTCGGCCCCGATCGTATTCTGTCTCGCCGGGACGCACTACTGTTAGCCGGGCAACTGGAATTTTACCGGCGACGGAAGCTGCCCCTCCTGATCAACTCGGGAAGGTGGCAGATGCATCAGTTGACCCTATGGAACATGATTCTTTGCTTTTAGATAGCGGTAGTAGTGCTCCCTCGAAGTCCGACCCTCAGCGGCCGTCGAGGTGACCCCACTTGCTTGTTGCATTTTATCTTCTTTTTTCCTCACATTTTTTTATCACGGCTCTCCTTCAATGGAATATTCGCGGCTTTCGTTCCAATCGGGAGGAATTAAAACTACTCCTTCGATTGCACTGCCCGCTTCTAGTCTGTCTCCAAGAAACAAAGTTACGTCCAAGTGATCGTGCCGAATTCCCACACTACACCTCTGTGCGTTTCGACCTGCCACCTGTGGAAGGTACCCCAGCCCATGGAGGGGTTCCGATGCTCATTCGGGACGACGTCTATCATCATTCCATTTCATTGCATACTCACCTACAGGCAGTTGTCGTCCGCATCACTCTATCCACCTTTTCCTTTTCCCTCTGTAATATCTATTTGCCATCGTCATCCGTCCTTACTAGGGCAGATGTGCTACACCTCGTTGACCAGCTCCCTTCACCCTTCGTGTTGGTAGGCGACTTTAATGCCCACCACCCCCTATGGGGCTCTCCGGCACCTTGTCCGAGAGGCTCCCTTTTGGTGGACCTTCTCCAACACCTCAATCTTGTCTGCCTCAACACAGGTGCACCGACCTTCCTTTCAGACACACCACATACGTATTCCCATATAGACCTCGCGATGTGCACCCCTCAGCTTGCCGGTCGGTTTGAGTAGTATGCACTTTCTGACACGTACTCGAGTGACCATTTTCCTTGTGTCATCCATTTCCCGCATCATTCCCCATCTCCTCGTCCCACCAGTTGGAACATTTCTAAAGCCGACTGGGGGCTTTATTCTTCCATGGCAGTTTTTCACGATCATAACTTTTCCAGCTGTGACAATAAGGTCGAATATATCACAGAGGTTATTCTCACAGCTCCCGAACATTCCATACCTCGTACATCCTCTTCTCCACGTCGCGTACCGGTCCCCTGGTGGACTGCAGCCTGCCGCGACGCTCTTAGAGCCCGGCGACGTGCTTTACGCACCTTCCGCCGCCACCCATCTTTAGAGAATATTATCAATTATAAACGACTGCGACCGCAATGTCGTGGTGTTATAAACGACAGCAAAAAAGCTTGCTGGATTGCTTTTACCAGTTCTTTTAACCGCTTTACTCCCTCCTTGGCTGTCTGGGGTGGCCTACGCCGTTTTTCCGGCATAAATTTCCACTCCCCGATTTCTGGCCTGACCGTCGAGAACGCTGTCCTTGTGGAACCTGCTGATATTTCCAACGCATTGTGCCGTTTCTTTGCGGAGGTTTCGAACTCTGCCCGTTACCACCCTCCCTTCCTCCCTCACAAACAGGTAGAGGAGGCACGGACGCCTTGTTTCCACTCTTTTAATCGTGAAAGTTATAATGTCTCCTTCACCATGCAGGAGCTCGACCGTGCTCTAGTCCTGTCCCGATCTTCTGCACCCGTGCCCGATTACATCCATATTGAGATGCTGAAAAACCTTTCTCCTGCGGGCAAGTGTTTTCTACTTAGCACCTATAATCGCATATGGAATGAAGATCAGGTTCCCACAAGTTGGCGTGAAGCCATTGTTATCCCCATCCCCAAACCAGGGAAGGACAAACATCTTCCATCAAGTTATCGTCCCATTTCTCTTACTAGCTGCGTCTGTAAGGTGATGGAACGCATGGTTAACGCTCGGTTGGTCTGGCTCCTCGAAACTCCTCGTGACTAATATCCAATGTGGTTTTCGTAGACACCGCTCTGCTGCTGATCACCTAGTCACCTGGTCGACCTCTATTATGAATAACTATTTAAGGAAGCGTCAAACGGTAGCAGTGTTCTTCGACTTAGAGAAGGCTTACGATAACTGTTGGAGGGCGGGCATTCTCCGGACATTGCACACATGGGGCCTTCGTGGCCGCCTCCCTCTTTATTCAAGTGTTTTTGTCAGATCGCACGTTCCGGGTACGGGTGGGCTCTGTTTTGTCAGATACGTTTAGCCAGGAGAATGGGGTGCCACAGGGATCCGTCTTGAGTGTGGCTCTCTTTGCCATTACAATCAATCCGATCGTAGACTGCCTTTAAGCCGACGTTTCCGGATCCCTTTTTGTAGATGATTTCGCAATTTATTGCAGCGCCCAGCGGATGTGTCTCTTGGAGCGTTGTCTTCAACGCTGTCTTGACCGCCTATATTCCTGGAGCACTGCGAACGGCTTCCGCTTCTCCACTGAGAAAACGGTGTGTATAAACTTCTGGAGATATAAGGAATTTCTTTCACCATCTCTACGTCTCGGTCCCATCGCTCTCCCTTTCGTGGAGACAACGGATTTCTTGGGACTCATGCTGGATCGTAAACTTTGCTGCCCATTGTGCCCGATCCCTTTATGTTCTCCGTGCCCTCAGTGGCACATCATGGGGATCGGATCGTACCGTCCTGCTTCACCTTTACCAGGCCATTGTTCAGTCGAAGCTCGACTACAGAAGTCTTGTATACTCTTCTGCACGGCCATCGATTCTCTTCCGTCTCAACTCTATTCACCATCAGGGATTACACCTGGCGACCGGTGCATTTTATACCAGCCCTGTTGAAAGTATGTATGCCGAAGCTGCTGTATTACCCTTGACCACTTGGCGTGACATACTCTTGTGTCGGTAAGCATGCCATCTGCGGTCGTTGCCCAACCATCCATCTTACAGATTATTTTTTGACGACTCACTCAATCGCCAATATCACTTGTCTGCGATAGCCTTGCTTCCACCTGGAGTTCGGTTTCGCCGCCTGCTTCAGCGGCTCGATTTTACCCTTCCTTCAACCTTTAGGTTGAGCGAGAGCCCATTGCCACCGTGGCATCAGGCCCAGGTTCACACTCACCTTGAACTTAGTTCGCTGCCCAAGGAGAGCATCCCGGATTTGGTATACCACTCGAGGCTTTTCGAACTCCGTTCGCGGTTCGATAATGGCATATTTATCTACACTGATGGTTCCAAGAGCACTGATGGTGTCGGATCTGCCTTCGTCATCGGGAACAACCGTTTCCAATACAAGCTCCCTGACCGGTGCTCGAATTTCACGGCTGAGCTTTTTGCCTCCACCAGGCTGTTTTATATACCTGCCGCCGCCGCCATCCTTTTTATGCCATCTGTTCGGACTCCCTTAGTGCCCTGCAGAGTCTTAAGGACTCTCTCTCGACCCACCCTCTCGTGTATCGGATTCAACGCTCCCTCCATTTTGTAGCAGATGACAGCTGTCACGTTTGTTTTCTGTGGGTCCCTGGCCATGTGGGTGTGCCCGGGAATGAGACAGCCGACATTGCAGCCAAGGCAGCAGCTCTTTTGCCTCGCATGGCTAATTTTTGCGTCTCATCGGACGATGTTCAACGGGCTCTCCGCCGGAGTATTGTGTCGTCCTTGCACAGTGCGTGGTTCTCACTCCACGACAATAAATTGAGAACTGTAAAACCGATCCCGACAGCTTGGAGGACCTCCTCACGCCCCTCTCGGCGAGAGGAGGTCATCCTGGCCCGGTTGCAGATCGGTCACTGCCGTTTCAGCCACCGTCATTTGCTAACCGCCGACCCTGCACCGCTCTGCTCCTGCGGTGAATTGCTGACGGTGCGATATGTTTTACTGTCTTGTCCCCATTTTAATCATCTCCGTGTAGCCCTTCACTTTCCGTCTTCTCTGGAGGAACGTTTAGCTGATGACACACGAGCAGCTGCTCGAGATTTGCGTTTTATCAACATGGCCATTCTATCAAAAGATATTTAACCCTTTTGATTGCTTCATCTTTCGTTTTTAGTCTTTTTTTTATACTCTATCTGGTAGTTACCAATTTTTTCGAGATCTAGCGAATCTCTATTCTTATGTGGGCGCTAATGACCTTAGCAGTTGTGCGCCCTAAAACCACAAAAAAAAAAAAAAACAGTTTTTTTACTGTAATAACTCCATCAGCTCTTTAATACTCCGAATTTAAGATTTTAAATATGTTTTTAATGCAATTAATTGTTCATACAGATCTAATGAAATGTCATTACTGTATTTAGCAGTCAGTTTTCCGGCTTCCTTTTTCGATATTTCATTTGGAAATCATAAGATTTTCCCACTTGTAATACTTACAATGTATTACTGAGGTCACGGAGGCTTAGCACCTTCGTTTGGTTTGAGAAATAAATAAAACTAAATAGCAGTAATACACATTGACTTTGAAGTATGATTGTGGATCGGAAATTCTCTCATCGTCTGTCATATCATCAAAAAAGCCCTTCGTTATCTTCCGTCTTTTGTTTCTGAAAACAGTTGTTACCCCACACATTTCCTAGGCATATGGACTCGTTCAGCGAACAATAGATTGAAGTTTTATTCCTCATTTTGATAAGTCTATTCAAGAGATTACTTAGTAAAATACCAACCACATTTAAGTCATTATTTTGAAGCTGTAGAGCGATAGAGACTGGCTCAATAATTTCAAAAGCACAATAAAATCATATTTCTGTAAAATATTTGTCATACTTTTATATATTAAGTTCGTTTTTTTTTAGTGAAAATTAAAAGTATCTGGTATTGAAAGACGGCTGTCTGCCGTCTTCCCTAGCTTTTTAACTTTGTAAATTATCTAAGTTCACTATACGGCCTTTTTTGCTAAACGAGAACCCCTTTTGTTCAGAGGCATAAGCAATAGCATTTCATTTCATGTTTTTCAAGGTTAGTTTCTGTAATATTGCTGGGATTTTATTATGCTCACAATTTATCATTGTGTCTATCAGTGTGGCAATATGAATGGTTTCTCAGTGAAGACGCTGTCCCTTTGACCTTTGCTTTATTCTGTATGTATGGCAATTTTCTAGCATGGGAGTCTGAGTGTATGTATGACAATATTTGTCGTCGGCTGATAGCTGCTGGCTGCTCGCTGCTAGAGTTCTCTGGCCTTGTTACGATAGGTAGTCGTTACCAACCTCTGATTTTGATGCTACCTAACAGGTTCTGCACCCTTTGGTTACAAGTTGGGTTGGCATTGCCCAGTTAGCGAGCTTCAGCAAGACGGCGAGTTTATGTTCCCCCACCACTGCGGTTTTTCCAGGGCTTTCTACCGATTTCCAGTGGTGGTGGGGACTGGGTGGCCGATCTGAACATTCTGTGGCTACGCTTCGAGCTGGTAAGACGTTCTGACTTTCTTTCCTGCCTTGAGAGGGTAGCGATTACTTGTCTCGTTTGTTAGACTTCAGAACTTATGCTCTTTTTTTGGGATAAGCTTCTCCAATCATGTACAGAAATGTATTCAATTTCATTTCAGTGATTTTGCATATGTAAACACGATGAATATGCAACTAACTCGGTTTGCTAACGGCTGGGAATAGGTAACCTGGTGTGACACTAGCTGACGGTGTGTGAACTCTAACTTTTTTCTAGCTTTATGGAATGCGACTAATGTGGGAATATTTTTATTCTGTGTAGTACATGTGAAATATTCCTTCCCGTTTTCTCTTTCCGCAAGTGATATGTACTCCACATGGTGTGTTCTTAGAACAAGGCCTTCAGCTACCCCTGTGTCAGTTTCTATACCCTTCAGCCAAGAAATTCTGCATGTATCCTTCTGATTTCCTTTAGTACAACGTGATCCCCTCTCCGCCTACTTTAAATTGTTATTTTGTTGTCAAACTTGTACTCGGCATTCAGATTCCCCTAGTAAATTCTCTTTTAGCCTTGTAGAACCCCCTTTATTCGCTTGCTTATGAAATACTACGTATTTCTAGGGGCTGCATGCCGTATTTATTAGTTGATTTACTCCGACTTTTAATTTATTCCACTTTTCTGATGTTTGAAGGCTGGACTTCGTCCATCCATGTAAAACCCTCCCAATCGCGTCTAAATTTATCTCTTTAGCTTCCTTATGGTATCCTATGCATTTCTAAGGGTTGCATGTCGTAGCTTTTTTCTTTTATTTCGGAAATTGGATTTTTGTATTTTTACTGGTTTTGGGAACCATATGGCGCCGAACTCCAAGGTTTACAGCTAGTTACTTGAGTTCTCGCCACTGCTCACACGCCTGTGTCTTTCTATTGTGTGTTCTTGGGTCGTAATCGGTGATTCCGTTGGTTTTTCTTGAAATGAATACAATCTTTAAGCACTTAGCCTTCAGTGGGGTGTGAATATCATAGGTAACATATACGTGCTCACTGTTTGATTTGAATGGAAATTAATCCCATTATTACCGCGTACAAGCTCAAGTAAAGAAAGATCAGAGCGACATTCGAAGTTTACTTTTCTTGTGTTGTGTGGTACATCCTGGTACGCCCAATTTCGTGTACAATCGTTGACAAATAAATTCCATATTGTTTTATAATATTTAAAATATCAGCTTTGATCCCTTCTGCACTACAATCGAATACTGATACAAATCACAAAAATGACTCACAGAATTTTATTTCTTCAGGTTCATGATCATCATTTTCTACTATCGAAAAATTCCTCAGTTTTTGTCAGGTGTTGAGTTGTATCCAAAATAACTCCCAGAAATGGGGCATTTTTTATTTTCTGAAACAATATTTTCCCTAGCTGCGGTACCAAGTAAATTAAGAATCTCGTTTTGAATAGTTACTTGACCTTCTTTTAAGATGGGATCATAATTCGATATCAAACGTATAATTGAAATGGAAACTTCCATATTCAGAATCATGCCCCCTCAACGGTAAATTGCTTCTTGCTAAAGTAATTAATAATTGATGCAATGAATCTCGCCAGAATGTGATGTTACTATTGATTTCACTTTTCAGTAATGTGTCTGGCCAGGTATTATAAGAAACAGCCGCATTTATATGCTGCCCTGAGTTTTCATTGTCAGGTACATATTAAATAAAATTACTTCTAATGAAAATACCGTCATCCCATGGTGAAGAACATGATTTGCATTGAACATCTGTGAACAACCAACATAATGGACAATATGGCTGTTTTTAGATATTAGAGTAACATAGCCATGGTCTTGAAATTTTTATACCAGCCTTATTGAAATATTTATAATGATAGTCTGAGAAACGTCGCTTTGTTTCGGAGTCCTATGGAAATGGTCCTTGTCACGATAATTTGCTCTATCTGACGAAGTTATATTACGCAGTTCTTCTGACACAGGCACTTCAGAACGGATTTCTTCTACTCGCAGGACCTCTTCTGGTCAATGTGCTTCAGATGAATCTAAAAATAAAATGGTAAAAATTAATTCTGAGAATTTTTTATAAATTATTATCAAAACTGAAAATAAAAAATCTTAATTAATAAACTTCTACGTTTCTTATTGGTTTCCAAACGTACCAAAATACAACTCGCCAACAACTGAAGTGGCGATCGTTATACTTAGCGAAGTATCTCACTCTCGTGACATTCTTAATCGCTAAAATTTTGATATTCAACGAATCTCAGGAACTCATCACATAAAACCCATTGCAATATCTGATTTTATTTCGGCAGGGAAAAAGAGACATCTCTTCAACATCAAATTAAGTAAATCGCAAATAGGCGGGGAAACAAGTAAAAACGTCAGTTTATGAATTACTACTGGATTCTCGAGGCTGCAAATAATATGTGACAACATGGGAAATCAAATCTCTAAATGTCGAAAATGTAATCATCAAAACATTGTCGATATTTTTGCAAAAATCTAAACCTAAAGTCTCATTTACATGTTTAAATGAAATCATAGAGATCTCATTGTGTGGCGATTTTCGACAAACCCTGTCATTTAACCACACTCAACACTAAAAGTCGGCCACTGTACGCAACAAGGGCCTTGTTTCATCACTGAAATTAGTAAATGAGATCCCTGCTATAAAGCCTTGTTCCCTGGCCCAAACTGAGAACTGACTTTTCAAATTACTTCAATAACAGGAAGTTAATACTACATTGCTCAATATACATACAAGCTCACACGTTATTATACACAGACCTTAATAAACAAGACACCAGGGTTAAAGTTATCTTAGAAAGGTGTCTAGGAAAACATTTATGGCGCAACGGAATTCTGACATAAAAATTGCATCTGAGCTAGTTCTCAGCACATTTGAAGAACAATATTAAATAAAAGAGGGAAGGCGCTCTAAAACTACAACTTATAAGCAACATACGTATTATGCTGAACTTAAGCTTGTTTATTCAGGTAGAAAACAAGCAAAATGGGGAACCAATTTTGATAATGCAATAAAAATGCATCCCTAATCTGGATTAATGCGGACGGTGCCCAGGCTAGAAATCGTTCTGCGTACTAGTTTTATAAGGGAAGTGACGTGAATTAGGGCGACTAGCTGCAAACCCGGAAGACGGACCACGTGGTTTCGAAAACCGATAAAATTGAATAAATTCAGTTTCCCAAAAATAAAGAAAATTAACTACAGCATGAAGCCCATAGAAATGCTTTGAATTATATAAGGAAGCGAATGAAATACAGCTACACGCGATAGGCGGCGATTACAGAGACGGATGAGGTCCTTTCTCAGAGAAACCACAAAAATGAAATAATTACACAGTCGGAAAAATAAAAATTAGAATTACAGCATGCAACCCATAGAAATGTGTATTATTACATAAGGAAGCTATTGAAGGAGGTTGTACAAGGCTCAGGGTGAATTACTGACAAAGACAGAGTTCGTACTACAAGTCAGAGAACAAACAGCAACATAAAACAGGCGGGGAGAGAAAATCGCAAAATATTAGTGGAAATCAGAAGGATACCCGCATAATTACTTGCCTGATGGGCATGGAACAAACAAGAGTGAAAGCTAAAGGCCTTGTTCTATGAACCAACCGCGTGGAACACATATCACTCACGGAAGGAAAGAATGAGAAGATTTTTACATGCACTGTGCAAAAATGAACATATCACCTATTAGAAATCGGGCCCCACAAAGCTAGAAAGTATTTACACAGAGTTCATACACCGCCACATGATCAAGAAAGGTTTTAACATATCAGGCCGTTATCAAACTGCAGCTAGACTCACACACACCGCGTTTATCTATTGGAAATCACTGAATTGAAAAACAAGAACACATTTCCGCACACGATCGGAGAAAATATTCAAAAAAAAAAAAAAAAAAAAAAAAAATTTATTCTAAGTTCACGAATCTAAGGTAAACGTGCTAGTCAATGAAACGCTACCATCTCCAAGAACAAGAGCAGAAGCAAACTATCCTCATGAAACGATCAGCCCAGACCCAGTGGCCAGGAGGCCACGGGACGCAGGAGACCACCGGAAGTCGGAAGTGCACGAAACAGCGGTGTTGTGGACTTACAGCGAGAGTCACACTAAAGAAGGCTCGCTGACTAGTCTGTAATCAAAGGGTGTAAAAACCTCTTTCGTAACCTCAGGAGCTGTCGACTCTGAGCCAGAGAGAACGATGCAAAGCGAGGTATCTCTCCCCACATTTATACAGCCATAGATCTTGCACATCCACTTAAAGGAAAGACAAGTACACATTCTGACAGGGACAGTGGCGTAGCGGAGAAGTCACATTTATGCCACATTAATTAATACAATAATAAATTACTAACATAAGAAAATAAGAAAAATCTTGCAGTATTAACTAATATGTTAACACATGAAATAAAGATGCTATTCCTCGACCCTCGAAATGAGTGGGGTTTAAGCTTTAACAAAATGATAACCTAGCGACATTAAATAAATCATAACTTTGCAGAAATATACAAAAAATATATGGAAGACGACAGACGGTCGCCTTTCACACTTGATGTTAATGCATGTCTGACATCGTCAGTCCTATTACGAAATGTACAGATCGGTGAAAACCAACATGAGTGTACAAGTACAAAATGATTAATGAGCTTAATACTTTGTCAGCTACGGACTAATAACCACGCAGTTGAGTCCGATTGATTTACAAACATTTGAACATTTTTTGGACAAAGAACTTTTGCAATATTACATATACTATAGTCAGGTAAAGCAGTCAACAATCCGAAGTCTGGTTTGGACACCACAGTGCTTTACTAGGCATGGTCCTGTTGGAGGTGGTATCCCGTTGCCTTCCTCCAACCTTCGAACTGACTTACGCAGCCAGTTATAGAGGGACCTACAGTTTAATGTAGGTTCCGAACCACGGTGCAACACGATATTTTTCACATCAGCAACATTGCCAGAGGTAAAAGAAACGGAAAGTGGCGGATAAAAATAGTAGGATAGTCTGGCACTCTACCAATGTGCTACCGATCCGTACACAGACACTATACATGAATTTATTGATGAAGTACCTGGTGGTTGAATGAAACTCATATCTTAGTATTTAAAAACATGCTTGTTAGTACGATAAACGATCAAAAGGTATCAACCTTCACGATAACATATAAGATTATGGGTACTATAACGAATAAACTTAGTAGGAGTACTTACCTCTGAAATCTAAATCACCCATACAATCCGATCGTATTTTGGTGAGTTTCTTTACAGCTTCATTTATTTTTTCTATTCACAGGTCTAGTGGGAAATCCCTTATTCTTTCACTCATTTTGTTTTTAATATTAAACTTACTAATTAGCGAATAATCACTAAACGGTACCAGGATAATAAAAAACAAGGCGCGGAACGGATTCAGGCAAACGAGTATAGATTGTTCTCATTCACCACAAGAAAGGGGGTCTGCTGACGGCTGAGGTCTGTTGAGGTGCGCGTGGGAACACTGAAGGACTGGGGGTCTCTGACTGACGTTTTGGCGACCAGAATGTGTCTCATTCTGTGCTAATACCTCCCCGCGAAACCGGTTGGAAAAGCAACGCTACATCTACATCTACATAGGTACTCTGCAAATCACATTTAAGTGCCTGGCAGAGGGTTCATTAACTACTTTCATAACTTTTCTCTACCGTTCCATTCTCTAATAGCGCGCGGGAAGAAAGAACACCTAAATCGTTCCGTTTTCGATCTGATTTCTCTTATTTTATTGGGATGGTCATGTCTCCCTAAGTAGGTGGGTGCTAGCAAGATATTTTCACATTCAGAACTAAAAGTCGGTGATTGAAACTTCGCAAACAGATCACGCCGCAATGAATAACGTCTTTCTTTTAATGATTTCCACCCCAATTCGTGCAACATGTCCGTGACGCTTCGACCCTCCCCCCCCCCGTAACGTGATAAAACAAAACGAGCTGCCCTTCTCTGAACCTTCTCAATATCTTCCGTCAGTCCCACCTAGTGAGGGTCCCACAAGGGGCAACAGTACTCCAGGAGAGGACGCACAAGTGTGATGTAGGCAGTCTCTTTGGTGGAGCTGGTGCATCTTCGAAGCGTTCTGCCAATGAAACGTAACCTTTGATTCGCCTTCCCCACAATATTTTCTGTGTGTTCTCTCCAGTCAAAGTTGTTCGTAATTGTAACTCCTAGGTATTTGGTAGAATTTACGACCTTAAGGTTTGACTGATTTATCGCGTAATTGAAGTTCGGTGGATTTCTTTTAGTGGTCATGTGTATTACTTCACACTTTTCTTTATTTAGTGTCAATTGCCAATTTTCTCACCAAGTAGAAATTTTGTGTAAATCGCTTTGCTGTTGCTTTTGATAAATGACAGCATCATCCGCGAACAGTCTAAGGGAGCTATTCAGATTATCTCCTAAATCGTTTATAAACACGAGGAGGAGTAGGGGACCTATAACGCTTCCCTGTGGAACGCCAGATATCACTTCTGTTTTACTCGATGACTTAGCGTCAATTACAACGAACTGTGTCCTTTTTGATAGGAAATCGTGAATCCAATCGCACAATTGGGAAGATATTCCATAAGCACGCAATTTCATTAGAAGCCGCTTGTGGGGTACAGTATTAAAAGCCTTCCTGAAATCCAGAAATATGGAATCGATTTTAGATCCCTTGTCGATGGCACTTAACACTTCATGTAAATAAAGGGCAAGCTGTGTTTCGCAAGAGCGATACTTTCTGAATCCGTGTTGGCTATTGGTTAATAGGTCGTTACTACCTGAGATCCCCCACTTACATAAGCCTTGGTCACAAGGCAACCCTGAGATATGGTTGCAGCTTTATGTCGGACACTTCATTAAACGTTTCAGTAATGCCTATGACAGACGAAAAGCAGCTGTATGAATATCAAGAACTCAGACGAAAATCCAGTAATAAGGAAACTGTGGAAGGAACATATACAGGGCCTATACAAAGGAAATAACTTTGAAGGCAGTATTCTAGAAGGGAAGACCAAGTGGGGGATGGTGATATAGGAGATATGATACTGCGAAAAGAATTGGACAGAGCGCTGAAGGATTTGAGTTGAAACAAGGCCCCTGGAGTAGATGATATTCCGTCTGAAATGCTGATGTCGTTAGGAGAGCCAGTCGTGAAAAACCTGTATCACGTGGTATGCAAGATGTATGAGGCAGGGAAAATAACATCTGACTTCAAGAAGAATATTGTAATTCCAATTCCAAAGAAAGCAAGTGCAGACAAGTGTGAAAATTATAGAACTATTAATTTAGTAAGTCATGGGTGCAAAATAATACACGAATTATTTACAAACGAACGAAAAAAGTTGTGGAATCCGACCTCGGGGAAGATCAGTTTGGATTTAGGAGAAATGTAGGAACACGGGAGGCAATACTCACATTACGACTAATCTTAGGAGATAGGCTAAGAAAAGGGAAACCTACGTTTTTAGAGTTTGTCGATTTGGAGAAAGCTTTTGACAATATCGACTAGAATACACTCTTCCAAATTAATAATGTACCAGGGCTAAAATATAGGGAGCGAAGAGTAATATTCAACCAATACAAAAACCAGACAGAGGTTATTAGAGTCGAAGGGCAAGAAAGGGATGTAGAGTTTGGGAAGGGAGTAAGGCAGGGTTGTAGCCTTTCTCCACTGTTGTTCAATCTGTACATTGAGCAAGCAGCGAAGGAATAGAAGGAGAAATTTGGAGAGGGCATTAACCTTCAGGGAGAAGAAATAAAAACATTGCGCTTTGCCGATGACAAAGTAATTCTGTCAGAGACCGCAAAAGTTTTGGAAGAGCAATTGAATGGGATGGAGTGTCTTCAAAGGAAGATATAAGATGGACATTAACAAGAGTAAAACGAAGGTAATGGAATCCAATATCAGAAAATCAGGTGTTGCTGAAGGTATTAGATTAGGTAATGAGACAATAAAAGTAGTAGAAGAATTTTGTTATTTGGGTAGCAAGATAACTTCTGATGGCCGAAGTGAAGAAGATATAAAATGAAGAATGGCTATGGGGAGAAAAGCATTTCTAAAGGAGTGAAACTGTAAACATCAAATATTAATTTAAATGTTAGGAAGTCCTTTCTGAAATCATTTGTCTGGAGTGTAGTATTGTATGGGACTGAAACGTGGACGATAAGGAGTTCAGATGAAAAGATGATAGAAGCTTTTGAAATGTGGTGCTACAGACGAATGATGAAAATTAGATGGGTAGATCACGTAACCAATGAGGAAGTACTTAACCGAATCGGGGAGAAAAAGAGTTTCTTGCATATCCTGACTAAGAGAAGAGATAGATTGGTTGGATACATTCTGCGACATCAACTAATTCTCAACTTAGCATTAGAAGGAAGCGTATGGGGTAAAAATCGTAGAGGGAGGCCGAGGGACGAATATAGTAAGCAGATTCAAAAGGATGTAGGTTGCCAAACCTATTCTTAGATGAAGAGACTTGCATAGGACAGGGTAGCGTGGAGATCTGCATCAAACCAGTCTGCGGACTGAAGACCACAACAACTGCCTATGAGTCTAGCGATTTAAAATTTAACTGTCTTGAATGAGACGGGAGAAAACATTTAATTATGTCTTGATGAGGGGGCCCTGTAGTCTGGAAGCCCCATGCATCTTTACGGCTGATAACTGCGAACCTGATTTCAATTTGGTTGTTTACGAAGTAATCAGCGCAGGACGTGGGGCATATATAAAATGAGAGTGGCCGATGCTGCTAATAAAGTCAATTCACTGGAAATACTATATTTAACGGAAAGTTGTATACCGACGATCAGTTGACGCCATTCCTTCAACGATTAATCAGACTTACTTTACTGACACCACCACGTTGAAAGATGACCATCTGTCGTCTTACATATGTTTTTTGAACATTTCTCTAAAGTTATAATTTATTTAATGTCAATAAATTATCATTTTGTTGAACCCCACTCTTTTCAAGGCTGGAGGAATAGCATTTTTTATTTCATGTGTTAAAATATTAGTTATTATTGCTAGATTTTTATTATTATTTTATGTTAATAATTCTATATTATATTAATTAATGTGGCATAAGTACGGCTTCCCTGCCTAGCCACTGTCCCTGTGAGACAGGGGGAGAATCTATGGCTGTTTGAATGTGGGGATGATAGCTCGCTTTGCATCGTTCTCTCTGGCTCAGAGTCGATATCTGCTCGTGCTACCAAAGAGGTGTCTTAACCCTGTGGTTGCAGTCTCCAGCGCGAATCTCGCTGTCCGTCCCCACTACCGCTGTTTTCTGGAATTTTCCAGCTTCCGGTCACTGCCGTCTCTACCAGAGGGGCACAGGGGCACAGGCCCAGGGCCCCCAGCCTGGTGGGGTCCCCCAAAAACTAGTTCCTTTTTCCTAGCCAATGACTCTTTAAAGTGAACTTTTATCGCACTTATTCATTATAAAGATCCCTTTCTTTTCACTCATTCACCTTTTTTTTCTCCAGTTGTCAATGTCTATTGTTGTTATAACAGTCGGAATTACAAACAAGTAGCATTGGCTCTGTACTCAGCAACTCCGTTTTACACATTTTACAAAATTTTGTTCCCTACAGTTTATGCAACACCGGTATAAATCGCTGTTCCCTCCCTAACAATGAGCATGCTGCTTCAACGTGGTCAAGAAAAAAAGAAATGGACAGCTTATACTGAGTTGGAACTGCAACGTTCGGTCGATAAGGGAACGGCCGCGCGGCCACCCTGGAGCTGGAACGGGAACTGACCGCCGAAATGAACGTTCCTTGTAACCTGTTCCTTGGTACTTCCGTTCACTCTTGTGAACCGTTCCTTTGGACTCGTTCGTTCGTGAACGACCCACCTCTACACTCTACAGAGCAGTGGCATCTGATGGTAGAGCCAGTTATTGGAACTAGGAGTATATTTGTAACGGGCGAACGCAGTAGTTTTGAGTACAGTAGTATCCAATATTCAAACACGCGAAAATGAACAGTTCATATAAAATGAAAGATGATGTTTTTCCATGCAACGTAAATGAGGAAGTGCAAAAGAAATGTTAGCGAGCAACGTAAGGGTTCTTATAATCTCATACTCTACCGTAACTACTATCCTTGCCAATGAAATAGACATAAGATCAAATGCTTTGAAAAACGGGCCAAACGGTGAGAAAGGAAGGATTTCAGATATGGAATAATGCCTACAGACTTTCTTTTGACAAAAGCATGCAGATAACAAACCTATTTCAAGCACAGTACGGAAAGTTTCATTTAAGCATTAATCTCACTTACACGTTTATTTTAGCAACCCCCTAAAAAACGTATAATTGAGGTTTCACTGCATATCATTGTGATTTCCTGGTCACATTGAAAATTATGAGCATTTAGCCAATATGGCATTACATCTTTCCCCCCTGGTTACATCTTTCCCCCCTGGTTTTTCACACTAAACGTCATCAACAACAAGGAGACCCTCAGAAAGTTTTGTGTCAGTTTATGTTCTGGGTACCTTATATATATATATATATATATATATATATATATATATACCTCAATCAGGTAGTAAAAGATAAAAAAATAAAAATAAAATTGACTTGAAAATTTGCAGCATTCGTCTCTTCCTGGTAATCCTCCCTTTTAGCTCCGAATTTGAAAATTAAAAATTTATTTAACACAAGAACTACTAAATTTAATGAATTATAGTAATTTTGTACAGAAACAATTCCATCAAGTTTTATTAACGTATTTACAAAATGAATGTGGCCATTGGAAGTAAATTACATTTTGTTACCTGCGTGTGCTCTAATTAAACTTTGTACTGCACTAACAGTGTGTAGTATTTAAACTGCCCAAATATGTGTCATTGACATATACGATATACCTACCCCGATCACAGTATATTTTTACTTTACTTAGTGCATTTACTACATACGTGTAAACGTTTCACCTAGTTGTAAAGTCGTGTTATTGATGTGTGGAACGTGCTTATCTGCTCAAATTAAGTGTAATTAACGAGATTTATAAGCTGGCCATAAATGAGGACCACTGGGCACGTATGAATCATTAAAAGTGTCAAAGAACTGTAGTTCTGTGTGTTGCCTTCATCATTTGTAGTGAACTAGTTTCCGTCCCATGAGGTTTTAGCCAGCCGCTACCAAGAGCAACGATCTTCAAAATCCAGAACCATTGATCTACGACCAGGTAACGACACAAGTGTTAACGACGATGTTCAACTAATTAAAAGCAGCCAAGTACCATTCAGTAAGCGTGGATTCCTCGACAGATCTCTGCCATGTTGACCAGCTAACTTTCATTGTTCGGTACGTAAAAGTTGTCCAGCATATGGAGAGATTAAAGCAATTTTTGCCTATGGAGGAGCATAGAGCTAAAAGTATATTTTATGAAGGTTTTGGATAGCTTTGACATTTCAATAAAAGATTGCCGCGGACAGACCTATGATAATGCAGCCAATATGGCTGGGAAGTATTCAGGTCTTCAAGCAAGAATAAAATAAAAATATGAATTTGCTATTTTTGTACCTTGTACCACACATATCCTAAATTTAGTTGGTGCTCAGGCGGCTTGCCGTGTTGCCTCTCCTGAATATCTGATGTAATTCTATTTAATCCGTTGAAATTACGTATTTGCTGATACTCAGTTCCCATGTTCCGTGTTGCTCCTGAACAGGCTAGACTTATTCCTGATTGCCTAGGGAGAGAAGTGGCTACCAGTTCAACATACTTTTTTCTACTAAATGAAAATAGACGTTCACATTTAACTCATATTTTAGAGCATTTGCTCTTAAATCCATTACATTGTATCACCACAAGTTATTAAGAAGTTTATACTTAAAGTATTACGTCTACACATTGAATGAATTTAGTAGTAACAATTCACTACAAAGAATCTTTCTTTTGTTTCCATTAAATCTAAGAATACACAGTGTATGGTATAGTTAACACATTCAATGTTCTTTGACGTCGGGACCTGGCCACTATTTGGAGCTTCATTGTCGCATCTCCTCGAACAGGTAGCGCAACGCAAGCTGTCCACTTGCTCGTCAAACCAAACCGAAATAGCTCGCGGCAGAAAGGTTCGCTCCCCTCCAACCTAACTTTGTTGTAACGATATCTTCTCGTCGGTAGCACTAAGGAGGTTTAGAATCATAACGACGTATCTACAAATTGTTTGTTTTGAGATACTGGCAAAAGAAGTTTTACAACAATGGAAACACTGTTGCCGTTACCACCTAAGTTTGCGAGATTGATAATCGTGATACCTCATGGTTGTTAGAACATGTTTACACTCATTCAACAATTTTTCAACTTTGGCATTAATTACTAAAGGACAATAAGTTGGGGCGTGTGTAGATACGTTGTTGTGACTTTAAACATTTTTGTGTGGTGGGTAGTTATATTTGATGTAAAAGAAATAATAACACCATAGAATGCAGGTGTAAACACAATATATTTTGCTTAAGCTCATTAGAATTTTGTAACAGTTTGTTTTACAGAACTACAAGTGTTTTACAGTGGTTCAGAATCCATACAGCTCATAATTATACTGCCATTTGAGTTTAAATTACATGAGAAACGCAATTATTTTATTTATTTGTTATGCCTTTTACTTCAGAATGATTTTGAAGTAAAGGCGTAACGTCAGACGAGGCATCAATGTTAGCATTGAATAGGGGATCACGGAGGAATTTTATTAGAGGTACTATGATCCGGACTGAACGTTGAAAGGCATAATCAGTCTGTAATGATGATGATGATGATGATGATTTGTAAAGATAACAATGAAACAAGAGAAAAGTCTCATTGAGAGATGAACGTACTTCAGTCATCATCATCATCATCATCAATTTCTGTTTCTTGATCTGCTGTTGTATCTTCTGTCAGAGTCTTGTAGAAGTAATGATATTGCTCTGGTATGATTGCCATGTAGCAAAGATTTAGAAGATCCTTAAGCTTTTCTTTCTTTGTGGGAATTAGAGAGTAATATAAAGACTGAAGTGTGAAAGCTTTTTGGAACCTCGTTTTACTTCTTCGGGATATTTCCAATCTTTTAAATTCCTCTGAAGTATTGTTACTGTATTTAAAATGAATGCATTCTGAGTTTTCTTTTCGGTATTGAGAACAGAATATCTTAAGCCAGTTGACATTATTTCCGTCAGTGTTAACTTTTCTGTTCTTTATTTTGTAGCGTTTCAGTTCTGGGAAATCCAGTACATCCTTTTGCTGAACTTCTATAACACGATATTTCTTATTTGTCAGTCTGACAGCAGTGAACCATCCTGACGGATCAAATATATCAAGAAGTTTCGTCTTTTTTTTTCAATTGAGGCATGAACTGAGTCACACTTCATTTGTGAGTGACCTGGCTCAAAGAACATATGGTTTATAACAGGGGTATCAATATGCTGTACAGCATACGAGAACATTGCAGATTCTATCATCATGAATCTTCAGCTAAAGAGAAAAATCCAGGTGCTGACTGTAAGGGTAAGTCCCAAACGACGAGAATTTGCAACAAGCATATAACTTTTTACGAAAATTCGTCAGAGACTTTCCACTTGAGTGGCAAAGAAAAATTTCGGGTAGAAGTTTTCTGCCTATAATCGACACATTGGATTTTAGTTTGAAGAGACGTTCAGAAGCATACGAGAAAGTTATCAAACATTTTAGTTTCCTTTCTCAGTTAAAACATATTGATTCTCAACAGTTGAGAAACAGGTGCAAGGAATTTGCAGAATTTTATCATGCAGACGTTAATGCGGATCAGCTCATATCAGAATGTTTCCATTTAAAACGATATTGAAAAATATTCAAATGAATTTCCAGAGTTAAGTATATCGTTCTTACATTCTTTAATAAAAGCAGATAAAATTGAAGAAACATTCCTGAATGTAGAAGTTGCTACCTGGATATTTCTTTGCCTTATGGTAAGCAATTGAGGTGGAGAGCATTCATTTTCCCCAGTTAAAAAGAATAAAAAATGAATTGTGAACGAATATATTACAGGAACGACTTAGTAATTTGTGAATCATGTGCATAGAAAGTGTCGTCCTTCAACAGTTTGACTTTGAAGACATAATAGAAGATTTTGCACTTCAGAAATCCCGAAAGAAACCTTTAACAGCAACGTAAGTCCAGTTTGCAAAAAAGTAATCAGTAGAATTTTATTTGTGTATTTCTAACCATAATAACCAATAAATTCACTAAACCAATGTACATCACTCTGATGAGTTCATTCAAAGGAAAATTCTGTTTCGTTGTAGGGTCCCCTAATCTGTGTGCCAGTCATCGGCATAGAAAGAGACATACTCCAAAATTTTTATATTTCGTATCCTGGAAATCTTTAAAGAAATCATTAATTTTAATGAAAGACTAATTTGTGGAACTAATCATTAGTATATGGTTTGTAATATTTCAATCAATTAAGTCACTAAATATATGTACAGCACTGTGATGCATTCATTTGGTTCTTTAAGGGCCCCGACACACCGAGTGCCCAGGGGCGCTGCACGGCTCAAGACGGCCCTGCTGCCGGTGCCTTCCGGTGGCTTCCCCCGTCCGTTAGCAGGTTTCCGTCACTCTGTGCTGGTCACCTGGTGAGGTAAGGTTGGTTCTGCTCTTGTTTCTGGAGATGGTGGCGTTTCATTGAATAGCACGTTTAAGTTAGATTCGTGAACTTGGAATATTTTTTTGGAATATTTTCTCCGATCGTGTGCGGAAATGTGTTCTTGTTTTTCAATTCAGTGATCTCCAATAGATAAACGCGGTGTGTGCGATTCTAGTTGCAGTTTGATCACGGCTTAGTATGCGAAAACTTTTTGTGATCATGTGGCGGTGTATGCACTCTGTGTAAATGCTTTCTAACTTTGTGCTGCCCGATTTCTAATACGTAATATGTTTACAGTGCATGTAAAAACCTTCTCAGCCTTTCCTTCCGTCAGTGGTATGTGTTCCACGTGGTTGGTTCATAGAACAAAGCCTTCAGCTCCCACTCTTGTTTGTTCCATGCCCTTCAAGCAATTTCCGCTAATATTTCGCGATTTCCGCTCTCCACCTATTTTAATGAAGCTGTTCTGTTTCTTCTCCGACTTGTAGTTGGAACTCTGTCTTTGTCAGTAATTCTCTCTGAGCCTTGTACAACCTCGTTCAATAGCTTCCTTATGTAATTCTAAACATTTCTATGGGTTGCATGCCGTAATTCTTATTTTTACTTTTTTGACTTTGTAATTATTTCACTTTTACGAGTTTTGGAGACTGGAATTCATCCATCTCTGAAATCGCTCCCTATCGAGTGTAGGTACATTTTTTCCGCTTCTTCGTGTAATTCTGAACTTTTCTATGGGTTGCATGCTGGAAATCTTATTTTATTATAAATATATTGACATATTTATTAAGGACTAAAGGCCTAGCCATTCTGTACGCCATATGGCTAATTTAAGAGACTTTTTTCTGTCATAGCGTTGCATGCTGCATGAGTAAAAGTAGCTTTGCTTCACTAACACTAACCCTGAGTGTCCTGACTTAAAGTCTAAGTTAGATCTTAAGTTAGAGGACAAACTATTAGTCTTCTATTATCATGTGTGCGAAGCTGTCCTGACCCCGGTCGCTGGTCCATTAATCTCTTCCCGTGACGAGCCACTCGCCGACGCCCCGCACCTGTCAGGCCGCGTGTCACGCATACAAGGGGCACCAGGGGCACTAAACACACCCTCCTACTGACTGCAGTTGAATAGCTGAGGAAGAGACACCAAAGTAAATGTATGTTCTTATGTATGTTGGCTTTAGCATCCTCCCAGTACCGTCTAGAAGATTGTCTCCCTCCTTCTTCAAAGACCCTACTCGAAAGTTCGAACTAATGAGAACAGTTTTTATTGACTAAGAACCCTGTGTCGGGTGGGCGACAATGTGAAGGATAGCATCAGGTAGAAAAGTGGTGTGAGTAGTGGGAATAGTGAACGCTCTGAGAGTGCAAAATACGATTCACCTGCTATGAGGCCTTTTTCCTGTAGCGACTCTGGTCACCGTAAGCAACTTAAAAAATCGGTCATGAACATGACAAAAAAAATAAAAAAAATAATCTGACTTGAACATGAACATACTTTTTTCTGAACTTGGAGTGATTTTAAAAACATTTTATCCAATTTTTCTTATTGAAGTACTGTTTTAGCATAAAGGGACACATTCAAAATTGTGATCTTAGTTTTTTGTGTTTCAACCTTATGGATATTTAATATTTATGATATATCTATGTTTCCTTGTAGATTTTGCATTGTTATTCATGGTGTCCCAATCCCGTGGTCTTACCAGCCACATATGCATCTGCATTGTTTTAGTTTTGGCAATTATTATTTTTCAATGTGTACTTTTTTTGTGTGTGACGTGCCTTAGATATCTATGTCGCCTGTAAGGCAACCATATGTCAGTTTTGAAAACTTTCCTGTATATGATATAAATTAATTGTCTCAGCCAACATAAACATTTTCAGTTAACGAATGGGTGATGAAAGACAACCGTCTGTCGTATTCCATATATTCTTTGTATATTTCTGTAAAGTTATAATTTATTTAATTGCGCTAGATTATCATTTTGTTAAAACTTGAACCTCACTCTTTTCAAGGCCCGAGGAATAGCATTTTTTATATAATGTGCTAAAATATCTGTTAATATTGCTAGGTTTTTATTACTTTTTTATGTTAATAATTTTAATAATATTATTTAATGTCACATAAGTATGGCTTCTCAACTACGCCACTATCCCTGCGACAGTGTGCAGTTATGTACTTCTAAGTGTGTGTCTGTGTGTGTGAGAGAGAGAAAGAGAGAGAGAGAGAGAGAATCTATGGCTGTTTGAATGGGGGGAGCGATAGCTCGCTTGGCATCGTTCTTTATGGCCCAGAGTCGATAGCTGTGAGGTTACCAAAGAGGTCTCTACACCCTTTGGTTACAGTCCAGTCAGCGAGCCTTCCCTCCAGCGCGAGTCTCGCTGCCTGCCCCCACACCGCTGTTTCCTTGGATTTTCCGCCTTCTGGTGGCTTTTCGTGTCCGGTAGCAGGTTTCCCGCCTGATGATCGCTGGATCGTCACTCTGTGCTGGTCGTCTGGTGAGGTAAGGTTGGTTCTGCTCTTGTTTCAGGAAATGGTAGCGTTTCATTGACTAGCACCTTTAATTTAAATTCGTGAATTTAGAATCATTTTTTAAAAATATTTTATCTTATAGTGTGTGGAAATGTGTTCTCGTTTTTCAATTCAGTGATTTCTAATAGATAAACGCGGTGTGTGTGATTCTAGTTGCAGTTTGATCACGGCTTGATTTGTTAAAACTTCTTGTGATCATGTAGCGGTGTATGAACTCTGTGTAAATGCTTTCTAACTTTGTGGGGCCCGATTTTTAATACGTTATATGTTCATTTGGACAGTGCATGTAAAACTCTTCTAATCGTTTCCTTCCGTGAGTGATATGTGTTCCACGTGGTTGGTTCATACAGCAAAGCCTTCTGTTTCCAGTCTTATTTGTTCCATGCCCATCAGGCAAGTAACTATGCGGGTATCCTTCTGATTTCCACTAATATTACGCAATCTTCTCTCTCCGCCCATCTTAATTTTGCTGTCTCTTCTCCGACTGGTAGTAAATGCTCTGTCTTTGTCAGTAATTCTCTCTGAGCCTTGTACACTTACATTGTTATTCATGCTGTCCCAATCCCATGGTCTTACCAGCCACATATTCATCTCCATTGTTTTAGTTTTGGCAATTATTATTTTTCAATGTGTATTTTTTTTGTGTGACGTGTCCCAGATGTCTATGTCGCCTGTAAGGCAACCACATGTCAGTTTTGAAAACTTTCCTGTATATGATATAAATTAATTATCTCAGCCAACATAAAAATTTTCAGTTAACGAATGGGTGATGAAAGACAACCGTCTGTCGTATTCTATATATTCTTTGTATATTTCTGTAAAGTTATAATTTATTTAATTGCGCTAGACTATAATTTTGTTAAAACTTGAACCCTACTCTTTTCAAACCCGAAGGAATAGCATTTTTCATATCATGTGCTAAAATATCTGTTAATATTACTAGGTTTTTATTATTTTATCGTTTTTCAATTCAGTGATTTAGTGATTGCCCATCAGGCAAGTAACTATGCGGGTATCCTTCTAATTTCCACTAATATTAAGCAATCTTCTCTCCCCGCCCATCTTAATTTTGCTGTCTCTTCTCCGACTGGTAGTACATGCTCTGTCTTTGTCAGTAATTCTCTCTGAGCCTTGTACACTTGACAGCAAAAAAAGTGGATCACTGCTGAATGCAACCCAACTAACGTAGCTGTGTTGCGGGTACTCCACATTCAAAACCCCTGTAGAGTCGTTCGACTATTCAGAATGGGTACCAAAGAAGCAGTAGAGAACATTGCTCCTTATAGCAGTCAGTCCACATGTGTCTCAATACCGACACAAAAAAAAAAAAAAAAAATAAAAAAAAATAAATAAATAAAAAAAAAAAAATAAAAAAATAAAATAAAAAAATTGAATACAAGTTATTAGAGTCGTGAGAGCAATGTAAATTCAATCTAATTACAATAATTGACAAATCGGGTACCTCATCAAACTCAATGAAACAATGAGATTTTGTTCGTGCTCTGAATTTGAACGCACTGTCGACCAAAAAAAGCGTTTCTGATCGAGACTAGATTAGGCATGAAGAGACGTAAGACATTGACGTTTTCATTGGTATCGGTTTACAAGGGCAATGTCCGAACCCGGTTAACTTTAGCATTGCACCAGCAATGGCATGAAGTTCAAATTGTTTCTGAGAGGAAACCGCTAAAGGTATATAATACAGTGCAACTCACATGTGTCAAACGTCATAAAATTGTGGAATAGAACGCTGTACCTATATGAATCGTTAAAGAAGCACGATCACACGTCAGATATTAAATAAGTTCACAGATAACGCTATATTTGAACTTGAAATGACGATACAGTTGACTTCTTTCCCGGCAGGGACCCACCCTGGTTCTATTCGCTATTTGTTATATCTAGGCAAAGGGATGAAATAGTTACTGTTCTCACCATTAGCGGGATGTGCATATGTTCGGCTAGAAGTAGCGTAAGCCGCGGCGGATTAGCCGTGCGCACTGGAGCGCCGTGCTACGGTGCGCGCGGCTGTTCGCCGTCGGGGGTTCCAGTCCCCCCTACGGGCATGGGTCTTTGTGTTTTCCTTAGGTCAATTTACCTTAGTTTTAGTAGTTTGTAAGCTATGGACTAATAACCAATCAGTTGAGTCCGATAGATTTACAAACATTTTGAAGTAGCGCAATAAATAACGTTATGCTGCCTGGGACTCCAGTCCCGCGCCTATCGTCAGCGTTGACCTCAGATGACTAGGTAACAACTCTCCCAATCTCGTTTACTAGTAATTAGGATCGCGCCTTTCGTAGAGACCTGGAGGGGTTTGGCATTTTGAAGAAACAACGAAAACTAATCCAACTTTGTTCTAGTCAGCAGCGAATGGACATGTGTAATGTGATTTGAAAGACGCCACAGTCCTAAATTCCTTACTTGCCGCTATTGGAGGTCGAGAGGGGGATGTTTGCGATTGTTAAAAACTGTTTCCCCAGCAGGAATCAAAGCATATCTCAGCCATTACAAGATGGCATCAGCCCGATCAACTACCGATTTTCAGATGTGGCAGTATAATGTTTTTCGTCAAAATGGAGTGCAGAATACATGGAACGAGAAGTAAAATAGTTCGGCGGTATCTGTCTACGTAACAGTAATTTCATGGCCTCGGTCTGAGGCGTCTTGTCGCGGAGTTGCGGTCGCTCCAGGCAGAGGTTTAACTCCTTCCTCGGGCATGTGTAGTTGTTTGTGTGTGTGTGTGTGTGTGTGTGTGTGTGCGTGTGCGTGTATTCCTTAGCGTAAATTAATTAAAGTAGCATGTAAGGCTAGGTAGGGACTAATGACCTAAGGTGATTTGTCCATTAGGGCTATAACAAAAAAGTTATATACAGTATGTAGAATTATGTAGCATTGCGTGTGATAATATGCTACGTTTTAGCATGCTCTGTGGTGATTTTGTATGACATGTTGCTGTATGCTTATTTAACTATAGTCTCGTTTCGCTCAAGTTTGTATGAAAAATGGGTGTGAAATCTTATTGGACTTAACTGCTAACGTCATCAGTCTGCACACTACTTAAACTATCTTAACATAAGGACAGCACAGACACCCAAGACCGAGGAAGGACTCGAACCACCGACGCGAGCAGAAGTCCAATTCAAGACATGTTGCCTTAAACCGCGCGGCTACTCTGCGCGGCGCTCAAGAATGTAACATAGCTCTTACCATAATAAATGAAATATTACGCATCTTAAAAGTAGCAAGGAGCGTCGTTTACACATTAGAAAACGGTTTCTAAAACGGGAAATTTATACCATGTGGAACGATATAGTGTATTGGGATGAAAGCAGAGGAGGTCAATCGAAACACCGAGCTCCGTATTTCACAGAACGAGGAATATATTACAGGTAAGGGGGTATGAAAGGACACGGTAAATTAAAAGAAAGTGCACGCTGTCAATGGAAACCAATAGATTTTATCACTGTATTGTGAGGAAACCGACCAGAAGAGTAAGTGAGGTTATGATGCAAGAGTGGCGACAGCGAGTGAGAGAGAGAGAACAGAAGAGAAATTAACTATTAATAAACGCAAGACCGTTTGCGTATTTTGTGAAGGACAGAGGGTGTATTAGTGGATGGATGGGAGGAGAGAGACGTATCTGAAATAACAAAAACTACTTTGACAGCATCCATCTAAACGGATTACTCTGTTTGCATGGAGACTGGGTATAAATGTAATAAAAAATAGGATATTGAGTGAAAGGAGAAGCATTAAATTAAAATTTGTACCACAGGGAGGAATCGAACCCAGAACTTCATACTTACTTTAAATCAATGCTTCTCCCTTCACTCAATGTCTTTGACATATTGATACGGAAAACTGTTGAAATAAAAATTGTGCCATGGGCGGGAATTGAACCCAGACTTACTTCAATTCAGTACTTTTCCCTTCACTCAATGTCTTTGACATATTGACAACTGTCACTAGGTATATAAATTTATAATAAAAATAGGGTAATAAAGGAACTGTCTGTTAAAAAAAAACTTCAATTTAAAGGTAGCTCAAAGGAAAAAGAAACACATATTCTATTTCTGTTGCCTAAAGATCTTCCACAGGCTCTCACTTACGAAATATGAAATTGGAGATGAGATTAAAAAAACATTTGAATGACTAATAATTTATTCAGAATCCCTCATTATTTGATTCTTCCGTTATGCATCTGAGCATATAACGCTATCGGACCAGCTTCTCTTCAGTAAATGCGACGACTCTATCTCGAGTTGATTGCTCACAGTAAGACGGCCTGATTTGTATTTCTGCTTTCCGCTCTCACTATGAAGCCAGGAAGTCAACATTCTGTATTTACGTCAGAGCCCCGCTTTGTGCCGTGCTGAGGACAGTTGCCCGCCACCGCGACCGCCAGCTGGCTGGTTTCCGCCAAGCCTCGCCTCTGCACCAGATGTGGTTGACCGGCCTGCCCGTAGCTCGCAAGCCACGGCTAATACAGCGAGACTCAACCCTTGAAGTATGAAAAGTTTCTGCAAACCTACCCTAACGTGTATTGTAAACTACCACACCTAGAGCTATTTTGATATAAAATGAGCAGTCACGTTATCTTTTGTCACTTCATTCAAATATTTAACGAAGTGAAAGAATAGAATCATGATAGACGTTGTAACACATAATGTTTCACATAGATAGCAATCATATAACACAGAAAATTATTCTCTCTTTTCAGCGCTCTGCATTAGATTTAGACGTATGAAATATGTAGTTATCGTAGAAATGTAGTTATGTTGTAAAATTAAACAGTTCTGGTGGCAAAAATACAAATGTATACGAGTAGTGCCGGCCGCGGTGGCCGAGGGGACTGAGGCGCTCCAGTCACGGTCTGCACTGCCACTACGGTCGGGGGTTCGAATCCCCCCTCGGACATGGATATTTGTGCCGTCCTAGTTCGTAAGTAGTTCATAAGTAGTTTGTAAGTTTAGGGACTGATAACCCCGTAGTTAAGTCCCATAGACTATACAAACATTTAAACATTTTTTTTATACATGTAGTATATCATTCACGTACTGTGTACTTATAAAGTGTTTTCAATTTGTCTATAAGCAATAAGTGCTAAACATCGGAAATTACCTTCTGCTGGGGCTCTTCATTTACACGATTGTTCTGTTATTCACAGTGAAGTGTTTCGTAATGGGTTCATGTAATCGATTCAGTTTCTCGACTGTTCCACGCTTATACTAAGCTCGAAATACTACTACTACTACTAATAATAATAATAATAATAATAATAAATACAAGTGTCAAATAGCATATGAACGAGTTATAATCTGATATATTCATTCAACTTTCTCGACATCCTCCCTCTATTCCATCAGGGAATAATCACACACCACTCTGCAGTACTGCATAAGAGGGGGAACAATTGTAAGGTTGGCAGTCTCCTTAGAAGACGTGTAAATCTCCTAATGGTAGTGTCAATAACAGACCGTTTGTTTCACCTTCGCCAAAACAAGTGTCATTCACAGTTAACATTGATTTTAATTGCACCCACAGGAATTTCGTTATATGTATAACCTTCAAATTTGTTTTGCTTATAGATGTCTAGAATGCTGACGAAACTCTGAGTACTTATGTTCAGAGTCAAATGCATATTGATGTTTTAAGGTCAATTGTCGCCATTTACGCCGTGAACATACAAATTCAACTTCATTTCGCAATTGACTTCGCTTTTCTGAATTTAGTAGTGTGCAGCATTAACTGACTCAAATCTAAGAACAATATTCTGATTGCTCATTAAATATTTCGAGTATATATTCGAAACAGGAGAAGTCTACTTCACTTTATTCACTAGATGACTCCTCGTCTGTTACTGCAAATTATTACGTTGCAGATAGGACATCACGAGTCCAGTCGCACAACTTAGGAAGCGATATGGTTCGAAGTTGATTATGGCTGAATATAGTTGCTTTTTTTTTTTTTTTTTTTTTTTTTTTTTTTTTTTTTTTTTTTTTTTTTTTGTGGGCTTAAGGGACTTAACTGCGGGGTCATCAGTCCCTAAACTTCCGAACTACTTATGAACTACGTTATACCAAAGACGACACAAACATCCATGCCCGAGGGGGGATTAGAACCCCGACGAGGAGCGACCTCACGACGCATCGGAGCATAGCACGTCAATGCGCTTGGCCACTCCACTGCGGCGTTGAAGATACCAAAAATCGTTTTGGCACTCTATAAATATGAAATTAGTTTGAGAGTACTCAGTAGGTCATGAAAATATAGTATCGCCAAAGTCTCACAAGAGTAAAAATTTAGAAACCTTTCCCGGTTTGATGTTAATTTTTCTAGATATTCTACATATTTCATAACGCTGGAAAAGTATTTGTTCAAACGTCCCGCTACATGTCGATATCAATACAATGGATCTGTAACTCAGTGGATTACTTTTATTTTCTTTATATATCTGTGTAACTTTCCATTCGCCGGCCGCGGAGGCCGAGGGGATTGAGGCGCTCCAGTCACGGTCTGCATGGCCACTACGGTCGGGGTTTCGAATCCCTCCTAGGGCGTGGATATTTGTGCCGTCCTTAGTATTAGGTAGTTCACAAGTAGTTTGTAAGTTTAGGGACTGATTACCCCATAGTTAAGTCCCATAAGGTATACAACCACTATTTTAAACATTCCATTCGTCTCCCTCACTATAAATACATCAATGCTCGACGTCACGTCGTAGGAGAAGTAATTAAGCCATGCATAATGTGTGCACAAGATGTTCTCCTAAGGGCTGCGGTGGAGTAGCCGAGCGGTCTAAAGCGTGGAGGTTCGAGTCCTCCCTGGGGCATGGGTGTGTGTGTGTTGTCCTTAGGTTAGTTACCTAGGTTTAAGTTGTTTGTAAGATACTGACCACGCAGTTTGGTCCGATAAATTTACAAACAAACATTTCTCCTAAGGTGTTGGACCACTCGAGAAAGACATTGCCTGTAGACAAATGATCTTCCTGGTACGACAATGACAACACGGTGGATCATTTCTGGTGATAGTTGTACTGCTTCCTGGAATGACAGAAGAATCTAGATTACATGCAGTAGATAATTTTCTTTATTTTCCGGAAACTGAATTTATTCAATGTTATCGGTTTTCGGAACCACGTGGGGTCCGAGTTCCGACTTCCGGGGTTTGCAGCTAGTCGCCTGAGTTCACGCCACTTCTCATATAAACCCAGTACCTAGATCGATTACTAACAGACTGCAACTTAATAAACCACCGTAATTTTGTATAATGAATCCGACTTCCAACCACTTCACCTTCAGTGGAGTGCCTTCATTTAACACCGTTAGCATGTTTGCTCGCGTTTTCTGTTCAGATGTAATTTAACTTGCTATACACACGTACCATCTCAAAACAGGCACGACAGTTCAGAGCCAGCGTCAATGTGTTTGTATATTATGTTCTGTGCTACCTCCGACTTGCTGAATTTCGCCTATGATAGCGGTGGCTGATTCCGCCTCGTCTCAGCACGCTTATTTTGGTAAGTTTGGCTGTGGCATGCATGTGAATGAGGGAATGAGTTTTGTTTGTGAATCCTTTGCCTCAGTAGCATTAAATGATGTATAATTTTGGCTGGGAACCGTTCGCATTGATCCATGTAAGAGATTAATCTTTATTATATTAACAAAATTGGTTCCCCATTTTGCTTGTTTTATATCTGAATAAACAAGTCTAAGTTCAGCATAATCCACAAGTTGCCTATAAATTGTAGTTTTGGAGCATCTTCCCTCTTTTATTTGATATTGTTATTTACAAGTCCTGGGAACAAGCTCAGATAAGATAACTTCAATTGTGTTGGCTTGTTTATTGATGTCTGTGTGTAAAAACGCGTGAGTTGCTATGTATATTGACCACTGTAGTTTCAACTTCCTCTTACTGAAGTAATTTGAAACGAGTTAGTTCTCAGTTTGGGCCAGGGAACAAGGCTTTATAGCAGGGAGTAACCGGTAGTTCACACGGACTATATTGGCGAATTTTAGCGGTAAATCAAGGCTCTTGTTACGTACAGTGGTCGACTTTTAACATTCAAAACGTGTGTGAGGTCTTATGCGACCAGAAAGCGTGGTTATCAGTCTTGAACAATTTATACTAACTTACTCTAAGGACATCACGAACACCCATGCCCGACGGGGGATTCGAACCCCCGACCGTAGCAGCCGTGCAGACTGTGACCGCTCGGCTACTGCAGTCGGCGACACCGCCATGACGTCCTATTTAAATAGACATGAACTGCTCTGTTGATTGAATTACCAGACTTTCAGCATTCGCCGTGACGTCCTATTTAAACAGACATGAACTGCTCTGTTGATCCAATTACCAGACTTTCAGCATTCGTCGAGATTCCGATAATAGGGAGCACTGCATACAGAAAACTACATTATCCCCAGGGCAACATACCAATACTTCAGCATACACTTCGGGGAAAGAAAGCAAGATGGAACGGGCGGGCATGACGGAAATAACTGACAACTTCGAACCACGTGACAAGGCCCGCGAATGGATACGCACGCAGCAACAGGCGACCATCTGGAAGCTATGGACGCAGTTTAATCGGGTTTGTGCCACCAAGTGAAGTTAATGTGCACTGTGTTTGTCTTCAGTCGAATTCTTAGGAAAGTTGTCGTTTTGTGCGGCGTTATTGCTTGTAAAAGGTAAGTCTTGTTACTATTTTATTTGTGCGATACATATTTACGAAGTATAGGATGTCGAAATTGATATTTCAACATGGAAAATGGTTACCAGTTTCTAAATACTTCAAATTAACATTGGGTAAGATGGAAATTTGTTTTTTAAGAGTCAGGTGGAAGAATTTCCATGTTGCCTGCATGCTACTACTTTCATGATTTGTGACTTTCTCGATCAATATTATTTTTGTTTCTAGATGGTATCCAAATACAAAAGGAAGATCATAACGTGTAGGCTTTCGGCGGGCGTCTTCAGTAATTAAAACTTGCGGCCTGGGAGGCCGTTGTAGAACAGCAGAAGTTAAAATTACTGTGGTGTTTAAAGATCTCTATAGCCTCTCTATACATACGTGCATAATAATGCGATGTCTTAGCTAGCACGCTCGTCTCACTAAATTTCATTTCGTGGTCACCGTTTCCAGTAACATGTTCCGCTATGGCTGATTTGACCAGGTGTCCCAGTCCCAGTTCCTTTTATGTTCAGTTAGGAGAGTATTGATACTTCTTTTCGTTGCGGCAATATGAAGCTTCCCACAACTACATGGAATTTTATACACATCAGGAGTACCTCAACGTTGTCTCGCATCTTTCGCTGATCGTAAGCATTCGCTGATCTTTTTGTGGATTTGAATATTGTTTCTACTCTAAACTTGTCCAGTACTTTTCCGATACGGTGCGTGATATTGTGGATGAATGGGAAAAAAACGTTCCCCGCCAAAGGTTGTTCTTGTTGGACGTCTGCAGACATTTGTCTACAGGAATGGGGTGCTCGATCTATCTCCTTATTACCGCGGCCGTTTTTTCTTAAATGCGGTTCATAAATGATCGCTTTCCTCTTGCAATTAAGCTGGCTCCCAGATTTTATTAGCCCTATCCACCAATGCTCTGATAATACCTCTCTTCTGCCTGGGATGATGATTCGAATCTGTATGATGATACCGATCGGTGTGCGTATCTTTCCTGTATACTTTATGGCCCAGAGTCCCATCTGCTCGTTTAATTACTGAAACGTCTAAATAATTCATGTGTCTGTTACTCTGCGTCTCCTTGGTACACGACATCTTTACGTTGTTACTATTCAAATGCTTTAAAAACCAGTTCATTTCCTCTTCTCCGAGATTCCATGTCACAATAGTGTCGTCCACATACCGATACCACTTCAAAGGGCTCTTTCTGGCTGACTGCAGTGCCTGTTGCTAAAAAATTTCCATAAAAATATTAGCAACTGTACGACTTAGACGGCTACCCATTGCCACTCCATTAATTTGTTCATAGAATTCATTATCATATTGAAAGTATGTCGTGGATGGCAATTTCGAAACAGAGCTACAATATCAGTGGGAAACAAGTCAATTACGTAAGCAAGAGCTTCGTCGAAAGGAACCATGGTCAACAGAGAAACCACCTCACAGCTGTCATGAATACCACTAGGGCAGACAATAATCTCCTTCAGTTTTACCATAAAGTGCATAGAGTCTTTGACATGATGATCAGTTCTCCCCATAAACGGTTGTAGCAAGGTGGCAAGATGTCTAACGGACTAATGAGCAGGGGTACCAACAGCTCTCACTAGCGGTCTCAGTGCGATATCGATTTTGTGCACCTTTGGTAGCCCATATAATCTAGGGGCGTAAGCTTCCGTTTTTAAATATGTCTTTTTTTTTCCTCTGCAGAAATAGAAGACTTTTTTATCAGTTGATTGGTAACTGTCAGCACTTTCGTTGTGGGATCCTTTTACGACTTTTTATAAGTCGTCGGATCCAACAGGTCACTGATCTTGTGGTAGTATTTACTGTTCATCACCACGGCAGTATTTCCATTGTCTGCAGAAAGTACGAAAGTGCTCGTATCCGCATTAATCTCCCGTACTGCCTTTTTTTCTCCTTGAGAGAAATTATTGCTGGGTGGCTTAGCCACCGTGAACCACAGACATTGCCGAGGTGGGGTGGCTTGCGTGCCTCAACGATGCAGATAGCCGTACCATAGGTGCAACCACAGTGGAGGGGTATCTGTGGAGAGGCCAGACAAACGTGTGGTTCCTGAAGAGGGGGAGCAGCTTTTTCAGTAGTTACAGGGGCAACAGTCTGTATGATGGATTGAGATGGCCTTGTAACATCAACTAACATGGCTTTGCCATGCACTTACTGCGAACGGCTGACAGTAAGGGGAAAGTACAATCTACTGTACGATGATAGCGTCTTCTTGAGTCAAATATTCCGGAGGTAAAATAGTGCCCCATTCGGATCTCCGGGCGGGGACTACTCAGGAGGATGTCCTCATCAAGAAAAACAAAACAGGCAATCTACGGGCAGGAGCGTGTAATGTTCTAACACTTAGCCTCGAAGGTAAACTAGAAAAAAAATTTGAAAAGAGGAATGGATAGGTTAAAGTTAGGTATGGAAGGGATTAGTGAAGTTCGGTGGCAGGATAAACAGGATTTCTGGTCAGGTGAGTACAGAGTTATCAATACAAAATCAGTTGGTGGTAACGGTAGGTCTGATAATAAATAAGAAAATAGGAATGCAGGTAAGCTAGTATGAACAGCATAGTGAACGCATTATCGTAGTAAAGATATACACGAAGCCAACACCGACCACAGTAGTGCAAGTTTATATGCCAACTAGCACGGCCGATGATGAGGATATCGAAAAAATGTATGAGGAAATAAAAGAAATCTTTCAGAAAGTTAAGGGAGACGAAAACTTGATTTTGATGGGGGACTGGAACTCAGTAGTAGGAAAGGGAAGAGAAGAAAATGTGGTAGGTGAATATGGACTGGGAAAAAGGAATGAAAGAGGAGATCGCTTGGTAGAATTTTGTGTAGACCATAATTTAATTATCACCAACACTTTGTTTAGTCATCATGAAAGAAGACTGTAAACGTGGAAGAGACCAAGAGGCACTGGAAGGTACCATATTGACTTTATAATGGTAAGGAATAGATTTAGAAACCAGGTTCTAAAATGCAAGACATATCCATTGGCAGATATAGAGTCTGACCATAACTTATTAGTTATGAACTGCAGATTAAAACTTGAGAGACTGCAGAAACGTAGAAATGTTACGAGATGGAACCTGGGCAAACTGAAGGAACCAGAGGAGGTTGAGAGTTTCAGAGGGAGCATTAGGCAAGGATTGGCAGAAACGAGGGAAAGTAATACAGTAGAAGAAGAATGGGTAGCTCTGAGAAGTAGGGTAGTGAAGGCTGCAGAGGATCATATAGGCAGAAGGACAAGGTCTAATAGAAATCCCTGGATAACACAGGATATACTGAACATAATTGATGAGAGGAGAAAATATAAAAATTCAGCAAGTGTAACAGGAAAAAGGGAGTACAATCGTCTGAAAATCATATTGACAGGAAGTGCAGACTGGCTAAGCAGGAGTGGCTAGAGGACAAATGTAGAACCGTAGAAGAATGCATAACTAGGGAAAAGATAGATACCGCGTACAGGAAAGTAAAAGAGATATTTGGAGACAGGAAAAGCAGCTGTATGAATATGAAGAACTCAGACGGAAAACCAGTACTTAGCAAAGAGGGGAGAGCTGAACTGTGGAAGGAATAAATAGAAGGCCTATACAAAGGAGATAAACTTGAAGGCAGTATTCTAGAAAGGGAAGACCAAGTGGAGGAAGGTGAGACAGGAGATATGATACTGCAAGAAGAATTTGACAGAGCACTGAAGGACTTGAGTCGAAACAAGGCCCCTGAAGTAGATGATATTCCGTGTGAACTGCTTATGTCGTGAAAAAATTGTATCACCTGGTATGCAAGATGTATAAGACAGGGGAAATACCCTCCGACTTCAAGAAGGATATTGTAATTCCAATACCAAAGAACGCAAGTGCAGACAAGTGTGAAAATTACAGAACTATCAGTTTAATAAGTCATGGTTACAAAATACTAACACGAATTATTTATAGATGAATGGAAAACTTTTGTAATATGACCTCAGGGAAGATCTGTTTGGATTTAGGAGAAATGTAGGAACACGAGAGGCAATACTCACATTACGACTTATCTTAGAAGATAGGCTAAGGAAAGGGAAACCTACGTTTTTAGCGTTTGTCGATTTGGAGAAAACTTCTGACAATGTCGACTGGAATACATTCTTCCAAATTATGAAGGCATCAAGGGTGAAATATACGGAGCGAAGAGTTGTATTCAACCTATAAAAAATGAGACAGCGGTTATTAGAGTCGAAGGGCAAGAAAGGGATGCAGAGGTTGGGAAGGGAGTAAGACAGGGTTGCAGCCTTTTTCCAGTGTTATTCAATCTGTACATTGAGCAGGCAGTGAAGGAATGGAAGGAGAAATTTGGACAGGGCATTAAAGTGCAGGGAGAAGAAATAAAATCATTGCGGCTTGCTGAAGACATAGTAAATCTGTCAGAGAACGCAAAAGATCTGGAAGAGCAATTGAATGGGATGGACAGTGTCTTGAAAGGAAGATATAAGATTAACATTAACAAGAGTAAAACGAAGGTAATGGAATGCAATGTCAGAAAATCAGGCGATGCTGCAGAAATTATATTAGGTAATGTGACCATGAAAGTGGTAGATGAATTTTATTTGGATGGCAAGATAATTTCTGATGGCCGAAGAAGATATAAAATTCAGAATGGCAATAGAAAAAAAAACATTTCTAAAGAAGCGACACTTGTTAACATCAAATATTAATTTAAATGTTAGGAAGTCCTTTCTGAAAGCGTTTTCCTCGAGTGTAGCATTGTATAGGAATGAAACGTGGACGATAAGGAGTTCAGATAAAAGGATGATAGAAGGGTCTGAAATGTGGTGTGGATGAAGCTTTTGAAATGTGGTGCTACAGACAAATGATGAAAATTAGATGGGTAGATCACGTAACTAATGAGGAGGTGCTTAACCGAATCGGGGAGAGAAGGAGTTTCTGACTAAGAGAAGGGATAGATTGGTTGGACACATTCTGAGACAACAAGGAATTGTCAAGTTATCATTAAAAGGAAGCATGTGGGGTAAAAATCGTAGAGGGAGACCAAGGGACGAATATAGTAAGCAGATTCAAATGGATGTAGGTTGCCGAACGTATTCTCAGATGAATAGACTTGCACAGGACAGGATAGCGTGGAGAGCTGCATTAAATCAGTCTGCGGACTGAAGAGTACAACAACAACAACAACGGCTTAGCCTTACGTAGTATCCTAGCTGTTTCCTTTCTAATCTCATCAGCAGTGCACGATGGTAGCATCTATATTAGCTGCAATGTTCTCCGCTGGAATCCTCGGTGGAACAATTGCTTAATTTCCACCTTTTGAGACAACAGAAATTTCTTCTCTGGATAATTCTTTTCCGGGTAAATTTATAACCGTTCCAGAATTGTATATATCTGGTATTTTATGTCTGCTCTTATTGTTCTGCTAATAAGAAGACCTTTTGCCCTATGATTAATAGATCCATAGGTTGGCCCATCCACCTTATCCAATCGCCAACTTGCATTGTATTGCTAATCAACAAGTGGAGATTTAATAATTCAATTCGAAGAGTTTGATGGATCCTTTCTCGTATGACCAGTTCCATGCCTGTATAAATACGCATAGTTTGCGCTGAATGAAACCGTCTTCTCGCCTTATTTTCAATATGATAATGAATTCTATGAACAAATTAATGGAGTGGCAATGGGTAGCCCTCGAAGTCCAACAGTTGCTAATATTTTTATGGAAATTTTTTAGCAACAGGCACTGCAGTCAGCCAGAAAGAGCCCTTTGAAGTGGTATCGGTATGTGGACGACACTATTGTGACATGGAATCTCGGAGAAGAAAAACTGAACTGGTTTTGAATGCATTTGAATAGTAACAACGTAAAGATGTCGTGTACCATGGAGACGCAGAGTAACAGGCACATGGATTTTTTAAACGTTTCAGTAATTAAACGAGCAGATGGGACTTCAGTGAGACGAACATGCTACCTAAGACATCGCATTATTATGCACGTATGTAAAGAGAGGCTATAGAGATCTTTAAACACCATAGTAATTTTAACAGGAAGGAAGAAGGCTTGTAGTTACAGAAGATATGGCGGTCGACTTTGCATTAAAGATGTGACAATCGATTACCTTTGATGGAGAGTAATGACGCCAGCCAGAGGTACTCTTAATGTTGCCATCACGTGACGATTGGTGGCGCCCTCTATATAAGCAGCCAGTCGTCGACTCACCTCGGAAGATGTTGCCCGCAGCCGGCAACGAAACACGAGGCGAAAGAAGTTCTGCTGTTAATTACTGACAAAAGGAAGTGTACCAGGGGGTCTTGGATGGAGCAAGCAATGCAGAAGGCGATGGACGAAGCTAAAATCACAACAATAAGTGCTGCTTCAAAGAAATATGGAATTCCGCTGAGAACTTTGCATCGCCATATCAGAAAAGGTGATGCATCAACAAAATTAGGAAGAATATTGAGCCTGTTTTTACTAAAGATCTTGGACATAAGCTACGTGATCTCGGAGTCGAACTTGATATGCTATTTTATGGCCTAAAAAGAATAGCCTGCAGACGTTAGCTTATGATTTGGCGACACACAAATGAAAAGGTTAGTCGAGCGTGGGTCGACGGCTTTATAGCGAGACGTCGCCAACTAACTCTCCGTACACCTGAGCCCGCAGCCCCAGCACGTGGTTCTGCTTTTAATCGCTCTCAGGTTGAACGCTTCTGTTATAATTTATGGACTGTTTTTTCTCAGCGACAGTTTTGGCGAGGCGTGGTGGCATGATGTATAACATGGACGAGACTGGTGTCAAGAACAGCGCCTCCCGATCTGCTCGAGTATTTTCCGAAAAAGGTAAACGACAGGTAGGCGTCGTCGCGACTGCAGGAAAGGGTCAGCTCACTGTAATTATTTTTGCTTGCAGTGCCACTGGTCGCTTCATTCCACCATGTTTTATATTTGGGTAAAGGAAAAGAATGAATGAGCGTCCCTTGGATGGTGCTCCTAACAGATCTCAAGCTTGGTGTTCTGAATCTAGCTGGATGACAAACACTACTTTTAATAACTGGCTGAAGCTACTTATCGAAAAGACTAGACGATCAGCTGACAGTCCCGTTTTATTGATTTTAGACAACCACAAAAATCATCTAAACCTGGAAGGTTTAAATGTAGCAAGAACAAATGATGTAGACCTAATCATGGTCAGCATTCTACCACACACGAGCCACAGCCACCAGATGTGCCGGTTTACCGCTTATCTGAACAAACCCTAGTCACCATAAATTAAAAAAAGTAAATTCGGGAGCCAAAAATCGGAGATTCGGGGTTCTCCAGTAAAACCAATAATTTAAAAGAAGAATTAAGTGAGGAAAGAACCAAAGCTAAACGTAGTCCAGACCATTAAAGGAAATGAATATAAGCGAGATCACAACAGAAGTGGACAGGATGTAACCGGAAAGCTGAAAGATAAAGAGGACTAAGAAAGACGAGAAAATATCGCAAATTCAAGAGGCATTCAGTCGTTTAAATATGTTTTGCCCATTGTGCAGAGAACGATCCTCCGATCCACCCATAGAAACTGGTTGGAATGCGCATCGTGTCATGGTTGTTGTGCGCCAAAACGGAAAACGGTTGTTTTCTGTGTGCCCATTGTGAAATATAAGATGATCCCATACATTCCATTTTGCCTTCAACGTGAGGGCAAGACGTAATTTTCAAAAAATGTCTGTAAATCTATCGGACCAAACTGCGTGGTCTTCAGTCCGTAGCTTAAACCTAGGTAAACTAACCGAAGGACAACACACACACGCATGCTCCAGGGAGGATTCGAACCTCCACGGCGAGCAACCGCGCGCTCCGCAGCGAGGTGCTTTAGACTGCTCGGCTACTCCACCGCGGCACGTAATTTTCTATAGTTTCTTATTATGAGTAATATCACCTGAGTTATCAAATATAAAAGGGGCAGGGCGGCAGTGCTCACTGGCGCTCTTCAGCCTACAGAAATAAAATTTTCACAGAGGAGAAACATAAAATTTGGAGATAATATTTACATAAAACGGAGATGTGAAATGGAGATAAAACAACGTACATAAAATGGAGGGACATAAAAGATTTGGAACGGCGAAAGTGGTGAATAAAAACAGCTGCTCGAAGGTCAGCAGCACACACACAATTAAAATGAGCATAGGGCAGCAGTTATGGTGAGACCGTCCGCTATTGTGGAGTTAAAAGAAAAAAAAAAAAAAAAAAACACAACACACACTTGGAGAAACACACAAGTTAAAACTGACGGAGTCGGCTGCGGGTTGGCCGTCCACTGTTGTAAAATAAAACAATGTAGTTAAAATGCAACACACTTGTCGAAGCACTCACATGGAGGCACAGAGAAGGTTCCATAGATGGTGGAGCACTGACAGCATTGAAGATGTGGTGTGGGGGGGGGAAGGGGATGAGAGAAAAGGAAGAGGGTGGGGAGCAGCCACAGGGCCGATGGGGAAAGGCTGGGGGGGATGATGTCCCAGGAAGCCACGGGGAAAATGGAAATGGAGGGGAGTAAGAGGAGGATCCGGAGGGACAGCTGGGGGAATAAGGAGAGGAGAAGGGACAGGAAATGGAGGGTAGATGGGGCCCTCAGGGAGAGAGGAAGCAAGGGGAAGGATCACAGCTGGTATGTAGGGTAGACGTCAGGTCGGAGGGCATCATCTGGGAGGGGGAGGTTGCGGAAGTTGCCACGGGAAAGTATCTGGAGAGTGGACAAGTGGAGAGCAGGGGGAATACAGTTGTGGAGGCACAGCAACGGACCAGGTGCAGAGAGGAGGGGATGGACTAGAGGATTAGGCAGATCTGATTTGTGGGATATGTAAAGGAGGCGAAGATGTTCTATAAAGAGGATGAGTCAGGGGAATGGAATGAGATCATTGAGGATCCGCGTGGCGGAGGGGGGATAAAGGGGGATACGGAAGGCGAGGCGGAGGGCATGGCACACTAATATCTCCAGGGATTTGTAAAAGGATGGGGGAGCAAAGATCCAGCCTGGCTGGGCGACACAGAGGACAGGTATAGGGATTTGTAAGTATAGAGGACGGTAGAAGGGTTGAGGCCCCATGTTCGGCCAACAAGGAGTTTGCGGAGTAGGAGGCGGGAGCAAGCTTTGTCTTGGATAGTGCATAGATAGGGAGTCCAGGAGAGGGTGCGATCAATAGTGAGGCTCAGGTACTTTAGGGTAGTGGGGAAGCGGATGGGATAGTTGTGGAGGGTTAGATAAAAATCTCAGGGACCGAAGGAGAGGGTTGTATGACCTACGATGATCGCATGGGTTTTGGTAGGATTTATACACAGGAGCCACTGGTTGCACCAAGTGGCAAAGAGGTCAAGGTGTTCTTGGAGCAGGCGGTTGGAGTGTGCGAGGGTTGGAGCTAAGTCAAGGAAAGCGGTGTCAGCAACATATTGGAAGAGGTGTATGGGAGGGGCAGGTTTAGGTATATCAGAGATATACAGGGGATACAGGATGGGGGAAAGGACAGAGCCTTGGGGCAAACCAGCAGAGGGTTAGAAAAGACGGGATTCGGTGTTGTGGATGGTATCATAGGTGGGGCGGTTGGAGTGCAAGGAAGCAATGACCTAGACGAGGCTGATGAGAAGAACATATGTTTGGAGTTTGAAGAGCAGCCCTGAGTGCAAGACTCGATCGTAGGCCCGTTTGAAGTCTAAGGGCACAAAGATGGCGGTACGACGGGAATTTAGCTGGAGGGAAAGCGAGTTGCGTAAGTTGAAAGATTTGGTCATCAGTGGAGAAGGAAGGACAAAAGCCACATTGGGTGCCTGGGAGAAGGTGATGGTGGTGGTGATGGATGTGATGGGACAGGATGCATTCAAAGACCTTGCTGAACACTGGGGTGAGGCAAATGGGGCGGTAGGAGGAGGCATCAGAGGGCGGTTTGTTGGGGTTGAGGAACATGAGGAACCGGGAGGTTTTCCATAGGCGGGAGTAGCAGCCAGTGTAAAGGATGGCGGTATAAAGGGAAGCAAGAGGGGTGAGGAAAGGGAGGGGACATTCCTTGAGGTGGCGGTAAGTGATGAGATCGTGACTGGGAGCCGTGTTGCGTTGGTGCACAGTATCATTTGTATGTCATGTGCAGTGATGGGGGTGTTAATGTCTGATGGAGGGATGTGGTCCAGGTAATAGAAGCCAGGAGCCAGGGGTGGATGAATACATCAGTTTTTTCATGGACATCTGCACCCTCAGAATGCACCTGTTTTTATTTATAACAACAAATCAGAGCATTCTGTTCGGTAACATGATAAAAAGACCATTAATTAGAGCTCATGTCGCATCCAAAATTAGATGTGCATACAGATGAATCATATATAAGATAATCTGTAATGCCATAATTACTCTAGTAATTATATCGAATTTTCAATCCATGGCCATTGCAATCGACTGAAAGCAGCAGTTCCAACCGCTGACAACAGATGGCTCTGATCCTACAGCTCCCCCCACTCAGCACCTACACAATGAAGCCATGTGTGCAGACGATGGCCACCCTCCTCTGGAGCTGACCAGTCTCTATTGTGTGCCTCAGTCCGCCGGCCGTAGACGCTGCGACCGTGGAGACGTGACACACGCGCTGACTGCCCACTCACCCAGCTTCAGCCCCCTGACAGCCATGTACACACACAAAAAACCACCGTAGTGCACTTATGGGTATGCAGTTTACCTCCGATCGCATCAGCCGCGGCCGGGAATTAGCCATGCCCGCATCTCGCAAAAGCATTGCTGCGAAGCCCGCGCCGAAAATATTATTTAAGGGTGCCACAGTATGTCCCTCGGCCGCCGGCCATAGACCGCGGAAGAGCAAGCTGCCGCGACCTGGACCTGCGTGTGAAGTCTGCACGGAGAAAATTATTATTATTAAACCGCGCCACCGCCCGTCCTCGGCGACGCAGACATACCGATCCGACCGCCCCGATTATTATTATTTTATTTTGCATTACGATTGTTTTTCCTACGAATGTTATAGCTCCTTGTACTGCCTCTACACCAACGTCTGCAAAGTTCTAATTTGCAGTGGTACAGTCCGCGCGCAAGAAAAAATGTTACTGTATCTCTCCTGGCGAGAAAAGCAGAACTTAGACAGACAATAGTGGCCGTCCTCTCCATTGAACCCCTTGCTGCTCCTCCTCAGCTTTTCAGAACAACGCACGCAGCTGCACCGCTAGCTAAGCAAATACTTCCAGTCCACACACGCGCAGAAGAAGCGCTCGTCACTGCACTCTGCGGACAAACCTTAAAAATTAACAAACGTATATCACTTCGCAAAAACAACGGCAGCAACGACCGAATCATGCTTATATCGCCCTTTCTCGAACCAGTATTATGTAGGGAAAAAACACGTCAGGTTTATTGCATACGTCATATTCCAATACACATTTATTATTATTACGCACTGCATCCAGGTTGCTTGTGTATCCATAGCAGAAACATTAATTGAAGGGAAAAAAAGGCTCGCTACTACCATGAAAGTCACAGATCTCTCCTTGAAATTAAAAACGAATCCCTATTATGCTACATCGCCTCGGCTGTTAACACTTTGCAGCGAAATTCATCTTGAAACACAGCATTTTTAACTGATATAGTCAGATGCACGTGTTTTTCAGTATATGCCTGAAAACTCTAGTGCACTGCAACCATTCTTGAGAATACAACGCGCTAATTTTAAGTACCCTAGATGTATGTGCTTTACTTCGAGTTCCCAGCGATCTTTCTGCCATTACGGGATGTAAGTTTTTTTCCCTCAATATCACCATCATGGACGAGTATTCCAAATATTTTCCAACTACAGATTTTTAGCCATACACTGCGTGAATCGTGCCTACACATAAGACGCTGTATTTTCAAAATAACTCCCACACATCCTTTTGAGACAAGTCGATAACAATTCCAGGCACCAGTTACAACTTTTAGGTTTACGATATAACAAATATTAGCCACACTTTGCATCCGCTCTCCAGCGATCATTCCCAATTACAATATTAGAACGTCTTCAGAAACACATCGCTAGTGCACTTTACAAATGGAATTCCGCTCTGTGAATGAGGCAAGACTTCTTTTTTGCTCGCCTACATGTTCTAAACCTTCCACGCTCTCTGTCACCATATGATACAGTCTTAGATACTCGAGAAAATAAAATCGATGACATATAGAATGCCAGGTATAAGCTTTTCTCAACGGATTTTTAGAACCCTCTCAATCAATGTTTTATGCATGTTAACCAGTACAGTGTAAATACCAATCGGCTTTTTTAATACCCTTCGAAATGTAATATGATATACAACCCACGTCATCTTGCGAGAACACTATCTGCTCTTCCCACTGTTGAGGAATTTCTGTAGTTATTTTCTCTGCAGACAGCTTCTCCGATGATAGAAATGTACAACATCCAGTCCGCCATTCTTAATCTGTATGATGTGGCAGACATGCTCGAATCCAATCGTTTTCGACGATTCCACAATGATATCAGCGCGCCGTCCTGAGATTAATCTGTATAATTCTTTCCACACACCAGCTGACAATGCACAATCATCAAAGTAACTACACGATCTAAAATTAACACTATTTTTAGAGAGATATAAGTTTTCGACTTATTCCGTATAATCCTTATCTGGGTACATCGCAACATGTTTTCCGTTAGTGACCATTCTTCCTGGCTATTTACCGTAAAAACAAATATTTTTCTCCAAGCCCTCTACTATAACCCAACCGAATTCCATGATATTCTCACTCATATACAAAACGTGTTGTCCTACACTACGAAAGTAATTATTCGTAAAAAATGTTAATTGCATGCAATCACACATTCCTTACAATCTTTTCACATTCTCTATCGCCATATGATACAGTTTCCGCTACTCGAGAAAAATAAAGTCGTAAAAATTACATTTTAAGCTTTTCTCAACAGATTTTTCTAACCCTCTCTATAAATTTTCACGCATGTTAACCAGTACAGTGTAAAAATACCAATCGATTTTAGTACCCTTCGAAATCTAATATGACGCTCAACCCACGTTATCTTGTGTGAACACTATCTGCTCTTCCCACTCTGTGGAATTTCTGTAGTTATTCCAGAATTCCTAAACTATGATAAATGGTTTCTCCAATGCCAAAAATGTACAACATCCAACCTGCCATTCTTAAACTGTATGATGTGGTAAAGGATCTTCAGTCAAACAATTTCCTCGAGATGTTCTCCAGAGTCTTCTTGCCGACTTTCACTCCAGTATGCCCCCATGTAACGTCGCATTGTCTCCATGACGAACTAGTCGAATTTACTATGTATGTATAAGTTAAAAAATCGGACTGTTCCACTGCAAATTAGAACTTCGCGGACGTTGGTGTAGAGGCAGTACAAGGAGCTATAACGTTCCTAGGGAAAAAAATTGTAATGCAAAATAAAATAATAATAATCGGGGCGGTCGGATCGCTGTGTCCACGTCGCCGATGACGGGCGGTGGCGCGGTTTAATAATGATAATTTATTCCTCGCAGACTTGACACGCAGGTTCAGGTCTCGGCAGCTCACTCTTCCGGGTTCTGTGGCCGGCAGCTGGGGGCGCTGGCGCCCTTAAATACTTTTCTCGGCGCTGGCTCCACGGCAGTTCTTTGACGAGGTGCGGGGCGCGGCTACTACCTGGCCGCGGCTGACGCGATCGCCGGCAAACTGCACACCCATCAGTGTGTGCGTGCATGGCTGCAGGGTGAGTGGGCAGTCAGCCAGTGTGGTGCGTCTCCGCGGTCGCAGTGGCTGTGGCTGGCAGACTGAGGCACGCAACAGCGACTGGCCAGCTCCAGAGGAGGATGCAGGTGGCCAGCGTCTGCACACTTGGCTTCATTGTGTAGGCGCTGAGTGGGGGAGAGGTGGGATCAGAGCCACCTGTTGCCAGTGGTTGTAACTGCTTCTTTCAGTCGATTTCAAGGGCCACGGATTGAAAATTCGATATAATTTCTAGAGTAACGGGAGTACATACGTATGGCATTACAGATGATCTTATATATGATTCATCTGTATGCACATCTAATTTTGGATGTGATATGAGCTCTAATTAAGGGTCTTTTTATCATGTTACCGAACAGAATGCTCTGATTTGTTGTTATAAATAGAAACAGGTGCAGTCTGATGCTGCTCCACCAGATTGGAGGAGCAGAAGCCTTCTAGTGCAACCAGAAATCGGTCTTTCCGCCAATTTTTGTTTTACCAGGAACCTCCCAACTACGTGAGTCAAATGTAATTACTGTAATTGCATCCTTCCTATGCTGCTGCTGCTGTCCCTCCGACACTCTGTGTCTGAATGACTGCAGAATGTCGGTTGGGGATGGTCACTTGATAGGGTGGGGGAGGGGGTTGTTACGTGCTGTGCTCTCATTGGTCGGTGGTTGTCACGTGGAAGGGTGGGGGGTGATGTAGATAGTCATGTGATGCCTTTGGGTGAGCTCAGTGCCACACCAGACGTGGATAAATAATTAATTGCAAATAAACAATAAATAAATAAACAGTTACTCTAAGTACACGTAATTGCAAGTACTCTCGGTACATGTAATTTCTTTCAGTACACGTAATTGCAATTATGCATTTACTCTAAGTATTCACAATTGCAATTACTCTAATTATGCATAATTAATTTTGGTGCCAGAAACGGTTTTTTTATCCTACTCATTGGCATAGAAGCTAGTATGTAATAAACTCATGTATTAATTTTGAACGTACACTTTGGGCGTTATCTTTTTTTCCACACTTCGCCCTCCTTTTTTGAAGCTGTTTCTCCTCTGCTTTATACAACTGCATCTGGTCGCCCTACACACAGCGTAATACTTAAACCAGAATTCGTGATGATATGACAGCACCCTCTCAGTCCAACAGACCGCACTCTGACCGTAACCCCAGGGGTCCGACTCCCGATCCATTGTTTCAACCAGACCACTCGGTAAGCTTCATAGATGTACACAGTTCGCAACGTACTCAAGCCCCCACCACATGTTCACACCAACGGATTACCCCTATTAGTGTGTAACATCCGCCACCGGCCACAGCTTGTACTAGCATGCTCAAAAATATCCGAACGATATGAATTGCGTTTCGCCTGATGTGTATTCAACGCAAATAACCTATGTGTCTTGCGGGTGCTTTAATCGCTCCACGGTGTAGTCGTTCGACTATGCAAAATGGATGTACTACAGACAACTGTTCTGTATGGCAATCATTCCAGATATAAATTAACACTACGATTTTGCACATTATTAAGTTCTAAACGTTTATTAAATATAATTTATTACAATGACATATCTTAAGTATTATCACGCTTGTTACAGTCTGATATAACAAACTCCATCACATAAAACATTAATTAATCCTTAAACAACGTTTTATATTGTTACAAACAGCAGATTTTACTATAGTATCGGAATTCCTAAAGTCCTCTAGAAATTCGAAGTACTTTTATTCTCTAAATCGTTTTCTCACAATTGCAAAACGTCGTTCCACTGGCGAGCAGATTTCTATGAACCGATTGTTGAACTAACCACATAATAAAAACCCAAATAACAGCAGCAAACGCATTATCGAAACTTATATATTAACTGCGAATCACCAACATTTTCTACGTATTCATACCTGAAAAAATATTTTTACACACCTTTGAACTTGAAATGATATGACAATCTACCTTGTTCTGCAATCAAACCAACCACCTGTAGCCGTAGCTAACCAAGCAATGCATTCATGTCTTATAGATACTCGATTATGCCTAAGATTGTCACAGCTGACGAAGCATTAGGATGTGTGAAATATTGGAGATTTCCTCTCAAATATCAGAACGCGAAAATCAAATAATATAAAATGCCAATTCTTAAAATATTTTTATTTATTTATTTATTTATTTTTTACTGAACCAGTAACTTAATAATCACCGCTATGTCCCTAATCACAAGTGCCCAGACTCAGTTCTTTGTGGGAGTTACATACGAGGCTGCTCCTGTCGGAGTTTCGAGTCCTTCCCTGGTCAGGGGTGTGTGTGTTGTCCTTAGATTAGTTCAACCCTTAGCTTTCAAGGTCATTTTTCTGTCACGCTCTGTCCCAGGTGCGGTCTGACAGACCTCAATTTTTAAATAATCTCAAATAGTTCTGATTGTCGTTTAAGTGAACTAATTCAATTTATTACGCAAAAGGCTACTTGTGTCTACATAAACTCTGTAAAAGGAATACATTTTAACATTAATTTTATGAACTATATATATTCAAACGTAAAACTGCAGGAAATGGATTTAACATTATATTATTTTATTAACACTGTAAAAATTCAAATACTATGGGCTTTAAATTTTACTTTGTGCCATATTTTCATTTTTTACTGCGCATGTAATGCTAAAAGCATAAGAAACTCTCCAAAAAAATTCACAAAAATAAAAGTTTCACTACTGCTTTGTTGGTAACTTTTTGCCTTTTCAAATGTTTTCTCTGCACTCGATGCAAATTTTGGTAGAACACTCAAGGCATATGGGCTTCTTGCAACAAAGGCAAACATAACACGTCTTTCTATTCTTTTTTGGGTCACAGGTGGAGCATGTTCTACGTTTTTCCAGTCGCTCTCCAACTACTTCTAGTCTTGTTTCTGCGACTCCCAACACACGGCGATGGATGCACGAAGTTAACGTGGAATGTGAGGAATTTTCAATCGTTTTTCCATCTGTGGTGTCACCAGTGAGTTTGCCAGCCTCTTCAAGAAACTGAAGCGGCTTTTTTCAGCATTGTCTTTGTAAGAGCTGTGGAGAACAAATGCGTTCACCCCACTTATGTCCAAAATACGGTAAAACAAAGCCAAGGCTACGTCAAGCAGTTGAATACTTGGCACACTTTTCATCTAGGACATCAACACCACCTTTAGTCTGATTATAGTAAGAAATTATATCTAGTTTACCTGTTACTCCATCTTTGCTTTCATCATGATGCATAGACGAAATAAGAAGCACGGCTCTGGCCTTTTATGAAAGAAGACTAAGATCGTGCGTAAATGCATGCATTTTGTTTTGTTTTTTTCAACGTTCCCACATACGTTACTCCTCTTTGTTTCAGGCATGTTGTAAACTCGATTGAGCTAAACCAATTATCCGCGGTAATATTTCGGTCAGTCTGTTCAATTGGTTTAGCAAGTCTAATCACAGCCTGAGTTGGCTTTTGGAATTTCTTTTCCTCTGAACTTAGATTTTGACCTTCTGAATTCTTTCCCGCGTAAACATATGCATTGAACAGATAACCAGTGCGAGCATCAGTAACGCAGATGAATTTTAGCCCATACTTGCATGGTTTCTTCGGAATATGCATTTTGAATCTACATTTTCCACGAAATGACACAAGCATTTCATCGACACATGCACATTTCCCAATCTTGTACAACTTCTGACAATTGTCGATGAATTTTGTGAAAATTTCTAATATCGGAGCTAAAGGATTGTTTTGCTTGTATTCGAAACGGGTTGCAGGATCATCAAATCTCAAGCATGTTAGGAGTTCTCCAAACCGGTTTTTCGGTATAACACATCTAAAAATATCACGACCAGTACCATCTGTGGCATAAAATTATTTATAATCTCTGTTGGATTTGAAAATAGCTGGGTAGAATAGTAAACCAATAAAAGCTTTTAGTTCATACAAATCTGTTTCATGCCAAACATTTGGTTCATTTTCAGGCTTTTCTTTGTTTACTTTTACATTACTCCACTTTACTATAATATTCAAAATATCGTCAGTCATCAGCAAATTCCAAGTAGTGAGTGGATCTGGATTGTTACCTACTTGAGCAGGCGGTCGTAAAGTCGGCAAGCGAATGACATTATGCTGACGCACTCGAGAGTTCCTCAAAAGCGGCTTCGAAGACCAACGAAACTTTTTTCGACCAAAAATATTTCTTGCAGAATTCTTAGCTGATGATACTTTCTCCATGCGTCTGTCTTCATCATTTCGATTACTCGTTTCAACTCGAGGAACCCCAGGTGGCAATACAATTCCTTCTTCACTTTCACACTTTTCTGAGTCTGAATTGTGTTCACTTTGAATCTCATAGTCACTGTCTGATCCCACATCACTTCCTAAAGAGTCTTCAAACCATTTCGAAACATGAGGGTATGAGGGTCTGTAACACGCACAGTAGAGGAAGATCTCGGTGCTGAATCCATAAAGCAAAGACCCAGGTGCGGTCTCTGAGACGGCTAGCACAAAAGAAGATGTAATAATATTGCTCCGACTCGCGTTGACGTGGCTACTGGCAGTGGAAAACAGTGCAGGTGTCGGAAGCAACGATTACGCAACGCTGTATTATCCTTCCCCACCCCCTGTCCATTAACAATTGACTAACAATAAGCGCTTGCGCTCTGTAACACCGCACCTGGGACGTTAAGGATTAACTTAGTTCAAGTAGTTCTAAGCCTAGGGACTGATGACCACAGTAGTTTGGTCCCATAGATTTACAAACATTTGATTTTGAGTTACATACCCGGTATCTAAATGGAAGATAACTAAGTGAAGTCTGATGTTAGTAGTCGAATTATTTCACCAGCAGCGGGATGTTTGAATCTGAAATCAGGATATAATTACGTTATGAGTCACTGGAAATCGAACCCCGAATCTACCGATGTCCATTCTCAGCACGAATGGACGTTAAATCTCAAATGTTAACTCAACAGGAAGGACGATGCGTGCGTGTGTGACTCGTAACAACGGCACTTGTTATAATAATAATAATTTCGTGAGGCTCAGTGTCCTGGTGCAAGTCATTCAACTGTGCGCCACTTCAGAGACTTTCATGTCCGTAACCTGCTCCAATTATCTAACCGGGAAAGGCAACCTACAGTTTAACGTGGAATCCAAACCACGTGTATTTTATGACGACTCCTCACATTGTTGAGACGTGAATACTGGGTTAAAACACAGATTGAAAAAAATCGGTGATCTGACTAGGTTTCGAAACCGCTACCCTTTAGTTACCATTTTAGCGCTTTACCCCAAGACCACCTCAACACGGTGATTTGCGTTGATAATGCACAAAGAGACATTGAAATTAATTTTTTTACTAGCAGTCCAATTAAAATTATGAAAAAGTTGCGCTGGACCTGGATTCGAATCCATATACGTTCGTTTCGTGGAGACCTAGAGGAGTCGGCAGTCTCTGAGAAAGCAACGAAATGATTCAACTATATGATTAGGAGTGGGTCGTGTGCGGCAAAACAAGAGATCCGAATTAGAATCCCAGCCCGGCATCCTAAATTTTAACGTCTCAATTTAAAATACAATACGAGACACGTGACCTTAAAGGACCATTGGTTTATAAAATAAAATAAAGTTTTGTAACATACGAAAAGCTTTCTAGCGATAGATGTACTTATTGCCGTGTATTCTGCCTGATACTGGCAACGATAAATCGGCTTTGTCTGAGTTGATAGCGAAATAATTCGGTTTAATACGGATTGTTAACTACGGTGCAACTTGACGTTCTTCACTGGGTGTTACCAGAGGTGAAGTATACATGATCGTGTCAGTAAAAAATAGACGCATGTCAGACCCTCTGCTTGTCAGTCGCGTCAGCTGAAGCAGTATGATGCAGTGAAGACTATTAACCTCTGCTCTTTCTTACCGGGAAATACGGCATGGGATTATTTGGCTCCATAACAACACTACAACACGTATTGCGTGTGTATGCAATGCATATGCATTAGTTGTACTGCGGCTTACATTTCTGTATATGCTTCACCTAAACTGCAACTTCATCGTTTGTTTTACTTGATTTTTCTACTCACTGAAATAAACTTGTCTGACCTTCCAGTACGAGACCTTTCTCTCGTCTTACCTCCTGGTTGATTTGCTTTCTAACCAGAGAAATCAACCCGGTAATTGATTCACAAACGATTGGACGCCACTTGCGTGTCCCTAACCCACCCCAGTTATCCAACTGGGGAAAGGGGCTTAACGTGGAATCTGAACCACGTGTCGTTTCTAGCGACTCCTCACATCGTTCAGAGGTGAAGGCCAGGTTAAAACGCAGACTGAAAAAAAAAAAAAAAAAAAAAAAAAAAAATCGAGGTCTGATTGGGTATCGAACACGCGCCCCTTTGGTTTCCAGTAGAACGTTTTTATTTATTTATTTATTTATTTTTGTTTTTGTTTTGTTTTACCTTACTACTTGTATTCCTACAAGGAAAAAAAATCTAATTTTTTCTTTAGAGACAAATAAAATTTCTTCTCGTAAAAGAGTTAAATTGTCGTGAGGACTCCTTCTTCTAGATTCTGTGAAAGAAAACGTTTTCCTGAAACTATAGTGAAACTTCTTCTTCGAAGTTGTTGTTTCCAATGTTCTTCTGCGAAAGCCACATTAAATGTAAAAAGTACATAAAATATATAAATGAAAATTGATCCTTCACCTTCCTCTGGAACTTCTATTGATGCACATGAGCTGGAAATAAAGGGGTCTTGAAGAAGGGTGATAAATCAATCACATCAATCTATACAGGCGTTTCCTTTTCAGCAAGTTGTGTGCTCTCAGAGTTCGTCTTCTCGAAATTTATTTTGTAATTTAGCATTGATAATCGAATTCAAGCTGTTCATCCTCTCATCTGAACAATATGTATTTCAAAACTGGGGCTTCTCTTAACTCCGATTGCGCCGAAAAATTCCCCGCTTAATATTTCATTAAGAACGTCTTGTTACAATCAGCGTTTCAGATGAGTATTCTTCTCAGAAAACATGCATAATTCTTTTTGTAATTTTTGGTGCGAGGTAGTATATCGTGCTGGGTCGTGATGTAGAGCTAGTAATCTTCCTTACTCTTTTTATAGTACGTCATGATGTAGTGCACTGTGTGTCCTATAATACAGTTAACGACATTCCGTTTGGTCACGGGGAAAAGTTTTGCCTGTGGGTTCAGAAAGTTTGCGGGTTTGTAGACACTAAGCGTCGTCCTATTGATAATCGCTAGTTTCTGTGTGGCCAACCGCCAAATGTCCTTGACACTGTCACATAGCAGCCTGTGTTCTTCTGTATCAGTAAGATGGCATGATGCACACAAGGGAGAGTTGGCGAGATGTATGGCATGAAGGTTTTCGTTTGTTGTTATTTTCAGGTTTACAGCTCTGTACCAAGTGGCTTTTAGTTTAGAAGGAAGGTTGGGGTCGTGAATATTTTTCCAAATTATTGGCCAGTCGTAAATAGGATATTTTTGTTCTATGGCATTATTTTCCTTGTATGTCATGAGTTCCTTGTAAACTTCCTTCGCGATCATCATCTTCTCTCCTGTTATTTTTGATGATATATAGCTACATTGGACTAAACAGTGTCTAAGACGATAAAAGCCGATAGGAATGTGATGTACATCAATTGGAGGTTGTATGCTGAGAGGAACTATTTCATTTAGCAGACGGGCTGTGAGGCTATTGGGTGACGTTTTCCATATCTTGTACGTCTTGTACACATACAAAGATCTTAACTTGTAGTTGACATCTGTGAGGTTCAGTCCACATTTCTGTGCAGGAAGTGTTAGTGTGCTGAACGTCACTTCAAAAATATTGCCTTGGCTGACAAAGTCCCCCAATGCTGACATGATTTTGTTGGCGATGCCGTGCGGTACGGGAAAGGCTTGTGCAGCATAATTAAGCTTCGATGTCTTATATACATTAACAAGTGTGGTTTTTTGAAGTTCCTCAAGGTACCTCAGTCTGTTTTCTTGAACAACTGCACGTATTTTAGCAAGTAGTTGTCTGTAGTTGATAGCGATGGTATGCTGTATATTATTCCTGAATTCAATCCCTAAGCCCTTGAGTTGATATACTTCTGGTAACTGTTCTAGGGTTCGCGTACATTGCACTTTACCTATAGTCATAACGACTGATTTCCTGTTTAGCTTCGTTCCGTATGCCATTTCATACTTGTGCAAAATCTGCAGAGCTTGCGACACTCCTTGATCGTTCATAACCAGGAAGCCAACATCGTCTGCACATGAGTTACATACTATTTTCTGGCTATTTATCTGCAATTCTTGTAGTTGTTGTGTAAACATGGAAAGCAGTGGTTCGATCGCAATGGCAAATAACGCCATTGACATGGGACAGCCTTGTCTTACAGAGGAATCCATCATAATCGGTTGGCTTAATTGTCCATTTATCATTATATGTGCTACGCTATTACCTAAAATTTGTTCAGTTATCTACAGGAAACCCGGAGAGAACCCCACTACTTTCATGGCATTAATAAGGTATTGATTATTAACTCTGTCATATGCCTTCTCAAAGACTAATGACACTATTGCACACTTTATTCTACAGACTTCTGCAGTCGATATGATATCCCGGTATTCACATATATTTGTAAGATACTTCTGTCTTTACCGACATATTTTTGGTACAGGCCAATTATTGAAGTCATGACCAATTTCATTCTTCTTGCCAGAATACGTGCGAAAATCTTATAGTCACTATTTGGTAGTGTGATCGGATTTTCAATTCCTTTGCTTGCTGAGTTCTTAGGAATTAGGACTATACCGCTCTCTGGGAATTCTTTTGGGATGTCGGCATTGCCGGTCAGAAGTTCGTTATACATACGAAGTAATTTACTCTTCAATATAAACACTTGGTAAAATTCTATGGGGATTTCATCAGGTCCTGGGGATTTATTTTCAGGACTCCGTTCTATTGCATCTTTCAGCTCGTCCTCTTCTATGTCAGTTGTGAGAAGTCCTCTTTCCTCCACAGTCAGTCCGCCTGTTATGTTCCTTGTGAGTTCATATTGCATATTTTCATCAGTGGGTTTATGTGACATTAGTTCCGATATGTAGTTATGAATTGCATCTTTAATGTCATTTTGTTTCGTAAGAATTTGTCCATTAGGTATCTCACGTTCTGTCAGGATTTTCGTACTCCCTCTCTTTTTTTCACGCATAACGTGGAATGTTGAGGGTTCTTCCCCGTCTGTAGTATTCTGCACTGTAGACCGTATTTTAAACGTTCCGCTTGATTCCTTTTCAGAGCTAAAATTTTTGCTTTGATTTTCTGGATCCTTGTGTAATTTTCTATCATCCATGGTGTACAAATCCCTAAGACATTGAAAATAAAATTCGGTTTTGTATTATGATTATTATTATTTTTAATACCAAAAGTTCTGTTCAATCAGCGTTTCTCGTATGTTTGGCTTCACACACTGCAGCCACCAAGCTGTGACCGAGCTGAATGACGGTATTCTGTTCTCACATTGTTTCCAGACATTGGTAATCACCACGCGACATTCCTCATCTTGCCTCTAGGTCGGTAAGTCTCTTTTTTTTTGCAAATTAATTGTTGTGATGTATGCTGCATGATCAGAGAAGCTGGTGGGCCACACTTCACCTTGGAGAATGTTGTCCTTCACGTCAGCTGATACATAAATTCTATCTAGCCTGCTGGCTCAATGACTGGTAAAGTAAGTAAACCCAGGCGCCGCACCGTGGGTATGATCCCAGGTGTAGGTTAGTTTTAATTCGAAGGATTTATTGCAGGTTGGTATCTGATATTTGGGACTAAGCACAGAATTGAAGTCAGCGGCTAGGATAATATGTTCCTCATGGTTACGGAAGAGAGGAACGATGTCACTTCGATAAAGTTCCGTTCTCGCGCGCCTGTTATTATTCCCGGATGGTGCGTACAAAATGATAATACGGGTGTCGCCGCAATTCCTCTTCTGCTTACAAGTTTTTCTATTTCTTCGACTCGATTACCTTCTTTCGTTAGAATTGCGGTTCCTAGTTCTGCACCGTTGTCAGGGTTGGTGATTACGTTAAATCCCTGTATCGCATCTAGATTGATATCTGATACTTCCTGCAAAAGTAGTATATCAATGTCGGCTGCGTGCGCAAAATCTTTCACGTATTGGAGACGAATGGAAGAGCGTATCTTATTAATACTGAGCGCGACTCTGAAAGCTTGTGTTGCGTTCATAGTGTCATACATTTATATTAAAATTCATCAAATGAGCTACTGTCGGAGACATCTCCTGTTCCACTCATCTGTTCCAAGGAAGTTGTATCCATCACGTTCAAAATGTTCAAATGTTTGTACAGTCTACGGGACTTAACTACGGGGTCATCAGTCCTTAAACTCACAAACTACTTATGAACTACTTACGAACTAGGACGGCACAAATATCCATGCCCGAGGGGGGATTCGAACCCCCGACCGTAGTGACCGTGCAGATCGTTTCTTCATCTGCATTACTTTCATTCAAATCCTCTGCCCAGCTTTTGTGCTGGTTGCTCTTCAGGGTGTCAGCTCGAACCTCGTATTTCGGAAGAAACTTTTACATCGATAGGGGGTTTCTGCAGCATTGTTCCTTGTGGCGGCTGTTCCGGTGGGATAAGACACAATGAACGTTTGTCGACTTGCATGAGTTCAGATTGCTTCGTGCTCGCAACACAACTCTTCAGTGATTCCTCGCTTTGCTTCTTGCTGATCTCCTTAGCTTTTTCTCTCAAGAGACGTGCTAGTTCTTCAGCAATCTTAGCAGCAAGTCTCCTCTTCTTATTTTGTCTTGCAGGACTTGGTTGTGGAGAAGTATCCACTTTCTTTTGTAGCGACAGTTGTTTCTCGAACATGGTCTTCGGCTTTTGTGGTCGAAACCTCTAGCTTTTTCTCTTTCTCTCCGGTCAATTCCTTCAGATTAATATTAGGCTCTGCGCTCGGTGGCGTCTGAATAGCAGCAGTAGCCTCTTCTTCTTGAAGGTTTCGTTGAATCTCTACTATCGCTGGACTTGTGTCCATTATTAAATCTGAAGCCCGTTCCTCCACGACTACCAGATGTTGGAGTTTCAATATGCGTAGAGGGGTTCTGTTGTGAAGTTTCTACAGTCTCCACAACGTTATCAGCCTCAGGTACGTCATTAAACGTGCTGACTTCGGGGGCCGCAGTTGTAGCAGCGGGTCTGCTCGCCGCGGCGGCGTACGTTGCGGGCAGGGATGTCAACACGGGGCTCTATTCTGTTTCTTTTCGGCGCCCCAAAGTTCGGTTCGGTCAGAGAGCGCGCCGAGGGGACGAGTTATCGAAGCAGCTCCGTTAGCTTATTCTGTATGCCTTTCGGTGGCGTTGCAGTCCGTCTTCGTGGACACCGAAGCTCACGGTGGCGCTGTTGCCAGATCTGCTGGCATCAGTCAAACAGAAGTGACTGACCATGAGAGACAGCCCATCAAAATGTAAAAAATGAAAGTTGTGTATTTTATAATTTGGCGATATAACACGACAGTGTGTTCCGAGAACTACCTACTATAACTTTTTTTTTAATTTAATTAAAACTTTTTGTCACTGAAAACAGAGAATATTTAAACTTGTATGAAAAGTTGTTTATTCACGCTACTCTATGTTTATCACACCGTATCTCCTAAACTAAGCGTCGCGCAGCAAAATAATTTTATAATTGCCTTCAGTGCTATATGACATCGATGTCTGCAAACTTTCCGGCTAATATATTCAGTGATAGTGAAGTAATAAATTAAAATCCCACGTCTGACGCAGAACTTTTACCAAACCAACGTCCAAAATGTAGTGAGCGACAAACGTTTTCGCTTTACAATTTTTTGTGGGGGCGTAAACGAGAAAAAGTTTCCGAAAGGTTTGAATTTATTTTTGCCGTTTGTTGGAAGACGTTAGGTGCTACCGTTTGTCCTAAACGAGAGCAGAATTGTGCGGTTCATTGGCGCGGCGCGAGTTAAACGCGCTGGGAGGGAAGACGAGGCGTCAGCAGCAGAGAGAGCGCAGTTCTAGCAGTGAAAAATTTCTTATTTTGGCACTACGGAAATACATGGAAGTTGCAGGAAAGGAAAGGGATTACATATTAGTGGAGACAGCTCTTAGAAGCGCAAATTAGTCAATGTTTTAATACTGAAGAAAAAGCGTACAATATTTTAATAACAAAACAGTTGTTTGCCGATGCGGGAAACTAAAGGAATTTTTTTAGATTCACTCATAACCAGTTTTAGTATTTTCTGTCATTAATTGGACAAAACCTGAAACGTCAGGTTTGATTCCATCTTGAATCGAAGTGCTCAGTGGCTGTTGACATATACAGATGATGAAGGGCAGTCATAAATATTTCTTTACTGTCGCAAAATTTGATTTTGGTGCCGTCAGACTCTCATCAGTGCTTAAAACATAGTTTGAAACACACAAAAATTTTCAGTCTTCATATTGGAGGTTATGTGATCGTCAACATGAAGGCTGAAAACTTTTCTTTGTTTCAAACTGCGTTTCAAGCATTGAGAGTAGTCACACATGAATTATTTGTAACAATACTAAAAAAGTAAATGAATACAAATAACAGTCTACGTTTGTTTCACTCACAGAAATTTCATCTTTTGTTTTATAATTAGAGTGAACCCCGATGTCTAAGAAAATACTGCTGGCGCTCGCTCTTGGATGTACATGCTAAAGAATATTGCAGATCATGCTTCACTTACACGACTAGAAGAGTGTTCCAAACAAGATGACTGGTGAAAAAATATTGAGCACCAGGAAGGAATCGAACTTAAAACACTTAGGGTGGGAGTTCGCCGCCTTACCCGCTAGGCCACAGCGTCTACCTACAGGCCGGTCATTGTTTCCATTGACTTCTTTGCGGAATGATTATCGGTTATTTATACTGCTACTAATTTGTATGATTACCACTATCTAACTTCACAAAATTCCTTTCTATTTTAACTTAAAAGTTGTGAAACTGTTTTCTGTATGTAATAAATACTCAGTTTGTACGGAAAAGTACGGTAAAACACTACTAAGTACCGTTCAGATACATCGGTAACGTGCTTGTGGACAGAACAGGAGTTGAGATTCTGGTGAAAATGGCTCATTTTATGAAGATTTTCAATGCGGTGTAGTATCTGGAGTGCATATGTGAGTAATTCTGAAAGTACAAATACGAAAATTTGCCAAATACGACGCGACAGCTTTGCGAACGGCGAAAATGAAGGTGACGCCGTATTTCATGGATTTCGTATTTATACTTTCGTAATATGAGAGTTTGCAGGATAAATGAAACGGCGCATAAAAGACATTACCGAGACGGGTATTTTTTTAAGTTTATTGCAATAGAGTTTACAGAAGTGCTGTTTCGTTATATTAAACTCTAGAACGCTAGCAATTTTAACGAAATATTCTGGTAATATCTGTAGACAGCCTTGAAAATTAACTTTTTAAAGTTACTTATTATTTAAAAACAACAGATGTATCATTACCGGAATTAAAAACGACACAGCATTGCTAAAATAGTAATTTATCTTCGCAATCCAAGCCCACTGAAACGAACCAAACGGCCTCACCGAAACCTCAGCGACTTTCGGTGCAGCGCTCGAAATTTCGGTGGCCATTTCGGGCGGTAGCAGGCCGCAGAAGCGTACAGAATAACCATTTTCGCTACCGAAGCGAAATTGACGTCACCACCGAGAAAAACACACTGAACCGAACGGTTCGGAAGATACAGAATAGGGACCCTGCCGCGCCAGCGGGCAGCTGCGCCACGCGCCGCTGCAGGCACTCGGCTCGCACGCGCTTTCGCTTGTCATTGTACACAACTATCGCACGGTAACCACAAACCTCGATGTACGATGGCATGTGTCTCCGTAGATCGACTTTCAAGTGGCGCACCCCGTTTAGAACCGGAAACTTATGGGCAGTGGACCATCTCTCGCCAACGTTACTAATAACTCTGCCATACTTCGAAATCGCCGGCCGCGGTGGCCGAGGAGACTGAGGTGCTTCAGTCACGGTCTGCACGGCCACTACGGTCGGGGGTTCGAATCCCCCCTCGGGCATGAATATTTGTGCCGTCTTTAGTATAAGGTAGTTCATAAGTAAATTGTAAGTTTAGGGACTGATGACCCCGTAGTTGAATCCCATAAGCTTAACAAACATTTGAACATACTTCGAAATCACTTCGTCGACCTCTGCACTGGTTATTACAAATGGAAGTTTAAATATTTCTGTGTCAGAAGCTTGCTGATAGTTGATCATTTAATTGAGAACCAAATTGTCTTATGTGCGTCCAGTCGATATGTTAAGTGCAGTTTCCTTTACATTGCCGTAGTGGTCTGGTGGATTGGTTGTAGTGCGTATGCGTTCGATTCCGTCCTATAGGCGTTTATTTTTAACTGGCGCGATCATGTCTACTTCACCTCTGGTAACACCAAGTGAAGAAAGTCAAGATGCACCATAGTTACCAATCCGTATTAAACCGAATTATTTCGATATCAACTCGGTCGGACAGAGCCGATTTATCGTTGCCAGTAACAGTCATAATACACGGCAATCAGTAACTCTGACGCTAGAAAGCTTTTCTTATATTACAAAACTTTATTTTATTTTATAAACCAATGGTCCTTTATGGTCACATGTCTCGTTAAAAATAATGGTACTGGACTAGGATTCTAAATCGGATCTCCTATTTTGCCGCACACGAACCACTCTGAATCATGCAGTTAAATCATTTCGTTGCTTTCTCAGAGACTGCCGACTCCTCTAGGTCTTCACGAAAGGAACGTATGTGGATTCGAATCCGGGTCCAGCACAAAATACTCATAATTTCATTTGACGCCCTAGATAGAGCACACTGGACTACTAGTAAAAAATTATTTTGAATGTCTCTTCGTGCATTATCCACGCGAACCAGAGTGTTAAGGTAGTCTTGGGGTAAAGCGCTTGAATGGTAACTGAAGGGCCTCAGTTTCAAAACCTAGTTGGATCTACGACCTTTTTTCAATCTGTGTTTTAACCCAGCATTTACGTCTCAACAATGTGAGGAATCGTCGTAAACAACACGTGGTTTGGATTCCACGTTAAAATGTAGGTCGCCTTTCCCGGTTGGATATTCGGCTAGGGACATGCAAGTCTCTGAAGTGGCACACAGTAGAATGACTTGCACCAGGACACTGAGCCACACGAAATTATTATTATTATTGTTATTATAACAACGATAGGTGCCGTTGTTACTAGTCAGACATGCACGCATCATCATTCCTGTTGAGTTAACATTTGAGATTTAACGTCCATTCCTGCTTAAAAAGGACATCGGTAGATTCGGGGTTCGATTCCCGGTGACGCATAATGTAATTATATCCTGATTACAGATTCAAACATCCCGCTGCTAGTGAAATAATTCGACTACTAACATCTGACTTCACGTAATTATCTTCCATTTAGATACTGGGTATGTTACTCGAAATCAAATGTTTGTAAATCTATGGGACCAAACTACTGTGGTCGTAAGTCCCTAGGCTTAGAACTACTTAAACTAACTTAAACTAACCTAAGGATATCACACACACCCCTTACCAAGGAAGGACTCGAAACTCCGACAGGAGCAGCCTCGTATGTAAGTCCCATACAGAACTGAGTCTGGGCACTTGTGATTAGGGACATAACGGGGATTATTAAGTTCTTGGTTCAGTAAAAATAAATGAATCAAAATATTTTAAGAATAGGCATTTTATATGATTTGATTTGCGCGTTCTGATGTTTGTGAGGAAATCTCCAATAATTTACACATCTTAATGCTTCGTCAGCTGTGACAATCTTAGGCATAATCGAGTATCTAGAAAACATGAATGCATTGCTTGGTTAGCTACGGCTACAGGTGGTTGGTTTGATTGCAGAACAAGGAATTTTGTCGTATCAATTGTTGGTGATTCGCAGTTAATATATAAGTTTCGATAGTGCGTTTGCTGCTGTTAATTGAGTTTTTATTCTCTGGTTAGTTGAACAATCGGTTAATGAAAATCCGCTCGCCAGTGGAACGACGTTTCACAATTGTGAGAGAACGATTTAGAGAACAAAAGTATTTCGAATTTCTACAGGACTTTAGGAATTCCGATACTATAGTAAAATCTGTTGTTTGTAACATTATAAAACGTTGTTTAAGGATTAATTAGTGTTTTATGTGACGGAGTTTGTTATATCAGGCTGCAATAAGTGTGATAATAATATATGTCACTGTAATAAACTGGATTTAATAAACGTTAAGAACTTAATAATATGTTTCCTTTTATTTGCAAAAACGTGGTTTTAATTTACATCTGGAATGATTGCCATAAAGTTGTCTGTAGTGGATCCATTTCGAAGCCGCGGTGGAGTAGCCGAGCCGTCTAAAGCACCTCGGTGCGAAGTGCGCGGTTGCTCGCCGTGGAGGTTCGAGTCCTCCCTGGGGCATGGGTGTCTGTATTTGTCCGTAGGTTAGTTTACATAGGTTTAAGTAGTTTGTAAGCCTAGGACTGATGACCACACAGTTTGGTCCGATAGATTTACAGACATTTGAATATTTCCATTTCGAATAGTCGAACGACTATTCCGCGGAGTGATTTGAGCACCCGCAAGGCACTTGCGTTATTTGGGTTGCATGTACAGCAGGGGAAACGCAATTCTGGTCGTTCGGATATTTTTGCTCATAGCAGTACATACACTCCCGCCAACCGCCTTGCCGGTGCACATTGCGCACTGTCTCCGCGCTCCAAGACCCGTCTAATGCTAAGACGCGGTGAAGTGGCTAAAAAACGATTGATAGTGGGTAAGATACCGATTCCTCATTTCAAGGGACATTTATTGACACTGAGCCGCACGGAGATTGCAGCTCCCGGTCGAGCCGGGCTGGGAGAAAAGGCGAAATCACTTTATCGACTTTCACGCTGCAAAAACTGTTGACGGTGCAGAGCTTTTATCAACATATTTTTTCTTTGCTTGTTTTTCTTGGCTTAAGAAAATCTAAAATGGCTAATTTTCATTCTGCGTGAGGTTTTAGTTAAAGAAAGCATACAGTTTGAAGATCTGATTTTTTTACACGTGCTAGTACAGCATCTTAACTTTCTTATTTCGTAAAAGTCGTTTTAAAATGACACTCTTTGTCAAGTATGTATACGTAATTTGTTCAAAAAGTTCGATAGTGGATAGTTTACTTTACGATGCATGATATATTACCGCGGGGGAAATAGAACTAAAAGTGCAGGGAAGTTTTTGATACGGCTGTCGCAGTGAACCTTTCTAGTTTAGGGAGTAACTGCGTGTTAGTTTCCATTTCATCATCACTCTCTACCTGTTCGTCCCCTTCCCCACTCTCTAACTTAATTCCCTCCACCTCCTCAGTCTCCTCTTCGAACCACATCAAATTCTTAAATCTCCTAAAGTCCTTTCTATTATCATTATTGTTGTGTTAATTGCCTTTCGGAAGTTGCCCATACAGCCATCACATGCTATGAAAGGCGCTTCTGACAATTCATTCATACATTAGCATTATGAGAGACAGACATCAACATTAGTCAATATTTTTAATCTTGGAGAATATTTAGGCGACTACAGAAGAATAAAATGTAGCACAAGATGGATAGAGGTAGTATGGTAAGATTCTTACTGCTAATACAACAGAGGATCGTAGTAGAAAACAACAGATCGATGTAGTACAGTCTGACGCGAAGATACACTAATATACACTCATACACTAGGGGGTGGTACATAACGGCACAGACACTTTCATTTCCTGCTACACCTGAATGGTCTTTCATCCATACCAACGTGACATTGAGAGAGGTCCGTGTCACGCTGTACACGACGTCTATTATGGCGGCAGCGATGGGGTTAGTACAGCTATTATGATGATTTGTAATAAGTTGAATGGCGGACAGGCTATCAGGTATTACGAGTACTGTGTCAGTTGTGACTGTTCGTGCGAATAACAGGGCCTCCAAAATGACAATAAATTCATCTGTCAGAACAGTGACGTTCGCATGAAGTTTGAATAAGCATCGCACTTTACCTTTGGGTGCACAATAAGCAGTACCCGCGCCATCTCTAAACTTTGACCCATCTGTGTACACCCCACATGCGTCGAGATAGTGACACAGGAATTCCATGGCCGTCACGTTACTGGTGTCGTGGGAATCTTGGCTTCAATATATCATATAGTCTGTGGAAGAGCGGCATCAGAGGGCTTTCCCACACCTCGTGCCGGAGTATCTACATCTCCATATATTCAGCCGCAACGGATGCAGGCCGCTTATCCATCCAGTATCGTTGACTTACACAGAACGTTTTAATTCCCGAATTTTCTCGTCATGGTGCCTATATTCATTGACGTACAGCCGTAGGAGGAATTTCTTGCAGAGGAATATTCTTCTAAATCTCAACGTTGGTTCGTTTGCCTCAATCAGGATCGCGTCGGTTGGGGTAGTCACAAGCGCCCCAGTAGCTATACGCAATGCATTGTACTGCATGACGTCGAATTTTCGCACGGTGTTGTCTGATGCGGCGGATTCGGCGGATTCGTAGCACATGTGGCCGTAGTCAAAGTGTGACCTTATGAGGGCGTGCTATGAAGTCATCGCTGTCCGCCGATTGGAACCCCACCATACTCCTGGCGTAGCTCTTAGCAGGTTACAAGCCTTTCCACATTTGTAAACGATATGTCGGATACGGTGTCGCAGCGCATTAATTATTAGATGACATCTTTGTATGATCTTTCGTGTAGAATAAAAGACTGTTGTTGCAGAAGTGTAACCAAGAGCAGTGCGTGTACGTATTTACGTGGAGCTATTCCCGCACATTTTTTTGGTACAGAAACCCGGTAAAGGAGCGAAGAAAACGCCGCAGCCGCAAGCGGGGGGATTTCTGCACGCTGCACTTCCGCCTTTGCTAATAAGCAGGTATTGAGGTATGATACGCAACATTACGCTGCTGCAATCATGCTCGCGGAAATAGAGTTTCACGGTTACTAAGTAATTCGCCTTGATCTGCCTTTCACGTAAAACTGCAGCTTCTTGAATTACTGCTGATAACACTGCTGTGAAGTATTGACGCCGGCCGCGGTGGCCGAGGTGACAGAGGCGCTCCAGTCACGGTCAGCACGGCCACTACGGTCGGGGGTTCGAATCCCCCCTCGGGCATGGATATTTGTGCCGTCCTTAGTTGTACATAAGTAGTTTGTAAGTTTAGGTACTGATAACCCCGTAGTTAAGTCCCATAAGCTTAACAAACATTTGAACATTTTTGAAGTATTGACTGTTGATTTTCTATTATTGAAGAGCGGGAGTAGCTCGCAACTGTTATCATCTTTGATTTTTTGCGCGCCGCTTTTGTCACTAGCAGCTGCCTACTTTCTTTACTCATTGGTGCCATAATATTTATTTGTGCACGACAACTAGTGTTTTGTCAGAAGATTAAGTTCCGACAGGTCTCCTAATATGTCGACTGAAAAATTACAGATTTTGAAAAGAAAGCGGACACATCAGAGATCGAATATTACTCGATTCGTCAAAGCGATCGGAGAATTCTCAGCTGAGACACCGCTCTCCGAATTTAAACACTGTGAGGCTCGTCTGGAGGAAACATTAACAATCGTTAAGCAGTTGGACGACGAAATTCACGACCTTCTGTCAGAGAGAGGTTACAATAATGATGTAATTGCATGTGAAGACTATATTCGCAAAGCGAAGCGCGCCATTTTAATCGCGGCCGACGGTATTGAATCAATGACAACTTTAGGCGCTAGTGACGCGACCCTTCCGGCCAATGCAGTTACTACTGCAGTCCAATTACCATCCATTAAATTAGAGCCCTTCTCAGGAGACGTGGAAAGTTGGCCTACGTTTTGGGAACAATTTGAAAGTTCAGTGGTTAGCTCTCCCTCCTTGTCCACTGTTAATAAGCACGTCTTCCTGCGAGCCTATCTCGAAGGTGAACCGATAATGGTCGTCGACGGTATCGCCTTAACAGCTTCCACTTGCGAGGATACAAAGAGAATTTTGCGGGAACGGTACGGAGATCGTAACAGAATCGTGCAGGCGCACCTAGATTATTTAGATGCGATTACGCCTATTCAGTTCGCTTCTCCAGAGAATCTCAACTAAATATTCATAGAATGTAAACCGAAGAATACAGGCATTAAAATCATTGGCAGAAGACGTCAATGCCTATGGCAGAGTGTTAGTTCCGAAGATATTGCGTGCCTTCCCAGAAGAAATATGTCGCCGCTAAAGACACAACTTTTCTGAAGAAGTCGTTTTAAAGTTTATGGAGTTTTTAGCGGAAGAAATAGACGTAGCGCTTATTTCTCAGAAGATCGGCGGAAAAGTCCAACCAATTTCAAACGTGCTACCATCAGCTTTGGCTCTTAACATACAGTCTAACCAAACTCGTTCTAAACGTAACAATAAGCGGAAGCCAGAGCCGTATTGCGTGTTCTGCGCTCAGCGAGGTTATTGGGCTCAGGACTGCCAAACCGTATTAGAGGTACAGGAGCGCCTAAAGGTACTGAAGTCGTGTAACCCCAGTTTCATTTGCCTCAAGTAAGGACATACTATCAAAAATTGCGCGAATAAAGGAGTGGCGCTCTGCTCTTTTTGTAAAGGCAACCATCAAAGATCTATTTGTGACCGCAAAGAATCTAAATCTTGTGTAGCGCAAACGGATGCTAGTTCAGTGGGTAATGTAAACACAGGACGCGCCAGTTTCACGCACCTAGAGACAGCTTGTGTTTATATTACAGGACTCACCGGCGAGGAAAAACTTATACGTTGTATTCTGGACGCTGGCAGTCAGCCGGCCGCGGTGGCCGAGGGGACTGAGGCGCTGCAGTCACGGTCTGCACGGCCACTACGGTCGGGGGTTCGAATCCCCCCTCGGGCATGGATATTTGTGCCGTCCTAGTTCGTAAGTAGTTCATAAGTAGTTTGTAAGTTTAGGGACTGATGACCCCGTAGTTAAGTCCCATAGACTTTACAAACATTTGAACATTTTTTTGAATTTACAAGTGATTGACACTCGTGTCATAAAGGTCGACACTTTTGAGTCCACAGCTACCACATCTGAAACACGCCGATGCGTCCGTCTGAATCTAAGAAGTATGTGGAATACCAAGCACGTTAGAGAGTTTGCACTCCTATGTTAGCCATCCTTCTGTACCACAAGATGCCACAATTATGCAACACGCATGTAATCTATCACTGGCGGATCCCATGTACGAACACACGGACGTTCCTATTGATCTTCTAATGGGAGCCGTCCAATACTGGCAAATTGTTCGCGACACGTTGCCTATACGAATATCTCCGTCTCTAGTCTTAATATCTTCAGAGTTTGGATGGATACTTAGCGGAAGTCGACTAGACGTTTCAGCAGTCCATACTACAGTTAACTTCATTATACACACATTATCAGAGCCAACAGACAATAACATCAGGAGTTTCTGGGATTTGGAATCGATAGGTATTACTTCAAAACCAGAATTTGCAATGAGCGCGAGAGAGTCCGTGGTTTTGGAAGAGTTTCATGCATCTTACCTTATCGAAGATGGACGGCGGGTAGTTCGTCTACCACGTAAGCCCACATTAGCTCTTCCTGATAACTTACGAAATGCTGAAAATCGTTTCGCTGCTTTGCAAAGGCGTCTTCTAAAACACAACGAGCTGAAACATGCCTGTGACACGCAGATGTTGCAGTACATCAGACAAGACCATGTTGAGTTAGCTCCATCAGAATCACATACCGACATTTTATCTGCCACATCACTTAGTCAAAAGGGAAAAACAACGATCTATAAAATGGCGCATTGTTTCTGACGGGTCCGCTCACAAAGAAGGAGCACCATCTCTTAACGACGTTTTAGAAATTGGTCCTAACCTACTACTAGAAGTAATGGCTGTACTTCTACGATTCCGCTTACAACGTTTCTCCATGATAGCCGATATCAATCAAGCTATCCTTCAGCTTGATCTTCACTCAGATGACCGAGATCTCACTAGATTCCTGTGGTACAAGGTCCCTGTCAGTGGAAATTAACAACCGATTCAAACAAGGGAGACGACTGTTTACCGCTTCAAACGCCTTCCTTTCGGTCTTGCATGCAGCCCCTTCCTGTTATCAGCCACTCTCAGGGAACTGGCAACTATTTACAAGTCACAATTCCCCATAGCTGCAGCCGTCATACATAAGAATACATACATGGATGATATTGGAGCGGGAACTGACGAATAAGACGAATTAGTGAATCTCTATTGCGAGCTGACCTCGCTGATGCAACAAATACACTTGCCATTTTCGAAATGGGCAACAAATTCACCACACCTGACCGAAATATGGAAGTCCCAAGGACGGGAGACTGCTAACGATGTGCTTTGTTTTACTCAAACGTCTATCATTGACAAAACGCTAGACATGATAGCAACTAAACGGAATTTGTTAAGAGTTACTGCAAGCTTCTATGATCCTCTGGGTTTAGTATCGCCAGTATCCATCACCGTAAAATTTTTATTCTAAGGCACATGGCTACTAGGATTGGGTTGGGATGAAGTCTTGCCTCACCACCTTGCTTCGAAATGGCGGACATGGTTATCGTCGCTTCCGGATCTATCCAATATGTTTGTACCGTGATGGATCTCAGTCTCCGGGAACAGAGGCTCGGCGTTCACGTTTTTGCGATGCTTCTGAGCGAGTTTACGATGCCGCCTGTACATCGTGTGTGAGCTCAACGGAAATACCTACACATACCTAGCATGCAGCAAAAATCGTTTAGCGCCAGTCAAGAGAGTAACAATCCGTCTTGAATTGCTAGGTGCATTCTTGGGAACGCGATTGCTGTGTTATTACTACAATGCTACCAACTGTGACAATGGCAATGCAACGCTCTGGACTGAGTCCTCGACAGTTCTAACCTGGATACGATCATATCCTAATTCCTGGCAGACATCTGTTTGTAATAGAGTGACCGAAATTCAAACACTCACTTCGCCGTCTCAGTAGAGACACTGCCCCGGAAAGGACAACCCTGCTGATTACCTTTCCAGAGGTGTCTGTCCGAAAACAGTACAGGTATTACCTGTCTGGTGGAGGGGACCGATGTGGTTACCTCAGCACCCATCTCAATGGCCAGAAGATCTTCATGAAGTTACCACCTCTCCTTTCTCTTTAGAATATAAGAAATCATACATACCTTTGCAAATTTCACTTGTCCAGGTTATAAAACCATTAATAGATCCCACTAGATTCAGTTCTTACTGGAAGCTCTTACGCACAACTGCATTTGTTCTTCGCTTCCAAAGGAAACTTGCAAACAAAGAAAGGATCCACGGAGAATTCACTGCAGAAGAAATGAGAGCAGCTCGTGCATTTTGGATTAAATCAGTACTGACATAATGCTTACTACCAGAAATCAGAGCTTTAATGGAGAACGTACCATTGCCCAACAATTCAGAAATCAAGAATTTAAATCCATACCTACATGAAGGACTACTGCGTCTAGGAGGTCGTCTACAGTACTCGGAATTGACTCAAGAAGAGCAACATCCATTCATACTAGAAGGGAATCATCATTTCACAAAGCTATTGATAATGTATAGTCATATTCCATTGCGTCACCCTAGGGTTCGGATTGTGCACCTCGAACTTAGATCATTGTTTTAGATTGTACATACCTGTCGTGTCATAAAAACTGTCCTCCACAACTGTTTACCATGCAAAATAGCTCATCATGCTGCTGGTCAAGCAATAGAGGCCCCACTACCTACAGATAGAGTGACGCCACACAAACTCTTCGAAGTCTCTGGAATTGATATTGCAGGACCCTTATTCGCTAAAACTGGAAGAACAAGTACCAATTGTTACATTGTTCTGTTTACCTATGCAGTAACTAGAGCCATCCACCTTGAACTTGTTAGTGCCACCACGGCCGATAAATTCTTATTAGCCATGCAAAGATTTGTCAGCAGACGGGATGTTCCACATACAATTTATAGTGACAACGCTAAGACATTGCATACAGCTAACCGAGAAATATCTGAACTGTGGAAAACCCTCACGTCTATCAAACCCATCAGTATATCGCCCAAATGAATATCACCTGGGCGTTCATCGCTCCACGTGCTTCTTGGGGGGGAGGATTTTGGGAAAGGATGATTGCTGTAAAGCGATGCCTTCGTAAAGTACTCGGGCGAAGCTGTCTGGACGAAGAGAGACTTCAAACTGTCCTTCTAAGTATTGAAGCTGCACTCAGTTCGAGACCTATCTCACAGGCCGATGATGAAGTATTCACTCCAGCACACTTCTTGGTGGAGGGCAGACTTTCTTCTTTACCAAGATGTCCCGAGCCCTCAAAGTCAACGGACTTAGTAAAAGAATTCAAACTCCAGCAGAAATTAACACAAGACTTCCGGAATCGTTGGAAGAAAGACTACTTACAGCTAGTCAGGAGTTTTCATAAAGTTAAGAACGTCAGTGGAAATCGAAAGATAAGAGTCGGCGACATTGTCCTTCTGCAGGAAGACACCTTGCCCCGACATATATGGAATAGGGCGAGAGTAAAGGACTTACGGATAGGTCGGGATGGAGTTCATCATACTGTTGTTCTCACTACGCCAGATCAAAGAGAGATTACCAGGCTGATCCAACTGGTTATACCACTGGAGATTGTCCAGGGTGAGGAGGATGTCGCAGCGCATTAATTATTAGATGGTATCTTTGTATGATTCATTGTTTTTTTTCTCTTTGGTCTAAAATAAAAGACTGTTGTTGTTGAAGTGTAACCAAGAGCAGTGCGTGTACTTATTTACTTGGAGCTATTCCCGCACATACGGTGTGCCCACCTTAGTTTGTTATCAATAATCATCCCAAGATACTGTGTTATTTTCGCAACTGAAAAATTATATTGCGCTAGTTGCATTGTTTGAGTAGGTGGAATTCTGTGTCGATTAAAGATCATTAGAGTAGATTTACCGTCACACATTTCAAGGCCACTTTCTACGCACCATTCGTGCAGGCGTATGAGAGCGCCGTTCATTCTCTGACGACAAGAGTGTGTGGACTGTCTTCGGCATAGGTGTATGTATCGTGTGCGTATTGTAATACGTGGATCTCGCTGGGAATAAGAGCATAAGGTCCGCTGTATAGAGGCCGAGTAGCAGAGGGGTCGGAACTGCCCCTGTCAGTGACTCTTGGTCCCCGTTGAGTTCCGTGTGGCAGGATTATAGTCTTCCTATTACTCAGAAGACTAATAAGATTGCAGACGAAGGGTTTACGAAATTAAAGTTTCACTAGTTTATTCCCTAAGACTGTTAAAAGTAGGCCACTGCACGAAATAAAAGCTTAATTCTTGTAGTAGGTACCCAGATCAGAGTTTACTGTTATGAAAAAAAGCTTAATTTTAGCAGTAAAATTAGCAGAAGGTCCGTGTGACCCACCGGCTACTCACTGTTGCAAAACCTTGTTCCCTGGCTCAAATTAAGAACTGACTTGGTTCTAATTACTCTAATAACAGAAAGTTAACGATACAGTGGCCACTATACATAGCAGCTCACACGAAATTACACACAGGCATTAATAAACAGGCCACCACATAGAGTTACTTCACAAAGGCGGCTAAGAAAAACATTTATGGCGCAACGTAACTTTAACATAGAAAAAAAAATTGCATATCAGCTTGTTCTCAGCACCGGTGAAAAACAATTTTAAACAAAAGTGGGAAGGTGGTCGAAAACTACATGGATAGGCAAGTCAAAATTATACTGAAATTAACTTGCTTATTCAGGTCGTACGCAAGCAAAATGGGGAACCAATTTTGTTAATACAATAAAAATGCTTCACACATACATGAGCTAATACTGATGATGCCCAACATTGAATTTACAATTAATCACACGAACGTAACGATACTCGGGGAGGATTTACAAACAACACTCATTCGCTCACAGACATGCAATGCAACAGCGAAAACCACCAAAATCAACGTGCTGAAACTAGGCAGAAGCAGGCGCCGCTATCGTAGGCGAAATTCAGCAAACCCGGAGGTACCACACAACACAATATACAATAAAACTACGAAGATGACTCTGGTCTATTGTGCCTGATTTGAGATGGTGCGTGAGTATAGCAAAGTTAAGTTGCATTTAGATTTGACCGCGAGCAAACACGCTAACGGCGACACCCGGCTACGTTACATGATCGCACTCCACTGAAGGTGATGTGGATTCATTACAGAAAATCACGGCGGACTCTTAAGTTGCAATCTGAGAGTAAACTATCTAGGCACTGGTTTTTTGAGAAGTGGCGTGGATTCAGCTGGAAACCCCTGAAGTCGGAGTTCGGACCCACGTGGTTCGGAAAACCGATAAAATGTATAAATTCAATTTCCAAAAAATAAAGAAAATTAACTACGGCATGCAACACCTACAACTGTGTAGAATTTGGTAAGGAAGCTACTGAAATGCAGCAACATGCGATTGGGGGTGTTCACAAAGACGGAAGTTCAGTCTCAAAAGTCGGAAAAGTGAAATAATTACAAAGTCGGAAAAATAAAAATAAAAACTACAGCATGAACCCATAGATTTACAAAAGAAAGGGAATGAAATGTTGCTACACGCGATAGGGAGCGATTACAGACCCGGATGAGGTCCAGTCTGAAAAAACCAGAAAAGTGAAATAATTACAAAGACGGAAAAGTGAGAATAAAAACTACCGCATACAATACTTAGAAATACATAGAATTTCATGATCAAGCTATTGAAGAAAGTTGTACAAGGCTCAGAGAGAATTACTGATAAATACTGAGTGCATACTACAATTTGGGAGAAGAAACACCAAAATTAAAATAGACGGGGAGAGAAGATCGCGAAATGTTAGTGGAAATCAGAAGGATACACGCATAGTTACTTGCTTGATGGATATGGAACAAACAATAGTGGAAGGTGAAGACTTTGTTCTAATAACCAACCACGTGGATCACATATCACTCACGGAAGGAAACGATAAGAATTATTTTACATGCACTGTACAAAAATGAACATATCGTCAGTGAGAAATCGGGCCCCAGAGAGCTAGAAGGATCTTACACAGAGTTTGTACACAGCCGCATGGTCACAGAAGGTTTGAATGTACTAGGCCGTTATCAAACTGCAACTAGTATCGCATACACTGCGTCTATCTGTTGTAAATAACTGGTTTGAAAAACTAGAACACATTTCCGCGCACGATCGGAAAAATGTATTCCGAAAAATGAGTCTAAGTTCAAGAGGCTAAGGTAAACAAGCTACACAATAAATCGCTACCATCTCCGTGGACACAAGAGCAGAACCAAACTTAGCTCACCACGATCCCAGCACCAAGCGGCCAGGAGGCTCGAAAGCTACCGGAAACTGGGCAAACCCCACGAGAACAGCGGCGGTGGCGAGGCTCGCCCTGGAGAGCGCTCTGCGACTGGCTCGTAAGCGAAGCTTGTAGAAACCTCCTTGGCTGCATCAGCAGCAGGCTTTGGTGACAACTAACTATCGACTGTGAGCCAGAGGAAGCCATGCAAAGTGAGCTGTCACCACCCACAATCAGACAGCCACTGGATCCTCGCACATCCACTTAAAAGTAAAACCTGTACACATTCTCACAGGTACAGTGGCGTAGCGGAGAAGGCGTACAATTGCCACATTCATAACCAAAATAATAAATTATTAAAATAAAAAGAATCCTAGCAATATTAAGTAACATTTCAGAAACTAATATTTTAAAACATGAAAAATAAAATAAAAAAAAGCTGTTCCTCATGCCTTGAAAAGACTGGGGTTCTAATTTTAACAAAATGCTAATCTAGCGACGTCAGATAAATTACAACTTTATAAAAAATATATGGAAGACGACAGACGATCGTGTTTCATTGTTAAGACAACATTGTCGTACGCTTTGGTGAAGTCTATGAAAGCAGCAATCATACAGTTATTCGGAGAAAAATTGAGCTGTATGTCAGTAATTAGCCGTAGAAGGATTTCAGTAGTTCCTTTTCCCTTCCGAAACCCAATTTGATTTTCCGGTTAATGATTCGTTCCAATACTTTCTTCGAACACGGTAATGACTGGGGGTTTTCATAGTTTCTCCCCGATTTGTGGATGGAGACGACACGACACATTTTCGGTGAGTCTATTTTTATTTTTTGAGTAAATACACTATTGCAAATTTTGAGTAGCAGCTGTTTACCTCTGAGTGGTAAGTGCCTTAGCATTAGCATTGGGCCAGGTGCAGTACTCTTTCCGTGGGGCAGCGCAGTGTGCAGTTCAGGCAACGTGAAGAGATATGTAAGTACGCTGGTGCCCACTGCACTTGCCGCCTCATTCTCCTTTTCCGATACGTCGGGTGGGGCTACCGTACACAATTACGATTTTAACAGATCGGTGGATGGGGGCGGGCTTACGGTTCCAACGCCAAGATGGCGGCTAATGGTGAGAGTAGTCTATGTCCAAAGTGCAAAAAGTTTATAAAAACCTCGGAAATAATAGCGATTTGCGGACTGTGGTGTAAAAAACATTTTCACAGTGATTGTGTTGGTTTAAGTAACAGTGAAATACGTATTGCGAGAACCTCAAAAGAACGGATAAAGTTCTGTTATGAAGCATGTGAGTCTACCTTATGTGTTCAGCAGACAAAAGAGGTGGGATCTACAATGAATTTGGAAGCAATACAATGTTCTAATGGCCCAAAACAAACTGAAAACGCATCAAGTGCAGTAGTAAGTGAAACTAATATGACAAGAAGCTATAGTGATGTTGTAAAAATCAGCGCTTCAGTTCACGGCAAAGACGAAGTTGAAAATTTAAAAGAGCGAATATATAGTCTCCAGCTAGTTGTTGATAATCTAAGGCAGGCTACTGCCAATCTTGCAAACGAAAACCGCGAGTTAAAAACATTGGTATCGAGGAAATTACCCGGTGCAAATGTGTTACAGAAAGCTATAAATAAGCCGCAACTTGTGTGGACAACTAATCATAGTGAACTTGTGAAAAATGACCAAACGTGCGTAAACAATTTAAATCCACTTACCAGTGAAAGAAATGGTCGTCAAAGTGAAAACAGTGGCCTAAAGTATGCGAACATTTCAAACGATGTTTCTCTAGGTGCCGGTAAGCCTAACAAAGTGATTAAAAATGTGCCAAACTCTAATCAAAAGTCATTAAATAAACAACCAATGTGCACAAACAGGTTCAGTGTATTATCGGAAAGTAGCAGCAATATTGAAACCGAACACTAAAGAAAATATGAAGTAAAAAAAAAAAGCTGTAAAATTGGCACCAGCAATAATAAAAAGCGGTCAAAAAAATGCAACGTGCTTCTGCTAGCGGATAACCACGGGAGCAAGCTAGCTAACATTTTTAATGACTTGAATATGGATCTTCGAGCAACTGGCATCGTGAAACCTGGGGCGAGAACGGAAAATATCATTGAAGACGTCTCGGAAGAAAACAATAGATTGAAGGAAACTGACTTCATTGTTTGCGTGGCGGGTGCAAACGATGTCTCACATAATGAAGCCAGAAAATGTATAACAGGTTTGGAAAACTTTTTAGATGCAAATAAGTCGAAAAACACTGTTATCGTTACGATACCTCATAGACATGATCTCATCTTTAATTCTTGTGTCAACAAAGAAATTCGCAAAACGAATATTAAAATCAAACAACTGTGTTCAAGTTATGCTAAATGTAATGTAGTGGACATTAGCAGACTAGAGAGAAGTTCACACACTTAACATGGAACCAAGGTAAAAAAATTCTGTGTCAAAACATAAGCAAAATTATCAATGAAGTACACCAACGCAAAAATCTAGTCTTAAAAGAAACCCCCTCTGATCAGAAATTGACATTGCAGGGAAAGGAAGAGTAGATACCACATTAAGTGACACACTAATCCATTCAGATAATTGTGCTGCTCTATATCACCATGTGAAAATTAATGAACATGCTAGACCTAGTCCAGAAATGTATAAAGAATCCTTGACCTTAATCCATCTGAACATCCAATCACTAAGAAATAAACTCCCTGAATTGGAGCTGCTCTTACAGAAAGTACAATGTGAAATTCTGTGTTTGAATGAACATTGGCTTAAGGTGGAGGAATCTAACTTATACACTCCAGTTGGCTTCACTAGCTTAACGGGGTACTACAGATCTCAGAAAATGGAAGGAGGAGGTGTAGCTATATTAGTTAAGGAACAGATGTCCATTAAAGCCAAAGTAATAGACATGAAACATTTAACTATAGAAGGGAAATTTGAAGCTGCTGCTATTCAACTCCCATATTGCAAAGTTGTTGTAATATCTGTATACTGTCCACCCAAAACAGACTTTAAAGACTTCCTGGACTACATGGAAGCTCTACTGCTATCTTTACATAAATACAAGATGTATAGAATATTAATATTTGGTGATTTTAACTTAGATGTTCTTCTGAAAAATCCTAAGACAAGACTATTCTTAGACACTCTGAAGCCACACAACTTTTACTGCCTTAACGACAAACCTACCAGACAAAATGCCTGCCTTGATAATGTCATTGCAAACACATGTAAGACTGAGACTCACTTCAATGTCATTAAGCCATTACTATCTGACCATGATGGACTTCTCCTGAGACTGTCTGGAGTTGAAAACAGTCACATACATGAGGCAGAATCCAGGACAGTGAGATTACTGCATGATTTACGTGTAAGAAATCTCAGAAATGATCTGCAAGGTATTGACTGGAGCTCCATTCTCAACAGGTGTCAGTCCTCTGGTGAAGCTTGTGAACACCTATTACACACTATAGCAGATACCTTCAATAAATGCTGTCCAAAAACTACAAAGAGGCCATGTTCAGGGAAAAATAAGAAAAGATACATAACCAAGTGGTACACCCCTTATCTTTCTAAACTGAAAACACTGCTTAAGTCATATTATGAAATGTCATGTAGTAATAGTATATATATAAGCCTGTCTACCTGAAACTGAAGCGATTCTACAGACGGGAAATAAGTAAAGCTAAGAGACAGGCCAATGACAACTTCATAGAGCAGTCTACTAAGAAATGCAAGGCTACATGGAAGATAATAAAAGCAGAATCCGGGATCACGTCAAATAAACTGCCCATTCCTATTAGCCCAGATCAGCTTAATCACAGCTTCATCCACTCAGGGAAATGCACTGTACATGATGATGAAACAGTAGCCAATGATGTCAGTGAACTGGCCTTACCTATATCATGGAGAGCTGAATTTGAAGGGAGTAATAGGGAGTTTGAATGGAAATCTGTTTCCCCTAAGGATATAATAAATGTAGTAGCAAACCTAAGTAATTCAAAAACTGAAGACTTTTATGGCCTGCCCATTATGAAACAGATTATAAAAACAATAAGCCATCCCCTGTGCTACCTTATAAATTGGATGTTTGAAGAAAGTGTTTTTCCGGAATGTTTAAAACTAACAGTAGTTATACCTGTCCATAAAAAAGGAGATAGGGAATCACCAGCAAATTATAGACCCATTGCCATAGTACCCGCAATATCTAAAATCATTGAGGTGATAATGAAAAAGCAAATAAATGAATATTTCGAGAACAGTAAACTATTAAATCAGGCCCAGTACGGTTTTCGAGAAGGTCAATCCACAATTAAAGCAGTGCAGGAAGTTGTTATATCTGCCCTAAATGGATTCGAACAAAAACAATACACATGTGCCACATTGGTTGATCTAACCAAGGCCTTTGACACAACATCTCACAAAATCCTAATAAATAAACTTAAACATTATGGAGTAACAGATAGAAGACTGGCATTACTTAAATCTTACTTGTCAAATAGGAAACAAATGGTCATAATTGACTCGAATAAAAAAATCAGGCTTTCTGAATGTCATAAAAGGTGTGCCCCAGGGATCGGTGCTTGGACCATTTTTGTTCATTGTCTACGTTAATGATTTGCCTAATCTGCTCCCTTACAAATCAGTAATGTATGCAGATGACACCACATTTCTCACCTCGCATAATGATGAAAATGTATTGGAGGAAATGAATAAATCAATGATGGAGAAAGCATTATCATGGTTTCAGACAAATGAATTAACACTAAACACTAGCAAAACTGAGAAAATAGTGTTCTCCCTAAAAGATGCAGCTAATGACACTGTCAAATTACTCGGTATCCACCTTGACACTAAATTGACTTGGAACTCACACACAGAAATCTTATGCACCAAACTATCTCGAGTGTTGTACCTAATGAGAAAATTAAAAACCTATGTCAGTGAAAAACAGCTACTTCTAGCATACTACGCTTTTACCACTCACACATTAACTACGGTATAATAATGTGGGGTAACTCTGCTGGTGCCAGAAGTGTTTTCCTTTGACAGAAAAAAGCTATCCGATGTATGTATGGTCTACGAGCCAATACTCATTGCAAAATGTATTTCATTGAGAACAAAATAATGACTGTACCAAGTCTATACATATTTCACACACTTATGTATACGAAGATGAACTGGGATAAACATGATACCAGAGCGAATGTTCACTCTCATAAAACCAGGAATAGAAACTGTGGTGTTGCACAAGTACAAAGTGCGCGCCACCTACTTTCGCCGCGCGCCGCCATGCACGCACGGCGCGGCGTTCTCACGACGACAGCCACGAGCGCCCTCTGCTGCAACCCCGCTCGTGGCCACCACGGAAAGACCGGGTCACTTCGGACTGAGATAGCAACCAGTCAGGACCTTCGTAATCAGATAGGCACCAGTGAAGACTTTGCTATTGTACAGGCACTAGGCAGGCCTCTAACAACTATGTATCAACATTCTGCAGTACTATGTAAAAGTTAAGTATTGTTACATTCTGTGCAATATATATCTCTTTCTAATTTACTCGAGTGTTTATAGTTTCTGGCTGCTCCCCTCCGTACCTGCACCAGCGTGCTGTCTTTGTTCCTGTGTCGGTCTCTTTCCACTTGGCCACCGACACCTACGACGAGGCTGGGACACAAAAGCGGCGAACGAAGTTGGGACACAAAAGTGGCGACGAGGAGTGATAGAACCTTGGACCAGCCCGCTTGCAGCAGCCAGACAGCAGCAGTCGGAGCACGCAGAAATTGCTCCCGCCCACCCACCCTTATTATAAAAATTTTGGGGGAAGATATTTTGTTACGTGTTTTGTGGACTTTTTTGTTGCAGAGCGTCCTCTTTCATATTGCATTTGTGTTTTGTTAGAAGTTACTTGTATACGCGGCGCCTAATCGGTCAGTATGGCCACTACCCCGAACCCAAACTTAATGGATATTATTCAGTTACAGACGGCGCAAATAACACAACTTCTCCAGGCTGTGGCCCAGCTCACGGCGCAAGCAGCTAACCAACAACAACAGCCGCCGCTTCAGCAGCCCACACCTGCCGCCGCAACGCTTCCTACCTTTCGCCAGTACAACGAACGTGAGGAAGAATGGAGCGACTACTTCGCACAGTTTCAAGAACTCGTCGCGGCTCATCAACTTACAGGTCAGACTGTTAAGCATCTTTTATTGTCCATGGTGGGCCCCAAAACCTTCGTATTACTGCAGAAACTATTCCCCAACGCATCTCCTCGTGATGTAGACTTTGAACAAATAGTAGAGGCACTAAATGCTCATTATGAGAGAAAAGTTCTTGTAGCCGCTGCACGGTACCGATTTTTCAGACTGAAAAAATTACCGCAGCAATCACACCAAGAGTGGATTACGGAATTGAAGGGCTTAACCCGCCAATGTAAATTTACTTGCTCTTGTGGTCTTTCGTATAGTGACGTTATGTTGAGGGATGCAATTACGCAGAACATTCAGGACCCCAGAATTAGAGCAGCAATTCTAAAACAATCTGACCCTTCATTAGACAGTGTACTGCAGCTTATAGAAGCGCATGATACTTTTGACTTAGCAGATGTAGAAATGCAAAGCCATAGTGTAAATTCAGTGCGCCGCAACGGACGCTTTCCTAGCCGTAGTTCTCAATATACCACTAGTGATTCTTATTTTTCTACCGGCCGTGCTGAACAGACAGTGAACAGTAGCCAGTGTAAAAGTGCAACGCAAAGGTCGCCCCCGATTTGAATAACGGGCGCCAACGCTCATTTCAGAAAAATGTACGTAAATCTTGCCCCCAGTGTGTGTCTCGCCACAAGCGTGCTCATTGCCCTAGTCGCAACGCAACCTGTTATCAATGTGGCAAATCAGGACATGTACAGTCTGTGTGTATGCAAATTAAAAACTCAAAGAACAGTAACGTTAGGAATAGTGCTTCGCAAAGTGCGAGAACAGTGCATGCAGTAAATGTCATACACGCTGTGGACTTGAGCTGTGCTTCTGTTGGTTTTCAAATGCAAGAACAATTTTCTCCTTTTTTTTCCTTTATTGTTAATTTCACTCCAACTTTCGTCGGCGGGCTGGCAGCAGCATCAGCGCTGCTCTTCAGCCGAGAGAATTGACACATGACAAGCGAGATAAAAGGAACAAAGACATGAAGTTAAAAACAATGAGTATAAAAACATGGTACGGGGGAAAAATGGAAGACTTACAAACTGGACATCGGAGACAATACTGCAGACTTAAGACACATGAACAAGAGAGACTGACACACATAAGCAGATTAAAAACAGTCTGTGCCATGGTGGCGATAAAATCACATGGAGATACAACACTGGACACACGAAGGCAAACGATGATATAGGTGGTGACGACATGAGTTGCGACGCACTGGAGGTGAACACACGGCGATGACGATGCACTTGACACGAGAATACACTGTTGTTAAAAGGCGACGCTGCAGCCCCCGCGGGGCAAGGAGAGGGAGGAAGCGAGGAAGCACGGGGGAGGGTCGAAAAGAGAGAGAGGGGGGGAGAAGGTGGGGAGAAGGAAAGACAGGCGCGATTGAGACTCCAGGTGGGGAGAGGAGGGGGGAAATCCAAGCGGGGAGGGGGAGAAGGAGGGGATGGGGAGAGGGGGCCGCTAAGTCTACGGGGAAGGGATCAAAGCTGATAGGAGGGGTATATTTCGGGGCGAAGGGCGTCATCCGGTAGGGGAAGGGAGCGGAAGTTGCCTTGGGAGAGGATATGTAGGGTGTGCAGGTGGAGAGAGGGAGGAATGCAGTGGTGGAGGCGTGGCAGAGGCCCAGGGGCGGTGAGGATAGGGTAAACTAGCGGGTTGCGGGAATCGAGTTTTCGGGTGACATACAGGAGGCGGAGGCATTCAAGGTGTTGAAGGAGGTGAGGGAAGGGGATGAGATCGTAGAGGATCCGCGTGGGGGAAGGAAGGCGGATACGGTAGGCGAGGCGGAGGGTGTGGCGTTCAAGGACTTGGAGGGTGTGATAAAAGGTGGGAGGAGCAGATACCCAGGCAGGGTGGAAGGAACAGAGGATGGGGTGCATGATGGATTTGTATGTGTGGAGGACGGTGGAAGGGTGTAATCCCCACGTCCGGCCGGTGAGCAGTTTAAGGAGGTTGAGGCGGGACATGGCTTTTTCACGGATGGATTTCAGATGGGGGGTCCAGGTAAGGCGTCGGTCGAGGGTGAGGCCCAGATACTTAATGGTGTTAGTGTGGCGGATGGGACGGTCGTGGAGGGTGATGTAGAGATCGGGGATGCGGAAGGTGCGGGTGGTACGACCTATAATGATCGCCTGGGATTTGTCAGGGTTGACGGAGAGGAGCCACCGGTTGCACCATGCGGCGAACGCGGTGAGGTGAGACTGGAGCAAAACCTGGGATCGGGCAAGGGAGGGGGCAAGGGCTAGGAAGGCAGTGTCATCAGCATACTGTAGGAGATGGACGGGAGGCTGAGGTTGGGGCATGTCGGCGGAGTAGATAAGGTACAGGAGAGGGGAGAGGACAGATCCTTGGGGCACCCCGGCAGAGGGGTAAAACAAACGGGAGTTGGAATTGCAGACAGTGACATAGGACGGGCGATTGGTGAGAAAGGATGCAATGAGGCGGACATAGTTAATAGGAAGGGCGTAGAGTTGGAGTTTGAAAAGGAGGCCGGAATGCCAGACACGGTCGTAGGCTTTTTCTATATCTAGGGACACAAATATGGCGGAGCGACGGGAATTGAGCTGGACGGATAAGAGGTGGATGAGGCGAAGGAGCTGGTCGTCGGCAGAGAAGGATGGTCGGAAGCCACATTGAGAAGAAGGAAGGAGCTGGTGCTGTCGGAGGTGTTGGTGGATACGACGGGAAATGATGGATTCAAGGACCTTGCTAAACACGGAGGTGAGACTGATGGGACGGTAGGAGGAGGCTTGGGATGGGGGCTTGTTGGGTTTGGGGAACATGAGGATGCAGGAGATTTTCCACAGGCGAGGATAGAAACCGGTATAGAGGATAGTGTTGTAGAGGGCGGCAAGGACAGTGTGGAAGGAGAGGGGACAGGCACGGAGGTGCCTGTAGGTGAGCCGGTCGTGACCGGGAGCGTTGTTGCGTTTGGTGCGAAGTGTAGCTATGATGTCGTGTGCTGTGATGGGTGTGTTTAAGTCGGAGGGAGGAATGTGCCCCAAGTACTGGAAGCCGGGGGCGAGCGGGGGAGAAGAGGTGTCGGTACGCTCATGGACATCGGGAAAGAGGGAGTAATCAAAATGAGGATTATCAGGAAGGGAGAAGATGTTGGAAAGGTAGGAGGCAAAGTGTTCCGCCTTACTGGCATTGTCGGGAAAGGGACGGTTATCATGGAGAAGCGGGTAGTAGGGGGAGGAGTGACGGCCAGTAAGGCGATTGAAGGCCTTCCAGTACTTTGAGGAGTTAATGGGGAGAGTGGCGGTAAGGCGGGTGCATGTCTGCCGCCAGTCCCGGCGTTTTTTCGCGGACAAAAGGTTTCTAATGTGACGTTGGATTTGCCGGTGGCGTATGAGTGTGTCCCGGTCCCGGGTACGGAGGTACGAGCGGTAGAGGCGTCGGGATTCTTGGAGGAGGAGGACAGCCTGTGGAGGCAGGGTAGGACTGTGCGGGTATATTGCTTTGGTAGGGATGTGGGCTTCAACCGTGTTAGCAAGGGTTTGCTGGAGAAAGGTGGAGGCGTGTTCAATATCTTCGGGTGTGCGGAGGGAAAGGGGGTGGCTTTCGATCGAGGTATCTATGGAGCGACCGTAGGCATTCCAGTCGGCACGGGAGTAGTCATGAATTAGTTTGGGAGGAGGTCTAGGACGAGGAGCTCGGGCAGGGCGGGGGCGGTGGTCAAGGGTGAGTAGGACAGGGGCGTGGTCACTGCCTATAAGGTCAAGGACGTCTGCCGTGATACGCCCAAGGAGGTTGGGAGACGCCAAGACGACGTCAGGGGTGGTATTGCTTTCGGGGCGAGTCGGGCGAGGGAGGGGCACGATTCCGCCCCGGAGCGAGGTGGTGACAAACTGATGCCACCGCCGGAGTTCAGCAGGCGGACGGGAAGACAGGTATAGGTCTGCGGCGGCCATATAGGTCGTGTAGGTGCGGTCAACGTGAGAGAGGAAGTCATATGGGAGAGGAGAGGTGCTGCGGACGTAGATGGTGGCGAGGGTGACGGTGAGGGATGGGAGGAAGAGACTGAGGATTAAATGTTCGGTAGGATCATTGAGGAACGGGTGTAGCCGGACGGGGTGGTGACGGAGATGGCCGATCGCCACTCCGCCTCTGGCCAAGGGAGGGGGACCATCAATGCGATGAAGGAGGTAAGGAGTGGTACTGATGGGACGACGGGGTTGGAGGAAGGTTTCATTCAGGAGGAAGGCGTCCACGCGGTGATGGAAAAGGGTATGCATGAAGAGGTGCTTGTTGGCTGGGAGAGACCGGACATTATGGTGTAGAAAGGTGTATGATGAGCCTGCCATGGTGATGGTGGGGGGGTACGGGAGGAGGAACGGAAGAAGGGGGAGCGGGCGGGCTTAGACTTGTGTTTCGAGGCGGGAAAAAGCGAAGTGGGAGTGGGCGCGGGAGAAAGTGGCAAAGGTTTCTAGGTGGAACACTGACCGTGCGGCCAGTGCAATCTGCTGGAGGGTGTGCGGTCGTTGAAAAGGATGGATGTTGGCGAGGACCGTGGTTACAAACCGGATGACGTCCTCGGCAGTGGGGGGAGGGAGCAAGGAGTTGTTGGGGTGCATGGGTGGGTCGACGGGGCGAATGGGGACAGTGAGTTCGGGGATGGTGGGGGCTGGGACGGACTTACATTTGTAGGAGTAGGTGGGATGGGGTCCGCCACAGGTGTTGCAGGTAGGAGGGAAGGCAAGGTTAGGACAGTGCTTGTGCAGGTGAGGGGACTTGCAGTGAGGACACGTGGGGGGGTTGCGGCAATTCTGTGTCAGGTGGTCGTTGTACACGAGGCACCTGGCACAGCGGTATGACTGAGGTGGGGAACGGGAGGGCTCCACCTTGTGGCGGCGGTCGTAAATTAGGGCCCCCTGGAGGAAAAGGTGATCAAGGGACGATGCGGACTCTGTGAATATCCGCATCAGGTATGTCGGGCCAGTGGCATTGAAGATACGCTTGGCGGAGCGGATGGTGACATCGGGCATGGAGTTGAGCTGACCCAACACCTCTTCCTCCGTGATCAGAGGGCTGAGCTTCGTGATCACGGCGGTGAGGGTGGGTGGGCGGCAGGAAGGAGGCGGTTGGCGAGCTGAGGTGGCGGTGTAGTAAGGGGTGAGAGTGGCATGGGGACCAAAGTGGATGCGGGGGAGGCGGTGGAGGATGTCAGTGTGTAGGGTGGGGCTGGGGGATTTGAGGAGGACGGAGTCTCGGCGGGGGATGATCTGAGTCAGGGGGACGTCGGGGTAGTATTTACGAAGTTCAATGGAGAGGGTCTTGTAGTCAAGGAAACGGGTGTCGGGGTGGGAAAGGACATAGGAGTATAGGTCAGGCTGCACGGGAGCAGGAATGGGGGCAGTGTCCATGTGGTTGGATGGAGGCGGAGAAGGAGGGAGAGGAGGGGGAGGAGCCTTTTTGGGCAAAGTTGGAGTGGGGTCCGCGCTCCCCCGTTTGGATGACTTTTTGAGCTTGGCGCCCGTGGAGGAGGATGCAGAGGCGGTGGAGGGAGGGGCAGGAGAAACGGAGACTGGGTTGAGGGGGATAATCGTAGGTTGGGGTGGGGGCAGGAAGGACGGCGGGGGCGACTGTGGCGTGTCAGCCACCGTGGCACGGCGATGTTCAATTCGGGCAGGCGGTAACGGAGGAAACTAATGAGGCGAAGTCAGCGGCGTGTAGACAGGAGGAGGAGGGACGTGGGAAGCGGAGGAAAAGGACATTAAGACCGACCGGGGAATTGCCGGTTGGGGGAGGGAAGTGGAACTCCAGGTGGTGGTGGTGGTGGAGGCCTGGGACGGGGAGGTGTAGTGGATGGATGTGGTTGTAGCAGGTGAGTGAGACATATTACCGGGATGACTGAGCGGCGACGAGGATGATGATGATGATGACGATGGCGAAGACACTGAAGACGAAGAGGCGGTGGTGGCGATGAAAGGCGACAGGCTCGGAGTGGAGGCGGCGGCGGCGGCGGCGGCGGCAGGCTCGACGGGACGACAGCGACGTTGCAGACACCCGGCGGCGACTGCTGGCTGGCGACGGCTGCTGGGCGGCGGCACAGGCTCGAGGAGGCGACAGCGGCTCTGCAGACGCCTGGCGGCGACTGCGGGCTGGCGACGACTGCTCGGCGGCGGCTGCTGCTGCTGCTGCTGCTGCTGCTGCTGCTAGCTGCTAGCTGGCGGCGACGACGACTGCGGCTGGCGGCGACGACTGCGGCTGGCCGGCTGGCCGGCTGGCCGGCTGGCCGGCTGGCCGGCTGGCCGGCTGGCCGGCTGGCCGGCTGGCCCTAAAATCGAGAAAAGAACGATATAACGTATCGCCTTTTGTCGATCGCCTAGAGACTTGCGACTCTAGGCCGGTGGATCCAATTTTCTCCGCCTACGGCAAAACTATATAGTGCACCACGTAGCAAGCGCCGACGAGCGCGTAAAACAGTGCAACGGAAAAGGGTTCAGGACAAGCAAAATGACTATGAACAGTGCATTCCTGTAGTGAAAATAGTGCCTCTGCAACTGCTCCTTGTAATAGTGCCCAGTACTGTGTAGCAAGTGACAGTAGACATCAAGTAGCTACTCAAAAGTGTAGTGCCGTAGTTAGTGACTCTGTAGTAGCCTCGCATTGCCCGGACGCCGATCCGGCGGTAGTGCCATCTAGTGACAGTGTTGTTAATCCGCTGTGTGCCGAGTATGCGCCGCTTCCTACCGCACGCAACCCGCGCAAGCGCAGAAAACAATATGTATCAGACGTTGCCCACATTCGCGCACCTGTCGTGCGCCAGAAGCACAAACTTTTTTAAATCTCTCCATACAAAATAAGTCGGTGCAATTTCAGCTTGATACTGGTTCCGCTGTCACATTAATAAATAAAGATACTTATGAACTTCTGGGTTCGCCAAAATTGTCGCCGTCACAGCAAGTGTTAACAGCGTACACAGGTCAAAATATTTCCGTGCTAGGAACGTGTAGCCTGCCTGCCTCTTTTGAAGGTGTAACGAAAACAGTTTCTTTTGTAGTTCTTCAGGCCAAATCGACACAGAACATTTTTGGACTAGATGCTTTTGATTTGTTTGATTTATCAATTCAAAGAGATGTGCTTCAAATTTCGTCAATAGTGCCTCAGGATAAAATCAATGCATTGTGTGACAAATATAGTGACTTGTTTTCGCCGGAACTAGATTGTGCAAAAGACTTCGTGGCACATGTAACTTTAAAAGAATCTGCAGTTCCAAAATTTCGTAAAGCTAGACCAGTGCCTATCGCCTTGCGTGATACAGTTGCCGAAGAACTTAAACGTTGGCAAGATAGTGGGGTGATTTCTCCTGTTTCTGCGAGTCAGTGGGCCTCGCCTATAGTAATTATACCCAAGCCGTCAGGAAAACTTCGTCTCTGTGCGGACTTCAAATCAACAGTGAACAGTCAAACAATTGTAGACACTTACCCTCTGCCCAGGCCTGAGGAACTGATGGACAAATTAGGACAGTCTCGCTTCTTTTCCAAGATTGATTTAGCAGAGGCATACTTACAGATTCCACTTGATGACGAGTCAAAAAAGTTTTTCGTCATTAATACTCACATGGGCCTTTTTCAATTTCAACGCCTACCCTTTGGCAGTTCTTCCGCTCCCGCTATTTTTCAGCGTTTTTTGGAACAGCTGACAGTTTCTGTACCGTGTTGTTCGAACTATTTAGATGATAGTGTGGTATCCGGACGTACAGTTGAAGACCATTTAGCAAACCTGGAGTGCCTTTTCAAAGTGTTGACTGCAGCAGGTCTACGTTTAATAAAACAAAGTGTTCGTTTTTTCAAACTGAAGTAGAGTACCTGGGCCATGTGATTAATGCCCAAGGAATTGATCCCTTACAGTCACATCTTCGAGCAATCAAAGACTTGCCTCCTCCTAAGAATGTGCATGAATTGCAAGCAGTGATGGGAAAGCTTAACTATTATTTCAGGTTTATTCCCAATGCCTCTCAGATTGCAGCTCCACTGCATCACTTATGTAGGAAGAATGTTCCTTTTGTATGGTCCAAAGATTGTCAGGTTGCCTTTGACAAATTAAAGTCTGCCCTACTCAGTGATGCATGTTTGATTCCCTTTGACCCACAGAAGCCTGTAGTGTTAGCAGTTGACGCCTCGTCGTACGGTCTGGGCGCGGTAATCTCACATCGCATTGGATCTCACAATCGTCCTATTGCCTTTGCATCCAAGCTACTGACGCCAACGCAACAGAATTACAGTCAGATAGAGAAGGAGGCCTTAGCAATCATTTACGGCGTCACAAAGTTTCATCATTATCTCTATGGCAGAAAATTCTATTTGTTGACAGACCACAAGCCTCTCACGTCGTTATTCTCACCCACAAAGCCGATTCCGCCACGTACGGCACAAAAGCTTCAGAGATGGTCCTTGATATTGTCAAATTATCAGTATGAGATTTTGTACCGACCTACCACTAAACATGCCAACGCGGGACACGCTTTCCCGACTTCCGGTTGGCCAGGATGTATCATTTGATTCTTCAGAAATGGCATGTTGTCAGATAGACTCCAGAGATGCTTCCGCTGTCGCAGACTTTCCTTTGAACTCTCGTCGGGTTGCACAGGAAACAGCTGCGGATGCAGACCTAAGTGTGGTAGCACGTTTTGTTCGCTTTGGTTGGCCTGCCAGAGCCAAAGACATTGATCGGCCTCTGGTTGGACTTTATTTTGCACAACGTCATGCATTATCTTTAAGTCAGGGTGTACTGTTGTTGCATACCGACAACGACCAAGCAAGAGTGATTGTTCCTCGTTCCCTGCAACGAGAAGTGTTACGCCTCCTGCATCAAGGACATTGGGGCATTGTTAGGACAAAGCAACTGGCCAGACGTCATTGTACCTGGGTTGGTATGGACGCTCAGATAGAGAGCATGACATCACAGTGTACAGTTTGTGCGGAGCATCAGGCGGCTCCTCCACAGCGTTTCTCAGACTGGCCACGCCCCAAGGGACCATGGCAACGTTTACATATTGACTTTGCCGGACCTTTCTGGAATACGCGCTGGTTAATTGTGGTAGACGCTTTCAGCAAATTTTCTTTTGTGATTGCCATGAACTCAACGACGGCGTCTAGTACGATCAGTGCCTTAACATCAGTATTTTGCATCGAAGGTTTGCCTGAAACTATAGTCAGTGACAATGGACCTCAGTTTGTTAGTGCGGAATTTCAACAGTTTTGTCGTGTGAATGGTATTCAGCATATTACCACTGGACCTTTTCACCCTCAGTCCAATGGTGAAGCAGAACGTTTCGTTCGAACATTCAAGTCTCACATGGAGAAGATGAAAGGTCAGCACTCCAGGCAGCAAGCTCTTCAAATTTTGCTGTCTACGTATCGGTGCATGCCACGTGACGGCCCGTCTCCTGCCGAGCTGCTACACGGCCGACGTCACCGCACTCTCCTTCACCTGCTGCAGCCTCCCACGCACCGAGTCGGTTCGTATGGCGCTTCGCGTTTTCAGGTTTCTACGCCGGTGCTGTACAGGGTGTTTGCTGGCAACAAGAAGAAATGGTTACCGGGCACCATTCAACGCGTGCTCGGTCGCAATATGTATGTTGTACGTTCTTCCACAGGGTCGGAGCTGCGGCGCCACGCAAACCAATTGCGTCTGCATAGGCCGCGCGATCCTGTCTCCGGTTTCTTGATTCCAGACCCAGTTCACCGCCAGGGAGCACAGCCACATCGTTCGTCCCCGAACTACGAGATCCCTATGGAGGTCGACGCACCTCCGATGCAGTCGTCGCCGCCGCTGTCGCCGCCGCAGATGACAGCGTCACCGAGAGGGACTCCGGGACCGTGCGGGCCCCCCCCCCCCCCCCAGCTTGGGCCACGCACCTCAGAAGAAGATGACCTGCTCCCTCTGGGCGAGGGGGTGCGCCCTTCCCCAGGTTTCGGTGGGTTCCCTGGAGGATCGCAAGGCGGATGCCGGGGCGCGGACGGCGTCTCGATCCCATACTCAGCTACGACGCCAGTAACGCCCCCGCCCAGGCCCTCCTCCCAGTGCCGTCGCCGTGGCCCTCAGCCCTACGCCACGACGGCGCGGCGGTTTGGGGGGGAGGGGTGTGGTGTCGCACAAGTACAAAGTGCGCGCCACCTACTTTCGCCGCGCGCCGCCATGCACGCACGGCGCGGCGTTCTCACGACGACAGCCACGAGCGTCCTCTGCTGCAACCCCGCTCGTGGCCACCACGTAAAGACCGGGTCACTTCGGACTGAGATAGCAACCAGTTAGGACCTTCGTAATCAGATAGGCACCAGTGAAGACTTTGCTATTGTACAGGCACTAGGCAGGCCTCTAACAACTATGTATCAACATTCTGCAGTACTATGTAAAAGTTAAGTATTGTTACATTCTGTGCAATATATATCTCTTTCTAATTTACTCGAGTGTTTATAGTTTCTGGCTGCTCCCCTCCGTACCTGCACCAGCGTGCTGTCTTTGTTTCTGTGTCGGTCTCGTTCCACTCGGCCACCGACACGTACGACGAGGCTGGGACACAAAAGCGGCGACGAAGTTGGGACACAAAAGAAACACTTTGAATATCCCTAGGACTAGGCTAACAAAAATACAAAAAAACTTTCAGTATGCAGGGAAAGTTTTTATTAACAAATTACCCAGTGCAATAAGGCAGTTGAAAACCAGTAGGTTCAGAAAAGTTATAGAATCCTGGCTGGAAGAAAAGTCCTTCTACTCTGTCGACGAATTTGAAAATAGTTATGTTGCTAATGGAAATTCAATCTGTACCATACCTCAACACGAATAACATGTATATACATATAAATATAGATGAAGCCTTATGCAGCCTGAAAGCTGTTTCATGGGCTAATAATAAATAATAATAAATAATAAATAAATACAATTTTTGATGTTCTTTATTACGTTCCAAATACTGCTTAATTGTGTACCTTTGCCCACTGTACTGCAAAAAGTTTCCCACGATTGCCTTTTCTTCTTCTTCTTCTTTCTCCTTGAATAAATTCTTAGCAGTAGCTTGTGCTTTCTTAAGAGCAAGAAAGTTAGTTTGGGTAGAGAGGGATTTATACTATAATAGTGCTTCGCTGCGCTCCTGCAGGGCAGTGGCACATTCTGCACACCACCAACAGATAGAAGGCCTAAGAGTAGTCCGTTTATGGGATAATTTAGGGATCGAGGCTTCTGCTGCATTGTTGATAAGCGTTGCTAGTTCCCCACAGACTCTTTCTGGTTCCTCCGTGTCAGCTTCTCTGCCAGCAGTGTTTCATATAGCTCCCAGTTGGCTTTGTTTGTATTCCACTTCCGGCTGTGAGCAGGACTGAGTATCGTCGGAGGTTTTGCATTTATACGGTTTGAATCAGGAAGTGGTCCGAACCCAGTGTATCGGCTATCACTTCCCACACTGTTGCGGCAGACAGTGCAGGGGGTGCGGTGCTCAGTCCACTGCCGACGGTGCTTCATTAGGTCGAGATATTCGTGTCGGTGATCCATCGTAGAGTAATATAAGGTTGTGTAGGTCAAGTGCGTCCACTATTATCTATCCCATTTCGTCATCATTTCTACAGACCCACAGGGAACGGGGTGCGTTAAAGCCGCCTAGGAGCAGAAGAGGTCTGCCCATTGATCCTACTACTGCTGTTAACATTTGTTTGGACAGTCTGACACCTGGTGCTCTGTGTGCTGAGACTGCGCTCAGGTGGAAGTCCTCGATTTGTGAGCGAATACCAACCATTTGCAGTGTACATGCTGTGTGGTAGTATTGACAACGGAAAAGTGGATACGTCGTTTTACCAGCAACGCTGCACCGCCGCAGCCGTCATCTCTGACGTCTCTAACGACAAAGCGTGGTAGGAGAGCGAGCGGTTCGTTTGGTAGTAGCCACGTTTCGGTAATAGCACAAATGCCTATGGCAGTTTCGAGCAATAAATGTCGAAGGCTGTCGTTGCTGCTGTTGCAGTTGTGGTTGCTCTACTGCAGGAGGGATTGGTGGGGGAGGGGATGGCTCTGCCGGTGCCACGGGTCGTGACGGCTGCGAAATTTCCGTCGCTATTTGGTGCGGTCGTTGCGGACCACAGGCAGCCGCTGTGGTAAATTCATTAAGCTGCCGTTAGGCTGGAAGGGGCGGAAATTCCGATGCTTGTCTGGCAGTGTTCGGGGGGTAAGCGACTGCATTCGCGTAAGACCTGTTTTCAAAGGCATCTCCTGCTTCTCTCGAAAGTAATATTATTGATGGGCATAATTTTGTTAATTTCCTCGTGCCGGAGATACGCAGGACTGGTTCGGGACAGAGCGCTGTGGCCACCGGCACAACGGACACGTGTCGGCCGATTGGCTCACCACAGGACCCGCGCAGTACGCACATGCTGAGTTGCTTCTGCACATCTTGCTACCGTGTCCAAATCCCAAACAATTATAACACTGTAGTTCAGAGGGTACATATACTTCTGCAGGACAACCAACTCCACGAATATACACAAAGTGTGGGAGCCGCTGTGAACTGAAGGTCACAACGTTGACTGGTGATAGCGTTGTCACCGTTTGTCCATTCAGGTTTACTATTTAAGTAAAACGCCTAATGGCGAGAACCTCGCAGCAGCATGTCATTTCTATCAACGGTTCTTCGTCTCTAAGTAATGTTTCAACATCAGTAATTATTCCTTGTTTAGTAGTATAAAATTTCAGAATTTAGTCCTCCAAATCAGCTTTGCCTAAGAAAGGATGCTGGACCACGTCATCTACAGTTACACCTGATACAGTCTCGATTTTCACACTCTTTTTCCCTGCTGCGTTGATGCTGATGATGTGCTTGTACAGCGAGCCACAATCACTGCGAATAATTTTGCCCAGCGCCACATCTTGGAGCCTGCCTACGTCCCTGTCTCTACTTTCAACAAATAAGACGAAAGGCCTTTTGTCTGTAGGTGGACACAGGTGCGCAGAACGAGCACTCGCACTTTTGACGGCTGCCACTTGCTTCCTGGGAGGCGTCGACAGCCCACTTTGTCCTGACGGTCGCCTCGCTCTTCCACCTCCGTGAGGTCCCGATGCCGTTCTGAGACGACTGCAGGTCTCTGGAGCAGTGCGGCCCCGGCCACGGGCCGAGCAGGCTGGAGCGCGTCACCCCGCTGGGCGGCGCTTCCGCAGCTGTGGCGTCCAGCCGGCGTTGCAGCGGTCGCGGCGGTGACCGCTGCGCAGCAAACGTCTGGTCGCCGCAGGCAGGAGTCACGTCAGGCTCCCTCCGGCACCAGAGTACAGCAGAGTCCCAAACACTCGGCACTCGGCAACCCAGCAGTCCGGATAACTCCGCCACTCCACGGCAGACCACCTACAATTATTCCGCGCTCCCATAATGCAGGTTAGAAATCAAATGGCAGCGGGTAGCAGTTACAGGCTATGTATGGGCCCAGAAGTGATCCTTTCTTGCACCCCTACATTCTATTTAAGAATCCTTTGAGTGTCACTAATGCGGTATGCAGACGCCTTTTTATAGTAAACTGTCTCGATCAAAAGTGCGGGCGTGCATTTTTCCACGGTGTCGTTTAAAGTGAGCTCAGGCGCGATGGACGAATAATGAGCTCGGTGACAAGGAGCCGCGCGCTCTGTCTACAGCCTTCGTCTTTTCTTAACCGCACTTTGTGAACTCCATGTGCGTGTAAGTAACGAATTTCATTTGTTAGATATTGTATTACAATTATTTTGTGTTACTGTATTCCATCACTTGTTTTGTATTCTAAAGTAACGATTGCAAATATTGTATAACAAAATTTCTCGTCTATTCTTCCTAAACAGCGCTCTCGGTAACCCGACATTTGCTCAAACTCGGCCAACCGCCGGTGCCCATTAGTCCGAATTCCCGGGGCTCCGCTGTGTTACCGTGTTACTGTGTCCGCGCCGCGAGCGCTGGCCGAGTAACAAGTGTTTACACCGCCGTAGCGCGGCGATGTTGACTCTGCTGCGTCTGTGAGTGAACTGTAGCCAGAGCTCTTGACCGAATGTTTTGTAATTTTAAGACAATGTTCTACTGGAATATTCGCATGTTTCATATACATAATTGTTCAGTATATGCAATACTGAATTTATATAAATTTTACAAAAAATCGTAATAGTAATATGCATATACGTTGCATACAATAAATTGAAGAAATATGCACCTAGCGACCTTCCTGTATTACAACGCAACGCTGTGTCAAAATTTCAAAGCAATCGGCCAAGAACTTTCGGAGATTAACGGCTGTGCACGAAGCAACTAAACACGCGAGGCGCGACTTTTTGACAGCTACCCACTATTAAGGAAAAGAACAGCTCGGTAGCCTGGACTGGCGGCGACTAAAGTACAGCGAAGCGGCACCGATGCCGCGGCGGAAACTAAACATCGAAATTGCGAGGCAATTCCTGGGCGCCAAATAAATTACTAATAAGGAAAGATATAAGGGAGCGACCACGACTCAATACCACATAAAAAAGTAGTGTATATAGACGATACACCTAATTACATTAAGCAAAAAAAAAAAAAAAAAAAAAAAAAAAAACGTCGGAAGGAATCCTCATCTACATTGAATGAATTTCATTTGAGAGTTGTATGAACGTTTGCGTGTCAGTACCAGTGTTTTTGCCACAACAAAATTTCATTTGACTTTTTTTTTAAAAAAAAAGGCCTCATTGTCGCTGTCCTACGAATAGAAAACAGAAAAAACTCCTGACGGTCACCGGAACCTGAGCTGCTGAACGCGACGCGTCACGTGCCTGCCGGGCGGCGGCGGAAGCGCGGAGTGCGGCCAGCGGAGGGGCGGGCAGGCGGCGAGGCAGGCGAGGCAGGCGAGGCAGGCCAGTCGCCAGCCAGGCGCCGACCATGCTGCCGATGCCGGTGCTGATGCTGATGCTGCCGATGCTGCCGATGCCGGTGCCGATGCCGCCGATGCTGCCGATGCTGGCGATGCTGTCCGCCGCGGCAGGCACCGCCCGCGCCGACCTCGCGCTCGCCGTGAGTCTCCCCTCTCTGCTGCAAACTTCGCCAATACGCGACCCCCCTCCAGCGTCGCCAACTTAGCGGTTTTTCTACTACATCTGGTGCTTCTGGGTAAATCTTGCATCTAGTGGGAATTACAGTCGAGTTTAAAAATGTTTCGGTGGTTTATGGAAAATCTATTTTTATAACACTCGATAAAGACAGTATTCATTAGCAGCACTATTTAAATTTCTAACGTCTCGCAGCTCCTGAATTTATATCATCTAAACATTCCTGATATAATTTATTCTGTCTTTGTCTCCCATTTTTTGTGCCTATATTGTTATGCGCACTCTTTTTATTTAATCGTGTCAGAAATATACATTACAACTTACAAGATACAAAACAGGACAACAAAATGCAGAAAGAAATATTCCACAATAGTAGTAATAAGTATGCATCACATTACAATAGGCACTTTTACGAGGCAATTTTAGATAAGCCCACGGTTTTTTCCCCGTCAAAATACTGCACACCTGACACTACACCAACGTGCAACGTTAATATTACACCTTCCGTTACTATAATTAGTGTAAAAGCTCCGTGATTCTGAATACCGACGATTAGGTTTCGTGATAACACTTTAGTAAAGCCCCAGTGGAGTAGCCGTGCTCTCTGAGGCGCCCTGCTGCGGTGCGCGCGACCGTTCCACGTTCGAGGTTCGAGTCCTCCCTCGGGCATGTGTGTCTGTTGTTCTTAGGTTATGTTACTTTAAGCTGTTTGTAACTCTAGGGACCGATAACCGTTGTAGTTAGGTCCCATAACCTTACAAACATTTTGATCTTTAATAAACCATGTTTATACTGGCAATATTATACATTTTTAAATGCATGTTTCGTAGAAACAACGTAAAAGAAATTGTTACGAAGTATAATACTAATTTTCCCATGTTTGTGTGTGAAGAATTAATTGATTTCAGAGGTTCTTACAATAGCATCAGAAGAAGCCAGATATGTTCGTTTGATTTACCATGCTGAAACACATCCGAGTTCCATCATCTGAATCGAAAGTTGTCAAGTGAACATCATAAGTAAGCTTTGTATTTTCGAGGAAAGGACTTGTTCCTTTAAGTTCGACGAAAAAGAGCATTTGTGTTTAGGTATAATAGCTTACATAACATAACATATCAAGTAACAACTGTAGACTATGAAGCAAATTCCGCCTGTCGTCATAGTTGAAAGAACGCTCTAAACAATGATAGCAAAAAGTGACATAATTGCCGATCCAGCATTTCTCACAACGAGAAATGGCGTGAAGAGTTAGGGTTTGAAATTAGGATGACGGTGTCAAAAAACATGGGCCTGTTCCCATCCGCACAAAAATTTTGGGGCTGCGGGAAAATCAAGCAAAAAAAAAAAAATAAATAAATAAATAAAATAAAATAAAATAAAATAAATAAAAAAAAAATAAAAAAAATGGGGACGGCTCCGTTTTCATCGATACGAATGGTAGGTTTCATTTTAAGTAGGGAGGTAGAATTGATGTATTCTTGTGTAAGTTAGCGATAGAGGTCGGGCCTGGATTAGCATTTTTACGCCATAGCCATAGCCGTTTTTTTTTTTTTATGTATACATACTATTTTTTTAATTTTATTTATTACAAGCCATTTGCTTCACCACACACTATATGTTCTTTACAATTTCTTCTGAAGAAAAGTAATAACTGCTCAAAACTGCTAAGGCAAAAGATTTCGAGCTGAAAACGTTCAATTTTGGTTAAAAAATGAAGAAATAAGTAAACACTTCTACCCTTAAACACAAGAGATGAATTGAATTCTCTCATATTTTTTGTTACTCAACATACTCAATATTTTAAACAATAACAATATAGTGGTTTTGTTAAATGCACGAATAAAATCAACTGGTTTCTGGTACTTTTCAATAAAATTTTTAGTGGAAAATCCCATTTCACTATTGGCAACACTGCCTCCTTCCAAGAAAAAACTATCTGGCGACCCCCTTACAAGCACAGATATTCTGGTAATCGCCCTCCCTCCTCGAGAATCGTAAAAAAAAAAAAAAAAAAAAAAAAAATGTTTGATATGAATTTCATTTTATTTCTGTTGATAAAGTTTTTTTGTTAATTATTGGGAACACAGAATATTATTTACAAATGTCCTCCGGTCATTTAGATGAAAACAGTTCAACATACTTATCAAAAACACACCAATGTTGGGCTCCAACATTTAAATGAACGCAGAGCTTTAAAATTACATTTACGAAAACACACTAAAGACGAGCTCAAAAATTCAAGTAACGTTTATGTTTATTAAGTATTAGAAAACTGTGCTCAATTATATCAATAGGCAGAAGGCCAATAAAACAACACACAATAAAATTTACAAACGAGCCCTACAATTTAAATGAAAACAGTTCAGCTTACTTATCAACATCACACTAAAGGCGGGGAGCTGGTTACTCGTTAATTTAATACACCCATACAGATATAACAGATGAGCTGCTCAAAACAGGAATAAGAGGAATAAGGTGCCCAACAGTCAACAAGAACTACAATTCTGAGACGAAGGGGCTTACACAAACGGATAGAACGCCCAATTACAACCGTGGGGTGGCGATGCCTCACGGAGGAAAAATTTTCCGAAACAAAAATAAAAAGAAAAAAAAAACCTCTTCAGCGCATGGCATGCTTGGCTCCCCACGGACAAACAGAGTTACACCAAGAACAACTCGATCCACACGCCGGTCCCGGCCGCAAACGGCTCCCTAATCAAAATAACTCGACCATGGCGATGCCATACATCGTATCAAACTACTGCCTGATCCCCTGTCCATCTACAACTGCCTCGGCGCGCCACACGCGTCAAGGAAAACAGCAGTCGGAAGACAATCGACGCGCGATCGATCGAACAGCGCCACGAGCGGTGCACGCACAGAGATCGATGGTGCTTGCGCCTGTAATTACATCGAGGACAGGGTCAATGGAAGTAACAGGAGCCAGGGCGGCTCAGAAACAGTTTGTGAACATTTTTCAAATCAAATGCTGCAGTGGAACGTGTGACGACAATATCGTCCAGGTAACTGATGCAGCCTGGAATATCATGCAACAGTTGTTGCAAGTATGTCTGAAAGACGGCTGGGGCACTAGCCAGTCCGAACATGAGCCCTGTCAGTCGGAACAGGCCTGACGGGTGTTGATGACTGTAAACGATTGGGATGATGGGTCAAGAGGAGTCTGGAGATGTGCCTCAGCGAGGTCCATCTTAGAGAACTGTTGCCCCTGCTAATTTTTGGAATAGGTCTTCAGAGGTGGGAATCTGCAGTTGTGAGTTGAGTGTGACCTTAGAATCCCCAAAGAGACGTAAGTGTCTGCCTGGTTTCTCGACGATGACAAGGGGTATTGCCCATGAACTAAACTGGATGGGCTGAAAGACTCTTTCATGCTGTAGGCGATCCAATTCCTATTGAAGCGGCTGCTGGGGAGCGGCTGGTACCCTAACAGTATTTGGCTTTGGCTTAGGTAGTGTATGGAGATGAAGGGATGCAACAAAGTCCTTGGTGCACCCTACACCTGGCGAGAAGAGGTCCTGGAACCCTGTGCACAGGGCGTCCACATCCTGAAAAGGAGCATGAGGTGAGATCGGATGCACATGGTCATCAATCGTGAATCCACACAATCGGGTGGCGTCTAACCCAAACAGCTCTGCAGTTTTGGGGCTGTTGACTACCAGGGAGGAAACTCGTTGGCTGACGGATCTTTACGTGACACCCCTAGTGAACTGGCCTAAGAGTGCAATGTCCTGTTTGTTGTATGTGAAAAGCCATTGATTGGTTGGTTGCAGCGGCGATGAAACCAATACTGTGTAGGTGGTTTGATTGATGAGGGAGACTGCCGCGCCCATGTCCGCCTGCATCCGGAGTGGCTTGTCTAATATACAAACGATGATGAACAATTCGGAGGTGCACGAAGAATCCGGTTTTGATGTCCATGAGGACGACTGGGGAAGCGGCAGATCGAGCAGTGGAAGGTGAAGTAGGAGAACGGCAGACTGGGGCTAGATGTCCTTCGCGGCTGCAGCAATGGCACGTCCCTCAGCAGTCTGGGTAACTACCTCATGCGTGCTTGGAATAACAGTCTGAACAAGATGGCAGACGAAGGAGTTCCTTGTGCGGTGTCACGGCTGCTGATGTGGTCTGCAGGATGGCTGTCTCGTCTCCTGGTCCCAGGAAGTTCTTGTTAGTCGTTGCCTGAGGCGATTGCCATTGTGATGAGGAGCCTGTTTGACTGTGACGTCTTCTTCATCTGAGATTCTGCAGTCTCTGATGGCGTCTACGTCAGCCCACAATTCCAACCTATGACTGGCTGCCTTGAAAACTTCAAAATTAAATGCCAACTCGATGATCTGGTCGAACGATGGGTCGTCCATTGTTAAGGCATCATGGCGAAGAACTGCATCTGGAGTGGCTTGAATCATGTGTTCCCATACCATCTCATCTGCGTATGATTCCCGTGTGGTGTGGTATTACAAAGTTGCACTTTCGGCTGAGGCACTGGAGTTCAGCAAGCCACTGTGTAAGTTTTGTCTGGTTTCCTCCGTCATTTGAAGATCTCTACTCTAGCGGCCAGGATGTGGTACCTGCAGTGGTGATAAGCATTGAGGCATTCGCAGGTGGGGGATCAATAAAGGGCGTCAGGGTCAGGGTGGGAAGGGCATAAATGTGGGAAGGATTCCATGAAAGAAAACAGGCACAATGTGACGTTCACGGCCAGCCTGGTGCTGGTGAATCCTGGAGTGCTGGCGTGTCCTCTTCACACAAGTTTGCCAATCTTCAGAATCTTCGTTGAATGCTGGGAATGGCGGTGGTGCTGTGTACGGCGGAGGTTCTCGACTGCGGCGATCATTTGTTTTTGCAGTTGAGCAAACTGGTGAAAAGTACCTGTACCTGTACCTGTACTGGGTAAGTACCTGTTGAAATGACAGTTCCTGTTGTTGTTCCGCCATCTTCTGTGACGGTTCGAGTCTTTACTCGTCGTCAATATATTGTGGTCACAATCATCTTCTTGAAGACCTTATTTATTACAACTAAACTTCTTCTCTACTATTTACAATTGTTGCTACTTCAAAGGTCGTTATAGAAGTCCGTTGGAGCAGCTGTAGTGGTTCCTCTGTAGAACATCGAACAGTTTTTTGGTGACTTTTTTAGTAGCGGCTTCTTCTTCTTTGGAGTCTTCCGCGAGGCGGTCGTTCGCTTGGTGGATCCGAGACTGACTAGCGAGTCGCCTGGTTGGCCCCTGAAATGCGATTCCGGCCAATCGCGAGCCGGCGTAGGAATACTTCGCTGGTTCTCAGCTACGCTGCGACCTCTGTACGAGGAGCTGCAAATCAGGCTTGTGGATACTCTGTTTATTTACACAGTCGCGTGTGTTTCACTGCATAACGCTCGCTAGCGATTGAATCGGCTGGCCCACTGAGCTTGGGTTCATGGCGTGCTGCCAGATTGTTAGGGATAAGGTGACAGAACATGATCGGTTTTTTTAAATCTCCTTTTTGTTCTTCTAGTGAAGAAGCAAGATTGTTAAGCTCCGTATTTCTTCCGTATCAATGATGTGAGTCGTGTCATGGCCTTCATCTTATTGAATCCCTTAAAATTCCCTATTACTTCGATTTATTATTCTTTTGCCACAAAATCTCAGTAGTTTTCAAACATATTAATGCGTAGATGTGATCTCGTAGCCATTTTGCGAGTTTGGTTTGCGCCGCCATTACCGTTGAAATTAATCATTCCTTTTGTAATCTGCTTTCATATAGGAGGTTTTCACAGAACTTTCAGTCTCTTTGCTATTAATCGAGTCCGATTAATGTTATGATCGGCAGCCACGATTTTAATTCCTTGTATCATGGTCAATGACAATTACAAATCAGCAGTAATGATAGGATTTGTGCCTATTTTACAGCCTTTCTTAGAGGAAGAACCAGTATCTGTCCACCAGAGAAACAACTAGATGCAATTACATTCTCACCGTTTTATTACGTTTTCTGCAATCCTTTTCAAAATTTGACGCTTACTCTCAGATTTTTTTTTTTTCTTTTTCAGTCAGATCCCAGCATTAATTTCTTTCTGTCAATCGGTTGTAAAATCAGTTTGTTTGTAATTCTATCGGACCAAACAGCGTGGTCATCATTCCGTAGCTTACAAACTACTTAAACCTAGGGAAACTAACCTAAGGACAAACGCACACCCATGCCCCAGGGAGGACTCGAACCTCCACGGCGAGCAACCGCGCGCTCCGCAGCGACACGCTTTAGACCGCTCGGCGACTCCACCGCTGCCGTAAAATCAGTAACCATATTCAGTTCAAACCGCACTTTATCATTGTTACAGTACGTGAGAACTTAATTACACACATATTGTCTTATCCCGCTAATCTAATTAGACAGGTAACGTTATAAATCAAGTCTTGAAACCTCGTGCAGTCATTTTTGAATAGCGTGTTAGGTGCAAGTACTTGATTGATTAATCGGATCACATCAGCTGGTTGGTGAAAAGTCATTTTTGGGCGCAGACTGAATAATTCATCCGCGAGGGAGAGCAGTTTATTGACAAGCTGATTTCCACCACAACTTTATTCCAATTTACTCGTCCTCAGCGTTACTAGATGTGCTGCCCACTAGGTTGACGTACTTGACATGTAATATTTTCATTGTTGTTCCAGCCTGATACGTGCTAACTGCGCGAAACTAGACACATAATCCATTACAGTTTGCAAGAAAGACTGCTCATTATTTGATTTATTTCTCCACTATTGTTGTACCCGCCAGTACGGTAAGGAATAAGATGTAAAACTGAAGAATTTTCATTACAGTCGTGTGTGACGATAAACGAGAATAGGCATTGAAAACACTAATAGCAATGGTGTCGTGCTTACTATAACTTTTCACATGGCTCAAACATTACCGCTGGCTCTTCTTATGCTAATGTTTATTTTTATAAAAGAAAATTCAGGCGTGCATGTTCGTGAACACGATTCAGGAAACACGCTTACATGGGGAACACATACTTTTCAGGAGGGGGGGGGGGGTTGAATGGATTGGGATTATGTCTGTCATCCGTGGTCGTATCTGGAAATGCAAAAGCTGACAATTTAATAACATATTTTGCCACGTTGGAGGACAAAACACGTACTCGTCTTGTCCACTACACTAATTTTAAAATAATAGATAAAATGCTTCTTGAATCAGGTCAGACTTTTCTCCATAATGACGTGATTTCAGTGGTATTATTTCTGCTTCAAACAAATCCGTAACGTTTTGCAGTTGATGATTATGTAGATCTCAGAAAATATTGTAGTAGAACGAATCTTTTTACTGCAAAACGTAACAAAATGAAATCAGATATTTTTATTTAATAGATAGTAGGAAACGAAAGGAAAGTGTCGATGGTGAAAAGGTGCAATAGTTGCAAGTTAAAAGGATGAGATTTGAAGAATCTGAACTCAAGAAAATGAAATTCCCCTATGTGTTAAATCAGTTAGGAATCTAGAAAATTACTGTCATTTCACGAGCGAAATGATAGGAAACACGGGTGGTTCCTCGCTGCCTCTGACACCAACTTACAAAGATACAGTTAAAACAACCAAATGTAAATATCAACACTTAAAGTTTTTCTCACCTCTTATTCTACCGATTTCACACGTTTTTTCCATAATTTAGAGGCGGAAAAACAAGAAGCTGTAGGTTGCTTGGAGATGGTCCATATTATGTTTTTCTAACTTGATGATAAAAACTTAAAGCCGTAGTGTTCTGCCTCCAAGGACCTCAAATATATAGTACAGTGCATAATTATTTTTAGGATGATATATTTGTTTTTCTATTGAATATTGCTAGTACAGTTTCATCGCTCTCTACTGTACACTACAATGTTAATAGTTTCAAGTAACATGCGTTACGTGATTTTTAAGTCAAATTTTCTCAGACGGCATTCTTCCCGGCTCACAGCCTTTATAATGAGGTGCTGTTCACTGTCATGTAATAAAAGTCCCTACAAAATCTTATGGGATTTCTCAATAAAAGGGACTTACTTTCCAAATCCACTCCCATTAACCACAGACATTGCCGAGGTGGGGTGCCTTGCGTGCCTCAACCATACAGATAGCCGTTCCGTAGGTGCAACCATAACGGAGGGGTATCTGTGGAGAGGCCAGACAAACGTGTGGTTCCTGAAGAGGGGCAGCAGCCTTTTCAGTAGTTACAGGGACAACAGTCTGGATAATTGACTGAGCTGGCCTTGTAACATCAGCTAATGTGGCTTTGCCACACAGTTACTGCGAACGGCTGAAAGCATGGGGAAACTACAGCCGTTAATTTCCCCGAGGACATGCAGCTCTACTGTATGAACATATGATGATGGCATCCTCTCGGGTATAATATTCCGGAGTAATATAGTCCCTCATTCGGATCTCCGGGTGGGGACTACTCAGGAGGATGTGGTCATCAGGAAAGACAACACTGGCATTCTACGGATCGGAGCGTGGAATGTTAGATCCCTTAATCGGGTAGGGAAGCTAGAAAATTTAACAAAAGAAATGGATAGGTTGAAGTTAGATATAGTGGGGATTAGTGAAGTTCGGTGGCAGGATGAACAGGATTTCTGGTCAGGTGAGTACAGGATTATAAATACAAAATCAATTGGGGGTATCACAGGAGTAGGATTGATAATGAATAAGAAAATAGGAATGCGGGTAAACTACTATGAGCAGCACAGTGATCGCATTATCATTGTCAAGATAAATACGAAGCCAACACCGACAACAGTAGTACAGGTTTATATGCCAACTAGCTCTGCCGATGATGAGGAAATCGAAGAAATATATGAGGAGCTACAGGATATTATTCAGACAATTAAGGTAGAGGAAAACTTAATTGAAGAATGTATAAATGTATAAATAGCGGAAAAATAGATACAGCCAACAGGAAAATAAAAGAAACATTTAGAGAAAAGAGAAAGAGCTCTATGAATATCAAGGACACTGATGGAAAACCAGTTCTCAGCAAAGAAGGGAAAGCTGAAAGGTGGAAAGAATATATAGAGAGGCTCTATGAAGGAAATGAACTTAGCGCCAATATTGTAGAAAGGGAGAAGAAGTAGATGAGGATGAAATAGGAGATACTATACTGAGAGATGAATTTGACAGAGCCCTGAAAGACCTAAGTCGAAACAAGGCCCCTGGAGCAGATGATATTCCCTCAGAGCTACTGAAGTCTCTGGGAGAACCAGCCATGACAAATTGTTTCGCCTGGTGTGTAAGATGTATGAGACAGGTGACGTACCCTCAGACTTTAAGAAAAATGTTATAATCCCCATTCCAAAGAAAGCAGGTGCAGACAGGTGTGAAAACTACAGAACCATCAGTTTAATAAGTCATGGTTGCAAAATATTAACACGAATTATTTACAGAAGGATGGAAAAGCTGGTAGAAGCCGACCTCGGGGAAGATCAGTTTGGGTTCAGGAGAAATGTAGGAACACGGGAGGCAATACTCACTTTATGGCTTATCCTAGAAGATAGATTAAGAAAAGGCAAACCTACATTTCTGGCTTTTGTAGATTTGGGGAAGGCTTTTGACAATGTTGATTGGATTAAACTCTTTCAAGTTCTGAAGCAAGCAGGAGTAAAATATAGGGAACGTAAAGTTATTTACAACTTGTACAAAAACCAGACAGCGGTTGTCAGAGTTGAAGGGCATAAAAGGGATGCAGTGTTTGGAAAGGGAGTAAGACAGGGTTGTAGCCTTTCTATAATGTTATTCAATTGGTACATTGAGAAAGCTATAAAGGAAAGCAAGGAGAAATTTGGTGAAGGAATGAAAGTTCAGGGGGGAGAATTAAAAACATTACGTTTTGCCGACGACATAGTAATTCTGGCAGAGACAGCAAAGGATCTGGAAGAGCAGTTGAACGGAATGGACAGTATGCTGAAAGGTGCATATAAGATGAACATTAACAAGAGCAAAACTAGGGTAATGGAGTGCAGTGTAAGAAAATCAGGTGGTGCTGAAGGAATTAGATTAGGAAACGAAGCAATAAAGGAGGTAGATGAGTTCTGTTACTTGGGCAGTAAAATAACAAATGATGGTCGCAGTACAGAGGATATAAAATGCAGAATGGCAATGGGTAGAAAAGCGTTCTTGAAAAAGAGAAATTTGTTAACACTGAATATTGATTTAAGCCTAAGGAAGTCCTTTCTGAAGGCATTTGTTTGTAGTGTTGCCTTGTATGGTAGTGAAACATGGACGATAAACAGCGTGGACAGGAAGAGGATTGAGGCTTTTGAAATATGGTGCTACAGAATAATGCTGAAGATTAGGTGGGTGGATCGTGTAACTAATGAGGAGGTACTGAACAGGAATTTCTGGCATACCTTGACTAAAAGAAGGGATAGATTGGTAGGGCACATTCTTAGACATCAAGGGATTGTGAATTTAGCGTTGGAGGCAAGTGTGTGGGGTAAAAACCGCAGAGTATGACCAAGAGATGGGTACAGTAAGCAGATTCAGACAGATGTAGGTTGCCGCTCTTATGTGGAGAAGAGGCTTGCTCAGGATAGGGTATTGTGGAGAGCTGCATCGAACCAGTCTCCGGACTGAAGACCACATCAACAACAACTTTCCAAATCGCTTTCGTAATTTTATTCCATGTAATTTTGGAATGTATGTAGATCAATTTTTCTACCATCTGCGGTAGTAAAACGCTTTGTTGCAAAACCATTACATTAGCAATACAAAAAATTTCCTTTAGACCCATCATCTTGAGGGCAATATGCGCAGTAACGCATGTGTTTCCTCCACGGCAGGGTCCGTACAAGGCAGATCTCTTGGAGTTCAGCGACTGCGACGATGGTGAATACCCGGGCTTCTCGTTCGACGTCTCGCTGGTCGCAGACGAGGAATCCATGGACAGCACGTACACGGGGGACATCACCGTCGGCTACGACTTCTTCTGCGACCACTGCGGGGTAAGAGCTGAGACTGGATGGCCCGGGGCGCGGCCTCTTGCCGCCTTGCTCACGCCTTTTCAATCTCTCATTGCTTAGTATAGACACACTCACTACGTTCACACGCAAGACATCTTCCGGAAGACGAAAACCGAATTGCGTAAACCGTTTTTCGCTGTCGTGTTTACATGTTATAGGCTAAATCGGATATCCTAGCCCACTTAATATGGCGGCTGAAACCAACTGATTCATTTCCTCATTTAGTCAGAAAAATCGCTAATTTTCTTCATTTAAATACACAGATTCATGCTCACTCTAATATTTATACTTTTATTTAACATTAGAAAATATCACTCTGTCGATATGTGGCGAACATTCTGAACAAGAAAACACAATATGACAAGCCAAGAACGCTTCTAAAACGGTTGCGTTTACGTGGGCACGAAAATCGATTGTGGAACTGGGAAACCGCTTTAGAGAAGCGGATTTCAGAATCGATTTTGGAGTGTTTACATGGCCAACCAAAAGCGGAATTGGGAAATCGGTTTACGAAATCCGGTTTTGGGAGTCCATGTAAACGGGGTGTCTAACGTACACAGTTCCGACACTCCGGCAGGCTTTTGTTATCACTGCGACAGCGGCGCTCCAAGCGGCCGGCAAGCTACATTTCTGAATATGACAATGCGAATAGTATCGTTTACATTGATTTTAACTTACTTCTTACGATACGGAATATACGTAGCGGCGTAAAAATAGCTAATAACTTAAAAATAACTCCACATTTGTCTTTCCTAGTTTCCTAAGATCCCTGCCACTCCCATGAACCACAGACATTGCCGAGGTGGGGTGGCTTTGCGTGCCTCAACGATACAGATAGACGTACCGTAGGTACAACCACAGCGGAGGGGTATCTGTGGAGAGGCCAGACAAACGTGTGGTTCCTGAAGAGGGGCAGCAGCCTTTTTCAGTAGTTACAGGGGCAACAGTCTGGATGATTGACTGAGCTGGCCTTGTAACATCAGCTAATGTGGCTTTCCCACACAGCTACTGCGAACGGCTGAAAGCAAGGGGAAACTACAGGCGTTACCTTTCCCGAGGACATGCAGCTCTACTGTATGAACATATGATGATGGCATCCTCTCGGGTAAAATATTCCGGAGGTAAAATATTCCCTCATTCGGATCTCCGGGCGGGGACTACTCAGGAGGATGTGATCATCAGGAAAGAGAATACTGGCATTCTACGGGTCGGACCGTGGAATATTAGATCACTTAATCGAGTAGGAAAATTAGAAAATTTAAAAAGGGAAATGGTTAGGTTGAAGATAGATATAGTGGGGATTAGTGAAGTTCGGTGGCAGGATGAACAGGATTTCTGGTCAGGTGAGTACAGGATTATAAATACAAAATCAATTGGGGGTATCACAGGAGTAGGATTGATAATGAATAAGAAAATAGGAATGCGGGTAAACTACTATGAGCAGCACAGTGATCGCATTATCATTGTCAAGATAGATACGAAGCCAACACCGACAACAGTAGTACAGGTTTATATGCCAACTAGCTCTGCCGATGATGAGGAAATCGAAGAAATATATGAGGAGCTAAAGGAAATTATTCAGACAATTAAGGGAGAGGAAAACTTAATTGTTATGGAAGACTGGAATTCGGTAGTAGGACAAGGAAGGGAAGGGAAGATAGTAGGTGAATATGGTCTGGGCAAAAGGAATGAAAGAGGAAGCCGCCTGGTAGAATTTTGCACGGAACATAATTTGGTTATATAAAACACATGGTTTAAGAATCACAAAAGAAGGTTGTATACGTAGAAGAGACCAGGAGACACCGGGAGATACCAAATAGATTTTATAAAGGTAAGGCATAGATTTCGGAACCAGGTTTTAAACTGTAAAACATACCAAGTGGCAGATATAGACTCTGACCATAACTTGTTAGTTATGAACTGTAGGCTGAAACTGAAGAAACTACAAACAGGTATGAAAATAAGGAGATGGGACCTGGATAGGTTGAAGGAACCTGAAGTTCTTAAGAATTTCAGAGGGAGCTTTAGGCAACAATTGACAGAAACGGGGGAAAATAAAACAGTAGAGTAGGAGTGGGTAGCATTGAGAGATGAAATAGTGAAGGCAGCAGAGGACAAAATAGGTAGGAAGGCAAGACCTACAAAAAATCCTTGGATATCACAGGAGATACTAAATTTAATCGATGAAAGGAGAAAATATAAAAATGCAGTAAATGAAACAGGCAAAATGGAGTACAGACGACTAAGAAATGAGATTGACAGGAAGTGCAAAATGGCTAAGCAGGAGTGGCTAGAAGGCAAATGCAGGGATGTAGAAGAATGAATAAATAGGGTTAAAATAGATACAGTCTACAGGAAAATAAAAGAAACATTTGGAGATAAGAAAAAGAGCTCTATGAATATCAAGGACATTGATGGAAAACCAGTTCTCAGCAAAGAAGGGAAAGCTGAAAGGTGGAAAGAGTATATAGAGAGGCTCTATGAAGGAAATGAACTTAGCGGCAATATGGTAGAAAGGGAAGATGAAGTAGATAAGGATGAAATAGGAGATACTATACTGAGAGATGAATTTGACAGAGCACTGAAAGACCTAAGTCGAAACAAGGCCCCTGGAGTAGATGATATTCCCTCTGGGAGAACCACCTATGACAAAATTCTTTCACCTGGTGTGTAAGATGTATGAGACAGGTGACGTACCCCCAGACTTTAAGAAAAATGTTATAATCCCCATCCCTAAGAAAGCAGGTGCAGACAGGTGTGAAAATTACAGAACCATCAATTTAATAAGTAATGGCTGCAAAATATTAACACGAATTATATACAGAAGGATGGAAAAGCTGGTAGAAGCCGACCTCAGGGAAGATCAGTTTGGGTTCAGGAGAAATGTAGGAACACGGGAGGCAATACTCACTTTACGGCTTATCCTAGAAGATTGATTAAGAAAAGGCAAACCTACATTTCTAGCTTTTGTAGATTTGGAGAAGGCTTTTGACAATGTTGATTGGAATGAACTCTTTCAAGTTCTGAAGCAAGCATGAGTAAAATATAGGGAACGTAAGGTTATTTACAACTTGTACAAAAACCAGACAGCAGTTGTCAGAGTTGAAGGGCATGAAAGGGATGCAGTGGTTGGAAAGGGAGTAAGACAGGGTTGTAGCCTTTCTATAATGTTATTCAATTGGTACATTGAGCAAGCTATAAAGGAAAGCAAGGAGAAATTTGGTAAAGGAATGAAAGTTCAGGGGGGAGAATTAAAAACATTACGTTTTGCCGACGACATAGTAATTCTGGCAGAGACAGCAAAGGATCTGGAAGAGCAGTTGAACGGAATGGACAGTGTGCTGAAAGGTGCATATAAGATGAACATTAACAAGAGCAAAACTAGGGTAATGGAGTGCAGTGTAAGACAATCAGGTGGTGCTGAAGGAATTAGATTGCGAAACGAAGCAATAAAGGAGGTAGATGAGTTTTGTTACTTGGGCAGTAAAATAACAAATGATGGTCGCAGTACAGAGGATATAAAATGCAGAATGGCAATGGGTAGAAAAGCGTTTTTGAAAAAGAGAAATTTGTTAACATCGAATATTAATTTAATCCTACGGAAGTCCTTTCTGAAGGCATTTGTATAGAGTGTTGCCTTGAATGGGAGTAAGACATGGACGATAAACAGTGCGGACAGGAAGAGGATTGAGGCTTTTGAAATATGGTGCTACAGAAGAATGCTGAAGATTAGGTGGGTGGATCGCGTAACTAATGAGGAGGTACTGAACAGAATTGTGGAGAAAAGGAATTTCTGGCATACCTTGACTAAAAGAAGGGATAGATTCGTAGGACACATTCTTAGACATCAAGGAATTGTGAATTTAGCGTTGGAGGGAAGTGTATGGGGAAAAATCGTAGGGGAAGACCAATAGATGGATACAGTAAGCAGATCCAGACAGATGTATGTTGTCGTTCTTATGTGGAGTCGAAGAGGCTTGCTCAGGATAGGGTATTGTGGAGAGCTGCATCAAACCAGTCTCCGGACTGAAGACCACAACAACAACAATAAGATCCCTGACAAGGTACAAACGCTACATTACAGGACAGATTACTTACAATTATCTTGTAACCTACAGGCTTCTACTGAATAATTTAAGAATATGTGCGTATACGAAAGATGAGTGAGGTGTAAAAACATGTGAATCACTAGACTCCACAATTGATACGCGTCCAAAAACTGCCTGTCATATTAAGAACAGACCATAGTAGAAATTTATGTTTCTCTTATGCTTATATTCTACTTTCGTACTTTCAGCTGAAAAATCTACAAATATACACATATTCGTAAGTAGTTGTTCATCACGAAGTTGTTCTTTATACCACTGCCTCATTCAAATGTGTTATTATTTTAACTTCTGTATTATGTTTGTCTCTTAACATTTCATTGATGCTTTTGACGCAAAAATTGTAGTAACTATTTCGTTAATTAACATCACTCCTTCGGCGGCTTGCCCCGAACTTGGAGCGCTCTCGTCGTGGCAACTTTCACAGCAGTGAGTGTAGCAAATGTATTGAGCTGGGCAAAAATAACGATAACTGAAAAAAAACGGTTATTCATAAGGAGCCGTTACTGGAATAACCGATCATCAAATACTGGCTCTTATCGAAATAACTGTCCAAGAAGTGGGTACTAATCAGTGATTCGATCACAGTATCGACCAGACGTCATGTCCAAATACTTATCAGTTCTACATTCCATGGAATTAACCGTATAAGAATCATGGGTAATAATTGTTTAATCGATTATCCATCTGTTGGTGGAACTTTCTACTATCTTCTCGTGTAAAACTTCCATCTAAAAACATAGAGTTACCATTCAGAATTCGTGATACTGTGATGAGTACTACTGATTATTGGAAACCAGTATTAGAAATATCAGTGGCAGTTATCGGGATATCAGGATAACGATATCGATAATCGCCATACTCTTTACTAAGTACTGAGTATTGCAGAGAATCAACCATTGCAGTTAATTTACGCTATTATTATTACGAGTTGGAAATTTGAACGAACAGTATTTTACTACTGGGGTAAAACGTCGAAACGTTTAATTGGCCCCCATTTACTAATTCTTCTTGTTCTTCTTTTGTCGTCTTCGTACAACAACTAGTTTTAAATATCGTACTAAATGTTATGTCGTTTATGTGGCTAAAATAGTGCAAACACGACAGTTTACTCCGTTTTTCTGGCCTCGAATGCTTATTTCTTCCAGTAGTCTGACACATTTGGCTTTGGTACAGAAATTGAATATGAATATACAAGTGGAATCCCCCACAAAACGTGTATATGACGTGAGAAATATGCTTCCGTAAGCAATTTAAAATCTCTTGTACAATATTTGTGTCGAGAGCAAATAACGGTAGAGGTTGTTTGCTTCTTGTTTGTGTATCTTATTCGCATATTTTCATCTCATTTCGCCAACATATTTAATGTTCACGATCGTAAAACTAAATAAACAACTGCCTTCAACGTCAGCACTCTACACTACTGCTACTGTCTTAAGTAAAATTTTACCATTAAAAAAGGAAAAGAGCATCCTCGGAGAATAGAATTCGTGACGTATTAGATTGTCAGTACATCAGTTTCAGTGTAGTTTACAAATCTTACAAATGAAGTGTCAAAAAGTGTATGACCAATCTAAGCATGACACAACCCGTTTTCAAAAACGTTTCGGCAATATGGAATTCTGGTAAAACCTGGCGACGCTTCTCGCCGGGTTCCAGTGCTTATGTTGGGAACAGATGAACAATGAAGTGCAGAATTGCATTAATGTTTTTACGACCTGCAGAATGTTACTGCCGCTCGATACACTCGTAGCAAAATTAATGCCGTACCTGCATTACGGTTGATAGGCGCTTGTATGTATCCTTATCCGTTCAAAAAAAAAATTCTTTATAATTTAGGTTTTCTACTGGTCATCTCAGTTGCCGCCATTAACCATTTGTGCCAAGATAACCACTGGAGCCCGGCGTGAAGCGTCGTACAATTTAACCTGGAATTTTATACATGTCACCAGTTGGTGGTTACGATTGTATCAGTGATCACTGAAGCAGATACCTTCTGCTGTTATTATTATTACTTAATGATAGCCAAATCTCTTTAATAGATACACGTTTCTCCGTTCTTGTCCGATAATAATTTGTGCTCAGACTGTATTGATCTTATCGCTTTTATTCCTTTCTTATAAAATACTGCTACGCGTTAAGAAATTTTCAGTACTACTGTGTAGTACAGTCAACAAACAGAAACAAGTGGAACATCTACTTTTCCGTTTTTACTGCATTCTGTTAAGCAATTTTTTTGAAATTATCAAATGGTCCGATGTTGTTGTCATGCATTGCAACTCCCCCTTATCCTGAGTGGTCTTTACTAACAGCGGCTCTCATTAACATAGGAGGAAGAATGGGCAAAACTGCAGTCTGTTGACCGTGTTATTAGCACGACACGTATGTTGGCAACTTCTTGTGTAACCTACACCTAACATGTCACTTAAAATCATCATTGCTTCCTACAGATCATAAAATAAATAAAACAAGCTATACCTGCTCTAGGGTTGACTGCTGTGGTGTATACATAGATATTCTGTAGTGTTGCCAACATTTGTAGCACGTGGGCAACAGACTCTTTAGTTTAACCGGAAGCATGACATTTTTTATTACATTAAGCAAAGAGATATTGTACAGCACTGCAATATTTTTGTCAGAATATGATGTGTTTATCATTTTGGGATGGAAGGGAAAAGAAGCGGCATGGCACATCTCAATTATAAAAAATGTGTTTGATATCGTGATATAACTGTGAGGAATATCATAAAGTGTATTATCTCCAATGCAGTAGGCCTACACATCTATGAGGCACTGTAAAATATACTGGTATTCTTTGTGTTAAATTTATTTTAGAGATTTAACACATACCAAAGCGTAAGTAAAGGTGACCTAAAATTATTAGCAGTCCTCAAAAATCTCAATGCACACCATATGTCTGGTTTTTAATGAGATCCTTATGAGGAAAAATTCGTGTGCTTTCACACTAATGATATTAAAATACCAGTACATCTTATTCATAACTTCAGACTACAACACACTTATGTGATTGATAAGTGATACTTTGTTCTGTGAGATTACTGTGAGAAAACAGTGACAGTGCCTTTTCAAATAGTATACATGAGTTATTTTCTTTTTGATCATAGACATTTTATACCATATTAAGCACATCACTGTTACACGCAAAAACTGTAGAGTGACATATTCACAATTAGGATATATGTTGTGTATGTCAAATTTAGCTTTTCATGGAAGCATATTTTGAATGACAAATTCTTTGTTTACAACAGTAAAGTCATTAGTTGCAAGACAGAGTTGCCATTGTACGTAGTACATGTGCATACTACAAGGCATGTATTTATAGATTCTTCTTTTTAAAGAGATCACTTACTGCCAGGTGCACAGTTACCAGGTTGAGGTTTAGGCCTTCATGTATGTACAGGTAAGTCATGATTCCGTAATAAAAGAGGTCAAAGAAGGAGAGCATCTCTTGACAGTATGTTATTGTTGTTAGTCTTCAGAAATTTATCGGATAAAAAACTAACTACAAAATTCTTGTTCCCTGTTTGAGTTACATTTGCATGTTGAGAATCTCACAAGATGGATTTGCAGAGAATATGAATGGAGTGAAAGAGTGGTGATGTGGTTCTAAGGTGGAACAGCTGATCTCTGTTGTTAATACACGATTTTGTCATGATGTGCTTAATCATAACTAGGTTCTATGGACTTTCATTCCTTGGCTTCATAAGCTCACAAGCAAACTGTTGCTTCCCATCGTAGCCTCTATCTTGTGCATCGCTCCAAATCAGCCTATTACCACAACTCAGTTTTAAAAATTTCGTATTTTCCGGTACCAATTGATTGCCAAACTAATAGATTCGCCTCCAGCATCTGCACTATGAACAAGATTATCGCGATCCACTCTAGAATTTAGCATAAAATTGGCAATACTGAAGGAGCCGGTACCAACTGCCTGCTTTGACGTATGACGTCAATTACGCTGACATACCAACGGAAAAGACGCGGGAAGAACATTCCAAAACACAAAACAATGCTCATAAAATAAAACTTTATAATACACACAAAAAATCTTTGCTCTTCTCTGACAAGCAGTTGCCATTACATATGATAAATGATTCAAGTGTTTTGTTTCGTTTTTATTAACTCGTGGGGTTCGGCTAGGAGGACTGGTAAACGTAAATTGATCAGTTTTTATTGTAGAAAGTAATGTCACACACTGACGTCAGGGAACAAATCTGACAGGAGATACTGAGTCCTTTAGTTGACTCTAAAAATGTAATTACGTTTGGTACATTTAAAACTTCCACTCATGTGAAACTTACACACCAAATATTCATTCACTGCATAGCGAAATGCTGAACGTGACAACTCTGGGGGCTTGGAGAAACATCGTTACTCTCTCTCTCACTTAAAAATGATGCTGTCGTTAATTGAAGAAAATTTTGTAGAAATCAAGCCTTTTTCAAAAGAAACTTCCAGTTTCCTTGAACAGAATATCTTGTGAAGGAATAAACGAAACTAAAGGCCTAACATTACGTCTACTTTTAAGTTGAATGTCAAGATCCTACATTTATCAAGGCAGCGATAACAATTATAACAAGAATATTCAGTTTACATGTTATTTAAGAACGTCTTTACTAATCCAAGCCGCGGCTGAGCGGCCAAGCGCATTGAGGCGCTATGCTCCGATGCGCGAGTCTGTTCCGTGTCGGGGTTTCGAATACCCCATCGGGCATGGATGTTTGTGCTGTCTTTATTATAAGTTGGTACATAAGTAGTTTGTAAGTTTAGGCACTGATGACCCCGCAGTTAAGTCCCATAAGCTTTACAGACATTTGAACATTTTAATAATCCAAATTTATTTCCATCCAATTTTTATCGGAGCTTCGAGAATTAGGCCTATATTTCTGGTAGCAACGGACACAATACACGCAATATTTTAGTAGACACAAATAACCCTTCTGATATCAGCTAAAGTATACTTGACATTTGGTTTTCTATGTTCATGGCACGATTCAACAACTGACCCTTATTATTACTGAGTGCTAATAATAACTGTCCGTTGTTAGTACTGAGTACCAATAACAATAAGGAGTACTCAGTAGTAACAATAGGCAGTGTAAAGTGTGGAATCAGTCGTGACAGCCAGACTTTTCACTTGTATATCTCTATGTTCCTTTCAACAAATATGAACTTGTTTCAGCGAGGCAACAACGGAAGTTATTAATGCTGCGTTATTTCGGTGTGCAATGCTTTTGTGGCAGGTGACCAAGGAGCATTTTTAACTGCAGTATTTTGTCACTCTCGTCTTTGTAGGCAAATTTCGTCCACCAAAGTTGACAACTAAACACTTTCACAGCAATTTTACAAGTTTGTAGACTTAATAGGTTTAGTAAACACAAGACACTTTACAAAAGTAGTTGTTACGAGACATTAACAACAGATGCAAATCCACGGTCATGATTGTTCATCATAACAAGTACTACTCGCAATGTTTCACAGCTCGTTTAGGCCATTTACTTGCATTAAAATCTACACAAACATTTTCGCAGGGGCCCTTTCATTGTTATTGCAAACTGCATCTAACTGCCAAACTTCGAACTGGTATGTTTGTATAGCTTATGGGACTTAACTACATGGTCATCAATCAAACTTCGAACTGGGACTGGATTAGTGACAGGTTTCTGACTTTTCATTACCGATTTCTAGGAAATATACTACTAGGCTCGTAAATTCGTAGCTTCGAAAAAGTATGATGGAACTTGCTGCACATTCACATCCGTATTATATAGCCACACTTTATTTAAAATGTGGAACTGTAAATAGGTACAGTTCTCGTGTGGGTGTCGAATACGAGCTGTCAGCCGATATTCCAGATAACATGGCGTACGCCAGTTGCATTTGCCTCTAACATGGCGGACCTATCGCCACTAAGAAATTTAAGCTCGTTGATCAGTATGTTGTAGCAACACTGTCTGGGAGTTAGTTGGAGAAATAACAGGCAGTTATTTATAACCGTCAACATTAACTGATAGAAGAAAAATAACGATAAACTTACAAATGATATCAGAGAATAACCTTTTGTCCCAGCTATACAGAAGCTACGAGAGCGGCATAAAGTGGACATACGCTGTAGGCTACTGCGCAGCTCTCACACTGCGCACTCCGCCACTACCGAACCTCAAGGTGCCATCATTGTTGCTCACGCCAAGTTTGATTTGCGAAATTTAATTCGGTTTCTGCAAGCAGAAGGGAATAATGCAGCAGAAATTCATCGGAGAATTATTTATTATTTAGCGTATGTGGTTTTCAAGTACAAATAGTTTACATACTTACATGCATACATATAGATATATACAATGGCATTTGAAATCAAATTAACAATTTAGTGAGCAAGCAAAAACAAACTACAAGTTGTATGTCCAGTTTTTCCATCCACTCGACGGCTTTATGGGAGGCTTCATATAGTTCTCCAATAGTTCCTGTGAATGCACGTTTTGGGCATTCCAGAATGATGTGCTGGGTCGTTTTTCAGGATGTCCACAGTTGCACTGGGAAGTATCTTGCATGCCCCATCTGAAGAGCATCTCTTCACTTCTGCCATGGCCTATGTGGAGTCTATTGAGTGTGACCCATGTTCTTCTTGGCAGGTCTGTACCAGGTACATTTCTGCCAGGGGATATTTCCCTATGATTCCTGGCTAGGCGAGAAGTGGACCAATCATTTTTCCAGGGTGTTATGGCATCGAAAGGGATGGATATAAGATTTTGAGCTGTTCTCCATGGTGGTCTTCTGGATCTCAGCCGACGATTGTTCGGAGTAGTGTCTTGGCGGATAGGGAGATTAATATTGCCGGAAATTTTATTCCACTCATTAACTAACGCAACTTTCCATCTGAGATGTGGAGGAGTGCAGAGAATGGAGAGCCAGTGCAGTGGGGTCGATTTTATGGTCGCAGATATGATCCTCATGGTGTTATTTAGCTCGATGTCCACTTTGGATGTGTGGCTTTTGTTAAGCCAAACAGGACTGCAGTACTCTGCAACAGAATACACCAGTGATAAAGAAGAGAGCTTCAGAGTATGCGCATCAGCTCCCCAGCTAGAATTGGCAAGTTTTTGAATGATGTTGTTTCTTGTTCGTATCTTATCTCCTGTTTATGTTAAGTGAGATTGGAATGTGAGTGATCTGTCCAGTCAGATGCCAAGGTATTTTGGGTTTGGGTTGTAACTTAACTTTTTTCAGCAAAATCGGAGACTGAGTCGAGTGTATGGTGATAACTTAATGACTGATGGTGTTGAGCGTGAATGGTACCGGAAGTTTAAAGATGGCCGAAATGCCTTGCATGATGAAGGGGGCGAAGGGTGCAAGTCTGTCGTTACAGACTACCTCGTTAAATGTAGTGACAGAATGGTCAGGAAAAAATAGTAGGTTCACCATAACTGCTTCGCCTATGGAAATTCCGAAGTTTCAAGATCTGTCGTTACTGGACATATAGGCTACAAAGAAACTTGGTGCTCGTTGGAATCCCAAAATGTTAACAGATGTCCACAAAAGTCACCGAAAGGTGTCAACTTTGAATTTTCTTAACCATTATCACGATGAAGGAGAGAACTCGTGGAAATCAATTGTTACTGCAGATGAATCTTTTATCCAATACGACACACCAGAAACAAACCGACAGTCGAAACAATGGCACATCTAAATGCACTGCAAAAACAATAATAATAATAATAATAATCTAACAAACATTGAACAACAGAAAGGTTATGGCTACCGTGTTTTGGGACCGAAAAGGTATGTTGCTTGTAGAATTTATGCACCGTGGAACCATTATCAATGTAGCAGCGTACTGTGAAACTTTACGACGTTTGCAGGGGAATGTTGACTTCACGAATTGCGTTGATTCATGACAACGATCGTCCACACATTCCTGGGAGAGAGTGTGTGATACTTGTAAGAAGACAGAATGTGTAGACAGTTGTGAGAAATGTCGGACACTCAGACAGAGGCACAGGCTGCCCACTGGTCCTTCCGCCATACCTGCCACCGCTTGGCATAAATGACCGCTCTGCATGGTTCCGGCTAAGGCTAAGTAAGAGTTGCTTTCATCTAGTTATAAGACGCAACCAATATTTTTCTCTGCCATATACATGGGGATGCTTACATGTATCGTGATAGAGACGTTATTTAACTATTTTCATTTCAAGGCTATTCGATTTATATGCGCATTTAACAGATCTTAGGAAAAGAACTACATCTTGAGGAATATTCAATAATTCTAAAATAAGACTGAACATGAAAACAACTGACATTCGCCTTCCAAAAATGTTCCAGTGTATAACAAACATAGAAATTCAGTAGTTGTAATTTTATTTATCCTGTAGATCTTACCTTGTGTCAAAAGAAGCACGTGATGTAGAACACATCAAAATGATGACGAGATGATACATGGTAAAAATTATTATGGCAGTGGTATTATAATGATAGAATTGTTCATACAAAACATAAAATACCAAGAAATACCAAGCAATAACATGGCAAGCCTGAAGAACCTCACACATTTAAAATTCATCACTGAAGTAAAGTAAGTAAGTAGTGGTATTAATACACTAAACCTACTAATACATTCAGGTTACAAGGTATAGAATACAAATAGAACAAATAGTATTGGAAATCTAAAGTATACATTTAAAAATACAACTACAAAAGGGAAAACACACTTCTGTTTGGGTTACCTATAAATTAGAGAACACAGAGCAAATACCATGTAAATTCAAGAGTATATATTAAAAAATACAACAATCATCATACAAAGGAGATAAACAAATGTGTCTTAGGTGTACATAGTTTTACGTTTTCATACATATGTATATGACATGCACAAATAATAGTAATAATAACAAATTTAACATACAGTGTAACTTATGAAGATGAGGTTTTAAAAACTTATAGTATTGTTTCAAGAAATACAGTGACAGAATAAAATCAAGATTTCGTAAAATTTGTATCAGTTTTGTTCTCAAATTCTTTGCATTATTAATTGCCTTGATCTCTGTTGGAAGATGGTTGTAGATTTTTATGCCCATTTATTTAACACAGTCGAAATATAATTTGCTGTGGTGTGCTATTGTTCTTAGCTGAGTTTTGTTTATAGTGTCATGTGAGTGACAATTCAGATTTTTGTGTGGGGTTCCTAAATGCTGAGCTACAAAATAAATCATTTTCATAATATAGAAGTATGGTAATGGAATATGCAATAGATGTTCAACATATTGCCGGTTTGAGTCTGTTCATAACTGCCAGACCACCAGTTTATAGAATAAAATATCGTGGCTCTCAAGCTACAAATTTTGACCTAGCAGATTCTAATGTACATTTTTCTTCACTGCTATCATAAATTCTTAGAAGGCACAAAACACATTACAGCTGATGACACCTTCCTGGCATACAGAGAACGACAAACATAATGTACGTGCCTTGGTGTAAAGCTGCAGGAACCTTTACGTTGATCCGTTCCAAGCAATTACAAGTTTGTTTTCTGAAACCGATGTTCCAAATTTCAGTTTCCCATTAATCATTCTTTGTAGAAATGTGATCAAGAGTGTGGCCTTATTTCTTTCTAGAAGGAAACGAAGAAATTCGTTGAATCTGTAATGTCTAAAAAATGTTTCCCTTGAAATATTTGATGATTGTTAGCCCGTGTTCTGGAGAGCACACCTGAAAACCATAGCCTCCAAGGCAGATTTTTACGTCTGCTTAATACGAAATAAATGCTAATGCTTAGGAAGACCAAACGTCATTAATAAGAGACAGCCTCTAATTCACTGTCCCTGAAATTTCATGAAAGGGTAACAGGTAGCTCACAGTACCACTGATTGCAGATCACAGTACTTGGTCAGATAATGTAAACTTCTGATGTTAATCATAGAACGAAACAATTTAAAACCTTAGAGAATTGCCTAAGATGCAATACAAATACTAAACAACCCTGACACTCTTCAAATATTGTCATTAAAACTGCCAGTGCAAGATGATGACTAGTCTGATATATAATAAGTTTATTAAAAGGTTTACAGTAACAAGTTATGTGAGAAATGCCTCTGATCAACTGTCTGTCATGACTGTTCTTTGTTAATTACCATCCTAGCTGTCACAAGTCTTTGCTAATTACTGACAGTCTCTACAAATATATTGCAGGCTCTAAGTCCTCTGAAGCAATTTCATAAAAGTTGGTAAACAAAGAAATATTCAATAAATAGTAATGTAGCCTGCTAATATGCATACATATTTGCCTCAGTAAACATCAAAGATATTACTCGCATAGTTCAAACAGGTGTGACAAATACACCATAATGTTCAGCAGCTATTTCGCAACAAAACTGCACTTTTACTTAAGGTCTGTAAGATCTCAAATAAACAGGTAAGTTTATGAAACAGTGCATCTGTAATACTACACTGTAGCTGCCCCTAATTACACCAGAAACGAAAGCAAACAAGAGTACAAGCATCACCTTTTGAAGTAGTTGTTGTGTTGTGTGTTGTCGGCAATGTCTGTGGTTCATGGGGGTGGCCATTGAATCATTATGGTTAAATACTTAGTTAATTAACATATAAAAGTTCAGAAAGCAACATAGTTGAGAAACAAGAGCGGAAATAATAAATAATCCTTGGCACACAGCTAACAAACTACTTACATGATACAGACAAATAGAGAAAATATTTGCATAGCTCTGCACAAATAAATGTAAACACAAAGTAATCCAATGGTTACCACAATTGCGTTGCACAAAACGTAATCACTATTCTAGTACTCTGCTTTGGGCCCTACCTATGGCATGAAGAGGTAGTCACACGCAAAAGCACTATTCACTAACACAAGAGGGATGTGGCATCGTCACCGCTGGGGACAATTTATAAACATTGCTTGCACTACGCATTTTCACACCGAAGCACTGCTTTTTACTATATGTTGAGATGGCTTTCACATGCAGCCAGTGTAGTTGCTGTGGATAAAAGGACAGTGGCATCGGAGCCCCTGCGGACTCGCAGATGTCGAAGAAGTGTGCAGAAATGCGATGAACAGCCTCGCCGAGGTGCCGCCAGCTGCAGTCGTCGCCATCCGCTGCTGTCTGCTGTTGTCACCGCGGCAGGCGCTCGTCGGATGTCAGTGACGTCAGTCCCAGCTCCCAGCGCTCCCTGCGCCAGTGGCCACGTGGCGTCCGTCCTCCCGACTCGTAGAAACATGTTCTGTAGCGCACTGTAGAAGCAAAGCACACGCGCTGCGCGTCAAGCACTGCAAACCTGCCATAGCCACGGCAACAAACAGGTGTCACACATTCTCAAATCATAAACACTGTTCAAGTATCAAATTAATGTATCAGTACACACGCAAGGTGCATTCTCACTCTAACTACCGATTAAAGTTCGATACAGATATACGAAACAGTTATAGTTCTTGTCCACTGCACTTGACTCACGTAAAATTTCACTTCACTGCTCAGTCAGTGTCCGGTATGGTTTAATGTTTTCAACATGTTGTAGACTGAGGTATCTGGCGCCATTAACAGTTTTTACCTCCACAGCATTCAGGTGAACAATTTTCCGGGTCTGGGAGGGACCCTTATAATAATGATGAAACTTCTTTATTTCTTCATTCACACTTGAAGATTTCGTATGCGTCCGTATCAAAATTAGGTGTTTGACTTTGTAGGTTATAGGTTTAACGATCCTGTCGTGAGCTTGCTTCCTTCCTCGTGCTTTCTTTGACATCTCTTCTAATGCATGCTGAATACGTTCACTTTGTGTCATTTCATTCACCGAAGGAAATCTGACATATTTATCAAAAATACTTTCTGGTTTGCGCTCGAAAAGTATTGTACATGGTCGAAATCCTGTGGAATGATGAGGTAGGCAAATAATAACAGTTTCAAAATCTGAGAGGTAATCAGTCCACTTCTTATGCATTTTACCACAGTGTGCACGAAATAAACGGCCGAGTCCACGCATTACGCGTTCAGTAGGATTCGATGCAGGTCTGTAAGATGAAATTGCAATGAAGCGAATGCCTTCATGATGTATAAATTTCTGTCACAGGTGAGAACGGAACTGAGCCCCGTTCAAAAATGTTCAAATGTTTGTTAAGCTTATGGGACTTAACTACGGGGTTATCAGTCCCTAAACTTACAAACTACTTATGAACTACCTTATACTAAAGACGGCGAAATATCCATGCCCGAGGAGGGATTCGAACCCCTGACCGTAGTGGCCGTGCAGACCGTGACTGGAGCGCCTCAGTCCCCTCGGCCACCGCGGCAGGCTTGAGCCCCGCTATCAGAGAGAATACATTTCGGTTTGATAGTGTTTACGAAGTAGTCTTCTGGCAATTTTTTGATGATAATTTTGCTATTAGCTTTTCGGAGAGGGTAGAACTTCACGTATTTTGAAAAAACTTCTAAAACAACCAAAACTTGCGTGAAATTGCTCTTTTAACGGGAAAGTGGTCCGTACAAATCCAAAGCTGAGATTTTACCCGGTTCTTCAGGTATGATACTATGCATAAATCCTTTATGTTGAACAGTTGAAACCTTTGTTTTTGGCACAAATCACATGCTTGAATAACTGAACGTGCTTTATGTGTCATATTATCAAAAATTACATGCTCCTTTAATTTCAGTAAACTTTTTCTGGGTCCAAAATGTGCACATGGATATACTTAATGAGAATCTCCGTAACATGTTTTGGTATGCACAATTTCCATTGATCAGAATTTAAATTTGTCCTTCGGTAAAAGATACCGTCCTGCTTCAAATAATACTGGTGGATCTTATCACCTTCTTCTGACTGGCGATCGTCATACTTCTGTTTGACCATAGACAAAATTTCGTCGTTTGCTTGTTCTTGTTTTATATTCCGCAAAATCGCACTTACTTTCTTCTCGCCTTCCACACCTTTCATAAGGTAAATTTGGACATCTTTCTGTCTAGGATGAGCTACATTGACGTATTCTGAACTGTCTACTAGCCTGGACAATGCGTCTGGGATTACATTTTGGTGTCCGGGTACACATTGAATCTCAAAACTGTACACTTGTAACGCAATTGCCCGGCGGGTTAGTCGATGGTCAGAACCACTGTATGGCTTCCAATCAGGTAGTATCGAAATCTTTCAAATCCCCAAAAGATAGCCAGCGCTTCTCTCTCTGTCACAGTATATTTTCGTTCAGCTGCCGTCAGTGCACGACTCGCAAAAACAACAGTACGATGTTCAATTATGCCTTCCACTTCAATTAGTTGGTTAAAGTTCTGCACCAAACGCATAGTCACTGGAGTCGGTACCAAGGTAAAATTTGTTATTCAAATCCGGGTGGTGAAGAATCGGTGCAATACTCAGCTGTTGCTCAATCAAATCAAACGCTTCTGGTTTTGGCGCTTCCCACTTTCAGACAGCATCTTTCTTAACTAGACACATTAGTGCTGGCGACGACAAACGGCTGCCAGACAAAAATCGCCTATAGAAATTCAAAAATCCAATGAAAGATTTCAGTTGTTTTCGACACTGGGGTGCAGGAAAATTACGCACGGTGTCCATCTTCGTCGGATCAGGTTCAATTCCTCTTGCTGAAACTACATGGCCCAAAAATTTAATTTGCGGCTTTGCAAACTCAGATTTAGCGAGATTAATCGTCACTCCTGCTCGGTCGAAAGCATCCAGTACTTGCTGTAGAATCTTCAAATGTTCCTCCCACGTAGCCGTACTAACTAAAATATCGTCCACATACAAAGTCACATTCTTCAAAATTTCTTCTCCTAAAACTTCGACCAGAGCTCACATGAAAGCTGGAGATGAAATCGATGAACCAAAAGGAAGCCTCTTAAACTTATGCGATCTTCCATTGTGTAAGAATGCCGTGTATTTTCTACTGCCCTCATGTAACAAAAGTTGCCAGTAGCTACTTGTCAAGTAAAGCCTACTTAAATATTTAACTCCTCTAAACCTTTGTAATAAACATTCTAAACTTTCAGGTTGATCACGTTGTGGTAAAATGATGCGGTTTATTGCTCTGGCATCTAAAACAAGCCTGACTGTGCCATCCCTTTTTGCAATGGCATGGATGGGATTCGAATATTCACTGTCTGAACGTTCAATAATTTCATTATCTTGCATACTCTTGATTTCTGCATCAACTGCTGGTTGTTTTACTAAAGGTATGACGTATGCTTTACTGCAAAAAGGTTCGTGTTCCTTCACCTTAATTTTGCAAACACATCCCTTCATCAAACCAGGAAGCTTTGAAAACAAACCAGCACATCGTTTCAGTACTCCAAATAATTCTTTTCTCTGTTCCTCCGACAAGGCTACCAAATCCCAAACTTTGATGTGAATAGTAGTAAGAGTATCCTCACTGCGGGCGTTTCCATCCTGCGCGACCTTGTTCTTGGAATAATTAGAGTCAATAAATTCTCCGGCACCCCGCCGACAATAAATCACATTAACATGCTCGCACGCAGCGTCATTTCCACCATCAGCAACGAATCCTTTAAACATAATATTCTGCTCTTCATTATTCTTCTTCGTCCGCAGACAATTCTTCTCAAAATCAACACAGCATCCCATGCTGATTAACCAGTCCACTCCAACAACTAATCCCACATTTAGAGATCCCACAATTAACACACGCTGTTCATACTCTACACCAGAAATTCGGAACTGTGGTAGTGCTTGTCCTTTAATTGGGGTGCTCTTATTACCAGTAGCAGTGGCAATACGTACGCCACTCACAGGTAGGGTTGGAAATGTAAATCTGTTCTGTAGCTGTGCAAATAAATTTTCTGAAATGTCACTAACTTCACTTCCCGAGTCAATTAGCGCATCTATCTTAGTACTACAAATTTCAACTTCAATGAAAGGCATTAAATTTTCCGATTCTTTGCATTCGTCTTCTCGGTACAAATCTTCTTCTATCTCATTAAGTTTCTCGTATTGAATAGCATTAATTCTTCTGTCTGGCCCGTTTCTCAACAGATTAGTTTCGGAGCGGGTCACTTCCGAAATTGTTGTCAGTTTACCGGCCCCTGATCTCTCTGACTACGGTCGCTACTTGGCTCTAGTTCAGGCGGTCTTCGACGTCTCCTGTCTGCTCCCCTCGACTGTTGATTTCTCCTGTCATCATTATCATGATATCGGTCGGTGCGCTGGTCTGCGTCTTCATCACGTCTGTCGCGTCTGTCAGTTCTGCCGTTCCCGTTAAAGTCACGGCGCGGCGGTGCATCGTTGTTAAGTTGCCTGTCTTCTTCATTCCGGTCCCTTTGTTCGCGGTCGGAATTCAGCATTTCGATGCGATCGACTAGCAGGCAAGTTTGTTCCATTTTAAGTTGCGGGGTAAGCATCAGCTTCTCTCTAACAGAAAATGGCAGTTTCTGTATCAAAATTAACATTAATTCCTCTTCTTTTATCGGATCGTTTAAATAAGCTTTGTCATCCCAAAATTTCTGGATGTATTCCAGCAGCGTACCATGACTTCGCGCGTGATTGGGTGCCATCAAAATTTTAGATTTCACGTCCCATTGCTTCTCTTTCGACCAAAATTTATTAAGAACGGCAATTTCTAATTCTGAATATGTTGCATAACTTTCGGAGGCGTTAATTCCCCATGCGTGCGCTTCGCCTTTCACGTGGCTCACACACGTGTCGATCTTCGCACGTTCCGTAAAATGTCTCGGAAACGCGTGTCTAAATTGCTTAACAAATGCAACAGCATGTAATCCTTGTTTCGGCTCGTAATCATGGATTTTGCATACAGTCGCCTCATTTTCCACAATTACATGAGGCACGTTAGCTAGATTGATATTCGTTTCACGAACAATCGTGCTGATTTCTTCACGCAATGTTTCTTTATCTAGCGGCGGTAGTCCGTTAGCGAGAAAATGTACCTTCTGTTCAATTTCATTGACCTTGGTATCTAGAGGCGTACATTGTTTCTGCACGCCATCAATTAATTTAACAATGTTTTCTTTATTGCCTATACACGTTTTCTTCATTTTAATAATTTCGTCATTTTGAGCACTAATCATTAGAGACGTCAGTTGTACGTCCGCTAATGTTTCTAGGCAGTGTCGTCGTAAGCCCTGCAGGGGCCCCTGGGCAATCAGTGTTTTGGGGCTCATAAATAAATCTAAATGAATGCATCAAAATGGTGTACATTTATTTAGTGGCTTAATTGGTTAAAATGTTACAAACAAAATACTAATGATTAGTTTTCCAAATTAGTCTTTCATTGAAATTAATGATTTCTTTACAGATTTTCAGAATACAATATATCTTTTTTTATGCAGATAACTGGCACACAGATTAGGGGAGCCTACAACAAAACAGAATTTTTCTTTGAATGAACTCATCAGAATGATGTACATTTGTTTACTGAATTTATTGGTTATTATAGTTAGAAATACACAAATAAAATGCTAGTGATTACTGTTTCGCAAATTGACTTCCGTTGCTGTTAAAAATTTCTTTTGCGATTTCTGAAATGCAAAATTTTCTACTTTGTCTTCAAAGTCCAACTGTTGAAACACGTCTCATTTCATGCACATGTTTGGCAAATTAGTAAGTCGTTCCTGTAGCATAGTCGTTCGTAATTAATTTTTGATTCTCTTTAACTGGGAAAATGAACGCTCTCCACTGCTATTGGTTACCATTAGACAAAGAAATATCCGGGTAGCATTTTATACATTATATTTTATGTGCTTTTATTAAAGCATGCAAGGATGTTATACTTAGCTCTGGAGATTCATTTAGAATGTTTTTCAAATATTATTTTAAATTAAAACATCCTGATATGAGCTCATCAGCATTAACGTCTGCATAGTAAAATTATTCTTTGCATCTGTTTAGAATCGATTTGTTTTAACTGAGAAAGGAAACTAAAATGTTTTCTAACTTTCTCGTATGCTTCTGAACGTCGCTTCAAACTAGAATCCAATGTGTCGATTGTAGACAAAAAAATCCTACACGAAATTTATCTTTGGCACTCAGCTGGATCTCGATGACGATCTTCGGGTGAAGTGATATGCTTGCTGCAAATTCTCGTCCTTTAGGAATTACCCTTGTAGTCAGCACTTGGATTTTTCTCTTTGGTTGAAGATTCATACTGATCGAATCTACTGCGTGCAGAACTGATGAAATAGGAAATAGATAACAAAGTTTTGTTGCAACGTCTATTGTGGCGGCACTACTTTGTGAAGTTACATTTGTGTTGTTGATAACTCTCAAAAGGTCATACCGTATCTGCATTAGAAGAATGGTCTCCAGTTTCTTTCATTTTCTTGCAAAGGCTTTGAGCTTCATTTCTTGTTTCCATTGGCTGATCAGTGTTGCTACTAATTGAGTTTAAAGCTTCAAAAATATCTTTGCAACCATTATGCAAAGTGTTAAGAGCGTCAGCACTAGCAGACCATGTGGTTTCAGAGAGGAACTTCAGAACTTTATTTACACCTAAACATTCATTCAAAACTTTCCATCGATTGTTCGAAGCAGAAAAAAGGTGCACAATTTTTGGACAAAGTGGAAGTATGCTACTTCTTCAGAAGTACAGGCAGCTTCCTGAACACCTACTAAATTTAGTGACTGTGTGGCACATGTTACAAAAATAGAAAATTCAAATTTTTCTTTTATTCTTGCCTGAAGACCTGAACAATTTCCAGTCATATTTGCTGCATTATCATAGCTCTGTACGCGGCAATCTTTTATTGAAATGTCACATCTATCCAAATACTTCATAACAATATCTGCTATACTTAGAGCCCTATGCTCCTCCATAGGCAAAAATTGAAAGAAATCTTCAACAGGCTGGCCATCGTTTACGTACCGAACGATAAAAGTAAGCTGGTCAACATGCGAGAGATCTAGGGAGGAATCCACTCTTATTTAATAGCACTTGGCTGCTTGTAATTCGTAGACAATCGGCGTTAACACTTATTCCATTAATAAATTCATTTCAAATAGTTGCAGAAAAATATTATGTGTTTTCTTTGCCACGATTGCCATACTTTCATATATGATCAGCAAGAAAAGGATCAAATTCGCTTATTAAATCCAAGCATCCCCAAAATATCATTTTCTCCACGAAACCCTAGTCCCCTTGATGCCAAAAGTTTCACAACTGCAACAATTCTTTTCAATATGATCCTCCAATAGTTGACATAAGAATTAAACTTGGAAAGCAATCCAGTATCAACTCATCCAACAATTTTGCTTCTTGCAACTTAATTCATCATTTATTCCCTGTTCTGTAAACTGTTCTCATACTACTTTAATACGTTGTTTAAATGCTTCCAATCTTTGTGTCCCCTGGAAGAACTCACATTATTCTCGACAGTGTTACTGAATAGGCGGTAACAATAACAGTACACAGATTTCATGCAAGATGGTTACAGAAGTCACTTTCTTTCCACACACCCACCATTCGTCCATTTGTAAGTGAAAACAGTCCTATTTAATTTTCTGGTTTCTTGTTTTACCACTTACATCAGCAAAACGTGTATTGGTTTCTGAAAGTCGTTATTTTTGTTCTGAAAAATTCTGGGCCCTTGTGAATTCAAATATCACGGACCTCTTAAAATTTCATCACAGTACTTACCAGGTCGTGAGATATATCTTCTTACATACTTCTGTCTGTTGGATCCAAGTGGCTTGAGATGGGAGAAGCATGTTGTGATGTGTGTGCAGCTGTCTTCATAACTGGAACTGATGAACGTTAAACACAAATGTTATCCACATGGGCACCGTTTCTAAGCAGTGAGATTTAGATATATCTGGAGATGATGAGGTAGATGAATCACTGCCTGTTAGTTTCTTCAACAGTGAAAAATGAAGTAACTTTAGGTAATGTGCTGATGGTGTCTTTTTGAATTGCAAGTTTTTTTTTTCTTTTTTCTGAACCACTTATGTTCTTTTGACATTATTCAAAGACACTAAAAAAATATCAAGAAGACACTGCCAAGTAAACTAAGTGAATCGCGTAAATCGCGTACAATCAAATGGCTCTTCGAAGCACTCCGATAACGAACTATTGCTTCGTAAGGTAGAAACTCCAAAAATGACGAATTCACCAGGACTCGATGCATTGGCCGATGCGCAGTGCCGTCCTAAGCACCGGGCGAGTTAATTACTTTGTTCTAAGGGGACCCCGCATCAGTCTGCTTCAGACCGTTCAAGTTATCGAAGTTCATATGTTTCTGCTTCGACATGTTAATGATTTGTATATTATTAAATGGGCTTTACCTGAAGCCAAATAATCAATAAATAAATAACAAATAGAAACTGTCATACGAAGCGCGGCATTGCAGTCTCCACCAGTTGGTGCAGGAAGGGTTCTCCATAACCAGACAAGAGATATTGTGTATAACGTAATTACCTTTATGTCGGAAGTCGTAAAAGACAGTATCAAACCGCATAAAAGATTTCCTTTGATAAAGTTCAAGCTACTGTGGGGTTTCACTTGGCATTATAAGAAGAGAAAAGAAAGTGGGAGGAAAAAAGGCGAAATAAAAAGAATAGTTCTTACATTTTTTGAGAGATTGACACGCAACTGACAAACAGCGTCCCGCAATAAAATAGCTTCTTCCGGAGTAACAGAAAATACGTCTTTTCAGTGAAGTAGCTTCTCCACAAGTTAGACTTCAGGTATGTCAGATCATTTTCGAAATCTTAGTGTAAGTAACACTTCAGTTATTTACGAGATGCGTTCAAAACAACATAAAGTGGTAGTTTGCTTGTGAAACCTTTGCATGGATGTTGTAAATGCATTGACTAAGTAAAATAAAAATATACTGTGAACAGGTTAGGTATATTGTATATGTCAGTGACACATATTTGGGCAGTTCACGTACTACACGTTGTGAGTGAAGTATAAAGTCTAATTAGAGCAAGCGCAGGTAACAAAATCTAATTTACTTCCAATGGCCACAAACATGTTATAATTGCGTTAGTAAAATTTTCAGATTATTGAATTTTATTAAATTTAGTAGTTCTTGTGCTAAATAAATTTTTAATTTTCGAATTCGGAGCTAAAAGGGAAGATTACCACGAAGAGGCGAATGCTTTTAATTTTTCAAGGAAATTGTTTCATCTTTTACTACCTGATGTAGGTACACTCATATAACTGTTACACATCAACGTAATATATATATATATATATATATATATATATATATATATATATATATATATATATATCAGATGGCCAGAACATAAACTGACACAAAAATTGCCGAGAGACTCCATTGTTGTTGTTGTTGTTGTCGTTGTTGACGTTCGATGTGAAGAACGAGCAATAATACACAGGCGGAAAGATGAAATGCGATATTGGCTAAATGCTCACAATTTTCGATGTGACCAGGAAATCACAATGATATGCAGTGAAACCTCGTTTATACGTTTCTTTAGGGGGATGCTAAAATAAAAGTACAAGTGAGATTAATGCTAATATGAAACATTCAGTACTTCGCTCGAAATAGGTTGGTTAGTTGCTTGCTTTTGTGGAAAGCAGGCGTGTAGGCACTATTCCACATCTGAAATCCTTCCTTTATCACCGTTTGTCCCGGTTTTCAAAGCATTGGATCTTATGTGTGTTTCATTGGCAAGGATAGTAGTTACGGTAGAGTATGAGATTATGAGACCCTTTGCATTGCTCACTAGGATTTCTTTTGCACTTCTTCAATTACGTCGCATGCAAAGACATCATAATTCTTTTTTTATGAACTGTTCATACATTTTGGAAACTACTGTACTCTAAAATATTGAGTTCAACATTTACTCATAGTTCCAATAAGTGGCTCTACCATCAAATACCACTGCACTGTACACTGTAGAGATGGGTCGTTCGCTAACGAACGGGTCCAAAGCAACGGTTCACAAGACTGAAAGGAAGTACCGCGGATCTAGTTACAAGGAATCTTCACTTCGGCAGTGGTTGTTCCCTTTTCGGTCCACCGTTACAGTTCCAAATCAGTCTCGAGCTGTCGCTACTTTTTTTAACCCGTGAAGCAGTGTGCTCATTGTTATGGAAGGAACAGCGATTTATACCGGTGCTCCATCGACTGTAGGGTATTAACTTTTCAAAAATGTGTAAAATGAAGTTGGTGATGTAAGGTCCCTACGGTCCCGACATAAGTCGCTTTTCTGTAATATGTTGTACATGTATACTGGGCACAGATGTACCTTCTGAGTTGCACAGTAATCTTTGGAACTTCGATTGTAGACTAAACGCTCTGGCTCCGAGAGAGAGCAGTCAGTAGCAAGTCTGTTGCGAGCTGTGCTGGGAGTCAGTTGTGGACGGTTGCCTGTAGGATGAGGTAGCGCGCGGACGCTGTTGGGAAAGACAGTTGTTAAGTATATGTTGCAACACGCTATTATTGTAATGCATGATGTCCATTTAATTTTCTGTAATATTATTCTACTTCATATTTTTTTTTAAGAATACGTAATTTCTAATATTCAATTTCCGATCTGCATCCTCATTTGGTAGTTAGTTTCCCCTTCCTTTCATTTTCTTCATTTATGATTATTGTTGAACTTAATTGCTACCCACCTATCAAATGTTCAAATGTTTGTTAAACTTAGGGGACTTAACTGCGGGGTCAACAGTCTCTAAACTTCCGAACTACTTATGAACTATATCCTTGTATATACTTCGCAAATCGCGAAATTTTCCGACGTCTGCTGCACCTGTAAATATGGACAAATGATCTGCAACACATGAAAATTGTGCCGGACCGGGACTCGAAGCCAGGACACCCGCTTTTCGCGAGCGGTCGCCTTAACCACTCAGCCACCCGTGCACGCTCCACAGCCAGACCCAAACTTCCATGTGTTGCACTTGCCCACATCCCGGTCCGGGTCAAATTTTCATGTGTTACAGATCATTTGTCCATCTTTACAGGAGCAGCAGACGTCGGAAAATTTCGCGATTTGCGAAGTATATACAAGGATATATGTATATCTGCTGCGGACCACCGCCAACGTCAGCTTCTTTGAAACAGACATAATATTACTTATGAACTAGCTTACACTAAAGATGGCACAAACATCCATGCCCAATGGGGGATTCGTACTGAAAGGAATCTACGCCCCTCACTGATATATTTTATACAATACTTGCCTGGCACTGGATCGACCTAGCCGTATTTATATCGATTGTTGACGCTGCGAGTGCAGCGAGCGAGTTTAGTCAGTCTATGTTCATCTTGGCTCAAGTGTAGCATGGCAGGAGCATATCCCGTAAAAACCACCAAAAAGTGTTATTGCGAAAGTTCAGTTTATGTATTGTGAGTGAAATACGGCGGAAGTACACCCGGTAACAAGAAGATTTCCGTGCCGCGAATTGGGACAACTACGTCGCGCCAATTAGTCCAGTCAATGAATGCATTGTAGAGAGCATGGAACATGCGAGAATTTTTGACTTCAGGACTTTGTTAGGGATAGTTAGGAGGTGAACATACTAAAAGTCCCCGCCCCTGGGGGGTGAGCTATAGCGGGGAAGGGGGTGGAAAGATACCATTTTTTGGTTTTCCGCTTATATCTCGAAAACGGATGGCTTTAGGAAAAAATTGTTTTAAATAAAAATGAAATATAATTGAATTTCCTATAAAATTGTTTCGATACATATATGTCGAATTCCCAATGGTTTTCGAGATATACGTTATTGAAAATAGGCAATTTCGGGAAAAATCATCTTTACCTCACTAATTTTGTCAAACATTTACTTCTAGTGACTCACTGGAGCGTTTCACAGAAAATTTGTCAGAAAGAACATTAAATTTCCTTCAATTTGATGTGCGCATTTGCTACCTTGTCTTCAGCCAATCAAAAGTTACATTATGTATAAGATGTGCGCTCAGTTTAGATGTCCCTCCAGAAATGAGTGTTTTGAGGGGCTGTGACTTTTTTTACCTTCTGAAACATGCTAGCATGGTAAATAACAACAGTTTAACACTGACAAGATGGTACTTACAATTGAATCAGAACACCTTTTTATAAATGTAGCTTTTCTGATAATATTATGAATCATACAATTAAAGTATTTACAAGCACTGAAAGTGATTCAGAATGAAAATATATTCACTCAACGCAAAATCTTCGTTTTTCTGATGCGGATGAGTTGAATCTCGTTTATAATCGCCTCCAGCGGATATGTCGTCAGTACCTAACGCCCGAGAAAGGGTTAACGATGGGGAAGTCCCACGACGAACATTGAAGGGGATGGAATGGAGTGTTCTCACTCACTTCTTACTTCAGTTCACTTTAAAAGTTCGCCAACTGTAGAGAAAATTTGTGTGTGGGTATTGTGTGTCAGCTTTTCGAGATAATTTTTATTTATTTATGAAAATGTTGACTGTAGTGCGCGCAATGGCAATGTGATGAAACAGTAGATGGACCAGATGTTTCCACAGTGACAAAAAGAATACTATCACTCATCAAAGCTAGTACAGAAAGGGAGATAGCAATGGCTTATCTTTAGAAGGTTTGGACAATTTTCTGATTCATAGTAAATGCCGAAAAAATTACATCAGGTTGCAATGGTTATGTGAGATTTCTGAAGACCAATTGTATTGGTAAAGGGTGTACAGTGATTTTTAATGGGGACTCTGATATATCAGAGAGCATAAAAGCAGCTGAACAAAGTCGACGATATCGGCTCAGGAGGTGCGGAGAAATGAATGTCAGTCTAGAAACTAAAATTACAGTGAAGCAAGAGGATTTCCTCTCCAAATTTAAGAATAAGAATGAGCTAATAAACCTGTTGATGATGCACCTACAGAAAGTGGGATAAATGTCCTTCAAGCTTCAGGTGATGCTGACGTCGATATTGTGGAGACAGCTGTCAACAGATAACATAATTCCTCGATTCAAGTTCCGCCACAAATCGTTTATAAAAGCAGCTGTGAACATGAAGCCTAATCTATCAGTTCTCCCTGCAGCTGAAGGAGCTGTTAGGCAGCATGCATTCCGAACATACCACCAAGTACGACTTTGGTTAGGAGAGGAACCGAAAGGTGGAGCGCCGAATTGGGGTTGGAATGGCCTAGTTCCGAAACTCTCAGATGCTGCCCCTGAAGAAATCTTGAAGATGGTTTTTTGTAGATGCACGAAAGAATGAGACCGAAGGTTGCAGAAATGCGTTGTTACTCTACTCTGCTAAATGCGTGAACTGCAAGGGCAACTGCAACAACGGATCGGAATATTAATTCAGGATGAAGATGACGACAGTGACATCGAGACTACCAATCTCGTTGGACGACGACTCCACTACTGACGAAGATTAATGAACCATGACCATTCCTCCTCAGAAAAACGAAGATGTTGCTTTGAATGCAATTTTTTTTTCACTCTGAGTCACTATCAGTGTTTCTAAAACTTTATTGTATGATTCATAATATTGTAATAAAAGCTATAATTATAAAAAAGATCTGTGTCAATTGCGGTTACCTTGTGTCATTATTAAACTGTTGTTATTTACCATGCTATCACGTTTCATAAGGTAAAAACAACACAGCCCCTCAAAACAATGATTTTTGGATGGATATCTAAACTCAGGGCACATCTTATAAATAATGTAAGTTCTGATTGGCTGAAGAAAAGGTAGCAAATGTGCACATCAAATTGAAGGAAATTTAATGCTCTACAACTTTCTTTCTGACAAATTTTCTGTGAAACGATCGAGTGAGTCACCAGAAGTAAATGTTTGACAAAATTAGTAAGGTAAAGATGATTTTTTCCGAAATTGCCGATTTTCAATAACGTATATCTCGAAAACCGTTGGGAATTCAACGTATATGTATAGAAACAATTTTATAGGAAATTCAATTATCTTTCATTTTTATTTAAAACAATTTTTTCCTAAAGCCGACCATTTTCGAGATATAAGCGGAAAACCAAAAAATGGTACCTTTCCACCCCCCTCCCCGCTTTAGCTCACCCCCCAGGGGCAGGGACTTTTAGTATGTTCACCTCCTAACTATCCCTAACAAAGTCCTGAAGTCAAAAATTCTCGCATATTCCATGCACTCTACACCCCTCTTTTGAGCACTCATTGACTGGACTAAATGTCAACAATACGAGGAGTACAGTGAAGAGTAAAATAACAGCCTTTGTATTGCGTGTGAAGAGCAATACTGGCGACCAGTGCAATTAAACGTTATTAGTGTGTACGGTGAAGGCCATTACTGCCTAAATTTTTTACCTACATTTTTCAAAATATAACTGTTAATTACAGTGCATAATGCGGTGGTAATTGTTATTGACCAACCATGTTTGTTAGTTAAGCTTATGGGACTTAACTACGGGGTCATCAGTCCATAAACTTACAAACTACTTATCAACTACCTAATACTAAATACGTCACAAATATCCATGCCCGAGGGGGTAATTCGTACTCCCGACCGTAGTGGCCGTGCAGACCGTGACTGGAGTGCCTCAGTCCCCCCGGCCACCGTGGCCGGCATTGACCAATCATGACACCTTTATTTTATCTAGTGACTTGCAGCATATTAAAAACTCAAACTACTCCCACCATAACAGCGTAACCGATAGTCCCTTGTCCTAAGCACACACGGTTACAACTTTGCTAATTAGGCTGCTGTCTGGTGGGAATCATTGCCGCCACCAATCCGGAGTGTTGCAACACCTAGCTATCATTTTTGAAAATTTTTAGTACTGAAATACTTCATGACGCGAGCTAAATGTTTGTAAATCTATCACACCAAACTGCGTGGTCATCAGTACATAGCTTACAAACTACTTAAACTAAGGGATACTAACCTAAGGACAAACATACACACACACACACACACACACACACACACACTCACATGCCCCAGAGAGGACTCGAACCTCCGATGGCGAGCAACCGCGTGTTCCGCAGCGAGGCGCCTTACACCGCTCGGCTACTCCACCGCGGCTGACGCGAACTGCTTGCTTTTTCTTGTTTCCAGTTTTGTAATAATAAGATACCAGTCAGTTTTTAATTTATCTGTGTCGCAGTCAGTTTGATTTCCCCGTTTCATTGTCTAAGTTGATCAGTGTTGTTGTGTACTTTGCGAGTTCTTTATACAGGGCCATAAATTTTAGTGTTTGAGTTTCCCTATTTCCCGGGCGTGTCCGTTGTGTGTATTGATGTTTTCCAAGGCTTACGTGGGTGGTCGTAGTCACCACATTGTTCGTTTTTTTTTTTTTTTATATAGTTCTATTTTGCAAGTACGTAGTGCTGATCAATTTCCATTAAACATTAATCTATTCCGGATACCTTGCAAATTTCTATAAAATGTATTTATTTATTTAATTGATTCGGGATACCTTACAGTGAGTTCAGGGCCAATACTTTTTGTTTGCAATTCCGACTGTTATGAAAAACATAGACATTGACAACTGGATATAAAAGGAAAGGTGAACGAGTGGAAAGGAATGGTTCCAAAAGAGAAACGATCATTAGTTAACTAGGTTGCAAAAAGCAATATGTGATTGCTGGACTTCCCTTTCCTTAGGACCCCATTACATTCTACGGCGGCCGACTGCGTTGGCCGAGCGGTCTGCACCACGCCAGTCATGTTCTGCACGGCCACTACGGTCGGGGGTTCGAATCCCCCCGGGCATGGATATTTGTGCCGTTCTTAGTATTAGCTAGTTCATAAGTAATTTGTAAGTTTAGGGACTCATGACCCTGTAGTTAAGTCCCATAAGCTCCACAAACAACTCTGCAGCGCAGTGTTCCGCCAAGTTATATCTGAAACAAGACTGCCACAAGGTCTACTACGACAGTGTCGCCATGTGTTCGGAAGCTGAGGCCCACAATAAGAAAGATTTTGCATGCAGACAGCAAACCAAGTCACTTGCCACACCATATATGACACCTTTCGAGACCATTTCTGGATCTTTATAATGAATAAGTGTCACAAAATTTCACATAAAAAAGTCATTGCCCAGGAGAAAGGAACGAGTTCCTTGGGGTCCCCATCAGGCTGAGGACCATGGGTCTGTGCCCCTTGTGCCCTATGGTAGAGACGGTAGTGTTTCTAGGTCTTTTCATGGTGTTCCCATGAGCAGCTTGGGATATAAAGGTGACCCAGGCAGAGCCCCGCTTGCCTGGGTAAGCCTTATACAACTGAGGTGTGGCAGGTTCCTCAGACGTTGCTCGCAAGCGACTGTTCAACCTCAACAGCCATGCATCTCCTCGGCATGTACCACACATTGAGATTGAGGTTTTTTATAGAGCTTTGTACCGTCCTCGCGACCCAGGCGATTAAGCCAAGATCCCCAGGTTTCTGAAACATACGACATTCCACCGTCGCGCCGAACGATGGTTGTTGAAGCACGCACATAGCTTACGGTGTAGCGGACTGTTGGCGTGACACATCCCACGGCTCAGGACCCCGGGTTCGACAAGCCCATACTCAGCAAATTAATGCTGAGCCCCTTTGGGCAATGCAATCTGGACCCCAGGTGTTGAAGGAGGTCGGTATGGAAGGCGGGGGGGGGGGATTGATTTTATAAGGATGAAGGCCTTACGTGGGATTAGTTGGGAGAGGGGGGCGGATGGGAAGTATTTCCTTATTTCAGTCGACAGGGTACGATTGTGAAGGTATTTTGGGTCACGGCGAGAGAGGACTTAAGTGTATATTTCAGGAATGGGGGAGGAGGCAGAGGTAATTGGGAGTGGTGTTCCGCTGATTCGGCTGATGGTAGGATTGTGACAGCTGCTAATGTGGTGGGAATTTTCTCGGGGAGAACAGGAGGGGGATCCACGCTGGAGAGTTTTATTTTGGTTGCGACCTTGTGGGATGTAGAAGGTGCCGGATTGGGTTGGGGGATGGGTCGGATAGGGATGTATTGTGGAGCGGGGCCCGAATGTGGGAGACGTGCTTCGAGGCCAGAGGGGGCGGGTGAGTCTCCCACCGTGGCACGCCGACGACTCACTTTGGCAGGTGAGAGTGGGGTGTTATTCGTGTGGGCCAGTGATTACGTTGGTGAAAAGAGACTGTGCGAGCAACATGGCAGGAGCAGTGGAAGGGGGCGGAAGGGGACTCGGACAGAGGAAGTTTAAGTTGTGGTGGTTGACAGGACAACAGGTCAGGGGAGTAGACTGGGGGATGGAGGCAGGACACCGTGTTATTGTAATGGAGGCTGGGGAATGAGACATGTAGAGGATTGAGGTTGTAGTAGTAGGGATATCAGACATGCTGAGGTAGAAAAGGAGAACACAGGAGACAAACGAAGATCTTGAGGACGCTGGCAGCGACAGACGGCGACGAAGACACAGATGACGATGACACCAAGATTTCTGAGGAGACGAGATGAGCCCGACGAAGACAGCTACACAGCAGCACGTGGGAGGGCCCGGCCCTCAAGTGGTGTTAGTGTTGGCCCGGAAGAGAGCGACCAGCCAACTAGTAGGCGACGGGCGCGGCGAGGAGCTGAGGAGCTGCCCACCTGCCCACCTGGCCGCCAGGGCACAGAGGCGGCGACAGCTGGCAGCGTCCTGGCAGGCGGGCGCAGCGGGCACCAGGGAGCCAGTGTCCACAACTGGCCGACCGGGCCAACTGGCCAGTGTAATCAGGTTTCCATTCATTTCTGCTCTTAAAATCGTTTTGGACGATACGATTACGGCTCAACTATTGTGATCTGTATAAAGTACTCTGCCCTGACGTTTCGTTATTTGAAAGAAGCAGTGACACTACTTGAATGACGTTCTCATATTTGTATTAGAAATTTCAGAAAATATGAAAGTAACCTCATACGAAACGGCAATCACTCATTTTGTGCCATTCTTTATCTAGCTGCTTGGAACGACAGCATTGTTTCCGCTGCACTTTTTCTCTTACAGAGTTTCGCGACTGTCTGCGTTAAACTGTGATTTAATTAACTTTTCCCTAGCTTTGTATCTCATACTGCGAAAGTTTAGCACGAAAAATTGTGTCCTGTTTACCTATGTTACTGTTGCAGGTGGCTGTCTCTTATTACAAGTGGGGGAGCACGGGCGGATGGAGTTTCTTTTACTTCCTGAACTTCACCAGACCGTTTGAGTACCTGAAAGAAAACTTCCCGTCGGTCTTTGACACGTTCTTCGACAAGATGGACATCAAGGAGAAGCCAGTGGTCCCGGCAAGTATTCTATCAGTGCACTAGACACAGTATCTTCACGGATGCATGTATATCATAATTGTACATCCTGTATTTTGTTAACATGGAAAGTGCAAGTTTTTGTGGGTCCACAGGGCTTGGACTCTAGGACTGAAGAGTGTCAGACACTGACTGAAATCGATCTGTAATAGAAAACGTAAAGGTTTCAATGCGAGCAAATGATTTTAATATGATCGCTCTGCATCAGACCCCAGACGTAGTCGTCTACATTTGACAAAATATTGGTCTTAGTACTGGAACGACTAGCAAAGCTTTTATTTAAGGTGATACTTTGCAAAATTTGATGATAACTTAGAGTAAGTGCAGAAAAGGAAGCTTTTGATTTGTCAGAGTGACGGTGTATCACGAGAATGTGGTCGTTTTATTTAAATTAGCTCTTTTGTAACGTCATTTAAACCCATCGTGCCACTTACGTTACAATTTAATTGAGTGTAAAAATGGCGACATCCACTACTATATATAAAACTGGAAAAGATGTCTTAAGACTTACTGGAAACTCACCTAATGTATTCGTATAGGACAAAGGAATAAAATCTATACACACAGTATTAATGGTCCATTAGTAATATTCAACATAGATTTTTAGTATGAAAAGTATGATATGTAGGTCTCTGTTTTGAAATGATCGACGTGATGTGACTAAGAGGTAACTGTTCAGTTCGAGTTAGTACGTTTCGAACATAAAGCTGATAAACTGTGCGACATCACCACTTTGTAAATCAATATTTACGTCCCCTCCGCGAACTACGGCAATCATATGATACTGATACTCCTTCACCACTCCGAATACACAAAATTTTGACCGGTTACCCCTGTAGTTTAATTCGTAAGAATTGTTCAATTGAACATAAAAATGTTTCTGAAGCTATTACACGGAAACCAGCATAACGTGTTTCTTGTTGATCAAGTTTTTAATTTCACATATACCCCGAACCTGAAACATTGTCTTTATATAGGGTAAAAATTAATTGACATGGAAAAATTAATGGCTTTCACTATTAACGGGTACAACTTGTCAAGCCAAAGAAAAATTGTGAACCTGAAAAATATTCGGTTACCAAACAAATTCAAGAGTCCGCAAAAACGAACGACAGCATTCCAATTTGATGGGGAGGAACTACTGTTGTTCTGAAAGGGGACAGCTTGCTTGGTGAACTTACCTGTACTCGAATAGCTGATGAGCAATGGATCTGGTGACGCTGTGACTTCTAGTCTAGCTCAGCAAACAGCAGGGAAAAATACAAGAGAGAATCTGCCACTAATCTCAGAGCGGACGACGGCTTGACAGAACTGATGAATAATGATTGCACGTACAAGGAGACCACATGGGTGTCGGAGTTTAGAACTTTTTGATATTTACTTTACGTGTAGTCTAGAAATTAAATAACAATCAGCCAAAGACATTCGACGCAACTTTCAAGAAAATCGACGTCGAAGTTTTGAAGGTACATTTAAGTATCAGTAACTAAAACAATTGCACTAACAGGTGGTGTATCTCAGGTGTAGTATCAGAATTTTTCATTCTGCTAGTGATTAACAGGATTTCGGTTTATTTTTAACCGTAGTTCTCCTGTTACTGCATAGTGTCTACAGATCTACGGAAGAATACACTGGTTTTTTTTTTTTTTTTTTTTTTTTTTTTTTTTTTTTTTTTTTTTTTTTTTTTTTTTTTTTTCATTTGACAAGGAAAACTGAAATGTGCAGCCGACGTCGCTGGAAATTGACGACTGGATAACTGAGGTAAAAGTTAAAAAGTAATTTAAAACAACGCCAGAGGCTTACTGTTAGTGATGTGTTCTGGCACAATCGGATGATACTGAAAACGTAGCATTAATAGCAAGCTGTTCTGATGCCCTTCTCGAAGATAAGTCTCAGTTTCCACTTTTAAGAAGCCTATTATTGACTCTGGTCATGATAGTGATGTTCAGTCGAAAAAAAGAACTCATGCAAATACTAACAGCTGTTCAGACACAGAATTATCCGACACATCTCATTCGGTCCGAGCAAAAACAGTGCTATGAGGTACACGTCATACAGCAAGAGGTTCCAAAAGAGGTAGTGTCGATGGAAATCGACACTCAAGTCTCGAAAAATGTGTTGGAAAGCGAGTCCGTAAGTGGTGATTTATCAAGAAACATGCCTGAACCAATTGCAGAAGCAATGGCTCGCACAGAACAGGATTCAGTTGACTATAAAACTGTTCAGCAAAGTTCGCTGACGTGTCCTTACTCCTGAAATTCGCCATCAGGAGGTATATGTCAGAGGTACTGAATCATTAGTTGATAAACAGGGCGGAACAATTGTCAATGACAAAGATAAGATTTCAAAAACAAAAAACCTCAAAGCAGAATTGCAACCTCACGAAGCCATACGTCGTAAAATATAACCTCATTCTAATCTTCATGTTCAACGCACTCGTGTGAAATCTAAACCTAGGAAAGACACAACCAAACCAAATAAAGTGAGATATGATATCGTCAGACATGAATCACAAAAAGACTTAGCTGATGAACCTAACGAAACTCCATACTGTTTTGATACACATGACAAATCTACAGATCCGGCAAACAATGCAAAGATTTTGTGCCTTTTGTCGGAAATGTTCAAATGGTTGTATAGTCTATGGGACTGAACTACGGGGTCATCAGTCCCTAAACTTACAAACTACTTATGAACTACTTACGAACTAGGACGGCACAAATATCCATGTCCGAAGGGGGATTCAAACCCCCGACCGTAGTGGCCGTGTAAACCGTGACTGGAGCGCCTTAGTCCCCTCGGCCACCGCGGCCGGCGTCGGAAATGAATATACTGTTAGTTTTCCTGTTTTTGTTTTGTTTTTCATTGAATAACTGATAAAGAGACCAGATAAAAAATTAGTAAGGTGCTAACAGATACAAAAGTGACTACGTCATGCCTCAGGCCTATACTATCACCACTATAAACATAAATAGAATTCAATCAGATTTGAAAATAGCAGCACTTAGGGAATTTTTATATGAATCAGGGACATATATCGCCCTTCTGCAGGAAGTAGTGATCCCCAAACTGACAATTACAAGGATTGTTCAATATATAAATGTGTCACACGACACGAGTGTTGGGACTGCCATTTTGATACGAGAAGGTATTCTTGTCACACCATTAGAACGTTTAGAATCAGGAAGAGGAATAAGCATACAGTTATTTGATTTGACTTTAATCAACGTATATGCTCCTTCACGCAGTGCCCATAGAACTGACCGAACACAGTGTTTTTAGTGATGAACTTATATATCTGCTACGAAAAAATCCACAGAATCTGATAATAGGTGGTGATTTCATCTGCTTCTTAATAAAAGGGACCTGTAAATCCAAGTGTTTGAAATGTTTCAAATGTTTGTATAGCTTATGGGACTTAACTACGGGGTCAACAGTCCATAAACTTACAAATTACTTACGAACTAGCTAATACTAAGGACGGAACATATATCCATGCCCGAGGCGGGATTCGAACCCCCGACCGTAGTGACCATGCAGACCGTGACTGGAGCGCCTCAGTCCCCTCGGCCACCGCGGTCGGCCATGTGTTTGAATAGTTGTTTTAATTAACAACTAGTGAAACTCTTGAATTTACAGGATGTGTGTGAGATCAAATATCCTGCATTTGTACAATATACAAATATTGCTCATAATTCCTGCAGTAGACTTGACAGATTTTAGATTTCAAAGAATCTTAAATCATCTTTGTTAATTGTTGAAACTGTTCCCGTAAGTGTTTCAAATCACTCCAGCGTAAAGGCCTGCTTAAATCTTGTAGTACACCCGATTTATCGTTTTAGAAATCAGTTGCATCTAAGTGTCTCATTGTTTCAAGAAACTGAATCAGAAGAAATGTTAACACAAGCATAGGTGATATGTCTGCGGGCTATAGGTAGATATTCCACAATATTAGAGTGGTAATGGCGAAGCTAAAGCTGAGAAGAGTCGTTATGCAATACGGCGCACAAGGATATAAAACAAAGTATAGAGTACTACTACAGCCTGTTGAGGAATCTTTATGATGAAGCATCAGAGTCCTCCTTTCGTTTGTGGATGTAAAAAAAGTTAAATCTAAATTATTAATCATAAAACGCAAACAAATGGAAGGGCTGAAAATAAAATCTGATGCTAAAACTTCTTCAGGAGACGAAATGACCTCCTTATATCATTTGCTAAAGCCCACCACAAGAAGTACCAATATTGAAGAAATCCGAACCCCACTTGGAATTACCCTTAGATCACAAAAGGACATAATTAATTAGATTAATCACTATTATGAAGAACTCTATGCCGACAATCCTGTAAATGAAGACTCTTTTGTTGACTGCTTGGGAATTATGACGTCACAGATTACCGAAAATAACAATGAGGAAATTATTTCGGCAGTCAATGAAGACGAAGTTTGTGAGAACCTCACCTCCAAGTGTTCTTAACCGCACGTACCATAAATATAAAATAATTCTAAAATCCGATACCCATGTGGTCTCCTTGATAGTATTACATTACTGCACTTCCCAATAAGTACGCCATGTACCATTTACTCCCGTAACAGCATCTCTGAAGAACAAGACAACCATTCACTGAATTAAATTATATAAAAATGTTACATAAATGAGTAAGTAAACATCATCAGAGTTAACTGTGAAGGTTAAACGAACATAGTTTCAACAGTATCATTTAGCGACATTCTTCCAATCTACTGGCTGGCAGAGATAAGGACGAGTTTAAATTTCATAGAGTGGCGATCCACTCCCATTAACCAAAGACATTGCCGAGGTAGGGTGGCCTGCGTGCCTCAACGATACAGATAGCCGTACCGTAGGTGCAACCACAGCGGAGAGGTATCTGTGGAGAGGCCAGACAAACGTGTGGTTCCTGAAGAGGGGCAGCAGCCTTTTCAGTAGTTACAGGGGCAACAGTCTGGATGATTGACTGAGCTGGCCTTGTAACATCAGCTAATGTGGCTGAAAGCAAGGGGAAACTACAGCCGTTACCTTTCCCGAGGACATGCAGATCTACTGTATGAACATATGATGATGGCATCCTCTCGAGTAAAATATTCCGGAGGTAAAATAGTCCCCCATTCGGATCTCTGGGCGGGGACTATTCAGGAGGATGAGATCATCAGGAAAGAGAATACTGGCATTCTACGGGTCGGAGCGTGGAATGTTAGATCCCTTAATCGAGTAGGAAAATTAGAAAATTTAAAAAGGGAAATGGATAGGTTGAAGTTAGATATAGTGGGGATTAGTGAAGTTCGGTGGCAGGATGAACAGGATTTCTGGTCAGGTGAGTACAGGATTATAAATACAAAATCAATTGGGGGTATCACAGGAGTAGGATTGATAATGAATAAGAAAATAGGAATGCGGGTAAACTACTATGACCAGCACAGTGATCGCATTGTCATTGTCAAGATAGATACGAAGCCAACACCGACAACAGTAGTACAGGTTTATATGCCAACTAGCTCTGCCGATGATGAGGAAATCGAAGAAATATATGAGGAGCTAAAAGAAATTATTCAGACAATTAAGGGAGAGGAAAACTTAATTGTTATGGGAGACTGGAATTCGGTAGTAGGACAAGGAAGGGATGGGAGGATAGTAGGTGAATATGGTCTGGGCAAAAGGAATGAAAGAGGAAGCCGTCTGGTAGAATTTTGCACAGGACATAATTTAGTTATAACAAACACCTGGTTCAAGAATCACAAAAGAAGGTTGTATACATGGAAGAGACCAGGAGACACCGGGAGATACCAGATAGATTTTATAATGGTAAGACATAGATTTCGGAACCAGGTTCTACAGTGTAAGACGTACCCAGAGGCAGATGTAGACTCTGACCATAACTTGTTGGTTATGAACTGTAGGCTGAAACTAAAGAAACTACAAAAAGGTAGGAAAATAAGGAGATGGGACCTGGATAAATTGAAGGAATCTAAGGTTCTTAAGAGTTTCAGAGGGAGCTTTAGGCAACAATTGACAGAAACAGGGGAAAATAAAACAGTAGAGGGGGAATGGGTAAAATTGAGAGATGAAATAGTGAAGGTAGCAGAGGACAAAATAGGTAGAAAGGAAAGACCTACAAAAAATCCTTGGATATCACAGGAGATACTAAATTTAATTGATGAAAGGAGACAGTATAAATATGCAGTAAATGAAAAGGCAAAATGGAGTACAGATGACTAAGAAATGAGATTGATGGGGAGTGCAAAATAGCTAAGCAGGAGTGGCTAGAAGGCAAATGCAAGGATGTAGAAGAATGTATAAATAGGGGAAAAATAGATACAGCCTACAGGAAAATAAAAGAAACATTTGGAGATAAGAAAAATAGCTCTATGAATATCAAGGACACTGATGGAAAACCAGTTCTCAGCAAAGAAGGGAAAGCTGAAAGGTGGAAAGAGTATATAGAGGGGCTCTACAAAGGAAATGAACTTCGAGACAATATTGTAGGAAGGGAAGAGGATGTAGATGAAGATGAAATACTAGATACTGTACAGAGAGAAGAATTTTACAGAGCCCTGAAAGACCTAAGTCGAAACAAGGCCCCTGGAGTAGATGATATTCCCTCAGAGCTACTGAACTAGCCATGACAAACCTCTTTCACCTGGTGTGTAAGACGTATGAGACAGGCGAAGTACCCTCAGACTTTAAGAAAAATGTTATAATCCCCATTCCAAAGAAAGCAGGTGCAGATAGGTGTGAAAAATACAGAACCATCAGTTTAATAAGTCATGGTTGCAAAATATTAACACGAATTATATACAGAAGGATGGAAAAACTGCTAGAAGCCGACCTCGGGAAAGATCAGTTTGGGTTCAGGAGAAATGTAGGAACTCAGGAGGCAATACTCACTTTACGGCTTATCCTAGAAGATAGATTAAGAAAAGGCAAACCTACATTTCTAGTTTTTGTAGATTTGGAGAAGGCTTTTGCCAATGTTGATTGGAATAAGCTCTTTCAAGTTCTGAAGCAAGCAGGAGTAAATTATAGGGAGTGTAAGGTTATTTACAACTTGTACAAAAAGCAGACAGCGGTTGTCAGAGTTGAAGGGCATGAAAGGGATGCAGTGGTTGGAAAGGGAGTAAGACAGGGTTGTAGTCTTTCTCCATTGTTATTCACTTTGTACATTGAGCAAGCTATAAAGGAAAGCAAGGAGAAATTTGGTGAAGGAATTAAAGTTCAGGGTGAAGAATTAAAAACATTGCGTTTTTCCGACGACATAGTAATTATTTCAGATACAGCAAAGGAACTGGAAGAGCAATTGAACGGTATGGACAGTGTGCTGAAAGGTGCATATAAGATGAACATTAACAAGAGCAAAACTAGGGTAATGAAGTGCAGTGTAAGAAAATCAGGTGATGCTGAAGGAATTAGATTGGGAAACGAAGCAATAAAGGAGGTAGATGAGTTTTGTTACTTGGGCAGTAAAATAACAAATGATGGTCGCAGTACAGAGAATATAAAATGCAGAATGACTATGGGTAGAAAAGCGTTTTTGAAAAAGAGAAATTTGTTAACATCGAATATTGATTTAAGCCTAAGGAAGTCCTTTCTGGAAGCATTTGTGTGGAGTGTTGCCTTGTATGGGAGTGAGACATGGACGATAAACAGTGCGGACAGGAAGAGGATTGATGCTTTTGAAATATGGTGCTACAGAAGAATGCTTAAGATTAGGTGGGTGGATCGCGTAACTAATGAGGAGGTACTGAACAGAATTGGGGAGAAAATAAATTTCTGGCATACCTTGACTAAAAGAAGGGATAGATCGGTTGGACACATTCTTAGACATTAAGGAATTGTGAATTTAGCATTAGAGGGAAGTGTGTGGGGTAAAAATCGATGCTGCGAATTGACGAGCCTGGTAGTATATTTCCTATAATATCAGTAATGCAATAAACAAACCTGTCAGTAATACAGTTTCACTAGCTGAGGTTTGCTATTACAACTAAAGTGCCGCTGTGAAAATATTTATGTTGACTATAATGCAAGTACGTGGTTTAAAACTGCGAAACATGCAGTGAACAGTAATTGTGATATAATCATGACCATTGACTTGCATCTCTTGTTAATATGATGTAACAACTGCTTTCATAAAGTCTAGTATACATTTATCTGGTGATCAACACCGGATAGTTAGTCTAGTACACATCTGGTGATTGATAGTCAGCAGATAAATATATATTACACTTTATGAAAGCAGTTATTACAACATATTAACAAGAGATGCAAGTCCATGGTCATGATTGTATCACAATTACTATTCACTGCATGTTTCGCAGCTTTAGACTACGTACTTGCATTAAAATCAACACAAAATATTTTCACACAGGCACTTAAGTTGTTATTGCAAACCTCAGCTAACTGTTATACTTCGAAATGGAACTGTATTACTGACAGATTAGAGATAATCCATTACGCTATTTTAGGAAATATACTACCAGGCTCGTCATTTCGCAGCTTCGATAAAGTCCGACGGAACTTAATGCAATTCCGTATTCAATAGTCAAAATTCTGTAATTAATATTTTACAGCACTGCAGGTAACACAGATAATTATTATTTGGAATACTGTAGGTTGTAAACTTAAACGAACCCTACAATAGAGTTGGAAAACTTACTTGCTCATTGAGGCGCTATGCTAAGATGCGTGAAGCCATTCCTCGTCGGGGGTCCGAATCCCACCTCGGGCATGGATATTTGTGTCTCTTTAGTATAAGGTACTTCATAAGAAGTTTGTAAGTTTAGGGACTGATGAACCCGCAGTTAAGTCCCTTAAGCTTAACAAACATCTGAACATTTTTGATAATTTTAAGAGTGTCCACAAAGTGCGACTGATATGATTTGTACGTGAGAGCAGGTTGTTTTTCTGTCTGAGTCGACCAGGACGCCTGATAACATTGCTTCCAGGTATAACGGCGTTTGAGTGACTGACTGGCTTCGGCATGTTCCCTAAAACGCCATGTGTGTTAGCTGCAGTGCTTAAAATAATAAAAACTTATGTCTTTTTTTTTTTTTAAATCCTTTAGCATATGTTTATAGGAAGGTTTCATGCAGCCTGCCGAGAGAGCGCTGTGTGTTTGTGATCGCAGTGGGGTTCGAACTGCTTAACTGCTAGGCGTTTTTATTATTTAAAACGAGAATTGTTCGTACTGTTTCCGTGGTGTCTATCGAGAGAAATTGTTGAAGGTAGATATGTTACGCGTCTAGAGTGTTTGATAGAAACGTGTATGGCGGTCTTTACTGTTACATTGTAACGTGGCCTTTTTTTTTTTTTTTTTTTTTTTTTTTTTTTTTTTTTTTTTTTTTTTCGTCGGCTGTTGCAAGCATCGTCTATGCGAAGAGATATGTTTATTTTGCCAAGGTACCTTAGGGGGCGATCGATTAGCAAAAGACGGAACAATTTTATTGATAGTCCTAAATGTTTGGTTACAATTTTTTTTAAATAATTGTCGATAAATGTACATCTACCCATAGCATTACACCGAATTTCTTAATGCTGTGTTTATATTTACCTGCAAACTGCGAATTGTTCTTAAGGTTCGATGTATTACATTATGTTCCGACGTAATGTTCTAATTAAAACATAGGATGTCGCAATTAATATGCAAATTAGGTATAAAACGTAATGGGAGCAGTGGTGGATGGCCTGGCGGATGGCGGGGGCAGTAGTTCAAGAAATTCCCAGATACATGTTCAGTGTTACTCCAGGTAATTATGCTGTCCACAGTACAGCACAGTATGCTGTCCAATGTAATAACTTTTGTAAAATAAATAAATAAGTAAGTAAATAAAAATAGAAACAATAATAAAAAAATTAGGGACGCGGGTACAAGTCTCAACCGGATAGCGCGGGGGCGGCAATCTTTAGGCCTGTCAGTGGGATGGGAGGTGGCGGAGGCGATGGTGGGGGCCGTACTCACACAAGCGATCCCCTGTGGAGGCGGTTCCCCTCGTTACTGTTATAACATGGGTGGTTTCAATTAAACTGATATGCCAATTTAATAAAATTAATGGGGGGGGGGGGGGCAGCCTTCACACAAGTCGCCGGTTGTGAGGCGGGGGCCGGTGGAGGTAGGGGCGGACCTCGCCGTCAGAGGGGGTTATGTTGTTAGCGAGGACGTTACTTGTTACTTGACCTTAAGAGCGCCACTGTCTTACTAAGTGCAATTACATGATCGATGGCAATCGTCCTTAGGTGCACTATTATTCGAATGCGAAGGGGTGGGGGAATTAACAGAACCTGGCATCGATGACGGTAACATCGACGAACGGTTATCAGTAGCATTATACCGCCACTGCCCTACTACTCCTGTTTTATGGTGTAGTGCTCTGATAACTTGTGTTATGGGTCCTGGATGAGAGTATCTGAAATCTGTTTCAAGCGTGTGTTATTCTGTTGCAATTGTGTCATGTTTTTGCACATGCCCAAGTAATATTTTCTGTGTAACTGATCCTTCATTGACAGAATGGGAAAATTTACAACCTACTCTACAAGTTCTGAAAATTCTGATAAACCTGCGGGAAACCTACTTAAGAGCATCTTTTACAACATAATCAGTGCTTTTAATGTACACTATTTGAAAGTTGTATTACTGAAAACGATACACCATCGGGTCAACCTCTGATGCATTAGGTTACAGGTTGTTAAGAAGCTCAGTGCCTTATGATCACATAGAACTTTGACATGATGATTGTAAATGTAATAATGAAATTTCTTGAAACCAAAGAACACAGCAAGAGCCTCTAACGCTGTTGTGGAATTGGATCTATCACATTGGGTTAAAACTCTACTTGCAAATCTGATGGACCTGACCTCTAATTTACCATCCACAGTGTCAGTTTGGAAAAGAAAACTCCAACTCCAATCTTGGAAAAATCTGAAGCAATGTAAAACTCAAATGACATGCCAGGGTGACACAGAAAGTTAGAATTCACAGGGGTGTGTTTTAATGAATCAAAAGCTATTTGAAAGTTTATGGTCCATACCCACGAGGTATTTTCTTAAGAACATGTAACAAATCACTATTGTTCATTAACTGTCTGGGAATGAATTTACGAAAGAAGGAACAGAATTCTAAAATTGATTTCAGTTCTCTTTTAGTAGTAGGTGTAGCAAAGTTCTGGATGGCTTTGACTTTCTGTGGATCATGTGTAATGCCTGCTGGTGATACAATATGTCGTAACAATTTTACTTGATCTCTATCAAATACAGAATTTTCAACGTTTGCAGTAACACCTGCATCATGGAATCTTTGTAGGACAAGGGTAATGTGGTGTCGCACAAGTCCAAAGTGCGCGCCACCTACTTTCGCCGCGCACCGCCATGCACGCACGGCGCGGCATTCTTACGACGACAGCCACGAGCGCCCTCTGCGGCAACTCCGCTCGTGACCACCAGTGAACGACATCGTTCACTTGGGACTGAGTTAGGAACCAGTAAAGACTTCGGAATCCGATAGGCACCAGTGAAGACTTGGCTATCAGTTAGGCACTAGGCAGGACTCTAGCTCAACTATGTATCAACATTCTGCAGTACTATGTAAAAGTTAAGTATTGTATAAATTCTGTGCAATATATATCTCGTTCTAATTTACTCTAGTGTTTCTAGTTTCTGGCTGCTCCTCTCCGTACCTGCACCAGCGTGCTATCTTTATTCCTGTGTCGGTCTCATTCCACTCGGCCACCGACACCTACGACGGAAACGAGACACAAAAGCGGCGACGAGACTGGGACACAAAAGGTAATAATTTCTATTAGTTGTTCCCAAGTACATGTTGCAATTAACAAATCATCGACATATAAAGGGACTTTATCAAGCAATTCAGGGCCTAGTACTGTATCCAATGCACTTATAAAGACACCTGAACTTACACTTAATCCAAAGGGAAGTACTTTGAATTGATAAATTCACCCTGCGAACATGAATGCTGTATATTTTCTGCTTTCCTCATGTAATGTTATTCCCAAAAGAAAGCTCGTATGTCAATGGAGGACAAATACTTATCATTGTGAAATTTCTGCAGTTGCTCATGATATGTATGTTCGGATCTTATTAATGGCTCTCCCCCCCCCCCATTCGATTCCGTGGTCTGTCTTAGGGAGCAGCATAGACCGCCTTTAGTTTGAGACTTGCTGGTTTTGTGTCTGCTGCTGTGACTGTGTTGGTGGAACAGCTTCTGTTGTGCTTACCACCTCCACTATCCTGATAGGTTCTGTGTTATTATTTCTGTTGTGGTTGGTCGTATGCTGATTCATGTTATCGTGTGAATTTTGCACTTGCTAAAGGTTCCACGACTCTGGCCCCCCTCAAGTTTTCTCTCCAGTGATTTTGGTGACTACCAGCGGTGTGGTTCCAGTTACTGCTTCCAAATCTCCCGTGTATGGCCTGATTATACCAAGAGTGATACCTGTTGTCGAATGAATTTTTTATAACGTTATTCTTCATATTTTCATTGCCATGGTTATTGTTTATATTATAATAATGGGAATTCCACGTTGGAATTAATAATATAATAAGGACAGTTTACAACTCACCGCAAAGACGTGGCGACGAGCTGCAGCAGGCACATACAAAAGACACACACATACAACACTTTCAGCTATCGGCCATGGCCTTCTTCAGAAAATAGAACACTCACGCAATCACACAGGCACACAACACAGTTATACAACCATCACCTATGCCCGCGGCACTTCGAATCACGCTCTGCAGCGAATCGGGGACGGGTGGGCAGGACAGAGGGGATAGGAAGGTTACGTCACGGTGGTGGGGATACGTTACATGGATATAACGAGATGCAGCTTAAAGACGGAGTGGGGAGGCGGGTGAGGGGAGAAACTAAAATAAAATAAAATAAAATAACAAAATAAGAAATAAACAAAATAAAATAAATATACAAAATGCGTGCCCACTGCAAGTACACAAGACTACACACACACACACACACACACACACACACACAAACACGCGCTCGCGCTCGCACGCACACGATCGCACATTCACGCACAACTCAAAATAGGTGAGGTTTGAGATAGAGAGGTAACAACTGTAAGGTGTGGGGAAAATATAAGGAAATTATTGTAGGTTGAGGCCTGGTTGATTTCGGGATCGGAGAATGTAAATCCTTGTCCCTCACGAACCTAGTCCTACAAAATCACCTCTCCATTGCTCACAAATCCCTTAGCTACCTTCTCTCCCTCAGTAAGATATTCCTATGGTGTAACCAAAACTATCTACATCCCATCTCCCAGATCGAATCCTTTGCTCTCCAGCAACTGGAGGAGCATTCCAAACATCACCTCCACAAATTGTCCAGCCTGTTGACATATTGCCACCTTGGAGCACCAATATCCAATCCTTATCTGACCCACAGTGTTCCTCCTCGTGAACCCCTCATAGCTCCCACACCATGCTTAGCTGAACTCTTGAACCTACCTGATCCCTCCAAACTCCCTACCACCACTCCACAACATCCAATACCAAAACAACCCCAGAACGCTGTGGTCAACCTATCCATAAAAAACCTAAACCCCACTGAAGTTTCCGTTTTATCCAAAGGTCTTACCTTTAGTCCTACACCCCAGTTCAATCATGTTGGTCTTGTTAAAGATCTACCCTCCTTTTCCAAATCCCTACGGTGGAAACACTACTGTGCCACCAATCCCTCTGAAAGTAATCTAATCCCAATATTGAACCCTGCCTGTCTCAATTCGTACCACCATCCAACAAAGATCCCCCTGCATTCCCACCTAACCACCCTCTTGTTACCCTCCAAGAGTTTTTCACCTCCAACTTTGCCTCACCATCATTTCCCAAGTCCCTTCCCAAGAACTCAAACCTTTCAGCAGAAGAAAGAAGAGCCATTCAGGACCTTAAAACTAATACTGACATTATCATCCTCCCTGAAGATAAAGGTTCCACCACTGTAGTTATGGACCACAGTGACTACCTGGCAGAAGGGCTCCGCCAACTCTCTGACTCCTCGACCTACAAGTTGTGACGGATTGACCCCATCCCCAAGTCCAACAAGATCTCCAATCCCTACTAAAATCCTATGGCACCTCCCAGAAATTCTCCTCTGAATCCATCTCCCTCCTCAGCCCAGCAGCACCCCACACACCCACCTTCTACATGCTCCTCAAAATCCACAAACCTAATAATCCTGGATGCCCTATTGTGGCTGCTAACTGTGCTCCTACCGAACGAATCTCAGCCCTAGTTGACCAACACCTCCAACCAATTGTTCAAAATCTTCCCACATCAAGGATACTTTTGTGTCCCAACTTCGTCGCCGCTTTTGTGTCCCCGCCTCGTCGTAGGTGTCGGTGGCCGAGTGGAATGAGACCGACACGCTGGTGCAGGTACGGAGGGGAGCAGCCAGAAACTATAAACACTCGAGTAAATTAGAAAGAGATATATTGCACAGAATGTAACAATACTTAACTTTTACATAGTACTGCAGAATGTTGATACATAGTTGTTAGAGGCCTGCCTAGTGCCTGTACAATAGCAAAGTCTTCACTGGTGCCTATCTGATTACGAAGGTCCTAACTGGTTGCTAGCTCAGTCCGAAGTGACCGATCTCGTTCAGTGGTGGCCACGAGCGGGGTTGCAGCAGAGGGCGCTCGTGGCTGTCGTCGTAAGATCGCCGCGCCGTGCGTGCATGGCGGCGCGCGGCGAAAGTAGGTGGCGCGCACTTTGTACTTGTGCGACACCACACCCCTCCCCCCCAAACCGCCGCGCCGTCGTGGCGTAGGGCTGAGGGCCACGGCGACGGCACTGGGAGGAGGTCCTGGGCGGGGGCGTTACTGGTGGGGCGGGCGTCGTAGCTGAGGCCGGGATCGAGACGCCGTCCGCGACCCGGCATCCGCCTTGAGATCCTCCAGGGAACCCGCCGAAACCTGGGGAAGGGCGCCCGCCCCCGCCTAGAAGGAGCAGGTCATCTTCTGAGGTGCGTGGCCCAAGCTGAGGGGGCCCGCACGGTCCCGGAGTCCCTCTCGGTGACGCTGTCATCTGCGGCGGCGACGGAGGCGCGTCGATCTCCATCGGGACGATCTCGTAGTCCGGGGACGAACGATGTGGCTGTGCTCCCTGGCGGTGAACTGGGTCTGGAATCAAGAAACCGGAGACAGGATCGCGCGGCCTGTGCAGGCGCAATTGGTTTGCGTGGCGCCGCAGCTCCGACCCTGTGGAAGAACGTACAACAAACATATTGCGACCGAGCACGCGCTGAATGATGCCCGGCATCCATGTCTTCTTGTTGCCAGCAAACACCCTGTACAGCACCGGCGTGGAAACCTGAAAACGCGAAGCGCCATACGAACCAAATCGGTGCGTGGGAGGCTGCAACAGGTGAAGGAGAGTGCGGTGACGGCGGCCGTGTAGCAGCTCGGCAGGAGACAGGCCGTCACGTGGCATGCACCGATACGTAGACAGGAAAATTTGAAGAGCTTGCTGCCTGGAGTGCTGACCTTTCATCTTCTCCATGTGAGACTTGAACATTCGAACGAAACGTTCTGCTTCACCATTGGACTGAGGGTGAAAAGGTGCAGTGGTAATATGCTGAATACCATTCACACGAGAAAACTGTTGAAATTCCGCACTAACAAACTGAGGTCCATTGTCACTGACGATAGTTTCAGGCAAGCCTTCGATGCAAAACACTGATGTTAAGGCACTGATTGTACTAGAAGCTGTCGTTGAGTTCATGGCAATCACAAAAGGAAACTTGCTGAAAGCGTCTACAACGATTAACCAGCGCGTATTCCAGAAAGGTCCGGCAAAGTCAATATGTAAACGTTGCCATGGTCCCTTGGGGCGTGGCCAATCTGAGAAACGTTGCGGAGGAGCCGCCTGATGCTCCGCACAAACAGTACACTGTGACGTCATGTTCTCTATCTGAGCGTCCATACCAACGCAGGTACAATGATGTCTGGCCAGTTGCTTTGTCCTAACAATGCCCCAATGTCCTTGATGCAGGAGGCGTAACACTTCTCGTTGCAGGGAACGAGGAACAATCACTCTTGCTTGGTCGTTGTCGGTATGCAACAACAGTACACCCTGACTTAAAGATAATGCATGACGTTGTACAAAATAACGTCGAACCAGAGACCGATCAATGTCTTTGGCTCTGGCAGGCCACCCTGAGCGAACAAAACGTGCTACCACACTTACGTCTGCATCCGCAGCTGTTTCTTGTGCAACCCGATGAGAGTTCAAAAGGAATCAACCATGCATCACTGAGTAGTGCAGACTTTAATTTGTCAAAGGCAACCTGGCAATCTTTAGACCATACAAAAGGAACATTCTTCCTACGTAAGTAATGCAGTGGAGCTGCAATCTGAGAGGCATTGGGAATAAATCTGAAATAATAGTTCAGCTTTCCCATTACTGCTTGCAATTCGTGCACATTCTTAGGAGGAGGCAAGTCTTTGATTGCTCGTAGATGTGACTGTAAGGGATGGATTCCTTGGGCATTAATCACATGGCCTAGGTACTCTATTTCAGTTTGAAAAAACGAACACTTTGCTTTATTACAACGTAGACCTGCTGCAGTCAAAACTTTGAAAAGGCACTCCAGGTTTGCTAAATGTTCTTCAACTGTACGTCCGGATACCACAATGTCATCTACATAGTTCGAACAACACGGTACAGAAACTGTCAGCTGTTCCAAAAACCGCTGAAAAATAGCGGGAGCGGAAGAACTGCCAAAGGGTAGGTGTTGAAATTGAAAAAGGCCCATGTGAGTATTAATGACGAAAAACTTTTTTGACTCGTCATCAAGTGGAATCTGTAAGTATGCCTCTGCTAAATCAATCTTGGAAAAGAAGCGAGACTGTCCTAATTTGTCCACCAGTTCCGCAGGTCTGGGCAGAGGGTAAGTGTCTACAATTGTTTGACTGTTCACTGTTGATTTGAAGTCCGCACAGAGACGAAGTTTTCCTGACGGCTTGGGTATAATTACTATAGGCGAGGCCCACTGACTCGCAGAAACAGGAGAAATCACCCCACTATCCTGCCAACGTTTAAGTTCTTCGGCAACTGTATCACGCAAGGCGATAGGCACTGGTCTGGCTTTACGAAATTTTGGAACTGCAGATTCTTTTAAAGTTACATGTGCCACGAAGTCTTTGGCACAACCTAGTTCCGGCGAAAACAAGTCACTATATTTGTCACACAATGCATTGATTTTATCCTGAGGCACTATTGACGAAATTTGAAGCACATCTCTTTGAATTGACAAACCAAACAAGTCAAAAGCATCTAGTCCAAAAATGTTCTGTGTCGATTTGGCCTGAAGAACTACAAAAGCAACTGTCTTTGTGACACCGTGAAAAGAGGCGGGCAGGCTACACGTTCCTAGCACGGGAATATTTTGACCTGTATAAGCTGTTAACACTTGTTGACACAGCGATAATTTTGGAGAACCCAGAAGTTCATAAGTATCTTTATTAATTAAGGTAACAGCGGAACCAGTGTCGAGCTGAAATTGCACAGTCTTATTGTCAATGGAAAGATTCACAAAAAGTTTTTGCTTGCGGCGCTTGACAGGTGCGCGAATGTGGGCAACGTCTGCTACGGTTTGTTTACTGCGCTTGCGCGGGCCGCGTAGTGAAGCAAGCGGCGCAGACTCGGCACGCGGCGGATTAACAACACTGCCACTAGATGGCACTACCGCCGGATCCGCGTCCGCGCAATGCGAGGCTACTACAGAGTCACTAACTACTGCACTAAACTTTTGAGTAGCTACTCCAAGTCTACTGTCACTAGCTACACAGTACTGGGCACTATTACAAGGAGCAGTTGCAGAAGGCACTATTTTCACTACAGGAATGCACTGTTCATAGTCATTTTGCTTGTCCCGAACCCTTTTCCGTTGCACTGTTTTACGCGCTCGTCGGCGCTTGCTACGTGGTGCACTATATAGTTTTGCCATAGGTGCAGAACTACTTTCTTGCAACTGAGATCCAAGGAAAGCACTGTTCAATTCCACCGCCCGTATAACATTTACAGAATGAACCGTTCTCGCACTTTGCGAAGCACTGTGTCTAACGTTACTGTTCTTTGAGTTTTTAATTTGCATACACACAGACTGCACATGTCCCGATTTGCCACATTGATTACAGGTTGCGTTGCGACTAGGGCAATGAGCACGCTTGTGGCCAGACACACACTGGGGGGAAGACTTACGTACATTTTTCTGAAATGAGCGTTGGCGCCCGTTATGCAAATTACTGTGTCTAACACTACGGGGCGACCTTTCCGTCGCACTTTTACTCTGGCTACTGTTCACTGTCTGTTCAGCATGGCCGGTAGAAAAATAAGAATCACTAGTGCTACACTGAGAACTACGGCTAGGAAAGCGTCCGTTACGGCGCACTGAATTTACACTGTGGCTTTGCATTTCTACATCTGCTAAGTCAAAAGTATCATGCGCTTCAATAAGCTGCAGTACACTGTCTAATGAAGGGTCAGACTGTTTCAGAATTGCTGCTCTAATTCTGGGGTCCTGAATATTCTGCGTAATCGCATCCCTCAACATCACGTCACTATAAGAAAGTCCACAAGAGCAAGTAAATTTACATTGGCGGGTTAAGCCCTTCAATTCCGTAATCCACTCTTGGTGTGACTGCTGCGGTAATTTTTTAAGTCTGAAAAATCGGTATCGTGCAGCGGCTACAAGAACTTTTCTCTCATAATGAGCATTTAGTGCCTCTACTATTCGTTCAAAGTCTACATCACGAGGAGATGCGTGAGGGAATAGTTTCTGCAATAGTACGAAGGTCTGGGGGCCCACAATCGATAAGAAAAGGTTCTTCACTCTCTGACCTGTAATTTGATGAGCCGCGACGAGTTCTTGAAACTGTGCGAAGTAGTCACTCCATTCTTCCTCACGTTCGTTGTACTGGCGGAACGTAGGGAGCGGTACGGCGGCTGGAGTGGGCTGCTGAAGCGGCGGCTGTTGTTGTTGGTGAGCTGCTTGCGCTGTGAGCTGGGCCACAGCCTGGAGAAGTTGTGTTATTTGCGCCGTCTGTAACTGAATAATTTCCATTAAGTTTGGGTTCGGGGTAGTGGCCATGCTGACCGATTAGGCGCCGCATATACAAGTAACTTATAACAAAACACAAATGCAATATGAAAGAAGACGCTCTGCAACAAAAAAGTCCACAAAATACGTAACAGAATATGTTCCCCCAAAAGTCTTATAATAAGGGTGGGTGGGCGGGAGCAATTTTTGCGTGCTCCGACTGCTGCTGTCTGGCTGCTGTAAGCAGGCTGGTCCAAGGTTCTATCACTCCTCGTCGCCACTTTTGTATCCCATCCTCGTCGCCACTTTTGTGTCCCAACTTCGTCGCCGCTTTTGTGTCCCCGCCTCGTCGTAGGTGTCGGTGGCCGAGTGGAATGAGACCGACACGCTGGTGCAGGTACGGAGGGGAGCAGCCAGAAACTATAAACACTCGAGTAAATTAGAAAGAGATATATTGCACAGAATGTAACAATACTTAACTTTTACATAGTACTGCAGAATGTTGATACATAGTTGTTAGAGGCCTGCCTAGTGCCTGTACAATAGCATAGTCTTCACTGGTGCCTATCTGATTACGAAGGTCCTAACTGGTTGCTAGCTCAGTCCGAAGTGACCGATCTCGTTCAGTGGTGGCCACGAGCAGGGTTGCAGCAGAGGGCGCTTTTGGCTGTCGTTGTAAGATCGCCGCGCCGTGCGTGCATGACGGCGCGCGGCGAAAGTAGGTGGCGCGCACTTTGTACTTGTGCGACACCACAGATACCAACCACTTCCTTCACCGACTCTCCACCATTCCCACCCCTTTGCCTCCTGGATCCTCACTTGTCACAGTTGATGCCACTTCCCTATACACCAACATCCCACATGCCCATGGCCTTGCCGCTCTGGAACACAACCTCTCCCAACGTCCCTCTGAACTCAAGCCTGATACCTCATTCCTAATAACCCTTACCAATTTCATCCTACTTTTGCTTTAGGGGGAAAGTTTACCATCAAATGCAAGGCACAGCCATGGGCACCCACATGGCACCGTCCTATGCCACTATGCCAACCTGTTTATGGGCAATCTGGAGGAATCCTTCCTAGCATCCTGAAACTTCAAACCTCTTGCCTGGTTCAGGTTCATTGATGATATTTTCATGATATGGACTCAGGGTCAGGAAACCCTATCCTCCTTTCTCCAGAACCTTAATTACTTCTCCCCCATTGACTTCACCTGATCTTCCTCAACCTACCATGCCACATTCCTGAATGTCAACATCCACCTCAATGATGGCTCCACCCACCCTTCCGTCGATATTAAACCAACCAACCACCAACAGTACCTACACTTTGACAGTTGCCATCCCTTCCATATCAAAAAATCCCTCCCCTACAGCCTGGCCACCCATGGACGGCACATCTGCAGTGTCAACAACTCCCCTTCTGAATATGCTGAGGGTCTCACAAAGGTCTTCACAGACAGAAACTACCCCACCGACCATGTCCGCAAACAAATCTCCCGTGTCATATCCTCACACATCCCAAATCCTCCTCCTAACACCAGTAACCATCCACAAAAGTTGACACCCAGTACTACCCTTGACTCCAACAACTAAATTACATCCTTCGCCAAGGTTTCGATTTCCTATCCTCGTGCCCAGAAATGAGAGACATCCTGCCCAAGATTCTTCCCACCCCTCCTAAAGTGGTGTTCCGTCGCCTTCCCAACCTCCACAACATCCTAGTTCATCCTTATGCCACCCCGAAACCCAGATCACTGCCACAGGAATCATATCCTTATGGACGACCCCGCTGCAAGACCTGTCCAATCCACCCACCCAGCACTTCCTATTCCAATCCTTATGGACGACCCTGCTGCAAGACCTGTCCAATCCACCCACCCAGCACTTCCTATTCCAGTCCTGTCACAGGCTTATCAAACCCTATCAGAGACCGGGCCACCAGCGAAAGCAGCCACGTAATTTACCAACAAAAACAAGGTGGACCACCCTGTGGTACAGCATGCAGGTGGAGCACATGCTTGATTTCAATGGCTGCTACACAACCTGGGCCATCTGGATCCTCCCATCCACCACCAGCTTTTCTGAATTGCACAGATGAGAGTTATCCCTACAATACATTCTCCGATCCCGAAATCAACCAGGCCTCAACCTACGATAATTTCCTTATATTTTCCCCATATCTTACAGTTCTTACCTCTCTATCCCAAACCTCACATATTTTGAGTGGTGCATGAATGCGCGATCGCGTGCGTGCGCGTGCGTGTGTGAATGTGTGTGTGTTTGTCTGTGTATGCGGCCTTGTGTACTTGCAGTGTGCACGCATTTTGTATATTTATTTTATTTTATTTTGTTTATTTCATTTTATTCCCTCACCTGCCTCCACACTCCATTCCTAAGCTGCATCTCGTTATTCCCATCTAAGCCATCCCGACCACCGTGACGTAACCTTTCTATCCCCTCTCCTCTCCCCTCCCCTCCTCTATCCACCCATCCCCGATTCGCTGCAGAGCATGATTCCAAGTGCGGCGGTCGGAGGTGATGGTTGTATGACTGTGTTGTGTGCCTGTGTGATTGCGTGAGTGTTCTATTTTTTGAAGAAGGCCGTGGCCGACAGCTGAAAGTGTTGTATGAGTGTGTCTTTTGTATGTGCCTGTCGCAGCTCGTCGCCACATCTTTGCGGTCAGTTGTAAATTCTTCTTAATATATTATTATTCTGTATATTATTAGGCTTACTGTTCTGTGGCTGAAAAGATACGGGTTTGGCACCCTTTTCTCAGGGTAAGAACTTTGAAAAGGCCTGTTATGAAGATTTGTTTGCTTTGTTTGCTTGTACAATCTACGTCATCAAGCGGCACAGGGCTACGAGGTGCCGCATTCCTATTGTAAAAAGTGTAGCTTTGTGGACTATTGTTTAAACTCTGCTTTTCATTGTTTCTTTGGTTCACGGAAGAATTGTAGTCTACTCCGTGACCAGCTTTAACATTTTCTACTTTTGTTTTGAGTTCGAAATTTTTGTGTTCATCTTTGTTTGCCAAACGGGCAGTTCTTTCTGTATCAGACTGCAAATTTCGCCCAACTGCTCGCGTCAGCACCGGCCTCAGTTGTAATGTCCGACGCTAACGCTTGAGCAGCAATTTTAATTTCACTTTCCGCTTTCTCGGTTAATGCAACATCTTTCTTGTTTATCCAGCCTGCGAATTCTCTCGCATACTAGGTTTCACGTTGCGTGTGTTCTGTTGTTACATAAATTTCGTTCATACGTTTCGTGATTTCAGTAACTTTTGTCTGCCAATCAGTTCGTGTGTCTTTAAGATTGAATACTCCTTTTCTAATCGTGTGCCTTTCTCTGGGATTTCCTTACACGGTTCCGTAATCAATTTGAATTCGTTTCTCATACTCTGAAATTCTCTTTCCATACGTGATTGCATCTTTTGTATGGACTCGGACAATGTAGCTTGGAGCTTCTGCTCCGTATGCTCACATTTACTTTTATGTAAGCTTTTCTGTAACAGCTAGAGCTGTTTCTGTCTGTATTTGGATTTCTGCGAATTTCTGTTCAAAATTAACCTGAATATTTGCGTTCTGTTGGTTGAACAGTTTTGCGATTTGCGTAAACTTTACTTCATTGGCTAATGGCAGGGGACCAGTTTGTGTGGGTTGTGTATCTTTCTGTTGTGTGTGTGTGTGTGTGTGTGTGTGTGTGTGTGTGTGTATGTTGCGGTGGCGGTACTTGTATTAATACTCACATCGCCCCCCGCTGTTTCTGGAATGTTCGACAATGCCGGCTCGAACGATTGCCCGCTTTCGACGTTTTGCGTATTCTAGTGTTGCCAACCGGGTTCCACGGAAAGAAGTAGACGTGAATCGTAAAAAGAAGAAGGAGAAAGTGGAATTTCGAATGACAATGCTGAAGAGATCTCAAAGATGAAGACTTTCTCACTTTAGCATGTCTTCAAGCCCTGTTTTGCCTCCAAAAGTAACGTTATTGTCAATGTCACATGACTTGCAATATATAAAAACATATCCCCCTTTTTAATTTTCATTAACCAACCCTTTAAATTACCTGATTGTTCCCATTCTGACCTGTACGTTTGAGAGTACTTGGCTTTTTCCTAGCTTCCTCACTGATCATTGAAAACAACACAACATAAAAGACAAAATAAAACAATCACAACAACATGCACTATTAATCCGCTTATTTGTAGGCCTCTCACTTATGCACAGTGATCATTTCACCTGAATTCAACACAAAGCAAGAAAACCAGTACCGTGTGCACTGTGATACAAATACTTATGTAGTGCATAAATCCCGGAAGTCGGTTGCGAATGTAAACAAAATAAAATAAAATGGAATAACAAGATTGTTTCATTAACGTGACTAAGCATTAACCTGTCCACTCATTCAGAAACAGGAAACGAAACAATGAGCAGCACATCAAACCATTGGCGGCGATTAGGGGGGGGGGGGCAGTTGCCCCCCCCCCCACTTTCTGGGAAAAATATTAAATTATTCACTTTTTTAGCGTAGTAACACTTGTATACCTGAAAAACTGATTTGCACAATTGTAACATAGCTGTAAGTGGGAATTATGGTGGTACACATACTGAGAGTGTATTGCCTGTAAGTAAGACTACTCAGTCTAATAGTCCTTCTCAGCTTCAATTTGAACCAAGGGATCCAATTCATGGTAGACAAGCAGCATCACAGTTTTTTTTAAATGGTCCTTTTCAACCTATTATTGATAAGTACCCAGAAACAAAGGGTAGAAAGTTTAGAAGTATGTTGTACACAAATTACAATTGGTTAGAATACAGTGTTGCTGCTGATAAAGATTTTTGCTTCCCATGTCGTTTTTTCGGTTCCATAGGTTGTTATGATGAAACATTCGTATCTAATGGGTTTAAAAACTGGAAAAAAGCAGTCCAACGCTTTAAAGAGCACGAAAAAACTTCTTCTCACCTCAGTCCTCTTCAACGTTGGCAGAAAGGTTTATAAAATAAAAAAAGTGTGGTAAACAAAATATCAACACATCATCAAGAAGAAGTTAAAAAAATCGTGATTATCTGAAGATTTTACTCCAATCCCTACTTTTCATAGCCAAGCAGGGAATAGCACTTCGGGGTCATAGAGAAAAGGAGGACTCTGATAACAGGGGTAATTATGTCGAGTTATTGAAGCTGAGATCAACGGAAAACTATTTATTAAAACAAAGAGTTTTAGACAGAGATAAGTTTTTCAATTATGATCATCACGATGTTCAAAATGAAATGATTGAAATAATGGCAAATTTGGCCAGGCAGTATATATTTGATGATGCTAAAAAATCGAAACAATTCTCCGTGATTGTTGATGAAACTCCAGTTGTGCCACATCAAGAACAATTTACTCTTGTTATATGTAACAGAAAAGCTCGAAATCAAAGAAAGCTTTCTTGGTTTTTACAAAACTGATTTGACTGGCGGTGAAACGTTATACAAGATGCTTGTTTCAATTTTCGGTGAACTTGGCATTGACCTTAAAAATATTATTGCTCAGTGCTATGACGGAGCGGGGAAACATGAGTGGTTCTTACAAGGGTGTCGCTGTGAGGATGAAAGAACGAAACCCGTATGTTATGTTTGTACATTGCTACATGCATTCTCTAAATCTTGCACTTCCCGGTGCATCTAAAAACATTCCTTCTGTTCGCAACGTTTTTAGCACAGTCCAACAACTATACTGTTTTATTGAGACTTCGTCTAAAAGACATGTAGTATTTGCCACAGTAAAAAAGTGCAGCATGTGCAGTCAAAGAAGGAATAAATAAGGATTTGTCCTTGAAAGCACTAAGTGACAAGATTTAGCAGCAGATATGAAAGCTTGCGAGCAGTTCAACAACACTTAATAGATATACTGCACATTCTGGAAAATATTGAAGCTACTGACTCCATAACTGGTGGATATGATCACGGATTGATCACAAGTATTACCAAGTTTGAAGTTTATGTTTGTATTGAATACTATGAAGTACTTTTTTGAAAAAACGAACATTCTTTCAAAGTACGTACAGTATCATGATGTATCCATTCATGAACAAGTCCAGGTTTCTGACAGCGTAGTTATGTCCATAAATTGTTTGAGAAATGAAGAAGAGTTCCAAAAGTTTTTGACTGCAGCAATTGATTTTTGTGATATGGCTTTGAGGGGCCAACAGTTCAACGCAAAAGAAAACTTCCACAAAAGATAGGAGAAGGAGATGTTAATCTTGAATATATTCACCTGAAGTCTACTTTTTAAAAATATATTACTACCCTCTGTTAGATACACTCAGTGAGAACATTAGGTCATATTTTAAAAATAAAAAAAAATAAAAATAAAAAAATAAAATAAACAGCTGGCTCTACTCTGCAACATGGAACTACTGCTGACGGCTTCGATGAAGAACAACTCAATTTGTAACGACCGTATCAAAGAAGCATTTTTTGCTGTGAGTTCCGCATTTGGTTTGGAAAATGATAATTTAGTCTCAGAAATCGATGTATTTTCAAGGAAGAAGCATGATTCACACCAAATAGATCGTCATCTTGTGCCAAATTTGGTTTCACAATTTAAGTCTGAAAATGTTCACAACCAGTATGTATCCCTAATTTGTTCAAGCTACTGCAACTGTTTTTGATTATCCTGGTGTCCACTGCAACGGCAGAACGATATTTCAATGTCCTCAAACGGATCAAAAACTACTTGAAGAATTCTATGCTTCAAGAACGTTTAACACATTTAGCTATACTAGCCATTGAAAAAGATGCGGCTAAAAACATCAAATTAGAAGATTGTGTAGAAATTTATGCCAGGCGGAAACCAAGGCACATAGCTTTGTTTTAAAGCAATTATGCTTTGACAAGACGTATCATGTTAAATTACGCTATTGTCTGTTGTTGTTGTTGTTGTGGTCTTCAGTCCGGAGACTGGTTTGATGCAGCTGTCCACAATACCCTATCCTGAGCAAGCCTCTTCATCTCCACATAAGAGCGACAACATACATCTGTCTGGATCTGCTTACTGTATCCATCTATTGGTCTTCCCCTACGATTTTTCCCCATACACTTCCCTCCAACGCTAAATTCACAATTCCTTTTCTCCCCAATTCTGTTCAGTACCTCCTCATTAGTTACGCCATCCATCCACCTAATCTTCAGCATTCTCCTGGAGCACCAAATTTCAAAAGCCTCAATCCTCTTCCTGTCCGCACTGTTTATCGTCCATGTCTCACTCCCATACAAGGCAACACTCCATACAAATGCCTTCAGAAAGGACTTCCTTAGGTTTAAATCAATATACGATGTTAACAAATTTCACTTTTTCAAGAACGCTTTTCTACCCATTGCCATTCTGGATTTTATATCCTCTGTACTGTGACCATCATTTGTTATTTTATTGCCCAAGTAACAAAACTCATCTACCTCCTTTATTGCTTCGTTTCCCAATCTAATTCCTTCAGCATCACCTGATTTTCTTACACTGCACTTCATTACCCTAGTTTTGCTCTTGTTAATGTTCATCTTATATGCACCTTTCAGCACACTGTCCATACCGTTCAATTGCTCTTCCAGGTCCTTTGCTGTATCTGAAATAATTACTATGTCGTCGGCAAAACGCAATGTTTTTAATTCTTCACCCTGAACTTTAATTCCTTCTCCAAATTTCTCCTTGCTTTCCTTTATAGCTTGCTCAATGTACAAATTGAATAACAATGGAGAAAGACTACAACCCTGTCTTACTCCCTTTCCAACCACTACATCCCTTTCATGCCCTTCAACTCTGACAACCGCTGTCTGCTTTTTGTACAAGTTGTAAATAACGTTACGTTCCCTATATTTTACTCCTGCTTGCTTCAAAACTTGAAAGAGTTTATTCCATTCAACTTTGTCAAAAGCCTTCTCCAAATCTACAAAAGCTAGAAATGTAGGTTTGCCCTTTATTAATCTATCTTCTAGGATAAGCCGTAAAGTGAGTATTCCTACATTTCTCCTGAACCCAAACTGATCTTCCCCAAGGTCGGCTTCTACCAGCTTTTCCATCCTTCTGTTAATATTTTGCAGCCATGTCTTATTAAACTGATGGTTCTGTAGTTTTCACACATGTCTGCACCTGCTTTCTTAGGGATGGCGATTATAACATTTTTCTTAAAGTCGGAAGGTACTTCACTTGTCTCATACATCTTACATACCAGGTGAAACAATTTTGTCATGGCTGGTTTTCCCAGAGACTTCAGTAGCTCTGAGGGAATATCATCTACTCCAGGGGCCTTGTTTCGACTTAGGTCTTTCAGGGCTCTGTCAAATCCTTCTCAGTATCTCCTATTTCATGTTCATCTACATCCTCTTCCCTTCCTACAATATTGTCTCAAAGTTCATTTCCTTTTTAGAGCCCCTCTATATACTCTTTCCACCTTTCAGCTTTCCCTTCTTTGCTGAGAACTGGTTTTCCATCAGTGTCCTTGATATTCATAGAGCTCTTTTTCTTATCTCCAAATGTTTCTTTTATTTTCCTGTAGGCTGTATCTATTTTTCCCCTATTTATACATTCTTCTACATCCATGCATTTGCCTTCTAGCCACTCCTGCTTAGCCATTTTGCACTTCCTGTCAATCTCATTTCTTAGTCGCCTGTACTCCATTTTGCCTGTTTAATTTACTGCATTTTTATACTGTCTCCTTTCATCGATTAAATTTAGTATCTCCTGTGATATCCAAGGATTTTTTGTAGGTCTTTCCTTTCTACCTATTTTGTCCTCTGCTACCTTCACTATTTCATCTCTCAATTTTACCCATTCCCCCTCTACTGTTTTATTTTCCCCTGTTTCTGTCAATTGTTGCCTAAAGCTCCCTCTGAAACTCTTAAGAACCTTAGATTCCTTCAATTTATCCAGGTCCCATCTCCTTATTTTCCTACCTTTTTGTAGTTTCTTTAGTTTCAGCCTACAGTTCATAACCAACAAGTTATGGTCAGAGTCTACATCTGCCTCTGGGTATGTCTTACACTATAGAACCTGGTTCCGAAATCTATGTCTTACCGTTATAAAATCTATCTGGTATCTCCCGGTGTCTCCTGGTCTCTTCCATATATACAACCTTCTTTTGTGATTCTTGAACCAGGTGTTTGTTATAACTAAATTATGTCCTGTGCAAAATTCTACCAGACGGCTTCCTCTTTCATTCCTTTTGTCCAGACCATATTCACCTACTATCCTCCCTTCCCTTCCTTGTCCTACTACCGAATTCCAGTCTCCCATAACAATTAAGTTTTCCTCTCCCTTAATTGTCTGAATAATTTCCTTTAGCTCCTCATATATTTCTTCGATTTCCTCATCATCGGCAGAGCTAGTTGGCTTATAAACCTGTACTACTGTTGTCGGTGTTGGCTTCGTATCTATCTTGACAATGATAATGCGATCACTGTGCTGCTCGTAGTAGTTTACCCGCATTCCTATTTTCTTATTCATTATCAATCCTACTCCTGTGATACCCCCAATTGATTTTGTATTTATAATCCTGTACTCACCTGACCAGAGATCCTGTTCATCCTGCCACCGAACTTCACTAATCCCCACTATATCTAACTTCAACCTATCCATTTCCCTTTTTAAATTTTCTAATTTTCCTACTCGATTAAGGGATCTAACATTCCACGCTCCGACCCGTAGAATGCCAGTATTCTCTTTCCTGATGATCTCATCCTCCTGAATAGTCCCCGCCCAGAGATCCGAATGGGGGACTATTTTACCTCCGGAATATTTTACCCGAGAGGATGTCATCATCATATGTTCATACAGTAGATCTGCATGTCCTCGGGAAAGGTAACGGCTGTAGTTTCCCCTTGCTTTCAGCCACATTAGCTGATGTTACAAGGCCAGCTCAGTCAATCATCCAGACTGTTGCCCCTGTAACTACTGAAAAGGCTGCATCCCTTCTTCAGGAACCACACGTTTGTCTGGCCTCTCCACAGATACCCCTCCGCTGTGGTTGCACCTACGGTACGGCTATCTGCATCGTTGAGGCACGCAAGCCACCCCACCTCGGCAATGTCTGTGGCAGTTATAGCAAACCAGTTTCGGTGCAGATCATCTATATTATGATCAGATCATCTTGTTAAAAAATTGGATATAAAATAAGAAGTGCAACATTGCACTTAGTCACAATATCAAAAAAACCCTAAGTTAAAAACATGACAGCTTACAAAATACTGACAGCTCTGAAAAACTATAATTTTCAGAGCTGTCAGTATTTTGCATGCTGTCGTTTTTAACTTAGGTTTTTTTTTTTAATAATGTGACTAAGTGCAATGTTGCACTTCTTATTTTATATCCAGTTTTTTAATAAAAAAGGAGATTTTGCATTTTGTAACTAACCGAAAGTAGAAAAGTAGAGCGCCCCCCCCCCCCAAAAAAAAAAAAAAAAAAAAAAAAAAGGAGATCTCCTTCTAAAGAAGTAGACATGGCAACACTGACTTGTCCTGTGTTTGAGAATCCATAGTTTCTACTTTATCGACACTGCGGGTTCTACGATAATTTTCCAATAAAGGCTTATCTGAAAACTTTCTCTGCACCCACACTATAGATTGTAACACCTCAGATTAAAGAAAATAAATCGTCACACACAAACTTGAATTTAACACACAATATTATTACTATCACACACAACATGGAAGCTCAGCAACGGAAAATCTTGTGAGGCCAACAGGCGTGTCTGAGAACTTTCTAGTTAGCTTATTAAAATTATCACAATGAAGTTATAAATTATGCAAGCTGTTAAAATAACTCATGAGCCAAACATTATTGATTGAATATCATCGAAATTGGTATTTTCTGCTTTCTCACTTCTCTTTTCCATAATTACAGTAACAATCTGGTTTTTTTTTCTCCTCGATAATCAGAAAACAATAGTGTAGTCTGGTAATGTAAATGAAGAAATACAAAAGACACCACAATGTAATTAGTTACAATATTTTTTGTGAATGTCAATCGAGCCCCACGTTGGGCGCCAAATTGAAATATTTCTTCCTAATAGTAAAAATAATAAATAGTTTATTATTAAAAAGAAAAGAAGGTCATGATTTGATGTAAATGATGCAAATTTAGAAGAGTAGCGCGTGACAAAATATTGTTCTATGATAAGAAAGTTAATACCGAAAGCAATTAAATTTTGAAATCAATCGTAATTTTGAAATTAAAAATTGCTGCTTATATTAAAGGAGGGAGAAATATCTCGAGATAGTAGCTACATAGCATATCATTATCATTCAAAATTGTGCCTGCAAAAATTTATGTACCGGTATCTGAATAAAACTCCAAAATGGCACAAAATATTTAATTCTACCATCGTACCTAAAAACCTGTCTGATTTCGTAGAAGAACAGGTCGCATTGCACAGAAGCTAACTGTTGAAAAACACTCATAAAACGCCGATTTATCATGTATCCAAGGCTAGAAAAAACAAAAAGAGAAAAGAATTTATAAACGGAAGAATCGTGGAAATAATTAAATTTAGATAAACTGGCCTATATCTCCAGGACGTTTAGTGCGGAACAAATGATTCTGAAATCATTATGGAGAATTGTGCATTATTCCAACATTTAGTATCGTACACTGCAAAGAAAGTGGCGGTGGGTGGCAATCTGTAAGAAAAATTCCCACATTGTTAATATATTGTACAGTATTTAAACATAAAATAATGAAAAATGAAATTTCTCTTTAAATAAGATTAGCTCTCTTATATTCTGAAAACGATTGATAGTACACATTGACAAGAGATACATCATCCATTCTAGGCACCAAAAGAAATTGCAAATCAAATATGTTAAACTCAGAGCAACACTACTGCGTCCAAAACGTATGAATGCTAGAGCAGGAAGAAGAAAGCATGGGAACTGCTGCTCCCTCTTATTGAATAAAACATATGATACAAAATTATATTTTTGTTTCAATAGAAAAAAATGTGCGGGTTATCATTATACGTCATTTACATAAATTATCGTAATAAATACGAGAGATTAATTATGGAAAAATAAATAAAATACTTTTTTTACCTTAAATTAAATACTGAAATAAAGTGGTCATTTCGTTGTTATTGCAGACCTCAGCTGTTATACTTCGGACTGGAACTGTATTACTGAAAGGTTCGTATATTTCACTACTGCTTTTTTAGCAAACATACTTCCAGTATCGTCAATACGCAGCTTTGAAAGTCTGACAGAACTTGATGCACATCCATATTCAGTAGTCAATCTTAATTTAAAACTTGTAACTATAAATAGGTAAATGGATGTGCCATACCATCTGTCAGCTGAAACCCCAAATAACATGGAGACGCCAGTTCAATTTGCCTCAGACGTGGCGGGCATATAACCACTATATGAAATTTAAGGTATTTGGTTTTGCTACTGTGCTAAAAATTGGCAATACATTTGCTCTACATTGGAGACTGCCGCCATATTGCTGAAATCAGCAAATAGTAATACTAATAATAATAATAAAGCAGAAGTGCCGGGTTTCAATCCTGGCTGCGGCATAAATTTTAATTCAATGACCCTCCTTCAGTTTCAGACCTTTAATTATCTTAATGTCCTAGCACCTGACTTAATCTCAGGTTTACAATATTTACGAACTCATTGTGTACTTCTCACGCTCTTACTCTTTGTTTCTATATTTTTGTAAGTTTTTTGTTGCCCATGCCGATTATGCTACGTACTTCGAAAATAAATACTCAGCCAATCTTTTGATAAGAACTATTAGCGTCAGTGACAGAACGTTAAATCGTTTCTCTTGTAATAATAAGAGTAATGCAGAGGTGTGGTTTCTTGCCTCACACAGTTAGCTGATTCATAATGGAATGTATGCAAGCACAAACCATCTGTATTACATTTCATTCCATTCCATGATGGTGGTGGTGGCGGCTGATGCAGCAACAGTGTTGAATAATTAAAAAATGCTCATTCTCTGTTGCAATGTTTTATTCTCCAATAACGCGTTTCGCGCTGTTAGCGCATCGTCAGATTGGGCGGAGATGGAGCCACAGAACTATCTATAGCTGTGTAGCAGGTGTCTTAATAATTTGTGTTGTCATTGGGCGCCATAGCAGCAGAGGAGTCGCTGTCGCGGCAGGTCCACGTTTACAACTGGTCAACAGGGGATTTTAACATTTTTCGTAAAGTCTGAGGGTACTTCGCCTGTCCCATATATCATACACATCAGGTGAAACAGTTTTGTCATGGCTGGTTCTCCCAGAGACTTCAGTAGCTCTGAGGGAATGTCATCTAACCAGGGACATTGTTTCGGCTTAGGTCTTTCAGTGCTCTGTCAAATGCATCTCTCAGTATAGTATCTCCTATTTCATCCTTATCTACTTGTTCTCCCCTTCCTACAATATTGCCGGTAAGTTCATATCCCTTTTATTTTCCTGTAGGATGTATCTATTTTTCCCCTATTTACACATTCTTCTACATACTTGCATTTACCTTCTAGCCACTCCTGCTTAGCCACTTTGCACTTCCTGTCAATCTCATTTCTTATTTGTCTGTACTTCATTTTGCCTGTTTCATATACTGCATTTTTATCTTTTCTCCTTTCATCGATTAAATTTAGTATTTCCTATGATATCCAACGATTTTTTGTAGGTCTTGCCTTCGTACCTATTTTGGCCTCTGCTGCCTTAACTATTTCATCTGTCAATGCTACCCATTCCTCCTCTAATGTTTTATTTTTCCCCGTTTCTGTCAATTGTTGCCTAAAGCTCCGGCTGAAATTCTCAAGAACTACAGGTTCCTTCAGTTTATCCAGGCCCCATCTCCTTATTTTCCTACCTTTGTTCGGTTCTTTCAGTTCCAGCCTACAATTTATGACCAATAAGTTATAGTGAGAGTTTATATCTGCCGTTGGGTATGTCTTACAGTTTAAAACCTGGTTCCGAATTCTATGTATTACCATTATAAAATCTATCTGGTATCTCCCAGATTCTACCGGTCTCATCCACATATACAACCATATTTCTTGCTTCTTAAACGAGGTGTTTTATATAACCAAATTATGCTCCGTGCAAAATTCTACCAGGCAGCTTCCTCTTTCATTCCTTTTGCCCAGACCATATTCACCTACTAACTTCCCTTCCCTGTCCTAATACCGAATTCCAGCCACCCATAACCATTAAATTTTCCTCTCCCTTAATTGATTTAATAACACCCTTTAGCTTCTCATATATTTCTTTTATCTCCTTATCATCGGCAGAACTGTCTTGAGCAGTTAAACCGGCAACCCACGCGCAATGGAAATATTCTAGACCTTATAGCCACAAACAGGCCTGACCTTATTAACTATGTCTGTGTAGAGACAGGAATTAGTGATCATGATATCGTCATAGCGTCGATGGTGACCAAATTTCATAAACCAATCAAGAAGGCTAGGAGCGTGTTTTTGTTGGGAAGAGCCGAAAAGCAAATGTTACGATCGCACTTAGAAAATGAATGGGCATCGTTTATTTCTGGGACTATGGATGTAGAGGAATTGTGGACTAAATTTAAATGCATTGTTAATGAAGGGTTAGAGAAATATGTGCCAGTAAAGACGATTAAGGATGGAAAAAATCCACCGTTAATAATGTTAGAAAGCTGCTGAGAAAGCAAAGGCTGTTGCACTCTCGATTCAAAAAAGAACACGCAAATGATGACAGGCAAAAGTTAGTAGAGATTCGTGCGTCCATAATAAGATCGATGCGTGAAGCATACAATAATTATCACAGCCATACCTTAGCAAAAGATCTTTCCGAGAACCCGAAAAAATTCTGGTCCTATGTAAAATCGATAAGCGGGTCAAAGCCCACTGTACAGTCACTTGTTGATCATTCCGGGGCAGTAATAGAAGAAAGCAAACGGAAAGCTGAAGTTCTAAATTTAACGTTTAAGAAATCTTTCACGCAGGAGGACCGCACAAATATACCATCATTTGATCAACGTACTAATTCCGAAATGGGGGACATAGCAGTAGGTATTTCCGGTGTAGAGAAGCAGCTGAGAGAGCTAAATACGAAATAGTCTGCTGGTCCGGATGGAATACCAGTTCGGTTTTACAAAGACTATTCTGCAGCATTGGCCCCCTACTTAGCTTGCATTTATAGCGAATCTTTAATTCAGCGCAAAGTTCCTAGTGATTGGAAAAAAGCGCAGGTGACTCACGTGTATAAGAAAGGAAAGAGAACTGACCCATACAATTACAGGCCAATATCGTTGACATCGGTTTCATGTAGAATTTTGGAGCATATTCTCAGTTCGAATATAGTAAATTTCCTTGAAACGGAAAAGCTTCTTTCCATGAATCAGCACGGGTTTAGGAAACATCGTTCATGTGAAACTCAGCTTGCCCTTTTCTCACATGACATCTTGCGAGCCATGGACGAAGGGCAACAGGCGGATTGTGTTTTTCTCGACTTCAAAAAGGCGTTCGACGCGGTGCCACACTGCAGACTGCTAACGAAGATACGAGCTTATGGAATAGGTTCACAGATTTGTGACTGGCTGGAAGTCTTCCTCAGTAATAGAACGCAGTACGTTGTTCTCGACGGCGAGTGTTCGTCAGAGACGAGTGTATCGTCAGGCGTGCCCCAGGGGAGTGTGATAGGACCGCTATTATTTTCAATCTATATAAATGATCTGATGGACAGAGTAAGTTGTAATTTGCGGCTGTTTGCTGATGATGCTGTGGTGTATGGGAGGGTGTCGTCTGTAACTGACTGTAATAGCATACAGGTTGACCTAGACAAAATTTCTAGTTGGTGCGAAGAATGTAGAAAAATGTAAGGTGATGCGCATGAGTAGAAAAAACAATCCCATAATGTTCGAATACAGCATTGGTAGTGAGCTTCTTGATGTTGTCGCGTCGTTCAAATATCTAGGCGTAACATTGCAGAGCGATATGAAATGGAACGAGCATGTAAGGACAGTTGTGAGTAAGGCAGACAGCCGACTTCGGTTTATTGGGAGAATTTTGGGAAGATGTACTTCACCTGTAAAGGAGACCGCGTATAAAACGCTTGTACGACCACGTCTTGAGTATTGCTCAAGTATTTGGAACCCGCAGCAGATCGGTTTGAAGGAAGACATAGAGGCGGTTCAGAGGCGAGCAGCTAGATTTGTTACCGGTAGGTTCGACCAATGCGCGAGTGTCACGGAAATGCTCCGGCAACTCAATTGGGGATCGCAGGAAGAAAGACGACGTTCTTTTCGTGAATTTCTGTTAAGTAAATTTAGAGGGCCGGAATTTGAAGCTGAGTGTAGTACGATCTTGCTGCCGCCTACTTACATTTCGCGTAAAGATCACAAAGACAAGATAAGAGAAATTAGGGCTCGTACGGAGGCATATAGGCATTCTTTCTTTCCTCGTTCAGTTTGGGAGTGGAATAGGAAAGGAAATGTCTAGTAGAGGTACAGTGTACCCTCCGCCACGCACCTTACGGTGAATTGCGGAGTATGTATGTAGATGTAGATGTAGAGCTACTTGGCATATAAACCTGTACTACTATGGTCGGTGTTGGTTTAGTATCTATCTTGACTACGATAATGCGATCACTGTGTTGCTCATAGTAGTTTATCCGCATTCCTATTTGGTTATTCATTATCAGACCTACTTCTGTTAAACCCCCAACCTTATTTTCTATTTATAATCCTGTAATCAGCCGACCAGGAATCCTGTTCCTCTTTCCACCGAACATCACTAATCCCGATTATATGTAACTTTAACCTATCCATTACTCTTTTTAAATTTTCTAGCTTCCCTACCCGATTAAGCGATCTAACATTCCACGCTCCAATTCGTATAATGCCAGTGTTGTTTTTCGTGATGATTACATCCTCATGAGTAGTCCCCGCCCGGAGATCCGTATGGGGGACTATTTTACCTCCGGAATTTTTTACCCGATAGGATGCCATCATCATATGTTCGTACAGTAGAGCTGCATGTCCTCGGGAAAGGTAACGGCTGTAGTTTCCCCTTGCTTTCAGCCGTTCGCAGTAACTGTGTGGCAAAGCCACATTAGCTGATGTTACAAGGCCAGCTCAGTCAATCATCCAGACTGTTGCCCCTGTATCTACTGAAAAGGCTGCTGCCCCTCTTCAGGAATCACACGTTTGTCTGGCCTCTCCACAGAATACCCCTCCGCTGTAGTTGCACCTTCGGTGCCGATCTTACTAAAGTTATATTTGATTTACTATTTATTGCAATATTTGTGTCATCTGCAAATAAAACAAAATTTTCTCACGAAGAATCTGATTAAATGAAAATTCCCATTGGTAATGAGGTGTTATTGGTTTGCATTGTTATATATCCGAAAAAAATGAGAAAATAAGCAAAAAATAGAAATCGGCTGTCGTCGAACAGCGTACCGGTTTAACAGTTTTCAAGAACACTACCAATTACGCTACTATAACGTGGGCATTGAGGGTCACATACAGAGTTCTTCTTCGTAACGTAACCACCACTTTGTAAGTTTTCTTTAATGATAGGATATAATTACATAGTTATTTATCATGCAAAAGACAGCGTACAGATATTACATTAAACATCAGGTAGATGTCTGTTAACTAGAGTCTTGCATAGACACAGAAATACGATCGATATCGCTCAGTGTGCTCCAGCAATTTAAATACGAAGCTGTTGAATATAGGGCTTGAATTCATAAATCATAAAACATTTATTAAGTTCTTTATTTACTTATTTATTCATTCATGTTCCATTAATCTCTGTTTGTGATAATGTCAAATGATATGTAGAACGTGTTAAATATACAGGACAACACAGATTAAAAAAGATGTTCTGCATATAAAATGTTTTACGTAATTGTAATTTTAGCAGAAACATTTAAATAAAATAATGTATCATTAAATTTTTATGTTTACTTACACTAGTGAGCAGCAGAACTACAATTTAATATCTTTTATCTTTCTATCTTTTTAGTTAGGAAAATTAAAAATACACTTCTTCGATTACAAAAACATCGTAGTTCTATTTAAGTACACATTTCCATTTTAATTCATAGAACTCTTTTAGCGAGTAGATGGTCATATTTAGCAAATGTTCTTTAAATTATTTTTAAATAGAAATTAATTGTCTCTTACAGATTCTATCTGCTCTGGGAGAAAGTTATAAGTTTTTGAGCCAGACCATCTGACATCGCTTTGAACCAGTGTCAAATGCCTGAGGTCATAATAAAAAGTTTCCTTCCCTTTTGTGTTATGGTTGTGATAGTTTCTGTTCAGGGCATACTCATTAGGACGCTTTATTACAAAACACATAAGTGAATAAACGTACTGGGATACAGTGGGCATTATTTGCAGCTTTCTAAGAAGGTTACAGCATGAAGTTGTAGGTGGTACTCTACACATAACTCTAATTGCCTTTTTTGGGCCACAAAATATTTTTTCTTGAAACTAATTTTCCTCATAAGATAATTTCATAGGACATACTGGAGTGAAAATACACATAGTATGCAGACATTTTAGTAGCTAAGTCTCCAAAGGAGGAGATTACTCTAATCACATATGTAGCTCAGTTTTTTTTTTCAGGGCCTGTTGGATGTGATATGTTCACTTCATTTTACTGTCAATATGCAGTCCAAAGAATTTGGTCACCCCTATTCTTTCTATTGGTCAGATTCATTTCTCTCTCTCTCTCTCTCTCTCACTCTATCTCTCTCTCTCTCTCTCTCTCTTGTTCGTGCAGAGAACTGAATAAAATTGCTCTTACTGGAATTAAGTGAAAACACTGAACCATTTAACCACTTCAGGGAGTACATTGTTTATAGACACCTCAAAACTGTCATCATAGTTTCCACTCATAAGACTATGGTATCATCAGCAAATAAAGTAAATTTACAGTGCATGTTTGTGTACAAAAGGTAGATCATTTACAAATATGAAAAACAGCAATGTACCTTTCGACCTATTGGCACTCACCAGCTAAATGGAGTCGATTTAGATTGAGGAGAGGTACCTGCTAACTTTCCTGAGCCATTTAAAACTACTTTTTGACATTGGTCCTGGAGATAGAATTGTAGCGAATTACCTGCTGCGCCCCTTATACCAACTAATTTGGCTTTCTGCAGGAGAATGTGGTGATCTACGCAGTCAAAGGCCTTCGACGGGTCACAGAAGACACGAATTTTTCATTTAGTGATTCAAGGACTTCATATGCAAGTCCATACGCTGCTTCTTCAGTTGAATAGCCCTTTTGAAAGCCAAATTGACTCATGCTAATAACTCTGTATCTAATGAAATGTTCTGTAATTCGGTCATCCATTAATTTGTCTAGTATTTAAGAGACAACTGTTAGTAATGAGATTGGATAGTAGTTTGTGAGCCCTGCTTCTTCGCCCTTCTTGTATAGGGGCTTCACGATTAATATTTGAGTGTTTGAAAAGCAATGTCTTGCTGGATTGAAGCATCAAAAATATGGCACAGAATGTACTTTATTCATGGACAAGAATATGTCAATAGATGTTAGATATATTGTCCACTCCTGCAGAATTCTTACATTTTGGAGACCTAATAATCTTTTGAATTAACCCTACAGTGACTGGCTTAAGGTACATTTCTGGTATTATGTTGAAGTAAACAGCTAGACATAAACTCATGGTTTCTTCAATAGTGGGCATGCAGACAATTTGCTGAGTGACTGACAGGAAATGTTTGTTAAAAACTGTACCTACAATTTTCGGATTTTCAATTAAGTTACCTCCACATCTGATTTTTAGGTAATCTGTGGCACTTTTCTCTGTTGTTGTTTAACGTTTTATGATGTTCCAAATTGTCTTTAATTCATTTTTAGAATTATCTATTTTCTTCTTATGGTAAAGGGTTTTTGATTAATGTATTTCTTTCTTTGGAATTTTACAGTAAAGTATGTAATTATTCCATTTTTCTATATCATCAGTTGTTCTGATTTTAGAATAAATTTCCCTATGTATTCTACATGACTCTTTAATACCTTTTGTAACTTAAGGCTTAAATAACTGGAAGGAGTATTTCTGACTCATTTCTTTGGAAAATATTCTTGAAAATGGGCAGAAAAATCATTTATGAAGTAGTTAAATGTCTCATTAGCATTATCTATATTGAAAACAGGGGACCAATCCATTTTCTGTAACTTACATTTGAAATATTGTATTGCCTCTTTGTTCATTATTCCTATGGATTTCCATTGGGGAGATAGTTTATTATGAGGATTAATATTTTGAAGACTATTGGTTTGACCATAATGGTCTGTGAGGCCATTTATATTCTGAACGATATTAATGTTCTGGTATCTACTTACATCTACAAAAATATTGTCTATCATAGTTTGGGAATATGATGTGATCCTAATAGGAAAGGTGACTACTGATGTCTGCTTGTATGTGAACATCACATTTTGGAAGTTTCTTCTATTGTTATTTTCAGCCAGTCAAAATTAAAGTCACCTAACAATACAATATGTAAGAATGACAGAATCTGGTGCAGAAAAGTTCTTATATTTCATGAAGGTGCCCTGTAAACAGCCAGGACTGTTACTGGTTTGGGATTAGAATTTACTTCAGTAGCACATGCCTCTAAATGTTGCTCTACACAGTATTTAGTGATACCTACAGCTTTGCAAACAGAGCTTTCCTTAACATATATGGCTACTCAACCTATATCTTTCTTTACTCTAGAGAAATAGGCTGCTGAGTTGTACCTAGGTAAAGATAGCATAGTACAATTATTAGTTACATGATGCTCAGTAAAGCACAATACTTGAGCATTGTTTATAGTCTTATTTCATTAATATTAATAATCATTTAATCCTTTTTGCTAGTGAAGCTCATTAGTTTTTAATGGAAATTGATAACCCTACCTAAGATATTTTGTTTTTGCTGTTAACTCTTGACTGGAGCTCTGGTGGAGTTTACCTTGAGGCATGTGGCGATGAAAATTTGACACTATTTTCTTCTTCAGGCTTGTACATAAAAAATCATTAAATAGGAAAGAAGGCACAGTTCTTCTGGTACAAACCATTGTTTGCTGTTGACTCCTTCTTATTTCTTGCTGCAGGAGAAACAGTTTGCTTGTTGACTGCTTCTGTTGAGACAGCCACTAATGTAGGTCTAGCTATTATTGTCTTCATTCTTGTGGATTGTCCAACTATCTCGGTTGTTTTCAACTCGGTTGTTATGTCAAATAGTGGTGTATTTTGTAAGATTACCGCTCAATAGAAATACTGGTAATTAATAGCTTTTGATGATTAAACAGTATGAAGTTCACTGCAAACATTGACCATACCAATGCACTAAATGTTACACAATTTTAATCTTATTAATTATGGTAGCAATGTATGTACGCAATTGGGTGACAACATTTATAGTTAGGCCAAAGGTAGAAATTCTCCACGTTGAGATTTGCTGTGTGCTTGTAGCTGACGGAAGGCCAGCGAGCAGGCCGACGTTGGTGGCTTGTTCCAGCTTAGGATTTTCCAGTTCGTTTCCGGTGAGGGGAGAGAGGGACAATGGCGAGTGCCACGCACAGTGCAGTGCACAAATATTGTAATACCACTGGCATTTGAAGTAATACGATGCAGTTAGGAACCTTTAAGGCCCCCATTACAAAATAGCCTGTTGATAAATAAACAATACATTAGCTGATATAGTCACATCTGGCGTAATATGTTTAATTGACAATGAAAAGTAATAAATTACCAACGAAGACAAGACAGTTACACAACTAGCATGGCAATGTTTGTTTATAAAAATAATATATTAACTATTTCTCATTTTATTTTCAATTAATCTTGTGTATTTTACCTTGAAATATTCAGTTAAATCACTTATCTGTGACATAAGAAATTGCACAATTATGATAAATAGTACAAAGTATGTTTATACCAATATAAAAACCTAAGAAGACAATTTATTTAATGTGTAGTGTAATTATTTTGATTTTTAGGTAAAGTTTTAGAAATGTATTGGCTGAGCGCTGTACGTTGGCAAATCGGTTAGAACAGCTCACATGGGGAAGTTGATGACGTAGGGGAAAAACCCCGGCAGTTGCGCTTTTGGCGCGCGTGCGCCCATGAGGTCAGGAAGTGACGAGACGGGAGAGCACGTGGGGTGGCTGGCTGGGCGGCGTCGCTCTGCATCAGTCGGCATGTGGATCTCGAGGTGGTGACTTTAGATTTGTCTGTGGCAATCGCCACGTGCGGTTGCTCATCGTAGTCTGTACCACGTTAAATCGAGTGCTACTGTGTGTTTGTGAATATTTAGCCGGTGGAACAAGGTGTGCATCGTATTGAATTAAAATGAGTGTGATTTGTTAATGTAACACGTGTCGTCGCATAGGCATGAACATAAACATTTTGTCTGGGGCTCACGAGCTATAACTTTATTTGGTAAATGTGTCGACGTACAGACGTATCAGCCACTGGGTTCAAATATTGTGAAATAAACAACATAAAGTGAACTTTCACGTGTTTTCAAAAACAGTAGTTAGTACACCCTTTTCTCTCATGAAATTGATTTTATTATGAATTTGTTTCGTTAATCATATGCAGGGAAGGAAAGCTGCGAACATGTGATATCACCCCCTAGAAAACGAGTCAAACAGTCGCAATCACAGTTCCAGTGTTTTTGCATGTTTAGGAATTTGGTTCGCAGTTGGTGGTTGTGAGTTTTAAAAAATTAATCTTTCCCTATTTTAAACTCTCACCCCGGCCTTCACCCTCGCATTTGGGGACTCGTCCGGGATAAGTTCACGTTGGACTTGCTCGGACGGAGAGATTAGGGTGTGTATAGGACAGTGAACAGTTACGAACAGTTGCAAACAAGTGCGCGGACGCGACGGACAGTGGTGTGTGTGGCGGCTGGCAGCAGAGAGCGGGATAAATTCACACTGGTCTTGCTCGGACAGAGAGGTAGGGTGTGCTTAGGACAGTGATAGTGGACAAAACAGTTAGCATAATCAGAAGATACGCAATCGCGTCGCGCGGTTAAAGACGATTGGTGACGCAGAGTTCGGGCGCGGGCATCCGTAACCGGCGATCGACGGCGCATCGGACCGACAGCAGTGAGCGGCGGCGCGCGGGTCAACGCACTCAAATTTCATCTTCTGCAACGGACGGCAGTGATCGTGGGGACTTCGCAAGTCGCCAACGGAGCGTCGGGGCCCAGCAGCTTCGATTCTACAAAGGATAAGTGATGCAGTGAGGACATATTCCAGCCACAGCTTCTACAACAGACGGCAGCGAGCGTTGGAGACGACGCAGCTCGTTGTAGCAACGTCTGGATTAAAAGATAAGTAAAGCAGCTGGCACTATAAATTCTTGTGTGTTGATCAAGCTTTCTTGTGGTACTAAATCATGGAGCAGGTTTTCGAAAAGTCGCCAAGCGACGTAGATTCAGAAAGTGGCATACCAGAAAGTCCAGAGAGGGTAAATACTGGGGGAATGTTGTTGACACCGGAGATGTTCGCAGCCATGTTAGCGAGTTTTAGCTCAAATTTAGTATCAAAAATAGAAAATTCAAACTCACATTTAGAATCAAATTTAAGATCAGAAATAGGAACTGAAAAATCAGAAATAGAAACTGTAAAATCAGAATTGATAGCAGACTTTAAGGCAGACATTGGGGCACTACAAAATTCAGTGCTTGGATTAAAGACAAAAATAATCACAGACATATGAAGTCTAACAGAACGGTTTGAAAGTAGGGAAAAGGAGATACATGCCAGAATTGGTGGTATTGAGACTGAGGTAGGAGGCAAGTTAGATGCTGTGAAACAAATATGTGATCACAGGAATGAGGGCACTATGCAAGCGTTGACAAGAGGATGGTGGCAGGTATTGAGGAAACAAAAACTTTGTTGTCAGGAAAATTAGAGAATACAGAATGTAACTTTAGGAAAAAGATATAACAAGTAGTGACAGTAAACAATACTGAGATTGAGAAGGTGAACACTAGAATAAATAATCTAGAATTGGGTACTGCATCAGGAAACAGTAATTGGTCCATGGTACAGACGCGTAATGGCAAAAAGTTTTCAGGAGTGGGTAATTATCATCCAGTAGATGTTTTGGCTGCATGCAAGGACCAATTTGTGCCTGCTATGTCAGACCAGTGTAAAGTGAAGTTAGCAAAGAGAATGCTTGACTGTTCTGCTCAATCTTGGGAAAATCAGTGAGCTGATAAATTTGTTAGTTTTGAGGCGTTTGAAAAATTGTTTTTAAATAAGTATTGGGGGGAGGCCAAGCAAGCTAAGCTACAAAATGAATTCTTGAAAGGGCCAAACTATGTGAAAGGGAAACAGAGCATGAAGGAATTTTGTCAGGAGGAACTTGAGAAACTAGTGCATTTAGGTACACCTTTGAGTCTCTTAGCTGTAATTTCCACGTTGTGTAGGAGGTTACCTGCAGATTGCATTGGCAGTTAATTCATCATCCCACAGATTCAGCTGAGGATTTCATTGAATTTGTAGAAAAGATAGACCAGGGTTTAGTTACGGAAGGACAGCTCAGGGGGACACAGCATGTGAACCACAATGAAAACAGAGGCAGTAGAAATGGGGGTCACAACCAGGGAAACCACAATAGAGAGAGGAATTTAAATGAAAATTGGAGAGGTAACAATAACAGAGGAGACAACTGGGATAATAGAAACCAGAGGGAAACATGGGAAACTGATAGGAGAAATCGAAGGCAGGAAGGTGAAAATAGGAACGGGGATAACAGTAGGAGAGAAAATCAGAGACAGAATCAGGGAAACTAAGATTTGTTCCAAATGAGGTCCGTCTTGGGACAAGGAGCTATTTTAATAACAGGACCAGAAGATGGGATATCAGGGGATCTAATGACCATAATTACAGTAGGAATAGATATGGGGAGAGAAGGGAGGATAAACTATGTCACATGGACAGAGATGATGATAGGAAAGAGGAAGTAGGAGTTCACAAAGGCAAGGATAAAGAAAAGAGGGAAGAAAACATAAATAGAGTAAACAAGGAAAGGGAGAAAAGAGAGGAAAGTATGTGTCAGATGGATATAGGTAGTGAGGAAATTTTTAGGGATTGTTTCATGCAGCATGACAAAAGAAAGGCAAACAGGAGGAGAAAGGATAGGAATGAGGACAGTAAAGCGGAATATGATGTGCGAAATTTAGTCAATAACAAATGTAGGGAGGATGACAACAGTGTTGGGTTAGCCTTAGTTTTGGATAGATCAGAGGCACAAGTGTTGACTGAATGTGAAAGTATGAATGTAAATATTGATAGTACTGGAGCCAGCAAAGATGTTGTGGAATGTATGAATGAGAGTGAATGGAGTTCTGAATTTAAAAAAAAATTAAATGTGATCCAGTAAAAACATTAAATGGCACTGGGTCTAGTATGAATAATGAGAGAAGTGTGACTGTTTCTGAAGTAGGTGAAATTGTCAATGCTGATGTACACCCACCTGTAACTGATGATGTGTTGGGACAGGACAGAGGTATTATTGAGAAGATAAAGTGGATTAGGAAGTGGGCACCAGATGATTGGCTATTACACAAATATGAGTATTTGGACCGACTTGGGAAGCAATGTAATAAGGATCAAACTTACTATAGCCTGGTAAAAGACTTAGTGAGTGGGGAGAATGAATACAATGAATTAAGGGGACTAGGCATGTGTGCTGTAGACCAAAATGAAGTAGATAAAGGATTTGGTGTATTAAAGGAGGGGATAGATAATAATGAGAGTGTACAAACTTTTGTACTATACAACAATGAAAATTGTAAGGAAATGGATTGTGATGTTGTAGGAGCAGGGTGGATTGATAAAGAACTAAGTGAATATGGTCCAGATGATTGGGTCCAATTCCTTGGACATTTAAAATCAGTGGAGCCAGGGACATGGGTAGAAGAGAAATATGGGTATGCAAGGAAACTTGGGGAGTTGAGTGCAATAAACCCAGAATTTGGGAAAGCATTCAGTGAAATATTTGGAAATGATGAGGACATACAACCATATTGTTATGTAGGGGTAATAAATAATATGGTTAAGAACTGTATGCAAGAAATTGAGGAGGATTTGTTGGCAGAAAATGAACTTGAGGAAGATGTTATTGAAAATGTACAGCCCATTATAAATGTTAAGGTAGAGGGCGTCTGTGAAACTGCATTGATTGATACTGGAAATACAATTAGTGGTATTTCAGAGGATTTCTACAATCAAATCAAGAGTACAGGGACAGTAGAGTTTCCAGTTACTGGGGTATGGATAAAGAATGCTGTTGTTGTTATGGTCTTCAGTCCGGAGACTGGTTTGATGCAGCTCTCCACCCTACTCTATCCTGAGCAAGCCTTTTCATCTCCTCATAAGAACGGCAACCCACATCTACTTGAATCTGCTAACTATACGCGTCTCTTGGTCTCCCTCTGCGATTTTTACCCCACACACTTCCCTCCAATGCTAAATTTACGATTCCTCGATGTCTAAGAATGTGTCCTACCAAACGGTCCCTTCTTTTAGTCAAGGTATGCCAAAACTTCCTTTTCTCGCCAAGTCTATTCAGTACCTCTTCATTTGTTATGCTATCCACCCACCTAATCTTCAGCATTCTTCTGTAGCACCATATTTCAAAAGCCTCTATTCTTTTCCTGTCTACACTACTTATCGTCCATGTTTCACTCCCATACAAGGCAACACTCCACACAAATGCCATAAGAAAAGACTTCCTTATACTTAAATTAATATTCGATGTTAGCAAATTTCTCTTTTTCAAAAATGCTTTTCTTCCCATTGCCATTCTGCATTTTATATCCTCTGTACTGCGACTATCGCATGTTATTTTACTACCCAAGTAACAAAACTCATCTACCACCTTCATTGTTTCGTTACCTAATCTAATTCCTTCAGCATCGCCCGATTTTCTAAGACTGCACTCCATTATTTTTGTTTTGTTCTTGTTAATGTTCATTTTATACTCTCTCTTCAACACACTGTCCATTCCATTCAACTGCACTTCCAGGTCCTTCGCTGTCTCTGCCAGAATTACAATGTCATCAGCAAAACGCAATGTTTTTATTTCTTCCCCCTGAACTTTAATTCCTATTCCAAATTTCTCCTTGGCCTCCTTTATAGCTTGTTCAATGTACAAATTGAACAACATTGGAGAAAGGCTACAACCCTGTCTTACTCCCTTCCCAACTGAGCTTCCCTTTCATGCCCTTCGAGTCTAATAACTGCGGTTGTAAATAACTCTCCTTTCCCTGTATTTTACCCCTTCTGACTTCAGAATTTGAAAGAGTGTGTTCCAGTCAAAATTGTCAAATGCTTTCTCCAAATCTACAAAAGCTAAAAATGTAGGTTTGCCTTTCCTTAATCTATCTTCTAAGATAAGACGTAAAGTGCGTATTGCCTCCCGGGTCCCTACGTTCCTCCTGAATCCAAACTGATTTTCCCCGAGGTCAACTTCTACCCGCTTTTCCATTCTCCTGTAGATAATTCTTGTTAAAATTTGGCAACCATGACTTTTCAAACTGATGGTTCTGTAATTTTCACATCTGTCTGCACCTGATTTCTTTGGAATGGAGATTATAACATGTTTCTTAAAGTCTGAGGGTATTTTGCCTGTCTCATACATCCTACACACCAGTCCAAATAGTTTTGTTATGGCTGGCTCTCCCAGAGACTTTAGTAGCTCTGAGGGTATGTCATCTACTCCTGGGGCCTTGTTCCAACCTAGGTCTTTCAGGGTCTGTCAAATTCATCTCTCAGAATAGTATCTCCTATTTCATCTTGATCTACTTCCTCTTCCCTTCCTACAACATCGTCTCTAAGTTCATTTCCTTTGTTGAGCTGCTCTATGTACTCTTTCCACCTTTCAGCTTTCCCTTCTTTGCTGAGAATTGGTTTTCCATCTGAGTTCTTGATATTCATAGAGTTGCTTTTCTTGTCCCCAAATGTCTCTTTTATTTTCCTGTAGGCGGTATCTACTTTTCCCCTTCTTATACATTCTTCTACAGATTTGCATTTGGCTTCTAGCCACTCCTGCTTAGCCATTTTGCACTTTCTGTCAATCTAATTTCTTAGTGGTCTGTACTTCATTTTGCCTGTTTCATTTACTGCATTTTTATAGTTCCTCCTTTCATCAATTAAATTTAGTATTTCCTGTGATATCCAAGGATTTTTTATAGGTCTTGCCTTTCTATCTATATTGTCCTCTGCTGCCTTCACTATTTCATCTCTCAATGCTAACCATTCCTCTTCTACTGTTTTATTTCCCCCTATATCTGTCAATTGTTGCCTAAATCTCCCTCTGAAATTCTCCAGAACTTCACGTTCTTTCAATTTATCTAAGCCCCATCACTTTATTTTCCTACCTTTCTGCAGTTTTTTCAGTTTCAGCCAACAGTTCATGACTAACAAGTTATGGTCAGAGTCTATATCTGCCCCTGGGTATGTTTTACAGTTTAAAACTTGGTTCCGGAATCTATGTCTTACCATTATAAAATCTATCTGGTACCTTCCGGTGTCTCCTTTTCTCTTCCATGTATACAACCTTCTTTTGTGATTTTTAAACCACGTGTTTGTTACGATAAAATCATGTTCTGTGCAAAATTCTACCAGGCGACTTCCTCTTTCATTCCTTCTGCCCAGTCCATATTCACCTACTATTTTTCCTTCTCTTCCTTTTCCTACTACCGAATTCCAGACTCCCATCACAATTAAGTTTTCCTCTCCCTTAACAGTCTGAATAATTTCCTTTAGCTCCTCATATATTTCTTCGATCTCCTCATCATCGGCAGAGCTAGTTGGCATATAAACCTGTACTACTGTTGTCGGTGTTGGCTTCGTATCTATCTTGACAATGATAATGCGATCACTGTGCTGCTCATAGTAGTTTACCCGCATTCCTATTTTCTTATTCATTATCAGTCCTACTCCTGTTATACCCCCAACTGATTTTGTATTTATAATCCTGTACTCACCTGACCAGAGATCCTGTTCATCCTGCTATCGAACTTCACTAATCCCCACTATATCTAGCTTCAACCTAACCATTTCCCTTTTTAAATTTTCTAATTTTCCTACCCGATTAAAGGGATCTAACATTCCACGCTCCGATCCTTAGAATGCCAGTATTGTCTTTCCTGAAGATAACATCCTCCTGAGTAGTCCCCGCCCGGAGATCCGAATGGGGGACTATTTTACCTCCGGAATATTTTACCCGATAGGATGCCATCATCATATGTTCATACAGTAGATCTGCATGTCCTCGGGAAAGGTAACGGCTGTAGTTTCCCCTTGCTTTCAGCCGTTCGCAGTAACTGTGTGGCAAAGCCACATTAGCTGATGTTACAAGGCCAGCTCAGTCAATCATCCAGACTGTTGCCCCTGTAACTACTGAAAAGGCTGCAGCCCCTCTTCAGGAACCACACGTTTGTCTGGCCTCTCCACAGATACCCCTCCGCTGTGGTTGCACCTACGGTACGGCTATCTGCATCGTTGAGGCACGCAAGCCACCCCACCTCGGCAATGTCTGTGGCAGTTATAGCAAACCAGTGAATAAGGAAGTAGTGTTAGACTTGATGATTGAGGATGAATTGTTTAATCAAGGTTTGCTTGTCATAAAGGGACTTTGCTTAAATTTAGTGTTGGGAAATGATTTTTTGTGCAAAAATGGCGCACAACTAGACTATAAGGACAAGACTGTAAAATTGAATGTATGGGGTCGTATGAAGAAGTCTAAATTTAAGAACTCTGTTGATGAAAAGAATTTGATGGCATGCATACAGATAGCACAATGTGTTATGAATGAAGCTGAAGTTGAGGAAGAAATACGGAGGAAGGTAGATGAGACAAAGGGGATAAGTGAAAGTCAAAAGGGGGAATTGTATTATTTATTGTTTAGGTATAAGAATGTGTTTTCTGAAAAGCCAGGAAAAATCTTAGATTTTGAATATGAAATTAGGGTAAAACCACATGAACCAGTTAAAGCTAAGCCTTATGCTATAGCCATATCTGAAAGGGGATCAGTCAGAACTGAATTACAACGGATGCTGGACTGGGGCATAATTGAAAGATGTAGAAGCGAGTACAGCATTCCCATGGTAGTGGTAAAAAAAGAAGGACAAATCTGTGCGGTTAGTGTTAGACGCCAGAAAATTGAACAAAATTATAGTTCCTGAAACAGATCATCCAGAGAACATGGATGAACTGATTCAAGGGTTCCACAATGTGAAACTTAGGACCAGCATGGATCTGACTGCCGGATTTTGGCAGGTGCCGCTGGCTGTTGAGAGCAGGAAATACACGGCTTTCTTATTTGAAGGCAGGGCATATCAATATAAGGTTGTTCCTTTTGGTTTGTGTATTTCTGTTGCTGTTTTCATTAGAGCTTTGAGTTATGTGTTGGGAGATGAACTGATGAGAAGGCTTACAATTTATGTGGATGACATATTGGTTGCTACAGCTACTTGGAAGGAGCATTACCGTTTATTGCAGGATGTGTTTACAGCTTAAAAAGTGTGAATTTGTGAAAGCATAAATAAACTTTTTAGGTCATGTGTTATCTTCAGAAGGATATATGCCTAATGGGGATAAGATTAAGGCAATAGCAGAATGTGCAAACCTAAGAACCGGAAGCAGTTAAAATCGTTTCTCGGCATGGCTAGTTTCTACAGAAAATACATAAGTAATCAAAGCCTGAATTCTCCAAATTTGTCACGGTTATTGAAGAAAAATGTGTCCTTGGTGTGGTCTGATGAATGTGATAGGGATTTTGAAAGAATCAAAACCAGTCTGTGCAATAGCTAACTCTTACATTACCCAGACATGTCTCTTCCATTTTACTTAGCCACAGACAGCTCAGACTATGGAATAGGAGTTGCTCTCTTTCAAAGAAAAGAAGTGGATGGTGAGATTGAACACAGAAGCATATCATTTGCAAGCAGGGTCCTATCAAAACATGAGCGGAGATATGGTATTTCGGAGAAGGAACTTTTGGCTATAGTTTGGGGTTTTCTAAAATTCAGAATTTACGTGCAAGGTCATGACACAATTGTTATGACTGACCATAAGGCATTGAGCTATTTGCAGGATTGTAAGTTACTAAATCATAGGCTGGCACGTTGGGCACTAATACTCCAACAATTCCAGTATAAGATAGAATACATAAAGGGAACTGAAAACGTAGTTGCTGACAGCCTGTCCCGTTTGCCTATTAAAGGGGATGAATCTATAGAACTTGAGGGTGAAGGCACCGAATTCCACATGATGTACATGAAAGGTGTTGATGGGGAAAAACATAATAGGGACATCTGTAAGGACATGAGACGGATACAGAACACTGATCCGATTCTCAAACTGGTCAAAACAAATATGAGTACAAAAGGGCACGAAAAATTAGATAAATATTACAAGATCTATAAGGGGGTATTGTTTAGGAGAAAGAATGTTGACAAAGAAGAATGACGGGTATGTTGGCCAGAGGAACATGTCGAGTCATTGATAGAATATATACATTTGTCACATGGTCGTTATGGGCCACAAAAGTGTTTGGAAATATTACAGTATTATGTTATTTTTAACAATATGGATAGAAGTGTTAGGAAACAGTTAGGTGCTCGTGATAAATGCCAGCGTGTGAAGCATAGCACTGTGGCTAGCCAAGGTGAAATGCAAAGCATTTTACCTAAGGGTGTGGGTGAGTTGTTGGCAATTGACCTTTTTGGACCATTGCCAGCAAGTAGGGGTGGACAAAACTATGTCGTACTTACTGTTGATGTGTTATCAAAATATGTAAGGCTATACGGTATCAAGAAGGCTACCAGCCAAACAATAATCCGTAAGCTAGAGCTAGATTATTTCAAAAAACATGGAAAACCTAAGGCATTGCTGTCAGACAATGGTTCCCAGTTTACATCTAAGGCATGGGAAGATTTTATGCAACAGTCAGGTGTAAAACATAAACATTTCAGTTTACCATCCGGCGAGCAATCCTGCCGAGCAATACATGCGCGAGTTGGGATGGTTATACCGAACATACTGTAGTAATAACCACAAATCATGGGCAGAGTACATTGTTTCCTTTGAGGATGTCATGAACAGTGTTAAAAGTAAAGCAACAGGATATACACCATATGAGATAATGATGGGCAACAAGGCACCGAATCTTATAGATGAGATTGTAGATTTCCCACCAGGGGATCATGTGACACCACAGGAATGGATAAAGCTGGCGACCGAGCAGATGGCTAAGGCAGCAGCTCAAAGGAAAAAGAGACATGACAGTAGGTACAAGCCAACTAAGTACAAAGTCAATGACCTAGTACTAGTGAAAACTAAAGAAAAGTCTAGTGACATTGATGGAGAAATAAAGAAACTTTTTGAGTTATATCATGGGCCATTTCGGGTAGCAGCATGTCCGTACCCAAATGCTTACCGGTTGGAATACCCCAAGTCTGGAAAACCGTTGGGGTTAAGAAATATTACTGAGTTGAGGCTATATGAGCAACTGGATTAAGCCAGTTTGCAGCCTTATGTGAATATTAGGTTTAGGATCTGTATGTATTTTTTGTGACTTATGTATGTCTAGATTTAAGAGTTTTTGTGGAGTAACTTGACAATTTGATAATTATTTTGACTTGGTTTATTCTCTATTTTTGCCTTGCTTTATTTTTGTTGTTTATGTATATGTGTTGATGAAAGGTGCAATTGTTGCCAGGACTCATTCCTAAAAACAGCAGCTGAGAGGGATATTGTGTTTATTGTGTCTTCATAATTTATGTATGAGTAGTGAAACTATTTAGTTAGGTAATTCTATGAATGATAATTAAATTGTTTTTATTTTTGTTGATACATACTAATCTGAAATCAGGACTAGAGGACGTATATATATTGTATTCAATTGATGTTCACAGGCTGCAGTAGTTGTAGTTACTGTGAAGTATAGACGTGCTAGGATTAACTTAGGATAGTATGGGCCAATTAAATCTCACACCAGCAAAAATATATATATATATATTTTTTTTTTTTTTTTTTTTTTTTTTTTTGGTGCGAGGGGGTAGGATTTGTATTTATGTTTGTAGGTGTCATTATGATAGAAGAGAAAATTCTCTATGATAACATTCTTTTGGTAGCATTATTTGAACTTTAAGATATATTTTAACACAGGCAGTTTGTTGGTGTTGTATTTGGAGTATGCCACATATTTTCTTGTTTGTTTCATCTGAAGCTATGGCTGATGAGAGTGCAGGCATGGTGGTTTGGGTTAATCTGATAATGACTAACACAAACCACTTTGAGTTCTTAATTCTGTTGATTTACATGTTACTGTACATGTCTCAATGCTTAGTTTCAATTGCACCAAGTCTGGATGGCAGGAGGGTGGCATACAAATACAACCGAATACTGGTGTCCAAACAAACTTTTGTCTATGTTGACTCATGAGTGCCTTCTGCTCTTCCTGTTAAATGTACGGTGCATATGACGTGTGTGAACAAGATCGCTTATCCAGTGCCATGAATCTAAGCTGCAACAGCATGTTGGTTGAAATGACGGAGACATAGGACCATACATCATGGACCAGAGTTGCTGCAATGATGACTCTGGGGTTCTCAGTGTCAAAGTGGTGAGAGACTTCCTTTAAACAAGTGTACACCGTCAAAAGTTTTTATAGTGATAATTCTAGTTTTTCCATGTAGGACAAGGTCCTCTAAAGACTAAAGGTTAATAATATTATAAATTGGGTGTAAATTCTGTATATAAACAACAGGCACACTTAAATTTCATGGATGTAATTAGTTATCAGGATTCTTTTATTAAAAATATGCACACACTATAAGTGGTCTTAATGGTACAAATATTGGGAAATTTTCTCACTGCCCTGTTTATTTTTATTTATCTATTTATTTTGTTTTTTTGTTGGTTTTTTTTTTTTTTTTTTTTTTTTGCATTAGTTGAGGTAATAATTGCCATAATGTTTGAGTCAATCCGATTCAATACTTTTGTAATTTTAAATTTTGCTCATTTGAATGTATTAATTTTGGTGCTACTTGCGCCATCCTGCACATGGTTTTGATGCCGCAAGTGGGGGTATTGTAAGATTACCGCCCAATAGAAATACTGGTAATTAATAGCTTTTGATGATTAAACAGTGTGAAGTTCACTGCAAACATTGACCATGCCAATGCACTAAATGTTACACAATTTTAATCTTATTAATTATGGTAGCAATGTATGTACGCAATTGGGTGACAACATTTATAGTTAGGTCAAAGGTAGAAATTCTCCACATTGAGATTTGCTGTGTGCTTGTAGCTGACGGAAGGCCAGCGAGCAGGCCGACGTTGGTGGCTTTTCCAGCTTAGGATTTTCCAGTTCGTTTCCGGTGAGGGGAGAGAGGGACAATGGCGAGTGCCACGCACAGTGCAGTGCACACCGTGAAATAAAATATTCTAATACTACTGGCATTTGAAGTAATACGATGCAGTTAGGAACCTTTAAGGCCCTCATTACAAAATAGCCTGTTGATAAATAAACAATACATTAGCTGATATAGTCACATCTGGCGTAATATGTTTAATTGACAATGAAAAGCAATAAATTACCAACGAAGACAAAACAGTTACACAACTAGCATGGCAATGTTTGTTTATAAAAATAATATATTAACTATTTCTCATTTTATTTTCAATTAATCTTGTGTATTTTACCTTGAAATATTCAGTTAAATCACTTATCTGTGACATAAGAAATTGCACAATTATGATAAATAGTACAAAGTATGTTTATACCAATATAAAAACCTAAGAAGACAATTTATTTAATGTGTAGTGTAATTATTTTGATTTTTAGGTAAAGTTTTAGAAATGTATTGGCTGAGCGCTGTACGTTGGCAAATCGGTTAGAACAGCTCACATGGGGAAGTTGATGACGTAGGGGAAAAAACCCCGGCAGTTGCGCTTTTGGCGCGCGTGCGCCCATGAGGTCAGGAAGTGACGAGACGGGAGAGCACGTGGGGTGGCTGGCTGGGCGGCGTCGCTCTGCATCAGTCGGCATGTGGATCTCGAGGTGGTGACTTTAGATTTGTCTGTGGCAATCGCCACGTGCGGTTGCTCATCGTAGTCTGTACCACGTTAAATCGAGTGCTACTGTGTGTTTGTGAATATTTAGCCGGTGGAACAAGGTGTGCATCGCATTGAATTAAAATGAGTGTGATTTGTTAATGTAACACGTGTCGTCGCATAGGCATGAACATAAACATTTTGTCTGGGGCTCACGAGCTATAACTTTATTTGGTAAATGTGTCGACGTACAGACGTATCAGCCACAGGGTTCAAATATTGTGAAACGAACAACATAAAGTGAACTTTCACGTGTTTTCAAAAATAGTAGTTAGTACACCCTTTTCTCTCATGAAATTGATTTTATTTTGAATTTGTTTTGTTAATCATATGCAGGGAAGGAAAGCTGCGAACGTGTGATATCATCCCCTAGAAAACGAGTCAAACAGTCGCAATCACAGTTCCAGTGTTTTTGCATGTTTAGGAATTTGGTTCGCAGTTGGTGGTTGTGAGTTTTAAAAAATTAACCTTTCCCTATTTTAAACTGTCACCCCGACCTTCACCCTCGCAATTTACAGTACCACTGCTTTTATGATTAACTAGTGCTGATAGTTTCTATGTTGTTTCTGGATAAATGATTGGAATGGCTGGCTTATGCAGACCGAGTTTCTCTATTGTATGAATGATTTTTTCACTGAGTAAAGTTTTGCCACTTTTGTTCAGATGCATTCCATGTCTCGCAAAGTTGCACCTTTTGAAAAAGTCCACACTTAGAATATGTGCGCCTGGGTTCATTTGGGTGATCTTCCAAAACTGCCTGTTAGCCTCTTCAGTTGCCATATTAAGACAGAATGTAGGCACCATATCGTATCTGTTAGGTACCCTAGTTACAATTACGATACCCTCTTATACAGAATGATGAACTTGCTTAACATTGTGGATTGCATATGCCAGTTCGTTTCTGTAAACATCGTTTGCGCCTGCAATCAACACAATGCATCTATTTTTCCCCTAAATTTTGAAGCTCAGTGTTTTTGGCAACTTCTTTCATAGGTGCCCCAGGTTTAACAAAGCCACACTGCTTCACACTGAACTTGCAATATTTCTGTGAGATAACGCCCATGTCTGTCCGAGTAGATATTTATATCTGCAGGTTTATCAAACGTTTGCGAAAGGAAAGAAGTTTGGAGTTTAATGTCTCATCGACAGCTTGTATACGTTTCCAACTTCTCACCTTAGTTTAGGCTTCTTCTTGCATTGAAGTTTTCACACCTTTTCTTTCAACAGCAGTTGTGTTTACGTCAAGTTGTAGGTTGTCACAGACATCACTACCTGTACAAATTAAATGGTCAGGAAATAGAATGTTTGAAGTCGGTCAGTGCATAAATCTTTATCACATTGACTGTTTTTCTTCTCCAGTTATTCACATTTTTTACGTAAATTAAAAGCACTGTGATTACAACATGTTTAGGGGAGATCAGGGTACGGCGCACCCTGGATAATCGCGCCACCCCAGTTTTATGACTAACGGTTGGCACTACGAGCACGGTCGCCAGTGTTCCATCTCCGTCATCTGCGGTGGGACTGATTCTGTTGTCGCCGTCCGTGATTGTTGACAGATATTAACCGTGTTAAAGAAATTGTTAGTTTCGAGTTTTGGATCTAATTTTCGAGACTGTATTTTATTTAAATAAGTACCTCTCTACGCTGGCAGTGGTTTTTAAAACTTGTATTACCGTAATCTGTAAATATTCAGCTTCGATTTCGTGTTTCTAACCTAATTGTTTCGCAAAATTTTTGGTTGAAATTGACTTTCATAGGCACATTTTGCATGTGGGGCAACGACGCCATGGTGGAGTATTTAGGGAAAATGAAGTGTAATACAGATGCATAAATTTCGTGAAATGAGCACTTGCAGAATGTAGAGAATGTATTAGTTTCGAAGTGCCGAAAACTATATATCTGACTTTTGCAGTGTCATAAAATGTATTTTATTAAATTTGACATCGACAAGTACTTGAAGCCTGCTGAATGTCTAATATAGAAGAGTGAGAAATATACATTACAACAGTTGTAACACTTACTTCATTCATCGTGTAGGTTTATTCTTGATTTTCATATGTATGGCGTCATTACCGCTGAAAATAGAGTAATGGTGCTTATACCTTCAGAATATATTTTTTAACAATAACACTTAACAAGATGCATGGCTGCCAAAAATTTTAATTAAGTAGTATTATCTGGCGAAGCTGTAATATTATCCTGTACGAAAAAGACACACTTTTAATAAGGTAAAAAAAACTGGTTTCTATTAAGGTGGCGCCATTCCTCTGGTCTTCCCTACTGTCTCTTTTATATAGCTTGTGCGCGAGATCTTCATTGACACACCGCCAACGAAACCACTCCTTTCTATTCGAAGTACCCTTGACGCAGTTGGAATGATAAATAGTTCTGCAGTTGAAGCACATGATACCTTTTACAACACGATTGTGGCAGTGGGAGACATCCAAAATCGGCGGAACTTGGTGAGATGTCGAGCTAGGTCTACACGCAGTGTTTTGATCATACATTCCTGCTTTACGAGAGCTTCTATCTGCTACTTTTTCCACATTACAGCACGCAACGAACAGTAAGTCACGATACAACCCAAAACTTTCACAGGACGAACATTTCTTCGTTTACACTATATTTATTTTCGGAACATGTACTAACTTGTACTGAATCCCGCGCCATCTTTACGAAGCTTAACGATCATGAAATAAATGTTAAAAATGGCGAATATCACTGGTTAGTTAATACAAAACGAACTTGTATGATATACAACGTTTGTGATGATAAATAAACCTTAAATTTTAACATTTGGACAAGGTGCGTCTGAAAATTTCGGTGAATCTTTTACAAACCGCGCTGGTGAGGATGACGTCAGCAAACGCTCCCTGCCGTGTGAAACACTGCAGTGAAGCGGCGGTACAGCTGCCAGCTGCCCCCCAGCCAACAGGGCCACTGCAGGAACTCGTGGAGCGGAAAACGGAGCAATGGACCAACACGTGAACATCGCGTTTTGTTACAAATTAGGCAAAACTGCGACGGAGAGCCGTGGGATGTCGGTGCAAGTGTATGCTACTGAAGCAGCGAGAGAGAAGGCTGCGGAGTTGCAGCACGCGACCTCAGTGCTTCGAGCGATTCCACAAGAAGCGTTTGCTGGCAGTTTCCAACGCTGTACGACTGATGTCACAAGTGTAGAGTCACCGCTGGCGATTACTTTCAGGGCAGTAAAAGTATCCTGTTTGTAACTCTTGTTTCCTATATTTCCTGAGGCCATTCATCGAACTTTTCAGACGCACCTTGTTCGTGGGTGGTTTGATAAGTCTGGTAAATTTGTATGAAAGAGCGGGAAACTTTAGGAACCTGGGCTGTTGTTGGTAAGCCTGATATTTGCACGGATATTAAAGCGAGTTTCAAACGGTAGCTGTTATTAGTTGATTGTTGACTGCCAGCTAAAGTTGTAACTGAGTACTTAATTCCTTGGGATGCAGGAAAACGAATTTCGTGTGGTCGTTAAACATTTTCATTTTAAGGGTTGGACAGCTGCACAGATCAAATCAAATCCGAATTGTATGAGGTCCATTTCGGTTCTGTACCAACATGTAAGACCATTTACGTTTCGATTAATGAGTATAAACGTGGTCGTAGAAGCACGGAAGATGGAGCGTTCTCCGGTCGGCCTGTTGAAGTCACCACACAGCCATCGATAAGCTGCATGATACGGTTATGGACAATCGAAGATTTAAAGTTGGCGACATAGCTAACAAGTAGGCATCTCAACTGAATTACTGCGTTACATCCTCCATGTTCAAATGTTTGGAAAGCTTATACGACTTAACTGCGGGATCGTCAGTACTTATGAACTACCTTACACTACAGGAGACTCAAACATTCATGCCCGAGGGGGGATTCGAATTCCCGACGGGGAACGGCCTCGCGCATCGTAGCATAGCGCCTCAATGTGCTCTGCCGCGGCCATCCGCCATGAAAAACTGGCCACGAAGAAGCTCTGTGCGCGGTGGGTGCCGCGCCTGATCACTTTGGACCAAAAACGGAAACCGAAGAACGTCTCTGCTCAGAATGTCACACTGTTCAGGCGCAATGCACAGGACAATTTGAGCAGACTTATAACTGCAGTTGAAACTTGGATCCACTATTACACTCAGGGACCAAACCGTGGACGAAGATTGGAGAGAGTGCACGAAAGAAGGCGAAGACTGTTTTGTCAGCTGAAAAAGTGATGGCCACTCTCTGTTGGGATTCCTAGTGTACAATCCTTATATATTACTTGGAAAAAGGCAGATCCACAACTGGGCCCTATTATACTGCTCTGCTGGATCGTTTGAAATAGTAACTAATTGAAAAATGTCCAAGAGTATCACGGAAGAAATTGCTGTTTTTCAGGATAATGCTGTAGCCCACACAAAGGCTATCGCAATGGCAAAAGTGAGAACTTTGTATTAGAATTGGATCCTCGCCCATCCTATTCTTCAGACTTGGTGCCGAGTAACTTACTTCTTATTCCCAATTTGAATACTGGGCTTGGTGAGAAGAAATTTTCAGCGAATAAGGAAGTGTCCGCCGCTGTGACAGACTATTTGCAGAGTTTGACAAATAGTCCAGTCAAATTAGGATTTTTAGAGGAAACAATTATGAATAAGCTGGATTTTTGCACAGGTGATTCTTATGCCTTTGTAAATAACATACTAAAAGTACCCACCGATCGGGCTGGAGCTTCGTCCGCCATATTAGCAAATGGCAGCAGAGAATCACATTCTCGCATTTTTAAGGAAAACGGTTGGATTTATGAGAAATTGCTTCAGTAAGAAAATTAAAGAGGACGAAACATCTACAAAAAAGGCCCTATGTACATTTCTCATACGATTAACGTGTCACCTTCAAAACAATGATTATTTGTCTATACTGGTCGTATAATATTGCGAATTCCATTTCTGACTGCAGGCATCAGTGTAATTGCTTGAAAAAAAGTATGATATGACACATTTAAGTTTATTTAACATTTACTGATGAAGTAAATATATATTACACAATATTACATACATAAACATATACATATATTCACAACACTCTTAGCAGTGTTAGTCCTCGGACTCACTATTGCAACCCCATATATCGTCTGGATCCTGGTCTGATGTCACACCGCTATCTTCAGCTGTAGGTGTTTCACTGTCTGCTTCTTGAAGTGGAGGTGTGAACCATTTGTTGAGGCAAGAGACACCTCGACAAAAGCTGCATATTTTGGAGCACTACGGTGCAGCCTCCCTACAACTACAGGTAGCGCCACATCCTTTTACACATTTGCAGCTTATCAGCCTCAGCAGGCAGTCTGGGGCGGGAGGAAGTAGATTAGTGACTGCCAGATTTTCTCCACCCCTACTCTTCAGTGGACTTTGCAGCACCCATCCACAAACGCACCTGATCTACATCTACATCTACATACATACTCCGCAATCCACCGTAAGGTGCGTGGCGGAGGGTACACTGGACCACTACTAGGCGTTTCCTTTCCTGTTCCACCCCCAAATAGAACGAGGGAAAAAATGCCTATATGCTTCCGTACGAGCCCTAATTTCTCTTATCTTGTATTAAAGGAAAGTTTGAACTAATGCACATGAACACTAAAAGAAATCCGCTGAACTTCAATTACGCGATAAATCAGTCAAACCTTAAGGTCGTAAATTCTACCAAATACCTAGGAGTTACAAATACGAACAACTTAGACTGGAGAGAACACATGGAAAATATTGCGGGGAAGGCGAACCACAGATTTCGTTTCATTGGCAGAATGCTTCGAAGATGCACTAGCTCCACCAAAGAGACTGCCTAACATCACACTTGTGCGTCCTTTCATGGAGTAATGTTGCCCATTGTGGGACCCTTACCAAGTGAGACTGACGGAAGATATTGAGAAGGTTTAAGAAGGTTTAGAGAAGGGCAGCTCGTTTTGTTTTATCGCGTTACCGGGGGGGGGGGGGGGGGAGCGTCACGGAAATGTTGCACGAATTGTGGTGGAAATCGTTGAAAGAAAGGCGTAATTCATTGCGGCTTGATCTGTTTGCGAAGTTTCAATCACCGACTTTTACTTCTGCCTGTGAAAATATTTCGATAGCACCCATCTACTTAGGGAGACATGACCATCCTAATAAAATAAGAGAAATCAGATCTAAAACGGAACGATTTGGGTGTTCTTTCTTCCCGTGCACTATTATAGAATGGAACGGTAGAGAAAAGGTATGAAAATGGTAAATGAACCCCCTGCCAGGCACTTAAACGTGATTTGCAGAGTATCTATGCAGATGTGATCACTATGCGAAATGTAAGTATGCGACAGCAAGATCGTACTACACTCAGCTTCAAATTCCGGTCCTCTAAATTTCCTCAACAGAAATTCACGAAAAGAGCGTCGTATTTGCTCCAGCGATCCCCAATTGAGTTCTCGGAGCATTTTCGTGACACTCGCACATTGGTCTAACCTTCCAGTAACGATATTTGAACGACGCGATTGCATCAAGAAGTTCACAACAAATGCTGTATTCGAACATTATGGGATTGTTCTTCCTATTCATGCACATCACCTTATATTTTTCTACATTGAGTGCTAGCTGCCATTTTTCACACCAACTAAAATTTTTGTCTAAGTCATCCAGTATGCTATTACAGTCAGTTAAAGACGACACCCTCCCATACACCACAGCATCATCAGCAAACAGCCCCAAATTACAACTTACTCTGTCCATCAGATCATTTATATAGATAGAAAATAATAGCGGTCCTATCACACTCCCCTGGGGCACGCCTGACGATACACTCGTCTCTGATGAACACTTGCAGTCGAGAACAACGTTCTCTGTTCTATTACTTAGGAAGTCTTCCAGCCAGTCACAAATCTGTGAACCTATTCCATAATCTCGTATCTTCGTTAGCAGTCTGCAGTAAGGCACCGCCTCAAACGCCTTTTTGAAGTCGAGAGAAACACTATCCGCCTGTTGCCCTTCTTCCATGGCTCGCAAGATGTCACGTGAGTAAAGGGCAAGCTGAGTTTCACATGAACGATGTTTCCTAAACTAATGTCAACGATATTGGCCTATAATTATGTGGGTCACTTCTCTTTCCTTTCTTATGAATGGAAGTAACCTGTGCTTTTTTCCAATCACTAGGAACTTTCCGCTGAATTAAAGATACGCGATAAATGCAAGCTACGTAAGGGCGCAATGCCGCAGAATACTCTTTGTAAAACCGAACTGGTATTCCATAAGGACCAGAAGACTTTTTCGTATTTAGCACTCTGAGCTGCTTCTCTACATCGGAAATACCTATTACTATGTCCTCCATTTCGAAATTAGTACATTGATCAAATGATGGTACATTTATGGGATCCTCCATCATGAAAGATTTCATATAGGTTCAATTTAGAACTTCAGCTTTCCGTTTGCTTTCTTCTATTACTGCCCCGGAATGATCAACGAGTGACTGGATAGTGGTCTTTGACCCGCTTATCGATTTTACATAGGACCAGAATTTTTTCGTGTTCTCGGAAAGATTTTTTGCTGAGTTATGGCTTTGGTAATTATTGTATGCTTCGCGCATTGATGTTTTTATAGATGCACGAGTCTCTACCAACTTTTGCCTGTCATCATTTGTGTGATGGTACACTCTGTAGGAGGGTTGCCTAGCGGCCCTCTTTGTTGGCGGAAGTGATGAGAGGTTCCCTCTATTTCCGGTCGCTGAGGCTATGAAACGGTGGTAACGCCATGTGTTGACGAGACATTTTTTTGTAAAAACATATTCAAAGGCTGAGGAATCGCATTTTGTACATCTTCCAAAAAATCGTCTATTGGAGGGTATTCAGATGTTTTGTAGATGCTGGATCTAATGTCCTCTTGTATAATTGCAGCGGCAGCCGTAACAATACGAACATTTTCCTCAGCATCACTATTCTTTCTTCATACCACCCATCCGTTAATATTTTATAGCCTGTGTTTCTGAAACAGACAGTACAGTTCTTTTTATTTGCATTTTCCACGATGATTTCTTCACCATATTTCTGGTTAAGTAGCGTTTTCACACTCTTCTCATTTGGAATGTAGCCACAAGCCTGTTCGATTGAGCCTTTAACTGTAAACTGACACTAATCACTGTTTTCGATTATATTTAAGGAGGGCGACCTGGCCCTTAGTTTTCACCAGCTGGTCCCCCCCCCCCCAAAAAAAAAAAAAAACCTCTGATGATACACTCCATCTTGCAGCTACTGGGTCAGTGACGTTATCCAGACGGTTCTTAACACTTTCCTTCCACTCATCGTTGCTGTTCTGAGCTGCTGCAGTTATTGAATCTTTACATGTCACAGTTGTTACTTTTGTTAATTTATGTCATCTTTGTAGTGGTTTCCTTTTCTTCTTTTGAAATGTTTCCACGTTTATTTCATCCAGGTAAAACAAACATTTGTATTTAATAAGCAAATTCTTCGGCAGATCTCAATCTATCCTTGGTTGGTGAAAAGAGTAGCTGTGAGTTGCTCGTACTACCGGAAGTTTGTCTCTCTCTCTCTCTTGTATAACATTTCCAGCAATATTCTTGGACTTTCGCACTCAGCGATCTATTAAGGGCTTCACGTTTTCCGCCATCACGTCTCGCATTGGCATTTATCTGAAACTGTACAAGTAGTCTTTTCAGAAAGTAGTCCATCACAAATCAAACTCTTTTCATGATTCTCCATTTTAGATATTGTTATTTTTCACCTACAACCATTTGACAGTTAAAATTCAGTACTGAAATACCTAGAAAGTACATTAAAATAGTCACGATATCTTATCATCACTCTGCGTTTAATTCCTGCAAAATAGAAACAGAGGGAAAATTAATGGTGCAGCTCCCAACAAGACTATATACACATAATATTGAAATTTGACATACAAAAACATTTTAGTTTATTGTGGAAGACCATACGAATAGATTTGCAAGATGCAGCGAGGCAGCGATTCTTAATAACGTGTGAATAGTCAGTTCTGAGAAAACCGTTAATCCTATGAAGAAAGTGTATGGGATATTTTTTGTAGACAATTTTGTACTCTTTAATTTTGTACTGAATTGATTTTCTCATAAATCCAATAGTTTTCCTTAAAAATGCGAAAATGTGATTCTTTGCCGCCATTTTCCAATATGGCGGACGAAGCTCCAGGTCGATCGGTGGGGACTTTTAGTATGTTGTTTACAAAGGTACAAGGAGCATCTGTGCAAAAATCCAGCTTATTAGAAATTTCTTCCTCTAACCGTCAAAATTGGGCCTAATTTGACTCGACTAAAAGCCTACTTTGTCAGTTGGAAACTCGCTGGACCAAGTGTATAGCCAAGCAAGGAAACTGTGTCAAGAAATAAAGTGAGTTTTCGCCCTTAAAACTATTTTTATTGTATTTTTACTATACTTATTAAACCACCCTCGTAAGTAGTGGCTGGGGTGGTACCACGTGACGTGCATCTGACCAATGGTAAAGCGCGATTGTTGGCAAGCCAGACATGAGTCGTCGTCGCGGCATACAGGCCGCTCCCAGCCCGCCGCGCCGCGCCGCATCTGGGGCTTCACACTTCAGCCAGTCGGCGATAACCCTCAGTTACGGGACTAAGGAGGCAACGGATCATGAAAAACGTCGGACTGCCAAAGGCTTGGACTGCTAAGGCTGGACACTGTACATTGTTTTGTATAAGTATTATCTAGTGTAAGTACTATAATACCTCTACTATAACAATTAATATTGGGTACATTCATACATATTTTGAGGCCATCGAAGTTATCAAAAATACATATTTTCATATATAGACAAATTTATTACGCATCAATTATAAATATATACAAATAATTGCATACAATTGTGTAGAAATAACGTAGTTATCATGCGGGTCGTCGTGTGCAACATGAGCCGCAGCTTCCTGCAGTATCTCCGATTCTGTCAGTTCAGAACCGAGGTTACCATGTAACGCCTATCTTCGCAATTCTTCCGCGTCTTCAGTCTTGGTAAACCACCGTCACAGCGTGAACATACAGTTGGTGCTGGATAACATAACTAGGTAATGAACCTGCAATTGCTCGGAAACTAGTTAGGCCTATGAACAAATAAAGTAACATCCAGGAAAGCAGTTGGTTGCACATTGTAAAATATATCGTGGATCAGGCGTGACTCGTTCCATATATATGATTTTTAATGACAAAGTACACTTGATGTGATTGCAATAAATCTCATTAATTAATTATGCAAATGATATCAGAAAGAATAAAAATATTAATATATGACGTCAGCCGCGGTGGAGTAGCCGAGCGGTCTAAAGCGTCTCGCTGCGGAGCGCGCGGTTGCTCGCCGTGGAGGTTCGAGTCCTCCCTGGGGTATGGGTGTGTGTGTTTGTTTGTAGGTTAGTTTACCTAGGTTTAACTAGTTTGTAAGCCACGGACTGATGACCACGCAGTTTGGTCCGAAAGATTTACAGACATTTGAACATTTTTGAACCTTATATACTCTGTTGTCATTAGCAGTAACACTGCATTACAAACATTTGAACATTTGAATATATGAAGTTAAATCTGACTGGCAAAGACATATATCTATCAGATAATTTGGTGTTTTACAAAACACAGACAATATATTCCTGACCTAACTGAACAGTGGCGTACCTGAGCACGGCCAAGCATTTAATATACTCAAGTACTTGTCTACTTCTCACTCTGCATAATAATAATAAAATTCTATAATCAATCTGTTTACCAAATGGTAATATGATCATCCCCAATGTTACCAACTGAAACAACTATTTTCCCGTCCAAAATAGAAAAATTAGAAAAATAAAGTTATGCAACATTGGTATAAATGACATACATTGACAAAAAAATTGTATAACCTAAAGAAATACAATAGTATGTGATGAGGTGTCACACTGAGAGCACAAATGTTTAAAAAATTGGGTGTTGAACTACATCATAAAATAAAATATAAACTTGTACAAAATGAAAATTAATTCAGATGACAGGCTATATCATTTAGGCGTATAGCAATAATAGGAATAGACCTCATTACCTCATCCCACTCTGAGGGAAAAGCAGTAAGGCATATAGAATAAATAATGCCGCCGTCCCCTGCCTGCCAGGGTCCCGCGCCGCGCCTCCCGAGCTCCAAAGCCGACCCGAGCCACCTCATTAGGCCAATCTCACCCAGCCGCTAATTTCCTCTCCAATCAGCATGCTCGGCCGGGAATTGAGCACAAGGAAGTGTAGAAAATATAACTCAGAAGGCTTTCCGCCACAGACATACAGATGTTCACTTAGGCCGTAGCAACACTGGGAATTTCTCTGAAAAATATCCCTAGCCGCCATCTCGGCGCTTATTTGTACAGCTGCTGGCGACAGTGTCCCGTTGGGGCAGAAACGCGGCCCGGAAATGGCAGGTGACAGGCGGCCAGGCGCTCCCCCTGCCAAACTGGCCTCCCCGCTGCACTGCGACATACCGCAAGGGGCGGAGGGGGGGGGGGGGGAGCCGTCTCCTGTGATATCTACTACTGTGCGCGGCCGTCCGAGAGATCTGAAGTCACGCTGCCGACTCGAAAGTAAGGAAACGATTGAAATCAGAAGCACTACATCAAAAGAATAAATAAATAAACCAATACACCTGAATCCTAAAGCACTTCTCTCTATGCATAACAGAATATAGACGTCAGGAAACATAAAAAAACAGTTAATTTAATGCAGAAAACATCAAAATTAAGTAATTAAAAATAATAATATGACCGCAACCTGTCAATATTTTTACCAAAATAAATCTCTTAACTTGTTACATTAGTTGTTACCTTAAGACTTGTTATCTCTATCATCCTTCTCTGGAAATTTCCCTAATATTTTATCAGAGGTGAACGCTTGATTTTACGCTACAAAAATACTACATTGATAATCTCTATTTTTTTCCTTGCTAAAGTGATGTGATATCTTCGCCATGTTGGCAGGCGATATTAAACAAAATTATTCAAATGTTTGTAAAGCTTATGAGACTGAACTAAGGGGTCATCAGTCCCTAAACTTACAAACTACTTATCAACTACCCTATACTAAGGACGACACAAATATCCGTGCCCGAGGGGATTCGAACCCCCGACCGTAGTGGCTGTGCGGACTGTGACTGGCGCGCCTTAGTCCCCTCGGCCACCGGCGATACTAATCACCAGGCACTTTTTGCAAGGTTCATACATTGTTTTGATAACATTTTCATCTATCAAGTGAATCAGTGCAGACGTTTGTTTGGCAAATATGAAGCCTCTATATAACTGTAAACTGTCTGAACTCAAAGTTCTTCCTTTTCCGGGTGTCCTGGAACATTATAGGCCAACAACAGGGCCTTAAGTTTTCTTCTCACACACAGTTGTCGGGAAAAAGTCTGGAACACTTCGTTAGTAAACCACACTGGGATTTGGCTTTTGTGTCAGACTGTAAAATGTCGAATTATCGCGAGTCTCCTGTATTTTTAATTGGCTTACTTATGCTTGGCAATACACGGTGATACAACGACGGTACAGGTACCGTACGTAACGGACGTAGGTCATATAAGGCCTTGAAGAGAGTCTATACACATACGATGAAAATTCTGCATTTCTGCAACAAGAAAAAAAAATTACAGTTTCAAGATCCACTATGTCTCACAATGAATCAGAAAACTTGTGCCTCGCAATGATATTGTTATCTCTGTTGACAGGGCACATACCACTTGCGCCGATATAAGCCACAAGGATTAACCTTCGAAAAGTTCGCCGCGCTTCCTTATGGGAAGTACAAAATGCACATCAAAGGTCTTAAGGATGGTGAAACATTAATGTGTGTTATAGTTGTCGCAAAAGTCTACGAAGCCGGATATACCGCAGGTGAGTGATTCATTACTGTTCGACACTCATTATGAACTAATTTTTACAGTACTGGATATTAGTTTCCTCAGCCAAAGGCGTAATATGACCGCCAGACAGGTGGATGTAGGAGGTATATATACAAGATACGTTTCTGCACTTGCACAGTCCAACTTCTTACGCATCTAAGTCCCAGCTGTACAACTTCAGTTCTCCAATAGCAGTCAGAAATCAGAAACACTTTTGTACAATGACTTTTTGTGTCATAGTACTGGATGGTCAAATGTTGCAGTTCCCCATTTTATTTCAAAAACGTTAGTTATTAAATGCCAGTCAAAAATTAGACTCACATAGTACAGAGTGGTCAAACGTTGCAGTACCCCATTTTCTTTAAAAAAAACTATAGTTCTTAAATAGCAATCACAAATGAGACTCACTTGCATAGATTACATTTTTGTATCATAGTACTGGGTGATTTAAGTTGCAGTGCCCCATATTGTTTAAAAGACTTTAGTTCTGAAATAGCAGTCAGAATTCACACTCACTTGTAGATTCAATTTTTCTGTCATAGAACAGGGCGGTCCAGGGTTTCAGTACCCCATTTTATTTCAGTAACTGTAGTTCTTCAATAGCAGTCAGAGATCAGATTCACTTGTGTAATTCAGATTTTCGTGTCATAGTACCGGGTAGTCAAAAGCTGAAGTTCCCCATTTCTGTTTCAAAAGCTTTAGAAATTGAATAGCAGTTCCAAATCAGACCCACTTCTCTGCATTGAATTTTTCTGTCATAGTACAGGGTGGTCAACCATTGCAGTACCACATTTTAATTCAAAAACTTCAGTTCTTTAATAGCAGTCATGAATCAGACTCAATTCACTCACTTCTGTCATAGTGGTGAAAAGTTGCAGTACCTCATTTTATTTCAAAACTTAATTTCTTATACAGTAGTCCGCGCCTCGGTTGCACAGTGGTAGAGTGCCAGTCTACAAGTCCAAAGGTCGCGGGTTCGATCCCCGCCAGGTCCTAGGATTTTTATCTGTTACTTTCCACTTCTTTCATCTCTGGCAGTATTGCTCATGTGAAAAATACTGAGTAGCACCGCGGTTCGGGACCCACGTTAAACTTTAAGTCCCCTATAACTGGCTGAGAAAGTCAGTTCGAAGATCGGAGGAAGGCAACGGCATACCACCTCCAAACAGGGCCGTGCCTAGTAAAGCACTGTGGTGTTCAAACCAATCTTCGGATTGTTGACTGTTTTACCTTTTTACCTTAGTCCCAAATCAGACTCACTTCTGAAGATTGAGTTTTGGTGTCATAGTAGAGGGCAGTAAAATATGTAGTAACTTCTTTCATTTCAATAACATTAGTTCTTCAATAGCAGTCAGAAATCACACTGAATTATGTAGATTAAACTTTGGTCATAGTATAGGGTGGACAAATGTTGCAGTACCCCATTTTCTATCAAAAACTCTTTTTCTTATACAACAATCCCAAATCACACTCACTTCTGTAAATTGAATTTTTCTGTCATAGTACAGTTCGGTCAATAGATGTAGTACCCCATTTTATTTCATAATCTGTAGTTCTGAAATAGCAGTCACAAATCAGACACATTTCAATTTTTCTGTCATAGTATATGGTTTTCAAACGTTGCAGTATCCCATTCTCTTTCAAACACTTTAGAATGAATTTTTCTGTCATTTTAAAAGGAAAGTCAAAAGTCGCAGTTGACCCTTTTATTTAAAAAACTGCACGATCTGGGAAACCAGGATAATCCATTACTGTATGGGGGGAGGTGGTCTATCTGTTACGATATCACAGTTAATGAACATGGGCGCCATCATGAAATTGGTCGTTCTGAATTTTAGACTTTTTTGTGTACATTTTTATTTTATTTTACTTTTTTTAAGTAGAGGGTGTCGTGTGTCATATCAGATGACATTAGCACTGGTCGGATCATTTCTGGAACTAGGACGGCCGCTGCAGTCTCGCAGTGTCCTTGCTCATGTTACAAATAAGCAGAATATCTGAATAATTATTCCTTAACTTTGAATCTTGAAATGATTGCCCGACAATGTACTGTTCACTGAAACTCCTTACGCTACTAACATGTAACCCCTGGGTCATTCCATGTCAAATCGCCTAATTTCGGAACATTTTCCTGGTCTACCATGACTGAAAATTTATGTGGACATTCGAACATGTCGCTAATCAATCAATAATGATAGATTTTAAGATTCGTTGAAGCAATACTGGACGAGTTATAATCATTTGTTTGACGCCATGCGCAATTTTGCGAAGAGCGAACGTGAATTCCTGGCTACTTTGGGCTGTTATAACTCGGAAAATATTACGATGACAAATATGAAATTTGACCACCGTGTACAAATGTATGCGTTCTCATAGGAATAACATTGAAAAGAATTTTACGTGCTATATACAATCAGAAATTCAAATCAAATGTTTGTACAACTTATGGGACTTAACTACGGGATCATCAGTCCCTAAGCTTACAAACTACTTATGAACTAGCTAAGACTAAGGACGGCACAAATATCCATGCCCGAGGGGGGATTCGAACCCCCGACCGTAGTGGCCGTGCTGACCGTGACTGGAGCGCTTCAGTCACCCCGGCCACCGCCAATCAGAAATGTTCAAACAAAGTTCCTCTAAAAATTTGCGACCCAAAAAACATCAAAGTTGGGCGCGTTGTATCTTAGGGACTAACAAACTACAAGGTTCTGATATATGAAGCTTCGTTTATGTGCCGCTTTCCAATACATAATACGTTAGTGTAAAAGCTGAAAATATTAGAAAGGATAAAAATGCGGTAATTTCAACCTTATTTTGCAAAAAAAGTGTAAATGGTCAACTAATGCAGGCCAACAATGCTAGATGATTTGAATCAAAGGTGAACTTGTAAACTCCACCAAAGAGACTGCCTACATCACACTTGTGCGTCCTCTCTTGGAGTACTGTTGCCCCTTGTGGGACCCTCACCAGGTGGGACTGACGGAAGATATTGAGAAGGTTCAGAGAAGGGCAGCTCGTTTTGTTTTATCACGTTACGGGGGGAAAGCGTCACGGAAATGTTGCACGAATTGGAGTGGAAATCATTAAAAGAAAGACGTTATTCATTGTGGCGTGATCTGTTTGCGAAGTTTCAATCACCGACTTTTAGTTCTGAATGTGAAAATATTTTGCTAGCACCCACCTACTTAGGGAGACATGACCATCCCAATAAAATAAGAGAAATCAGATCGAAAACGGAACGATTTAGGTGTTCTTTCTTCCCGCGCGCTATTAGAGAATGGAACGGTAGAGAAAAGTTATGAAGGTGGTTAATGAACCCTCTGTCAGGCACTTAAATGTGATTTGCAGAGTATCGATGTAGATGTAGATGTAGAATCGCGGCGCGAGAAAAGTGTAAATTTTGGGTTCTATCTCCGACTGTAAATGCATGTGATCATGAAAGTTAATACTTAATAGGTTGGCAAGAGAAATTTAAGCGAATGTTCATATAAAATTTCAACAAAATCTGCAATGGTCCAGCAGGGAGTGGTAGGTGAGCTGACATGGAATGACGCTCTTCATCAAAGGCTTTCTTTTATTTGCGTTCTAGTTCTTAAGATTCATCATAAGGTCTTTGTATACATCTCAATTTTATTTGGCATACTGATACTTAATTATCTGATTTTCGTACGCAACTTGCGATTCAAACACTCTAGAATCCGTAACGACTAAACGTTGACGCAGTAATTCTTGCACAAATTACTTCCGAGGAAACCATCTGGAGCCGAATCACACTTTTGAATCTAACCACTATATTTTGGGAGCATTAATCCAACAAATTATCCACAGGGAAACTTAAAAACAAAACATTCAACATTACTGAATTCCTTCTTTGCGGGACGCAATTGTTATTGTACAGTAGAAATAATCGATGATGTACAACTTTTGCTTCAGAATTAGATAAGAAAATACTCAAGTTTGTAAACTACCTAATTAAACGTCACCTGTAATTCCTAATGACCTTTTGTGCTTCAGAAACGGGCGAGTTTCTGCAACTGACCAGTTTGTGGCAAGACGCCCTTTCCAAGTTAGCGAATACATTTCGATTAGGTAAACCCAGTTAATTGCCTGCAGGCAACCATCAATCAAATCGAGGTTTCTAAGTACTTATATTTACGTCTGAATAATTTCTGCTTATCATAAGGAGTTGAATGTCCAGGCTTTTAATTTTTTTCACAAATCCAACGTCCTGGAAGAATAGAACAGCGACCCGTTACGAAATATCACTCAGTTGCGATTAGATATTTATTTAAGCAGCGACTAGTTTCGGTCGAAGCCGAGTTTCAAACAACCCTGTAAAAAACAAATGTGACAACCATATTTTAGCAGTTAATAAAATCGGAGGCATATGGGCTTCTTTGGGCTTCGCTCGACACTAGTCGCCATTTAAATAAATATCTTTTACCGCAACCCAGGTCAGAATATTCTAGAAATAATAATGCGAGGATTGTTTGTTTAATTAACAATGTCTATCAAGACGTTACGGAAGAATTCACAAATTTTCACTAAGTATTAATTTTTTCATCCTATGTCGGAACATTTGAAGCAACCAGTCTGTGTGTGTCAGCACAGATTGGATGTTTCACATCTTCGTACATCAGTTGTTTGTCAGCAAAGTAATTCATCTGGAGAGGTTTTTAAAGCTCAGATAATTCGGTATTTTTTTTTTTCTTTTTGTCTTTGTTTGTACTGTTATATTTACTATCCTTCTTTCTCATCCGGGCTTTGGTCCGGCAATGCCGAAGTTAAAAATGTTATTTTTTTTTTAATTTTGTGTTTATTTTGTATTACTTTTAAACAATGTTTTCAGCTGTAGCAACTTGGCTGAATGTTCTTCTTTGTGTGGTTTGTTTCAAAACTTGGGTCAACACACAAAGGTACATTGCATGTTCTGCATGCATACTTCGTTTCTCTGCGCACATTCTGTTACGAGCAGACTGCACAGCTACGCTACAGTCTGCGTTTCTTGGACTGGTCACTTGGAATCACACGTGGGATGTGCCTCCAAGTAAGGCGAAGAGGGTTCTCGTCACCAGAGCGTCTTCCTTTCCTATCTCTCCTCCGTTCTGTAGAAAATTTTTCCACAAGTCTTAGTACCAGACATAAATGAAAATTTGCTAATGACATACTTCTCCCTGTCACTGATCTGTGAATAGTGTGAGCATTCAAAACACAAAGGTCCACAATATGAAAAAAGAAACTTTTTGTACCATTTAACAGATTTACGCACAGATGCAACAGAGCTTAGTAACATGTCAGAGTGATCTACTGCGTCCATATTTGCATTGTAGTTGACAACACATTGCGGCTTCATTACGTTCTCGCCGGTCTTACTGTTTGTCTTGCCCGTGTCAGGCATTTCTAGGTAGGTAGTCAGCATGAACACGTCTCTCTTGCACCACTTGATGGAAAGCTTTTTGTGCCGGTTGCCATAAATTCAACTTCTCCACGTTTCAGTTTCTTCTGTAGCTTCGGAAAATTGAGCCTGTTGGTACGTGTAGTAACGCATGCTGCTGTTCTCTGGTTGTCAATCCAGAGGAACAAGGCTGGACTTGTGTACCAGTTGTCGACATACACGGTATGTCCACGTTGAAGGTAGGGCTTCATTAGTGTTGCTACTATACTCCAGATTTCCCCAAATTATGGATTTCAGTTTCTGTTGTTGTGCCTGTGTACACAATGACATCCAAGACATCGAGTTTTACAACTGCACAACACGAATGTCTTGATCCCAAATCTACTTCGCTTTGAGGGAATGAACTGTTTAAAAGATAAGCGACCTTTGAACAGGCTTTCATTGACACAGAGCTTTTGTATGGAATAAATGCACTTCGCAACGTCACACGAACTGTATCAACTATTTTCCTAATTTTAAACAGTCATCCCCAGGGTTTTTCCGAGTTGTCACTAAAATATAGAATTCTCAAAAGTAAAACAAAAAGGACAGGGGAAATAACTTGGCCAAAAATTGGAGTACTTAGCAGTACATGCCTGGACCAATACTCCTTCATTCTCAACTTGTTAACACGAGCCATGAGAAGACAAAGACCAATGCAGCTGTACAGTTCCTCAAAACTTGTATCTCTCCAGACGGATAGCTGAGAACAAACTGATTCCGACGTATTTGCCATGGTGAACGTATAAAATTAATTCGTTTCAAGTGCTACAAATTTCATCCGATCTTCTGATGGAAATAGCATGAAAAACGATAGATCGTTTGAATCAGGCGCCAGTTGCCTATTATGTCCTGAAGATGAGTCATCAAATGTATGAATTCTGGACTAAAATCACGTTTTTGCCCATCAAACTTACCGTTATTATAGCGTGGCCTTTTACGGGTCGATTCGTCTTCAGTTTCGGAATTCTTCTGATGAATCATCATCGTCACTACATTCGCTGAAGATGCCAACCTCACTGTCACTGTCACTACTTGTCAGTATCTCCAGTATCGCTTCTTCAGTGCAACCGGCCGCGGTGGCCGAGGAGACTAAGGCGCTCCAGTCACGGTCTGCACGGCCACTACGTTCGGGGGCTCGAATCCCCCCTCGGGCATGGATATTTGTGCCGTCCTAGTTCGTAAGTAGTTCATAAGTAGTTTGTAAGTTTAGGGACTGATGACCCCGTAGTTAAGTCCCATAGACTATACACACATTTGAACATTTTCTTCAGTGCAACGACGCCGATGTGCCACTTTTCTGTCGAACTCTAAAAATCCTTATGAAATGGCAGGAAGCTAAATGACAGCACAGAAGCAGAATGCAGATAGTCACACGGACCAGATAGCAGGAATGTCGAACAGCAACTGTGAGATCCGTAGCAGAGCGTTTTCCAGAAAGAAGGGGCTGCGGCACAGAGAAATAAATAGGGAACGTCCAGCCGGTGCAGTGGGCGGGACAAAAGAACTCGCGACAGGCCGGCACGACGCCCCGCGGCTGTTCACGTTCGCAGACCCGCAGGCAAAGGCACCGGCCGCGGTGTAAGCCGGCATTAGCGCCCAGGTACACTTGACAGCAAAAAAAGTGGATCACTGCTGAATGCAACCCAACTAACGTAGCTGTGTTGCGGGTACTCCACATTCAAAACCCCTGTAGAGTCGTTCGACTATTCACAATGGGTACCAAAGAAGCAGTAGAGAACATTGCTCCTTATGGCAGTCGGTCCACTTGTAATTAAATACCGTCATACAAAAAACATTAGAATACAAGTTATTAGAGTCAAGAGAGGAACGTAAATTCAATTTAAATACAATAAGTGACAAATCGGGTACCTTATGAAACTCATTCAATGACACAACGAACTTTTCTTCGTGATCTGAATTTGAACGCACTGTTGACAAAAAAAGCTTGCGTTTCTGATCGAGACTAGATTAGGCATGAAGAGACGTAAGACATTGACGTTTTCATTGGTATCGGTTTACAAGGCCAATGTCCGAACCAGGTTAACTTTAGCATTGCACCAGGAATGGCATGAAGTTAAAATTGTTTCTGAGAGGTAATCACTAAAGGTATGTAATACAGTGCAACTCACAGGTGTCAAACGTCATAAAATTGTGGAATAGAACGCAGTACCTATATGAATCGTTAACGAAGCACGATCACACGTCATATATTAAATAAATTCACAGATAGCGCTATATTTGAACTTGAAATGACGATACAATTGACTTCTTTCCCGGCAGGGACCCACCCTGGTTCTATTCGCTATTTGTTATATCTACGCAAAGGGATGAAATAGTTACTGTTCTCATCATTAGCGGGATGTGCATATGTTCGGCTAGAAGTAGCGTAAGCCGCGGCGGATTAGCCGTGCGCACTGGAGCGCCGTGCTACGGTGCGCGCGGCTGTTCGCCGTCGGGGGTTCCAGTCCCCCCTACGGGCATGGGTCTTTGTGTTTTCCTTAGGTCAGTTTACCTTAGTTTTAATAGTTTGTAAGCTATGGACTAATAACCAATCAGTTGAGTCCGATAGATTTACAAACATTTTGAAGTAGCGCAATAAATAACGTTATGCTGCCTGGGACTCCAACCCCACGCCTATCGTCAGCGTTGACCGCAGATGATTAGGTAACAACTCTCCCAATCTCGTTTACTAGTAATTAGGATCGCGCCTTTCGTAGAGACCTGGAGGGGTTTGGCATTTTGAAGAAACAACGAAAACTAATCCAACTTTGTTCTAGTCAGCAGCGAATGGACATCTGTAATGTGATTTGAAAGACGCCACAGTCGTAAATTCCTTACTTGCGGCTATTGGAGGTGGAGAGGGGCATGTTTGCGATTGTTAAAAACTGTTTCCCCAGCAGGAATCAAACCGATTTTCAGATGTGGTAATATAATGTTTTTCGTCAAAATGGAGTGCAGAACTCACGGTACGAGAAGTAAAATAGTTCGGCGGTATCTGTCTATGTTACAGTAATTTCTTGGACTCGCGATCTGAGGCGTCTTGTCGCGGAGCTCCGGTCGCTCCAGCCAGAGGTTCGACTCCTTCCTCGGGCATGTGTAGTTGTCTGTGTGTGTGTGTGTGTGTGTGTGTGTGTGTGTGTGTGTATGTGTGTGTGTGTGTGTGTATGTGTGTGTATGCGTGTATTCCTTAGCGTACATTAATTAAAGTAGCATGTAAGGCTAGGTAGGGATTAATGACCTCAGGTGATTTGTCCATTAGGACTATAACAAACAAGTTATATACAGTATGTAGAATTATGTAGCATTGCGTATGATAATATACTACGATTTACCATGCTCTGTGGTGATTTTGTATGACATGTTGCTGTATGCTTATTTAACTACAGTCTCGTTTCGCTCAAGTTTGTATGAAAAATGTGTGTGCAATCTAATTGGACTTAACTGCTAACGTCATCAGTCTGCACACTACTTAAACTATCTTAACATAAGGACAACACAGACACCCAAGACCGAGGAAGGACTCGAACCACTGACGCGAGCAGAAGTCCAATTCTAGACATGATGCCTTAAACCGCGCGGCTACTCTGCGCGGCGCTCAAGAATGTAACATAGCTCTTACCATAATAAATGAAATATTACGCATCTTAAAGGTAGCAAGGAGCGTCGTTTACGCATTAGAAAACAGTTTCTGAAACGGGAATGTATACCATGTGTAACGATATAATCTTTTGGGATGAAAGCAGAGGAGGTCAATCGAAACACCAGAGCTCTATATCTCACAGAACGAAGAATTTATTATAGGTAAGGGGGTATGAAAGGACACGGTCTCATAGAGAGGACTTATATACAGTAACGAAAGCATAAATTAAAAGAGAGTGCATGCTGTCAACGGAAACCAATAGATTTTATCACTGTATTGTGAGGAAACCGACCAGAAGGGTAACTGAGGTTATGATGCAAGAGCGGCGACAGCGAGTGAGAGAGAGAGAACAGAAGAGATATTAGCTATTAATAAATGCAAGACCGTTTACGTATTTTGTGAAGAACAGAGGGTGTATTAATGGATGGAGGGTAGGAGAGAGACGTATCTGAAATAATAAAATTTACTTTGACAGTGTCCATCTAAACGGATTACTCTGTTTGCATGGAGACTGGGTATAAATGTAATAAAAATAGGATATTGAGTGAAAGGAGAAGCACTAAATTAAAATTTGTACCACAGGGAGGAATCGAAACCAGAACTTCATACTTACTTTAAATCAATGCTTCTCCCCTCACTCAATGTCTTTGACATATTGATACGGAAAATTGTTGAAATAAAAATTGTACCATGGACGGGAATCGAACACAGACTTCTATACTTACTTCAATTCAATTCTTTTCCCTTCACTCAATGTCTTTGACATATTGACAACTGTCACTAGGTATATAAATTTATAATAAAAATAGGGTAATAAAGGAACTGTCTATTAAAAAAAACTTCAATTTAAAGGTAGCTCAAAGGAAAAAGAAACACATATTCTATTTCCGTTGCAAAGAGATCTTCCACAGTCTCTCACTTACGAAATATGAAATTGGAGATGAGTTAAAAAAAACATTTGAAGGACTAATAATTTATTCAGAATCCCTCATTATTTGTTTCTTCCGTTATGCATCTCAGCATATAACGCTATCAGACCAGCTTCTCTTCAGTAAATGCGACGACTCTATCTTGAGTTGATTGCTCACAGTGAGACGGCCTGTGTGTATTTCTGCTTTCCGCTCTCACTATGAAGCCAGGAAGTCAACATTCTGTATTTACGTCAGAGCCCCGCTTTGTGCCGTGCTGAGGACAGTTGCCCGCCACCGCGACCGCCAGCTGGCTGGTTTCCGCCAAGCCTCGCCGGCCTCCCCGTCGTGCGCAAGCCACGGCTAATACAGCGAGACTCAACTCTTGAAGGGAGTTTCTGCAAACCTACCCTAACGTGTATTATAAACTGCCACACCAAGAGCTATTTTGCTTTAAAATGAGCAGCCGAGTTATCTTTTGACACTTCATTCAAATATTTAACGAAGTGAAAGAATAGAATCATGATAAACGTAGTACCACATAATGTTTCACATAGATAGCAATCATATAACACAGAAAATTATTCTCTCTTTTCAGCGCTCTGCATTAGATATAGACGTAATGAAATATGTAGTTATCTAAGAAATGTAAGCATGTTGTAGAATTAAAGAGTTCTGGTGGCAACAACACAAATGTATACTTGTATCATTCACGTTTTGTGTACTTATAAAGTGTTTTCAATGTGTCTGTAAACAATAAGTACTAAACAACGGAAATTACCTTCTGCTGGGGCCCTTCATTTACACGATTGTTCTGTTATACACAGTGAAGTGTTTGGTAATGGGTTCATATAATAGCTTCAGTTTCTCGACTGTTCCACGCTTGTACTAAGCTCGAAATACTACTACTACTACTACTAATAGTAATAATAATAATAAATACAAGTGCCAAATAGCGTATGTGCTAATTATAATCTGATATATTCTTTCAACTTTCTCGATGTCCTAAGGTGTTGGAGCACTCGAGAAAGACATTGCCTGTAGACAAATGATCTTTCTGGTACGACTATGGTAGTGAAATGACAACACGGTGGATAATGTCTGGTGATAGTTGTACTGCTTCCTGGAATGACAGAAAAGAATATAGATTAAAAGACATAATCCGACCCAAGCTGCTTGTGACCACTGAGTGCACGCATTGGGGAAGTTGAACAGTTGTGCCCAGCCGGAATTCGGGTCCAGTTCCTACTGCTGTCTCAGCAGTTACGGTAACCGCTGCACGAGCGGGAAAACAACGATCATCGCAGGTGCGCGGGCTACCACTCCTCTGCACCCCCCCCCCCCTCCCCGTCACCCACAAGACTCAAACTTCCTCACACTGCTCACGTAGTTGCCGTTTCCAATTTGCACTCACTGCTCGTGGCACTTTGCCGATTACCTCGAGAGTTCAGGCATAGTGTGCATTTGCGCTGAAGGCTGGAGCTGTTGTCGTCTTCTCCTTAATTATGTGGTGTCTGTTCTTTCGAAAGAACAGTCACGACACATATATGTGTATAGAAGAACCTTTCAAGATTCACTTATTGGTGGTATTCCAATTAAAATGACTGAAAATTGAACTTCGGTGTGTCATTTACTTATCACGTATATAATTACAGACAAGGGTGATGAATTTTACGTAGCAACTACAACTATTCTCGATCCCTACTTTCTGAATTATCTGCATCGGCCTCCACAAGGGCAATGAGGAGGCGATTCACGCTGCAGCCGTTCGCTTCCTTCATGAAAATGTCTACGCTCTTTAAAGATTAAGAGGCAGTAGCTCTCAGTTACAAATTGGAGCGAGAGTAACATTTTACCCACTCTCTGACAGAGCTACAAACTGCTAGATCGAATTGAGAAATATTTGTGGAAGATTATGCTGCTGACTAGTAAGCACCTCAGAAAAGCAGAGCTAATTTTAAAATGATATTGAAGTTATATCTCCACGATGTAAATTCGACAATTGACCGTAAACTTAAATATGCGTATAGTTCACTACGTGATTACCAGAAAATGTTCATCAGTCCTTGAGAAATCGATAAACAAAACAAAATTAAGGATTATTCACCTAACAAAATTTCTGGTGGGCACAATTGAAAACAATGTTAACTACGAAATATACATGTTTTGGTGAAGATAAAACAAGCGCCTGTTATTGACACAACCATTAGAAGATTAAAACGTCTCCCTAGGAAGCTATAAACCCTGCAATTGGTCTACCTCTTCCGAAGTATTGTTGAGCAATGTGAGTTTATTACCTGACGGTGTAGAGGGCGGACACTGAAAAGTACTAATGAGTACTCCATTATGACAAAACATTATGCCAACACATCTGTAATTCGCTTGAGGCCGGGATGAGGTTAACTTGTAATAGCTAAGGCATGGGTCCGATTCCCCCTGGGGGTAACAGTTTTTAACGGCCACAAAAATACAATCTACACCTCCAGTAACTCCAATAAAGAACGCAGGACTCTGCCTTGTTTCAAATCAAAATTGCGCACGTCCATGCGTTACTAAATTAAACAAAATTTTCGCAAAATACCAAACCCCTTCCACGTCTTTACGAACGGTATGATCCTAACTGCTGGTGAACGACAGTGTGATAGTGGACGCCTCATCGTGTCAGGTCAAGAGTGATGATATGTGCAGGGTTGGAGTGCCCGGAAGAAACAATAAACATATCAGTAGTATTCCTTCCTATTATACAATAGCAAATGTTGCTGGGTTCGAGTCCCTGCCGGGGAAAAGTTAATTGTATCGTCGTTTCAGGTACCAGTATAAAGGTATTTGTGAACATATTTAATATGTGACATCTGATTGTGCTTAGTTAACAAATCATCAATACACTGTATTCTATTCCACAACTTTATGATGTATGACATCTGTGAATTGCACTATATTACGTATCTTCACCGGTTACCTCTCAGCAACAATAGGAGCTTCATGCAGCTCCTGGTGCAGTGCTAAGATTATCATTTATTTCTGGGTTCAGACATCGATCTAAGAAACTAATGAAAACGTCAGTGTTTTACGTCTATTTATGCCTAGAGATCACGCGCACTTAAACGTGGCCCCTGGGCGGAGAATGTTGGGAGCTGAAGCTTGCATTCAGCTCATAGCGGATTGGCTGTTAGAACAAGCCCCGCCTCTTTCCCCCAGTGCCGGCAGCTTACGGCGTATAGATTACAGGTTTTAAAAGAAACAACATGTAAGGGGTTAAGGCGTTACAGATGGAACACGAAATTAAGTATCACTTTAATGTTTGAGTAATAGAAAAGTGGAACGCATATCTACGAAATGTTAATATTTGAAAGGGACTTATTAAGCGAGTGTAACGTCGCTCTCTGCCTCTTTTTACTGTCGTAACAGAATAAAAATCAGAATTAACATTCTTCACACCACTTTCAAGGTCAGCCTTCTTTCTTATAAAAGAAGTCGTCGGGGTATGTGGACTTATTTTAGCAAATAACAAAGTGGAAAAATATAATCAATACGAAGCACAAATCAACAATACATTAACGAGGTCTAGGGTGTACAATGCTGTTACGAGGTAAGGTTGGTAGAGAGCATAAACATTCCGTTGACACAGGAGCTCAGCCGACTTCCGCCGATCAGAGAGGGACCACGAAAAAGTGCGTGACCTGTAATCGCATCTCGATCAGGCATACAACTGTTTTTTGCTTAACAGTGCGTTCAGATTCAGATCATGAACAAAAACATATCATGTCACTAAACAAGTGTGATAATGTATCTGACTTTTCACTTATTGCAACTAAATTTAATTTACAAGTGTTACAGTCTCATCTCTAATGACGTTTATTCTAATATTGTTGTACGAAAGTATTGGTTTGTACCTTGCCTGAATGCCATAAGTAGAAATAGGAGACTTACTTAGTACCTATTGTGGGTAGGTAATAACTGTACTGTGCAATGATTTGACGACCTGCGACGCAGCTGTGCAACGGTGGTTGCATAGCGTCAGGTGCGGTCTCCACTTAGGAATTCAGGGTGATCCACTTTCTTTGCTGTCAAGTGTACCTGCCAGGCCGCGCGGTGAATGCCGCCTGCAGGGCGCGCTGGAAACACCACTGCCGCAGCAAGCCACGTCTGTCGGCCCCACGGCCCGATGTAGCACAGTGGGATATCCCATCTGCAGGGCTCAAAGGATCAAATTGACTATACCTTCATTAACAATCTTTTACTAAATTTATAAAGACATGAATGAACAAAATTACGATAACTTTTAATTACATTTATGAATACATATGTGTAACATGTTATATTTAAATGGTTTAGGCAGTGGTGGACTAAGGCTATCGGAGGCCCAGGACGGCGGGAAAGCAAAATGAGGCCGCCGGTCCACTTGGAAATACATGTATTACTATAAAAAAGTAACTTTTTAGATTTGGAGGCCCTCCAGGACGAGAGGCACGGAGAGATCCGTACCCCCCCCCCCCCCCCTTTTGTGTCCCAGCCTCGTCGCCGCTTTTGTGTCTCGTTCCGTCGTATGTGTCGGTGGCTGAGTGGAATGAGACTGACACAGGAATAAAGATAGCACGCTGGTGCAGGTACGGAGGGGAGCAGCCAGAAACTAGAAACACTAGAGTAATTTAGAACGAGATATATATTGCACAGAATTTATACAATACTTAACTTTTACATAGTTTAGTACGGCAGAATGCTGATACATAGTTGAGGCCTGCCTAGTACCTGGTGCCTATCGGATTCCAAAGTCTTTACTGGTTCCTATCTCAGTCCCAAGTGAACGATGTCGTTCAGTGGTGGCCATGAGCGGAGTTGCAGCAGAGGGCGCTCGTGGCTGTCGTTGTAAGAACGCCGCGCCGTGCGTGCATGGCGGCGCGTGGCGAAAGTAGGTGGCGTGCACTTTGTACTTGTGCGACACCACATCCCCCATTAGCTTAGTCCGCCACTGGGCTTAGGTATAACAACAGGAGAGTAACATGGGAAAATCAGAGCTCCTTATACAATTTCAAAGTCGATTTTCTAGAGAATTTTTTTATAGTTTCATGGAGCGAGCGGCTTCACGTATCACAAATAGAAAAAAGGGTCTAATATGCGATAGTGATCAGTCTCCTTTTCAGTTATTCAACCATGTGTAGAACCTACTTCCTCTCTAGATAACGACCAGTTCGTCATACCTTGTTGTCATTTTCTTACTACCTTTCAAAAATATTCAAATGATGGAATAGAGCTTATGGGACTTAACTACGGGGTCATCAGTCACTAAACTTAAAAAAACATGTTCAAATGTTTGTAGAGTCTATGGGACTCAACTACGGGGTCATCAGTCCCTAAACTTTCAAACTACTTACAACTAAGGACGGCACAAATATCCATGCCCGAGGGGGAATTCGAACCCCTGACCGTAGTGGCCATGCAGATCGTGACTGGAGCGCCTCAGTTCCCTCGGCCACCGTGGCCGTCTCACTAAACTTACAAACTACTTATGAACTAGCTTATACTTAAGACAGCACTAACATCGATGTCCGAGGGGGGACTCTAACCGCCAACGGCGACACTAGTACATATCTGATGTATCATAGAGGAACCTACATTTTAGTATTAACCCTACCTCCAAATCATGACTCTAATTATCCTGTACTCCCTTAACAAAGTATTGCTATTTCAGGAGTCAGTTTATGTAAGTTGTGTAGTAATGGACGTTCAGAACCACTGAGAATCGACCGTCGACTTAGTGTGATCAGGGTCAGATACCGCTACTCCTCACCACTTCGCACTCAGACAATGGACGACCCTTTATTGACAACTAATGAGGATGTGCTCAACAGAAATGGGGAGCAAAGGAGTTTCTGGCATGTCCTGACTTACAAAAGGGATGGGTTGGTGGGACACATTCTGAGACATCAAGGAATCGTCAACTTACCATTAGGAGGAAGATTGTGGTGTAAAAATCGTATAGGGAGTCCGAGGGACAAATACAGTAAGCAGATTCAAAACGGTGCAGGTTGCCGTTCATGTTCTCAGATGAAGAGGCTTGCACAGGGCAGGGTAGCATGGAAAGCTGCATCAAACCAGTCTGCAGACTCAAGACCACAACAACTCAAATTAGTTCTGACATCCTATGTCTGAAAGAACATTTCCTTTTTTTGGAAATCGTCAGTAAAAGCAGATGCCATGCTGTTTGTAACTAATGTTTAACAACAAATGTTTAAAGAATTGCCAGTAATGTCAAAGATTTTGGAGGGTACTGTGTGTGTGCATCAAAGTCAAGTGAGTTTGATGGTAGATCGATTGGGGGGGGGGGCAGAAGCACGATGAGGTGTCAGGTAGGGACGCTACTGAATCAAGAGACAATTATTTAAACAGTTACCATTGACCTTTAACATTTTAGAGAGAACTATGTTTGCATTAACTCTGTCAAATACACATTGAGATCAGTTTAATACAGAATGTGACGAGTAGGGTTCTCGAGGTTTTCGTAATATTCGAACACTTGCTGCTCGAGTTTAAATGGGTGTTTGATTTTACAGTATAGGCACGAGACTCGTTACAAAAGTTTGTTGGATTTGAATAGAAGTATTTGCAGTGCCTAATATTGTGTCTGGGGACTGTGGAGGTAGCTACCACTACAGCTTGTCTGTGGTTTAACACATGCATGGTTGCTTGTTTGCTGGGCCAAGATATTTTTTAAATACGTCAGTTGGCTGTCGCATATATTGTATATATGAAGAGTGTGGATGGTGATTTAATTTGAAGTTAAACAGGAACAGGGCTTACAGATCGAATGCATGTGGGTATGGAATTATAATTAGTATTTTAAGTAATAGCGCATATACTTTTGGTAATACAGATGAAGTTCTCTATGTCTCACATACAAATTTTGTATACAATATCGATTGTAATTAAGAATGATGGTATTACATTACCTAAACAGAGCACAACAAGATGTAGTATACAAGTTTTCCACAGACATTAGGTCATAAACGAAATCCGAAAACGATATGTTTTTTTACAGAGTTAATGCAAACATAGTTCCATCTAAAATGTTTGACATCAATGGTAAATTAACCTCTTCATTTGCATATCAACATATTGACATATAGTGCTGAAAATTACAAATTTTCTTCCCGCCAAAGAAATTTATGAGATCAATGGTTCCGACCATGTTTCGAACCAAGGACTTCTTATTCAGTGTCTCTACCAGAACCCCAAAACACACTTCTATCCCCCCCAATCGCCCTAGCACCAAACTCACTTGAATTTAGTGCTCACACAGTTATCTCCAAATAGTTGATGTTAGTGGTAATTTCTTAAATATTTGTTGTTAAACATTACTTACAAACAGTATGGCCGTGGTGGAGTAGCCGAGCAGTCTAAAGCGCCTCGCTGCGGAGCGCATGGTTGCTCGCCGAGGAGGTTCGAGTCCTCCCTGGGGCATGGGTGTATGTATGTTATCCTTAGATTAGTTTACCTAGGTTTAAGTAGTTTCTAAGCTACGGACTGATGACCACGCAGTTTGCTCCGATAGATTTACAGACATTTGAACATTTGAACAAACAGTATGGCATCTGCTGCAGCTCACTGACGATTGTCAAGAAAACGACACGTTCTTTCTGAAACTGTTAATACAAACGTAGGATGCCACAAAATATTTGGTATGCAAATTAGGTTCTTTTTTAATTAATTGGGGGTGGGTGTGAAGCCCACAGGTGGTGTTGGTTCATCAAGTGAGGGTTTGTAGGGACGGTTATCCTTAATTTGTTATTGTTACGAGATTTCAACTGTCCTAAATTGTTATTTCATGTCAGATGTTGGCAATGAATCTTCCACAATCGTCCTACGATGTGGAGTTTCATGTTCGATTTCAAGTGCCATTGTCCAAGGGAAGAGGGGTGGAGGGTAACGGTACCTGGCCCTGGTGACACTAACGTCGACAGTCGATTCTAAGTGCCCCCGAATGCCCATTACTGTACTACTTACGTAATCCAACACTACTCTGATATTGAGTTACATCACGATCATTTAATTCATTGTAAATATTATCTGGTAATTATACTAAATGTCTTTAAAATTGTTTTATTCTTCAGGTAGAAAAGGTGAAAAATATAGTTCATTTTTTATTTAACTCAATTTTTACTTGTTAACATGTAGGTACATTTTTAAGCCTGGTAAAAGTTATGTGATGAGGAGTTTATTAGTCCAAATTTGTATGTAACCTTAGTTATTAAAATATGAGTATAACGATTAAACTTATCCATAATGGATGTTTTAGAACCCGTGACTGTTTATTCACTAGAAGTGACAAATCCGCACCAGTCACTGTTTTGAAAGTATTTTATTCCATGAACTAGCTTTCGAATCCATTTACACTAGGGAGACCAAGAAGGACCGCTACCCGTAGTTTTACCGGTGACGTGTTTCTTTTTTTTTCCAGTTTGCCTCGTTGAATTATTTTAGTTTAATTTTTTTAATGCCGCTAGGATATTGCGCATACCCTACCAATGTGCTAAGCGTCGAAATACGTAGACTATGCAATTTTCATTTAATTAAAAGTGGCTCAAGGTAAAGAATAGATCATAAAAACGTTTATTTGACATTGCATTTACCAATGCAAATAAACACATAATTAAAAACAACTTATTTTATTTCTACGAAATGTTTTAAATCAAATGTACCATCTTGGACAAAACACTTTGCGCACACATACTGAACACTTCCAGCAATAGGATTACGATTTTGTTACATTTCACATACAGATTTTTAGTTTGCCACCTTTGCAACGAAAGAGTTACTCATCTACGGGTGTAAATGCACCTGGTTTATAGTTCCATGCAGCTATCTACATTGGAGTAGCTGCTGCGAAGCCAACAGTCTTCAGTCTTTCAGGACGAATTTGCTGGTTATCATATCTCTAAAATCGCATGATTTCCTTGAAATTATTTCTTCTCATAGTATGAGAAAAAATGGCGGCCCACATACTTGATGCCATAGAAGTTTTCTCCACACACTCCACGTGATACATTATGCCAATAGCAACTTCATATTGGGCTATATCGTGATCCCAAGTTTCATCTTGAAGTACTTCGCAGGCTCCAATTTCTGTGCAGGTTTTTATTTTCGGAATAATATTATTGTCTATCAATACTCGCCATGCACTCAAGTAACTTCGTCTGACTATAAATTTCTTAGCACTGCCCCTTGGCCCTGGAGTTTCCACAAACACATTGTGACACCCTAATTTCCAGGTGCATTACCTGGTACACTTCCATCGACTGTAGTCTCTTTACTATCGACTGCTGGATGCAATTCTTTTTCTTTTCTTTCTCGGCTGCAAGTACGAATTTGTGGTGCCACAGCAATCGAACCTGTAAGCGCTGAGTTATTTAGATGTTTTTTCTGCCGGTTCTAAATATTCACCTTCCGAATTTGACAATTCGCCTTTTTGTGTACCGACAGGTTGGTATTCTGTATTATCACCATAATCCAACTCATCACATTCAAAATTATCTATTCCTTCGGAATCGTTTTCTGGTAAACTCTTTAAATATTTCAAAATATTTCAATAATTCTTCATCTGAACCAAAATACTGACGCGTCATTGTAATGAGGACAGCTAAACCTCTGCAAAGAAGAAAAACCTATTGACAGAGTACAGGAAGACAGTATATCCACTAAGCTACGAAATAAAGTGGAAAGAACAGAGAGAGAACAAGACCACAACAATGAAATAACGTACTGGTAAGCTAGGCGGATGGAAAAAAAATGCTTCTTTAGGGACATGGAACGTAAAAATTTCCTTTTAGGAAAATAAAAGACAGAAAAAAATATAACTCATTCAGTTGTGATAGTAGATATTTCTATTTCACGCTACTTGTAGTCCATCCAAATACATTAAGCGTCATTAAATATAAACTCGCTAAAATGAAACCTACGCGATTTATTAGATGTTAAACAATGGTCTCCGGTCAGATGAGGGTACGGTCGTTTTAATGTTAAGTTTCATTATCAGATGGTGGATCACAAACGGAATTATGTTTTCATGTGGATAGCACCATGTGACAAAACAGATAAATGAGCTTTACTGTATTCCCATGGGTGTTGTTTGTATGGCGATTTGTAACGAACATTTGTGTCTCTGACTTATTGCGATGGTACATGTTAACCACCTAGCCACCCCATTGCAGCAATGAACTGGCCACTGCACCTAAACATTTTACACACACACACACACACACACAAACATTTGATACTGTAAATGCCCAGCATCCAGCGAATGCTGTAGACTTGTTACTTGCAGCAAAGATCTTCACTGAGATATATAACTCTGTTCACAAAGATAACGTTATTTGAGTCTACATAACACAATCGATTGTAAACAAATATTTACAAACTAAGCTATTGTTAACACGAACGCTAAGGAGAGCTAAAGTATATACATGGAAGTGCAGCAACGATTTACAAATGTACATTACATTTCTGAGACAAAATAAATAGATAAATATTTGCTCTTCTTTCTCCTTACATTAACATGATCTGAGATTGATTACTTGTGTTATAGATTCCAGTGAATTGATGTTAATATTTACAATATAGAGGTGTTAACATTTTAGTTCTGTTAAGCATTAGGAAGCTTTTTTATGTAGGCTATGAGACTATGAGAATAGGATGGTGAGAGTGAGGGTGAGGGTTTGGTTGTCTGATTATGTCTTTGGAGCTAAATTATCTGTGAAATTGTGAAGGGAGATTTTGTTTTTCATTTCAGTCTGATCATTTAGAAGGTTACCTTGAGTATCTTCAACGTGATCAAGTCTTATTCCTCTGTTGGCAAGGTGGAGTACCTGTAGGTTTGTTCTATGGCATTAGCAGAATGATTTTGCTGAACAAGGTGTTTGGCCAAACTTGATTTGTTCAGGTTGCTGAGTCGGAGTGCAGCCATATGTTCTTTGAACATTGTATGGAATCTTCTACCTATTTGTCCAATGTAGAAGCTTGGACATGAATTGCAGATGACTTTGTAGACCCCTGACCTTTGATATTTGGGTGTGGTAGCTTCGGTATTATACACGACTTTATTTTGTACTTTTTGGTTGGTGAAGAAGCTTATACTGATCATATTTCTTGAAGAGATTGGCAATTTGGTAAGAGGACTTTCCTACAAAAGGTAGGCTCGCATACGTAGTTTTCATTTCGTGTGATAGTTGTTCATCACTATGATTCTTTAATTTGGTTGTAATGGGTTGATTTATCTATAATAGCTGTAATGTATCCAGTACCGGAAGCTACGTATTTTTTTGTTTCTTTATGTTTCTCATTAGTGTCAACTGGAATTTTGTGCATATGCCTAACCGTTGATCTGAAAAATACCTTTTGATTTTGGTATGGGTGACAAGTGGTGTTATGAATGGTACTGTTGGCTTCCAGAATATTTTGAAATTATGATTTTGATTTTTGTTCAATACATTTATGTCGAGATAGTTAATGCCATCTAGTGTCTCATATTATACAATGTACTGAATTTTGTGGTGTAATTCATTAAGTTCTTCCGCTAACAGTTTCTTGTGTGCTCCCACTGAACAGAATAAATGTATTATGTTCATAGCGTTTGTAATAGATCACCTTATTTTTAAGTTTACTTTGTAATCTCAAGACTACTAGCAAGCCTGCGAGCTGCTGTCCATTGCCAGTCCATCTTTCTGAATGTAAAACTTGTTATTGAACAAGAAGTAATTGTGTGACAATATAACCTCCCAATTTTCTGTTAGGTCATACACTTCTGTTGTACTCATTGTTCCATGTTTTAGGATATTGTTGCTTAATATATTAATTGTTTCTCTGACAGGAATGTTTGTATACAAGTTGACTATATCAAGGGATGCAGATTTGGCTGTGGTAGGGATGGGGATATCATTTATGTTATTGATCAACACATAGCTGTTCTTTACAGACAAGTTGTTGTCAAATACATATGACTTTTGAAAAATGTCATGAAGCTTCTTCGTGATTTTGTAACTTGGGCTGTTCATGGAGTTTTTTGTATGGGATGTATAGGACAATTTGGTTTGTGGATCTTGGGTTGTGATCTTAATTGGGGTGCTGTTGGATTCATTACTATACAGTATTTGGCTTCCATTGATGTCAGAAGGAAGTTACAATTTTTAAGTAACTTCTTTATTTTGTCTTGAAATTTTTGACTAGTTTTGTTAATATAATCTCATTCATACATGATAACTATAGTGTTCCCTTTGTCTGCTTTAACACCATGGGCATTACTGGTGGAAAGTTTTTTGCTGATGTCATGTAATGTCCTACATTCATTATTCACATTACTGTACATTTTGCTCTGTTAAATGTTTCTTACAATAATATTGTTTGCCTTATGGACTATGGCATTTTGTTCTGTGTGCTTTAGTTTGGCAGTTGCACATGCAATTTTAGTACTCACTGTCAAATATTTAATACTGCCATTATTTAACTTGGGGCAATATTGTGCTTAAGGCCTTTATTTTACAGGTTTAACTATTTGTTGTTAAATTGTATTGCTGTAGTATTGACTGTCGTTTTAGAAGCAGTAATACGAATCTCGACGCAAACAAGAACATAAAATCTCCAATACTAACTAATGAAACAAAACAAAAACATTCAAAGAATAAGCGCTGTTGTTGTTGGTGGATTTTAGGGGACTAAACAGCGAGGTTATCAGTCCCCTGTTCCTAGCTAAGAGTCCACTGTGAAGAGCGTAAAAAATAAAACAAAGCTCCAAAGATGAAAACTCACAAATGGGTAAGCTCACAATGGACAAGTCGTTGACAACACAAAACGAGGACACACAATATGTAAAACAAAATCAGGAACTCAATTAAACCTGGACAGCAGAAGACCACGGCTGGCTGATCACAAAGATAAAACAGGATGAGCCAGCCACACTGCATACACTAAAATCCCCTAGGTAATTTACAAAAGCGTCTTAAAAAGTCTGTAGAACCATTGGATAGGTGGGGACCTGAAGTAACAGGCTATAGCACTCACCACTAGATGAAGTTATAGAAACCAGTTGCACAAATAAAGCTTAAAACGGATTTAGCCATGGAGGCATCGTCACCTAAAACTAAGGTTAGCGCGTCTGGTAGGTGAAAATTCTGCCTTGAGGTGACTTAAACGGAACAGTACATCAGAAGATGGACTAATTTCAGCGCTGCTCCACAGCAACAAACAGGCGAAGCCTCACAGTGAAGGAGATGGTCGTGGGTCAGCCAGGTATGCCCAATACAGAGGCGGCAGAAGATAACCGCATATCAACCTATGGGCCACAGTGAAGACTTCCACAGCTTCACTGCTCAAAGCTTGTTCGCTGTACTCGTGGTAGACCATTCAGCACTCCAAGCCTCATGCACCTTCTTGTGCAATGCTAACTTGAGGTCCAATTTCGTGATGCCAATGGTTTAAGGTGGCGCAGTGGTGGCCTATTGGGGCAACTAGTCGGCACTTTCATTCCCCAATACGCCGATATGGCCAGGGGTCCAGAGGAAGACCACAGAACGGTCAGATTTGCCAAGAGAGTGAGCACAAGAGAGTGAGCAGTGTCTTGAATGGACTGCACTAATGGGTGAGGAGGGGAGAACCGGTCGATTGCTTGCAAGCCACTCAGGGAGTCACTACAGATGACAAATGACCCCCTGGGGCATGCTCGCAGAAGATCTTGAGCCTTTAGGAAGGCGACCAGCTCTGCTGTAAAGGCTCTACTTTCAAGGGGTAATGAATGCTGTTCGACATGGTCACCTTGGAGACGTGCATATCCAGCACGACCATCTGCTAGGGACCCATCAGTATAAATGGCTTCAGCACCATGGAAAGAGTCCAAGATGTGCAGGAACTGGCGGCGGAGTTGTGTCGGAGAAATGGAGTCCTTTGATGCATGGGACAAATCCAGACAAAGCTGCAAATGGGAAATGGGCCAAGGAGTGGTTTGAAAGAAATATTGAAAAGGGGCAGGGGTGGAAGGGATTCAAGAGACTAAAGGAGAGAACGAACACAGACTGACATTGGATAACCCGACCGGGGCCATCATGGATGGATAGTGAGTGCAGCGCCTGGTAATAGAAGCCGGTGGTTCGGATCGTGTCGCGAGGCCTGAAGATGGGCATTGTACGACGCTAACAGGTGTTGCCGGTGTAATCGCAGGGGATGGACCACAGCTTCAACTAGGAGGCTTGTCACAGGGCTCGTGGCAAATGAACACCACAATGTAAAATTGAGTCCAATGCCTGTATTGCTGAAGGATTGGCCTAATTGTAGACTATGCATTATAGTCTAGGCACGACTGAATAAGCGCCTTATAAAGTTGGAGTGTTGGGCTCCCCAAACAGTATGGCTCAGACAGCGCTGTATGTTGATGTGTCGCCAGCAATTTTGTTTGAGCTGGCGAAGGTGTGGAACCCAGATGAGATGGATGCATAATAGATGGCGCGTCTCTTCGACACACAGCAGGTCATAAGCCAGATACAGTTCAGGTTCTGGGTGTACCACATGACGCCGACAGAAATCCATCACCCGGGTTTTCGATGCAGAAAACTGGAAACCCTGGGCCAACGCCCATGACTGCGCCTTTCGAATAGCTATCTGCAACCGCCGTTCAGCAACGCTGATGATAGTGGAACTAAAATATATGCAGAAGTCATCAGTGTACAACGAGGTGGAAACCGATGACCCCACAGCAGCAGCAAGACCATTAATGGCGGTAAAGAGACACTAAGACACTGTTTTCTTGATAGTGAGGGGATCTGAGACAGTAACCAACGTGTACACATAAAGAACTTAGCGCGAGAAAGTTCTGCAAGAATACAGCCACAGTTGCACAGCATAGACAGTGTATGGTGGCGTCAGGTGTTGTCTTACGGTTTCCGCAAGTCAAAGAAGACAGCAACCAGATGTTCACGGCGTGTGAAGGCTGTACGGATGGACGACTCCAGCGACTCGAGATTATCGATAGTGGAGCGGCCACGACAGTACCCAGCTTGTTGTGGGGCCAGGAGTCCCCAGTCATCAAAGATCCACACAAGCCTCTGACTCACCATCCGTTCGAGAACTTTGCATGGAAAGTTGGTGAGGCTGTTTGGTCGATAACTATCAGCCACCTGCTTATCAGCCCAAGGCTTCATCACCGGGATGACAATGCTATCCCGCTATTGATTTGGGTAAACACCCTGAACCCAGAGACGATTGAGCATGGCGAGAAGCTGGTGCTTAGATTCCGCTGATAGGTGTCAGAGGAACTGGCTGTGAATTCGATCGGATCCAGGGGAGGTATCTGGGCAAGCAGCAAGGGCACTGTCAAACACCCACTTACAAAAAGGGATGTTCCTGGTGTCGCATTCGCTCTGTGGGCTCCTTAAGGCTGCGGACGTTCGCACCACATACAGCTATCGCTGAGGTGCGAGCATAGAGGTGTGCCAAATGCTCAGCTATGGTGCGGGGGTCAGTACAGATTGTACGCTGAATGCTGAGGCATGGAATTCCCGTTGGTGGGCAGTGCCCGAAAGGTGTCGAACTTGCGACCATACCAGTGAAGGAGATGCACAGGATCCAATGGATTCGACATAACGCTCCCAGGAGACCATTTTGCTTTGGTGAATCAACTGCCATGCCCGTGACCGGTGAGGCTTGAATGCGATAAGATTATCGATGGTAGGGTGGCGTTGGTGGCGCTGTAGTGCTCGCCGACGTTCCCGGATAGCCTCAGCGATCTCCGGTGTCACCAGGGCACCGACTTATGGTGGAGTGATGTGGGAACGGTTATCTCAGCAGCAGAAACGATGGTATCTGTGACCTGCTGAATAACGGCATCAATATCAGCCAGAAAAGGAGAGGTAAGCGCAGCGGCTATGGAATAAGCTGGGCAATCAGCCCTATGGAGAGACCAGCCTGTACTCAGCAAATTAATGCTGAGCCACTGAGGGGAGAGTAACCGTGAAGCGACACAGAACTCAGCGCCCCTAGTGGCAGGCGCAGAAGCACTTTACATGAATACCAAAATAACGTGCGAAGATACAAACCTCTCATTACGTTGTTTCTTCGTGGTCTGCTACATCAGCCCCCACCGGAAAGTGGAGCTGTGTCTAAAAATCTTGCAGGAAAATGGACTCGTCGATCTGATCTTGTTGTGCGTCCTGAAGGCTGCTTCCCATCAGCGGCTGGAAGAGCTTGAGGTGGCGAAGTAGCCGGGACTGGGTCGGGTGTCTGTTGTACTTTTGTTTGTACTTTCTCTTGAAGAATGTATGCAAGCTTGACGTGGTCTAGCGAGACTGCAGTAGTTTTGCCATTTATAATGATGTCCACCGTGCGGTCTCGTTTTATAACCTTGTCAGGGCCTGAGTAGGGTGGTTGTAATGAAGGTTTCACGCCATCACCTCGTAACATTACGTGTGTGCAACTGTCAAGGTCCTTGTGCGAATGCCGTGCCTGGAAGCTTGCGGAGGTTAGATGACAGAAATGCGCTCTCTCAACTGCCAAATAAAATTGGTGTCTGTCGTGTTGGGTATCTGTAATGGCCGTGGGTCCAAAAACTCTCTCGGTAGTCATAGCGTCATTTCCGGCTTGTAAGTGTTTCTGAGACCAAGCAAAACCATTGGTAGAGCTGTGCTCCAACTTTCATTGTGGAACATCAGAGCTGCCTGCATTGTTCTGTGCCAGTGTTCTATCATTCCGTTGCTATCGGTAATATAGCTTGTTGTCTCATGGTGCACAATGCCACAAAATGTAGTCAAATATGCAAACAGATCGGATTCAAATTGTCTCCCAAGGTCCGTTGTAATACGCAAAGGGCAACCAAAACGTTACACCCAAGTAGAAATGAAGGCAGATGCCAATGTCTCTGCAGAGATGTTATCTAGTGGCACTGATTCTGGCCAGCGGCTGAAACGATCTATCATTGTTAACATATAACGTTGACAGTTCGATGGAGTGAGAGGGCCTACCACGTGGGTATGGACATGTGAAAATCGAGCATTTGTATTACGAAAATTGCCCACTGTCGCGTGCACATGTCGATTTACCTTGCTAAATCGGCATTTAGTAAAAGTACGTGGCCATCCACAATAGTCTTCCTTTGTTCCTGGCCGCCACACGAAACAACTGGAAACCAGTCGTATTGTCGTGCGAACTCCAGGGTATTGTCGAAATCACCTTTTCTAAATGAGGTGAGCAAGAAAGGACGAGGCTTGCTACTGGACGCATCACAATACACTTTGACGTCGGTGCCTGGAACCTCTACCACCTCCAGTTTGAGCGACGATTCAGGGTCTTCATATAAGCCATATAGTTCCAGGTCTGATTGTTGTGCGACAGCCAGTTCCGGAAAATCAGTTACACAAGTAATGCTGCCGATGCGAGAAAGATAATCGGCCAGCATGTTGTCTATCCCTGATATTTGCTTAATGTCTGTCGTCAACTGGAAAATGTACCCTGACTGGTTGTGCTGCCGAGGTGAACAATTCATGTTATTTTGTCGGAAAGCTTATATTGGTGGCTTATGGTCTGTATACATTGGCTGGCCGCGGTGGCCGAGCGTACTGTGGCGCGCCAGTCAGAGTCTGCACAGTCACTACGGTCGGGGGTTTGACTACCCCCTCGGGCATGGATATTTGTGCCGTCCTTAGTATTAGCTAGTTCATAAGTAGTTTGTAAGTTTAGGGACTGATGACCCCGTAGTTAAGTCCCATAATCTCTACAAACATTTGAACATTTGTATTCATTGTGAACCCCCTTGCCTCTAGTTGAGATCGAAAGTACTTAATAGCTTCATAGATTGTTAGATGGTCACTATCGTAGTCACTCTATTTCTGTTGAGATGGTGAAAGCTTGCGAGAAAAGAAAGCTAGTGGCTGCCGTGTGCCTTCTCGTTATTGTTGTAGCGCTCCGCCAATAGCGTTCTGGCTCGCGTCAACTACCAGTGCCAAGGGTGCACACGGATCAGGGTGAGCAAGCAATGCCGCCTCCGCTATACTCCGCATGGCTGCTTCGAAAGCCGAGATCATTTCCTCTGTCCACGAAACTGGCATGCTTCCTGTGCTCTTTGGGCTGGTGGGTGCTACTGTTAACGGCATTTGAATATCGGCTGCGTGAGGTAGATGACGTCAATAAAAATTCAGTTCACTAAGAAAACGACGCAGGTCTTTGCAAATCCTTGGACGATTCATTTGTAGGACGGCCTCGACGTTCTCTGGCAAGGGTAGCGATCCCGACGATAAAATCCTGTGGCCCAAAAAATTGACTTGGTTTTGGCCATAAATGCTTTTTTTGTGTGTGTTGAGAACGATGCCATGCTGTTCCAGTCTTTGAAATACTTCAATAAGATGCTGCCAATGTTGTTCTTGCAGAAAATACCAGAATATCGTCGAGGTAGGTGAAACAAAAGGTAAGCCCTTGCAGCACCGAGTCAATGAATTTTGCCAAGTTCGCGCAGCATTTCTTAGCCCATAGGTCATGAAAAGACTCTGAAATAGACCGAAAGGGGTGATGATGGCTGTTTTCTGATTTTCTGCTTCTGTCACTGGAATCTGTGTATATGTCTTTGCACAATCTAAAACTCTAAAAATTGTTGCTCCACACAATGCATAATTATAATCATGTAGTAACGGCACAGGGTAACGATCATGTATTAGAGCTCTACAATCGCCACAAGGGCGCCATGCACCATTCTTCTTTGGAACGAGATGGACTGCTGACGATCAGGGGTTACTGGACCGTCGCATTACACCTTCTCGAAACATGGCGTCAAATTCCGCTTTTACTATAGCTAAGCGATCTGGCACTAAGCGTCGTGGTCGGCAGGAGACAGGTGGGCCGTCGGTAGTATTGATGTAATGTACCGAGTCGTGAGGAATCTGCTTCGGTGCCCCTGGCGGTCTCGTAAGCGCTGAACATGTTTTAATTAAGTCGGCGTATTCGGTGCTGATGTTTTGTAAGAGTTGAGCCGTGTGCACTGTCGCATCTCGACGGAAACCTGAAGCCGTTAACCCAGTGATGGTAAACCCTAAGAACGGCGGCAAGCGCGCAGCGAGTTGAGAGACAGACGGCATGATTTCGGCGGGTGTTTCTTTCACATTGAGTGCACGTCCTTCTCGTGATTAAATGCCGTTGAACAATCACGTCGGGATCACCAGTTTCGGAAAGTCCTGTGTTGTTTGAGAGTGGCCGTCCGAATGTACAACTCTTCGTGTCCATATTAAAATCGCCGCAGTTGTAATGAGAACGACTCATTAATTAACACACTTGAACTACTTTATTAATGCAATGTGAAAAGAAATAGCAGAACAATGGATAATCGAGAGGTTTTACAAGCAGTAATACGAATCTCGACACACACAAGTTCATAATAACTCCGTAACTAACTAAAGAAACAAAACAAAAACATTCAAAGAGTAAGCTCGAAAGCAACACAGATCCCAGCGCCCCTAGCTGCAGGCGCGGAAGCACCTTGACATGAATACCAAAATGTGCGAAAACACAAACCTCTCACCACACCTTTTCTTTGCTGTCTGCTATCAGCTCTTTCTCTTTGCAAATTGTTTCACGTTGTGCATCCGCTATCTCGGCTGACATATTTTGGCTTCCAGAATGAAACTTTCACTCTGGAGCGGAGTGTGCGCTGATATGAAACTTCCTGGCAGATTAAAATTGTGTGCCGGAACCGGGACTCGCACCTGGGAGCTTTGTCTTTCGCGGGCAAGCGCATTAACGACTGTGCTATCCCGACACCCGACACGACTCACGATGCCATATCACAACTTTACTTCCTCCAGTACCTCGCCTCCTACTTTCCAATTTTCACAGAAGCTCTCCTGCGAACCATGGAAGACTACCACTCCTGGAAGAAAGGATATGGTGGAGACATGACTTAGCCACAGCCTAACTGATGTTTCCAGAATGAAACTTTCACTGTACAACGGAGTGTGCGGTGATATGAAACTTCCTAGCAGATTAAAATTGTGTGCCGGCACACGATTTTAATCTGCCAGGAAGCTTCATATTTTGGCTTGTTACTTTTACTTTGATATAGTTTGGTGTCAGATTTGCAGAGAGACACCTTTTATTAACTCGAATGGAAAGTATAGTATTGGTAAGTTTTATGTTACAATTCCGGAATGTGCGCATTGTTCTAATTACCTGGCGTGGTGTCAATAGAGTAAACTTATCCATAATGGATGTTTTAGAACCCGTCACTGTTTATTCAATAGAAATGACAAATACGCAACCAGACACTGTTTTGAAATTATTTTATTCAATTAAACAGTTTTCGAACCTGTTAAGGTTCATCAGATGGTGGAGCACAAACAGAACTAAATTTTGATATGGATAGCAACATGCTGGGTAATGGCTCTGCGATAAAACAGATAAATGAGCTTTAATGAACCGCCATGGGTGTTGTTTATATCACGATTTGTAACGAAAATTTGTGTCTGTGACTTACCTGGCAGCTTCCATTGGAGCAATGCACTGGCTAATGAACTTACACATTTCACTCACAAATGTATATATATTTATTGTTTCGACAATGTAAATGCTCAGCATCCAGCTAGTCCGAGATATAACCAGACAACCCAATTCTCTCCTGCACCCCCCCCCCTCAATCCTATACTCATAGTCTCATAGCCCACATAAATAAGATTCCTAATGCTAAAGAGAAACAAAATGTTAGGTATTTTTAACATTAGCTACAAATCACTTGAATTCAAAGGAATAAGGCTTGACCTCCTTCAAGAAACTGAAAGAGGACCGTCTGTCATCTTCCATATATTTTTGTATAGTTCTGTAAAGTTATAATTTATTTAATGTCGTTAGATTATAGTTTTGTTAAAACTTGAACCCCACTCTTTTCAATGGTTGAGGAATAGCATCTTTATTTCATGTGTTAAAATATTGCTAGGTTTTTCTTATTTTATTATGTTAACAATTTATTATTATATTAATTAATGTGGCGTGAATGTGGCTCCTCCGCTGGGCCACTGTCCCTGTGATAATGTGTACTTGTTTTAATTTTAAGTGGATGTGCGAAAACCTATGACTGTCTGAATGTGGGGAGTGATAGCTCGCTTTGCATCGTTCTCTCTGGCTCAGTGTCGATAACTGCTGATACGACCAAAGAGATTTCCACACCCTTTGGTTGCGAGGTAGTTAGCGTCCTCACCACCGCTGTTACTTGCATTTTTCGGCTTCCCGTGGCCTTCCGCGTCCGGTGGCTGCTCGATCTGATCATTATAGGCTGGTCGTCTGGTGAGGTACTTTCTAGCTTTGTGGGGCCGGATTTCTAATAGGTGATCTATTCGTTTTTGTCCAGTGCATGTAAAAATCTTCTCATTGTTTCCTTTAGTGAGTGATATGTGTTCCACGTGGTTAGTTCATAGAACAAAGCCATCAGCTTCCACTCTTGTTTGTTCCATGCCCATCAGACAAGTAACTATGAGGGTATCCCTCTGATTTCCACTAATATTTCGCGATCTTCTCTCCCCGCCTATTTTAATGTTGCTGTTTACTCTCCGACTTGTAGTACAAAATCTGTCTTTGTTAATAATTATCTCTGAGCCTTGTACAACCTCCTTCAATAGCTTCCTTATGTAATTATAAACATTTATATGGGTTGCATGCTGTAATTCTTAATTTTATTTTTGTGACTTTGTAATTATTTCACTCTTATGAGTTTTTTGAGACAGTACCTCATCCGTCTCTGTAATTGCCCCCTATCGCGTGTAGCTGCTTTTCATTCGCTTCCTTATATAATTGTAAGCATGTCTATGGGTTGCATGCTGTAGTTAATTTTCTTTATTTTTCGGAAACTGAATTTATTCAATTTTATCGGTTTTCAGAACCACGTAGGTTCGAGCTCCGACTTCCGGGGTTTGCAGCCACGCCACTTCTCTTATCTCGATCGATTTCTAACAGACTGCAACTCAAGAATCCACCGTGGTTTTGTATAATGAATCCGATTTTCAACCACTTCACCTTCAGTGGAGTGCGTTCATTTCACGTAGCCATGTGTCGCCGTTGGCGTGTTTTCTCACGGTCAAATTCAGATGTAATTTAATTTAACTATACACACGCACCATCTCAAAATAGGCATGACAGACCACAACCAGCTTCAAAGTGTTTTTGTATATTGTGTTTTGTACTACCTCTGACTTGCTGAATTTCGCCTACGATAGCGGCGCCTGCTTCCGCCTTGTCTCAGCACGCTGATTTTGGTGAGTTTCGCTGTGGCATTGCGTGTGTGTGAGAGGATGAGTGTTAAATGAGTGTTAAATCATGAATAGTTTAGGCTGGGCACCGTCCGTATTAATCCATGTAAGAGATTCATTTTTATTGTATTAACAAAATTGGTTTCCCATTTTACTTGTTTTCTATCTGAATAAACAAGTTTAAGTTCAGCAGAATCCGTAAGTCGCCTATAAATTTTAGTTTTAGAGCACTTTTCCTCTTTTATTTATAATTGTTCTTCACAAGTGCTGAGAACAATTTCAGATGTAATTTTTATGTCTAAATTCCGTTGCGCCGTAAATGTTACGGAAAACAAGGTGCTCGTTTAGTACAGTGGTCTACTATTATCTGGCTTACTGCTGACAGGATTCGCTCTTCTAGTGGGTCATCTATTTAAAGTTATATATATATATATATATATATATATATATATATATATATATATATGTGTGTGTGTGTTAGGTTAATCTTGTCTTTGTTACTTCTATTCAAAATTACTCGTGACGATGGAGAATAGTTCAGCCTTGTCCATTTCCACTTGCTCTATGCGTTTAAATTAAAGTCAGGACCGTCAAAAGTCGTCTATGACAGATCTTTCGACAAAAAGGGAAAAGGTTGCGAGTACAGACGGCCACGTTCCCCTTGACAACGCGGCTTGTTTAAACGTGAACGCGACCGGAGATAAAGGCAGGGGAGCACAAAGCGAACCGCATATCAATATACCGGTTTCTGTTACTGCGCAAACTAGTTCGACCAGTGTTACTAGGCCTGTGTGCGCTTCTGAAACGACTCTAAGCGACCTCATGGCTTTCATGAGTTGCGAGTACAGACGACCACGTTCCCCTTGACAAAGCGGCTTGTTTAAACGTGAACGCGACTGGAGAGCAGGGGAGCACAAAGCAAACCGCATGTCAATATACCGGTTTCTGTTACTGCGCAAACTAGTTCGACCAGTGTTACTAGGCCTGTGTGCGCTTCTGAAACGACTCTAAGCGACCTCATGGCTTTCATGAGAGAAATAAAAACAGGGATGGAAGCAAGAATGCTTCAGTTCTGGAATTAAAATCAGAAATGAAAGCAGAGGTACGGTCCATAAAGGAATCGCAAAATGCTTCTGTTCTGGAACTAAAAGCAGGGATGGAAGCGCGGAATGCTTCAGTCTAGGCCGAATTTGTCAAGGTTTCTGCGCAATGACGGGAAGCACAAACTAACAACGTTCAGGTTATTAACAATAATCTGGACGGGTTGCTTCCACACCCAAATACTAAATGTCAGGGGTCTACAAAGTCATCTGCAATTCATGTCCCAGTTTCTACATTGGACAAAATGGTAGAAGATTCCATACACAGTTCAAAGAACATATGGCTGCACTCCGACTCAACAACTTCAACAAATCAAGTTCGACCAAACACCATGCTCAGCAAAATCATTCTGCTAGTTCCGTAGAACACAACCAACAGGTACGCCACCTTGCCGACAGAGGAATATGACTTTACCTCATTGAAGAAATAGAAATCTCTATCAACATTCATAAAGCTCAAGGTAATGTTCTAAATGATCAGACTGAAATGGAAAACAAATTCTCCCTTCACAATTTCACAGCTAATTTGGCTCCAAAGAAATAATCAGACAATTAAACCCTCTCCCTCACTCTCACCATCATATTCTCATAGTCTCATAGCCTACATAAAAAGGCTTCCTAATGCTTAACAGAACTAAAATGTTAACACCTCTATATTGTAAATATTAACAACAATTCACTGGAATCTATACCACAAATAATCAATCTCAGATCATGTTAATGTAAGGAGAAAGAAGAGCAAATATTTATCTATTTTGTCTCAGATATATAATGTACATTTGTAAATCGTTGCTGCACTTCTATGTATATACTTTAGCTCTACTTAGCGTTCGTGTTAACCATACCTTAGTTTTTAAATATTTGTTCACAATCGATTGTGTTTTGTAGACTCAAATACCGTTATCTGTGTGAAGAGAGTCATATATCTCATTGAAGATCGTTGCAGTACGTAACAAGTGAATAGCATTCGCTGGATGCTGAGCATTTACAGTGACAAAACTATACAATATATGAAGACCTGGGGGGGAATAACGATGAATGTCCAGTTTTTGTGATTTTGGGATTATGGTGCCATGTTGTAGAATTCTCTCTGTAGTTTCTGTAGATGTATTCATTGGCGCTAAATATGGGACGTGTCATGTATAAAACGCAAATAAAAATACCTGGAAATGCGGTAAAACTCTGAGTGTCCATGGGTTGGATGAAAAGATGATGAAGGTTGAAACTCGCCCGCTGTTCTTTTGACTGTTAACTAGCCGTGTTTGTGAAGTTAACAATTGACTGCTTGCTCACAAAATCTAATTACGACATATTCACACAGCGGCGGAAGTATACAGTTCCCTTAAGCAAAACTCTGATTCTATAACATATAGTTATAGTTCTACCGTTACTGTAATCTTTAGAGGAAACTGCACACAATTAAATAATGATCCGCAGTCATGGATCTAAATCAAGAATAAATGCTGGCAACGGAAACGCAAATATTCTCTACTCCAGAAGGGAGCAGAGACACAAGATACAGGAACAAATTACCCCACATTAATTAGCACAAAAGGATTATAGTTTAACAAATTAATTTATTGTTCAAAACAAGAATAACAAGGGGGAAGACCATTTTTTTTAAATTACAATAAAAACATACCTTACAAAATATCCACAATTACATGGCCTTAAAATTGCCCACCTGCAAAATTGAGAACAGGTTAATTTCGATCACGTTTCATAGGGGGGAACGGAGGAATTGCAGCACATTCACACATAGATTCACACACCATGCAGGTACTTATCAAGCACCCGACACCAATACACCAAGTCGACAGCCAATGCGGAGAATGCAGATCGAAGGTTCACTCGCGCACAATGAAATAGTACTTTGCTTCCATAATGAGTCAAGCTAGAGGCTTAGGCACATGATCATGATCAACTATCAAAAACAAACGCACTTGGTTTAAGACCACAAAGTGCGGTGTATAGATGGAAGTTAAAGTTTCCCTAGAACTTCTAACTATACATTAAATCAAGATTTTATTAAATAATATCTAAAAACGGTCGCTCTGGCGTTCGTTTAGCACCGTGAGAAGATAACTACAGAAGGTTAAAGTTGTTAGATCGATACAGCACTCTACTAGGTCGGAAAACGAAATATGCAAAAAGTTAACAAAACCAATTTCAAAGAGAATGAGATCGCGAAATATATCGTGTAACAATTTTTTCTTGTCAGAGGAATGATATCTATTAGATAAGCAAGGTTACTGATTGCTACAGCACAATACCGAGTTCTGTCACAAAAATTCAACGAAGTGAAATAATTCTATTTCACGAAAATTAAAAACACGATAGACGTCGTGCAACGGTTCTTTCTACACAGAGGAGAATGATCTATTTAATGTTAATAATCAAGACAGAGAACACGCTAATTGGTGCACATGTAGGTCGACAAGTACACAAATTACAAGTTAGAATGGACAATTTTAGGGGAAAATTATCACGCTACACTCACTAAGAAACACATTAGCAAATTAGCTATACAATTATTAACCACTCATGTGCACTGAATGATGGAAAAGCTGAAGGCTTAGTCTGATATCGTCCACGTGTTCTGTCGACAAAATACGAACAGTATAGGCACCGTGAATACCCAAAAATATTAGAATTCAACTATGATAAGAACGCGAAAGACATTGAACATATTTAAACAGGTGAATAAGTGATTTAAAAGTTATAAAGTACAGGAACTATAGTAACGAAACACCATCAGAGCCTCGGAATCAGATTCCAGCAAAAATCGACATAAAATTAGCAATCCTGTAGGAAAGTAAGCAAAATCTCACTACTACACATAGTGAAGCTGCTACTCCCAGAATTAAACTCGCAAAAAGGCATAAGTATGACTATGGAGCCTGAACTAAGTCGAGCCACGAGGCCACAGCAGAACCATACCCAGCGGTACTTACCCTACCAGGAAACAAGAAGCGAATGAATCGCTTGGTTGACCACTGCTTAGCCATTACCAGACGAGGGGTAGTGGAGGTGAGCCCAGAGAGCATCACCATGAGCAAACTACATTAGGAATCTTTGCTAAGACTGGACTCTGCTCAGCAGTTGGCAAACCTACTTCTCGCCCAGAGACATTCAACACCCAGAGTTTGAAAGAAACAATGACACAAAACAGACGAGGCACACCTAGTACTTCCTAATCTCTTACATACAAAGTTTCATTCATTCTGTGGAAGTCAGGGCCTATGGGAGCACATCACAGTACACACTTATAGATATTTTGGGCCTCATGTACAACATAGACACTTAGAATTTTACATACAGATAGAACTAAATCAATATATAATGCCAGGTATCTCGCATATTGCGAGTGGAGTGTCTTGCTACACTAAAAAAGTGTCTGAAGCTCGTCAACATTTGTTCATTGGGAGTGAATTAAATGGAACACGTTATGTGGACGTGTTTCATCACCCCTTCCTTAGTGAGAATACAATATTGTGCTTCAGGCGCTTTTTTATTTATCAGGTTGTCCTTAGAAAATCATGGCATAAAATATAGCATGGGCATAGTGGAATGACCTCTTACACAACTAACGCACATCATAAATCCATTTAAGAAATCAAAAGAAAACAAATGGTGTGTTTGCTGGTATGGCTCGTTAGACCACAGGTTGGGGACATACAGGAGTGTAATATTAATACATAGGTCACATAAAAACACGCCATAGACAATATCAGAAAGAAACAAAAAAAATATAAGACTCTCGTTGTAGTCTGTCACATTCGTAGGTGTGTCCTTTGCCAAAAGGCTAAATTTAAGTCTCGGTTTTCAATATTAGAAGTTCAAAAACATAACATCAGGTCCACTAAATCTTATATCAACACATCTTTGTGCGTCACAAAGGTCTGTTTTGGTTATAGTTATCAACACAACTTTTGATCGCCACACATGTTTAACACGATTCAGTTCTAGGGCGTGGGGAGGGACTTTCTCCCAAAGCAACTTGGAGGACACTACTGACCGCACTGTAAGTATATTTATACTGCTCGAGTGTCTCTGACAGTAAATACGGCACCAGCACAGCAGCTTCTCGGTTACGTCGCCTTGCGCATGACTGATTTGGAGAACATCTTGTTGTCGCCACGGATGGGACACCAGCTTGCCTGAGCGTCAGTGACATTGACTTTCCCACTGCATCGAGTTTTCACCCGTGGTATCGTCTTGTATTATGTGGGACCATTACCTTGTTACCCTCTTCTGCCCGCACATTAGCAACAGCGAGACTAGTATTGCACAAATGGACTGTTCACTTACTGGTTGACAGGTTATGCAGCTCTTCTTGCACAACACAGCGAGGGGCTATGACAGTTTTGTGGTTCTTTGACAGCTCACGACAAGCCGATGGTCTGAGGTCCGCGATCGAGCTGCAGACCGCGTAAGATCTCCGCTCTCGGAGCCTCTGCTGCAGGGCCAGGAGTTGATCGCACAGCTGCCCTCAGCCTGGGACGCCTCTGAACTGGAGCAGGGCCGTCGACCGCGCCGTTACAGTCAGCTGGGCACCGTGGCAGCTGCTGCTGTGGGGGCGTGTCCGCTTGTGTCACAGCGAGGATGGCGAGCGCTGTCTGGAGCAGCTGGTTGCGGCGGCTGCTCGTCGACGTCACAGCCCCCCCCCCCCTGTGGGACGAAGGTCCGTCGGTGGCCGCGGCTAGGCTTGCAGGTGGCGAGCAGGCCGGGCGCGGCGCGTAGTGCTGCCACTGTCGGTTGCGTGGAGTTTCCCAGGTGTCTGCGCAAAAGTCACACGTCACAAGATTCTGAATGTTAAACCTCGTCGCCTGTAATTGTCCATTCTACAGGGCGAAGTTCCTCGGATCTTTACAATTTCATATTTAAAAAACATAAAATACATTTGTCCTCACAATGGTTGTTTTAATAAAACAAATAAACTTAAGTCACTGCTGCCATAGCAGACGTATCACTGAAGACTAAGTACAAGGACAGAAGTTTTACAGTTAAAACAATGTGACAATCTATGAGGCAAAAAAAAAAAAGTAGTTATCCCTACGTGGCCAATGCATACACAGATTCACGCACACAGGGAGGCAGCAAGAAGAAGGCGCGCGAGCAGCAGAAGCGCGGAATTAAAATATGGCTGAGTGGTAGTGCTACAAGCAAGGCACTACAAACATTGGCAATGGCGCGTTGTGCTGCTACTTGTCATGCATTATCTACCACTTAACCAAGCTACATTACCGCAACTAGCTACCATCTAACTACTAGCGCCATTCCTTCCCTCTTGCATGCTGGGTCGTCTGAAAATGGTGAAAAAACACACGCACAAACACTTTGCGTCTCCCGGTAGCGGGAATCAGTTTTTTTTTTTTTTTTTTTTTTTTTTTTTTTTTTTTTTTTTTTTTTTTTTTTAGTATTAGTGAGTTGCTATCCCGTTTCAGTGGGTTTTAATATTGTGTCGTTCTTCATGATATGTAACTGGCAAACCAACCGCATCGGCAGTGGCGTGCAGTCATGAAGCAACGAACGTTCACAAAATGCAATTTGCACAACAAAACAAGGTAAACAATTTGAATTTTCCCCAAAATGTTATGCTAGAAATACAAAATAATTACGGTAACAAATGCATGCTCAGGAAATACCTGGAAATAAAAGACATCTTTAATATGCAATATATTACAAGAATAAAACACATTACGCTAATATGAGACAAAAACTGCAACATTACTAGAAACTAAAACATGTTAAGATGCAGGACGACACAATAAAACACACTATGACTATATAATAAAAATGCAACATCAGATAATTACAGGCACAAAATACATTATTGTATAATATCTAGGGAAATAAAACACAATAAAAACATTAATCTGGATAAGAGAAAATGTACATCATATTAAATCATACAAGATGATATGACACATACAATACATCAATTATTTACAGCTTCATTTACTTACGGGATTCCTGACATAAAAACATTTTATTGTTTAGTACACCAAGAGCGGGACTTATACCACCTGTTTTGTGATGGGCTTTGTAAACTTGAAGGGCCGTACTGTTCCGAATCCGTTTTCTTCTATCCCATAAAACTTATGGGCTCGCGTCCGGTCGCTTGTTTACTTCTATACCAATACTCTTCTTGTCTTTCCCAATTACACATTACTCAGGCACGGCCTGAAACATTACAATGGAAGATTTCATTACTGGGTGTACTACAAATGCTTACTTATAGCGCCCAAGTTGCAGAAAATTCTAAGAATCATTCCGATTCATCGTGCCCTTTTTCAAAGACAAATAACACCTCTCGAGAGCCAGGGGAACCTTTCCCCAAAATTAATAACGCCAACCCCACTCGGGCGGTGGGAGCCTGTACAGGCACTACGGTGGCGGTACCGTGATGGTACTAAATAAATACGACTCTCTGGAGACCGTGCAAGCGGACACCTGCCGTGTGAATTGTATTGCACTTTCCTCTACCTGTCCAGCAAGGACATTGCAACACATATAATGACTCCAGTTATTCGGTACAGACAGTACTGGGAATTGACACATCTCGCGTCCATACACGCGACCAAAAGACAAGAGCTTAGGAACTTCAAAAACATTCAAGTTTTTGAACAAAACTTAGCAGCAATCGTACCGACCAGTGCTCCAAAAGACACAATAGCTGGCGTCACCACAACGAAGGGCAAACAACAACTATTTGCGCAGAACCGGGACGCATTTACGCGTCTACTGACAGAACAGTACAAGCACGAATTACTCATCCGAGCTATTGAATCGCATGCAACGTGCTACGAAATACAAACAAACACTTATGTCACAATTTTCGTGGTACCTTGGTTGACACGGTACACATAAATACACAAGACAACAACAACAACAAAAACAGCAAAAATGGAGCCTATAAATACAATAAAATACACACATTAATACACTTATTCTCTATAAGCTAGTAACGTGGTGCACACCACGGGACTTCTTGGTCCGAATGGTCTCTAGCTCAACAGCATTTTCATGCGCAATTCCTTTCATTCGTTCAATTTCCTCTGCTACTTCGTCTTTGTACACCCACGATATACCATAAGGGTTGACAAAAAACTCCCGCACTTTGAATTGATAACGAAAGTTCTTAATGGTACCGGGGGCATCAGATAAAACTGAAGCATGTTTATGCAAAATACGGGATAATTCAGGCTTAGCCAGAGGTGGAGCGTCTTCTATCGAACTGACTTTTTGTTCAATCTCGAATTAAGCAACAATAGCGTCGGTTGACCAAAATCGGAGGTTACCGGGTCAGCAGAGAGAAAGTGACAAGAGGGACCATCGGAAATCAACGTCCTAGTGCATTCGTCAAATTTTAGCTTTACGTTTGACCCTTCAAGTAACAGGCGCACTTCACCTTCTCCAAAGTTCATTTTGGCCTGGTGCACTACTGAAAATTCAACGCCATCAACAGTCTACAGCGAGCGACGGCACAACTATAAAATTGGCAACGAAAGTTTAGCCTTGGCAGTTAAACTGAATTTCGGCCTGCTTCCTAACCGCCACGCTCCTTCCAACCAAAGCTCCTTTATCTTTGGTGCTTTGAAGAGGTAGTACTGGCCAAAATCTCACTGCCAGACGTTGGTTAAAAGCATCCTCACTGATTACCGATATAACACTTCCCGTATCTAAGGTACACCGTAATTTCACGTCCTGAACTTCAATTTCCAGGACGGGTTGTACTGTCGCCCCTGTCGTGTGCGGCTCCTCCTCCAGAAGAACCTCTCGTAGGTCGTCAAATTTGAAATGGTTTACGCGTTCCGTAGTTGCAGTCACAAACGATTCCTCCACTAGAAAAACCTCGTGCATGTCCGTAATTTTTGTTGCCGGTTCAGCTGCTTGTTCGTTTCAGTTCACCGAATGTTCAGCAACGGAGGGAGGTCGTCATTACTTCGAAGTCGACGGACCCGGCAGATTTTCGTGTTTATTGTGTCGGGGATCAGGCGATCACACGTCGACGCCTCGCCGAGGTGTCGGCGGCCTTGTCCAGTGTACACGGTTTTGATGGCCGTTTCTACCATTACTGTTACCCCTTTGTTTCCTTTTGCGCCCCTGATTTTGTGGCACGGAACCTTTCCTTTCCTGCCATGCGCCGTCGTACGGACTCGGGCGCTCGTTTTGCCCTGCCGAGCTCTGCGTACTTGCATTGCTGTGCGCGTCATGTGGACGCAGCGGGCGATCCTATCCCTGATACCCGTTCCTTTTAAAACTGCCGCTCGAATTTGAACTACTTGCCGGCGGCTCATAATCAAACTCGAGCTCATCTAGCATCGCCTGAAATTGGTCAAGGTCATCTTTGCATCTTCCGGCAATGATGGCGTTGCGCAATCTCCTCGGCAACTATGTTAAGCAGATTCTAATTAGTTCAGGTATCGGGTATGAAAAATCCAGGAACTGGTTCTTTATAAGCATTATCTGCACGAACTCACTAGGGGTTGAGTACTGGGAGGGGTTGTAATGCGGCATATGTTTCACGCAATCCTGATGGGTTTCAGACCAGTAGGACGCGAGAAAATGCTCACGGAACCCCCGGTAATCGAGCCCGTTTCTTACCAACGCGTGCATCCTTGGGGTGGGCTCGCCTTCAAGCAACCCAACCACAAAGTCTACTTTAGTACCCTCCGGCCAATTTGGAGGGAGGCTGTACTCAAATCGATCCAGCCAAGCGCAGGGCTGGATACCGGTGGGAGCGTTATGAACGGTTTTGAACTTTCGCACAGTGAGAAACTGGTTGTAGTCAAAGGCAGGATCTGGTTCTCGGCATTAAAGATTTGATAGTGAGTACTAAAATAGTATGTGCAACTGCCAAACTAAAGCACACTAAACAAAATGCCATAGTCCATAAGGCAAATAATATTATTGTAAGAAACACTGATCAGAGGAAAATGTACAGTAAGGTGAATAATGAACGTGGGAAATTACATGTCATCAACAAAAACTTTGCACCGATAAAGCCCTTGCTGTTAAAGCAGACAAAGGGAACACTACAGTTATCATGTATGAATCTGATTACATTAACAAAACTGAGGAATTCTTCAGAGACAATAACATAAAAGAAATAGATTATGATCCTACTCCAAAATTTCAAGACAAAACCAAGAAGTTACTTAAACATTGCAACTTCCTTCTGACATCAATAGAAGCCATATGCTGTATGGTAATGAATCCAAAAGCACCCCAATTAAGATCACAATCCAAGATCCACAAACCAAACGGTCATATACATCCCATAGTAAATTCCGTTATCATCACAGGTTACAAAGACACAAAGAAGCTTCATGATATTTTCGAAAGGTACATGTATTTGACAACTACTTGTCTGTAAAGAACAGCTACATAACCTAAATGATATCCCCATCCCTACCACAGAAAAATTAGCATCCATTGACATAGTCAACTTATATACAAACATTCCTGTAAGATAAACAATTAATATAATAAGAAACAATATAGTAAAACATAGAAAAATGAGTAGAGCAGAACCTATGAAGTTATTGAAATTTTGGAGCTGATATTGCCACACATAACTTCTGGTCAATAACAAGTTTTACATTGATAGCACACATAGTCTTGCAGCCTAGCTAGCACACATATACGTTAATAGACTTTAGAACAACATGTTTAGATCACAAAATAAAGGTGAAAATAAGGTGATCTACTACAAACGCTATGCAGATGATACACTCACTGTGTTCAATGGGAGAACACAAGAAATTGAAAGTTTAGCGGAAGAATGTAATGCATTACAACACAAATTTCAGTTCACTGTAGAACATGAACCACCAGGTGGTATTAACTATATTGAGTTAAACTTATCGAACAAAAATCAAAATCACAATTTCAAAATCTTCCAGAAGCTAACAACTACCGACAGTACCATTCATAACACCTCATTCAACTCATGCCAACATAAAAAGGCATTTTTCAGATCAACGGTTAACTGCATGCCCAAAATTCCAGCCGACACTCGTGAGAGACATAAAGAAACAAAAATCATAAAATCCATAGCTTCGAGTAATGGATATAATCCAGCTAGAGAAATAAATCCATACAAATTAAAAAAAGCATAATGATGAACAACAATCACCTGAAATGAAAACTACATTTGTGAGCCTACCTATCATAGGAAAGGCCTCTTACCAAACTAAAATATCTTCAAGATATATGACATCAGAATAAGCTTCTTCACCAACCACAAAGTACAAAATAAAATCATATATCGTACCAATGCCACTACACCAAAAAATTAAAGGTCAGGGGTCTAAAAACTCATCTGACATTCACTTCCAAATTTCTACATTGTAAAAACAGGTAGAAGTTTCCAAACAAGGTTCAAAGATCATATGGATGCACTACGACTCAACAACCTGAACAAATTAACTTTTGCCACACACCTTGCTCAGCAAAAACATTCTGCTAATGCCATCGAACACAACCTACAGGTACTCCACCTTGCCAAAAAAGTTATAAGATTTGACTTCCTTTATCAACATTCATACAGCTCCAGATAACTTTGTAAATGACTAGACTGAAATGATAAACAAATTCTTCCTTCAAAATTTTCAAGATATATTACCTCTAAAGAAATAACGAGACAACCCTATTCTCTCCTACTCTCTCCCCCTATCCTATTCTCATAGTCCCATAGCCAGCATAACAAAGATCCCTAATGCTAAACAGATGTAAAATGTTAATAACCAGATATTGCTAATATTAATGGCAATTCACTGCAAACTATACCATAAACAATTAAACTCTGATCATGTTAATGTAAGGAGAAAGGAAGGGCTAGTATTCATCTATATATTTTGGCTCACATATTTAATGTACATTTGTAAATAGTTGATGGACTTCCATGTATATACTTTAGCTCGCCTTGGCATTCATGTTAACAGAAGCTTAGTTTTTAAATATTTGTTTACAATCGAGTTTGTTATGTAGACTCAAATAACGTTATCTGTGTGAAGAGAGTCATATCTCTGTGTGAAGATCTTTGCTGCAAGTAACAAGTGTACAGCACTTGCTGGATGCTGATGATTTACAGTGTGAAAACAACACATTTATATACAATTGTGAGTGAAATGTGTGAGTTCAGTGGCCAGTTTATTGCTCCAATGGAAGCTGCCATGTGGGTAACATCTATAAAACCGCCCATACCACAGCAGTATGTTACAGACACAAATTTTCGTTACATATCGTCATATAAAAAACACCCATCGCTATACACGAAAGTTCATTTATCTGTTTTGTCACAGAGCCAGCATGTTCAAAAAGTAGTTCGGGGAATTAAATAATTTCAGAACAGTGACTGGTTGCGGATTTGTCATTTCTCTTTTTTATCATTATAATGTATTCTACGTTGCACCATGATTTAGTTATGTTCTACGTTTCATATCTGAATGTCAGTAAGAGCTGAAGGATTAAATAAGTATTTTATTTTCATCACTATCAGTTACATTTCTATATTCAGTTTTTTGTAATGTGCTTGAAACATATTACTTTTCCTTTCTTTTCAGATGTGGAATACAAGACACCCTTTCAAAAGTATGCATAACAGAATAATCATCTTGTATTATTATTGCTGAAAAGGTTCAATAAATGGTGTAACATAGTTTTTGCAGTACCACTTATTACCTGACATGAAATACCTGTATATGGTTTCTATGTCTACAACATTTAATTAGATTACGTTAACACTCTTAATGAATTGCTGCAATATTATTTCTGCAGAATGGTATGGTCCAATGCTTGTCTCCTTTGTGAGGTTACCTTACTCCTTTACGTACACAATGTACGCAGTGTGAAAGAGGAAACCTCTACAAGATATCTGAAGCGATTGTAATTGCAAGATTAAATTGCATGAATGGTATTATGTAACTTTAGATAAACTCCGAATATCCTCTACAGTGACCAGCAGTAGAGTTTACACTGATATATTACTCTTCCTGTAAAACAAACGGAATTACCACAAGTAAAGAAAATAATAGGATTTTACAAATATGTAAATGAAAGATTTAATGCTTGTATTACCAGGTCCTATAAAAAGCAATTATAGGTGGGTTGGAAATTAAATAGTCGCAATTATTTATTCACTTCCGATATAAAAGCGTCATATGTTTGCACCTCTTACTGTCATTCAAAGTAGTCACCAGCGTTGTGTAGAACCTGTTGCCAGCGATGTGGAAGGCATAGTATACTGTTAGCAGCGGTTCTGGATTAAGCCCTGTGTAGGACCCTAGACAATCCAAATCTTAGGGCCCAACTCCAAACTCATCCCTTACTAAGTTAATAATTTTTCACCAAATAACAACAATATATTGGTAAAAATAAAGGAAAACGAGATATTATGGGCTACCACTTTATTTTTGAACCATAAATTCCAAAATTGTCAATGAAATTTGCTAAAAACCTCAAAACATAATCTCTATGATGTTATAAAAAAGCCACACACATATGTTTTAGTTTAAATAATTTTGCAACTTTAATGTGGAAACATGTTTACAAAATTGAGATATTGTGAAAAAATGAAAATGTGGTGGTAATATGGGCTACTTTATAAACACACAAATAAGTCAATATTATTTCCTGTAGATTTTTAGAGTAATTGGAAAATAGCAAACCCTTTGCACTGTGACATGTTTATCATAAGTTGTTCATTTAGGGTTGGCAGAAATCACAAATATAATGTTCCGTTTCACAAGCAGCACACTCGTTGTGGGCCCACATCTCGTACATTAGGCACTGGATCCATAGCTCTCATTTAGTGGCTTGGGAATATAACTCCTCACAAAAAAGGCATCTCCAGGCTTTTCAACACCAACACTGTGCTCTACAACTGACTGCCCAGAATCTATCGATCCCTCCTCTCAACTCTCGGATGATGATTGTAGGTCGATGGTCAATTTTCGCTTCACTGATGGTTTTGCTTTTTATTCCTTGTTTCTTTCTTTTGTCAACAACTGGCTCACATCTCACATTCTTAGAATTCCCCGTTACATCGTCGCTTTCGATCTTCCTTTTTTTGTCCACTTCTTTTCCCCCTTTATTTTTATTTTCCTTCTTTTATCAGCTTCCTTTTATTCGTGCTTTTTTGAGCTTCTTCCAAATATATTTTGTAGGGTGATGCTGTAATTACAGCTGCCGTTTCTGGTTTAAGACCTTTGTTTGTTGTCTTCTTCTTATTTTTTGGCACAGGCAAAATATCCTTTGGTGAAGTCTTAATGTTTCCTATTGGAACGTGGGACGCACTGCTTGGGCCATCTGCTAGGTCTTTTGCACATGGCGTGGACCAGTAGAGGACTTGGGCAAGCCTTCTGTGTTGTCAGGCTGAAACAGAAAACCACACAGAATTTGTAGGGGTTGTAATATGGGCTACTGTAGTGGGTAGCCCATATAACCATAACAGCGATTGTCCATATTACTACCCTAGCCCTCTAGGAAAGAAAAACGTCGCTATCCGTTATAAACAAACTTTAATAAACCAACTTCATGAGCATTAGAGAGCTAAATATACATATATAATATGTAGTTAAGAAGTTAACCGCTAACTATGCATTGGCAGTACGTCTAATATAACTGTAATTTCTTACCTTTCAAAGTTTTGAAATGAGAAAAATCACGAAACAGCTCACCACGCTCCAAAATGGTTTTCCTGCGGATGACCCAGAGTTTCTAGCTTGTTTCCAAAGTCTTCCCACGATTTATGCATGGAGTCTTCAATTATCCGTTTGGCTTTGTTTTTTTCTTCAACAAAACTTTGTCTGCCTGACTTCTAGTATGGAGCCATTTTAGAAACGCTTTCTTCTTCTTTTTACTGGCTGCCTTGATTATGTCATTCCTGTGGTGTCGCACAAGTACAAAGTGCGCGCCACCTACTTTCGCCGCGCGCCGCCATTCACGCACGGCGCGGCGTTCTCACGACGACAGTCACGAGCGCCCTCTGCGACAACTCCGCTCGTGGCCACGACTGAAGGACATCGTCCACTTGGGACTGAGATAGCAACCAGTGAGTACCTTCGTAATCAGATAGGCACCAGTGAAGACTTTGCTATCGTACAGGCACTAGGCAGGCCTCTAACAACTATGTATCAACATTCTGCAGTACTATGTAAAAGTTAAGTATTGATACATTCTGTGCAATATATATCTCTTTCTAATTTACTCTAGTGTTTATAGTTTCTGGCTGCTCCCCTCCGTACCTGCACCAGCGTGCTATCTACATTCCTGTGTCGGTCTCATTCCACTCGGCCACCGACACCTACGACGAGGCTGGGACACAAAAGCGGCGACGAAGTTGGGACACAAAAATTCCACCAAGCAGTCTGCTTCTTCCTGCCTTTACACACTATTGTTCCAAGACATTCTATAGCTGATTCCAGTAGTGTGTCTCTGTACCTTGACCATTCCTCTTCCAGTGACTGTAAATCATTACATTGAACTAACTTGTACCTTTCCGAGATCGTTTTTGTGTATTTGTGCCTAATTTCCTTGTCTTGAAGCTTCTCCACTCTTATCCTTCTACACATGACTTTCTGCTCTTTTGGCCTCACAAAACCAATTTCACTGCTGAATAAATAATGATCACTATCATCAAAGGACCCCCTTAAAACATGTGTGTCCTTGACTGTCTTTCTGAATTCCTGGTCTTGATTCTCAAATTTTCGGTCGCCACGAAGCAATGAAAATCAGGTGCAAGCTTGCGAGATTGTATGTTTGTCAAGTCTAGATCGCCCTATATCTGAGGTTTACGTTTGAAACAGGAGTACTTTGATGGCATCGTCAGTGCACTTCTCACCATGGCGACCACGGGAAGGTCAGACAACGCATTGATTCTCAACATTCCGATCGCCAAGAAGCAATGAATATCAGGTGCCAGATTGCAAGATTGTATGTTTGTCAAGTAGAGTTCGCCCTATATCTGGGGTTTAGTTTCGAAACGGAAATCGTTTGGCGGTATACCCAATGCATCTCTGACCATTGGCGTCCAAGGGAAGGTCAGATAACGCATTGATTCTCAAAATTTCCGTCACCACGAAGCAATGAATATCAGGTGCCAGGTCGCGTGACTGTATGTTTATCAAGTAGAGATAGCCCTATATCTGACGTTTACTTTTGAATCGGAAGTCGTTTGGTGTCATCGGCAGTACACCTCTCACAAGTGGTGACAAAGGGAAGATCAGACAACGCATTCATTCTCAACATTCCACGCGCCTGGAAGCCATAAATAACACCTGCTGGCTCGCAGAAGGCGTGTTTTTCAAGTAGAGACCACCCTATATTGCAGGTATACTTTTCAAATGGGAGTCGTTTGGTTGCATCGCCAGTGCACCTATCACCAGAGGCGGAAAAGGAAAGGACAGACAACGCATTGATTCTCAACATTCTGTTCTCCTGGAAGAAATGGATTTCAGGTGCCGGCTCGCGAGGTTGCGTGTTTTTCAAGTAGAGACCGCCGTATATCTGAGGTTTCATTTGAAACGGAAGTCCTTTCGTGGTACCCCAGTGCAACTCTGACCAGTGACGTCCAGGGGAAGGTCAGATAAGACACTGATTCTCAAAATTACGTCGCCAGGAAGCAATGAATATATGATGCCAGTTCGCGAGATTTTGTCTTTCAGGTAGAGACGTCCCTATACCTGAGATTACTTTAAAAATGGGAGTCTTTTGTGTATCCCCGGTGCACCATTAACCAGTGGAGACCAAGAGAAGGTCAGATAACGAGTTTATTCTCAAAAGTTTGGTTGCCAGGAAGCAATGAATATGATGTGCAAGCTCACGAGTTTGCGGATTTTTCAAGTAGTGACAGCACTATATCTGATTTAACTATTGAATCGGGAGTGTTTGGTGGCATCGCCAGTGTACCTCTCAGTAGTGACGACCAAGGGAAGGTCAGACAACGCATTCTGAAACGGGAGTCGTCTGGTGGCATCGCTAGTACGTCTCGCAGCAGTCTCGACCCAGGCATTGTCAGATAACGTGTTAATTCTTAACCTTCCTGTCGCCTGGATGCCATCAATAACATCTGACAGCTCGCGAGGTGGCGTGTTTTTCAAGTAGAGACCGACCCATATCTGAGGTTTATTATTGAAACGGGAGTTTTTGATGGCATAGCCAGTGTACCACTCACCAGTTGCGACCAAGGGAAGGTCAGAAACGAACTGAGTCTTAACAAACCGGTTGCCAGGACGCAATGATTATCAGGTGCCACCTCGCAAGATTGTATGTTTGTCAAGTCGAGATCGCCCAATATCTGGAGATAAGTTTTGAAACGGTTGTCGTTTGGTGGTACTCCCACTGAGACTCTGACCAGTGCCGTCCAAGGGAAGGTCAGATAACACATTGATTCTCAAAATTTTGGTCGCAAGGAAGCAATGAATATCGGATACCAGCTCGCGAGATTGCGGGTTTTCCAAGGAGAGATCGCCGCATATATGAGGTTTAATTTTGAAATGGGTGTCGTTTCGTGGGATCGCCAGTGGCGACCAAGGGAACGTCAGACAACGCATCGATTCTCAACATTCCGGTCGCCTGGAATCAATCGATATCAGGTGCCTGATTGCTTATTTTTCAAGTAGAGACCGCCGGATATATGAGGTATACTTTAAAATGGGAGTCCTTTGGTGGTATCGCCTTTCCAGCTCTCACCAGTTACGACCAAGGATAGGTCTAACAACGCGTTGATTCTCAACATTTCTTCCGCCCGATGCAATGGACATCAGGTGCCAACTCGCGAGGTTGTGTGTTTTACAAGTAAGAGACCGCCATATATCTGAGATTTACTTTTGAAACGGTAGTCGTTTGGTGTTACCTCCAGTGCACCATTCAGCAGGGGCGACCAAGGTAAGGTCAGATGTGTTGTTGTTGTGGTCTTCAGTCCAGAGACTGATTTGATGCAGCTCTCCACCCTACTCTATGCTGAGCAAGCCTTTTCATCTCCTCATAAGAACGACAACCCACATCCACTTGAATCTGCTTACTATACGCGTCTCTTGGTCTCCCTCTGCGATTTTTACCCCACACACTTCCCTCCAACGCTAAATTCACAATTCCTTGATGTCTAAGAATGTGTCCTACCAATCTATCCCTTCTTTTAGTCAAGGTATGCCAGAAATTTCTTATCTGCCCAATTCGGTTCAGTACCTCCTCATTAGTTACGCGATCCACCCACCTAATTTTCAGCATTCTTCTGTAGCACCATATTTCAAAAGCCTCAATCCTCTTCCTGTCCGCACTGTTTATGGTCCATGTCTCACTCCCATACAAGGCAACACTCCATACAAATGCCTTCAGAAAGGACTTCCTTAGGCTTAAAGCAATATTCGATGTTAACAAATTTCTCTTTTTCAAAAACGCCTTTCTACCCATTGCCATTCTGTATTTTATATCATCTGTACTGCGACCATCATTTGTTATTTTACTGCCCAAGTAACAAAACTCCTCTACCTCCTTTATTGTTTCGTTACCTAATCTAATTCCTTCAGCATCACCTGATTTTCTTACACTGCACTCCATTACCCTAGTTTTGCTCTTGTTAATATTCATCTTATATGCACCTTTCAGCACACTGTCCATTCCGTTCAATTGCTCTTCCAGGTCCTTTGCTGTATCTGACAGAATTACTATGTCGTCGGCAAAACGCAATGTTTATAATTCTTCACCCTGAACTTTAATTCCTTCTCCAAATTTCTCCTTGCTTTCCTTTATAGCTTGCTCAAGGTACAAATTGAACAACAGTGGGGAAAGGCTACAACCCTGTCTTACTCCCTTTCCAACCACTGCATCCCTTTCATGCCCTTCAACTCTGATAACCGCTGTCTGGTTTTTGTACAAGTTGTAAATAACCTTACGCTCCCTATATTTTACTCCTGCTTGCTTCAGAACTTGAAAGAGTTTATTCCAATCAACATTGTCAAAAGCCTTCTCCAAATCTACAAAAGCTAGAAATGTTGGTTTGCCTTTTCTTAATCTATCTTCTAGGATAAGCCGTAAAGTGAGTATTGCCTCCCGTGTTCCTACATTTCTCCTGAACCCAAACTGATCTTCCCAGAGGTCGGCTTCTACCAGCTTTTCCATCCTTCTGTATATAATCCGTGTTAATATTTTGCAACCATGACTTATTAAACTGATGGTTCTGTAGTTTTCACACCTGTCTGCACCTGCTTTCTTTGGAATGGGGATTATAACATTTTTCTTAAAGTCTGAGGGTACTTCACCTGTCTCATACATCTTACACACCAGGTGAAACAATTTTGTCATGGCTGGTTCTCCCAGAGACTTCAGTAGCTCTGACGGGATATCATCTACTCCAGGGGCCTTGTTTCGACTTAGGTCTTTCAGGGCTCTGTCAAATTCATCTCTCAGTATGGTATCTCCTATTTCATCTTCATCTACATCCTCTTCCCTTCCTACAATAGTGTCTCGAAGTTCATTTCCTTTGTATAGCCCCTCTATATACTCTTTCCACCTTTCAGCTTTCCCTTCTTTGCTGAGAACTGGTTTTCCATCAGTGTCCTTGATATTCATAGAGCTGTTTTTCTTATCGCCAAATGTTTCTTTTATTTTCCGGTAGGCTGTATCTATTTTTCCCCTATTTATACATTCTTCTACATCCTTGCATTTGCCTTGTAGCCACTCCTGCTTAGCCATTTTGCACTTCCTGACAATCTTATTTCTTAGTCGTCTGTACTCCATTTTGCCTGTTTCATTTACTGCATTTTTATACTTTCTCCTTTTATCGATTAAATTTAGTATCTCCTGTGATATCCAAGGATTCTTTGTAGGTCTTGCCTTCCTACCTATTTTGTCCTCTGCTGCCTTCACTATTTCATCTCTCAATTTTACCCATTCCTCCTCAACTGTTTTATTTTCCTCTGTTTCTATCAATTGTTGCCTGAAGCTCCCTCTGAAATTCTTAAGAACTTCGGGTTCCTTCAATTTATCTAGGTCCCATCTCCTTATTTTCCTACCTTTCTGTAGTTTCTTCAGTTTCAGCCTACAGTTCATAATCAACAAGTTATGGTCAGAGTCTATGTCTGCCCCTGGGTATGTTCTACACTTCAAAACCTGGTTCCGAAATCTATGTCTTACCATTATAAAATCTATCTGGTATCTCCCGGTGTCTCCTGGTCTCTTCCACGTATACAACCTTCTTTTGTGATTCTTAAACCAGGTGTTTGTTATAACTAAATTATGTTCCGTGCAAAATTCTACCAGGCGGCTTCCTCTATCATTCCTTTTGCCCAGACCATATTCACCCACTATCTTCCCTTCCCTTCCTTGTCCTACTACCGAATTCCAGTCTCCCATAACAATTAAGTTTTCCTCTCCCTTAATTGTCTGAATAATTTCCTGAATTATTATTCAAAAGGTCAGATATCGAATTTATTCTTAACCTTACGGTCGCCTGGATACAATGTATATCAGGTGCCAGCTCGCGAGTATGCGTGTTTTCAGGTGGAGAACGCCCTTTATCTGAGGTTTACTTTTGAAACGGGTTTCGTTTGGTGTTACCCCCACTACGGTAATCACCAGTGGCGACCAAGAGGAGGTCAGATAACGCATTGATTCTCAAAATACAGGTCGCCAGGAAGGAATGAATATCAGGTGCTAGCTCGCAAAATCGCGTATTCTTCTGGTAGAGAGTGCCCGATATCTAATATTATCTTTTGAAGCGGGGGTCGTTTGGTACACCCAGTACACCATTCACCAGTGGGGACCGAGGGAAGATCAGGCAACGCATTGATTGTCAACATTCCGGTCGCCTGGACGCAAAGATTATCATGTGCCAACTCGCAAAAAAGGGCGCCCTATATCTGAGGTTTACTTTCGAAACGGGAGTCGTTTGGTGCATAGACAGTGTACCTCCTACCAGTGGCGACAGACTGAAGCTCAGATAACGCATTGATTATCTATATTCCGGTCGCCAGGAAGGAATATGAGGTGCCAGATCGAGAGATTGCGTGACTTTCGATTAGATACCGCCCTATATCTGAGGTTCACTTTTGAGACGGCGTCGTTTGGTGGCGTCGCTAGTACATCTCGCATCAGTGGCGACCGAAGGATTGTTAGATAACGCATTGATTCCCAACATTCCGGTCGCCTGGACGGCATGAATAACCAATGCCAGCTCGTGAGACGCGGGTTTTTCAAGTAGAGACCGCCCTATTTCTGATGTTTACCATTGAAACGGGAGTGTTTGGTAGCATCAGCAGTGTTCCCCGCACCAGTGGCGACCGAGGGATGGTTAGACAAAGCATTGATTCTCAACATTCCGGTCGCCTTGAAGCAATGGATAGCAGGTGCCAGCTCGCGAGGTTGCGTGTTTTTCGAGTAGATAACGCCGGATATCTGAGGTTTACTTTTGAAATTGAAGTCGTTTGGTGGCATAGGCAATGCACCTCTCACCAGTGGCGATCAAGGGAAGGTTAGACAACGCATTGATGCTCAACTTTCCCGTCGCCTGGATACAGTGTATGTCACGTGCCAGCTCGCGACATTGCGTGTTTTGAGGAGGAGAATGCACTATACCTGAGGATTACTTTTGAAACGAAAGTCATTTGGTGTTATCCTCAGTGCACCCCTGAAGACTGGCGACCAAGGGCAGCTCAGACAACGATTTGATGGCCAACATTCCGGTCGCCTGGATACAATGTATTTCAAGCGCCAACTCGCGCGATTGCGTGTTCTCAGATTTTCACCAGTTGTCACCAATGGAAGGTCAGATGCATTGATTCTCAAAATACTGATCGCCAGTAATATCAGATGCCAGCTCGCAAGATTGCGTATTTGTGAAGCAAGTACCGCCGTATATCTGTGATTCACTTTTGAAATCGGGTTGTTTGGTGGCATTGCAAGTGCACCTCTCACATGTGGCGATCAAGGGAAGGGCAGACAACGCATTGATTCTCAACATTCCGGTCGCCTGGACGCATTGTATATTATGTCTAAACTCGCGAGACTGAATGTTTTTCAAGTAAAGACCGACCTATATCTCAGGTTTACTTTTGAAACGGGAGACGTTTTTTGGTATCATTAGTACATCCCGCACCAATGGTGACCAAGGTATTGTCAGATTACGCATTGATTCTCAATATGTCGATCGCCTGAAAGCCATGAATAACCCCTTGCCAGCTCGCGAGATCCGGATTTTCCAAGTGGAGGCCGCCTTCGTCGATGTCGTCTGAAATCAATGATTATCAAGGGCCACCTGTCGAGATAGCGTGTTTCGCAAGTAGAGACCGACCTATATCTGGGGTTTAATTTTGAAACAGGAGTCGTTTGATGGGACCGCCAAGGCAAGCTTAGCATCGTCGACCAAGGAAAGGTCAGAAACCGCATTGAGTCTCAACAAATCAATGATTTTCATGCGCCACCTGCCGAGATTGCTTGTTCTTCAAGTAGCGATCGCCCTATATCTGACGTTTACTTTTGGAACAGGAGTAGTTTCGTGGGATTGCCAAGGCACCTTTATCAGTGGCGACCAAGGGATGGTCAGACATAGCATTGAGTCTCAACGTACCGTTCGTCTGAAATAAATTAATAACATGGGCCATATGTCGAGATTGCATATTTTTCAAGTAGAGACCGCCCTATTAATGAGATTTACTTTTGAAACAGGAGTCGTTTGGTGGAATCGCCAAGGCACCCTTACCAGTGGGGACCAAGGAAAGGTGTGACACCGCTTGGTTCTCAACTTACGGCTAGTCTGAAATCAATAATTATCATGGGCAACTTGTTTAGATTGCGGGTTTTTGAAGTAGAGACCGGCCTATATCTGACGTTTACTTTTGAAACAGTACTCGTTTGGTGGGATCGCCATTGCTCCGTTACCAGTTGCCAACAAGGGCAGGGCAGAAACCGCATTGAGTCTCAACATATCGGTCGTTCAAAATCATTGATTATCATGGGCCACCTGTATAGATTGCGTGTTTTTCAAGAAGAAACCACTCTATATCTGAGGTTTACTTTTGAAACAGAAGTCGTTTGGTGAGATCGCCAAGGCACCCTTACCAGTGGTGACCAAGGGAACATCAGAAACCGCATAGGGTCTTCACATACCAGTTGTCTGAAATCACTGATTTTCATCTGCCACCTGTTGAGATGGCATGTTTTTCAAGTAGAGACCGCACTCTGTCTGGGGTTTACTTTTGAAACAGGAGTACTTTGGTCGGATCGCCAAGGCAACCTTACAAGGGGCGACCAAGGGTAGGTCAGAAACCGCATTGAGTTTCAACATGCGGGTTGCCTGATATCAATGGTTATCTTGGGCCACCTGTCGAGATTGCGTGTTTTTCAAGTAGAAACCGCACTCTGTCTGCGGTTTACTTTTGAGACAGGAGTAGTTTATTGGGATCGCCAAGGCAACCTTAATAGTGGCGACCAAGGGCAGGTCATAAACCGCATTGAGTCTCAACATACCAGTCGTCTACAAACAATGATTATCATTTGTCACCTGTCGAGATTGCTGGTTTTTAAAGTAGAGACCGCCCTATATCTGAGGGTTAGTTTGGAAACTGGAGTCGTTTGGTGGGATCGCCAAGGTACCTTTACCAGTGGCGACCAAGGAAAGGTCAGAAACCGCATTGAGTCTCAACATACCGGTCGTATGAAATCAATGATTATCATGGGTCACGAGTCGAGATTGCGTGTTTTTCAAGTAGAGACCACTATCTGTCTGGGGTTTACTTTTGAAACAGGAGTAGTTTGGTGGGATCGCCAAGGCAAGTTTACCAGTGGCGACCAAGCGCAGGTCAGAAACCGTATTGAGTCTCAACATACCGGTCGTCTACAATCAATATTTATCATGGGTCACCTGTCTAGATTGTGGGTTTTTCATGTAGAGACCGCCCTATATCTGAGTGTTAGTTTTGAAACAGGACTCGTTTGGTGGGATCGCGAAGACACCCATACCAGTGGCGACAAAAGGAAGGTCAGAAACCGCATTAAGTCGCAACTTATCGGACGTATAAATCAATGATTATCATAGGCAACCTGTCGAGATTGCGTGTTTCTCAAGTAGATCGCCTTTTATCTAAGGTTTACATTTGAAACAGTAGTCGTTTTGTGGGATCGCCAAGCCACCCTTACCAGTGGCGATCAAAGGAAAGGTCAGAAACCGCATTGAGTCTCATCATGGGCCCTATGTCGAGTTTGCGTGTTTTTCAAGTAGAGACTGCCATATATCTGAGGTTCACTTTTGAAACAGGAGTCGTTTGGTGCGATTGCAGAGGCACGCTTACCAGTGGCGACCAAGGAAATATCAGACACCGCTTTGAGTCTCAAAATACGGTTCGTCTGAAGTCAATGATTATCATGGGCCACCTGTTGAGATTGCCTGTTTTTCAAGTAGAGTCCGCCTATATCTAAGGTTTACTTTTGAAACAGCAGACGTTTGGTGGAATCGCCAATGGACTCTTACCAGTGTCTACCATTGGATGGTTAGAAATCGCATTGAGTCTCAAATATCCAGTCGTCTAAATCAATGATTCTCGTGGGCCACCTGTCTACAATGCATGTTTTTCAATTAGAGACCGCCCTTTATCTGAGGTTTAATTTTCAAACATGAATCGTTTGGTGGGATCACCAAGGTACCCTTACCATTGTCGACCAAGGAAAGGGCAGAAACCGCATTGAGTCCCAACACGCATCGTCTGATAAAGATTATCATGGGCCGCCTATTGAGATTGCGTGTTGTTAAACTGGAGCCTGCTTTATATCTGAGGATTACTTTTCAAACAGAAGTCATACGGTGGGATCGCCAAGGCACCCATACCAGTGGCGACCAAGGGGATGTCAGACACATCATTGAGTCTCATCTCACTGCTCGTCTAAAATCAATGATTATTATGGGCCACCTGTCGAGATTGCTGGTTTTTCAAGTAGAGACCGCCCTATATCTGAATGTTAGTTTTGAATCAGGAGGTGTTTTGTGGCATCGCCAAGGCACCTTTACCAGTAGGGACCAAGGGAAGGTAAGGAAACGCATAGAGTCTCAATACACTGATCGTCTGAAATCAATGATTATCATGGGCCACCAGCCAAGATTGCGTGTTTTCAAAGTACCTATCGCCCAATATCAGCAGTTTACTTTTGAAACAGGAGTAGTTTGGTGGGATCGCCAAGGCACCCTTACCAGTGGCGCCGAAAGGAAGGTTAGAAACCGCATTGACGCTCAACATACCAGTCGTCTGAAATCAAAGATTATCATGGGCCAGCTATCGAGGTTGAGTGATTTTCAGGCAGAGACCGCCCTATTTATGATGTTTATTTTTGAAATAGGAGTTGTTTGGTGGGATCGGCAAAGCACTTTTACCAGTGGCGACCAAGAGAGGTTCAGAAACCGCATTGAGTCTCAACATTCTGATCGTCTACAATCAATGATTGTCATGGGTCACCTGTCGAGATTGCGGGTTTTTCAAGTATAGACCGCCCTATATCTGAGGGTTAGTTTTGAAACAGATGTCGGTGGTGGGATCGCCAAGCCACCCATACATGGGGCGACCAAGGGAAGGTCAGAACCCGCATTGAGTTTCAACATACCGGTCATATAAAATCAATGATTATCATGGGTCCCCTGTCGAGATTGCGGGTTTTTCAAGTAGACACCGCCCTATATCTGAGGGTCAGTTTTGAATCAGGAGTCGTTTGGTGGGATCGCCAATGCACTCTTACCAGTGGGGACCAATGGAAGGTCAGAAACCGCATTGCGTCTCAATATGCCGATTGTCTGAAATCAATGATTATCATGGGCAACCTGCCGAGATTGCATGTTTTCAAAGTAGCGATCGCCCAAAATCTGAGGTTAAATTTTGAAACAGGAGTCGTTTGGTGGGATCGCCAAGGCACTCTTATCAGTGGCTCCGAAGGGAAGGTCTGAAACCGCTTTGTGTCTCAACATACCCGTCGTCTGCAATAAATGATTATCATGGGCCAGCTGTTGAGATTGCGTGTTTTACAAGCAGAGACCGCCCTTTTTCTGAGGTTTTCTTTTGAAACCGGCGTCGTTTGGTGGGATCGCTAAAGCACCTTTACAAGTGGTGACGAAGGGAAGGTCAGAAATCGCATTGAGTCTCAACTTATCGGACGTCTAAAATCAATGATTATCATGGGGAACTTCTCGAGTTTGCGTGTTTCTCAAGTAGAGATCGCCTTGTATCTGAGGTTTAATTTTAAAACAGGAGTCGTTTAGTGGGATCGCCAAGGCACCCTTACCAGTGGCGACCAAGGGCAGGGAAGAAACCGCATTGAGTCTCAACATACCGGTCGTTTAAAATCAATGATTATTAAGGGCCACCTGTCGAGATTGCGTGTTTTGTAAGTAGAGACCGCCCTATATCTGGGGTTTAATTTTGAAATATGAGTCGTTTGGTGGGATCGCCAAGGCAAGCTTAGCATTGTCGACCACGGAAAGGTCAGAAACCGCATTGAGTCTCAACAAATCAATGATTTTCATGCGCCACCAGCCGAGATTGCCTGTTCTTCAAGTAGCGATCGCCCTATATCTGACGTTTACTTTTGAAACAGGAGTCATTTCGTGGGATTGCCAAGGCAGCTTTATCAGTGGCGACCAAGGGATGGTCAGACACTGCATTGAGTCTCAACGTACCGTTCGTCTGAAATAAATTAATAACATGGGCCATACGTCGAGATTGCATGTTTTTCAAGCAGAGACCGCCCTATTTATGAGATTTACTTTTGAAACAGGAGTCGTTTGGTGGAATCGCCAAGGCACCCTTACCAGTGGGGACCAAGGAAAGGTCTCACACCGCATGGTTCTCAACTTACGGCTAGTCTGAAATCAATAATTTTCATGGGCAACTTGTTTAGATTGCGGGTTTAAATGATTATCATGGGCCACCTGTTGAGTTGGCGTGTTTTTCAAGAAGTAGAGACCGCCGATACCCGAGGTTTACTTTTGAAACAGCAGACGTTTGTTGGGGTTGCTAAGGCACCCAAGGGCAGAACAGAAACCGCATTGATTCTCAACATACCGGTCGTCTAAAAACAATTATTGACATGTGCCACCAGTCGAGATGCGTGTTTTTCAAGTAGAGACCGCCCTATATCTGAGGTTTAGTTTTGAAACAGAAGTAGTTTAGTGGGATCGCAAAGGCACCCTTACGAGTGGATACCAAGGGAAGTTCAGAAACCGCATTGAGTCTCAACAATCCTATCATCTAAAATCAATTATTATTATGGGCCCTCTGTCGAGATTGCGTGTTTATCAAGTTGGGACTGCCCTATATCTGAGGTTCGCTATTGAAACCGGAGTCGTTCGGTGGGATTGCAGAGGCACGCTTACCAGTGGCGATCAAGAGATGGTCAGATACCACATTGAGTCTCAACACACCGGTCGTCTGAAACCAATGATTATCATGGGCCACCTGTCTAGATTGCGTGTTTTTTAAGTAGAGAACGCCTATATCAGAGGTTTACTTTTGAAACAGCAGACGTTTGGTGGGATCGCAATGGCACCAAGGGCAGGGCAGAAATCGCGTTGAGTCTCAATACACCGGTCGTCTAAAATCAATGATTATCATTTGTCACCTGTCGAGATTGCAGGTTCTTGTAGTAGAGACCACCCTATATCTGATGTTTAGTTTTGAAAGAGGAGTCGCTTGGTGGGATCGCTAAGGCACCCTTACAAGTGGGGATCAAGGGAATGTCAGAAACCACATTGAGTCTCAAACATCCAGTCGTCTAAATCAATGATTATCATGGGCCACCTGTCTAGATTGCATGGTTTTCAAGTAGAGACCGCCCATTATCTGAGATTTAATTTTGAAACAAGAGTTGTTTGGTGGGATCGCCAAGGCACACTTACCAGTGGCGACCAAGGGAAGGGGAACGTCAGAAACCGCATTGAGACTCAACATACGGGTCGTCTGAAATCAATGATTATCATGGGCCCTCTTTCGAGATTGCGTGGTATTCAAGTAGAGACAGTCCTATATCTGAGGTTCACTTTTGAAACAAGAGTCGTTTGGTGGCATCGCCAAGGCACGCCTACCAGTGGCGACCAAGCAAACATAAGAGACCGCATTGAGTCTCAAAATATTGGTCGTCTGAAATCAATGATTATCATGGGCCTACTGTCGAAATTGGGTGTTTTTCAAGTAGAGACCGCACTATTCCTGAGGTTTACTTTGACACACAAGTCGTTTGGTGGGATCGCCAAGGCACCCTTATCAATGGAGACCAAGGGCAGATCAGAAACCGCATTGAGTATCAAAATACAGGTCGTTGAAATAAATGATTATCATGGGCCACCTGTAGAGATTGCGTGTTTTTCAAATAGAGACCGCCCTATATCTGAGGTTTACTTTTGAAACAGGATTGGTTTGGTGGGATCGCCAAGCCACCCTTAACATTGGCTGAAATCAATGATTATCATGGGCCCTATGTCGAGTTTGCGTGTTTTTCAAGTAGAGACCGCCCTATATCTGAGGTTTACTTTTGAAACAGGATTGGTTTGGTGGGATCGCCAAGCCACCCTTAACATTGGCTGAAATCAATGATTATCATGGGCCCTATGTCGAGTTTGCGTGTTTTTCAATTAGAGACTGTCATATATCTGAGGTTCACTTTTGAAACAGGAGTCGTGTGGTGGGATCGCCAAGGCAGCGTTACCAGTGGCGACCAAGGGCAGGTCAGAAACCGAAATGAGTCTCAACAATCTGAACTTCTAAAATCATTGATAATCATGAACCACCTGTCGACTTCGCGTGCTTTTCAAGTAGAGACCGCCTATATCTGAGGTTTAGTTTTGAAACGAGAGTCGTTTGGTGGGATCTCCAAGGCACCCTTAAAAGTGGCGACCAAGGGAAGGTCAGAAACCGCATTGAGTCTCAACATACCATTCATTTAAAATCAATGATTATCATGGGCCACTTGTGGAGATTGCTTGTTTTTAAATAAAGAACGTCTTATATCTGTAGTTTACTTTTTAAACACGAGTGGTTTAGTTGGATCGCCAAGGCTACGTTTACCAGTGGCGACCAAGAGGTCAGAAACCGCACTGAGTCTCAACATACCATTCACGTAAAATCAATGATTATCATGTGACACAAGTCGAGATTGCCTGTTTGTCAAGTAGAGTGGCCCTACATCTGTAGTTTAGTTTTGAAAGAGGAGTCATTTAGTGGGAAGGCCAAGGCACCCTTACCACTGGCGACCGAAGGAAGGTCAGAAACCGCATTGAGTCTCAACATACCGGTCGTCAAAAATAAATTAATATCGTGGGCAACCTGTCGAGATTGCGAGTTTTTCAAATAGAGACAGCACTATATCTGAGGTTAACTTTTGAAGCAGGAGTCGTTTGGTGGGATCGCCAAGGCACCCTTAACAGTGGCTACCAATGCGAACACTCCTATTACTATATAAAGAGCCTAGGAGACAATGCAGGCAGGGCTGTGTACAGCAGCCAGCTCCACTGGAGGTTACTCTGCGATATGGTTGACCTCTAAATTAATAGCATATGACCATAAATACTATTTAAAACAGAACTTTGCATTTATTTTGTTATTTGCATTATTGTGCATTTCCCTGCGAACACTCGCATTACTATATAAAGAACCTGGGAGCCAATGCAGGCAGGGCTGTGTACAGCAGCGAGCTGCACTGGTGGTAATTCTGAGACGTGGTTGACTTCTAAGTTGATAGTATATGATAATACATACTATTTAAAATAGAAATTTGAATTTATTTTGTTTTTGCATTATTGTGCGTTTTCCTGCGAACACTTCCATTACTATATAATGAACCTGGGATCAAATGCAGGCAGGAATGTGGACAGCAGCCGGCTGCACTGGTGGTAATCTGCAACGTGGTTGACCTCTAATTGGTAGTATTTGATAATAAATACTATTTAAAGAGAATTTTTTTTTATTTATTTATTTATTTATTTTTTTTTTTTTTTTGCATTATTGGGTGTTTCCCTCCGAACACTCCCATTACTAAATAAAGAGCCTACGAGACAATGGAGGCAGGGCTGTGGACAGCAGACAGCTGCACTGGTGATTACTCTGCGTCGTGGTAGTAGCGGTACGGAATGTTTCCATAACGTTATGTTACAGTCGATTTTTCGCTGCTAACTCGGTCGGAATTTATTGCCTGATTTGTGTACAGATTTGAAACTTTATCGAAAGTTGTTGTTGTTGTGGTCTTCAGTCCGGAGACTGGTTTGATGCAGCTCTCCACAATACCCTATCCTGAGCAAGCCTCTTCATCTCCACATAAGAACGACAACCAACATCTGTCTGAATCTGCTTACTGTGTCCATCTCTTGGTCTTCCCCTGCGATTTTTTCCCCACACACTTCCCTCCAACGCTAAATTCACAATTCCTTGATGTCTAAGAATGTGTCCTACCAATCTATCCCTTCTTTTAGTCAAGGTATGCCAGAAATTCCTTTTCTCCCCAATTCTGTTCAGTACCTCCTCATTAGTTACGCGATCCACCCACCTAATCATCAGCATTCTTCTGTAGCACCATATTTCAAAAGCCTCAATCCTCTTCCTGTCCGCACTGTTTATCGTCCAAGTCTCACTCCCAAACAAGGCAACACTCCATACAAATGCCCTCAGAAAGGACTTCCTTAGGCCTAAATCAATATTCGATGTTAACAAATTTCTCTTTTTCAAAAACGCCTTTCTACCCATTGCCATTCTGCATTTTATATCCTCTGTACTGCGCCCATCATTTGTTATTTTACTGCCCAAGTAACAAAACTCATCTACCTCCTTTATTGCTTCGTTTCCCAATCTAATTCCTTCAGCATCACCTGATTTTCTTACACTGCACTCCATTACCCTAGTTTTGCTCTTGTTAATGTTCATCTTATATGCACCTTTCAGCACACTGTCCATTCCATTCAATTGCTCTTCCAGGTCCTTTGCTGTATCTGACAGAATTACTATGTCATCGGCAAAACGCAATGTTTTTAATTCTTCCCCTTGAACTTTTATACCTTCACCAAATTTCTCCTTGCTTTCCTTTATAGCTTGTTCAATGTACAAATTGAATAACATTGGAGAAAGGCTACAACCCTGTCTCACTCCCTTCCCAACCACTGCATCCCTTTCATGCCCTTCAACTCTGACAACCGCTGTCTGCTTTTTGTACAAGTTGTAAATAACGTTACGTTCCCTATATTTTACTCCTGCTTGCTTCAGAACTTGAAAGAGTTTATTCCATTCAACTTTGTCAAAAGCCTTCTCCAAATCTACAAAAGCTAGAAATGTAGATTTGCCTTTTCTTAATCTATCTTCTAGGATAAGCCGTAAAGTGAGTATTGCCTCCCGTGTTCCTACATTTCTCCTGAACCCAAACTGATCTTCCCCGAGGTCGGCTTCTATCAGCTTTTCCATCCTTCTGTATATAATTCGCGTTAATATTTTGCAGCAATGACTTATTAAACTGATGGTTCTGTAGTTTTCACACCTGTCTGCACCTGCTTTCTTAGGGATGGGGATTATAACATTTTTCTTAAAGTCTGAGGGTACTTCACCTGTCTCATACATCTTACACACCAGGTGAAACAATTTTGTCATGGCTGGTTCTCCCAGAGACTTCAGTAGCTCTGAGGGAATATCATCTACTCCAGGGGCCTTGTTTCGACTTAGGTCTTTCAGGGCTCTGTCAAATTCTTCTCTCAGTACAGTATCTCCTATTTCATCTTCATCTACATCCTCTTCCCTTCCAACAATATTGTCTCGAAGTTCATTTCCTTTGTAGAGCCCCTCTATATATTCTTTCCACCTTTCAGCTTTCCCTTCTTTGCTGAGAACTGGTTTTCCATCAGTGTCCTTGATATTCATAGAGCTGTTTTTCTTATCTCCAAATGTTTCTTTTATTTTCCTGTAGGCTGTATCTATTTTTCCCCTATTTATACATTCTTCTACATCCTTGCATTTGCCTTCTAGCCACTCCTGCTTAGCCATTTGGCTCTTCCTGTCAATCTCATTTCTTAGTCGTCTGTACTCCATTTTGCCTGTTTCATTTACTGCATTTTTATATTTTCTCCTTTCATCGATTAAATTTAGTATCTCCTGTGATATCCAAGGATTTTTTGTAGGTCTTGCCTTCCTACCTATTTTGTCCTCTGCTACCTTCACTATTTCATCTCTCAATTTTACCCATTCCTCCTCTACTGTTTTATTTCATCCTGTTTCTGTCAATTGTTGCCTAAAGCTCCCTCTGAAATTTTTAAGAACCTCAGGTTCCTTCAATTTATCCAGGTCCCATCTCCTTATTTTCCTACCTTTTTGTAGTTTCTTTAGTTTCAGCCTACAGTTCATAACCAACAAGTTATGGTCAGAGTCTATATCTGCCCCTGGGTATGTCTTACACTGTAGAACCTGGTTCCGAAATCTATGTCTTACCATTATAAAATCTATCTGATATCTTCCGGTGTCTCCTGGTCTCTTCCACGTATACAACCTTCTTTTGTGATACTTGAACCAGGTGTTTGTTGTAACTAAATTATGTTCTGTGCAAAATTCTACCAGGCGGCTTCCTCTTTCATTCCTTTTGCCCAGACCATATGCACCTACTATCTTCCCTTCACTGCCTTGTCCTAATACCGAATTCCAGTCTCCCATAACAATTAAATTTTCCTCCCCTTAATTGTCTGAATATCTGAATTATCGAAAGATTTATTATAAAATTGTATTCTTATAGTATATTAATTATTTTTGTTAATTTGTTGCATGTAAAATTTTGCTGTGAAATGTGCGGGAGTCATGGCATGATGTGGGTCTAACCAAAATGGCTGCCATAGATGCAAATATACGCTCTGAAGCGGGCTTCATTATGGCTGCTAGGAGTAATCCAGCGGTCACAGAGATCGAAGAAAAACACGGAAAATTATATTGATTGTTAATTATGAGTAGTTGAAGTCAGTCTAAGGCTAAGTAGCGTATCTGCTGGGGAATACTTCATTCAGTTTTGGCAAAAACGAAGAAAGTGTGTCATCCAAGTTACATGTCGTCTGGCTGTGGAAGTAATCCAGCATTTGGGCCTGAATTCAGCATACTGCGCCGCAGTGCGTTCGTACTGAGTCGATACACACCTGGAGAGAATTCGGTAATGTGTTGGAGAGATGCAATTTTTTTTTAATTTTTTTTTTTATTTATTTATTTTTTTATTTTTATTTTTTTTTTAATGATGATTGTCCTATTGAGGTCTGATCGAGATTCGAAAGAAGTTAAACTGTCCATGTTATTGTAATATCGAGGAAAAGAGGTAAAAGAAATTATTCAAGGGTTCCTGTGTGTATCATATCGTAATCTGCTGTTGATGTGTGGAGTTTTTGTGAGAGTTGCAGTTGTTATTGGTACGCTTTGGTTCATATAAAGTGAGGTATGGGTGGAAAGGCTTAGAAGTTTCAGGCTAAGATAGATTTATAAAGGTACCTAAACATTACTCTTTATTCAAACGATGCTGAAGTATGTCCACAGGACCCTTGGATTCTGATAAACTTCGATAGGGACAGAGACTGATATGCCAATTTTGGACAAAAAGATTAGGTAACTCAATTGTGACGAATGTATACGACAGATTAATTTTATTGGACTGATGGCTTGTATTTGAATCTTAAAATAAGACCTACTTTGAAAGATAGTTCAATGTAACTGTATTCAGGGACATAAGGTGCTGCGTAGGTGAAGGATGACTTTAACTGCTCATAATAAGGGCTATTAAATAATAAAGACAGTACTTGAGCTATCAATTACAACAAATGCTTCCCCTTTTCCTTTCTTCTCAATATTAATGTTAAACCTGCTTGATGTAAAAATGATTGTTTGTATTGAAGTAGCCATGCCGTTGGTATTGCTGTAGTTGAAACAGCTACCGGTGTGAAAGTAACATTAATACTTTCCACAAGAGAACGCAACTCGCTGTTTATCTTTGCTTAGTAAGCACGTCAGATGCATACAACAACAACAACAAATAAGAACCTGTCTGCAGTGATTGGAATTCTGGTACAGTAGAATTAGTCTACGGGACTTGGTATTTTCTGATTAAAAAATAATTATTATTCGCAGTCAGATGTGTATAGGAGGTATAATTTGATACGAGAGTAAGGGTAGTTACAAGATTTGGCGACTCTGGGCCAGGATTTCGATCACTGCTGACGTGATACTGTGGTTCCTAGGAGCAGTAATTTTTAGCGTGCTACTGGAACTATACGAGGTTATTATTAGAGTAATAAAGGGTGTATTGTTTAGTGAGGGTGTTCCAGGTAGCTTGTATAGTCTAATACACAAAGGAAATAAATGGTATGGTGTGGTAGTTCGCTGTAAGAGTGGACGGTGAATGTGGATGATGTGATTGTGTCTGCAACTGGAGATTGATTCTTGAATTAACTGATTTCAGAGAAATAAAGGTTGACAGTTGTTTAGGTGGTGACTGCGTAATATAATGTGTGGTGTTGAATTATTTTTGTGTAGTGGATAATTTTGTACTTAGAATTGGGTATAATAGTGTAGATTCTGGATCTTTTGGGGGTGTATTGTTTTTTTGTCTGTGTTAAGTAAAATAATTGTGTTCAATCATGACCAGTAAGGAAGTGAATGATGGGGAGGAGGCAAGGTTTGCTAGTTTTTTGAAAGCAATCCAGGAATCTAATAGGAAAACAATAGATGAAATGACGACTAAATTGTCGACAAAGGTAGATAGTTTAAGGGGTGATCTTTTGCAAGAGATTCAAGACTCGCAGAAGGGTTTAAAGAATGAAATTACTAAAGACATAACAGAAAAACTTAATATGGAGATTAAAAATTCTAAACTACTTTTGAAAGACGAGCTTACTCAGGAAATGGAAGACTCGAGGAGAAGTTTGAGGGATGAATTGAGGGACGAATTTGCCAAACAGATTCAGAAATCAAGTGAAGAGTGTAAAAAGGGTTATGAGAAATTGGATAAAGAATTGAGAGGCATAGGGAAGCATTTAAGTGCTATAGATAGATTTACGGAGGAGACTAAAGGGAAACAAGAAGAGATGTTGGAGGAGATCATAACTTTGAAATCCAGCTATGAGACAATACAAGGAAAAATCGATGAAGCGTGTAAGTGTCAAAGCTTGTGTGATGAAGCAGGGATAGATAAGTGTGTCAGTTTTATAGCTTTAGTAGATGAAATAGATAAGAAAGTTGAGGAGAAAGGAAAGGTTATATGTAATAAAGTGACAGAAGAAGTACAAGGTCAGATAGAAACACTAAATACTAATATCTGTAGAACTCAGAAATGGTTAGAACAAAAGGTTAAAGAATTTAGAACTGAAATACATCAGGACAGTGTTGTTTTGTCTGAGGATACTGAATCAGAAGATTTGGAGGTGTCATATACTCCTTTTAGTCCTAGAAAGAATTCTTCGTTGTTAGGTAAAGTAGAGTATACAAAGACTAATTTAGTAGAGAGACCTAGGTGTTGTAGGAGGGAGACACTTTGTTGTGGTGAGACTAGTAAAATAAATCTTGCAGAAGAGTTTAAGTTAGGGTTAAAAGAGGGTGGACAGCCTTTTCCCAAATTTAAGCCAAATGGTGATGTACATCCAGTGATATTTTTAAAAGCTTTTGAAGATGCATTACCTAATAGTTGGGATGAAGATAGAAAAGTGAGATATATTATAAGTCATTTGGAGGGTGATGCGAAACAATGGGCTATGTTGAATACACAAATATTTGTAACAATGAACTTGTTTATTACAGCTTTTAAATCAAAATATTGGTCAGAAGAAGAACAAAGGAAGTTACGCATTGATTTATTTAGACCAGTTGCTTATAGTAGCAAATGGGGTAGTTGCAATTTTATGGAGTACCATCTGAATCAAGCTTAACATCTAGACAAATTTGTAGAAGATGAGAGCTTAATGGAGGTTTTGATTGCTAAGTTGCCTGATAAATTTCAGGTCATGCTAGCTGGACGTGATTGGTATAGAGTGCAAAAGGTTTTAGAATATGTGGGACAATTAGATCATATTTATAATGTTGATAAATCCGAAGTGAAGGCTGCTCATTGTGTAGGTGTGAGTAGTAGTAGTACTTATCAAAATAATGAAAGTAATAGAGTTGGGGGAAATCAATTGAGACCACAATTTGGAAACAGAGGAAGAGGGAATAATAACCATTTTAATAGGAATAATAATAATTGCCATTTTAATAATCAGAGTGAAATACAGGAAACATGTAATTGTAATAATTGGCGTTCGAGGTCGAAATAACCACTTTAGGAGGAATAGTGAGCCCGAACTGAATAGAGGGCAAGCAGATAATCAGAATACTAATGATGTTCGACAGGAAGCGGATAATCAAGGTGTTATTGTACAGGATGTTACCGATGTAAATAATCCAATCACAATGCCGAGTACATCTCAAGGGAATAGAGACTATAAATCAGCTTTATTGAGGTATCAGGGTAATCAACCTATTGAAGAAGAACTGTTATTAGAAAGAGAACAGAAAAGTAGTCCTATTAATCAACCTTAATGGTGAGGGGAGAAATTTGTGGCACCAATATGGAATTTTTATTAGACACTGGAAGCCAAGTTAGTCTGCTTGCAAAGGAAGTATGGGAGAAGTATAAACATGTTTGGAGGTGTCCAACTTTTCCAGTTACGAATGTACATGTTATTGGTTTGACAGGAACGAAGGGAAGAAAAGTAGAGGAGGAGGTGTGTTTAACTTTCAAAATAGGAAATGTAATTATGCAGCAATCAATGCTAGTTGTACCTGATATAAATTTGCCACTATTGTTAGGTCTGGATTGGTTTGTAAATAAAGGGGTAATTCTAGACTTTGATTCCAATAAGATGCTACTGACTGTGGATAACCGACAGGAGTGGATAAGTTTTAGTCGAGATGACGGTCAGAGAATCAACAAAGGTGAACTTAAATGTAGGAGGATTGATGTTGAGCCTAAGGGTTTTGAAGTATCTTGGGCGGAAAAGATGGAGGTAGATGAGGTTGAGCCAAATAAACGGGGAATTTCTGTAAAAGAAAAGTGCAAGGAAGCGAACGGTTTAAACGAAGATGAAAGATCTGTGTTGGAAGAGTTATTGATTAAACATGAAAAGATATTTAATGATAAACTTGGGGAGATTAAGGACTACGAGTGAAGATTAAAGAACATGTGCCATTCTTTAAATTACCGTACCCTATAGCGTTGAGCATGAGGGAGGATGTTAGAAAGGAAATTAATCGAATGTTGGACTGGGGAATTATTGAAAGATCCGATAGTGCATATGGTAATCCCATTGTGGCAGCGAAAAAACCTAATGGTGAAATAAGACTAGTGATAGACGCTCGTACTCTGAATAAAGTAATTGAAATAGAAAGAGATCGGCCTTTGCCAATGGAGGAAATTCTAGCCAGGTTTGAAAAGGCGAAGTATATCAGTTCGGTCGACCTTGCAGCTGGATATTGGCAGATAAAACTGGCAAAGGAATCGCGTCCATATACAGCATTTCTATTTGAAGGGAAATGTTATCATTTTAAAGTATTGCCATTTGGTTTGAATGTTTCAGTTTCGGAGTTCATAAGAGCATTGGATTCGGCATTAGGACCTGATTTATTGGATAAAGTGTTTGTATATGTTGACGATATAATGGTGGTGACGGAGACTTGGGAAGAACATGTGAAATTGCTGGAGCAATTGTTGATGAGATTATATGATAGGGGAGTGACATTGAAATTTGAGAAGTCTCATTTTGGATGTAGTGAGTTAAAGTTTCTGGGCCATGTAATAACTAACAAGGGAGTGAAGTCGGGTGAAAAGAAATTAAAGGCTATAAGAGAATGTCCTACACCTAAAAATAAAAAGCAGTTAAAATCGGCGTTAGGTTTAATAGGATTCTATCGTCGATATATACCACCCAATATTATGAACTGTATTATTTTAAATGGTTTATTAATGATGAAGTATGTATGGAACTGGACATCTGAGTGTCAGAAAGAATGGGAAGCAATAAAACAAGCTTTAAGTGAACCAGAAATTTTGGGACATCCGAACTTGAACAAAGAGTTTTGTATGGCAGTAGATGCTTCGGGCTATGGAATAGGTTGTCAGTTGTTTCAAAGATATGAAAAAGAAAGTAAAACCGAGATTTAACACTTGGGTTTGCTACTAGGATGTTGAGTCCATGTGAACGTAATTATTCTAAAACTGAGAAAGAGACATTGGCTATAGTTTGGGCTGTTAAAAAGTTTAGATATTCGATCTATGGGAGGAAATTAGTTATCTACACCGACCACCATGCGCTTTCTTTCTTAATGACTAGTAAACTGTTGCTTAAACGTTTAATTAGATGAGAATTGATGTTACAGGAGTATGATATAGAGATTAAATATGTGAAAAGCAAGGACAACTGTGTGGCAGGCTACCTGTTGGTTTGGATACTGAAACTGGTTGGGTGGATTTAGAACAAAATTTTAAAGTATATCATGTAATACGTGAAGTAGCAGGCAAAGAATTGAAACGGGTTTTTACTAATATTAAAGAAGAACAGCGACAGGATCCGTGGATAAAAAAAAGTATTGCAACGTTTGGAAGATCCTAATAATGTGAGAAAGGGTTGGGAGAAGAAGTTGATTTTATATAATGATATAGTATTTCATAGGAATGAGCACGGAATAAAGAGATGGAGGGTGTGTATACCCAGGAGTTGTGTAAAAAGCTTAATTTGGTATGTGCATATTAATTTTGGGCATTATGGTGCTGGAAAATGCTTGATGCATGTGAGTAAATATTACTATTATAAAGGATTGTCCAGACTAGTGAAGAGAGGATGTGAAGTTTGTCAAAGGATGAAAAATCTCAATCATGGAAGCAAGACAAAATTACATCCGATAGTACCGAAGAAATTTGGGGAAATATGTGCGATGGATATTTATGGACAATTACCTACTGGAATTGGGGGAGTGAAATATATCTTTGTAGTATTAGAATTATGGTCAAAATATGTGCGTCAATTTCCTATCAAGGTAGCTAACAGTAGTACTGTAGCTAGAATTTTAAAGAGTGAATATTTTGAAAAGGTTTGTAAACCATCTAAAATTATTTCGGATAATGGAACATTATTTATAGCAAAGAAATTTAAACAGTTTTTAGAGGAGTATCAGGTTATCCATTTGCTTCCTGCTGCATATCGACCACAGTCCAATCCCTCAGAGCGGGTGATGAAGGAGTTAGGCCGTTTGGCAAGGACATATTGTGGAAATAGACATACGTTGTGGCCAAGGTATATAAATAAATTTGAAGACATTATCAATGAGATACCTCACACTAGTACAGGGTTGTCTCCTAAGGAGTTGATGGGTAAGGAGATAACATCAGACAAATTGAAAGATCTGGTAGTTTTTCCACGAAGAGAAGTAGACTTTAAGGATAATTTATTGAAATTTTCAAATTTAAATCTTAGACAAAAAGCACAGGAAAGGGAACGTAAGTGGACAAAAGGCAAAGGTGACTGTAACTTTAAGGTTGGGGATGAGTTATTGATAAAGACTCATTACCGAAGTGTTAAGTCGACAAAAAAATAAAGAAATTTTATCCACTATATGCAGGACCATATGTGGTCAAGGAAGTAATTTATCCCACGTCGGTTATAGTTGGACATCAAGGAACCAGTCAGGTAATAGGAAAGTATCATGTGGGTGACGTGAAAAGGTTTAAAACTTATCAAGTAAATGTGAGGGAAGAGACGGAAAATGAGGGTGAAGATATTACTGATCCTTCTTGGTGTGAAGATGGTGAAATTGACAGGGAAGTGCCTAAGTGTAAAACTGGTGATGATAATGAGGTACTGTTATATAGTCTGGTAGTTTGGGATGGTTTGAATTGGAATAATTTATGTAAATTATGGAAGGAGAATGATTTATTGTTTGATAGTATAGTGGAATATGAGGAAGGTTGTTTGAGTGTTGCTATAGTAGGGTCACAAGGTTGACTAAATTAAATGATCAATGAAGAGTTGTAAAACGCTAATTTTTTTAAGGGGCATATTAGTTATCAGGGAATGGATTTTTTTTATTTTTTGTAACATAGATTAAAGGATAGTTAAATGGACTGGTATTGTGGATGGTAGTTTAATGAGAAGTGTAATGTATTCTTTTTTTTTTAATTTGTCTGTTTGTTGAGTAGTAGTAAGTGAGAATGTTTGATTTGAGGTGGCTAATATTGATATTGGTTAGAGTTAGTATTGAAAATTGTGTATTGGTACTAAAATACAATATTGGTGTATTGTATAAAAATGAGAATAGTAGGTCAGGTATGCAAGTTGTACATATAGTATAGTTACCCTTATGCATGTCCATGTCATGGGATAGATGTGGTTGGAGAAAATGTCTTCAGTCATTGATGTGGCCTAATGTGTGTCTGAGATATGGATAGAACTTGTTGGTTAGGAGGAATGGTGTGTGTGTAGTAGTGAACAGAACATTAGAATTGATGAGTATATTGAACTTTACCGTACATAAGTTTTTGGTGTAGTTAAGTGGAGAAGCATGGGGCGATGTGTCTCACACTTGAAATATAAAAGGTGTCGGTATTGTGGAGTAATGTTGTGAAAATGGATGACAAGGAGTGAGAGATTTAAAAAGTAATGGTGATGTTATAGATACAAGAAAGGTACTAGGTATTTAGAATCGTGAATTAATTTAAATGTAACCCAAATGTCATATGGCATATTGTTTAAAAGAATTGGCGAGTATGTCAAGTTGCTGTTGGCAATGAGCTGTGATCGAGAGAATTTGACACAGAATGATGAAGAACAGAGTAAGGAATGAGTTAAGTTTCTATCCTGAAATTATGTTTTAGGTAGTTTAGAGAGTAATTATGATTTTATTGTGATGATAAAGTGTTAGTAGTTAGTTATGAATACATTGTTTAATTTTTAAAAGTAAATGAACTACTTGAGGTTTTGTGTCCCAGCCTCGTCGCCGCTTTTGTGTCTCGTTTGCCTCTTAGGTGTCGGTGGCCGAGTGGAATGAGACCGACACAGGAATAAAGATAGCACGCTGGTGCAGGTACGGAGGGGAGCAGCCAGAAACTAGAAACACTAGAGTAAATTAGAACGAGATATATATTGCACAGAATTTATACAATACTTAACTTTTACATAGTTCTGCACTGCAGAAAGCTGATACATAGTAGAGTTAGAGGCCTGCCTAGTGCCTATCCGATAACCAAGTCTTCACTGGTGCCTATCTGAGTCCGAAGGTCTTAACTGGTTCCTATCTCAGTCCCAAGTGAACGAGGTCGTTCAGTGGTGGCCACGAGCGGAGTTGCAGCAGAGGGCGCTCGTGGCTGTCGTCGTAAGACCGCCGCGCCGTGCGTGCATGGCGGCGCGCGGCGAAAGTAGGTGGCGCGCACTTTGTACTTGTGAGACACCACACCCCTCCACCCCAAACCGCCCCGCCGTCGTGGCGTAGGGCTGAGGGCCACGGCGACGGCACTGGGAGGACGGCCTGGGCGAGGTCGTTACTGGTGGGACGGGCGTCGTAGCTGAGGCTGGGATCGAGACGCCGTCCGCGCCCCGGCATCGGCCTTGCGATCCTCCAGGAAACCCGCCGAAACCTGGGGAAGGGCGCACACCCCCGCCCAGAGGGAGCAGGTCATCTTCTTCTGAGGTGCGTGGCCCAAGCTGTGGGGGCCCGCACGGTCCCCGGAGTCCCTCTCGGTGATGCTGTCAACTGCGGTGGCGACAGCGGCGACGACGACTGCGACGGGGGTGCGTCGACGTCCATAGGGATCTGGTAGTCCGGGGACGAACGATGTGGCTGTGCTCCCTGGCGGTGAACTGGGTCTGGAATCAAGAAACCGGAGACAGGATCGCGCGACCTGTGCAAGTGCAATTGGTTTGCGTGGCGCCGCAGCTCCGACCCTGTGGAAGAACGTACAACATACATATTGCGACCGAGCACGCGCTGAATGATGCCTGGCAACCATGTCTTCTTGTTGGCAGCAAACACCCTGTACAGCACCGGCATAGAAACCTGAAAACGCGTAGCGCCATACGAACCGACTCGGTGCGTGGTAGGCTGCAGCAGGTGAAGGAGAGTGCGGTGACGGCGGCCGTGTAGCAGCTCGGCAGGAGACGGGCCGTTACGTGGCATGCAACGATACGTAGACAGGATAATTTGAAGAGCTTGCTGCCTGGAGTGCTGACCTTTCATCTTCTCCATGTGAGACTTGAACGTTCGACTGAGGGTGAAAAGGTGCGGTGGTGATATGCTGAATACCATTCACACGAGAAAATTCCGCACTAACAAACTGAGGTCCATTGTCACTGAACATAGTTTAAGGCAAACCTTCGATGCAAAACACTGATGTTAAGGCACTGATTGTACTACACGCTGTCGTTGAGTTCATGGCAATCACAATACGAAATTTGCTGAAGGCGTCTACAACGATTAACCAGCGCGTATTCCAGAAAGGTCCGGCAAAGTCAATGTGTAAACGTTGCCATGGTCCTTTGGGGCGTGGCCAGTCTGAGAAACGTTGCGGAGGAGCCGCCTGATGCTCCGCACAAACTGTACACTGTAACGTCATGCTCTCTATCTGGGCGTCCATACCACGCCAGATACAATGACTTCTGGCCAGTTGCTTTGTCCTAACAATATCCCAATGTCCTTGATGCAGGAGGCGTAACACTACTCTTTGTAGGGAACGAGAAAGAATCACTCTTGTTTGGTCGTGGTCGGTATGTAACAACAGAACACCCTGACTTAAAGACAATGCATGACGTTGTGCAAAATAACGTCGAACTAGTCGCCACTCAATGTCTTTGGCTCTGGCAGTCCACCCTGAGCGAACAAAACGTGCTACTATACTTATATCCGCATCCACAGTTGTGTCCTTTGCAACCCGACGAGAGTTTAAAGGAAAGACTGTGACAGCGGAAGCATCTCTGGAGTCTATCTGACAACATGCCATTTCCGAAGAATCAAACGACACATCCTGGCCAACCGGAAGTCGGGAAAGTGTGTCCGCGTTGGCGTGTTTAGTGGTAGGTCGGTACAAAATCTCATACTGATAATTAGACAATATGAAGGACCATCTCTGAAGCTTTTGTGCGGTTCGTGGCGGAATCGGCTTTGTGGGTGAGAACAACGACGTGAGAGGCTTGTGGTCAGTCAACAAATAGAATTTTCTGCCATAGAGATAATGATGAAACTTTGTGACACCGTAAATGATTGCTAAGGCCTCCTTTTCTATCTGACTGTAATTCTGTTGCGTTGGCGTCAGAAGCTTGGACGCAAAGGCAATAGGTCGATCGTAAGATCCAATACGATGCGACAAAACTGCACCCAGACCGTACGACGAGGCATCGTCTGCTAGCACTACAGGCTTCTTTGGGTCAAAGGGAATTAAACATGCATCACTGAGTAGTGCAGACTTTAATTTGTCAAAGGCGACTTGGCAATCTTTAGACCATGCAAAAGGAACATTCTTCCTACGTAAGTGATGCAGTGGAGCTGCAATCTGAGAGGCATTGGGAATAAACCTGAAATAATAGTTAAGCTTTCCCATTACTGCTTGCAATTCGTGCACATTCTTAGGAGGAGGCAAGTCTTTGATTGCTCGAAGATGTGACTGTAAGGGATCAATTCCTTGGGCATTAATCACATGGCCCAGGTACTCTATTTCAGTCTGAAAAACGAACACTTTGCTTTATTACAACGTAGACCTGCTGCAGTCAACACTTTGAAAAGGCACTCCATCTTTGCTAAATGTTCTTCAACTGTACGTCCGGATACCACAATGTCATTTAAATAGTTCGAGCAACACGGTACAGAAACTGTCAGCTGTTCCAAAAAGCGCTGAAAAATAGCTGCGGCGGAAGAACTGCCAAAGGGTAGGCGTTGAAATTGAAAAAGGCCCATGTGAGTATTAATGACGAAAAACTTTTTTGACTCGTCATCTAGTGGAATCTGTAAGTATGCCTCTGCTAAATCAATCTTAGAAAAGAAGCGAGACGGTCCTAATTTGTCCATAAGTTCGTCAGGTCTGGGCAGAGGGCATGTGTCTACAATTATTTGACTGTTCACTGTTGATTTGAAGTCCGCACAGAGACGAAGTTTTCCCGACGGCTTGGGTATAATTACTAAAGGCGAGGCCCTCTGACTCGCAGAAACAGGAGAAATCACACCACTATCTTGCCAACGTTTGAGTTCTTCGGCAACTGTATCACGCATTGCGATAGGCACTGGTCTAGCTTTACGAAATTGTGGAACTGCAGATTCTTTTAAAGTTACATGTGCCACGAAGTCTTTTGCACAGCCTAGTTCCGGAGAAAAGAAGTCACTATATTTTTCACACAGTGCATTTATTTTGTCCTGAGGCACTACTGACGAAATTTGAAGCACATCTCTTTGAATTGATAAACCAAACAAGTCAAATGCATCTAGTCCAAAAATGTTCTGTGTAGATTTGGCCTGAAGAACTACAAAAGAAACAGTTTTTGTTACACCTTGAAAAGAGGCAGGCAGGCTACACGTTCCTAGCATGGGAATATTTTGTCCTGTATATGCTGTTAACACTTGCTGTGACGGTGACAATTTTGGCGAACCCAGAAGTTCATAAGTGTCTTTATTAATTAATGTCACAAAGGAACCAGTGTCAAGCTGAAATTGCACTGTCTTATTTTCTATGCAAAGATACACAAAAAGCTTCTGCTTGTGGCGCTCGACAGGTGCGTGAATGTGGGCAACATCTGACACCGGTTGTTTGCTGCGTTTGCGCATGCGCGGGCTGCGTGCGGTAGGAAGCGGCGCAGAATCGGCACATAGATTAATATCACTGTCACTAGATGGCACTACCGCCGGATCGGCGTTCGCGCAATGCGAGACTACTGCACTAAAATTACTTTGAGTAGCTCCACCAATTCTACTGTCACTATCTACACAGTGCTGGGCACTATTACAAGGAGAAGTTGTAGAAGGCACTAGTTTCACTACAGGATTGCACTGTACATAGTCATTTTGCTTGTCCCGAACCCGTTTCCATTGCACAGTTTCACGCGCTCGTTGGCGCTTGCGACGTGGCTCACTATATAGTTTTGCAGTAGGCGCAGAAGAACTTCACACAGTTCTGCTGAACAGCAAAGAGTGTGCACGTGTTATTTATTACAGTTGTGTCTGCAGTATACGCCAACTTTGTTTTGTTTAGCGCCTCGCGGTGGTATAGGGCGCTTATTAGGCGAGGTACTCTGCAATAGTACCGCGAGTATGCACCACTACTAGCCACTGGACTGCTACGGATGACGACATGGCTCACGTCACGGACTTCGGCATGGATAGCACTACAAAGGACCTACATCAACAGCAACAACAACAAGGTGACACCAACAAACAAGGCGTTAAAGCCTTGACGCTACCAGACACGAAACTTAAACATCAGGAAGAAAAACTGGCCGAACGTAGCAGACGTCGGAAACAGGCACTAGACGGAAATAGAAGAATTAAACAGAAATATTTACACGACTCCGACGATGAGTACGACGACACACTGACATCAGACTTCAACGAAGACACATTGACCAATACGGGAGGAGACACCATGGAGTGCCAAACTGCTGATGGCGTCAGAGACGAGGAAGGGTTCCGACAAGTCAAAAGTAAGAAGTCGTCGCGGCGCCGGACAACGAAGAAGGTTACAACAACTGCGCCACAACCCTTGCAAACGTCAAACAAATTCGACGTTTTAGCAGGACCATCCAATCAGGACACGCCACCGGCAGCTGACATACCGTCAACGACACCACAACAGAGACCACCTAAGATACCACCAATAGACCAGATTGATGGCGGGCTCAGGGCAGCGTATACGGGAGATGGCGTCAAATTTTTTGTAGACACCATGGATGACTACAACAAACGTCTCGCCTATTGTAAAACTAGGAGAATACCATTTCATACATACCAGGACAGCAACACCAGAGATTTAAAAGTGGTAGTAAAAGACCTACCACCTACGGTCACTGAGGATAAGGTCAAGCTTGACTTAGAAGATCATGGTTTCACTATTAGACAGGTACATCAATACAAAAGGAAGAAGCAAGGGAAGTTGTACCCACTACCTGTATATGCAGTTACTCTACCGCAGAATGACAAGACAGACGAAATATATGGAGTGAAGTACGTACTATCGACAAAGGTGCGAGTCGAGGATTATCGCTCGCGGAACGAGCCCACACAATGTAAAAAATGCCAGAGATGGACGCATACCACCAACTACTGCTGGTTGCTGGCTCGTTGTGTTAAATGTGGGGATATGCACCCCAGCAAAGAGTGCGCTCTTACACAGACCGCGGACCCTAAGTGTGCAAATTGCAACGGACAACATGCAGCTTCATGGAAAGGGTGCCCAGAATATCAAAAGACTTTGAAGAGGTTCCACGCTCCAATTAAGACACCTGTCAAACAACAAAAGGAAACACCGAAGAACAACACAACCGTCAAGCTGGTTGTGGCAGACACCGCAGGAACAGCATCACCAACTCAGACGATTCAACGGGAACAGGACACAATACACCGACTGCAAGAAGAGCAGACTTACGCATCTGCACTACAAGGACGCAGAAGAGACACCAGCCGAACCAGGGCGCCAAGAGACAGAGACGCAGATGCGGCGCTTACAGAAGTCACCACGGTCTTGAAGTTCCTCAGTAGCCAGAATTTTCTTACTAAGCTTGTCACAGCTGGCAGTAGAATGCTGGCAGCTAAGGACAAACTATCAAAAATTGTGATACTGGTTGAAACGTTAGCGTTACTGGAAGCAACCGAGTAACACCATGGAGGTCAATACGACGAATCTGAGAATATGTATCTGGAACGCCACTGGGGTTCGGAACAAAAAAAACGAATTACAGGATTTCATCTTCAGGCACAAGATTGACATTGTGATGTTATCTGAAACCCACTTACGACCGCACCAAACCTTCAAATTAAGAAATGTGGTGGGATACCGCACGGACAGACCAGCTAGAGGTGGCGGAACTGCAATTTTCCTCCGTCGATCGATCACCCACAGACCTATCGATCTACCACAACTTCAAGAACTAGATGCAACGGCAGTCTCAATCCGGACAGAACTTGGAGAGGTCACTCTAGTAGCTACGTATCTTCGTCCTCGGGCGCCGCTGGTTTCACAAGATCTGGAAAACATCCTTGCGCCTCATGGGAAGACATTTATCGCAGGAGATTGGAATGCAAAACATCCCACTTGGAATTCCCGAGTAACAAATCCAAGAGGCACCCAACTCCACCAGCTGGAACAAGAACTGGAGCTTGAAGTGTGGGGACCAACCGAACCCACACACACACCAAACCTACCGAACCAACGGCCGGACGTATTAGACATCGCTATCACTCAAGGACTCGGGATCGACCCCCGGCTGATTACGGTCAACGACTTGTCGTCAAACCACGACCCGGTCCTTGCAGTACTGCCACAGACGGGGACCATACGCCGGCGCAGGACATATCAGGAGAACAACTGGACACAATTTAAAAGATACTTAAATAACCACATAGACCCAACTATGGCAATACAAACACCACAGCAGATAGACTCTGCCGTAGACGTCTTAACGAAGAAGGTCCGCAAAGCCCATAACTTGTCTCTACTTACGATTTCAGAAGAGGCGCACCACATGGAAACATTACCAACGCTGCTAGAAGAACTTCGGCATCAGAAGAACAGGTACAGGAAACTCTGGCAACACACAAGAAATCCAGTGTACCGCACGCAGACAGCAGACAATCCCACCGACTTCAGCGACAACTACGAAGACGACTACAGGAATGGAAAATAGAGAGGTGGGAGGATAAAATGTCGAACTTCCTGCTCCAGACGAAAGATGAGTGGCGACTGGTGAAGAACATCAGGGAAGAGCCCACGCCAAAAAGACCGTTGCAAACTCCACAGGGGTTAACGGAAGACCCATTAACCAAAGTTGAAACATTCGTCACCACCTACAAACAACAAACAACCCTGCTACAAGAACAACTAAACCCTGCCCAACGGGAGCATGAGGCCGCTACAGTGCAGATAATCAATTCATCACGTCAGAAGATCAATTACTTCCAAGACTGGCAACATCTAGCAAAGTGCGGAGTATCATCAGGAAATTACATCCCAATAAGACACCAGGAGCAGACAAAATCAGCAACCAACACCTCAAAAACCTTCCGAGGAAGCCACTGGTACTGTTGACTAGAATATTCAACGGTTGCATGCTGACAAGATACTTTCCTGTGGCATGGAAGCTAGCTAAGGTAGTGCCAATACCTAAACCGAGGAAAGACACGACGCAACCAGCCAACCATCGCCCCATCAGCCTTCTCAGTGGTATGGGGAAGACCTTTGAGAGGGTAATACAAAAGCGGATACTGGAACCACTAGTAGAGGACGGAACTATAAGAGCGGGACAATATGGTTTCCAGAGAAAACTGTCGGCGGAACTCCTATTACTACGTTTGGCAGAGCACATCACCAGGAACATGAACGTAACCAAAGCAACGGCCGCCGTATTTTTGGATATAGAGAAAGCTTACGACAAGGTGTGGAGGGAACTCCTCATTCGGAAGTTACACGAGCAAAAGCCCATACAGGATTGTTACATCAAGCTTATCGCGAGTTATCTTCAAGACAGAACTATGATGGTGACGGTGGAAGGGAAGACATCATCAACCAGACCCGCAGCAGCTGGGCTACCCCAAGGTTCGGTGTTATCGCCGATCCTGTTTAATATATACGCTAACGACATTCCAACGGTGGAAGGAGTGCAAATTGCACAATTCGCCGATGACACGGCTTTTATAACCAGCGGAAGGCATGTTCAAGCTAACATAACACGGCTCCAACGACAACTAGATAGAACTGCTGAATGGTGTAGGCTGAATAAAGTACAACTCAATGCAGCAAAAACCACGGCGATCTATTTCTCCAGGAAACGACCACAGTTGCCAACTAACTTACGACTTCATGGACAGGTCATCCCATGGGGGGCGGCGGTCACTTACCTGGGAGTTACCCTCGATAAGCACTTTTTTCTCCACAAACATATTGATAACTTGCGACCTAAGGTCTATGCAATGGCCAAAAAGTTAATGCCGTTCCCTCTCAGCGCAGAGTTGAATACCAGTACCAAACTGCGACTATACAAAGCAACAGTGCTATCCAAAATGTTATATGGCAGCTCAGTCTGGGGCCTAGCTAGTGCAACCCAAATCTCAAGACTGCAAGTTATCCAGAATAAGACGTTACGATGGATCCTCAGGACTGGCCGTTACACGAGAAATGTGGACATCCACCAGGAACTCCATATGGACACTCTCATGGAGGCAATTAAGAAGAGAACGACGAAGATACATAATAAAATAGATCATCTCAGGGCAACAGTCCATAACATCCAAACCTTAGGAATGACAGCTCCACGCCCGTGGCTTAGGTACAAGGTGCCACGATCGTTAGTTACCTGAGCAAAATGCATTAGTAAGAAGATGTGGTAACGTAATTTACATTGTAATCTTCATGTGAATTGCTCTACAATGGAACTACGTACTAAAATCAAGTGGGGTACCTTACGGACCGACATACTGGCCCTTAGAAGCCTACCCCCAAAGTTTATTGCACAATGAAGTCATCCTTAACCCACATACCTCTGTTATCCCAGGAAGTGTAAGTCGCCAGTTGGCGATGGGACTTCATCTACCTTGTTCAACTGAAAAAAAAAGAACTTTCTTGCAATTGAGAACCAACAGTAGCACATTTCAAGTCCACAGTGTGTATGACATTTACAGAATTATCTGTTCTCGCACTCCGCGAAGCACTGTTCCTGACGGCACCGTATTTGAGTTTCTAATTTGCATACACACTGTCTGTACATGTCCTGATTTGCCACATTGATAACAGGTCGAGTTGCGCCTAGGGCATTGCGCACGCTAGTGGAGACTGTGGTGTCGCACAAGTACAAAGTGCGCGCCACCTACTTTCGCTGCGCGCCGCCATGCACGCACGGCGCGGCGCTCTTACGACGACAGCCACGAGCGCCCTCTGCGACAACGCCGCTCGTGGCCACCATGGAAGGACATCGTCACTTGGGACTGAGATAGCAACCAGTTAGGACCTTCGTAATCAGATAGGCACCAGTGAAGACTTTCCTATTGTACAGGCACTAGGCAGGCCTCTAACAACTATGTATCAACATTCTGCAGTACTATGTAAAAGTTAAGTATTGTTACATTCTGTGCAATATATATATCTCTTTCTAATTTACTCGAGTGTTTATAGTTTCTGGCTGCTCCCCTCCGTACCTGCACCAGCGTGCTATTTTTGTTCCTGTGTCGGGCTCATTCCACTCGGCCACCGACACCTACGACGAGGCTGGGACACCAAAAGCGGCGACGAAGTAGGGACACAAAAGTGGCGACGAGGAGTGTTAGAACCTTGGATAAGCCCGCTTACAGCAGCCAGACAGCAGCAGTCGGAGCACGCAGAAATTGCTCCTGCCCACCCACCCTTATTATAAGAATTTTGGGGGAACATATTCAGTTGCGTGTTTTATGGACTTTTTTGTTGCAGAGTGTCATCTTTCATATTGCATTTGTGTTTTGTTATAATTTACTTGTATGCCCGGCGCCTAATCGTGCCTAATCGGTCAGCATGGCCACTACCCCGAACCCAAACTTAATGGAAATTATTCAGTTACAGACGGCGCAAATTACTCAACTACTGCAGGCCGTGTCGCAGTTGACGGCACAGGCTGCTCACCATCAACAACAGCCGTCGCATCAGCAGCCCACACCTGTCGCCGCACCGCTTCCGACGTTCCGCCAGTACAACGAACGTGAGGAAGAATGGAGCGACTACTTCGCACAGTTTCAAGAACTCGTCGCGGCTCATCAAATTACAGGTCAGAGAGTGAAGAACCTTTTCTTATCGATTGTGGGCCCCCAGACCTTCGTACTATTGCAAAAACTTTTCCCTCTCGCATCTCCTCGTGATGTAGACTTTGAACAAATTGTAGATGCACTGAATGCTCATCATGAGGGAAAAGTTCTTGTAGCCGCTGCACGATACCAATTTTTCAGACTTAAAAAATTACCGCAGCAATCACACCAAGGGTGGATTACGGAATTGGAGGGCTTAACCCGCCAATGTAAATTTACTTGCTCTTGTGGACTTTCGTATAGTGACGTGATGTTGAGGGAAGCGATTACGCATAATATTCAGGACCCCAGAATTAGGGCAGCAATTCTAAAACAGTCAGACCCTTCATTAGACAGTGTACTGCAGTTTATAGAAGCGCATGATACTTTTGACTTAGCAGATGTAGAAATGCAAAGCCACAGTGTTAATTCAGTGCGCCGCAACAGACGCTTTCCTAGCCGTAGTTCTCAGTATAGCACTAGTGATTCTTATTTTTCTACCGGCCATGCTGAACAGACAGTGAACAGTAGCCAGTGTAAAAGTGCGACGCAAAGGTCGCCCCGTCGTGTTAGAAACAGTAATTTGAATAACGGGCGCCAACGCTCATTTCAGAACAATGTACGTAAATCTTGCCCCCAGTGTGTGTCTCGCCACAAGCGTGCTCATTGCCCTAGTCGCAACGCAACCTGTTATCAATGTGGCAAATTGGGACATGTGCAGTCTGTGTGTATGCAAATTAAAAACTCAAAGAACGGTACCGTTAGAAACGGTGCTTCGCAGAGTGCGATAGCAGTGCATACAGTCAATGTTATACACGCTGTGGACTTGAACAGTGCTTCTCTTGATTCTAAAATGCAAGACAATATTTCTGTTTTTTTTTTTTTTTTTTTTTTTTCCTTTATTGTTGTTTTAAAGCCAGCCGTAGAAACAGCTGGCAGGCTGGCAGCAGCTGCGGTGGCTGCTCTTCAGCCATGTGACACACAAGTATTTGACAAAGAAGAGATAAAATATAAAAAAGATGAACAAAATTGCGGAAATTAAAAACTTGACAGACAGATTTTTCGTCAGAGTAAAACGGACATGTATAAATGGGACAAAACATATGGCAGAGAACAAAAAAGAGACGAGTAGTGATAAAACACACACACAGTCAGTAAAAACAACCGGCCACGGTGACAAGTTTAAAAGTACATTGCGGAGACACGAAGTTCACACACGGAGACAGCTGACGGCGTAAAGAATAAAACATGGGGACGGCGATTATGGAGGCACTGAGTAAAACACACGACACTGGAGACACTTGCACTGAACACATAGATAAAAAGTCGAGACGCCCCCGCAGGGAGTGGGGAGGGGACGGAGGGGGGGGGAGGTGGGGCAGGGATGGGGGAAGTGCGGGGGAGGGGGAGAAGGGGAGGGAAGAGAGCGTAAGGAGGGAAGGAGTGACGAGACTCTGGGCATGGGAGAGGGGTAGCCAAGCGGGCGGGAAGGAAAAGGGACGGGAGAGAGGGGAGGGGCGCTGATGCTACGGGGAAGGGATCAGAGTTGGTAGGAGGGGTAGATATCGGGCCGAAGTTCGGTATCCGGTAGAGGAAGGGTGCGGAAATTGCCTTGGGAGAGGATACGGAGCGTATGGAGGTGAAGGCCGGGAGGGACGGTTTGGCGGAGGCGTGGCAGAGGCCCGGGATTCGTAAGAATAGGGGAGACCAGAGGGTTTTGGGACTCTATTTTGCGGGATGCGTAAAGGAGCCGGAGATGTTCGAGGTGTTGTAGGAGAGGAGGGAAGGGGATGAGGTCATAGAGGATCCGCGTGGGGGAAGGGAGTCTGATACGGTATGCGAGGCGGAGGGCGTGGCGTTCTAGAATCTGGAGGGACTTGTAGAAAGTAGGAGGGGCTGATATCCAGGCGGGGTGGAAGGAACAAAGGATGGGGCGCATGATTGATTTGTAGGTGTGAAGGACAGTGGAAGGGTGGAGGCCCCACGTCCGGCCAGTGAGGAGTTTTAGGAGGTTTAGGCGGGACAGAGCTTTCTCACGGAGGGATTTGAGGTATGGAGTCCAGGACAGTTGGCGGTCAAGGGTAAGGCCAAGGTACTTGAGGGTGGGGGTGTGGCGGATGGGTCGGTTGTGAAGGGTAAGATAGAAATCGTGGAGGCGGAAGGTGCGGGTAGTACGACCTATGACTATTGCCTGGGATTTGTCGGGATTGACGGAGAGAAGCCACCGGTTACACCAGGAGGCGAACTCGGTGAGGTGGGACTGGAGCAAAACCTGGGAACGGGCAAGGGAGGGGGCGAGGGCCAGGAAGGCGGTGTCGTCAGCATATTGGAGGAGATAGACGGGAGGTTGGGGTTGAGGCATGTCGGCAGAGTAGAGGAGATAGAGGAGGGGAGAGAGGACTGAGCCTTGGGGCACCCCGGCGGAGGGGTAGAAAATACGGGAGTTGGAGTTGCAGACAGTGACATAGGAGGGGCGGCGGGTAAGGAAGGAAGCGATGAGGCGGACGTAATTAATGGGAAGGGCGTAGAGCTGGACCTTGAAGAGGAGACCGGAATGCCATACTCGGTCGTAGGCTTTTTGGATGTCGAGGGATACAAAAATTGCGGAGCGACGGGAGTTGAGTTGGACGGAGAGGAGATGAGTCAGGCGAAGGAGCTGGTCGTCGGCGGAGAAGGAGGGTCGGAAGCCACATTGGGAGGAGGGGAGAAACTGGTGGCGGTGGAGGTGCTGGTGGATTCGACGAGAAAGGATGGTTTCCAGGACCTTGCTGAACACGGAGGTAAGACTGATGGGACGGTAGGATGAGGTCTGGGACGGGGGCTTGTCAGGCTTGAGGAACATGAGAATACGGGAGATTTTCCACAGGTCGGGGTAGAAGCCAGTGTAAAGGATGACGTTGTAGAGTTTGGCAAGGACTTCATGAAATGAGAGGGGGCATGCGCGAAGGTGACGGTAGGTTAGCCGGTCGTGACCGGGGGCGGTGTTTCGTTTCGTGCGAAGAGTGTCTATTATGTCACGGGCAGTAATGGGAGTGTTCAATTCTGAGGGAGGAATGCGGTCCAAGTACTGGAAGCCAGGGGCGAGCGGAGGAGAGGAGGTGTCGGTGCGCTCATGGACATCCGGGAAGAGAGAGTAGTCAAAGAGGGGATCATCAGGAATGGAAAATACATCAGAAAGGTAGGAGGCAAAATGTTCTGCCTTACTGGCGTTGTCAGGGAAAGGACGATCCTCATGGAGAAGTGGGTAGTGGGGGGAGGAGTGACTGCCAGTAAGGCGGCGGAAGGCACGCCAGTACTTGGCGGAGTAGACCGGGAGGAGCGAGTTAAGGCGGGTGCATGTCTGACGCCAGTCCCGGCGTTTCTTCGCGGTCAAAAGGTTTCTTATGTGTCGTTGGAGTTGCCGGTGGCGTTGGAGAGTATCCCGGTCACGGGTCCGGAGAAAGGAGCGGTACAGACGGCGGGATTCGCGGAGGAGAAGGACGGCCTGTGGAGGAAGGGTAGGGCGGTGAGGATAGATCGCCCGGGTAGGGATGTGGGCATGGACCGCGTCAGCAACGGTCTGCTGGAGAAAGGAGGAGGCATGGTCAATATCGGCGGGAGTATGGAGGGGTAGTGGGTGGCTTTCGACCGAGGTGTCAATGGAGCGACGGTAGGCATCCCAGTCGGCACGGGAATAATCATGGACGAGTTTGGGAGGGGGCATGGGACGAGGAGCGCGGGCAGGGCGGGGGCGGTGGTCAAAGGTAAGTAGGACAGGGGCGTGGTCACTGCCTATTAGGTCGAGGACGTCCGCCGTGATGCGCCCAAGGAGGTTGGGAGACACCAGTACTGCATCGGGTGTGGTGTTGCTTTCGGGGCGGGTTGGGCGGGGAAGGGGAAGGATGTCGCCCCGGAGCGAGGTGGTGACGAACTGACGCCACCGCCGGAGTTCAGCGGGGTGACGGGAATGAAGGTTGAGGTCAGCGGCAATGACATAGGTCGGGAAGGTGCGGTCGACATGGGAGAGGAAATCGTACGGGAGAGGAGAGGTGGAGCGAATGTAAATGGTGGCGAGAGTGACAGTGAGGGAGGGAAGAAAGAGGCTGAGGATCAAGTGTTCAGTGGGGTCATTGAGGAGAGGGTGTAGCCGGACGGGGTGGTGACGGAGATGGCCGATCGCCACTCCGCCTCGGGCCTGGGGTGGGGGTCCGTCGGTGCGGTGGAGAAGGTAAGGATTGGTGTTGACTGGTCGGCGGGGTTGCAGGAAGGTCTCGTTGAGTAGGAAGGCATCCACGCGGTGTTGGGAGAGAGTGTGGAGGAAGAGGTTCTTATTGGCTGGGAGGGAGCGGATGTTGTGGTAGAGGAGGGTATAGGATGGGCCTGCCATGATGGGATAGAGGGAGGGTTGGGGAGGGTAGAGGAGGGGTGGGGAAAGGAAGGGGACCGGAGGGACTTAAACTTGGGTCTCGAGGCGGGAAAAGGCGAAGTGGGAGTGGGCACGGGAGAAGGTGGCAAAGGTGTCCAGATTGAACACGGACCTGGCGGCCAGTGCAATCTGTTGGAGGGTGTGGGGACGCTGGAAGGGGTGGATGTTGGCGAGGACGGTGGTGACGAACCGGATAACGTCTTCGGCGGTGGGGGGAGGGACCAAGGATTGATTGGGGTGCATGGGAGGATCTATGGGGCGGATGGGGACGGTGAGTTCGGGTTTGGAGGGAGCAGGTGGAGGGACGGATTTGCACTTGTAGGAGTAGGTAGGGTGAGGGCCGCCACAGGTGTTGCAGGTGGGAGGAGAGGTGAGGTTGGGACAGTGAATATTTCTGTGCCTACGGCAAAACTATGTAGTGCGCCACGCTGCAAGCGCCGACGAGCGATAAATCTGTGCAACGGAAAAGGGTTCAGGACAAGCAAAATAGTTATGTACAGTGCAATCCTGTAATGAAAATAGTGCCTTTTGCAACTGCTCCTTGTAATAGTGCCCAGTACTGTCTAGCTAGTGACAGTAGACTTGTTGTAGATACTGAGAGTAATTTTAGTGCAGTAGCCTCGCATTGCGCGGACGCCGATCCGGCGGTAGTGCCATCTAGTGACAGTGTTGTTAATCCCCTGCATGCCGAGTCTGAGCCGCTTCCTTCACTACGCGGCCCGCGCATACGCAAGCGCAGTAAACAAACCGTAGCAGACGTTGCCCACATTCGCGCACCTGTCGTGCGCCAGAAGCACAAACTTTTTGTAAATCTCTCCATAGAAAATAAGACTGTGCAATTTCAGCTTGACACTGGTTCCTTTGTGACATTAATTAATAAAGACACTTATGAACTTCTGGGTTCGCCAAAATTGTCGCCGTCACAGCAAGTGTTAACAGCTTATACAGGTGAAAATATTCCCATGCTAGGAACATGTAGCCTGTCCGCCTCTTTTCAAGGTGTAACAAAAACAGTTGCTTTAGTAGTTCTTCAGGCCAAATCGACACAGAACATTTTTGGACTAGATGCTTTTGACTTGTTTGGTTTATGAATTCAAAGAGATGTGCTTCAAATTTCGTCAATAGTGCCTCAGGATAAAATCAATGCATTGTGTGACAAATATAGTGACTTGTTTTCGCCGGAACTAGGTTGTGCAAAAGACTTCGTGGCACATGTAACTTTAAAAGACTCTGCAGTTCCAAAATTTCGTAAAGCTAGACCAGTGCCTATCGCATTGCGTGATACAGTTGCCGAAGCACTTAAACGTTGGCAAGATAGTGGGGTGATTTCTCCTGTTTCTGCGAGTCAGTGGTCCTCGCCTATAGTAATTATACCCAAGCCGTCAGGAAAACTTCGTCTCTGTGCGGACTTCATATCAACAGTGAACAGTCAAACAATTGTAGGCACTTATCCCCTGCCCAGACCTGACGAACTGATGGATAAATTAGGACAGTCTCGTTTCTTTTCTAAGATTGATTTAGCAGAGGCATACTTACAGATTCCACTTGATGACGAGTCAAAAAAGTTTTTTCGTCATTAATACTCACATGGGCCTTTTTCAAATTCAACGCCTACCCTTTGGCAGTTCTTCCGCCCCAGCTATTTTTCAGCGCTTTTTGGAACAGCTGACAGTTCCTGTACCGTGTTGCTCGAACTATTTAGATGATATTGTGGTATCCGGACGTACAGTTGAAGAACATTTAGCAAACCTGGAGTGCCTTTTCAAAGTGTTGACTGCAGCAGGTCTACGTTGTAATAAGGCAAAGTGTTCGTTTTTTCAAACTGAAATAGAGTACCTGGGCCATGTGATTAATGCCCAAGGAATTGATCCCTTACAGTCACATCTTCAAGCAATCAAAGACTTGCCTCCTCCTAAGAATGTGCTGAATTGCAAGCAGTGATGGGAAAGCTTAACTATTATTTCAGGTTTATTCCCAATGCCTCTCAGATTGCAGCTCCACTGCATCACTTACGTAGGAAGAATGTTCCTTTTGTATGGTCTAAAGATTGTCAGGTTGCCTTTGACAAACTAAAGTCTGCACTACTCAGTGATGCACGTTTGATTCCCTTTGACCCACAGAAGCCTGTAGTGTTAGCAGTTGACGCCTCGTCATACGGTCTGGATGCCGTTCTGTCGCATCGTATTGGATGTCACGATCGTCCTATTGCCTTTGCATCCAAGCTACTGACGCCGACGCAACAGAATTACAGTCAGATAGAAAAGGAGGCCTTAGCAATTATTTACGGTGTCACAAAGTTTCATCATTATCTCTATGGCAGAAAATTCTATTTGTTGACTGACCACAAGCCTCTCACGTCGTTGTTCTCACCCACAAAGCCGATTCCGCCACGAACCGCACAAAAGCTTCAGAGATGGTCCTTCATATTGTCTAATTATCAGTATGAGATGTTGTACCGACCTACCACTAAACACGCCAACGCGGACACACTTTCCCGACTTCCGGTTGGCCAGGATGTGTCGTTTGATTCTTCGGAAATGGCATGTTGTCAGATAGACTCCAGAGATGCTTCCGCTGTCACAGTCTTTCCTTTAAACTCTCGTCGGGTTGCACAGGACACAACTGTGGATGCGGATATAAGTATAGTAGCACGTTTGGTTCGCTCAGGGTGGACTGCCAGAGCCAAAGACATTGAGTGGCGACTAGTTCGACGTTATTTTGCACAACGTCATGCATTGTCTTTAACTCAGGGTGTTCTGTTGTTACATACCGACAACGACCAAGCAAGAGTGATTGTTCCTCGTTCCCTGCAACGAGAAGTGTTACGCCTCCTGCATCAAGGACATTGGGGTATTGTTAGGACAAAGCAACTGGCCAGACGTCATTGTACCTGGGTTGGTATGGACGCTCAGATAGAGAACATGACGTCACAGTGTACTGCTTGTGCCGAGCATCAGGCGGCTCCTCCGCAACGTTTCTCAGATTGGCCACGCCCCAAGGGACCATGGCAACGTTTACATATTGACTTTGCCGGACCTTTCTGGAATACGCGCTGGTTAATCGTTGTAGACGCTTTCAGCAAGTTTCCTTTTGTGATTGCCATGAACTCAACGACAGCTTCTAGTACAATCAGTGCCTTAACATCAGTGTTTTGCATCGAAGGCTTGCCTGAAACTATCGTCAGTGACAATGGACCTCAGTTTGTTAGTGCGGAATTTCAACAGTTTTCTCGTGTGAATGGTATTCAGCATATTACCACTGCACCTTTTCACCCTCAGTCCAATGGTGAAGCAGAACGTTTCGTTCGAACGTTCAAGTCTCACATGGAGAAGATGAAAGGTCAGCACTCCAGGCAGCAAGCTCTTCAAATTTTCCTGTCTACGTATCGGTGCATGCCACGTGACGGCCCGTCTCCTGCCGAGCTGCTACACGGCCGCCGTCACCGCACTCTCCTTCACCTGCTGCAGCCTCCCACGCACCGAGTCGGTTCGTATGGCGCTACGCGTTTTCAGGTTTCCACGCCGGTGCTGTACAGGGTGTTTGCTGGAAACAAGAAGAAACTATGGATGCCGGGCATCATTCAGCGCGTGCTCGGTCGCAATATGTATGTTGTACGTTCTTCCACAGGGTCGGAGTTGCGGCGCCACGCAAACCAATTGCGTCTGCATAGGCCGCGCGATCCTGTCTCCGGTTTCTTGATTCCAGACCCAGTTCACCGCCAGGGAGCACAACCACATCGTTCGTCCCCGGACTACGAGATCGTCCCGATGGAGATCGACGCGACGCCGCCGCTGTCGCCGCCGCAGATGACAGCGTCACCGAGAGTGACTCCGGGACCGTGCGAGCCGCCGCCGCCTGGGCCACGCACCTCAGAAGAAGATGACCTGCTCCCTCTGGGCGGAGGGTGCGCCCTTCCCCAGGTTTCGGTGGGTTCCCTGGAGGATCGCAAGGCGGATGCCGGGGCGCGGACGGCGTCTCGATCCCACCCTCAGCTACGACGCCCGTCCCACCAGTACCGCCCCCGCCCAGGCCTTCCTCCCAGTGCCGTCGCCGTGGCCCTCAGCCCTACGCCACGACGGCGCGGCTGTTTGGGGGGGGAGGGGTGTGGTGTCGCACAAGTACAAAGTGCGCGCCACCTACTTTCGCCGCGCGCCGCCATGCACGCACGGCGTTCTTACGACGACAGCCACGAGCGCCCTCTGCGACAACGCCGCTCGTGGCCACCACGGAAGGACATCGTCACTTGGGACTGAGATAGCAACCAGTTAGGACCTTCGTAATCAGATAGGCACCAGTGAAGACTTTTCTATTGTACAGGCACTAGGCAGGCCTCTAACAACTATGTATCAACATTCTGCAGTACTATGTAAAAGTTAAGTATTGTTACATTCTGTGCAATATATATCTCTTTCTAATTTACTCGAGTGTTTATAGTTTCTGGCTGCTCCCCTCCGTACCTGCACCAGCGTGCTATTTTTGTTCCTGTGTCGGGCTCATTCCACTCGGCCACGACACCTACGACGAGGCTGGGACACCAAAAGCGGCGACGAAGTTGGGACACAAAAGAGAGATACACACCGGGGGCAAGACTTACGAACATTTTTCTGAAATGAACGTTGGCGCCCGTTATTCAAATTACTGTTTCTAACACTGGCTACTGTTCACTGTCTGTTCAGAACGGCCGGTAGAATTTAAAGAATCACTAGTGCTACACTGAGAACTACGGCTAGGAAAGCGTCCGTTGCGGCGCACTGAATTAACACTGTGGCTTTGCATTTCTACATCTGCTAAGTCAAAGGTATCATGCGCTTCAATAAGCTGCAGTACACTGTCTAATGAGTGGTAAGAGTGTTTTAAAATATCTGCCCTAATTCTGGGGTCCTGAATATTCTCAGTGATAGCGTCACTCAACATCACGTCACTATACGAAAGTCCACAAGAGCAAGTAAATTTACATTTGCTGGTTAAGCCCTTCAGTTGTGTAATCCATTCCTGGTGTGATTGTTCAGGTAATTTTTTAAGTCTGAAAAATCGGAACCGTGCAGCGGCTACAAGAACATTTCTCTCATAATGAGCATTTAGTGCCTCAACTATTTGTTCAAAGTCTACATCACGGGGAGATGCTTGCGGTAAAAGTTTCTGCAGTAACACAAAAGTCTTGGCGAGAAAGAAATGTTTAACTGTCTGACCTGTTATTTGATGAGCCGCGACGAGTTCTTGAAACTGAGCGAAGGAGTCACTCCATTCTTCCTCTCGTTCGTTGTACTGGCGAAATGTAGGAAACGTTGCGGCGGCAGGTGTGGGCTGCTGAAGCGGCGGCTGTTGTTGGTGAGCTGCTTGCGCTGTGAGCTGGGCACCGCTTGCAGTAGTTGTGTGATTTGGGCCTTCTGTAACTGAATAATTTCTATTAAGTTTGGATTCGGGTTAGCGGCCATGCTGACCGATTAGGCGCCGCGCATACAAGTAAATGAGAACAAAACACAAATGCAATATGAAAGGAGGGCTCGCTCTGCAACAAAAAAGTCCACAAAACACGTAACAAAATATGTTCCCCCAAAATTCTTATAAATAAGGGTGGGTGGGCGGGAGCAATTTCTGCGTACTCCGACTGCTGCTGTCTAGCTGCTGCAAGCGGGCTGGTCCAAGGTTCTATCACTCCTCGTCGCCACTTTTGTGTCCCAGCCTCGTCGCCGCTTTTGTGTCTCGTTTCCGTCGTAGGTGTCGGTGGCCGAGTGGAATGAGACCGACACAGGAATAAAGATAGCACGCTGGTGCAGGTACGGAGGGGAGCAGCCAGAAACTAGAAACACTAGAGTAAATTAGAACGAGATATATATTGGACAGAATGTATACAATACTTAACTTTTACATAGTTCTGCACTGCAGAAAGCTGATACATAGTAGAGTTGGAGGCCTGCCTAGTGCCTATCCGATAACCAAGTCTTCACTGGTGCCTATCTGAGTCCGAAGGTCTTAACTGGTTCCTATCCAAGTGAACAAGGTCGTTCAGTGGTGACCACGAGCGGAGTTGCAGCAGAGGGCGCTCGTGGCTGTCGTCGTAAGAACGCCGCGCCGTGCGTGCATGGCGGCGCGCGGCGAAAGTAGGTGGCGCGCACTTTGTACTTGTGCGACACCACATGAGGAGTTTTCTGGGTACTAATAGAATTTTAGATATGTGTAATGTAATAAAAAGGGATATGTTTTGTTGTAGTGGTAGTAATAGCCTCTGATGTTTTAGTAACAAGAGAAACTCTTTGATGTAAAAAGCAAAGTTCAGAGTATAGTCGTTATTGCAGTTAATAATCAATTTGAGTATCTCAAAAAATGGTGTATTTAGAAATAATGAGAAATTAATAAATGGTACTTGGGAAAAATTTCGAACGAGTTTCAGCTGGGTCGGGGGTACTGTAGCGGTACGGAATATTTCTGTAAAGTTATGTTACAGTCGATTTTTTGCTGCTAACTCGGTCGAAGTTTATTGCCTCATTTTTGTACAGATTTGAAACTTTATCGAAAGATTTATTATAAAATTGTATTCTTATAGTATATTAATTATTTTTGTTAATTTGTTGCATGTAAAATTTTGCTGTGAAATGTGCGGGAGTCATGGCATGATGTGGGTCTAACCAAAATGGCTGCCATAGATGCAAATATACGCTCTGAAGCGGGCTTCATTATGGCTGCTAGGAGTAATCCAGCGGTCACAGAGATCGAAGAAAAACACGGAAAATTGTATTGATTGTTAATTATGAGTAGTTGAAGTCAGTCCGAGGCTAAGTAGCGTATCTGCTGGGGAATACTTCATTCAATTTTGGCAAAAACGAAGAAAGTGTGTTATCCAAGTTACATGTCGTCTGGCTGTGGAAGTAATCCAGCATTTGGGCCTGAATTCAGCATACTGCGCCGCAGTGCGTTCGTACTGAGTCGATACACACCTGGAGAGAATTCGGTAATGTGTTGGAGAGATGCTATTTTATTTTTTATTTTTTTTAAATGCTGATTGTCCTATTGAGGTCTGATCGAGATTCGAGAGAAGTTAAACTGTCCATGTTATTGTAATATCGAGTAAAAGAGGTAAAAGAAATTATTCAAGGGTTGCTGTGTGCATCATATCGTAATCAATTACGACAAATGCTTCCCCTTTTTCTTTCTTCTCAATATTAATGTTAAACCTGCTTGATGTAAAAATGATTGTTTGTTTTGAAGTAGCCATGTCGTTGGTAGAGCTACCATAACTCAAAATAAATTCTTTTTCTGTTTAATTCTTCCTATTGCTGTTCTTTACAAAACCGCAATAGTTGATGCACGCTCAAGTTTAAAAAAATAAAAATAAAGAAGAAATAATAAATGTTTACAAATCAGTCATAAATTATCCTGATGGGAATATATTTATATATCATGAATAATAAAAGAGTTCATTGGTTGAGAACTGGGTGTACTTACTTTGTAGAAACTAATATCGGTCGTTCGGGCTTTGGACAGTAAATTAAAGTTCAAGCGATCGATATTTATAATTTTTTTAAATTATTCTACGTGCTGAAGTATTTATATAGATGAAAAGGTGGATCTTTTCTAGCGCGAACTTGACATTTTGACCACTTGTATTTTATCTAAAACGAATTTTGATGCAAATACTACCACTAATTACGACGAAGTTTTTAAACACGAGAGATCATATATTGCTGTAGTTGGAACAGCTACCGGTGTTGTAGCAAAACATTAATTTTTTTTATTGAAACTATTTCAAACGATCTGGAGAGAAAACGGAATCGCTTGTCGTCTTTCGTTTTTCTACCTTTGTACTGAGCGGACGTATTTTACTCGACCTCCATAATCATGTAAGTGTGAGCTCTGGTTAGCACCCTTTACTTAATAAACTTTAACTTTCATTTGGAATTCCTATTTTATTTAAATGATGACTATTTCCCCCATCTTTCATTTAATTGATGACCTATTTTCAGCAATATTAGTAAATTGATGCTTGGTCATTGATGCCTATTGTCTCATGATGACAAAAGTATGCAAAATTTATTTACTCCCATTTCGTGTTAAACATTGAATTCAATGCCTGCAGGAAATCTTCATTCTGTTAAAAGCGAAGTCCGATAATTTCTTTAACTTTCGATAACCATAGTGATCAAAATTACACACGGTCTTAAAACTTTAATAATTAATAGTCATGAAACCAAGCATCAGTTTACGAGAACGAAGATATTAATCAATTCATACAGGTTCAAATGCAGTGTCACGGCTTCCACCAATGAATGCATACCAGGTAACTTATTCCGCTATTTTCTTATGTAATGGTGCTTTCTGGTGTTGTGATCTTTAACTTACATTGCTACTGAGAACTGAGAACCATTTCAAAAATTAACATTCATTGCTGATCTTACGGTTATTTAAATTTTAATTCCGGTTTTCCACCTTTGATCTTGTGACACCACAGCGATTTAAAAAAAAAAAAAAAAAAAAAAAAAATGTAACATTACTTAAGAATTGGCGCCCATTGTGACAGGACCTCGAATGGTTGTAAAAAAAATGTAATTTTTTGTGAATTAATTATACCATTGTTTGAAATTTTTTATATTCACCAATGTATGATATCTAATCTGTATAATGTGTTTATTTTTCATGAACAACTGCTGACCGATTGTGACGTGAAAATCATAATTACTACCCCGGAGAATAATAAATAAAAATGTGGAGCCACACCCGATCACGAGAAATTCAACCGCAGCCAACAATGAAAATTGCAACACAGGTAAGGACAGACTGATTATTTCGCTTATTAGGTGCTTTCTACTTTCTCTTAGTCTTTCACAAATACGCAATTTTCGATTCAGTACCTCATTCTATTAGCAAAAATTTATTTTCCAAATTTCTTTTGTAGTCAGATATTTATTTTAAATCACAAATTGGAAAAATGGCCAACATGCCTGCTAAATCGATATAGCAAAGCGATCCTCGCTTGTCTCTCACTCGAAGCGTCTCGCTTGCGTCTGACGAATATTAAGAGTGATTTAATTGTTTCATTGCTTAAACAGTGCAGACGAAAGAAATTTTTTTTTTCCTCATTGGAAGTGTGTAGGTTCCCCAAACTATTCCAAATTTTGATAATTTATTAGTATGGTTAAAACCCGTAGACAAATTACTACAATGGAGTCAGAACACAACACTAATTTTTCACAGCTCGCGCAAAATGTTGAAAATAATGTGGCTGCGATTTCAATTGAAATGATTCCACACACAGTGGAGGAAAATCTTGCAACCACATCACACGTAACAGATTTTCCCACACAGACAGTACACCAATCTGAAAATTTGCAAGAAGATTGGTTAAAACGATTTGAGATATTATTTGCTAACATGTCGCAACAGATGAATAATTTGCAAGCATCTACGAATGCTATACATGCAAACATGTCGGAACAATTTAACAATTTACAAACATCTACTTAAGATGAACTAAACAATTTGCAAGCATCTACGAATGCTATATATGCGAACATGTCGCAACAATTTAACAATTTACAAACATCTACTACAGACGAACTAAACAATTTGCAAGCATCTACGAATGCTATACATGCGAACATGTCGCAACAAAAATCTAAACCAGTTAAGTTACAAACACTTGTTCAGCTACAAATCTGTGATGAAATTGATACTTGCTCATTCCTTGTAGTAGATGCTGTCATAGAAGACTGTATACTTGGTTCAGAATATCTTCAAAGTCAGAGACAACAACTTCTCCACTTGCTACACAAGTATATACGAGTATTTGATAAAAGGCCAGGTGTAATTAGGACATATCAGTATAACATGCAAGTTAAGCCTCATGAAGCATTCTGTAGGCAAACATATTCTATACCTTGGGCAAAACAACCAGCTGTCAAAGCAGAAATTAACCATATGCTTAGATTGAACATAATAGCACCTTCAATGTCACAGTATTCCAGTCCTCTTCTTGCAATTTTTAAATCAGATGGGTCTGTTCGTCTTGTGCTTGATGCACGTCAAATCAATAATATTATCATTCCAGTTAGAACTAGGCCAGAAAACCTAGAAGGACAGCTTCAGAAGTTCTATGGAGTCAAATATCTATCAAGGTTTGATCTTAGAGCATCATATTGGCAGGTTCCTATAACAGAAGAGTCTCGTAAACAGACTGCTTTCATTTTCTCAGGACGATCGTACCAATTTAAGGTACTGCCTTTTGGTCTAAATGTGAGTTCTGGTGTCTTTATCACAGCACTTGATACAGTACTTGGTCCGGAATTAATAGATAATATTACAGTTTACGTTGATGACATACTTGTTGCTACTTCTACATGGGAAGAACATGTCATCCTATTTGAAAGAGTCATTTGGAGTAACAGTCAACTTGAAAAAGTCTAAGTTTGTTAAAACTGAAATCAAATTTCTTGGGCACATTATCTCACCCACGGGCACTGTTCATGACCCTGAAAAAATTAAAGCAGTTCAAAATTTTCCAGCACCTCACAATAGGAAGCAATTAAAAGCCTTCTAAGGTTTATGTTCATTTTTTCGGCGCTTTGTGCCACAACAACTACTCAATAGTACTGCTCTTCTTTCACTTCTTCGAAAAAACATCCCTTGGAATTGGACAGAACAGTGTCAGCAAGACTTTGACAAAATTAAACAAGCCCTTGTTAACTCAGACGTCTTAAACCACCCTGACATGTCACAGGATTTCTGTATTGTTACGGACTCGTCAAATTTTGGGGTTGGGGCGTGTCTGTACCAAATTTCAAATAATCTGGATCCACAGTCCCTAAAAGTCATCAGTTTTGCTAGTCGCACGCTCACTGAGTGCGAACGTCGATATTCAACCACAGAGTTAGAACTTCTTGCAATTGTTTGGGCATTCAAAAAGTTTCATCATTATATCTTTGGTAAACATACAAGAGTCTTCTGTGGTCATCAGGCACTTAGCTTTTTGATGTCATGCAGACTATTACACAATATATTAGCCAGATGGGCCATGATACTACAAGAATACGATTTTGAAATTGAACACATCATAGCTGATGCACTTTCCAGACTTCCCCAGGGTTTACCAGAATTTGAAGACTATCTCGAGTCAAACACAGAGTTTAAGATAATGCTCATGAAGGACATGGAATTTAGAACATATTATTTAGATATGTCCAAAAACATGCAGGTATTACAGCAAGCAGATGACAGGTGGAGGAAAATTATCACACAAATTACAGACAAGTCAGATGCACATCTAAATCAACACTACAAAGTCTACAAAGGAGTACTTTTCTTTCGTAGACATGTGCATTCGCAACTCTGGTGTGTTTGCATACCTGCTACATATAAAAAATCTCTAATTTGGCACACACATAGAGTTTGGGGTACTAAAGTGTATCCGTAAGCTTAAACAATACTGCTATTTTCCGAATATGTCACGAAAAATCCATTACACATTGAAATCCTGTTTAACCTGTCAGAAATGCAAGCCTAACAATCAGTCAAACAAGATGCCGCTTCATTCTATCTTGGCAAAGAAACCTGTTCAATTAGTTTCAATTGATACTGCAGGACCTCTTCCGATTGGACGCGGAGGCGTCAAACACATTCTTGGCATCTATGATGTGTTTTCAAAATTTGTGAAGTTATACGCATTAAAAACTACTACCGCAAAAGCAGTGATTCGGCGCCTGGAGCGCGACTATTTCCCTTTTGTCGGGAAGCCAACGACAATTCTGACCGACAATGCAAAAACTTTCACATGTCACGCATGGAAAGATTTCATTCATAAAAATTACCTGAATCACATTCTCATTTCACGTTACAATCCTTCTGCCAATCCAATGGAACGCATGTTCCGTGAATTAAATCGCTTCATCAGAACATATGCTCCCAAGAAACAAACATCCTGGGTTGAATATATTGGACTATTTGAGCAAGTGGTTAACAACCTTCCTTTGTATTCCACACCCTACACACCCACCGATTTAGTTTTAGAAACCAAAGAGACAAACGAATGGGTAAAACCGATACCAAAATTTCCCCGAGGTGACGTAAAGCTGGAAGAAAAAGTAAGACAAATATTAGTAGCCCTAACTGATGCAGCTATAAAAAGAAAAGCCTACTATGATAAGCAGCTGAAAAGAACACAAACATTTAATATCGGAGACCTAGTACTTCTGCGAAATCATCATAAAGCATCAGCTATCTTAAAACGTAATAAAAAGTGGCAACATCTATTTTCTGGACCCTTCAGAATTGTTCAAATTCCGCACGAGGGAAGTTATTTATTATCTACAGTACACTCGGGAAGAGTGAGAGGTTTATATCCACACAAGCATTTGAAAAAGTTCTATGCTTAGTTTTTTAGCTGATCACTGAAGCAAGATAAACAAAAATGAAAAATATGACACCTCGTTCCTAGTGAATAAGTAACACATTCACAGATCCAAGGCGAATAAGCTGAACAACATATTTTTTTCTCTTACAATGTTACGTAATGGACAACAAATATTAACTGACGGTGTAACTGATCTCATGTCAAATACTTAGCAAATAACACAGATATATCGAACCACTGTTATGTTTAATACAACATAAAACACTTACTATGGGCGTTAATTATTATAATTATTAGTATAAGTATAAGAGAATATTTATGATGATGAAAATGAATATATGGAGCAAATGATTTATTTTAGTAGGATGGATCTGAAATAGGAGGATATTTTTTTTATGAAAGAAATGTAGTGATAAGGATATATTAATGGTTTGTTTGCCCAACGGCTCCTAATACCAGCCACACACACACACACACACACACACACAAAGCCAAACAATGTTGCTATACGAGACATGATAACGTAACGTATTTGCAATCAGCTATCTTTCCAAAGACAGTAAAAATGATATGAAGTTTTATAAGCTACTAGGAACCTGTAGATTAATGCTGATCAGCTGACAGGTAACACACATGTCAACAACTGTGCAATTTATTTAAGAGGGAACATATGACCTTTAAAGACATCTAAGTTTATTGAACAATTCTAGTTATGTATTGTGGGACAAAAATTTCTTAAAAATTACACAAGACTTTATGCTGATGCTTATGAGCTTGGCAGTAATTAAGATAACAGTGTCATTACGATGTTGCGACAATACTACTATTTACATATCAAAACATTTGCAACAGATATGAAATATTTTGAACAACATTACAAGCTGATGTGTCAGAAGCGTTCACTAATTAAAAAATCAATCTTTAGACTAAACAACTTTTAGTATAAGCAGTAGTTTAAGACTTCTTTTTCAGCTGACGACGTGCACGAGAATTGTGTTCCTGCCAATGGTAAGAAGATTGACAACTCAACATCAAAATGACGGAGGAGATACACATATATTTATTATATGACTATTATTTTGTTTTCAGACACTTTAAACACACACGTACAACACGACGATTGAAAATATTAGACACTTAGCATGATGTTTCTAGACTACAGACACGTTGTATTTAAAACAGAAAATTTAAACTATACATTCCATTTCTGAAAAGGAAAGAACAGGCAATAGCAGGTCAGACCGCATGCAAAACTTAAAGCAATGTGAGAGAGAAGCATGGTGTGCTTTGATATTAGAGACGTTAGAGTATTTTAGTTTGATGTAGTATTTTATAATAATAATATAAATGGTAATTTTTGCAAATGATGGATTGATGTGCTGAATTTATGTTGTGTAGAGAGACTTCTCTAACTATAATGCTATTTTTCTCTCTCTCACACTCGATCTTTATTCTCAATGCTATTTAGCCCGAATCTATGCACCAAATTAGCTAACGAGTCTGACCTTGCCTGTGTCAGCAAAATTTATTTGCATTACCTGTTTAAAAAAAATGTTAAAGAACCATCCCAATTTATACGCTAACTGCTAATGTTGTATGACAGACTTCACCTCCCATTTTAATACTGACAAAATCCGATATAAAAAAATTCCAACGATCCGTATCTCATTCCTTAAGAAAAAAATCTGACATATTCAATGTGGTGATATGAATGCTTAATTATGAACCTTTAAGCTAAAAATTAAAAAGATTGTGAGGAATAATATTGCTGAAAACAAGGAACCCCACTACCGACCTCTGACATGAACATAGGCCGCGACTTATTGTACAATGCACTATGTTGTCTAAGAAAACTATAATGATGACTAAATAATGACCAAAAACGATAAAATGTGGCTTGTATGTCATTTGAAGATTTATGAACTCTGTTAATGACTAGTATTTCAGCATAATTTGTCACTGTATATAACCTTTCTAAATAGTAAAGTAACGATAGGTTAATATGAACTGTACAAAATCCAGAAGATATGTGAAGAACGTCATAAAACGAACTGAAAGGACAATGATACTACTGTGAGAAATTAGTGGCAGAAAACTTTTAGTGATAAAACTAGCCACACAAACAGTGTTTGAATTCACAAAACTAGGACGCATTTATAGACGGAGTGCGCGACAGAAGTGTATGACTTCATGAACGTATTAATTAACTAGTGAAGTGATTTTGTCATTGACAATAGTGAGCTCGGACTACAAAAGGTAACACTCGCATAATAAATTCAAGTGATAAGTGAACGTGTAAACTGACAAGTACTTGACTATATGTATATCAGCATAATGGTTGTGGACACTTAAATAGTGTGATCTGAAATAAACCGCAAAAACTTGTTACGTGCGGCATACCGACATAAACAGTCATGATAAAAAATCGTGCAGTGAAGTGACTTTCGAAGTGCATATACGAAGTGATGGCTATTCGTATATATTTGCATACGAAGTCGTAGGTCTTGTCTCAGCTAATGGACTTTAAGGCAGCTGAGATGACAACCTAAAAATAAATGAAGAATGCGCAGCAAGTAAGCGAACCTAACCATTAAAATAATTAGTTACTCACCGTGCTGCGACGATCTTCACTATCAACTGTTATGGATGAATCTTCTATTCTGGGAGAAAGATGAAAAACACACGCGAAAACACAAAGTCGGCGAGTTATGTGCTATACGCAATGCTTGCGAGGTTGCCGCTGCCACGTTTGAACGAACACTGCTGAAGCTGGCAGCGGTAGAAATTTATTCATTGTTGACGCTTGACTGTTACGTCACGAAACCCAATGTCGATCCCGCCGTGTGAAAATTCAAACTAGCACTGTGAATGGTTTCAAAATAAACGAAATGTATCTAACATTTGTATAATGACCACAGCGAAAACCGCCTCTACGGCATTTCCCAATCAAAGAACTGTGCTATGAATACCCTATGTCAGAAAAATAAACAACTTAAATTCGCTAAAATGTAACATCCAGTTACCAATGCCTGTACTTTTTTTTTAAATGTATATGTATATATGTGAATTAGTATGTAAGTCTTAGTAAATAATTTCATGAACGATTAAAGCTCCCACAGTGAGCCAAAGAAAAAAATTTGATTTACGTAATATGTTAATTACAAGTTTTGGTAAAGTCATAAACTGAACATATGCCTTGTATATAATGTAGTTTCCATTAATGAATTTATGTCAAGAAGGGCATATGTTCATGTCAGTTGGTTGTGATATTTGCTATTAAAATCAAAGCTCACACTTACATCCGTTCGCTAAAAACTATAATAGTACTGAAACACACAACTGAATAAAACAAAAAGAAACTCATTCAGTAATCAAACCTGTAACTTTTACTTAAGGGATACATTTTAATGGCATATGTACAACTTTCATTTCATGTAAAACCAAACCGAGGCGATGCGGAAAAAGCAGTCCGTGCTCTATCAAAGGGCACCTCATCCTGGCATCTCACCCCACCACTACGCTGGGGCCGAGTCTGCGGCGCATGCCACCGACATCAATCGGCCTGCCGTCTTGCACCGCGTCGCCGCCGCACCGCCACGTCAACGGGTCAACAATCCGGGCGCGCTGGGGACCGCTCGCTGCACCGTTGGTCCGACCATCGACGCTTCGCATTGTATAATTTGAATATGAGATAAAAATAATTTTATGAAAATTGTTAAAAAAAAATTAAAAAACTATATATATAAAAAGGAAAAAGACACAACTGTAACTTCTAATCTCATATCTAGTGAGCTCACACAGTCTTAAATAATATGTATAACAAGAAATTTATGATGTCTTTGAGTAGGAAATGCGCATTTGACAACTCAAAGCCAGAGGGAGCAAATGTAGCAATACATCAATATTTTTTTTATTGAAACTTATATCTGCGACACTTGTCGCTAGCATCCGTTCTCTCTGCCAATAAATCTCTGATTATCCCTGTTTCAAGTTATACCTTCAACTATTTCAAACGATCTAGAGAGAAAACGGAATCGCTTGTCGTCTTTCGTTTTTCTACCTTTGTACTGAGCGGACGTATTTTACTCGACCTCCATAATCATGTAAGTGTGAGCTCTGGTTAGCACCCTTTACTTAATAAACTTTAACTTTCATTTGGAATTCCTATTTTATTTAAATGATGACTTTTTCTCCCCATCTTTCATTTAATTGATGTCCTATTTTCAGAAATATTAGTAAATTGATGCTTGGTCATTGTTGCCTATTGTCTCATGATGACAAAAGAATGCAAAACTTATTTACTCTCATTTTGTGTTAAACATTGAATTCAATGCCTGCAGGAAATCTTCATTCTGTTAAAAGCGAAGTCCGATAATTTCTTTAACTTTCGATAACCATAGTGATCAAAATTACACACGGTCTTAAAACTTTAATAATTAATAGTCATGAAACCAAGCATCAGTTTACGAGAACGAAGATATTAATCAATTCATACAGGTTCAAATGCAGTGTCACGGCTTCCACCAATGAATGCATACCAGGTAACTTATTCCGCTATTTTCTTATGTAATGGTGCTTTCTGGTGTTGTCGTGATTTTTAACTTACATTGCTACTGAGAACTGAGAACCATTTCAAAAATTAATATTCATTGCTGATCTCATGGTTATTTAAAGTTTTATTTCCGGTTTTCCACCTTGATCTTGTGACAACACCAGCGATAAAAAAGAAAAGTAACATTACAGTGTGAAAGTAACATTAAAACTTTTCACAAGAGAACGCAACTCGCTGTTTATCTTTGCTTAGTAAGCACGTCAGATGCATACAACAACAACAACAACAATAAAGAACCTGTCTGCAGTGATTGGAATTCTGGTACAGTAGAATTAGTGTACGGGACTTGGTATTTTCTAATTAAAAAAATTAATTATTATTCGAAGTCAGATGTGTATAGGAGGTATAATTTGATACGAGAGTAAGGGTAGTTACATGGTTGACCTCTAAATTGGTAGTATATGATATAAATACTATTTAAAAGAAAAATTTGCATTTATTTTGTTGTTTCCATTATTGTGCGTTTCCCTGCGAACACTTCCGTTACTATATAAAGAGCCTAGGAGCCAATGCAGTCAGGACTGTGTACGGCAGCCAGCTGCCCTGGTGGTTACTCAGCGACATGGTTGACATCTAAATTGGTAGTATATGATAAAAAATACTATTTAAAAGAAAATTTGCATTCATTTTGTTATTTTCATTTTTGTATGTTTGCCTGCGAACACTCCCATTACTATATAAAGAGCCTACGAGAAAATGCAGGCAGGGCTGTGTACAGCAGCCTTCTGCACTGATGGTAACTCTGTGACGTGCTTGACCTCTAAATTGGTTGTATATAATAATAAATAGAATTTAAATGAGAAATTGGTATATATTTTGTTATTTATATTATTGTGCGTCTCTCTGTGATCACTCCCATTACTATATTAAGAGCCTAGGAGCCAATGCAGGCTTGGCTGTGTACAGCATCCAGCGGCACTGGTGGTTACTCTCTGACGTGTTTTACCTCTAAATAGGTAGTATATGACAATAAATGCTATTTAAAATAGAAATTTGCATTTATTTTGTTATTTGCATTATTGTGCATTACGCTGCCAACACTCCCATTACTATATAAAGAGCCTAGGAGCCAATGCAGTCAGGGTTGTGTACAGCAGCCAGCTGCACTGGATGTTACTCTGTGACATGGATGACCTGTAAATTGGTAGTATATAATAGTAAATACTATTTAAATAAGAAATTTTGTTATTTGCATTATTGTGCGTTTCCCTGCGAACACTGCCATCACTGGAGAAAGAGCCTTGGAACCAATGCAGGCAGGACTGGGGAAAACAGCCAGCTGCACAGGTGGTTACTAAGCGAAGTGTTTGATCTCTTAATTGATAGTATATGATAATAAATTCAATTTAAAATAGTAATTTGCATTTTTGTGTGTTTTCCTGCAAACACTCCCATTACTATATAAAGAGCCTAGGAGCCCAAGCAAGCAGGGCTGTGGACTGCAGCCAGCTGCACTGGAGGTTACTCTGCGACGTGGTTGACCGCTAAATTGGTTGTATATGATAATAAATACTATTTAAAAGAGAAATATGTATTTATTTATTTATTTGCATTGTTGTGCGGTTGCCTCCGACCACTCCAATTACTATATAAGACCCAAGGAGCCAATGCAGTCAGGGTCGTGGATAACAGCCAGCTGCACTGGAGGTAAGTCTGCGATGTGGTTGACCTCTAAATTGGTATTACATGATAATAAATACTATTTTAAAGAGAATTTTGCATTTATTTTTTTTTATTTGCATTATTGTGCAGTTCCCTCCGACCACTCCCATTACTATATAAACACCCAAGGAGCCAAAGCATGCAGGGCTGGGACCGCCAACAAGCTCCACTGGAGGTCAGTCTGCAACGTGGTTGACATCTTAACTGATAGTATATGGTAATAAATACTATTTAAAATAGAAATTTGCATTTATTTATTTATTTGCATTATTGTGCTGTTCCGTCCGCCCACTCCCATTACTATATAAACACCCAAGGAGCCAAAGCATGCAGGGCTGTAAACACCAGCAAGCTACACTGGAGGTAAGTCTGCAACGTGGTTGACTTCTTAATTGATAGTATATGGTAATAAATACTATTTAAAATAGAATTTTGCATTTATTTATTTATTTGCATTATTGTGATGTTCCGTCCGCCCACTCCCATTACTATATATACACCCAAGGAGCCAAAGCATGCAGGGCTGGGACCGCCAACAAGCTCCACTGGAGGTCAGTCTGCAACGTGGTTGACATCTTAACTGATAGTATATGGTAATAAATACTATTTAAAATAGAAATTTGCATTTATTTATTTATTTGCATTATTGTGCTGTTCCGTCCGCCCACTCCCATTACTATATAAACACCCAAGGAGCCAAAGCATGCAGGGCTGTAAACACCAGCAAGCTCCACTGGAGGTAAGTCTGCAATGTGGTTGACTTCTTAATTGATAGTATATGGTAATAAATACTATTTAAAATAGAAATTTGCATTTATTTATTTATTTGCATTATTGTGCTGTTCCGTCCGCCCACTCCCATTACTATATAAACACCCAAGGAGCCAAAGCATGCAGGGCTGGGACCGCCAACAAGCTCCACTGGAGGTCAGTCGGCAACGTGGTTGACTTCTTAATTGATAGTATATGGTAATAAATACTATTTAAATTAGAAATCTGCATTTATTTATTTATTTGCATTATTGTGCTGTTCCGTCCGCCCACTCCCATTACTATATAAACACCCAAGGAGCCAAAGCATGCAGGGCTGTAAACACCAGCAAGCCCCACTGGAGGTAAGTCTGCAACATGGTTGACCTCTTAATAGATAGTATATGGTAGTAAATACTATTTAAAATAGAAATTTGCATTTATTTATTTATTTGCATTATTGTGCTGCTCCGTCCACCCACTCCCATTACTATATAAACACCCAAGGAGCCAAAGCATGAAGGGCTGTGAACACCAACAAGCTCCACTGGAGGTCAGTCTGCAATGTGGTTGACTTCTTAATTGATAGTATATCGTAATAAATACAATTTAAATTAGAAATTTGCATTTATTTATTTATTTGCATTATTGTGCTGTTCCGTCCGCCCACTCCCATTACTATATAAACACCCAAGGAGCCAAAGCATGCAGGGCTGTAAACACCAGCAAGCTACACTGGAGGTAAGTCTGCAATGTGGTTGACTTCTTAATTGATAGTATATGGTAATAAATACTATTTAAAATAGAAATTTGCATTTATTTATTTATTTGCATTATTGTGCTGTTCCGTCCGCCCACTCCCATTACTATATAAACACCCAAGGAGCCAAAGCATGCAGGGCTGTAAACACCAGCAAGCTACACTGGAGGTAGGTCTGCAATGTGGTTGACTTCTTAATTGATAGTATATGGTAATAAATACTATTTAAAATAGAAATTTGCATTTATTTATTTATTTGCATTATTGTGCTGTTCCGTCTGCCCACTCTCATTACTATATAAACACCCAAGGAGCCAAAGCATGCAGGGCTGTAAACACCAGCAAGCTCCACTGGAGGTAAGTCTGCAACATGGTTGACTTCTTAATTGATAGTATACGGTAGTAAATACTATTTAAAATAGAAATTTGCATTTATTTATTTATTTGCATTATTGTGCTGTTCCGTCTGCCCACTCTCATTACTATATAAACACCCAAGGAGACAAAGCATGCAGGGCTGTAAACACCAGCAAGCTCCACTGGAGGTAAGTCTGCAACATGGTTGACTTCTTAATTGATAGTATATGGTAGTAAATACTATTTAAAATAGAAATTTGCATTTATTTATTTATTTGCATTATTGTGCTGTTCCGTCCGCCCACTCCCATTACTATATAAACACCCAAGGAGCCAAAGCATGCAGGGCTGGGACCGCCAACAAGCTCCACTGGAGGTCAGTCTGCAACGTGGTTGACTCCTTAATTGATGGTATATGGTAATAAATACTATTTAAAATAGAAATTTGCATTTATTTATTTATTTGCAATATTGTGCTGTTCCGTCCACCCTCTCCCATTACTATATAAACACCCAAGGAGCCAAAGCATGCAGGGCTGTAAACACCAGCAAGCTCCACTGGAGGTAAGTCTGCAACGTGGTTGACTTCTTAATTGATAGTATATGGTAATAAATACTATTTAAAATAGAATTTTGCATTTATTTACTTATTTGCATTATTGTGCTGTTCCGTCCGCCCACTCCCATTACTATATAAACACCCAAGGAGCCAAAGCATGCAGGGCTGTAAACACCAGCAAGCTCCACTGGAGGTAAGTCTGCAACGTGGTTGACTTCTTAAATGATTGTATATGGTAATAAATACTATTTAAAATAGAAATTTGCATTTATTTAGTTATTTGCATTATTGTGCTGTTCCGTCCGCCCACTCCCATTACTATATAAACACCCAAGGAGCCAAAGCATGCAGGGCTGTAAACACCAGCAAGCTCCACTGGAGGTAAGTCTGCAACGTGGTTGACTTCTTAATTGATAGTATATGGTAATAAATACTATTTAAAATAGAAATTTGCATTTATTTATTTATTTGCAATATTGTGCTGTTCCGTCCACCCTCTCCCATTACTATATAAACACCCAAGGAGCCAAAGCATGCAGGGCTGCAAACACCAGCAAGCTCCACTGGAGGTAAGTCTGCAACGTGGTTGACTTCTTAATTGATAGTATATGCTAATAAATACTATTTAAAATAGAATTTTGCATTTATTTACTTATTTGCATTATTGTGCTGTTCCGTCCGCCCACTCCCATTACTATATAAACACCCAAGGAGCCAAAGCATGCAGGGCTGTAAACACCAGCAAGCTACACTGGAGGTATGTCTGCAACGTGGTTGAATTCTTAATTGATAGTATATGGTAATAAATACTATTTAAAAAAGAAATTTGCATTTATTTATTTATTTGCAATATTGTGCTGTTCCGTCCACCCACTCCCATTACTATATAAACACCCAAGGAGCCAAAGCATGCAGGGCTGTAAACACCAGCAAGCTCCACTGGAGGTAAGTCTGCAACGTGGTTGTTTTCTTAATTGATTGTATATGGTAATAAATACAATTTAAATTAGAAATTTGCATTTATTTATTTATTTGCATTATTGTGCTGTTCCGTCCGCCCAATCCCATTACTATATAAACACCCAAGGAGCCAAAGCATGCAGGGCTGGGACCGCCAACAAGCTCCACTGGAGGTCAGTCTGCAACGTGGTTGAGTTCTTAATTGATAGTATATGGTAATAAATACTATTTAAATTAGAAATTTGCATTTATTTATTTATTTGCATTATTATGCTGTTCCGTCCGCCCACTCCCATTACTATATAAACACCCAAGGAGCCTAAGCATGCAGGGCTGTAAACACCAGCAAGCTCCACTTTAGGTAAGTCTGCAAAGTGGTTGACTTCTTAATTGATGGTATATGGTAATAAATACTATTTAAAATAGAAATTTGCATTTATTTATTTATTTGCATTATTGTGCTGTTCCGTCCGCCCACTCCCATTACTATATAAACACCCAAGGAGCCAAAGCATGCAGGGCTGTAAACACCAGCAAGCTACACTGGAGGTAAGTCTGCAACGTGGTTGACTTCTTAATTGATAGTATATGGTAATAAATACAATTTAAATTAGAAATTTGCATTTATTTATTTCTTTGCATTATTGTGCTGTTCCGTCCGCCCACTCCCATTACTATATAAACACCCAAGGAGCCAAAGCATGCAGGGCTGTAAACACCAGCAATCTCCACTGGAGGTAAGTCTGCAACGTGGTTGTTTTCTTAATTGATTGTATATGGTAATAAATACTATTTAAAATAGAAATTTGCATTTATTTATTTATTTGCATTATTGTGCTGTTCTCTCCGCCCACTCTCATTACAATATAAACACCCAAGGAGCCAAAGCATGCAGGGCTGTAAACACCAGCAAGCTCCACTGGAGGTAAGTCTGCAACGTGGTTGACTTCTTAATTGATAGTATATGGTAGTAAATACTATTTAAAATAGAAATTTGCATTTATTTATTTATTTGCATTATTGTGCTGTTCCGTCCACCCACTCCCATTACTATATAAACACCCAAGGAGCCAAAGCATGAAGGGCTGTGAACACCAACAAGCTCCACTGGAGGTCAGTCTGCAAAGTGGTTGACTTCTTAATTGATAGTATATGGTAATAAATACAATTTAAATTAGAAATTTGCATTTATTTATTTATTTGCATTATTGTGCTGTTCCGTCCGCCCACTCCCATTACTATATAAACACCCAAGGAGCCAAAGCATGCAGGGCTGGGACCGCCAACAAGCTCCACTGGAGGTCAGTCTGCAACGTGGTTGACTTCTTAATTGATAGTATATGGTAATAAATACTATTTAAATTAGAAATTTGCATTTATTTATTTATTTGCATTATTATGCTGTTCCGTCCGCCCACTCCCATTACTATATAAACACCCAAGGAGCCTAAGCATGCAGGGCTGTAAACACCAGCCAAGCTCCACTTTAGGTAAGTCTGCAAAGTGGTTGACTTCTTAATTGATGGTATATGGTAATAAATACTATTTAAAATAGAAATTTGCATTTATTTATTTATTTGCATTATTGTGCTGTTCCGTCCGCCCACTCCCATTACTATATAAACACCCAAGGAGCCAAAGCATGCAGGGCTGTAAACACCAGCAAGCTCCACTGGAGGTAAGTCTGCAACGTGGTTGACTTCTTAAATGATTGTATATGGTAATAAATACTATTTAAAATAGAAATTTGCATTTATTTAGTTATTTGCATTATTGTGCTGTTCCGTCCGCCCACTCCCATTACTATATAAACACCCAAGGAGCCAAAGCATGCAGGGCTGTAAACACCAGCAAGCTCCACTGGAGGTAAGTCTGCAACGTGGTTGACTTCTTAATTGATAGTATATGGTAATAAATACTATTTAAAATAGAAATTTGCATTTATTTATTTATTTGCAATATTGTGCTGTTCCGTCCACCCTCTCCCATTACTATATAAACACCCAAGGAGCCAAAGCATGCAGGGCTGCAAACACCAGCAAGCTCCACTGGAGGTAAGTCTGCAACGTGGTTGACTTCTTAATTGATAGTATATGCTAATAAATACTATTTAAAATAGAATTTTGCATTTATTTACTTATTTGCATTATTGTGCTGTTCCGTCCGCCCACTCCCATTACTATATAAACACCCAAGGAGCCAAAGCATGCAGGGCTGTAAACACCAGCAAGCTACACTGGAGGTATGTCTGCAACGTGGTTGAATTCTTAATTGATAGTATATGGTAATAAATACTATTTAAAAAAGAAATTTGCATTTATTTATTTATTTGCAATATTGTGCTGTTCCGTCCACCCACTCCCATTACTATATAAACACCCAAGGAGCCAAAGCATGCAGGGCTGTAAACACCAGCAAGCTCCACTGGAGGTAAGTCTGCAACGTGGTTGTTTTCTTAATTGATTGTATATGGTAATAAATACTATTTAAAATAGAAATTTGCATATATTTATTTATTTGCATTATTGTGCTGTTCTCTCCGCCCACTCTCATTACAATATAAACACCCAAGGAGCCAAAGCATGCAGGGCTGTAAACACCAGCAAGCTCCACTGGAGGTAAGTCTGCAACGTGGTTGACTTCTTAATTGATAGTATATGGTAGTAAATACTATTTAAAATAGAAATTTGCATTTATTTATTTATTTGCATTATTGTGCTGTTCCGTCCACCCACTCCCATTACTATATAAACACCCAAGGAGCCAAAGCATGAAGGGCTGTGAACACCAACAAGCTCCACTGGAGGTCAGTCTGCAATGTGGTTGACTTCTTAATTGATAGTATATGGTAATAAATACAATTTAAATTAGAAATTTGCATTTATTTATTTATTTGCATTATTGTGCTGTTCCGTCCGCCCACTCCCATTACTATATAAACACCCAAGGAGCCAAAGCATGCAGGGCTGGGACCGCCAACAAGCTCCACTGGAGGTCAGTCTGCAACGTGGTTGAGTTCTTAATTGATAGTATATGGTAATAAATACTATTTAAATTAGAAATTTGCATTTATTTATTTATTTGCATTATTATGCTGTTCCGTCCGCCCACTCCCATTACTATATAAACACCCAAGGAGCCTAAGCATGCAGGGCTGTAAACACCAGCAAGCTCCACTTTAGGTAAGTCTGCAAAGTGGTTGACTTCTTAATTGATGGTATATGGTAATAAATACTATTTAAAATAGAAATTTGCATTTATTTATTTATTTGCATTATTGTGCTGTTCCGTCCGCCCACTCCCATTACTATATAAACACCCAAGGAGCCAAAGCATGCAGGGCTGTAAACACCAGCAAGCTACACTGGAGGTAAGTCTGCAACGTGGTTGACTTCTTAATTGATAGTATATGGTAATAAATACAATTTAAATTAGAAATTTGCATTTATTTATTTATTTGCATTATTGTGCTGTTCCGTCCGCCCACTCCCATTACTATATAAACACCCAAGGAGCCAAAGCATGCAGGGCTGTAAACACCAGCAATCTCCACTGGAGGTAAGTCTGCAACGTGGTTGTTTTCTTAATTGATTGTATATGGTAATAAATACTATTTAAAATAGAAATTTGCATTTATTTATTTATTTGCATTATTGTGCTGTTCTCTCCGCCCACTCTCATTACAATATAAACACCCAAGGAGCCAAAGCATGCAGGGATGTAAACACCAGCAAGCTCCACTGGAGGTAAGTCTGTAACGTGGTTGACTTCTTAATTGATAGTATATGGTAGTAAATACTATTTAAAATAGAAATTTGCATTTATTTATTTATTTGCATTATTGTGCTGTTCCGTCCACCCACTCCCATTACTATATAAACACCCAAGGAGCCAAAGCATGAAGGGCTGTGAACATCAACAAGCTCCACTGGAGGTCAGTCTGCAAAGTGGTTGACTTCTTAATTGATAGTATATGGTAATAAATACAATTTAAATTAGAAATTTGCATTTATTTATTTATTTGCATTATTGTGCTGTTCCGTCCGCCCACTCCCATTACTATATAAACACCCAAGGAGCCAAAGCATGCAGGGCTGGGACCGCCAACAAGCTCCACTGGAGGTCAGTCTGCAACGTGGTTGACTTCTTAATTGATAGTATATGGTAATAAATACTATTTAAATTAGAAATTTGCATTTATTTATTTATTTGCATTATTATGCTGTTCCGTCCGCCCACTCCCATTACTATATAAACACCCAAGGAGCCTAAGCATGCAGGGCTGTAAACACCAGCAAGCTCCACTTTAGGTAAGTCTGCAAAGTGGTTGACTTCTTAATTGATGGTATATGGTAATAAATACTATTTAAAATAGAAATTTGCATTTATTTATTTATTTGCATTATTGTGCTGTTCCGTCCGCCCACTCCCATTACTATATAAACACCCAAGGAGCCAAAGCATGCAGGGCTGTAAACACCAGCAAGCTACACTGGAGGTAAGTCTGCAACGTGGTTGACTTCTTAATTGATAGTATATGGTAATAAATACTATTTAAAATAGATATTTGCATTTATTTATTTATTTGCATTATTGTGCTGTTCCGTCCGCCCACTCCCATTACTATATAAACACCCTAGGAGCCAAAGCATGCAGGGCTGTAAACACCAGCAAGCTCCACTGGAGGTAAGTCTGCAACGTGGTTGACTTCTTAATTGATAGTATATGGTAATAAATACTATTTAAAATAGAAATTTGCATTTATTTATTTATTTGCAATATTGTGCTGTTCCGTCCACCCACTCCCATTACTATATAAACACCCAAGGAGCCAAAGCATGCAGGGCTGTAAACACCAGCAAGCTCCACTGGAGGTAAGTCTGCAACGTGGTTGTTTTCTTAATTGATTGTATACTGTAATAAATACTATTTAAAATAGAAATTTGCATTTATTTATTTATTTGCATTATTGTACTGTTCCGTCTGCCCACTCCCATTGCTATATAAACGCCCAAGGAGCCAAAGCATGCAGGGCTGTAAACACCAGCAAGTTCCACTGGAGGTAAGTCTGCAACATGGTTGACTTCTTAATAGATAGTATATGGTAGTAATACTATTTAAAATAGAAATTTGCATTTATTTATTTATTTGCATTATTGTGCTGTTCCGTCCACCCACTCACATTACTATATAAACACCCAAGGAGCCAAAGCATGAAGTGCTGTGAACACCAACAAGCTCCACTGGAGGTCAGTCTGCAATGTGGTTGACTTCTTAATTGATAGTATATGGTAATAAATACAATTTAAATTAGAAATTTGCATTTATTTATTTATTTGCATTATTGTGCTGTTCCGTCCGCCCACTCCCATTACTATATAAACACGCAAGGAGCCAAAGCATGCAGGGCTGTAAACACCAGCAAGCTCCACTGGAGGTAAGTCTGCAACGTGGTTGACTTCTTAATTGATAGTATATGGTAATAAATACTATTTAAAATAGAAATTTGCATTTATTTATTTATTTGCATTATTCTGTTGTTCCGTCCGCCCACTCTCATTACAATATAAACACGCAAGGAGCCAAAGCATGCAGGGCTGTAAACACCAGCAAGCTCCACTGGAGGTAAGTCTGCAACGTGGTTGACTTCTTAATTGATTGTATATGGTAGTAAATACTATTTAAAATAGAAATTTGCATTTATTTATTTATTTGCATTATTTTGCTGTTCCGTCCGCCCACTCCCATTACTATATAAACACCCAAGGAGCCAAAGGATGCAGGGCTGTAAACACCAGCAAGCTACACTGGAGTTAAGTCTGCAACGTGGTTGACTTCTTAAATGATGGTATATGGTAATAAATACTATTTAAAATAGAAATTTGCATTTATTTATTTATTTATTTGCATTATTGTGCTGTTCCGTCCGCCCACTCCCATTACTATATAAACACCCACGGAGCCAAAGCATGCAGGGCTTTAAACACCAGCAAGTTCCACTGGAGGTAAGTCTGCAACATGGTTGACCTCTTAATAGATAGTATATGGTAGTAATACTATTTAAAATAGAAATTTGCATTTATTTATTTATTTGCATTATTGTGCTGTTCCATCCACCACTCCCATTACTATATAAACACCCAAGGAGCCAAAGCATGAAGGGCTGTGAACACCAACAAGCTCCACTGGAGGTCAGTCTGCAACGTGGTTGACTTCTTAATTGATAGTATATGGTAATAAATACTATTTAAAATAGAAATTTGCATTTATTTATTTATTTGCATTATTGTGCTGTTCCGTCCGCCCACTCCCATTACTATATAAACACCCTAGGAGCCAAAGCATGCAGGGCTGTAAACACCAGCAAGCTCCACTGGAGGTAAGTCTGCAACGTGGTTGACTTCTTAATTGATAGTATATGGTAATAAATACTATTTAAAATAGAAATTTGCATTTATTTACTTATTTGCATTATTGTGCTTTTCCGTCCGCCCACTCCCATTACTATATAAACACCCAAGGAGCCAACGCATGCAGGGCTGTAAACACCAGCAAGCTACACTGGAGGTAAGTCTGCAACGTGGTTGACTTCTTAAATGATGGTATATGGTAATAAATACTATTTAAAATAGAAATTTGCATTTATTTAGTTATTTGCATTATTGTGCTGCTCCGTCCGCCCACTCCCATTACTAAATAAACACCCAAGGAGCCAAAGCATGCAGGGCTGTAAACACCAGCAAGCTACACTGGAGGTAAGTCTGCAACGTGGTTGACTTGTTAATTGATAGTATATGGTAATAAATACTATTTAAAATAGAAATTTGCATTTATTTATTTATTTGCATTATTGTGCTGTTCCGTCCGCCCACTCTCATTACTATATAAACACCCAAGGAACCAAAGCATGCAGGGCTGTAAACACCAGCAAGCTCCACTGGAGGTAAGTCTGCAACGTGGTTGACTTCTTAATTGATAGTATATGGTAGTAAATACTATTTAAAATAGAAATTTGCATTTATTTATTTATTTGCATTATTGTGCTGTTCCGTCCGCCCACTCCCATTACTATATAAACACCCAAGGAGCCAAAGCATGCAGGGCTGGGACCGCCAACAAGCTCCACTGGAGGTCAGTCTGCAACGTGGTTGACTTCTTAATTGATAGTATATGGTAATAAATACAATTTAAATTAGAAATATGCATTTATTTATTTATTTGCATTATTGTGCTGTTCCGTCCGCCCACTCCCATTACTATATAAACACCCAAGGAGCCAAAGCATGCAGGGCTGTAAACACCAGCAAGCTCCACTGGAGGTAAGTCTGCAACGTGGTTGACTTCTTAATTGATTGTATATGGTAATAAATACTATTTAAAATAGAAATTTGCATTTATTTATTTATTTGCATTATTGTGCTGTTCCGTCCGCCCACTCCCATTGCTATATAAACACCCAAGGAGCCAAAGCATGCAGCGCTGTAAACACCAGGAAGTTCCACTGGAGGTAAGTCTGCAACGTGGTTGACTTCTTAATTGATAGTAAATGGTAATAAATACTATTTAAAATAGAAATTTGCATTTACTTATTTATTTGCATTATTGTGCTGTTCCGTCCGCCCACTCCCATTACTATTTAAACACCCAAGGAGCCAAAGCATGCAGGGCTGTGAACACCAACACGCTCCACTGGAGGTCAGTCTGCAACGTGGTTGACTTCTTAATTGACAGTATATGGTAATAAATGCTATTTAAAATAGAAATTTGCATTTATTTATTTATTTGCATTATTGTGCTGTTCCGTCCGCCCATTCCCATTACTATATAAACACCCAAGGAGCCAAAGCATGCAGGGCTGTAAACACCAGCAAGCTCAGGTAAGTCTGCAACGTGGTTGACTTCTTAATTAATAGTATATTGTAATAAATACTATTTAAAATAGAAATTTGCATTTATTTATTTATTTGCAATATTGTGCTGTTCCGTCCGCCCACTCCCATTACTATATAAACACCCAAGGAGCCAAAGCATGAAGGGCTGTGAACACCAACAAGCTCCACTGGAGGTCAGTCTGCAACGTGGTTGACTTCTTAATTGATAGTATATGGTAATAAATACTATTTAAAATAGAAATTTGCATTTATTTATTTATTTGCATTATTGTGCTGTTCCGTCCGCCCACTCCCATTACTATATAAACACCCTAGGAGCCAAAGCATGCAGGGCTGTAAACACCAGCAAGCTCCACTGGAGGTAAGTCTGCAACGTGGTTGACTTCTTAATTGATAGTATATGGTAATAAATACTATTTAAAATAGAAATTTGCATTTATTTACTTATTTGCATTATTGTGCTTTTCCGTCCGCCCACTCCCATTACTATATAAACACCCAAGGAGCCAACGCATGCAGGGCTGTAAACACCAGCAAGCTACACTGGAGGTAAGTCTGCAACGTGGTTGACTTCTTAAATGATGGTATATGGTAATAAATACTATTTAAAATAGAAATTTGCATTTATTTAGTTATTTGCATTATTGTGCTGCTCCGTCCGCCCACTCCCATTACTAAATAAACACCCAAGGAGCCAAAGCATGCAGGGCTGTAAACACCAGCAAGCTACACTGGAGGTAAGTCTGCAACGTGGTTGACTTGTTAATTGATAGTATATGGTAGTAAATACTATTTAAAATAGAAATTTGCATTTATTTATTTATTTGCATTATTGTGCTGCTCCGTCCGCCCACTCCCATTACTAAATAAACACCCAAGGAGCCAAAGCATGCAGGGCTGTAAACACCAGCAAGCTACACTGGAGGTAAGTCTGCAACATGGTTGACCTCTTAATAGATAGTATATGGTAGTAATACTATTTAAAATAGAAATTTGCATTTATTTATTTATTTGCATTATTGTGCTGTTCCATCCACCACTCCCATTACTATATAAACACCCAAGGAGCCAAAGCATGAAGGGCTGTGAACACCAACAAGCTCCACTGGAGGTCAGTCTGCAACGTGGTTGACTTCTTAATTGATAGTATATGGTAATAAATACTATTTAAAATAGAAATTTGCATTTATTTATTTATTTGCATTATTGTGCTGTTCCGTCCGCCCACTCCCATTACTATATAAACACCCTAGGAGCCAAAGCATGCAGGGCTGTAAACACCAGCAAGCTCCACTGGAGGTAAGTCTGCAACGTGGTTGACTTCTTAATTGATAGTATATGGTAATAAATACTATTTAAAATAGAAATTTGCATTTATTTACTTATTTGCATTATTGTGCTTTTCCGTCCGCCCACTCCCATTACTATATAAACACCCAAGGAGCCAACGCATGCAGGGCTGTAAACACCAGCAAGCTACACTGGAGGTAAGTCTGCAACGTGGTTGACTTCTTAAATGATGGTATATGGTAATAAATACTATTTAAAATAGAAATTTGCATTTATTTAGTTATTTGCATTATTGTGCTGCTCCGTCCGCCCACTCCCATTACTAAATAAACACCCAAGGAGCCAAAGCATGCAGGGCTGTAAACACCAGCAAGCTACACTGGAGGTAAGTCTGCAACGTGGTTGACTTGTTAATTGATAGTATATGGTAATAAATACTATTTAAAATAGAAATTTGCATTTATTTATTTATTTGCATTATTGTGCTGTTCCGTCCGCCCACTCTCATTACTATATAAACACCCAAGGAACCAAAGCATGCAGGGCTGTAAACACCAGCAAGCTCCACTGGAGGTAAGTCTGCAACGTGGTTGACTTCTTAATTGATAGTATATGGTAGTAAATACTATTTAAAATAGAAATTTGCATTTATTTATTTATTTGCATTATTGTGCTGTTCCGTCCGCCCACTCCCATTACTATATAAACACCCAAGGAGCCAAAGCATGCAGGGCTGGGACCGCCAACAAGCTCCACTGGAGGTCAGTCTGCAACGTGGTTGACTTCTTAATTGATAGTATATGGTAATAAATACAATTTAAATTAGAAATATGCATTTATTTATTTATTTGCATTATTGTGCTGTTCCGTCCGCCCACTCCCATTACTATATAAACACCCAAGGAGCCAAAGCATGCAGGGCTGTAAACACCAGCAAGCTCCACTGGAGGTAAGTCTGCAACGTGGTTGACTTCTTAATTGATTGTATATGGTAATAAATACTATTTAAAATAGAAATTTGCATTTATTTATTTATTTGCATTATTGTGCTGTTCCGTCCGCCCACTCCCATTGCTATATAAACACCCAAGGAGCCAAAGCATGCAGCGCTGTAAACACCAGGAAGTTCCACTGGAGGTAAGTCTGCAACGTGGTTGACTTCTTAATTGATAGTAAATGGTAATAAATACTATTTAAAATAGAAATTTGCATTTACTTATTTATTTGCATTATTGTGCTGTTCCGTCCGCCCACTCCCATTACTATTTAAACACCCAAGGAGCCAAAGCATGCAGGGCTGTGAACACCAACACGCTCCACTGGAGGTCAGTCTGCAACGTGGTTGACTTCTTAATTGACAGTATATGGTAATAAATGCTATTTAAAATAGAAATTTGCATTTATTTATTTATTTGCATTATTGTGCTGTTCCGTCCGCCCATTCCCATTACTATATAAACACCCAAGGAGCCAAAGCATGCAGGGCTGTAAACACCAGCAAGCTCAGGTAAGTCTGCAACGTGGTTGACTTCTTAATTAATAGTATATTGTAATAAATACTATTTAAAATAGAAATTTGCATTTATTTATTTATTTGCAATATTGTGCTGTTCCGTCCGCCCACTCCCATTACTATATAAACACCCAAGGAGCCAAAGCATGCAGGGCTGTAAACACCAGCAAGCTCCACTGGAGGTAAGACTGCAATGTGGTTGACCTCTTAATTAATAGTATATGGTAATAAATGGTATTTCAAATTGAAATTTGCATTTATTTATTTATTTGCTTTATTGTGTTGTTCCGTCCATCCACTCCCATTACTATATAAACACCCAAGGAGCCACAGCATGCATAGCTGTGAACACCAACAAGCTCCACTGGAGGTCAGTCTGCAACGTGGTTGACTTCTTAATTGATAGTATATGGTAATAAATACCATTTAAAATAGAAATTAGCATTTATTTATTTATTTGCATTATTGTGCTGTTCTGTCAGCCCACTCCCATTACTATATAAACACCCAAGGAGCCAAAGCATGCAGGGCTGTAAACACCAGCAAGCTGCACTGGTGGTAAGTCTGAAACATGGGTGACCTCTTAATAGATAGTATATGGTAGTAAATACTATTTAAAATAGAAATTTGCATTTATTTATTTATTTGCATTATTGTGCAGTTCCGTCCACCCACTCCCATTACTATATAAACACCCAAGGAGCCAAAGCATGAACGGCTGTGAACACCATCAAGCTCCACTGGAGGTCAGTCTGCAATGTGGTTGACTTCTTAATTGATAGTATATGGTAATAAATACTATTTAAAATAGAAATTTGCATTTATTTATTTATTTGCATTATTGTGCTGTTCCGTCCGCCCACTCCCATTACTATATAAACACCCAAGGAGCCAAAGCATGTAGGGCTGTAAACACCAGCAAGCTCCACTGGAGGTAAGTCTGCAACGTGGTTGACTTCTTAATTGATGGTATATGGTAATAAATACTATTTAAAATAGAAATTTGCATTTTTTTATTTATTTGCATTATTGTGCTGTTCCGTCCGCCCACTCCCATTACTATATAAACACCCAAGGAGCCAAAGCATGCAGGGCTGTAAACACCAGCAAGCTACACTGGAGGTAAGTCTGCAACGTGGTTGACTTGTTAATTGATAGTATATGGTAATAAATACTATTTAAAATAGAAATTTGCATTTATTTATTTATTTGCATTAATGTGCTGTTCCGTCCGCCCACTCCCATTACTATATAAACACCCAAGGAGCCAAAGCATGCAGGGCTGTAAACACCAGCAAGCTCCACTGGAGGTAAGTCTGCAACGTGGTTGACGTCTTAATTGATAGTATATGGCAATAAATTCTATTTAAAATAGAAATTTGCATTTATTTATTTATTTGCATTATGCTGTTCCGTCCGCCCACTCCCATTACTATATAAACACCCAAGGAGCCAAAGCATGCAGGGCTGTAAAAACCAGCAAGCTCCACTGGAGGTAAATCTGCAACGTGGTTGACTTCTTAATTAATAGTATATGGTAATAAATGTTGTTGTTGTTGTGGTCTTCAGTCCGGAGACTGGTTTGATGCAGCTCTCCACAATACCCTATCCTGAGCAAGCCTCTTCATCTCCACATAAGAACGGCAACCTACATCTGTCTGAATCTGCTTACTGTATCCATCTCTTGGTCTTCCTCTGCGATTTTTACCACACACACTTCCCTCTAATGCTAAATTCACAATTCCTTGATGTCTAAGAATGTGTCCCACCAATCTATCCCTTCTTTTAGTCAAGGTATGCCAGAAATTTCTTTTCTCCCCAATTCTTTTCAGTACCTCCTCATTAGTTACGCGATCCACCCACCTAATCTTCAGCATTCTTCTGTAGCACCATATTTCAAAAGCCTCAATCCCCTTCCTGTCCGCACTGTTTATCGTCCATGTCTCACTCCCATACAAGGCAACACTCCATACAAATGCCCTCAGAAAGGACTTCCTTAGGCTTAAATCAATATTCGATGTTAACAAATTTCTCTTTTTCAAGAACGCTTTTCTACCCATTGTCATTCTGCATTTTATATCCTCTGTACTGCGACCATCATTTGTTATTTTACTGCCCAAGTAACAAAACTCATCTACCTCCTTTATTGCTTCGTTACCTAATCTAATTCCTTCAGCATCACCTGATTTTCTTACACTGCACTCCATTACCCTAGTTTTGCTCTTATTAATCTTCATCTTATATGCACCTTTCAGCACACTGTCCATTCCATTCAATTGCTCTTCCAGGTCCTTTGCTGTATCTGACAGGACTACTATGTCGTCAGCAAAACGCAATGTTTTTAATTGTTCCCCCTGAACTTTTATTCCTTCACCAAATTTCTCCTTGCTTTCCTTTATAGCTTGTTCAATGTACAAATTGAATAACATTGGAGAAAGGCTACAACCCTGTCTCACTCCCTTCCCAACCACTGCATCCCTTTCATGCCCTTCAACTCTGACAACAGCTGTCTGGTTTTTGTACAAGTTGTAAATAACCTTGCGCTCCCTATATTTTACTCCTGCTTGCTTCAGAACTTGAAAGAGTTTATTCCAATCAACATTGTCAAAAGCCTTCTCCAAATCTACAAAAGCTAGAAATGTAGGTTTGCCTTTTCTTAATCTATCTTCTAGGATAAGCCGTAAAGTGACTATTGCCTCCCGAGTTCCTACATTTCTCCTGAACCCAAACTGATCTTCCCCGAGTTCGGCTTCTACCACCTTTTCCATCCTTCTGTATATAATTCGTGTTAATATTTTGCAACCATGACTTATTAAACTGACGGTTCTGTAGTTTTCACACCTGTCTGCACCTGCTTTCTTTGGAATGGGGATTATAACATTTTTCTTAAAGTCTGAGGGTACTTCGCCTGTCTCATACATCTTACACACCAGGTGAAACAGGTTTGTCATGGCTGGTTCTCCCAGAGACTTCAGTAGCTCTAAGGGAATATCATCTACTCCAGGGGCCTTGTTTCGACTTAGGTCTTTCAGGGCTCTGTCAAATTCTTCTCTCAGTACAGTATCTCCTATTTCATCTTCATCTACATCCTCTTCCCTTCCTACAATATTGTCTCGAAGTTCATTTCCTTTGTAGAGCGCCTCTATATACTCTTTCCACCTTTCAGCTTTCCTTTCTTTGCTGAGAACTTGTTTTCCATCCGTGTCCTTGATATTCATAGAGCTGTTTTTCTTATCTCCAAATGTTTCTTTTATTTTCCTGTAGGCTGCATCTATTTTTCCCCTATTTATACATTCTTCTACATCCTTGCATTTGCCTTCTAGCCACTCCTGCTTAGCCATTTTGCACTTCCTGTCAATCTCATTTCTTAGTCGTCTGTACTCCATTTTGCCTGTTTCATTAACTGCATTTTTATATTTTCTCCTTTCATCCATTAAATTTAGTATCTCCTGTGATATCCAAGGATTTTTCGTAGGTCTTGCATTCCTACCTATTTTGTCCTCTGCTACTTTCACTATTTCATCTCTCAATTTTACCCATTCCTCCTCTACTGTTTTATTTTCCCTTGTTTCTGTCAATTGTTGCCTAAAGCTCCCTCTGAAATTCTTAAGAACCTCAGGTTCCTTCAATTTATCCAGGTCCCATCTCCTTATTTTCCTACCTTTTTGTAGTTTCTTCAGTTTCAGCTTACAGTTCACAACCAACAAGTTATGGTCGGAGTCTATATCTGCCCCTGGGTACGTCTTACACTGTAAAACCTGGTTCCGAAATCTATGTCTTACCATTATAAAATCTATCTGGTATCTCCCGGTGTCTCCTGGTCTCTTCCACGTATACAACCTTCTTTTGTGATTCTTGAACCAGGTGTTTGTTATAACTAAATTATGTTCCGTGCAAAATTCTACCAGGCGGCTTCCTCTTTCATTCCTTTTTTCCCAGACCATATTCACCTACTATCTTCCCTTCCCTTCCTTGTCCCACTACCGAATTCCAGTCTCCCATAACAATTAAGTTTTGCTCTCCCTTAATTGTCTGAATAATTTCCTTTAGCTCCTCATATATTTCTTCGATTTCCTCATCATCGGCAGAGCTAGTTGGCATATAAACCTGTACTACTGTTGTCGGTGTTGGCTTCGTATCTATCTTGACAATGATAATGCGATCGCTGTGCTGGTCATAGTAGTTTACCCGCATTCCTATTTTCTTATTCATTATCAATCCTACTCCTGTGATACCCCCAATTGATTTTGTATTTATAATCCTGTACTCACCTGACCAGAAATCCTGTTCATCCTGCCACCGAACTTCACTAATCCCCACTATATCTAACTTCAACCTATCCATTTCCCTTTTTAAATTTTCTAATTTTCCTACTCTATTAAGGGATCTAACATTCCACGCTCCGACCCGTAGAATGCCAGTATTGTCTTTCCTGATGATCACATCCTCCTGGGTAGTCCCCGCCCGGAGATCCGAATGGGGGACTATTTTACCTCCGGAATATTTTACCCGAGAGGCTGCCATCATCATATGTTCATACAGTAGAGCTGCATGTCCTCGGGAAAGGAAACGGCTGTAGTTTCCCCTTGCTTTCAGCCGTTCGCAGTAGCTGTGTGGCAAAGCCACATTAGCTGATGTTACAAGGCCAGCTCAGTCAATCATCCAGACTGTCGCCCCTGTAACTACTGAAAAGGCTGCAACCCCTCTTCAGGAACCACACGTTTGTCTGGCCTCTCCACAGATACACCTCCGCTGTGGTTGCACCTACTGTACGGCTATCTGTATCGTTGAGGCACGCAAGCCACCCCACCTCGGCAATGTCTGTGGTTCATGGGAGTGGATGGTAATTAATACTATTTAAAATAGAAATTTGCATTTATTTATTTATTTGCATTATTGTGCTGTTCCTTCCGCCCACTCCCATTACTATATAAACACCCAAGGAGCCAAAGAATGCAGGGCTGTGAACACCAACACGCTCCACTGGAGGTCAGTCTGCAACGTGGTTGACTTCTTAATTGATAGTATATGGTAATAAATACTATTTAAAATAGAAATTTGCATTTATTTATTTATTTGCATTATGGTGCTGTTCCGTCCGCCCACTCCCATTACTGTATAAACACCTAAGGAGCCAAAGCATGCAGGGCTGTAAACACCAGCAAGCTACACTGGAGGTAAGTCTGCAACGTGGTTGACTTCTTAGTTGATAGTATTTGGTATTAGATACTATTTAAAATAGAAATTTGCATTTATTTATTTATTTGAATTATTGTGCTGTTCCGTCCGCCCACTCCCATTACTATATAAACACCCAAGGCGTCAAAGCATGCAGGGCTGTAAACACCAGCAAGCTGCACTGGTGGTAAGTCTGCAACGTGGTTGACCTCTTAATAGATAGTATATGGTAGTAAATACTATTTAAAATAGAAATTTGCATTTATTTATTTATTTGCATTATTGTGCAGTTCCGTCCACCCACTCCCATTACTATATAAACACCCAAGGAGCCAAAGCATGAAGGGCTGTGAACACCAACAAGCTCCACTGGAGGTCAGTCTGCAATGTGGTTGACTTCTTAATTGATAGTATATGGTAATAAATACTATTTATAATAGAAATTTGCATTCATTTATTTATTTGCATTATTGTGCTGTTCCGTCCGCCCACTCCCATTACTATATAAACACCCAAGGAGCCAAAGCATGTAGGGCTGTAAACACCAGCAAGCTCCACTGGAGGTAAGTCTGCAACGTGGTTGACTTCTTAATTGATAGTATATGGTAATAAATACTATTTAAAATAGATATTTGCATTTATTTATTTATTTGCATTATTGTGCTGTTCCGTCCGCCCACTCCCATTACTATATAAACACCCAAGGAGCCAAACCATGCAGGGCTGTAAACACCAGCAAGCTCCACTGGAGGTAAGTCTGCAACATGGTTCACTTCTTAATTGATAGTATATGGCAATAAATTCTATTTAAAATAGAAATTTGCATTTATTTATTTATTTGCATTATTGTGCTGTTCTGTCCGCCCACTCCCATTACTATATAAACACCCAAGGAGCCAAAGCATGCAGGGCTGTAAACACCAGCAAGCTCCACTGGAGGTAAATCTGCAACGTGGTTGACTTCTTAATTAATAGTATATGGTAATAAATACTATTTAAAATAGAAATTTGCATTTATTTATTTATTTGCATTACTGTACTGTTCCTTCCGCCCACTCCCATTACTATATAAACACAAAAGGTGCCAAAGCATGCAGGGCTGTGAACACCAACACGCTCCACTGGAGGTCAGTCTGCAACGTGGTTGACTTCTTAGTTGATAGTATATGGTAATAAATACTATTTAAAATAGAAATTTGCATTTATTTATTTATTTGCATTATTGTGCTGTTCCGTCCGCCCACTCTCATTACTATATAAACACCCAAGGAGCCAAAGCATGCAGGGCTGTAAAGACAAGCAAGCTACACTGGAGGTAAGTCTGCAACGTGGTTGACTTCTTAGTTGATAGTATTTGGTATTAGATACTATTTAAAATAGAAATTTGCATTTATTTATTTATTTGCATTATTGTGTTGTTCCGTCCGCCCACTCCCATTACTATATAAACACCCAAGGAGTCTAAGCATGCAGGGCTGTAAACACCAGCAAGCTCCACTGGAGGTAAGTCTGCAACGTGGTTGACTTCACAATTTAAAGTATATGGTAATAAATACTATTTAAAATAGAAATTTGCATTTATTTATTTATTTGCATTATTGTGCTGTTCCGTCCGCCCACTCCAATTACTATATAAACACCCAAGGAGTCTAAGCATGCAGGGCTGTAAACACCAGCAAGCTCCACTGGAGGTAAGTCTGCAACGTGGTTGACTTCTCAATTTATAGTATATGGTAATAAATACTATTTACAATAGAAATTTGCATTTATTTACTTATTTGCATTATTGTGCTGTTCCGTCCGCCCACTCCCATTACTATATAAACACCCAAGGAGCCAAAGCATGCAGGGCTGTAAACACCAGCAAGCTCCACTGGAGGTAAGACTGCAATGTGGTTGACCTCTTAATTAATAGTATATGGTAATAAATAGTATCTAAAATAGAAATTTGCATTTATTTATTTATTTGCATTATTGTGCTGTTCCGTCCACCCACTCCCATTACTATATAAACACCCAAGGAGCCAAAGCATGCATAGCTGTGAACACCAACAAGCTCCACTGGAGGTCAGTCTGCAATGTGGTTGACTTCTTAATTGATAGTATATGGTAATAAATACTATTTAAAATAGAAATTTGCATTTATTTATTTATTTTCATTATTGTGCTGTTCCGTCCGCCCACTCCCATTACTATATAAACACCCAAGGAGCCAAAGCATGCAGGGCTGTAAACACCAGCAAGCTGCACTGGAGGTAAGTCTGCAATGTGGTTGACCTCTTAATAGATAGTATATGGTAGTAAATACTATTTAAAATAGAAATTTACATTTATTTATTTATTTGCATTATTGTGCTATTCCGTCCACCCACTCCCATTACTATATAAACACCCAAGGAGCCAAAGCATGAAGGGCTGTGAACACCAACAAGCTCCACTGGAGGTCAGTCTGCAATGTGGTTGACTTCTTAATTGATAGTATATGGTAATAAATACTATTTATAATAGAAATTTGCATTTATTTATTTATTTGCATTATTGTGCTGTTCCGTCCGCCCACTCCCATCACTATATAAACACCCAAGGAGCCAAAGCATACAGGGCTGTAAACACCAGCAAGCTCCACTGGAGGTAAGTTTGCAACGTGGTTGACTTCTAAATTGATGGTATATGGTAATAAATACTATTTAAAATAGAAATTTGCATTTATTTATTTATTTGCATTATTGTGCTGTTCCGTCCGCCCACTCCCATTACTATATAAACACCCAAGGAGCCAAAGCATGCAGGGTAGTAAACACCAGCAAGCTACACTGGAGGAAAGTGTGCAACGTGGTTGTTTTTTTAATTGATAGTATATGGTAATAAATTCTATTTAAAATAGAAATTTGCATTTATTTATTTATTTGCATTATTGTGCTGTTCCGTCCGCCCACTCCCATTACTATATAAACACCCAAGGAGCCAAAGCATGCAGGGCTGTAAACACCAGCAAGCTCCACTGGAGGTAAGTCTGCAACGTGGTTGACTTCTTAATTGATAGTATATGGTAATAAATACTATTTAAAATAGAAATTTGCTTTTATTTATTTATTTGCATTATTGTGCTGTTCCGTCCGCCCACTCCCATTACTATATAAACACCCAAGGAGCCAAACCATGCAGGGCTGTAAACACCAGCTAGCCCCACTGGAGGTAAGTCTGCAACGTGGTTGACTACTTAATTGATAGTATATGGTAATAATTACTATTTAAAATAGAAATTTGCATTTATTTATTTATTTGCATTATTGTGCTGTTCCGTCCGCCCACTCCCATTATTATATAAACACCCAAGGAGCCAAAGCATGCAGGGCTGCAAACACCAGCAAGCTCCACTGGAGGTAAGTCTGCAACGTGGTTGACTTCTTAATTGATTGTATATGGTAATAAATACTATTTAAAATAGAAATTTGCATTTATTTATTTATTTTCATTATTGTGCTGTTCCGTCCGCCCACTCCCATTGCTATATAAACACCCAAGGACCCAAAACATGCAGGGCTGTAAACACCAGCAAGCTCCACTGGAGGTAAGTCTGCAATGTGGTTGACTTCTTAATTGATAGTAAATGGTAATAAATCCTATTTAAAATAGAAATTTGCATTTACTTATTTATTTGCATTATTGTGCTGTTCCGTCCGCCCACTCCCATTACTATATAAACACCCAAGGAGCCAAAGCATGCAGGGCTGTGAACACCAACACGCTCCACTGGAGGTCAGTCTGCAACGTGGTTGACTTCTTAATTGATAGTATATGGTAATAAATACTATTTAAAATAGAAATTTGCATTTATTTATTTATTTGCATTATTGTGCTGTTCCGTCCGCCCACTCCCATTACTATATAAACACCCAAGGAACCAAAGCAAGCAGGGCTGTAAACACCTGCAAGCTCCTCTGGAGGTCAGTCTGCAACGTGGTTGACTTCTTAATTGATAGCATATGGTAATAAATACTATTTAAAATAGAAATTTGCATTTATTTATTTATTTGCATTATTGTGCTGTTCCGTCCGCCCACTCCCATTACTATATAAACACCCGAGGAGCCAAAGCATGAAAGGCTGTAAACACCAGCAAGCTCCACTGGAGGTAAGTCTGCAACGTGTTTGACTTCTTAATTAATAGTATATGGTAATAAATACTAATTAAAATAGAAATTTGCATTTATTTATTTATTTGCATTATTGTGCTGTTCCGTCCGCCCACTCCCATTACTATATAAACACCCAAGGAGCCAAAGCATGCAGGGCTGGGAACGCCAACAAGCTCCACTGGACATCAGTCTGCAACATAGTTGACTTCTTAATTAATATTATAGAAGGAGACCTTCCAGGTACGAAAATGGTATAAAATAAATATTTTTGACTTACCTAAAGTACATGCTGGTCGATAGGAACACTAAACACACACAAAGACACACAACCATTCGAGTTTTCGCAACCAGTGGTGGCTTCTTCGGGAAAAAGAGGGAGGAAGGAGAGGAGAAAGGGAAGGATACGGGTTTTAAGGAAGTGGAAAAGGAGCCATTCCAATCCCAGGAGTGGAAGGACTTACCTTAGGGTACAAAAAGGAAGGTAAACAAATACACACACACTCACACATATCCACATCCAAATACACTTAGGCAGACATTTGTAGAAACCAAAGAAGTTGGACAGAGATGCCACTTCAGGCAGAGGCTCTGTCCACAGAACCGAGGCAAAGATGTTAAAGATGGCGGGCGTGAATTAGAATTTAGCGGAGGTTGAGACCAGGCGGGCAACGGGAAGAAAGAATGTGTTGAATGGCAAGTTCCCATCTCCGGAGTTCTGAAAGATTGGTGTTGGTGGGAAGTATCCAGATAACCCGGATGGTGTAACACTGTGCCAAGATGTGCTGGCCGTGCACCAAGGCATGTTTAGCCACAGGGTGATCCTCATTACCAACAAACACTGTCTGCCTGTGACCGTTCATGCGAATGGACAGTTTGTTGCTGGTCATTCCCACATAGAACGCTTCACAGTGCAGGCATGTCAGTTGGTAAATCACGTGGGTGCTATCGCAAGTGGCTCTGCCCTTGATCGTGTACACCCTCCGGGTTACGGGACTGGAGTAAGTGGTGGTGGAAGGGTGCATAGGGCAGGTTTTACAACGGGGGTCCTATGCACCCTTCCACCACCACTTACTCCAGTCCCGTAACCCGGAGGGTGTACACGAACAAGGGCAGAGCCACTTGCGATAGCACCCATGTGATTTACCAACTGACATGCCTGCACTGTGAAGCGTTCTATGTGGGAATGACCAGCAACAAACTGTCCATTCGCATGAACGGTCACAGGCAGACAGTGTTTGTTGGTAATGAGGATCACCCTGTGGCTAAACATGCCTTGGTGCACGGCCAGCACAGCTTGGCACAGTGTTACACCGTCCGGGTTATCTAGATACTTCCCACCAACACCAATCTTTCAGAACTCCAGAGATGGGAACTTGCCCTTCAACACATTCTCTCTTCCCGTTGCCCGCCTGGTCTCAACCTCCGCTAAATTCTAATTCCCGCCCGCCATCTTTAACATCTTTGCCTCGGTTCTGTGGACAGAGCCTCTGCCTGAAGTGGCATCTCTGTCCAACTTCTTTTGTTTCTACAAATGTCTGCCTAAGTGTATTTGGATGTGGATATGTGTGAGTGTGTGTGTATTTGTTTACCTTCCTTTTTGTCCCCTAAGGTAAGTCCTTCCACTCCTGGGATTGGAATGGCTCCTTTTCCACTTCCTTAAAACCCGTATCCTTCCCTTTCTCCTCTCCTTCCTCCCTCTTTTTCCCGAAGAAGCCACCACTGGTGGCGAAAGCTCGAATGGTTGTGTGTTTTTGTGTGTGTTTAGTGTTCCTATCGACCAGCCTGTACTTTAGGTAAGTCAAAAATCTTTATTTTATACCATTTTCGTACCTGGAAGGTCTCCTTCTATAATATTAGTTTCATCCTTTTGAATCTAACAATTACTTACGTTCATTATTGCTCTGTTGCCTTTCGAAATCTTTTCTGTCCTCTTACTTTCTCCTTCTGTTTTTTATTTTACATTATATTCTCACCCTATATTCGCTCTCATTTAAGTTCATTTCGCTCTCATTCGCTCTCATTAAAGTTCATTTTTCTCCTGGCCAAATTAGCCACATACAACAATCAGTATTGACTTCTGAACCTTCACTAATAATACGACTAACGACTTTTCGTGTGCGCTTTTCATCATTATTATTTGATTTATAATTTTTTTTTTTTTGTTATTTACCGCTTTCATCACTGCATCTCCTGTATAATATCTACCCGTTATCCACATTTACTGTGGTAATACTATTTCACAACTCCATTTTACAATAACCTATAATAACCATTTTCGGCTTTTCCTAGAAACTTCGCGATTATTTCCGATTCTCATTTTTCCACATTTCCATTCATTCTTCTGACATTCGCGATCATTTTTCTAAACTTTCTATACGTTTTAACCCAATTATTCTTTCGTCAGCTTATTATTACTATTACTTCCGATTTCCGTTTTTCCACATTTCCGTTCATTCTTCCGACATTCCCGTTCATTTTTCAATAACTTTCTATCCGTTTTAATCCCATTATTCCTTCGTCAGATTATTATTATTATTTCCGATTCCCGTTTTTTCACATTTCCGTTCATTTTTCCGACATTCCCGTTCATTTTTCAATAACGTTTTAACCCTATTATTCCTTCGCCAGCTTATTATTATTATTGCCGAACCCCATTTTTCCACATTTCCGTTCAGTCTTCCGACATTCCCGTTCATTTTTCAGTAACTTTCATACGTTTTTAACCCTATTATTCCTTCCTCAGATTATTGTCTACCTCGTAGTCGTAATCTGCCACTACTAATCAGTCATTATAATACGCTTTCCTTTGATTTTCTCCTCCCTGTAACTTGTTTTGGACGCCAACACTATTGTGCATTACGTTGTTAACCAACTGTAGTTGACCTCAGTTTCCACCATGTTCAACTTCAACAACTCTCGTGAACAACTTTATAGATTTCTATTTTCTTTGCTGAATCCTTTCGCTATCTATCCACCTTCAAAAATTTTTCTTTCCTTTCTAAATACTTTGAAGTCATTTATTCAACGCATAGTTCTCACTTTTCCATTCCATACATTATGTTACCCTACCTGGACCCCATCAAGTTTTACATACATTCCCTCCGCAAGCATGCTTTCATCCTCGCCAGATTACGGTCCCACATTTTGTTTATTCAGGCATGTCTAACATTTGGCATAACCCCCAAGGGCCTCACAATAAAAGTTCCCATCTCCGGCTGTAACCCATCCTTTCATCAAGCCCTACACCAATTCCAAACAGAACAATCCACAGCCCTCACCCGCCTAATCCTTAACCTATACATCAACTCCACCAATGAACACACCTGTCAACTCCTATCCCTAATCAAAATCCTCAACCTTTCCTCTTCCGCATCCACACCCACAGTTCAGAACATCCTCCTACAGGCCAACCGGAAATTAGAACAACATGCCACCCTCCACCTCAAAAAACTATCCCAACTCCTTGTCACCCACCTCCGGAAAGGCAAGACACTCTCCCTCAACACACACTCCCTCAACAACCACTCCAGTAAACCTCAAGCTCCTCTTATTGCACAGAAACCCAGTCTCTCCCATCTACTCAATCTCCCACTTCCAGCTCCACTCCCCCCCAAACCTTTAAATCCTACTGCACACAATCCGGAACCACGACATCCCAATTCAGTAGTTAACCTCTCCTCTAAACCGCTCTCCCAAACTGAAACCTCTGTCCTATCCAAAGGCCTCACCTTTAGCCCTACTCCCAAATTCAACCAAACAGCCCTTGTCAAAGATTTACTATCCTATACTCGTAGCCTCTGCTGGAGATATCACTTTGCCACGAAGAAAACTAACCCTACTCCTAATGATCCAACTCCACAAGACATGACTCAAATAGAACATTGCCTGGAACAGTTCCGTCCTCCATCACAGCTAGACCCACCCGCTCTTCCTCAAAATCACCCTCTTCAAACCTTCCAGGAATTCCTTACTTCCAACCTTGCCTCTCAGTCTTTCCTAAAAAACCTTAATCCTACTCCCAACATTACTACAGCTGAATCCCGAGCCATCCGTGATCTGAAAGCTGACCGTTCCATCGTCATTCTCCCAGCCGACAAGGGATCCACAACCGTGGTACTTGATCGGCGGGAGTATGTGGCTGAGGGACTGCGTCAGATTTCAGACAATACTACCTACAAAGTTTGTCAACACAATCCTATCCCTGATGTCCAGGCAGAGCTTCAAGGAATCCTCAAAACCTTAGGCCCCCTACAAAAACTTTCACCTAACTCCATTAACCTCATGACCCCACCGACACCCCGCACCCCCACCTTCTACCTACTCCCCAAGATCCACAAACCCAATCATCCCGGCCGCCCCATTGTGGCCGGTTACCAAGCCCCTACTGAACGAATCTCTGCCTACATAGACCAACACCTTCAACCCATCATGTGCAGTCTCCCATCCTTCATCAAAGATACCAACCACTTCCTCGATCGCCTTAAATCCTTGCCTAGCCAGTTACCTCCAGATACCATCCTTGTAACCATTGATGTCACTTCCTTGTACACAAACATCCCACATGCCCAGGGCCTTGCTGCGATGGAGTATTTCCTTTCACGCCGACCACCCAATTCCCTACCTAAAACCTCTCTCCTTAATACCCTACTTCTTCACTTTTGAGGGCCAAACATACCAACAACTAAAGGGAACAGCCATGGGAACCAGGATGGCCCCCTCGTACGCCAACTTATTTATGGGACGTTTAGAGGAAGCCTTCCTGGACACCCAAGCCTGTCAACCCAAAGTTTGGTATAGATTCATTGACGACATCTTTATGATTTGGACTCACAGTGAAGAAGAACTCCAGAATTTCCTCTTCAACCTCAACTCCTTTGGTCCCATCAAATTCACCTGGTCCTATTCCAAATCCCATGCCACTTTCCTTGATGTCGACCTCCATCTGTCCAACGGCCAACTTCACACATCTGTCCACATCAAACCAACCAACAAACAACAGTACCTACACTATGACAGCTGCCATCCATTCCACATCAAACGTTCCCTTTCCTACAGCTTAGGTCTTCGTGGCAAACGAGTCTGCTCCAGTCCCGAATCAATGAACCAGTACACCAACAACCTAATATCAGCTTTCACATCCCGCGGCTATCCTCCTGATCTGGTACAGAAACAAATTTCCAGAGCCACTTCCTCATCCCCCCAAATTCAGAACCTTCCACAGAAGAACCCCAGAACTGCCCCTCTTGTCACCGGATACTTTCCGGGAATGGAGCGGACTCTGAATGTGGCTCTCCAGCAAGGATACGACTTCCTTAAATCCTGCCCCGAAATGAGATCCATCCTTCAGGACATCCTTCCCACTCCACCAAGAGTGTCTTTCCGCCGCCCACCTAACCTCCGTAACCTACTAGTCCATCCATATGAAATCCACAAACCACCTTCCCTACCCTCTGGCTCATACCCTTGTAACCGCCCCCGTTGTCAAACCTGCCCTATGCACCTTTCCACCACCACTTACTCCAGTCCCGTAACCCGGAGGGTGTACACGATCAAGGGCAGAGCCACTTGCGATAGCACCCACTTGATTCACCAACTGACATGCCTGCACTGTGAAGCGTTCTATGTGGGAATGACCAGCAACAAACTGTCCATTCGCATGAACGGTCACAGGCAGACAGTGTTTGTTGGTAATGAGGATCACCCTGTGGCTAAACATGCCTTGGTGCACGGCCAGCACAGCTTGGCACAGTGTTACACCGTCCGGGTTATCTGGATACTTCCCACCAACACCAATCTTTCAGAACTCCGGAGATGGGAACTTGCCATTCAACACATTCTTTCTTCCCGTTGCCCGCCTGGTCTCAACCTCCGCTAAATTCTAATTCCCGCCCGCCATCTTTAACATCTTTGCCTCGGTTCTGTGGACAGAGCCTCTGCCTGAAGTGGCATCTCTGTCCAACTTCTGTGGTTTCTACAAATGTCTGCCTAAGTGTGTTTGGATGTGGATATGTGTGAGTGTGTGTGTATTTGTTTACCTTCCTTTTTGTCCCCTAAGGTAAGTCCTTCCAGTCCTGGGATTGGAATGGCTCCTTTTCCACTTCCTTAAAACCCGTATCCTTCCCTTTCTCCTCTCCTTCCTCCCTCTTTTTCCCGAAGAAGCCACCACTGGTGGCGAAAGCTCGAATGGTTGTGTGTTTTTATGTGTGTTTAGTGTTCCTATCGCCCAGCCTGTACTTTAGGTAAGCCAAAAATCTTTATTTTATACCATTTACTGACTTCATAATTAATAGTATATGGTAATAAATACTATTTAAATTAGAAATTTGCATTTATTTATTTATTTGCATTATTGTGCTGTTCCGTCCGCCCACTCCCATTACTATATAAACACCCAAGGAGCCAAATCACGCAGGGCTGTAAACACCAGCAAGCCCCACTGGAGGTAAGTCTGCAACGTGGTTGACTACTTAATTGATAGTATATGGTAATAAATACTATTTAAAATAGAAATTTGCATTTATTTATTTATTTGCATTATTGTGCTGTTCCGTCCGCCCACTCCCATTACTATATAAACACCCAAGGAGCCAAAGCATGCAGGGCTGTAAACACCAGCAAGCTCCACTGGAGGTTAGTCTGCAACGTGGTTGACTTCTTAAATGATTATATATGGTAATAAATACAATTAAAATAGAAATTTGCATTTATTTATTTATTTGCATTATTGTGCTGTTCCGTCTGCCCACTCCCATTGCTATATAAACACCCAAGGAGCCAAAGCATGCAGGGCTGTAAACACCAGCAAGCTCCACTGGAGGTAAGTCTGCAACGTGGTTGACTTCTTAATTGATAGTATATGGTAATAAATACTATTTAAAATAGAAATTTGCATTTATTTATTTATTTGCATTATTGTGCTGTTCCGTCCGCCCACTCCCATTACTATATAAAAACCCAAGGAGCCAAAGCATGCAGGGCTGTAAACACCAGCAAGTTACACTGGAGATAAGTCTGCAACGTGGTTGACTTCTTAGTTGATAGTATTTGGTATTAGATACTATTTAAAATAGAAATTTGCATTTATTTATTTATTTGCATTATTGTTCTGTTCCGTCCGCCCACTCCCATTACTATATAAACACCCAAGGAGTCAAAGCATGCAGGGCTGTAAACACCAGCAAGCTCCACTGGAGGTAAGTCTGCAACGTGGTTGACTTCTCAATTGATAGTATATGGTAATAAATACTATTTAAAATAGAAATTTGCATTTATTTATTTATTTGCATTATTGTGCTGTTTCGTCCACCCACTCCCATTACTATATAAACACCCAAGGAGCCAAAGCTTGCATAGCTGTGAACACCAACAAGCTCCACTGGAGGTCAGTCTGCTACGTGGTTGACTTCTTAATTGATGGTATATGGTAATAAATACTATTTAAAATAGAAATTTGCATTTATTTATGTATTTGCATTATTGTGCTGTTCTGTCCGCCCACTCCAATTACTATATAAACAACCAAGCAGCCAAAGCATGCAGGGCTGTAAAAACCAGCAAGCTGCACTGGAGGTAAGTCTGCAACGTGGTTGACCTCTTAATAGATAGTATATGGTAGTAAATACTATTTAAAATAGAAATTTGCATTTATTTATTTATTTGCATTATTGTGCTGTTCCGTCCACCCACTCCCATTACTATATAAACACCCAAGGAGCCAAAGCATGAAGGGCTGTGAACACCAACAAGCTCCACTGGAGGTCAGTCTGCAATGTGGTTGACTTCTTAATTGATGGTATATGGTAATAAATACTATTTAAAATAGAAATTTGCATTTATTTATGTATTTGCAATATTGTACTGTTCCGTCCGCCCACTCCCATTACTGTATAAACACCCAAGGAGACAAAGCATGCAGGGCTGTAAACAACAGCAAGCTCCACTGGAGGTAAGTCTGCAACGTGGTTGACTTCTTAATTGATGGTATATGGTAATAAATACTATTTAAAATAGAAATTTGCATTTATTTATTTATTTGCATTATTGTGCTGTTCCGTTCGCCCACTCCCATTACTATATAAACACCCAAGGAGCCAAAGCATGCAGGGCTGTAAACACCAGCAAGCTACACTGGAGGAAAGTGTGCAACGTGGTTGATTTTTTAATTGATAGTATATGGTAATAAATACTATTTAAAATAGAAATTTGCATTTATTTATTTATTTGCATTATTGTGCTGTTCCGTCCGCCCACTCCCATTACTATATAAACACCCAAGGGGCCAAAGCATGCAAGGCTGTAAACAACAGCAAGCTCCACTGGAGGTAAGTCTGCAACGTGGTTGACTTCTTAATTGATTGTATATGGTAATAAATACTATTTAAAATAGAAATTTGCATTTATTTATTTATTTGCATTATTGTGCTGTTCCGTCCGCCCACTCCCATTGCTATATAAACAGCCAAGGAGCCAAAGCATGCAGGGCTGTAAACACCAGCAAGCTCCACTGGAGGTAAGTCTGCAACGTGGTTGACTTCTTAATTGATAGTAAATGGTAATAAATACTATTTAAAATAGAAATTTGCATTTATTTATTTATTTGCATTATTGTGCTGTTCCGTTCGCCCACTCCCATTACTATATAAACACCCAAGGAGCCAAAGCATGCAGGGCTGTAAACACCAGCAAGCTACACTGGAGGAAAGTGTGCAACGTGGTTGATTTTTTAATTGATAGTATATGGTAATAAATACTATTTAAAATAGAAATTTGCATTTATTTATTTATTTGCATTATTGTGCTGTTCCGTCCGCCCACTCCCATTACTATATAAACACCCAAGGGGCCAAAGCATGCAAGGCTGTAAACAACAGCAAGCTCCACTGGAGGTAAGTCTGCAACGTGGTTGACTTCTTAATTGATTGTATATGGTAATAAATACTATTTAAAATAGAAATTTGCATTTATTTATTTATTTGCATTATTGTGCTGTTCCGTCCGCCCACTCCCATTGCTATATAAACAGCCAAGGAGCCAAAGCATGCAGGGCTGTAAACACCAGCAAGCTCCACTGGAGGTAAGTCTGCAACGTGGTTGACTCTTTAATTGATAGTATATGGTAGTAAATACTATTTAAAATAGAAATTTGCATTTATTTATTTATTTGCATTATTGTGCTGTTCCGTCCGCCCACTCCCATTTCTATATAAACACCCAAGGAGCCAAAGCATGCAGGGCTGTAAACACCAGCAAGCTCCACTGGAGATAAGTCTGCAACGTGGTTGACTTCTTAATTAATAGTATATGGTAATAAATACTAATTAAAATAGAAATTTGCATTTATTTATTTATTTGCATTATTGTGCTGTTTCGTCCGCCCACTCCCATTACTATATAAACACCCAAGGAGTCAAAGCATGCAGGGCTGTAAACACCAGCAAGCTGCACTCGAGGTAAGTCTGCAATGTGGTTAACTTCTTAATTGATAGTATATGGTAATAAATACTATTTAAAATAGAAATTTGCATTTATTTATTTATTTGCATTATTGTGCTGTTCCGTCCGCCCACTCCCATTACTATATAAACACCCAAGGAGCCAAATCATGCAGGGCTGTAAACACCAGCAAGCCCCACTGGAGGTAAGTCTGCAACGTGGTTGACTACTTAATTGATAGTATATGGTAATAAATACTATTTAAAATAGAAATTTGCATTTATTTAATTATTTGCATTATTGTGCTGTTCCGTCCGCCCACTCCCATTACTATATAAACACCCAAGGAGCCAGAGCATGCAGGGCCGGGAACGCCAACAAGCTTCACTGGACGTCAGTCTGCAACGTGGTTGACTTCTTAATTGATAGTATATGGTAATAAATACTATTTAAAATAGAAATTTGCATTTATTTATTTATTTGCATTTTTGTGCTGATCCGTCCGCCCACTCCCATTACTATATAAACACCCAAGGAGCCAAAGCATGCAGGGCTGTAAACACCAGCAAGCTCCACTGGAGGTAAGTCTGCAACGTGGTTGACTTCTTAATTGATTGTATATGGTAATAAATACAATTTAAAATAGAAATTTACATTTATTTATTTATTTGCATTATTGTGCTGTTCCGTCCGCCCACTCCCATTGCTATATAAACACCCAAGGAGCCAAAGCATGCTGTGCTGTAAACACCAGCAAGCTCCACTGGAGGTAAGTCTGCAACGTGGTTGACTTCTTAATTGATAGTAAATGGTAATAAATACTATTTAAAATAGAAATTTGCATTTACTTTTTTATTTGCATTATTGTGCTGTTCTGTCCGCAGACTCCCATTGCTATATAAACACCCAAGGAGCCAAAGCATGCAGGGCTGCAAACACCAGCAAGCTCCACTGGAGGTAAGTCTGCAACGTGGTTGACTTCAAATTGATAGTATATGGTAATAAATACTATTTAAAATAGAAATTTGCATTTATTTATTTATTTGCATTATTGTGCTGTTCCGTCCGCCCACTCCCATTACTATATAAACACCCAAGGAGTCAAAGCATGCAGGGCCGGGAACGCTAACAAGCTTCACTGGACGTCAGCCTGCAACGTGGTTGACTTCTTAATTGATAGTATATGGTAATAATTACTATTTAAAATAGAAATTTGCATTTATTTATTTATTTGTATATTGTGCTGTTCCGTCCACCCACTCCCATTACTATATAAACAACCAAGGAGCCAAAGCAAGCAGAACTGTAAACACCTGCAAGCTCCACTGGAGGTCAGTCTGCAACGTGGTTGACTTCTTAATTGACATTATATGGTAATAAATACTTTTTAAAATAGAAATTTGCATTTATTTATTTATTTGCATTATTGTGCTGTTCCGTCCGCCCACTCCCATTACTATACAAACACCCAAGGAGTCAAAGCATGCAGGGCTGTAAACACCAGCAAGCTCCACTGGAGGTAAGTCTGCAACGTGGTTGACTTCTTAATTGATAGTATATGGTAATAAATACTATTTAAAATAGAAATTTGCATTTATTTTTTTATTTGCATTATTGTGCTGCTCCGTCCGCCCACTCCCATTACTATATAAATACCCAAGGAGCCAAAGCATGCAGGGCTGTAAACACCAGCAAGCTCCACTGGAGGTAAGTCTGCAACGTGGTTGACTTCTTAATTGATAGTATATGGTAATAAATACTATTTAAAATAGAAATTTGCATTTATTTATTTATTTGCATTATTGTGCTGATCCGTCCGCCCACTCCCATTACTATATAAACACCCAAGGAGTCAAAGCATGCAGGGCTGTAAACACCAGCAAGCTCCACTGGAGGGTAGTCTGCAACGTGGTTGACTTCGTAATTGATTGTATATGGTAATAAATACTATTTAAAATAGAAATTTGCATTTATTTATTTATTTGCATTATTGTGCTGTTCCGTCCGCCCACTCCCATTACTATATAAACACCCAAGGAGCCAAAGCATGCAGGGTAGTAAACACCAGCAAGCTACACTGGAGGAAAGTGTGCAACGTGGTTGTTTTTTTAATTGATAGTATATGGTAATAAATACTATTTAAAATAGAAATTTGCATTTATTTATTTATTTGCATTATTGTGCTGTTCCGTCCGCCCACTCCCATTACTATATAAACACCCAAGGAGCCAAAGCATGCAGGGTAGTAAACACCAGCAAGCTACACTGGAGGAAAGTGTGCAACGTGGTTGTTTTTTTAATTGATAGTATATGGTAATAAATACTATTTAAAATAGAAATTTGCATTTATTTATTTATTTGCATTATTGTGCTGATCCGTCCGCCCACTCCCATTACTATATAAACACCCAAGGAGTCAAAGCATGCAGGGCTGTAAACACCAGCAAGCTCCACTGGAGGGTAGTCTGCAACGTGGTTGACTTCTTAATTGATTGTATATGGTAATAAATACTATTTAAATTAGAAATTTGCATTTATTTATTTATTTGCATTATTGTGCTGTTCTGTCCGCCCACTCCCATTACTATATAAACACCCAAGGAGCCAAAGCATGCAGGGTAGTAAACACCAGCAAGCTACACTGGAGGAAAGTGTGCAACGTGGTTGTTTTTTTAATTGATAGTATATGGTAATAAATACTATTTAAAATAGAAATTTGCATTTATTTATTTATTTGCATTATTGTGCTGTTCCGTCCGCCCACTCCCATTACTATATAAACACCCAAGGAGCCAAAGCATGCAGGACTGTAAACACCAGCAAGCTCCACTGGAGGTAAGTCTGCAACGTGGTTGACTTCTTAATTGATAGTATATGGTAATAAATACTATTTAAAATAGAAATTTGCATTTATTTATTTATTTGCATTATTGTGCTGCTCCGTCCGCCCACTCCCATTACTATATAAATACCCAAGGAGCCAAAGCATGCAGGGCTGTAAACACCAGCAAGCTCCACTGGAGGTAAGTCTGCAACGTGGTTGACTTCTTAATTGATAGTATATGGTAATAAATACTATTTAAAATAGAAATTTGCATTTATTTATTTATTTGCATTATTGTGCTGTTCCGTCCGCCCACTCCCATTACTATATAAACACCCAAGGAGCCAAAGCATGCAGGGCTGTAAACACCAGCAAGCTGCACTGGAGGTAAGTCTGCAATGTGGTTGACCTCTTAATAGATAGTATATGGTAGTAAATACTATTTAAAATAGAAATTTACATTTATTTATTTATTTGCATTATTGTGCTATTCCGTCCACCCACTCCCATTACTATATAAACACCCAAGGAGCCAAAGCATGAAGGGCTGTGAACACCAACAAGCTCCACTGGAGGTCAGTCTGCAATGTGGTTGACTTCTTAATTGATAGTATATGGTAATAAATACTATTTATAATAGAAATTTGCATTTATTTATTTATTTGCATTATTGTGCTGTTCCGTCCGCCCACTCCCATCACTATATAAACACCCAAGGAGCCAAAGCATACAGGGCTGTAAACACCAGCAAGCTCCACTGGAGGTAAGTTTGCAACGTGGTTGACTTCTAAATTGATGGTATATGGTAATAAATACTATTTAAAATAGAAATTTGCATTTATTTATTTATTTGCATTATTGTGCTGTTCCGTCCGCCCACTCCCATTACTATATAAACACCCAAGGAGCCAAAGCATGCAGGGTAGTAAACACCAGCAAGCTACACTGGAGGAAAGTGTGCAACGTGGTTGTTTTTTTAATTGATAGTATATGGTAATAAATACTATTTAAAATAGAAATTTGCATTTATTTATTTATTTGCATTATTGTGCTGTTCCGTCCGCCCACTCCCATTACTATATAAACACCCAAGGAGCCAAAGCATGCAGGGCTGTAAACACCAGCAAGCTCCACTGGAGGTAAGTCTGCAACGTGGTTGACTTCTTAATTGATAGTATATGGTAATAAATACTATTTAAAATAGAAATTTGCTTTTATTTATTTATTTGCATTATTGTGCTGTTCCGTCCGCCCACTCCCATTACTATATAAACACCCAAGGAGCCAAACCATGCAGGGCTGTAAACACCAGCTAGCCCCACTGGAGGTAAGTCTGCAACGTGGTTGACTACTTAATTGATAGTATATGGTAATAATTACTATTTAAAATAGAAATTTGCATTTATTTATTTATTTGCATTATTGTGCTGTTCCGTCCGCCCACTCCCATTATTATATAAACACCCAAGGAGCCAAAGCATGCAGGGCTGCAAACACCAGCAAGCTCCACTGGAGGTAAGTCTGCAACGTGGTTGACTTCTTAATTGATTGTATATGGTAATAAATACTATTTAAAATAGAAATTTGCATTTATTTATTTATTTGCATTATTGTGCTGTTCCGTCCGCCCACTGCCATTGCTATATAAACACCCAAGGACCCAAAACATGCAGGGTTGTAAACACCAGCAAGCTCCACTGGAGGTAAGTCTGCAATGTGGTTGACTTCTTAATTGATAGTAAATGGTAATAAATCCTATTTAAAAGAGAAATTTGCATTTACTTATTTATTTGCATTATTGTGCTGTTCCGTCCGCCCACTCCCATTACTATATAAACACCCAAGGAGCCAAAGCATGCAGGGCTGTGAACACCAACACGCTCCACTGGAGGTCAGTCTGCAACGTGGTTGACTTCTTAATTGATAGTATATGGTAATAAATACTATTTAAAATAGAAATTTGCATTTATTTATTTATTTGCATTATTGTTCTGTTCCGTCCGCTCACTCCCATTACTATATAAACACCCAAGGAACCAAAGCAAGCAGGGCTGTAAACACCTGCTAGCTCCTCTGGAGGTCAGTCTGCAACGTGGTTGACTTCTTAATTGATAGCATATGGTAATAAATACTATTTAAAATAGAAATTTGCATTTATTTATTTATTTTCATTATTGTGCTGTTCCGTCCGCCCACTCCCATTACTATATAAACACCCGAGGAGCCAAAGCATGAAAGGCTGTAAACACCAGCAAGCTCCACTGGAGGTAAGTCTGCAACGTGTTTGACTTCTTAATTAATAGTATATGGTAATAAATACTAATTAAAATAGAAATTTGCATTTATTTATTTATTTGCATTATTGTGCTGTTCCGTCCGCCCACTCCCATTACTATATAAACACCCAAGGAGCCAAAGCATGCAGGGCTGGGAACGCCAACAAGCTCCACTGGACATCAGTCTGCAACATAGTTGACTTCTTAATTAATATTATAGAAGGAGACCTTCCAGGTACGAAAATGGTATAAAATAAATATTTTTGACTTACCTAAAGTACATGCTGGTCGATAGGAACACTAAACACACACAAAGACACACAACCATTCGAGTTTTCGCAACCAGTGGTGGCTTCTTCGGGAAAAAGAGGGAGGAAGGAGAGGAGAAAGGGAAGGATACGGGTTTTAAGGAAGTGGAAAAGGAGCCATTCCAATCCCAGGAGTGGAAGGACTTACCTTAGGGTACAAAAAGGAAGGTAAACAAATACACACACACTCACACATATCCACATCCAAATACACTTAGGCAGACATTTGTAGAAACCAAAGAAGTTGGACAGAGATGCCACTTCAGGCAGAGGCTCTGTCCACAGAACCGAGGCAAAGATGTTAAAGATGGCGGGCGGGAATTAGAATTTAGCGGAGGTTGAGACCAGGCGGGCAACGGGAAGAAAGAATGTGTTGAATGGCAAGTTCCCATCTCCGGAGTTCTGAAAGATTGGTGTTGGTGGGAAGTATCCAGATAACCCGGATGGTGTAACACTGTGCCAAGATGTGCTGGCCGTGCACCAAGGCATGTTTAGCCACAGGGTGATCCTCATTACCAACAAACACTGTCTGCCTGTGACCGTTCATGCGAATGGACAGTTTGTTGCTGGTCATTCCCACATAGAACGCTTCACAGTGCAGGCATGTCAGTTGGTAAATCACGTGGGTGCTATCGCAAGTGGCTCTGCCCTTGATCGTGTACACCCTCCGGGTTACGGGACTGGAGTAAGTGGTGGTGGAAGGGTGCATAGGGCAGGTTTTACAACGGGGGCCCTATGCACCCTTCCACCACCACTTACTCCAGTCCCGTAACCCGGAGGGTGTACACGAACAAGGGCAGAGCCACTTGCGATAGCACCCATGTGATTTACCAACTGACATGCCTGCACTGTGAAGCGTTCTATGTGGGAATGACCAGCAACAAACTGTCCATTCGCATGAACGGTCACAGGCAGACAGTGTTTGTTGGTAATGAGGATCACCCTGTGGCTAAACATGCCTTGGTGCACGGCCAGCACAGCTTGGCACAGTGTTACACCGTCCGGGTTATCTAGATACTTCCCACCAACACCAATCTTTCAGAACTCCAGAGATGGGAACTTGCCCTTCAACACATTCTCTCTTCCCGTTGCCCGCCTGGTCTCAACCTCCGCTAAATTCTAATTCCCGCCCGCCATCTTTAACATCTTTGCCTCGGTTCTGTGGACAGAGCCTCTGCCTGAAGTGGCATCTCTGTCCAACTTCTTTTGTTTCTACAAATGTCTGCCTAAGTGTATTTGGATGTGGATATGTGTGAGTGTGTGTGTATTTGTTTACCTTCCTTTTTGTCCCCTAAGGTAAGTCCTTCCACTCCTGGGATTGGAATGGCTCCTTTTCCACTTCCTTAAAACCCGTATCCTTCCCTTTCTCCTCTCCTTCCTCCCTCTTTTTCCCGAAGAAGCCACCACTGGTGGCGAAAGCTCGAATGGTTGTGTGTTTTTGTGTGTGTTTAGTGTTCCTATCGACCAGCCTGTACTTTAGGTAAGTCAAAAATCTTTATTTTATACCATTTTCGTACCTGGAAGGTCTCCTTCTATAATATTAGTTTCATCCTTTTGAATCTAACAATTACTTACGTTCATTATTGCTCTGTTGCCTTTCGAAATCTTTTCTGTCCTCTTACTTTCTCCTTCTGTTTTTTATTTTACATTATATTCTCACCCTATATTCGCTCTCATTTAAGTTCATTTCGCTCTCATTCGCTCTCATTAAAGTTCATTTTTCTCCTGGCCAAATTAGCCACATACAACAATCAGTATTGACTTCTGAACCTTCACTAATAATACGACTAACGACTTTTCGTGTGCGCTTTTCATCATTATTATTTGATTTATAATTTTTTTTTTTTTTTTTTGTTATTTACCGCTTTCATCACTGCATCTCCTGTATAATATCTACCCGTTATCCACATTTACTGTGGTAATACTATTTCACAACTCCATTTTACAATAACCTATAATAACCATTTTCGGCTTTTCCTAGAAACTTCGCGATTATTTCCGATTCTCATTTTTCCACATTTCCATTCATTCTTCTGACATTCGCGATCATTTTTCTAAACTTTCTATACGTTTTAACCCAATTATTCTTTCGTCAGCTTATTATTACTATTACTTCCGATTTCCGTTTTTCCACATTTCCGTTCATTCTTCCGACATTCCCGTTCATTTTTCAATAACTTTCTATCCGTTTTAATCCCATTATTCCTTCGTCAGATTATTATTATTATTTCCGATTCCCGTTTTTTCACATTTCCGTTCATTTTTCCGACATTCCCGTTCATTTTTCAATAACGTTTTAACCCTATTATTCCTTCGCCAGCTTATTATTATTATTGCCGAACCCCATTTTTCCACATTTCCGTTCAGTCTTCCGACATTCCCGTTCATTTTTCAGTAACTTTCATACGTTTTTAACCCTATTATTCCTTCCTCAGATTATTGTCTACCTCGTAGTCGTAATCTGCCACTACTAATCAGTCATTATAATACGCTTTCCTTTGATTTTCTCCTCCCTGTAACTTGTTTTGGACGCCAACACTATTGTGCATTACGTTGTTAACCAACTGTAGTTGACCTCAGTTTCCACCATGTTCAACTTCAACAACTCTCGTGAACAACTTTATAGATTTCTATTTTCTTTGCTGAATCCTTTCGCTATCTATCCACCTTCAAAAATTTTTCTTTCCTTTCTAAATACTTTGAAGTCATTTATTCAACGCATAGTTCTCACTTTTCCATTCCATACATTATGTTACCCTACCTGGACCCCATCAAGTTTTACATACATTCCCTCCGCAAGCATGCTTTCATCCTCGCCAGATTACGGTCCCACATTTTGTTTATTCAGGCATGTCTAACATTTGGCATAACCCCCAAGGGCCTCACAATAAAAGTTCCCATCTCCGGCTGTAACCCATCCTTTCATCAAGCCCTACACCAATTCCAAACAGAACAATCCACAGCCCTCACCCGCCTAATCCTTAACCTATACATCAACTCCACCAATGAACACACCTGTCAACTCCTATCCCTAATCAAAATCCTCAACCTTTCCTCTTCCGCATCCACACCCACAGTTCAGAACATCCTCCTACAGGCCAACCGGAAATTAGAACAACATGCCACCCTCCACCTCAAAAAACTATCCCAACTCCTTGTCACCCACCTCCGGAAAGGCAAGACACTCTCCCTCAACACACACTCCCTCAACAACCACTCCAGTAAACCTCAAGCTCCTCTTATTGCACAGAAACCCAGTCTCTCCCATCTACTCAATCTCCCACTTCCAGCTCCACTCCCCCCCAAACCTTTAAATCCTACTGCACACAATCCGGAACCACGACATCCCAATTCAGTAGTTAACCTCTCCTCTAAACCGCTCTCCCAAACTGAAACCTCTGTCCTATCCAAAGGCCTCACCTTTAGCCCTACTCCCAAATTCAACCAAACAGCCCTTGTCAAAGATTTACTATCCTATACTCGTAGCCTCTGCTGGAGATATCACTTTGCCACGAAGAAAACTAACCCTACTCCTAATGATCCAACTCCACAAGACATGACTCAAATAGAACATTGCCTGGAACAGTTCCGTCCTCCATCACAGCTAGACCCACCCGCTCTTCCTCAAAATCACCCTCTTCAAACCTTCCAGGAATTCCTTACTTCCAACCTTGCCTCTCAGTCTTTCCTAAAAAACCTTAATCCTACTCCCAACATTACTACAGCTGAATCCCGAGCCATCCGTGATCTGAAAGCTGACCGTTCCATCGTCATTCTCCCAGCCGACAAGGGATCCACAACCGTGGTACTTGATCGGCGGGAGTATGTGGCTGAGGGACTGCGTCAGATTTCAGACAATACTACCTACAAAGTTTGTCAACACAATCCTATCCCTGATGTCCAGGCAGAGCTTCAAGGAATCCTCAAAACCTTAGGCCCCCTACAAAAACTTTCACCTAACTCCATTAACCTCATGACCCCACCGACACCCCGCACCCCCACCTTCTACCTACTCCCCAAGATCCACAAACCCAATCATCCCGGCCGCCCCATTGTGGCCGGTTACCAAGCCCCTACTGAACGAATCTCTGCCTACATAGACCAACACCTTCAACCCATCATGTGCAGTCTCCCATCCTTCATCAAAGATACCAACCACTTCCTCGATCGCCTTAAATCCTTGCCTAGCCAGTTACCTCCAGATACCATCCTTGTAACCATTGATGTCACTTCCTTGTACACAAACATCCCACATGCCCAGGGCCTTACTGCGATGGAGTATTTCCTTTCACGCCGACCACCCAATTCCCTACCTAAAACCTCTCTCCTTAATACCCTACTTCTTCACTTTTGAGGGCCAAACATACCAACAACTAAAGGGAACAGCCATGGGAACCAGGATGGCCCCCTCGTACGCCAACTTATTTATGGGACGTTTAGAGGAAGCCTTCCTGGACACCCAAGCCTGTCAACCCAAAGTTTGGTATAGATTCATTGACGACATCTTTATGATTTGGACTCACAGTGAAGAAGAACTCCAGAATTTCCTCTTCAACCTCAACTCCTTTGGTCCCATCAAATTCACCTGGTCCTATTCCAAATCCCATGCCACTTTCCTTGATGTCGACCTCCATCTGTCCAACGGCCAACTTCACACATCTGTCCACATCAAACCAACCAACAAACAACAGTACCTACACTATGACAGCTGCCATCCATTCCACATCAAACGTTCCCTTTCCTACAGCTTAGGTCTTCGTGGCAAACGAGTCTGCTCCAGTCCCGAATCAATGAACCAGTACACCAACAACCTAATATCAGCTTTCACATCCCGCGGCTATCCTCCTGATCTGGTACAGAAACAAATTTCCAGAGCCACTTCCTCATCCCCCCAAATTCAGAACCTTCCACAGAAGAACCCCAGAACTGCCCCTCTTGTCACCGGATACTTTCCGGGAATGGAGCGGACTCTGAATGTGGCTCTCCAGCAAGGATACGACTTCCTTAAATCCTGCCCCGAAATGAGATCCATCCTTCAGGACATCCTTCCCACTCCACCAAGAGTGTCTTTCCGCCGCCCACCTAACCTCCGTAACCTACTAGTCCATCCATATGAAATCCACAAACCACCTTCCCTACCCTCTGGCTCATACCCTTGTAACTGCCCCCGTTGTCAAACCTGCCCTATGCACCTTTCCACCACCACTTACTCCAGTCCCGTAACCCGGAGGTTGTACACGATCAAGGGCAGAGCCACTTGCGATAGCACCCACGTGATTCACCAACTGACATGCCTGCACTGTGAAGCGTTCTATGTGGGAATGACCAGCAACAAACTGTCCATTCGCATGAACGGTCACAGGCAGACAGTGTTTGTTGGTAATGAGGATCACCCTGTGGCTAAACATGCTTGGTGCACGGCCAGCACAGCTTGGCACAGTGTTACACCGTCCGGGTTATCTGGATACTTCCCACCAACACCAATCTTTCAGAACTCCGGAGATGGGAACTTGCCATTCAACACATTCTTTCTTCCCGTTGCCCGCCTGGTCTCAACCTCCGCTAAATTCTAATTCCCGCCCGCCATCTTTAACATCTTTGCCTCGGTTCTGTGGACAGAGCCTCTGCCTGAAGTGGCATCTCTGTCCAACTTCTGTGGTTTCTACAAATGTCTGCCTAAGTGTGTTTGGATGTGGATATGTGTGAGTGTGTGTGTATTTATTTACCTTCCTTTTTGTCCCCTAAGGTAAGTCCTTCCAGTCCTGGGATTGGAATGGCTCCTTTTCCACTTCCTTAAAACCCGTATCCTTCCCTTTCTCCTCTCCTTCCTCCCTCTTTTTCCCGAAGAAGCCACCACTGGTGGCGAAAGCTCGAATGGTTGTGTGTTTTTATGTGTGTTTAGTGTTCCTATCGCCCAGCCTGTACTTTAGGTAAGCCAAAAATCTTTATTTTATACCATTTACTGACTTCATAATTAATAGTATATGGTAATAAATACTATTTAAATTAGAAATTTGCATTTATTTATTTATTTGCATTATTGTGCTGTTCCGTCCGCCCACTCCCATTACTATATAAACACCCAAGGAGCCAAATCACGCAGGGCTGTAAACACCAGCAAGCCCCACTGGAGGTAAGTCTGCAACGTGGTTGACTACTTAATTGATAGTATATGGTAATAAATACTATTTAAAATAGAAATTTGCATTTATTTATTTATTTGCATTATTGTGCTGTTCCGTCCGCCCACTCCCATTACTATATAAACACCCAAGGAGCCAAAGCATGCAGGGCTGTAAACACCAGCAAGCTCCACTGGAGGTAAGTCTGCAACGTGGTTGACTTCTTAAATGATTATATATGGTAATAAATACAATTAAAATAGAAATTTGCATTTATTTATTTATTTGCATTATTGTGCTGTTCCGTCTGCCCACTCCCATTGCTATATAAACACCCAAGGAGCCAAAGCATGCAGGGCTGTAAACACCAGCAAGCTCCACTGGAGGTAAGTCTGCAACGTGGTTGACTTCTTAATTGATAGTATATGGTAATAAATACTATTTAAAATAGAAATTTGCATTTATTTATTTATTTGCATTATTGTGCTGTTCCGTCCGCCCACTCCCATTACTATATAAAAACCCAAGGAGCCAAAGCATGCAGGGCTGTAAACACCAGCAAGTTACACTGGAGATAAGTCTGCAACGTGGTTGACTTCTTAGTTAATAGTATTTGGTATTAGATACTATTTAAAATAGAAATTTGCATTTATTTATTTATTTGCATTATTGTTCTGTTCCGTCCGCCCACTCCCATTACTATATAAACACCCAAGGAGTCAAAGCATGCAGGGCTGTAAACACCAGCAAGCTCCACTGGAGGTAAGTCTGCAACGTGGTTGACTTCTCAATTGATAGTATATGGTAATAAATACTATTTAAAATAGAAATTTGCATTTATTTATTTATTTGCATTATTGTGCTGTTCCGTCCACCCACTCCCATTACTATATAAACACCCAAGGAGCCAAAGCATGCATAGCTGTGAACACCAACAAGCTCCACTGGAGGTCAGTCTGCTACGTGGTTGTCTTCTTAATTGATGGTATATGGTAATAAATACTATTTAAAATAGAAATTTGCATTTATTTATGTATTTGCATTATTGTGCTGTTCTGTTCGCCCACTCCAATTACTATATAAACAACCAAGCAGCCAAAGCATGCAGGGCTGTAAAAACCAGCAAGCTGCACTGGAGGTAAGTCTGCAACGTGGTTGACCTCTTAATAGATAGTATATGGTAGTAAATACTATTTAAAATAGAAATTTGCATTTATTTATTTATTTGCATTATTGTGCTGTTCCGTCCACCCACTCCCATTACTATATAAACACCCAAGGAGCCAAAGCATGAAGGGCTGTGAACACCAACAAGCTCCACTGGAGGTCAGTCTGCAATGTGGTTGACTTCTTAATTGATGGTATATGGTAATAAATACTATTTAAAATAGAAATTTGCATTTATTTATGTATTTGCAATATTGTACTGTTCCGTCCGCCCACTCCCATTACTATATAAACACCCAAGGAGACAAAGCATGCAGGGCTGTAAACACCAGCAAGCTACACTGGAGGAAAGTGTGCAACGTGGTTGATTTTTTAATTGATAGTATATGGTAATAAATACTATTTAAAATAGAAATTTGCATTTATTTATTTATTTGCATTATTGTGCTGTTCCGTCCGCCCACTCCCATTACTATATAAACACCCAAGGGGCCAAAGCATGCAAGGCTGTAAACAACAGCAAGCTCCACTGGAGGTAAGTCTGCAACGTGGTTGACTTCTTAATTGATTGTATATGGTAATAAATACTATTTAAAATAGAAATTTGCATTTATTTATTTATTTGCATTATTGTGCTGTTCCGTCTGCCCACTCCCATTGCTATATAAACAGCCAAGGAGCCAAAGCATGCAGGGCTGTAAACACCAGCAAGCTCCACTGGAGGTAAGTCTACAACGTGGTTGACTTCTTAATTGATAGTAAATGGTAATAAATACTATTTTAAATAGAAATTTGCATTTTCTTATTTATTTGCATTATTGTGCTGTTCCGTCCGCCCACTCCCATTACTATATAAACACCCAAGGAGCCAAAGCATGCAGGGCTGTGAACACCAACACGCTCCACTGGAGGTCAGTCTGCAACGTGGTTGACTTCTTAATTGATAGTATATGGTAATAAATACTATTTAAAAGAGAAATTTGCATTTATTTATTTATTTGCATTATTGTGCTGTTCTGTCCGCCCACTCCCATTACTATATAAACACCCAAGGAGCCAAAGCATGCAGGGCTATAAACACCAGCAAGCTACACTGGAGGTAAGTCTGCAACGTGGTTGACTTCTTAATTGATAGTATATGGTAATAGATACTATTTAAAATAGAAATTTGAATTTATTTATTTATTTGCATTATTGTGCTGTTCCGTCCGCTCACTCCCATTACTATATAAACACCCAAGGAGTCAAAGCATGCAGGGCTGTAAACACCAGCAAGCTCCACTGGAGGTAAGTCTGCAACGTGGTTGACTTCTCAATTGATAGTATATGGGAATAAATACTATTTAAAATAGAAATTTGCATTTATTTATTTATTTGCATTATTGTGCTGTTCCGTCCGCCCACTCCCATTACTATATAAACACCCAAGGAGCCAAAGCAAGCAGGGCTGTAAACACCTGCAAGCTCCTCTGGAGGTCAGTCTGCAACGTGGTTGACTCTTTAATTGATAGTATATGGTAGTAAATACTATTTAAAATAGAAATTTGCATTTATTTATTTATTTGCATTATTGTGCTGTTCCGTCCGCCCACTCCCATTACTATATAAACACCCAAGGAGCCAAAGCATGCAGGGCTGTAAACACCAGCAAGCTCCACTGGAGATAAGTCTGCAACGTGGTTGACTTCTTAATTAATAGTATATGGTAATAAATACTAATTAAAATAGAAATTTGCATTTATTTATTTATTTGCATTATTGTGCTGTTTCGTCCGCCCACTCCCATTACTATATAAACACCCAAGGAGTCAAAGCATGCAGGGCTGTAAACACCAGCAAGCTGCACTCGAGGTAAGTCTGCAATGTGGTTAACTTCTTAATTGATAGTATATGGTAATAAATACTATTTAAAATAGAAATTTGCATTTATTTATTTATTTGCATTATTGTGCTGTTCCGTCCGCCCACTCCCATTACTATATAAACACCCAAGGAGCCAAATCATGCAGGGCTGTAAACACCAGCAAGCCCCACTGGAGGTAAGTCTGCAACGTGGTTGACTACTTAATTGATAGTATATGGTAATAAATACTATTTAAAATAGAAATTTGCATTTATTTAATTATTTGCATTATTGCGCTGTTCCGTCCGCCCACTCCCATTACTATATAAACACCCAAGGAGTCAAAGCATGCAGGGCCGGGAACGCCAACAAGCTTCACTGGACGTCAGTCTGCAACGTGGTTGACTTCTTAATTGATAGTATATGGTAATAAATACTATTTAAAATAGAAATTTGCATTTATTTATTTATTTGCATTTTTGTGCTGATCCGTCCGCCCACTCCCATTACTATATAAACACCCAAGGAGCCAAAGCATGCAGGGCTGTAAACACCAGCAAGCTCCACTGGAGGTAAGTCTGCAACGTGGTTGACTTCTTAATTGATTGTATATGGTAATAAATACAATTTAAAATAGAAATTTACATTTATTTATTTATTTGCATTATTGTGCTGTTCCGTCCGCCCACTCCCATTGCTATATAAACACCCAAGGAGCCAAAGCATGCTGTGCTGTAAACACCAGCAAGCTCCACTGGAGGTAAGTCTGCAACGTGGTTGACTTCTTAATTGATAGTAAATGGTAATAAATACTATTTAAAATAGAAATTTGCATTTACTTATTTATTTGCATTATTGTGCTGTTCTGTCCGCAGACTCCCATTGCTATATAAACACCCAAGGAGCCAAAGCATGCAGGGCTGCAAACACCAGCAAGCTCCACTGGAGGTAAGTCTGCAACGTGGTTGACTTCAAATTGATAGTATATGGTAATAAATACTATTTAAAATAGAAATTTGCATTTATTTATTTATTTGCATTATTGTGCTGTTCCGTCCGCCCACTCCCATTACTATATAAACACCCAAGGAATCAAAGCATGCAGGGCCGGGAACGCTAACAAGCTTCACTGGACGTCAGCCTGCAACGTGGTTGACTTCTTAATTGATAGTATATGGTAATAATTACTATTTAAAATAGAAATTTGCATTTATTTATTTATTTGTATATTGTGCTGTTCCGTCCACCCACTCCCATTACTATATAAACAACCAAGGAGCCAAAGCAAGCAGAACTGTAAACACCTGCAAGCTCCACTGGAGGTCAGTCTGCAACGTGGTTGACTTCTTAATTGACATTATATGGTAATAAATACTTTTTAAAATAGAAATTTGCATTTATTTATTTATTTGCATTATTGTGCTGTTCCGTCCGCCCACTCCCATTACTATACAAACACCCAAGGAGTCAAAGCATGCAGGGCTGTAAACACCAGCAAGCTCCACTGGAGGTAAGTCTGCAACGTGGTTGACTTCTTAATTGATAGTATATGGTAATAAATACTATTTAAAATAGAAATTTGCATTTATTTTTTTATTTGCATTATTGTGCTGCTCCGTCCGCCCACTCCCATTACTATATAAACACCCAAGGAGCCAAAGCATGCAGGGTAGTAAACACCAGCAAGCTACACTGGAGGAAAGTGTGCAACGTGGTTGTTTTTTTAATTGATAGTATATGGTAATAAATACTATTTAAAATAGAAATTTGCATTTATTTATTTATTTGCATTATTGTGCTGTTCCGTCCGCCCACTCCCATTACTATATAAACACCCAAGGAGCCAAAGCATGCAGGGTAGTAAACACCAGCAAGCTACACTGGAGGAAAGTGTGCAACGTGGTTGTTTTTTTAATTGATAGTATATGGTAATAAATACTATTTAAAATAGAAATTTGCATTTATTTATTTATTTGCATTATTGTGCTGATCCGTCCGCCCACTCCCATTACTATATAAACACCCAAGGAGTCAAAGCATGCAGGGCTGTAAACACCAGCAAGCTCCACTGGAGGGTAGTCTGCAACGTGGTTGACTTCTTAATTGATTGTATATGGTAATAAATACTATTTAAATTAGAAATTTGCATTTATTTATTTATTTGCATTATTGTGCTGTTCTGTCCGCCCACTCCCATTACTATATAAACACCCAAGGAGCCAAAGCATGCAGGGTAGTAAACACCAGCAAGCTACACTGGAGGAAAGTGTGCAACGTGGTTGTTTTTTTAATTGATAGTATATGGTAATAAATACTATTTAAAATAGAAATTTGCATTTATTTATTTATTTGCATTATTGTGCTGTTCCGTCCGCCCACTCCCATTACTATATAAACACCCAAGGAGCCAAAGCATGCAGGACTGTAAACACCAGCAAGCTCCACTGGAGGTAAGTCTGCAACGTGGTTGACTTCTTAATTGATAGTATATGGTAATAAATACTATTTAAAATAGAAATTTGCATTTATTTATTTATTTGCATTATTGTGCTGCTCCGTCCGCCCACTCCCATTACTATATAAATACCCAAGGAGCCAAAGCATGCAGGGCTGTAAACACCAGCAAGCTCCACTGGAGGTAAGTCTGCAACGTGGTTGACTTCTTAATTGATAGTATATGGTAATAAATACTATTTAAAATAGAAATTTGCATTTATTTATTTATTTGCATTATTGTGCTGATCCGTCCGCCCACTCCCATTACTATATAAACACCCAAGGAGTCAAAGCATGCAGGGCTGTAAACACCAGCAAGCTCCACTGGAGGTAAGTCTGCAACGTGGTTGACTTCTTAATTGATTGTATATGGTAATAAATACTATTTAAAATAGAAATTTGCATTTATTTATTTATTTGCATTATTGTGCTGTTCCGTCCGCCCACTCCCATTACTATATAAACACCCAAGGAGCCAAAGCATGCAGGGTAGTAAACACCAGCAAGCTACACTGGAGGAAAGTGTGCAACGTGGTTGTTTTTTTAATTGATAGTATATGGTAATAAATACTATTTAAAATAGAAATTTGCATTTATTTATTTATTTGCATTATTGTGCTGTTCCGTCCGCCCACTCCCATTACTATATAAACACCCAAGGAGCCAAAGCATGCAGGGTAGTAAACACCAGCAAGCTACACTGGAGGAAAGTGTGCAACGTGGTTGTTTTTTTAATTGATAGTATATGGTAATAAATACTATTTAAAATAGAAATTTGCATTTATTTATTTATTTGCATTATTGTGCTAATCCGTCCGCCCACACCCATTACTATATAAACACCCAAGGAGTCAAAGCATGCAGGGCTGTAAACACCAGCAAGCTCCACTGGAGGTAAGTCTGCAACGTGGTTGACTTCTTAATTGATTGTATATGGTTATAAATACTATTTAAAATAGAAATTTGCATTTATTTATTTATTTGCATTATTGTGCTGTTCCGTCCGCCCACTCCCATTACTATATAAACACCCAAGGAGCCAAAGCATGCAGGGTAGTAAACACCAGCAAGCTACACTGGAGGAAAGTGTGCAACGTGGTTGTTTTTTTAATTGATGGTATATGGTAATAAATACTATTTAAAATAGAAATTTGCATTCATTTATTTATTTGCATTATTGTGCTGTTCCGTCCGCCCACTCCCATTACTATATAAACACCCAAGGAGCCAAAGCATGCAGGGTAGTAAACACCAGCAAGCTACACTGGAGGAAAGTGTGCAACGTGGTTGTTTTTTTAATTGATAGTATATGGTAATAAATACTATTTAAAATAGAAATTTGCATTTATTTATTTATTTGCATTATTGTGCTGTTCCGTCCGCCCACTTCCATTACTATATAAACACCCAAGGAGCCAAAGCATGCAGGGCTGTAAACACCAGCAAGCTCCACTGGAGGTAAGTCTGCAACGTGGTTGACTTCTTAATTGATTGTATATGGTAATAAATACTATTTAAAATAGAAATTTGCATTTATTTATTTATTTGCATTATTGTGCTGTTCTGTCCGCCCACTCCCATTACTATATAAACTCCCAAGGAGCCAAAGCATGCAGGGCTGTAAACACCAGCAAGCTACACTGGAGAAAAGTGTGCAACGTGGTTGATTTTTTAATTGATAGTATATGGTAATAAATACTATTTAAAATAGAAATTTGCATTTATTTATTTATTTGCATTATTGTGCTGTTCCGTCCGACCACTCCCATTACTATATAAACACCCAAGGAGCCAAAGCATGCAGGGCTGTAAACACCAGCAAGCTCCACTGGAGGTAAGTCTGCAACGTGGTTGACTTCTTAATTGATTGTATATGGTAATAAATACTATTTAAAATAGAAATTTGCATTTATTTATTTATTTGCATTATTGTGCTGTTCTGTCCGCCCACTCCCATTACTATATAAACACCCAAGGAGCCAAAGCATGCAGGGCTGTGAACACCAACAAGCTCCACTGGAGGTAAGTCTGAAACGTGGTTGACTTCTTAATTGATTGTATATGGTAATAAATACTATTTAAAATAGAAATTTGCATTTATATATTTATTTGCATTATTGTGCTGTTCTGTCCGCCCACTCCCATTACTATATAAACTCCCAAGGAGCCAAAGCATGCAGGGCTGTAAACACCAGCAAGCTACACTGGAGAAAAGTGTGCAACGTGGTTGATTTTTTAATTGATAGTATATGGTAATAAATACTATTTAAAATAGAAATTTGCATTTATTTATTTATTTGCATTATTGTGCTGTTCTGTCCGCCCACTCCCATTACTATATAAACTCCCAAGGAGCCAAAGCATGCAGGGCTGTAAACACCAGCAAGCTCCACTGGAGGTAAGTCTGCAACGTGGTTGACTTCTTAATTGATTGTATATGGTAATAAATACTATTTAAAATAGAAATTTGCATTTATTTATTTATTTGCATTATTGTGCTGTTCTGTCCGCCCACTCCCATTACTATATAAACACCCAAGGAGCCAAAGCATGCAGGGCTGTAAACACCAGCAAGCTCCACTGGAGGTAAGTCTGCAACGTGGTTGATTTTTTAATTGATAGTATATGGTAATAAATACTATTTAAAATAGAAATTTGCATTTATTTATTTATTTGCATTATTGTGCTGTTCTGTCCGCCCACTCCCATTACTATATAAACTCCCAAGGAGCCAAAGCATGCAGGGCTGTAAACACCAGCAAGCTCCACTGGAGGTAAGTCTGCAACGTGGTTGACTTCTTAATTGATTGTATATGGTAATAAATACTATTTAAAATAGAAATTTGCATTTATTTATTTATTTGCATTATTGTGCTGTTCTGTCCGCCCACTCCCATTACTATATAAACACCCAAGGAGCCAAAGCATGCAGGGCTGTGAACACCAACAAGCTCCACTGGAGGTAAGTCTGAAACTGGTTGACTTCTTAATTGATTTTATATGGTAATAAATACTATTTAAAATAGAAATTTGCATTTATTTATTTATTTGCATTATTGTGCTGTTCTGTCCGCCCACTCCCATTACTATATAAACTCCCAAGGAGCCAAAGCATGCAGGGCTGTAAACACCAGCAAGCTACACTGGAGAAAAGTGTGCAACGTGGTTGATTTTTTAATTGATAGTATATGGTAATAAATACTATTTAAAATAGAAATTTGCATTTATTTATTTATTTGCATTATTGTGCTGTTCTGTCCGCCCACTCCCATTACTATATAAACTCCCAAGGGGCCAAAGCATGCAGGGCTGTAAACACCAGCAAGCTCCACTGGAGGTAAGTCTGCAACGTGGTTGATTTTTTAATTGATAGTATATGGTAATAAATACTATTTAAAATAGAAATTTGCATTTATTTATTTATTTGCATTATTGTGCTGTTCCGTCCGACCACTCCCATTACTATATAAACACCCAAGGAGCCAAAGCATGCAGGGCTGTAAACACCAGCAAGCTCCACTGGAGGTAAGTCTGCAACGTGGTTGATTTTTTAATTGATAGTATATGGTAATAAATACTATTTAAAATAGAAATTTGCATTTATTTATTTATTTGCATTATTGTGCTGTTCTGTCCGCCCACTCCCATTACTATATAAACTCCCAAGGAGCCAAAGCATGCAGGGCTGTAAACACCAGCAAGCTCCACTGGAGGTAAGTCTGCAACGTGGTTGACTTCTTAATTGATTGTATATGGTAATAAATACTATTTAAAATAGAAATTTGCATTTATTTATTTATTTGCATTATTGTGCTGTTCTGTCCGCCCACTCCCATTACTATATAAACTCCCAAGGGGCCAAAGCATGCAGGGCTGTAAACACCAGCAAGCTCCACTGGAGGTAAGTCTGCAACGTGGTTGATTTTTTAATTGATAGTATATGGTAATAAATACTATTTAAAATAGAAATTTGCATTTATTTATTTATTTGCATTATTGTGCTGTTCTGTCCGCCCACTCCCATTACTATATAAACTCCCAAGGGGCCAAAGCATGCAGGGCTGTAAACACCAGCAAGCTCCACTGGAGGTAAGTCTGCAACGTGGTTGACTTCTTAATTGATTGTATATGGTAATAAATACTATTTAAAATAGAAATTTGCATTTATTTATTTATTTGCATTATTGTGCTGTTCCGTCCGCCCACTCCCATTACTATATAAACACCCAAGGAGCCAAAGCATGCAGGGCTGTAAACACCAGCAAGCTACACTGGAGAAAAGTGTGCAACGTGGTTGATTTTTTTAGTTGATAGTATATGGTAATAAATACTATTTAAAATAGAAATTTGCATTTATTTATTTATTTGCATTATTGTGCTGTTCTGTCCGCCCACTCCCATTACTATATAAACTCCCAAGGGGCCAAAGCATGCAGGGCTGTAAACACCAGCAAGCTCCACTGGAGGTAAGTCTGCAACGTGGTTGATTTTTTAATTGATAGTATATGGTAATAAATACTATTTAAAATAGAAAGTTGCATTTATTTATTTATTTGCATTATTGTGCTGTTCCGTCCGACCACTCCCATTACTATATAAACACCCAAGGAGCCAAAGCATGCAGGGCTGTAAACACCAGCAAGCTCCACTGGAGGTAAGTCTGCAACGTGGTTGACTTCTTAATTGATTGTATATGGTAATAAATACTATTTAAAATAGAAATTTGCATTTATTTATTTATTTGCATTATTGTGCTGTTCTGTCCGCCCACTCCCATTACTATATAAACTCCCAAGGGGCCAAAGCATGCAGGGCTGTAAACACCAGCAAGCTACACTGGAGAAAAGTGTGCAACGTGGTTGATTTTTTAATTGATAGTATATGGTAATAAATACTATTTAAAATAGAAATTTGCATTTATTTATTTATTTGCATTATTGTGCTGTTCCGTCCGACCACTCCCATTACTATATAAACACCCAAGGAGCCAAAGCATGCAGGGCTGTAAACACCAGCAAGCTCCACTGGAGGTAAGTCTGCAACGTGGTAGATTTTTTAATTGATAGTATATGGTAATAAATACTATTTAAAATAGAAATTTGCATTTATTTATTTATTTGCATTATTGTGCTGTTCCGTCCGACCACTCCCATTACTATATAAACACCCAAGGAGCCAAAGCATGCAGGGCTGTAAACACCAGCAAGCTCCACTGGAGGTAAGTCTGCAACGTGGTTGACTTCTTAATTGATTGTATATGGTAATAAATACTATTTAAAATAGAAATTTGCATTTATTTATTTATTTGCATTATTGTGCTGTTCTGTCCGCCCACTCCCATTACTATATAAACTCCCAAGGGGCCAAAGCATGCAGGGCTGTAAACACCAGCAAGCTCCACTGGAGGTAAGTCTGCAACGTGGTTGATTTTTTAATTGATAGTATATGGTAATAAATACTATTTAAAATAGAAATTTGCATTTATTTATTTATTTGCATTATTGTGCTGTTCTGTCCGCCCACTCCCATTACTATATAAACTCCCAAGGGGCCAAAGCATGCAGGGCTGTAAACACCAGCAAGCTCCACTGGAGGTAAGTCTGCAACGTGGTTGATTTTTTAATTGATAGTATATGGTAATAAATACTATTTAAAATAGAAATTTGCATTTATTTATTTATTTGCATTATTGTGCTGTTCCGTCCGACCACTCCCATTACTATATAAACACCCAAGGAGCCAAAGCATGCAGGGCTGTAAACACCAGCAAGCTCCACTGGAGGTAAGTCTGCAACGTGGTTGACTTCTTAATTGATTGTATATGGTAATAAATACTATTTAAAATAGAAATTTGCATTTATTTATTTATTTGCATTATTGTGCTGTTCTGTCCGCCCAATCCCATTACTATATAAACTCCCAAGGGGCCAAAGCATGCAGGGCTGTAAACACCAGCAAGCTCCACTGGAGGTAAGTCTGCAACGTGGTTGATTTTTTAATTGATAGTATATGGTAATAAATACTATTTAAAATAGAAATTTGCATTTATTTATTTATTTGCATTATTGTGCTGTTCTGTCCGCCCACTCCCATTACTATATAAACTCCCAAGGGGCCAAAGCATGCAGGGCTGTAAACACCAGCAAGCTCCACTGGAGGTAAGTCTGTAACGTGGTTGATTTTTTAATTGATAGTATATGGTAATAAATACTATTTAAAATAGAAATTTGCATTTATTTATTTATTTGCATTATTGTGCTGTTCTGTCCGCCCACTCCCATTACTATATAAACTCCCAAGGGACCAAAGCATGCAGGGCTGTAAACACCAGCAAGCTCCACTGGAGAAAAGTGTGCAACGTGGTTGATTTTTTAATTGATAGTATATGGTAATAAATACTATTTAAAATAGAAATTTGCATTTATTTATTTATTTGCATTATTGTGCTGTTCTGTCCGCCCACTCCCATTACTATATAAACTCCCAAGGGGCCAAAGCATGCAGGGCTGTAAACACCAGCAAGCTCCACTGGAGGTAAGTCTGCAACGTGGTTGATTTTTTAATTGATAGTATATGGTAATAAATACTATTTAAATTAGAAATTTGCATTTATTTATTTATTTGCATTATTGTGCTGTTCCGTCCGACCACTCCCATTACTATATAAACACCCAAGGAGCCAAAGCATGCAGGGCTGTAAACACCAGCAAGCTCCACTGGAGGTAAGTCTGCAACGTGGTTGACTTCTTAATTGATTGTATATGGTAATAAATACTATTTAAAATAGAAATTTGCATTTATTTATTTATTTGCATTATTGTGCTGTTCTGTCCGCCCACTCCCATTACTATATAAACACCCAAGGAGCCAAAGCATGCAGGGCAGTGAACACCAACAAGCTCCACTGGAGGTAAGTCTGAAACGTGGTTGACTTCTTAATTGATTGTATATGGTAATAAATACTATTTAAAATAGAAATTTGCATTTATTTATTTATTTGCATTATTGTGCTGTTCTGTCCGCCCACTCCCATTACTATATAAACTCCCAAGGAGCCAAAGCATGCAGGGCTGTAAACACCAGCAAGCTACACTGGAGAAAAGTGTGCAACGTGGTTGATTTTTTAATTGATAGTATATGGTAATAAATACTATTTAAAATAGAAATTTGCATTTATTTATTTATTTGCATTATTGTGCTGTTCTGTCCGCCCACTCCCATTACTATATAAACTCCCAAGGGGCCAAAGCATGCAGGGCTGTAAACACCAGCAAGCTCCACTGGAGGTAAGTCTGCAACGTGGTTGATTTTTTAATTGATAGTATATGGTAATAAATACTATTTAAAATAGAAATTTGCATTTATTTATTTATTTGCATTATTGTGCTGTTCTGTCCGCCCACTCCCATTACTATATAAACTCCCAAGGGGCCAAAGCATGCAGGGCTGTAAACACCAGCAATCTCCACTGGAGGTAAGTCTGAAACGTGGTTGACTTCTTAATTGATTGTATATGGTAATAAATACTATTTAAAATAGAAATTTGCATTTATTTATTTATTTGCATTATTGTGCTGTTCTGTCCGCCCACTCCCATTACTATATAAACTCCCAAGGAGCCAAAGCATGCAGGGCTGTAAACACCAGCAAGCTACACTGGAGAAAAGTGTGCAACGTGGTTGATTTTTTAATTGATAGTATATGGTAATAAATACTATTTAAAATAGAAATTTGCATTTATTTATTTATTTGCATTATTGTGCTGTTCTGTCCGCCCACTCCCATTACTATATAAACTCCCAAGGAGCCAAAGCATGCAGGGCTGTAAACACCAGCAAGCTACACTGGAGAAAAGTGTGCAACGTGGTTGATTTTTTAATTGATAGTATATGGTAATAAATACTATTTAAAATAGAAATTTGCATTTATTTATTTATTTGCATTATTGTGCTGTTCTGTCCGCCCACTCCCATTACTATATAAACTCCCAAGGGGCCAAAGCATGCAGGGCTGTAAACACCAGCAAGCTCCACTGGAGGTAAGTCTGCAACGTGGTTGATTTTTTAATTGATAGTATATGGTAATAAATACTATTTAAAATAGAAATTTGCATTTATTTATTTATTTGCATTATTGTTCTGTTCTGTCCGCCCACTCCCATTACTATATAAACTCCCAAGGGGCCAAAGCATGCAGGGCTGTAAACACCAGCAAGCTCCACTGGAGGTAAGTCTGAAACGTGGTTGACTTCTTAATTGATTGTATATGGTAATAAATACTATTTAAAATAGAAATTTGCATTTATTTATTTATTTGCATTATTGTGCTGTTCTGTCCGCCCACTCCCATTACTATATAAACTCCCAAGGGGCCAAAGCATGCAGGGCTGTAAACACCAGCAAGCTACACTGGAGAAAAGTGTGCAACGTGGTTGATTTTTTAATTGATAGTATATGGTAATAAATACTATTTAAAATAGAAATTTGCATTTATTTATTTATTTGCATTATTGTGCTGTTCTGTCCGCCCACTCCCATTACTATATAAACTCCCAAGGGGCCAAAGCATGCAGGGCTGTAAACACCAGCAAGCTCCACTGGAGAAAAGTGTGCAACGTGGTTGATTTTTTAATTGATAGTATATGGTAATAAATACTATTTAAAATAGAAATTTGCATTTATTTATTTATTTGCATTATTGTGCTGTTCTGTCCGCCCACTCCCATTACTATATAAACACCCAAGGAGCCAAAGCATGCAGGGCTGTAAACACCAGCAAGCTCCACTGGAGAAAAGTGTGCAACGTGGTTGATTTTTTAATTGATAGTATATGGTAATAAATACTATTTAAAATAGAAATTTGCATTTATTTATTTATTTGCATTATTGTGCTGTTCTGTCCGCCCACTCCCATTACTATATAAACTCCCAAGGGGCCAAAGCATGCAGGGCTGTAAACACCAGCAAGCTCCACTGGAGAAAAGTGTGCAACGTGGTTGATTTTTTAATTGATAGTATATGGTAATAAATACTATTTAAAATAGAAATTTGCATTTATTTATTTATTTGCATTATTGTGCTGTTCTGTCCGCCCACTCCCATTACTATATAAACTCCCAAGGGGCCAAAGCATGCAGGGCTGTAAACACCAGCAAGCTACACTGGAGAAAAGTGTGCAACGTGGTTGATTTTTTAATTGATTGTATATGGTAATAAATACTATTTAAAATAGAAATTTGCATTTATTTATTTATTTGCATTATTGTGCTGTTCTGTCCGCTCACTCCCATTACTATATAAACTCCCAAGGGGCCAAAGCATGCAGGGCTGTAAACACCAGCAAGCTCCACTGGAGAAAAGTGTGCAACGTGGTTGATTTTTTAATTGATAGTATATGGTAATAAATACTATTTAAAATAGAAATTTGCATTTATTTATTTATTTGCATTATTGTGCTGTTCTGTCCGCCCACTCCCATTACTATATAAACTACCAAGGGGCCAAAGCTTGCAGGGCTGTAAACACCAGCAAGCTCCACTGGAGGTAAGTCTGAAACGTGGTTGACTTCTTAATTGATTGTATATGGTAATAAATACTATTTAAAATAGAAATTTGCATTTATTTATTTATTTGCATTATTGTGCTGTTCTGTCCGCCCACTCCCATTACTATATAAACTCCCAAGGGGCCAAAGCATGCAGGGCTGTAAACACCAGCAAGCTACACTGGAGAAAAGTGTGCAACGTGGTTGATTTTTTAATTGATAGTATATGGTAATAAATACTATTTAAAATAGAAATTTGCATTTATTTATTTATTTGCATTATTGTGCTGTTCTGTCCGCCCACTCCCATTACTATATAAACTCCCAAGGGGCCAAAGCATGCAGGGCTGTAAACACCAGCAAGCTACACTGGAGAAAAGTGTGCAACGTGGTTGATTTTTTAATTGATTGTATATGGTAATAAATACTATTTAATATAGAAATTTGCATTTATTTATTTATTTGCATTATTGTGCTGTTCTGTCCGCCCACTCCCATTACTATATAAACTCCCAAGGGGCCAAAGCATGCAGGGCTGTAAACACCAGCAAGCTCCACTGGAGAAAAGTGTGCAACGTGGTTGATTTTTTAATTGATAGTATATGGTAATAAATACTATTTAAAATAGAAATTTGCATTTATTTATTTATTTGCATCATTGTGCTGTTCTGTCCGCCCACTCCCATTACTATATAAACTCCCAAGGAGCCAAAGCATGCAGGTCTGTAAACACCAGCAAGCTCCACTGGAGGTAAGTCTGAAACGTGGTTGACTTCTTAATTGATTGTATATGGTAATAAATACTATTTAAAATAGAAATTTGCATTTATTTATTTATTTGCATTATTGTGCTGTTCTGTCCGCCCACTCCCATTACTATATAAACTCCCAAGGGGCCAAAGCATGCAGGGCTGTAAACACCAGCAAGCTCCACTGGAGAAAAGTGTGCAACGTGGTTGATTTTTTAATTGATAGTATATGGTAATAAATACTATTTAAAATAGAAATTTGCATTTATTTATTTATTTGCATTATTGTGCTGTTCTGTCCGCCCACTCCCATTACTATATAAACTCCCAAGGGGCCAAAGCATGCAGGGCTGTAAACACCAGCAAGCTCCACTGGAGAAAAGTGTGCAACGTGGTTGATTTTTTAATTGATAGTATATGGTAATAAATACTATTTAAAATAGAAATTTGCATTTATTTATTTATTTGCATTATTGTGCTGTTCTGTCCGCCCACTCCCATTACTATATAAACTCCCAAGGGGCCAAAGCATGCAGGGCTGTAAACACCAGCAAGCTCCACTGGAGAAAAGTGTGCAACGTGGTTGATTTTTTAATTGATAGTATATGGTAATAAATACTATTTAAAATAGAAATTTGCATTTATTTATTTATTTGCATTATTGTGCTGTTCTGTCCGCCCACTCCCATTACTATATAAACTAAGCATGCAGGGCTGTAAACACCAGCAAGCTCCACTGGAGAAAAGTGTGCAACGTGGTTGATTTTTTAATTGATAGTATATGGTAATAAATACTATTTAAAATAGAAATTTGCATTTATTTATTTATTTGCATTATTGTGCTGTTCTGTCCGCCCACTCCCATTACTATATAAACTCCCAAGGGGCCAAAGCATGCAGGGCTGTAAACACCAGCAAGCTCCACTGGAGAAAATTGTGCAACGTGGTTGATTTTTTAATTGATAGTATATGGTAATAAATACTATTTAAAAATAGAAATTTGCATTTATTTATTTATTTGCATTATTGTGCTGTTCTGTCCGCCCACTCCCATTACTATATAAACTCCCAAGGGGCCAAAGCATGCAGGGCTGTAAACACCAGCAAGCTCCACTGGAGAAAAGTGTGCAACGTGGTTGATTTTTTAATTGATAGTATATGGTAATAAATACTATTTAAAATAGAAATTTGCATTTATTTATTTATTTGCATTATTGTGCTGTCTGTCCGCCCACTCCCATTACCTATATAAACACCCCCAAGGAGCCAAAGCATGCAGGGCTGTAAACACCAGCAAGCTCCACTGGAGAAAAGTGTGCAACGTGGTTGATTTTTTAATTGATAGTATATGGTAATAAATACTATTTAAAATAGAAATTTGCATTTATTTATTTATTTGCATTATTGTGCTGTTCTGTCCGCCCACTTCCCATTACTATATAAACTCCCAAGGGGCCAAAGCATGCAGGGCTGTAAACACCAGCAAGCTCCACTGGAGAAAAGTGTGCAACGTGGGTTGATTTTTTAATTGATAGTATATGGTAATAAATACTATTTAAAATAGAAATTTGCATTTATTTATTTATTTGCATTATTGTGCTGTTCTGTCCGCCCACTCCCATTACTATATAAACAGCCCAAGGGCCAAAGCAGCAGGGCTGTAAACACCAGCAAGCTCCACTGGAGAAAAGTGTGCAACGTGGTTGATTTTTTTAATTGATAGTATATGGTAATAAATACTATTTAAAATAGAAATTTGCATTTATTTATTTATTTGCATTATTGTGCTGTTCTGTCCGCCCACTCCCATTACTATATAAACCTCCCAAGGGGCCAAAGCATGCAGGGGCTGTAAACACCAGCAAGATCCACTGGAGGTAAGTGTGCAACGTGGTTGATTTTTTAATTGATAGTATATGGTAATAAATACTATTTAATATAGAAATTTGCATTTATTTATTTATTTGCATTATTGTGCTGTTCTGTCCGCCCACTCCCATTACTATATAAACACCCAAGGAGCCCAAAGCATGCAGGGCTGTAAACACCAGCAAGCTCCACTGGAGAAAAGTGTGCAACGTGGTTGATTTTTTAATTGATAGTATATGGTAATAAATACTATTTAAAATAGAAATTTTGCATTTATTTATTTATTTGCATTATTGTGCTGTTCTGTCCGCCCACTCCCATTACTATATAAACTCCCAAGGGGCCAAAGCATGCAGGGCTGTAAACACCAGCAAGCTCCACTGGAGAAAAGTGTGCAACGTGGTTGATTTTTTAATTGATAGTATATGGTAATAAATACTATTTAAAATAGAAATTTGCATTTATTTATTTATTTGCATTATTGTGCTGTTCTGTCCGCCCACTCCCATTACTATATAAACACCCCAAGGAGCCAAAGCATGCAGGGCTGTAAACACCAGCAAGCTCCACTGGAGAAAAGTGTGCAACGTGGTTGATTTTTTAATTGATAGTATATGGTAATAAATACTATTTTAAAATAGAAATTTGCATTTATTTATTTATTTGCATTATTGTGCTGTTCTGTCCGCCCACTCCCATTACTATATAAACACCCAAGGAGCCAAAGCATGCAGGGCTGTAAACACCAGCAAGCTCCACTGGAGAAAAGTGTGCAACGTGGTTGATTTTTTAATTGATAGTATATGGTAATAAATACTATTTAAAATAGAAATTTGCATTTATTTATTTATTTGCATTATTGTGCTGTTCTGTCCGCCCACTCCCATTACTATATAAACTCCCAAGGGGCCAAAGCATGCAGGGCTGTAAACACCAGCAAGCTCCACTGGAGAAAAGTGTGCAACGTGGTTGATTTTTTAATTGATAGTATATGGTAATAAATACTATTTAAAATAGAAATTTGCATTTATTTATTTATTTGCATTATTGTGCTGTTCTGTCCGCCCACTCCCCATTACTATATAAACTCCCAAGGGGCCAAAGCATGCAGGGCTGTAAACACCAGCAAGCTCCAGTGGAGAAAAGTGTGCAACGTGGTTGATTTTTTAATTGATAGTATATGGTAATAAATACTATTTAAAATAGAAATTTGCATTTATTTATTTATTTGCATTATTGTGCTGTTCTGTCCGCCCACTCCCATTACTATATAAACTCCCAAGGGGCCAAAGCATGCAGGCTGTAAACACCAGCAAGCTCCACTGGAGAAAAGTGTGCAACGTGGTTGATTTTTTAATTGATAGTATATGGTAATAAATACTATTTAAAATAGAAATTTGCATTTATTTATTTATTTGCATTATTGTGCTGTTCTGTCCGCCCACTCCCATTACTATATAAACTCCCAAGGGGCCAAAGCATGCAGGGCTGTAAACACCAGCAAGCTGCACTGGAGAAAAGTGTGCAACGTGGTTGATTTTTTAATTGATAGTATATGGTAATAAATACTATTTAAAATAGAAATTTGCATTTATTTATTTATTTGCATTATTGTGCTGTTCTGTCCGCCCACTCCCATTACTATATAAACTCCAAGGGGCCAAAGCATGCAGGGCTGTAAACACCAGCAAGCTCCACTGGAGAAAAGTGTGCACGTGGTTGATTTTTTAATTGATAGTATATGGTAATAAATACTATTTAAAATAGAAATTTGCATTTATTTATTTATTTGCATTATTGTGCTGTTCTGTCCGCCCACTCCCATTACTATATAAACTCCCAAGGGGCCAAAGCATGCAGGGCTGTAAACACCAGCAAGCTACACTGGAGAAAAGTGTGCAACGTGGTTGATTTTTTAATTGATAGTATATGGTAATAAATACTATTTAAAATAGAAATTTGCATTTATTTATTTATTTGCATTATTGTGCTGTTCTGTCCGCCCACTCCCATTACTATATAAACTCCCAAGGGGCCAAAGCATGCAGGGCTGTAAACACCAGCAAGCTACACTGGAGAAAAGTGTGCAACGTGGTTGATTTTTTAATTGATTGTATATGGTAATAAATACTATTTAAAATAGAAATTTGCATTTATTTATTTATTTGCATTATTGTGCTGTTCTGTCCGCCCACTCCCATTACTATATAAACTCCCAAGGGGCCAAAGCATGCAGGGCTGTAAACACCAGCAAGCTCCACTGGAGAAAAGTGTGCAACGTGGTTGATTTTTTAATTGATAGTATATGGTAATAAATACTATTTAAAATAGAAATTTGCATTTATTTATTTATTTGCATTATTGTGCTGTTCTGTCCGCCCACTCCCATTACTATATAAACTCCCAAGGGGCCAAAGCATGCAGGGCTGTAAACACCAGCAAGCTCCACTGGAGAAAAGTGTGCAACGTGGTTGATTTTTTAATTGATAGTATATGGTAATAAATACTATTTAAAATAGAAATTTGCATTTATTTATTTATTTGCATTATTGTGCTGTTCTGTCCGCCCACTCCCAATACTATATAAACCCCCAAGGGGCCAAAGCATGCAGGGCTGTAAACACCAGCAAGATCCACTGGAGGTAAGTGTGCAACGTGGTTGATTTTTTAATTGATAGTATATGGTAATAAATACTATTTAATATAGAAATTTGCATTTATTTATTTATTTGCATTATTGTGCTGTTCTGTCCGCCCACTCCCATTACTATATAAACACCCAAGGAGCCAAAGCATGCAGGGCTGTAAACACCAGCAAGCTCCACTGGAGAAAAGTGTGCAACGTGGTTGATTTTTTAATTGATAGTATATGGTAATAAATACTATTTAAAATAGAAATTTGCATTTATTTATTTATTTGCATTATTGTGCTGTTCTGTCCGCCCACTCCCATTACTATATAAACTCCCAAGGGGCCAAAGCATGCAGGGCTGTAAACACCAGCAAGCTACACTGGAGAAAAATGTGCAACGTGGTTGATTTTTTAATTGATTGTATATGGTAATAAATACTATTTAAAATAGAAATTTCCATTTATTTATTTATTTGCATTATTGTGCTGTTCTGTCCGCCCACTCCCATTACTATATAAACTCCCAAGGGGCCAAAGCATGCAGGGCTGTAAACACCAGCAAGCTCCACTGGAGAAAAGTGTGCAACGTGGTTGATTTTTTAATTGATAGTATATGGTAATAAATACTATTTAAAATAGAAATTTGCATTTATTTATTTATTTGCATTATTGTGCTGTTCTGTCCGCCCACTCCCATTACTATATAAACTCCCAAGGGGCCAAAGCATGCAGGGCTGTAAACACCAGCAAGCTCCACTGGAGAAAAGTGTGCAACGTGGTTGATTTTTTAATTGATAGTATATGGTAATAAATACTATTTAAAATAGAAATTTGCATTTATTTATTTATTTGCATTATTGTGCTGTTCTGTCCGCCCACTCCCATTACTATATAAACACCCAAGGAGCCAAAGCATGCAGGGCTGTAAACACCAGCAAGCTCCACTGGAGAAAAGTGTGCAACGTGGTTGATTTTTTAATTGATAGAATATGGTAATAAATACTATTTAAAATAGAAATTTGCATTTATTTATTTATTTGCATTATTGTGCTGTTCGGTCCGCCCACTCCCATTACTATATAAACACCCAAGGAGCCAAAGCATGCAGGGCTGTAAACACCAGCAAGCTCCACTGGAGAAAAGGGTGCAACGTGGTTGATTTTTTAATTGATAGTATATGGTAATAAATACTATTTAAAATAGAAATTTGCATTTATTTATTTATTTGCATTATTGTGCTGTTCTGTCCGCCCACTCCCATTACTATATAAACTCCCAAGGGGCCAAAGCATGCAGGGCTGTAAACACCAGCAAGCTACACTGGAGAAAAGTGTGCAACGTGGTTGATTTTTTAATTGATTGTATATGGTAATAAATACTATTTAAAATAGAAATTTGCATTTATTTATTTATTTGCATTATTGTGCTGTTCTGTCCGCCCACTCCCATTACTATATAAACTCCCAAGGGGCCAAAGCATGCAGGGCTGTAAACACCAGCAAGCTCCACTGGAGAAAAGTGTGCAACGTGGTTGATTTTTTAATTGATAGTATATGGTAATAAATACTATTTAAAATAGAAATTTGCATTTATTTATTTATTTGCATTATTGTGCTGTTCTGTCCGCCCACTCCCATTACTATATAAACTCCCAAGGGGCCAAAGCATGCAGGGCTGTAAACACCAGCAAGCTCCACTGGAGAAAAGTGTGCAACGTGGTTGATTTTTTAATTGATAGTATATGGTAATAAATACTATTTAAAATAGAAATTTGCATTTATTTATTTATTTGCATTATTGTGCTGTTCTGTCCGCCCACTCCCATTACTATATAAACTCCCAAGGGGCCAAAGCATGCAGGGCTGTAAACACCAGCAAGCTCCACTGGAGAAAAGCGTGCAACGTGGTTGATTTTTTAATTGATAGTATATGGTAATAAATACTATTTAAAATAGAAATTTGCATTTATTTATTTATTTGCATTATTGTGCTGTTCTGTCCGCCCACTCCCATTACTATTTAAACACCCAAGGAGCCAAAGCATGCAGGGCTGTAAACACCAGCAAGCTCCACTGGAGAAAAGTGTGCAACGTGGTTGATTTTTTAATTGATAGTATATGGTAATAAATACTATTTAAAATAGAAATTTGCATTTATTTATTTATTTGCATTATTGTGCTGTTCTGTCCGCCCACTCCCATTACTATATAAACTCCCAAGGGGCCAATGCATGCAGGGCTGTAAACACCAGCAAGCTACACTGGAGAAAAGTGTGCAACGTGGTTGATTTTTTAATTGATTGTATATGGTAATAAATACTATTTAAAATAGAAATTTGCATTTATTTATTTATTTGCATTATTGTGCTGTTCTGTCCACCCACTCCCATTACTATATAAACTCCCAAGGGGCCAAAGCATGCAGGGCTGTAAACACCAGCAAGCTCCACTGGAGAAAAGTGTGCAACGTGGTTGATTTTTTAATTGATAGTATATGGTAATAAATACTATTTAAAATAGAAATTTGCATTTATTTATTTATTTGCATTATTGTGCTGTTCTGTCCGCCCACTCCCATTACTATATAAACACCCAAGGAGCCAAAGCATGCAGGGCTGTAAACACCAGCAAGCTCCACTGGAGAAAAGTGTGCAACGTGGTTGATTTTTTAATTGATTGTATATGGTAATAAATACTATTTAAAATAGAAATTTGCATTTATTTATTTATTTGCATTATTGTGCTGTTCTGTCCGCCCACTCCCATTACTATATAAACTCCCAAGGGGCCAAAGCATGCAGGGCTGTAAACACCAGCAAGCTCCATTGGAGGTAAGTCTGCAACGTGGTTGACTTCTTAATTGATTGTATATGGTAATAAATACTATTTAAAATAGAAATTTGCATTTATTTATTTATTTGCATTATTGTGCTGTTCTGTCCGCCCACTCCCATTACTATATAAACTCCCAAGGGGCCAAAGCATGCAGGGCTGTAAACACCAGCAAGCTCCACTGGAGAAAAGTGTGCAACGTGGTTGATTTTTTAATTGATAGTATATGGTAATAAATACTATTTAAAATAGAAATTTGCATTTATTTATTTATTTGCATTATTGTGCTGTTCTGTCCGCCCACTCCCATTACTATATAAACTCCCAAGGGGCCAAAGCATGCAGGGCTGTAAACACCAGCAAGCTCCACTGGAGAAAAGTGTGCAACGTGGTTGATTTTTTAATTGATAGTATATGGTAATAAATACTATTTAAAATAGAAATTTGCATTTATTTATTTATTTGCATTATTGTGCTGTTCTGTCCGCCCACTCCCATTACTATATAAACTCCCAAGGGGCCAAAGCATGCAGGGCTGTAAACACCAGCAAGCTACACTGGAGAAAAGTGTGCAACGTGGTTGATTTTTTAATTGATTGTATATGGTAATAAATACTATTTAAAATAGAAATTTGCATATATTTATTTATTTGCATTATTGTGCTGTTCTGTCCGCCCACTCCCATTACTATATAAACTCCCAAGGGGCCAAAGCATGCAGGGCTGTAAACACCAGCAAGCTCCACTGGAGAAAAGTGTGCAACGTGGTTGATTTTTTAATTGATAGTATATGGTAATAAATACTATTTAAAATAGAAATTTGCATTTATTTATTTATTTGCATTATTGTGCTGTTCTGTCCGCCCACTCCCATTACTATATAAACTCCCAAGGGGCCAAAGCATGCAGGGCTGTAAACACCAGCAAGCTCCACTGGAGAAAAGTGTGCAACGTGGTTGATTTTTTAATTGATAGTATATGGTAATAAATACTATTTAAAATAGAAATTTGCATTTATTTATTTATTTGCATTATTGTGCTGTTCTGTCCGCCCACTCCCATTACTATATAAACTCCCAAGGAGCCAAAGCATGCAGGGCTGTAAACACCAGCAAGCTACACTGGAGAAAAGTGTGCAACGTGGTTGATTTTTTAATTGATAGTATATGGTAATAAATACTATTTAAAATAGAAATTTGCATTTATTTATTTATTTGCATTATTGTGCTGTTCTGTCCGCCCACTCCCATTACTATATAAACTCCCAAGGGGCCAAAGCATGCAGGGCTGTAAACACCAGCAAGCTACACTGGAGAAAAATGTGCAACGTGGTTGATTTTTTAATTGATTGTATATGGTAATAAATACTATTTAAAATAGAAATTTCCATTTATTTATTTATTTGCATTATTGTGCTGTTCTGTCCGCCCACTCCCATTACTATATAAACTCCCAAGGGGCCAAAGCATGCAGGGCTGTAAACACCAGCAAGCTCCACTGGAGAAAAGTGTGCAACGTGGTTGATTTTTTAATTGATAGTATATGGTAATAAATACTATTTAAAATAGAAATTTGCATTTATTTATTTATTTGCATTATTGTGCTGTTCTGTCCGCCCACTCCCATTACTATATAAACTCCCAAGGGGCCAAAGCATGCAGGGCTGTAAACACCAGCAAGCTCCACTGGAGAAAAGTGTGCAACGTGGTTGATTTTTTAATTGATAGTATATGGTAATAAATACTATTTAAAATAGAAATTTGCATTTATTTATTTATTTGCATTATTGTGCTGTTCTGTCCGCCCACTCCCATTACTATATAAACACCCAAGGAGCCAAAGCATGCAGGGCTGTAAACACCAGCAAGCTCCACTGGAGAAATGTGTGCAACGTGGTTGATTTTTTAATTGATAGAATATGGTAATAAATACTATTTAAAATAGAAATTTGCATTTATTTATTTATTTGCATTATTGTGCTGTTCGGTCCGCCCACTCCCATTACTATATAAACACCCAAGGAGCCAAAGCATGCAGGGCTGTAAACACCAGCAAGCTCCACTGGAGAAAAGTGTGCAACGTGGTTGATTTTTTAATTGATAGTATATGGTAATAAATACTATTTAAAATAGAAATTTGCATTTATTTATTTATTTGCATTATTGTGCTGTTCTGTCCGCCCACTCCCATTACTATATAAACTCCCAAGGGGCCAAAGCATGCAGGGCTGTAAACACCAGCAAGCTACACTGGAGAAAAGTGTGCAACGTGGTTGATTTTTTAATTGATTGTATATGGTAGTAAATACTATTTAAAATAGAAATTTGCATTTATTTATTTATTTGCATTATTGTGCTGTTCTGTCCGCCCACTCCCATTACTATATAAACTCCCAAGGGGCCAAAGCATGCAGGGCTGTAAACACCAGCAAGCTCCACTGGAGAAAAGTGTGCAACGTGGTTGATTTTTTAATTGATAGTATATGGTAATAAATACTATTTAAAATAGAAATTTGCATTTATTTATTTATTTGCATTATTGTGCTGTTCTGTCCGCCCACTCCCATTACTATATAAACTCCCAAGGGGCCAAAGCATGCAGGGCTGTAAACACCAGCAAGCTCCACTGGAGAAAAGTGTGCAACGTGGTTGATTTTTTAATTGATAGTATATGGTAATAAATACTATTTAAAATAGAAATTTGCATTTATTTATTTATTTGCATTATTGTGCTGTTCTGTCCGCCCACTCCCATTACTATATAAACTCCCAAGGGGCCAAAGCATGCAGGGCTGTAAACACCAGCAAGCTCCACTGGAGAAAAGCGTGCAACGTGGTTGATTTTTTAATTGATAGTATATGGTAATAAATACTATTTAAAATAGAAATTTGCATTTATTTATTTATTTGCATTATTGTGCTGTTCTGTCCGCCCACTCCCATTACTATTTAAACACCCAAGGAGCCAAAGCATGCAGGGCTGTAAACACCAGCAAGCTCCACTGGAGAAAAGTGTGCAACGTGGTTGATTTTTTAATTGATAGTATATGGTAATAAATACTATTTAAAATAGAAATTTGCATTTATTTATTTATTTGCATTATTGTGCTGTTCTGTCCGCCCACTCCCATTACTATATAAACTCCCAAGGGGCCAATGCATGCAGGGCTGTAAACACCAGCAAGCTACACTGGAGAAAAGTGTGCAACGTGGTTGATTTTTTAATTGATTGTATATGGTAATAAATACTATTTAAAATAGAAATTTGCATTTATTTATTTATTTGCATTATTGTGCTGTTCTGTCCACCCACTCCCATTACTATATAAACTCCCAAGGGGCCAAAGCATGCAGGGCTGTAAACACCAGCAAGCTCCACTGGAGAAAAGTGTGCAACGTGGTTGATTTTTTAATTGATAGTATATGGTAATAAATACTATTTAAAATAGAAATTTGCATTTATTTATTTATTTGCATTATTGTGCTGTTCTGTCCGCCCACTCCCATTACTATATAAACACCCAAGGAGCCAAAGCATGCAGGGCTGTAAACACCAGCAAGCTCCACTGGAGAAAAGTGTGCAACGTGGTTGATTTTTTAATTGATTGTATATGGTAATAAATACTATTTAAAATAGAAATTTGCATTTATTTATTTATTTGCATTATTGTGCTGTTCTGTCCGCCCACTCCCATTACTATATAAACTCCCAAGGGGCCAAAGCATGCAGGGCTGTAAACACCAGCAAGCTCCATTGGAGGTAAGTCTGCAACGTGGTTGACTTCTTAATTGATTGTATATGGTAATAAATACTATTTAAAATAGAAATTTGCATTTATTTATTTATTTGCATTATTGTGCTGTTCTGTCCGCCCACTCCCATTACTATATAAACTCCCAAGGGGCCAAAGCATGCAGGGCTGTAAACACCAGCAAGCTCCACTGGAGAAAAGTGTGCAACGTGGTTGATTTTTTAATTGATAGTATATGGTAATAAATACTATTTAAAATAGAAATTTGCATTTATTTATTTATTTGCATTATTGTGCTGTTCTGTCCGCCCACTCCCATTACTATATAAACTCCCAAGGGGCCAAAGCATGCAGGGCTGTAAACACCAGCAAGCTCCACTGGAGAAAAGTGTGCAACGTGGTTGATTTTTTAATTGATAGTATATGGTAATAAATACTATTTAAAATAGAAATTTGCATTTATTTATTTATTTGCATTATTGTGCTGTTCTGTCCGCCCACTCCCATTACTATATAAACTCCCAAGGGGCCAAAGCATGCAGGGCTGTAAACACCAGCAAGCTACACTGGAGAAAAGTGTGCAACGTGGTTGATTTTTTAATTGATTGTATATGGTAATAAATACTATTTAAAATAGAAATTTGCATTTATTTATTTATTTGCATTATTGTGCTGTTCTGTCCGCCCACTCCCATTACTATATAAACTCCCAAGGGGCCAAAGCATGCAGGGCTGTAAACACCAGCAAGCTCCACTGGAGAAAAGTGTGCAACGTGGTTGATTTTTTAATTGATAGTATATGGTAATAAATACTATTTAAAATAGAAATTTGCATTTATTTATTTATTTGCATTATTGTGCTGTTCTGTCCGCCCACTCCCATTACTATATAAACTCCCAAGGGGCCAAAGCATGCAGGGCTGTAAACACCAGCAAGCTCCACTGGAGAAAAGTGTGCAACGTGGTTGATTTTTTAATTGATAGTATATGGTAATAAATACTATTTAAAATAGAAATTTGCATTTATTTATTTATTTGCATTATTGTGCTGTTCTGTCCGCCCACTCCCATTACTATATAAACTCCCAAGGAGCCAAAGCATGCAGGGCTGTAAACACCAGCAAGCTACACTGGAGAAAAGTGTGCAACGTGGTTGATTTTTTAATTGGTAGTATATGGTAATAAATACTATTTAAAATAGAAATTTGCATTTATTTATTTATTTGCATTATTGTGCTGTTCTGTCCGCCCACTCCCATTACTATATAAACTCCCAAGGGGCCAAAGCATGCAGGGCTGTAAACACCAGCAAGCTCCACTGGAGAAAAGTGTGCAACGTGGTTGATTTTTTAATTGATAGTATATGGTAATAAATACTATTTAAAATAGAAATTTGCATTTATTTATTTATTTGCATTATTGTGCTGTTCTGTCCGCCCACTCCCATTACTATATAAACACCCAAGGAGCCAAAGCATGCAGGGCTGTAAACACCAGCAAGCTCCACTGGAGAAAAGTGTGCAACGTGGTTGATTTTTTAATTGATAGTATATGGTAATAAATACTATTTAAAATAGAAATTTGCATTTATTTATTTATTTGCATTATTGTGCTGTTCTGTCCGCCCACTCCCATTACTATATAAACTCCCAAGGGGCCAAAGCATGCAGGGCTGTAAACACCAGCAAGCTACACTGGAGAAAAGTGTGCAACGTGGTTGATTTTTTAATTGATTGTATATGGTAATAAATACTATTTAAAATAGAAATTTGCATTTATTTATTTATTTGCATTATTGTGCTGTTCTGTCCGCCCACTCCCATTACTATATAAACTCCCAAGGGGCCAAAGCATGCAGGGCTGTAAACACCAGCAAGCTCCACTGGAGAAAAGTGTGCAACGTGGTTGATTTTTTAATTGATAGTATATGGTAATAAATACTATTTAAAATAGAAATTTGCGTTTATTTATTTATTTGCATTATTGTGCTGTTCTGTCCGCCCACTCCCATTACTATATAAACTCCCAAGGGGCCAAAGCATGCAGGGTTGTAAACACCAGCAAGCTCCACTGGAGAAAAGTGTGCAACGTGGTTGATTTTTTAATTGATAGTATATGGTAATAAATACTATTTAAAATAGAAATTTGCATTTATTTATTTATTTGCATTATTGTGCTGTTCTGTCCGCCCACTCCCATTACTATATAAACACCCAAGGAGCCAAAGCATGCAGGGCTGTAAACACCAGCAAGCTCCACTGGAGAAAAGTGTGCAACGTGGTTGATCTTTTAATTGATAGTATATGGTAATAAATACTATTTAAAATAGAAATTTGCATTTATTTATTTATTTGCATTATTGTGCTGTTCTGTCCGCCCACTCCCATTACTATATAAACTCCCAAGGGGCCAAAGCATGCAGGGCTGTAAACACCAGCAAGCTCCACTGGAGAAAAGTGTGCAACGTGGTTGATTTTTTAATTGATAGTATTTGGTAATAAATACTATTTAAAATAGAAATTTGCATTTATTTATTTATTTGCATTATTGTGCTGTTCTGTCCGCCCACTCCCATTACTATATAAACACCCAAGGAGCCAAAGCATGCAGGGCTGTGAACACCAACAAGCTCCACTGGAGGTAAGTCTGAAACGTGGTTGACTTCTTAATTGATTGTATATGGTAATAAATACTATTTAAAATAGAAATTTGCATTTATTTATTTATTTGCATTATTGTGCTGTTCTGTCCGCCCACTCCCATTACTATATAAACTCCCAAGGGGCCAAAGCATGCAGGGCTGTAAACACCAGCAAGCTCCACTGGAGGTAAGTCTGAAAAGTGGTTGACTTCTTAATTGATTGTATATGGTAATAAATACTATTTAAAATAGAAATTTGCATTTATTTATTTATTTGCATTATTGTGCTGTTCTGTCCGCCCACTCCCATTACTATATAAACACCCAAGGGGCCAAAGCATGCAGGGCTGTAAACACCAGCAAGCTCCACTGGAGGTAAGTCTGAAATGTGGTTGACTTCTTAATTAATTGTATATGGTAATAAATACTATTTAAAATAGAAATTTGCATTTATTTATTTATTTGCATTATTGTGCTGTTCCGTCCGCCCACTCCCATTGCTATATAAACAGCCAAGGAGCCAAAGCATGCAGGGCTGTAAACACCAGCAAGCTCCACTGGAGAAAAGTGTGCAACGTGGTTGATTTTTTAATTGATAGTATATGGTAATAAATACTATTTAAAATAGAAATTTGCATTTATTTATTTATTTGCATTATTGTGCTGTTCTGTCCGCCCACTCCCATTACTATATAAACACCCAAGGAGCCAAAGCATGCAGGGCTGTGAACACCAACAAGCTCCACTGGAGGTAAGTCTGAAACGTGGTTGACTTCTTAATTGATTGTATATGGTAATAAATACTATTTAAAATAGAAATTTGCATTTATTTATTTATTTGCATTATTGTGCTGTTCTGTCCGCCCACTCCCATTACTATATAAACTCCCAAGGGGCCAAAGCATGCAGGGCTGTAAACACCAGCAAGCTCCAGTGGAGGTAAGTCTGAAACGTGGTTGACTTCTTAATTGATTGTATATGGTAATAAATACTATTTAAAATAGAAATTTGCATTTATTTATTTATTTGCATTATTGTGCTGTTCTGTCCGCCCACTCCCATTACTATATAAACTCCCAAGGGGCCAAAGCATGCAGGGCTGTAAACACCAGCAAGCTCCACTGGAGGTAAGTCTGAAACGTGGTTGACTTCTTAATTGATTGTATATGGTAATAAATACTATTTAAAATAGAAATTTGCATTTATTTATTTATTTGCATTATTGTGCTGTTCCGTCCGCCCACTCCCATTGCTATATAAACAGCCAAGGAGCCAAAGCATGCAGGGTAGTAAACACCAGCAAGCTACACTGGAGGAAAGTGTGCAACGTGGTTGTTTTTTTAATTGATAGTATATGGTAATAAATACTATTTAAAATAGAAATTTGCATTTATTTATTTATTTGCATTATTGTGCTGTTCCATCCGACCACTCCCATTACAATATAAACACCCAAGGGGCCAAAGCATGCAGGGCTGTAAACACCAGCAAGCTACACTGGAGAAAAGTGTGCAACGTGGTTGATTTTTTAATTGATAGTATATGGTAATAAATACTATTTAAAATAGAAATTTGCATTTATTTATTTATTTGCATTATTGTGCTGTTCTGTCCGCCCACTCCCATTACTATATAAACACCCAAGGAGCCAAAGCATGCAGGGCTGTGAACACCAACAAGCTCCACTGGAGGTAAGTCTGAAACGTGGTTGACTTCTTAATTGATTGTATATGGTAATAAATACTATTTAAAATAGAAATTTGCATTTATTTATTTATTTGCATTATTGTGCTGTTCCGTCCGCCCACTCCCATTACTATATAAACACCCAAGGAGCCAAAGCATGCAGGGTAGTAAACACCAGCAAGCTACACTGGAGGAAAGTGTGCAACGTGGTTGTTTTTTTAATTGATAGTATATGGTAATAAATACTATTTAAAATAGAAATTTGCATTTATTTATTTATTTGCATTATTGTGCTAATCCGTCCGCCCACACCCATTACTATATAAACACCCAAGGAGTCAAAGCATGCAGGGCTGTAAACACCAGCAAGCTCCACTGGAGGTAAGTCTGCAACGTGGTTGACTTCTTAATTGATTGTATATGGTAATAAATACTATTTAAAATAGAAATTTGCATTTATTTATTTATTTGCATTATTGTGCTGTTCCGTCCGCCCACTCCCATTACTATATAAACACCCAAGGAGCCAAAGCATGCAGGGTAGTAAACACCAGCAAGCTACACTGGAGGAAAGTGTGCAAAGTGGTTGTTTTTTTAATTGATGGTATATGGTAATAAATACTATTTAAAATAGAAATTTGCATTTATTTATTTATTTGCAATATTGTGCTGTTCCGTCCGCCCACTCCCATTACTATATAAACACCCAAGGAGCCAAAGCATGCAGGGTAGTAAACACCAGCAAGCTACACTGGAGGAAAGTGTGCAACGTGGTTGTTTTTTTAATTGATAGTATATGGTAATAAATACTATTTAAAATAGAAATTTGCATTTATTTATTTATTTGCATTATTGTGCTGTTCCGTCCGCCCACTCCCATTACTATATAAACACCCAAGGTGCCAAAGCATGCAGGGCTGTAAACACCAGCAAGCTCCACTGGAGGTAAGTCTGCAACGTGGTTGACTTCTTAATTGATTGTATATGGTAATAAATACTATTTAAAATAGAAATTTGCATTTATTTATTTATTTGCATTATTGTGCTGTTCTGTCCGCCCACTCCCATTACTATATAAACTCCCAAGGGGCCAAAGCCTGCAGGGCTGTAAACACCAGCAAGCTCCACTGGAGGTCAGTCTGAAACGTGGTTGACTTCTTAATTGATTGTATATGGTAATAAATACTATTTAAAATAGAAATTTGCATTTATTTATTTATTTGCATTATTGTGCTGTTCTGTCCGCCCACTCCCATTACTATATGAACTCCCAAGGAGCCAAAGCATGCAGGGCTGTAAACACCAGCAAGCTACACTGGAGAAAAGTGTGCAACGTGGTTGATATTTTAATTGATAGTATATGGTAATAAATACTATTTAAAATAGAAATTTGCATTTATTTATTTATTTGCATTATTGTGCTGTTCTGTCCGCCCACTCCCATTACTATATAAACTCCCAAGGAGCCAAAGCATGCAGGGCTGTAAACACCAGCAAGCTACACTGGAGAAAAGTGTGCAACGTGGTTGATTTTTTAATTGATAGTATATGGTAATAAATACTATTTAAAATAGAAATTTGCATTTATTTATTTATTTGCATTATTGTGCTAATCCGTCCGCCCACACCCATTACTATATAAACACCCAAGGAGTCAAAGCATGCAGGGCTGTAAACACCTGCAAGCTCCACTGGAGGTCAGTCTGAAACGTGGTTGACTTCTTAATTGATTGTATATGGTAATAAATACTATTTAAAATAGAAATTTGCATTTATTTATTTATTTGCATTATTGTGCTGTTCCGTCCGCCCACTCCCATTACTATATAAACACCCAAGGAGCCAAAGCATTCAGGGTAGTAAACACCAGCAAGCTACACTGGAGGAAAGTGTGCAACGTGGTTGTTTTTTTAATTGATGGTATATGGTAATAAATACTATTTAAAATAGAAATTTGCATTTATTTATTTATTTGCATTATTGTGCTGTTCCGTCCGCCCACTCCCATTACTATATAAACACCCAAGGAGCCAAAGCATGCAGGGTAGTAAACACCAGCAAGCTACACTGGAGGAAAGTGTGCAACGTGGTTGTTTTTTTAATTGATAGTATATGGTAATAAATACTATTTAAAATAGAAATTTGCATTTATTTATTTATTTGCATTATTGTGCTGTTCCGTCCGCCCACTCCCATTACTATATAAACACCCAAGGAGCCAAAGCATGCAGGGCTGTAAACACCAGCAAGCTCCACTGGAGGTAAGTCTGCAACGTGGTTGACTTCTTAATTGATTGTATATGGTAATAAATACTATTTAAAATAGAAATTTGCATTTATTTATTTATTTGCATTATTGTGCTGTTCTGTCCGCCCACTCCCATTACTATATAAACTCCCAAGGTGCCAAAGCATGCAGGGCTGTAAACACCAGCAAGCTCCACTGGAGGTAAGTCTGCAACGTGGTTGACTTCTTAATTGATTGTATATGGTAATAAATACTATTTAAAATAGAAATTTGCATTTATTTATTTATTTGCATTATTGTGCTGTTCTGTCCGCCCACTCCCATTACTATATAAACTCCCAAGGAGCCAAAGCATGCAGGGCTGTAAACACCAGCAAGCTACACTGGAGAAAAGTGTGCAACGTGGTTGATTTTTTAATTGATAGTATATGGTAATAAATACTATTTAAAATAGAAATTTGCATTTATTTATTTATTTGCATTATTGTGCTGTTCTGTCCGCCCACTCCCATTACTATATAAACACCCAAGGAGCCAAAGCATGCAGGGCTGTAAACACCAGCAAGCCCCACTGGAGGTAAGTCTGAAACGTGGTTGACTTCTTAATTGATTGTATATGGTAATAAATACTATTTAAAATAGAAATTTGCATTTATTTATTTATTTGCATTATTGTGCTGTTCTGTCCGCCCACTCCCATTACTATATAAACTCCCAAGGAGCCAAAGCATGCAGGGCTGTAAACACCAGCAAGCTACACTGGAGAAAAGTGTGCAACGTGGTTGATTTTTTAATTGATAGTATATGGTTATAAATACTATTTAAAATAGAAATTTGCATTTATTTATTTATTTGCATTATTGTGCTGTTCTGTCCGACCACTCCCATTACTATATAAACTCCCAAGGGGCCAAAGCATGCAGGGCTGTAAACACCAGCAAGCTCCACTGGAGGTAAGTCTGAAACGTGGTTGACTTCTTAATTGATTGTATATGGTAATAAATACTATTTAAAATAGAAATTTGCATTTATTTATTTATTTGCATTATTGTGCTGTGCCGTCCGCCCACTCCCATTGCTATATAAACAGCCAAGGAGCCAAAGCATGCAGGGCTGTAAACACTAGCAAGCTCCACTGGAGGTAAGTCTGAAACGTGGTTGACTTCTTAATTGATTGTATATGGTAATAAATACTATTTAAAATAGAAATTTGCATTTATTTATTTATTTGCATTATTGTGCTGTTCCGTCCGCCCACTCCCATTACTATATAAACACCCAAGGAGCCAAAGCATGCAGGGCTGTAAACACCAGCAAGCTCCACTGGAGGTAAGTCTGAAACGTGGTTGACTTCTTAATTGATTGTATATGGTAATAAATACTATTTAAAATAGATATTTGCATTTATTTATTTATTTGCATTATTGTGCTGATCCGTCCGCCCACTCCCATTACTATATAAACACCCAAGGAGTCAAAGCATGCAGGGCTGTAAACACCAGCAAGCTCCACTGGAGGGTAGTCTGCAACGTGGTTGACTTCTTAATTGATTGTATATGGTAATAAATACTATTTAAAATAGAAATTTGCATTTATTTATTTATTTGCATTATTGTGCTGTTCTGTCCGCCCACTCCCATTACTATATAAACACCCAAGGGGCCAAAGCATGAAGGGTAGTAAACACCAGCAAGCTACACTGGAGGAAAGTGTGCAACGTGGTTGTTTTTTTTAATTGATAGTATATGGTAATAAATACTATTTAAAATAGAAATTTGAATTTATTTATTTATTTGCATTATTGTGCTGTTCCGTCTGCCCACTCCCATTACTATATAAACACCCAAGGAGTCAAAGCATGCAGGGCTGTAAACACCAGCAAGCTCCACTGGAGGTAAGTCTGCAACGTGGTTGACTTCTTAATTGATTGTATATGGTAATAAATACTATTTAAAATAGAAATTTGCATTTATTTATTTATTTGCATTATTGTGCTGTTCCGTCCGCCCACTCCCATTACTATATAAACACCCAAGGAGCCAAAGCATGCAGGGTAGTAAACACCAGCAAGCTACACTGGAGGAAAGTGTGCAACGTGGTTGTTTTTTTAATTGATAGTATATGGTAATAAATACTATTTAAAATAGAAATTTGCATTTATTTATTTATTTGCATTATTGTGCTGTTCCGTCCGCCCACTCCCATTACTATATAAACACCCAAGGAGCCAAAGCATGCAGGGCTGTAAACACCAGCAAGCTCCACTGGAGGTAAGTCTGCAACGTGGTTGACTTCTTAATTGATTGTATATGGTAATAAATACTATTTAAAATAGAAATTTGCATTTATTTATTTATTTGCATTATTGTGCTGTTCTGTCCGCCCACTCCCATTACTATATAAACACCCAAGTAGCCAAAGCATGCAGGGCTGTAAACACCAGCAAGCTCCACTGGAGGTAAGTCTGAAACGTGGTTGACTTCTTAATTGATTGTATATGGTAATAAATACTATTTAAAATAGAAATTTGCATTTATTTATTTATTTGCATTATTGTGCTGTTCTGTCCGCCCACTCCCATTACTATATAAACTCCCAAGGAGCCAAAGCATGCAGGGCTGTAAACACCAGCAAGCTCCACTGGAGTTAAGTCTGCAACGTGGTTGACTTCTTAATTGATTGTATATGGTAATAAACACTATTTAAAATAGAAATTTGCATTTATTTATTTATTTGCATTATTGTGCTGTTCTGTCCGCCCACTCCCATTACTATATAAACTCCCAAGGAGCCAAAGCATGCAGGGCTGTAAACACCAGCAAGCTACACTGGAGAAAAGTGTGCAACGTGGTTGATTTTTTAATTGATAGTATATGGTAATAAATACTATTTAAAATAGAAATTTGCATTTATTTATTTATTTGCATTATTGTGCTGTTCTGTCCGCCCACTCCCATTACTATATAAACACCCAAGGAGCCAAAGCATGCAGGGCTGTAAACACCAGCAAGCTCCACTGGAGGTAAGTCTGCAACGTGGTTGACTTCTTAATTGATTGTATATGGTAATAAATACTATTTAAAATAGAAATTTGCATTTATTTATTTATTTGCATTATTCTGCTGTTCCGTCCGCCCACTCCCATTACTATATAAACACCCAAGGAGCCAAAGCATGCAGGGTAGTAAACACCAGCAAGCTACACTGGAGGAAAGTGTGCAACGTGGTTGTTTTTTTAATTGATAGTATATGGTAATAAATACTATTTAAAATAGAAATTTGCATTTATTTATTTATTTGCATTATTGTGCTGTTCCGTCCGCCCACTCCCATTACTATATAAACACCCAAGGAGCCAAAGCATGCAGGGCTGTAAACACCAGCAAGCTCCACTGGAGGTAAGTCTGCAACGTGGTTGTCTTCTTAATTGATTGTATATGGTAATAAATACTATTTAAAATAGAAATTTGCATTTATTTATTTATTTGCATTATTGTGCTGTTCTGTCCGCCCACTCCCATTACTATATAAACACCCAAGTAGCCAAAGCATGCAGGGCTGTAAACACCAGCAAGCTCCACTGGAGGTAAGTCTGAAACGTGGTTGACTTCTTAATTGATTGTATATGGTAATAAATACTATTTAAAATAGAAATTTGCATTTATTTATTTATTTGCATTATTGTGCTGTTCTGTCCGCCCACTCCCATTACTATATAAACTCCCAAGGAGCCAAAGCATGCAGGGCTGTAAACACCAGCAAGCTTCACTGGAGGTAAGTCTGCAACGTGGTTGACTTCTTAATTGATTGTATATGGTAATAAATACTATTTAAAATAGAAATTTGCATTTATTTATTTATTTGCATTATTGTGCTGTTCTGTCCGCCCACTCCCATTACTATATAAACTCCCAAGGAGCCAAAGCATGCAGGGCTGTATACACCAGCAAGCTACACTGGAGAAAAGTGTGCAACGTGGTTGATTTTTTAATTGATAGTATATGGTAATAAATACTATTTAAAATAGAAATTTGCATTTATTTATTTATTTGCATTATTGTGCTGTTCTGTCCGCCCACTCCCATTACTATATAAACTCCCAAGGAGCCAAAGCATGCAGGGCTGTAAACACCAGCAAGCTCCACTTGAGGTAAGTCTGAAACGTGGTTGACTTCTTAATTGATTGTATATGGTAATAAATACTATTTAAAATAGAAATTTGCATTTATTTATTTATTTGCATTATTGTGCTGTTCTGTCCGCCCACTCCCATTACTATATAAACTCCCAAGGAGCCAAAGCATGCAGGGCTGTAAACACCAGCAAGCTCCACTGGAGGTAAGTCTGAAACGTGGTTGACTTCTTAATTGATTGTATATGGTAATAAATACTATTTAAAATAGAAATTTGCATTTATTTATTTATTTGCATTATTGTGCTGTTCTGTCCGCCCACTCCCATTACTATATAAACTCCCAAGGAGCCAAAGCATGCAGGGCTGTAAACACCAGCAAGCTCCACTGGAGGTAAGTCTGAAACGTGGTTGACTTCTTAATTGATTGTATATGGTAATGAATACTATTTAAAATAGAAATTTGCATTTATTTATTTATTTGCATTATTGTGCTGTTCTGTCCGCCCACTCCCATTACTATATAAACTCCCAAGGAGCCAAAGCATGCAGGGCTGTAAACACCAGCAAGCTACACTGGAGAAAAGTGTGCAACGTGGTTGATTTTTTAATTGATAGTATATGGTAATAAATACTATTTAAAATAGAAATTTGCATTTATTTATTTATTTGCATTATTGTGCTGTTCTGTCCGCCCACTCCCATTACTATATAAACTCCCAAGGGGCCAAAGCATGCAGGGCTGTAAACACCAGCAAGCTCCACTGGAGGTAAGTCTGAAACGTGGTTGACTTCTTAATTGATTGTATATGGTAATAAATACTATTTAAAATAGAAATTTGCATTTATTTATTTATTTGCATTATTGTGTGGTTCTGTCCGCCCACTCCCATTACTATATAAACTCCCAAGGAGCCAAAGCATGCAGGGCTGTAAACACCAGCAAGCTCCACTGGAGGTAAGTCTGAAACGTGGTTGACTTCTTAATTGATTGTATATGGTAATAAATACTATTTAAAATAGAAATTTGCATTTATTTATTTATTTGCATTATTGTGCTGTTCTGTCCGCCCACTCCCATTACTATATAAACTCCCAAGGAGCCAAAGCATGCAGGGCTGTAAACACCAGCAAGCTCCACTGGAGGTAAGTCTGAAACGTGGTTGACTTCTTAATTGATTGTATATGGTAATAAATACTATTTAAAGTAGAAATTTGCATTTATTTATTTATTTGCATTATTGTGCTGTTCTGTCCGCCCACTCCCATTACTATATAAACTTCCAAGGAGCCAAAGCATGCAGGGCTGTAAACACCAGCAAGCTCCACTGGAGGTAAGTCTGAAACGTGGTTGACTTCTTAATTGATTGTATATGGTAATAAATACTATTTAAAATAGAAATTTGCATTTATTTATTTATTTGCATTATTGTGCTGTTCTGTCCGCCCACTCCCATTACTATATAAACTCCCAAGGAGCCAAAGCATGCAGGGCTGTAAACACCAGCAAGCTCCACTGGAGGTAAGTCTGAAAAGTGGTTGACTTCTTAATTGATAGTATATGGTAATAAATACTATTTAAAATAGAAATTTGCATTTATTTATTTATTTGCATTATTGTGCTGTTCTGTCCGCGCACACCCATTACTATATAAACACCCAAGTAGCCAAAGCATGCAGGGCTGTAAACACCAGCAAGCTCCACTGGAGGTAAGTCTGAAACGTGGTTGACTTCTTAATTGATTGTATATGGTAATAAATACTATTTAAAATAGAAATTTGCATTTATTTATTTATTTGCATTATTGTGCTGTTCTGTCCGCCCACTCCCATTACTATATAAACTCCCAAGGAGCCAAAGCATGCAGGGCTGTAAACACCAGCAAGCTCCACTGGAGGTAAGTCTGAAACGTGGTTGACTTCTTAATTGATTGTATATGGTAATAAATACTATTTAAAATAGAAATTTGCATTTATTTATTTATTTGCATTATTGTGCTGTTCTGTCCGCCCACTCCCATTACTATATAAACTCCCAAGGAGCCAAAGCATGCAGGGCTGTAAACACCAGCAAGCTCCACTGGAGGTAAGTCTGAAACGTGGTTGACTTCTTAATTGATTGTATATGGTAATAAATACTATTTAAAATAGAAATTTGCATTTATTTATTTATTTGCATTATTGTGCTGTTCTGTCCGCCCACTCCCATTACTATATAAACTTCCAAGGAGCCAAAGCATGCAGGGCTGTAAACACCAGCAAGCTCCACTGGAGGTAAGTCTGAAACGTGGTTGACTTCTTAATTGATTGTATATGGTAATAAATACTATTTAAAATAGAAATTTGCATTTATTTATTTATTTGCATTATTGTGCTGTTCTGTCCGCCCACTCCCATTACTATATAAACTTCCAAGGAGCCAAAGCATGCAGGGCTGTAAACACCAGCAAGCTCCACTGGAGGTAAGTCTGAAACGTGGTTGACTTCTTAATTGATTGTATATGGTAATAAATACTATTTAAAATAGAAATTTGCATTTATTTATTTATTTGCATTATTGTGCTGTTCTGTCCGCCCACTCCCATTACTATATAAACTTCCAAGGAGCCAAAGCATGCAGGGCTGTAAACACCAGCAAGCTCCACTGGAGGTAAGTCTGAAACGTGGTTGACTTCTTAATTGATTGTATATGGTAATAAATACTATTTAAAATAGAAATTTGCATTTATTTATTTATTTGCATTATTGTGCTGTTCTGTCAGCCCACTCCCATTACTATATAAACTCCCAAGGAGCCAAAGCATGCAGGGCTGTAAACACCAGCAAGCTCCACTGGAGGTAAGTCTGAAACGTGGTTGACTTCTTAATTGATTGTATATGGTAATAAATACTATTTAAAATAGAAATTTGCATTTATTTATTTATTTGCATTATTGTGCTGTTCTGTCCGCCCACTCCCATTACTATATAAACTTCCAAGGAGCCAAAGCATGCAGGGCTGTAAACACCAGCAAGCTCCACTGGAGGTAAGTCTGAAACGTGGTTGACTTCTTAATTGATTGTATATGGTAATAAATACTATTTAAAATAGAAATTTGCATTTATTTATTTATTTGCATTATTGTGCTGTTCTGTCCGCCCACTCCCATTACTATATAATCTTCCAAGGAGCCAAAGCATGCAGGGCTGTAAACACCAGCAAGCTCCACTGGAGGTAAGTCTGAAACGTGGTTGACTTCTTAATTGATTGTATATGGTAATAAATACTATTTAAAATAGAAATTTGCATTTATTTATTTATTTGCATTATTGTGCTGTTCTGTCCGCCCACTCCCATTACTATATAAACTCCCAAGGAGCCAAAGCATGCAGGGCTGTAAACACCAGCAAGCTCCACTGGAGGTAAGTCTGAAACGTGGTTGACTTCTTAATTGATAGTATATGGTAATAAATACTATTTAAAATAGAAATTTGCATTTATTTATTTATTTGCATTATTGTGCTGTTCTGTCCGCGCACTCCCATTACTATATAAACACCCAAGTAGCCAAAGCATGCAGGGCTGTAAACACCAGCAAGCTCCACTGGAGGTAAGTCTGAAACGTGGTTGACTTCTTAATTGATTGTATATGGTAATAAATACTATTTAAAATAGAAATTTGCATTTATTTATTTATTTGCATTATTGTGCTGTTCTGTCCGCCCACTCCCATTACTATATAAACTCCCAAGGAGCCAAAGCATGCAGGGCTGTAAACACCAGCAAGCTCCACTGGAGGTAAGTCTGCAACGTGGTTGACTTCTTAATTGATTGTATATGGTAATAAATACTATTTAAAATAGAAATTTGCATTTATTTGTTTATTTGCATTATTGTGCTGTTCTGTCCGCCCACTCCCATTACTATATAAACTCCCAAGGAGCCAAAGCATGCAGGGCTGTAAACACCAGCAAGCTACACTGGAGAAAAGTGTGCAACGTGGTTGATTTTTTAATTGATAGTATATGGTAATAAATACTATTTAAAATAGAAATTTGCATTTATTTATTTATTTGCATTATTGTGCTGTTCTGTCCGCCCACTCCCATTACTATATAAACTCCCAAGGGGCCAAAGCATGCAGGGCTGTAAACACCAGCAAGCTCCACTGGAGGTAAGTCTGCAACGTGGTTGACTTCTTAATTAATTGTATATGGTAATAAATACTATTTAAAATAGAAATTTGCATTTATTTATTTATTTGCATTATTGTGCTGTTCTGTCCGCCCACTCCCATTACTATATAAACACCCAAGTAGCCAAAGCATGCAGGGCTGTAAACACCAGCAAGCTCCACTGGAGGTAAGTCTGAAACCTGGTTGACTTCTTAATTGATTGTATATGGTAATAAATACTATTTAAAATAGAAATTTGCATTTATTTATTTATTTGCATTATTGTGCTGTTCTGTCCGCCCACTCCCATTACTATATAAACTCCCAAGGAGCCAAAGCATGCAGGGCTGTAAACACCAGCAAGCTCCACTGGAGGTAAGTCTGAAACGTGGTTGACTTCTTAATTGATTGTATATGGTAATAAATACTATTTAAAATAGAAATTTGCATTTATTTATTTATTTGCATTATTGTGCTGTTCTGTCCGCCCACTCCCATTACTATATAAACACCCAAGTAGCCAAAGCATGCAGGGCTGTAAACACCAGCAAGCTCCACTGGAGGTAAGTCTGAAACGTGGTTGACTTCTTAATTGATTGTATATGGTAATAAATACTATTTAAAATAGAAATTTGCATTTATTTATTTATTTGCATTATTGTGCTGTTCTGTCCGCCCACTCCCATTACTATATAAACTCCCAAGGAGCCAAAGCATGCAGGGCTGTAAACACCAGCAAGCTCCACTGGAGGTAAGTCTGAAACGTGGTTGACTTCTTAATTGATTGTATATGGTAATAAATACTATTTAAAATAGAAATTTGCATTTATTTATTTATTTGCATTATTGTGCTGTTCTGTCCGCCCACTCCCATTACTATATAAACTCCCAAGGAGCCAAAGCATGCAGGGCTGTAAACACCAGCAAGCTACACTGGAGAAAAGTGTGCAACGTGGTTGTTTTTCTAATTGATAGTATATGGTAATAAATACTATTTAAAATAGAAATTTGCATTTATTTATTTATTTGCATTATTGTGCTGTTCTGTCCGCCCACTCCCATTACTATATAAACTCCCAAGGGGCCAAAGCATGCAGGGCTGTAAACACCAGCAAGCTCCACTGGAGGTAAGTCTGCAACGTGGTTGACTTCTTAATTGATTGTATATGGTAATAAATACTATTTAAAATAGAAATTTGCATTTATTTATTTATTTGCATTATTGTGCTGTTCTGTCCGCCCACTCCCATTACTATATAAACACCCAAGTAGCCAAAGCATGCAGGGCTGTAAACACCAGCAAGCTCCACTGGAGGTAAGTCTGAAACGTGGTTGACTTCTTAATTGATTGTATATGGTAATAAATACTATTTAAAATAGAAATTTGCATTTATTTATTTATTTGCATTATTGTGCTGTTCTGTCCGCCCACTCCCATTACTATATAAACTCCCAAGGAGCCAAAGCATGCAGGTCTGTAAACACCAGCAAGCTACACTGGAGAAAAGTGTGCAACGTGGTTGATTTTTTAATTGATAGTATATGGTAATAAATACTATTTAAAATAGAAATTTGCATTTATTTATTTATTTGCATTATTGTGCTGTTCTGTCCGCCCACTCCCATTACTATATAAACTCCCAAGGGGACAAAGCATGCAGGGCTGTAAACACCAGCAAGCTCCACTGGAGGTAAGTCTGCAACGTGGTTGACTTCTTAATTGATAGTATATGGTAATAAATACTATTTAAAATAGAAATTTGCATTTATTTATTTATTTGCATTATTGTGCTGTTCTGTCCGCCCACTCCCATTACTATATAAACTCCCAAGGAGCCAAAGCATGCAGGGCTGTAAACACCAGCAAGCTACACTGGAGAAAAGTGTGCAACGTGGTTGTTTTTTTAATTGATAGTATATGGTAATAAATACTATTTAAAAGAGAAATTTGCATTTATTTATTTATTTGCATTATTGTTCTGTTCTGTCCGCCCACTCCCATTACTATATAAACACCCAAGTAGCCAAAGCATGCAGGGCTGTAAACACCAGCAAGCTCCACTGGAGGTAAGTCTGAAACGTGGTTGACTTCTTAATTGATTGTATATGGTAATAAATACTATTTAAAATAGAAATTTGCATTTATTTATTTATTTGCATTATTGTGCTGTTCTGTCCGCCCACTCCCATTACTATATAAACTCCCAAGGAGCCAAAGCATGCAGGGCTGTAAACACCAGCAAGCTCCACTGGAGGTAAGTCTGAAACGTGGTTGACTTCTTAATTGATAGTATATGGTAATAAATACTATTTAAAATAGAAATTTGCATTTATTTATTTATTTGCATTATTGTGCTGTTCTGTCCGCCCACTCCCATTACTATATAAACACCCAAGTAGCCAAAGCATGCAGGGCTGTAAACACCAGCAAGCTCCACTGGAGGTAAGTCTGAAACGTGGTTGACTTCTTAATTGATTGTATATGGTAATAAATACTATTTAAAATAGAAATTTGCATTTATTTATTTATTTGCATTATTGTGCTGTTCTGTCCGCCCACTCCCATTACTATATAAACTCCCAAGGAGCCAAAGCATGCAGGGCTGTAAACACCAGCAAGCTCCACTGGAGGTAAGTCTGAAACGTGGTTGACTTCTTAATTGATTGTATATGGTAATAAATACTATTTAAAATAGAAATTTGCATTTATTTATTTATTTGCATTATTGTGCTGTTCTGTCCGCCCACTCCCATTACTATATAAACTCCCAAGGAGCCAAAGCATGCAGGGCTGTAAACACCAGCAAGCTACACTGGAGAAAAGTGTGCAACGTGGTTGATTTTTTAATTGATAGTATATGGTAATAAATACTATTTAAAATAGAAATTTGCATTTATTTATTTATTTGCATTATTGTGCTGTTCTGTCCGCCCACTCCGATTACTATATAAACTCCCAAGGGGCCAAAGCATGCAGGGCTGTAAACACCAGCAAGCTCCACTGGAGGTAAGTCTGCAACGTGGTTGACTTCTTAATTGATTGTATATGGTAACAAATACTATTTAAAATAGAAATTTGCATTTATTTATTTATTTGCATTATTGTGCTGTTCTGTCCGCCCACTCCCATTACTATATAAACACCCAAGTAGCCAAAGCATGCAGGGCTGTAAACACCAGCAAGCTCCACTGGAGGTAAGTCTGAAACGTGGTTGACTTCTTAATTGATTGTATATGGTAATAAATACTATTTAAAATAGAAATTTGCATTTATTTATTTATTTGCATTATTGTGCTGTTCTGTCCTCCCACTCCCATTACTATATAAACTCCCAAGGAGCCAAAGCATGCAGGGCTGTAAACACCAGCAAGCTCCACTGGAGGTAAGTCTGAAACGTGGTTGACTTCTTAATTGATTGTATATGGTAATAAATACTATTTAAAATAGAAATTTGCATTTATTTATTTATTTGCATTATTGTGCTGTTCTGTCCGCCCACTCCCATTACTATATAAACACCCAAGTAGCCAAAGCATGCAGGGCTGTAAACACCAGCAAGCTCCACTGGAGGTAAGTCTGAAACGTGGTTGACTTCTTAATTGATTGTATATTGTAATAAATACTATTTAAAATAGAAATTTGCATTTATTTATTTATTTGCATTATTGTGCTGTTCTGTCCGCCCACTCCCATTACTATATAAACTCCCAAGGAGCCAAAGCATGCAGGGCTGTAAACACCAGCAAGCTACACTGGAGAAAAGTGTGCAACGTGGTTGTTTTTTTAATTGATAGTATATGGTAATAAATACTATTTAAAATAGAAATTTGCATTTATTTATTTATTTGCATTATTGTGCTGTTCTGTCCGCCCACTCCCATTACTATATAAACACCCAAGTAGCCAAAGCATGCAGGGCTGTAAACACCAGCAAGCTCCACTGGAGGTAAGTCTGAAACGTGGTTGACTTCTTAATTGATTGTATATGGTAATAAATACTATTTAAAATAGAAATTTGCATTTATTTATTTATTTGCATTATTGTGCTGTTCTGTCCGCCCACTCCCATTACTATATAAACTCCCAAGGAGCCAAAGCATGCAGGGCTGTAAACACCAGCAAGCTCCACTGGAGGTAAGTCTGAAACGTGGTTGACTTCTTAATTGATTGTATATGGTAATAAATACTATTTAAAATAGAAATTTGCATTTATTTATTTATTTGCATTATTGTGCTGTTCTGTCCGCCCACTCCCATTACTATATAAACTCCCAAGGAGCCAAAGCATGCAGGGCTGTAAACACCAGCAAGCTACACTGGAGAAAAGTGTGCAACGTGGTTGTTTTTTTAATTGATAGTATATGGTAATAAATACTATTTAAAATAGAAATTTGCATTTATTTATTTATTTGCATTATTGTGCTGTTCTGTCCGCCCACTCCCATTACTATATAAACTCCCAAGGGGCCAAAGCATGCAGGGCTGTAAACACCAGCAAGCTCCACTGGAGGTAAGTCTGCAACGTGGTTGACTTCTTAATTGATTGTATATGGTAATAAATACTATTTAAAATAGAAATTTGCATTTATTTATTTATTTGCATTATTGTGCTGTTCTGTCCGCCCACTCCCATTACTATATAAACTCCCAAGGAGCCAAAGCATGCAGGGCTGTAAACACCAGCAAGCTCCACTGGAGGTAAGTCTGAAACGAGGTTGACTTCTTAATTGATTGTATATGGTAATAAATACTATTTAAAATAGAAATTTGCATTTATTTATTTATTTGCATTATTGTGCTGTTCTGTCCGCCCACTCCCATTACTATATAAACACCCAAGTAGCCAAAGCATGCAGGGCTGTAAACACCAGCAAGCTCCACTGGAGGTAAGTCTGAAACGTGGTTGACTTCTTAATTGATTGTATATGGTAATAAATACTATTTAAAATAGAAATTTGCATTTATTTATTTATTTGCATTATTGTGCTGTTCTGTCCGCCCACTCCCATTACTATATAAACTCCCAAGGAGCCAAAGCATGCAGGGCTGTAAACACCAGCAAGCTCCACTGGAGGTAAGTCTGAAACGTGGTTGACTTCTTAATTGATTGTATATGGTAATAAATACTATTTAAAATAGAAATTTGCATTTATTTATTTATTTGCATTATTGTGCTGTTCTGTCCGCCCACTCCCATTACTATATAAACTCCCAAGGAGCCAAAGCATGCAGGGCTGTAAACACCAGCAAGCTACACTGGAGAAAAGTGTGCAACGTGGTTGTTTTTTTAATTGATAGTATATGGTTATAAATACTATTTAAAATAGAAATTTGCATTTATTTATTTATTTGCATTATTGTGCTGTTCTGTCCGCCCACTCCCATTACTATATAAACTCCCAAGGGGCCAAAGCATGCAGGGCTGTAAACACCAGCAAGCTCCACTGGAGGTAAGTCTGCAACGTGGTTGACTTCTTAATTGATTGTATATGGTAATAAATACTATTTAAAATAGAAATTTTCATTTATTTATTTATTTGCATTATTGTGCTGTTCTGTCCGCCCACTCCCATTACTATATAAACACCCAAGTAGCCAAAGCATGCAGGGCTGTAAACACCAGCAAGCTCCACTGGAGGTAAGTCTGAAACGTGGTTGACTTCTTAATTGATTGTATATGGTAATAAATACTATTTAAAATAGAAATTTGCATTTATTTATTTATTTGCATTATTGTGCTGTTCTGTCCGCCCACTCCCATTACTATATAAACTCCCAAGGAGCCAAAGCATGCAGGGCTGTAAACACCAGCAAGCTACACTGGAGAAAAGTGTGCAACGTGGTTGATTTTTTAATTGATAGTATATGGTAATAAATACTATTTAAAATAGAAATTTGCATTTATTTATTTATTTGCATTATTGTGCTGTTCTGTCCGCCCACTCCCATTACTATATAAACTCCCAAGGGGCCAAAGCATGCAGGGCTGTAAACACCAGCAAGCTCCACTGGAGGTAAGTCTGAAACGTGGTTGACTTCTTAATTGATTGTATATGGTAATAAATACTATTTAAAATAGAAATTTGCATTTATTTATTTATTTGCATTATTGTGCTGTTCTGTCCGCCCACTCCCATTACTATATAAACTCCCAAGGAGCCAAAGCATGCAGGGCTGTAAACACCAGCAAGCTCCACTGGAGGTAAGTCTGAAACGTGGTTGACTTCTTAATTGATTGTATATGGTAATAAATACTATTTAAAATAGAAATTTGCATTTATTTATTTATTTGCATTATTGTGCTGTTCTGTCCGCCCACTCCCATTACTATATAAACTCCCAAGGAGCCAAAGCATGCAGGGCTGTAAACACCAGCAAGCTACACTGGAGAAAAGTGTGCAACGTGGTTGATTTTTTAATTGATAGTATATGGTAATAAATACTATTTAAAATAGAAATTTGCATTTATTTATTTATTTGCATTATTGTGCTGTTCTGTCCGCCCACTCCCATTACTATATAAACTCCCAAGGGGCCAAAGCATGCAGGGCTGTAAACACCAGCAAGCTCCACTGGAGGTAAGTCTGCAACGTGGTTGACTTCTTAATTGATTGTATATGGTAACAAATACTATTTAAAATAGAAATTTGCATTTATTTATTTATTTGCATTATTGTGCTGTTCTGTCCGCCCACTCCCATTACTATATAAACACCCAAGTAGCCAAAGCATGCAGGGCTGTAAACACCAGCAAGCTCCACTGGAGGTAAGTCTGAAACGTGGTTGACTTCTTAATTGATTGTATATGGTAATAAATACTATTTAAAATAGAAATTTGCATTTATTTATTTATTTGCATTATTGTGCTGTTCTGTCCGCCCACTCCCATTACTATATAAACTCCCAAGGAGCCAAAGCATGCAGGGCTGTAAACACCAGCAAGCTCCACTGGAGGTAAGTCTGAAACGTGGTTGACTTCTTAATTGATTGTATATGGTAATAAATACTATTTAAAATAGAAATTTGCATTTATTTATTTATTTGCATTATTGTGCTGTTCTGTCCGCCCACTCCCATTACTATATAAACACCCAAGTAGCCAAAGCATGCAGGGCTGTAAACACCAGCAAGCTCCACTGGAGGTAAGTCTGAAACGTGGTTGACTTCTTAATTGATTGTATATGGTAATAAATACTATTTAAAATAGAAATTTGCATTTATTTATTTATTTGCATTATTGTGCTGTTCTGTCCGCCCACTCCCATTACTATATAAACTCCCAAGGGGCCAAAGCATGCAGGGCTGTAAACACAAGCAAGCTCCACTGGAGGTAAGTCTGAAACGTGGTTGACTTCTTAATTGATTGTATATGGTAATAAATACTATTTAAAATAGAAATTTGCATTTATTTATTTATTTGCATTATTGTGCTGTTCTGTCCGCCCACTCCCATTACTATATAAACTCCCAAGGAGCCAAAGCATGCAGGGCTGTAAACACCAGCAAGCTACACTGGAGAAAAGTGTGCAACGTGGTTGTTTTTTTAATTGATAGTATATGGTAATAAATACTATTTAAAATAGAAATTTGCATTTATTTATTTATTTGCATTATTGTGCTGTTCTGTCCGCCCACTCCCATTACTATATAAACACCCAAGTAGCCAAAGCATGCAGGGCTGTAAACACCAGCAAGCTCCACTGGAGGTAAGTCTGAAACGTGGTTGACTTCTTAATTGATTGTATATGGTAATAAATACTATTTAAAATAGAAATTTGCATTTATTTATTTATTTGCATTATTGTGCTGTTCTGTCCGCCCACTCCCATTACTATATAAACTCCCAAGGAGCCAAAGCATGCAGGGCTGTAAACACCAGCAAGCTCCACTGGAGGTAAGTCTGAAACGTGGTTGACTTCTTAATTGATTGTATATGGTAATAAATACTATTTAAAATAGAAATTTGCATTTATTTATTTATTTGCATTATTGTGCTGTTCTGTCCGCCCACTCCCATTACTATATAAACTCCCAAGGAGCCAAAGCATGCAGGGCTGTAAACACCAGCAAGCTACACTGGAGAAAAGTGTGCAACGTGGTTGTTTTTTTAATTGATAGTATATGGTAATAAATACTATTTAAAATAGAAATTTGCATTTATTTATTTATTTGCATTATTGTGCTGTTCTGTCCGCCCACTCCCATTACTATATAAACTCCCAAGGGGCCAAAGCATGCAGGGCTGTAAACACCAGCAAGCTCCACTGGAGGTAAGTCTGCAACGTGGTTGACTTCTTAATTGATTGTATATGGTAATAAATACTATTTAAAATAGAAATTTGCATTTATTTATTTATTTGCATTATTGTGCTGTTCTGTCCGCCCACTCCCATTACTACATAAACTCCCAAGGAGCCAAAGCATGCAGGGCTGTAAACACCAGCAAGCTCCACTGGAGGTAAGTCTAAAACGAGGTTGACTTCTTAATTGATTGTATATGGTAATAAATACTATTTAAAATAGAAATTTGCATTTATTTATTTATTTGCATTATTGTGCTGTTCTGTCCGCCCACTCCCATTACTATATAAACACCCAAGTAGCCAAAGCATGCAGGGCTGTAAACACCAGCAAGCTCCACTGGAGGTAAGTCTGAAACGTGGTTGACTTCTTAATTGATTGTATATGGTAATAAATACTATTTAAAATAGAAATTTGCATTTATTTATTTATTTGCATTATTGTGCTGTTCTGTCCGCCCACTCCCATTACTATATAAACTCCCAAGGAGCCAAAGCATGCAGGGCTGTAAACACCAGCAAGCTCCACTGGAGGTAAGTCTGAAACGTGGTTGACTTCTTAATTGATTGTATATGGTAATAAATACTATTTAAAATAGAAATTTGCATTTATTTATTTATTTGCATTATTGTGCTGTTCTGTCCGCCCACTCCCATTACTATATAAACTCCCAAGGAGCCAAAGCATGCAGGGCTGTAAACACCAGCAAGCTACACTGGAGAAAAGTGTGCAACGTGGTTGTTTTTTTAATTGATAGTATATGGTAATAAATACTATTTAAAATAGAAATTTGCATTTATTTATTTATTTGCATTATTGTGCTGTTCTGTCCGCCCACTCCCATTACTATATAAACTCCCAAGGGGCCAAAGCATGCAGGGCTGTAAACACCAGCAAGCTCCACTGGAGGTAAGTCTGCAACGTGGTTGACTTCTTAATTGATTGTATATGGTAATAAATACTATTTAAAATAGAAATTTTCATTTATTTATTTATTTGCATTATTGTGCTGTTCTGTCCGCCCACTCCCATTACTATATAAACACCCAAGTAGCCAAAGCATGCAGGGCTGTAAACACCAGCAAGCTCCACTGGAGGTAAGTCTGAAACGTGTTTGACTTCTTAATTGATTGTATATGGTAATAAATACTATTTAAAATAGAAATTTGCATTTATTTATTTATTTGCATTATTGTGCTGTTCTGTCCGCCCACTCCCATTACTATATAAACTCCCAAGGAGCCAAAGCATGCAGGGCTGTAAACACCAGCAAGCTACACTGGAGAAAAGTGTGCAACGTGGTTGATTTTTTAATTGATAGTATATGGTAATAAATACTATTTAAAATAGAAATTTGCATTTATTTATTTATTTGCATTATTGTGCTGTTCTGTCCGCCCACTCCCATTACTATATAAACTCCCAAGGGGCCAAAGCATGCAGGGCTGTAAACACCAGCAAGCTCCACTGGAGGTAAGTCTGCAACGTGGTTGACTTCTTAATTGATTGTATATGGTAACAAATACTATTTAAAATAGAAATTTGCATTTATTTATTTATTTGCATTATTGTGCTGTTCTGTCCGCCCACTCCCATTACTATATAAACACCCAAGTAGCCAAAGCATGCAGGGCTGTAAACACCAGCAAGCTCCACTGGAGGTAAGTCTGAAACGTGGTTGACTTCTTAATTGATTGTATATGGTAATAAATACTATTTAAAATAGAAATTTGCATTTATTTATTTATTTGCATTATTGTGCTGTTCTGTCCGCCCACTCCCATTACTATATAAACTCCCAAGGAGCCAAAGCATGCAGGGCTGTAAACACCAGCAAGCTCCACTGGAGGTAAGTCTGAAACGTGGTTGACTTCTTAATTGATTGTATATGGTAATAAATACTATTTAAAATAGAAATTTGCATTTATTTATTTATTTGCATTATTGTGCTGTTCTGTCCGCCCACTCCCATTACTATATAAACACCCAAGTAGCCAAAGCATGCAGGGCTGTAAACACCAGCAAGCTCCACTGGAGGTAAGTCTGAAACGTGGTTGACTTCTTAATTGATTGTATATGGTAATAAATACTATTTAAAATAGAAATTTGCATTTATTTATTTATTTGCATTATTGTGCTGTTCTGTCCGCCCACTCCCATTACTATATAAACTCCCAAGGGGCCAAAGCATGCAGGGCTGTAAACACCAGCAAGCTCCACTGGAGGTAAGTCTGAAACGTGGTTGACTTCTTAATTGATTGTATATGGTAATAAATACTATTTAAAATAGAAATTTGCATTTATTTATTTATTTGCATTATTGTGCTGTTCTGTCCGCCCACTCCCATTACTATATAAACTCCCAAGGAGCCAAAGCATGCAGGGCTGTAAACACCAGCAAGCTACACTGGAGAAAAGTGTGCAACGTGGTTGTTTTTTTAATTGATAGTATATGGTAATAAATACTATTTAAAATAGAAATTTGCATTTATTTATTTATTTGCATTATTGTGCTGTTCTGTCCGCCCACTCCCATTACTATATAAACACCCAAGTAGCCAAAGCATGCAGGGCTGTAAACACCAGCAAGCTCCACTGGAGGTAAGTCTGAAACGTGGTTGACTTCTTAATTGATTGTATATGGTAATAAATACTATTTAAAATAGAAATTTGCATTTATTTATTTATTTGCATTATTGTGCTGTTCTGTCCGCCCACTCCCATTACTATATAAACTCCCAAGGAGCCAAAGCATGCAGGGCTGTAAACACCAGCAAGCTCCACTGGAGGTAAGTCTGAAACGTGGTTGACTTCTTAATTGATTGTATATGGTAATAAATACTATTTAAAATAGAAATTTGCATTTATTTATTTATTTGCATTATTGTGCTGTTCTGTCCGCCCACTCCCATTACTATATAAACTCCCAAGGAGCCAAAGCATGCAGGGCTGTAAACACCAGCAAGCTACACTGGAGAAAAGTGTGCAACGTGGTTGTTTTTTTAATTGATAGTATATGGTAATAAATACTATTTAAAATAGAAATTTGCATTTATTTATTTATTTGCATTATTGTGCTGTTCTGTCCGCCCACTCCCATTACTATATAAACTCCCAAGGGGCCAAAGCATGCAGGGCTGTAAACACCAGCAAGCTCCACTGGAGGTAAGTCTGCAACGTGGTTGACTTCTTAATTGATTGTATATGGTAATAAATACTATTTAAAATAGAAATTTGCATTTATTTATTTATTTGCATTATTGTGCTGTTCTGTCCGCCCACTCCCATTACTACATAAACTCCCAAGGAGCCAAAGCATGCAGGGCTGTAAACACCAGCAAGCTCCACTGGAGGTAAGTCTAAAACGAGGTTGACTTCTTAATTGATTGTATATGGTAATAAATACTATTTAAAATAGAAATTTGCATTTATTTATTTATTTGCATTATTGTGCTGTTCTGTCCGCCCACTCCCATTACTATATAAACACCCAAGTAGCCAAAGCATGCAGGGCTGTAAACACCAGCAAGCTCCACTGGAGGTAAGTCTGAAACGTGGTTGACTTCTTAATTGATTGTATATGGTAATAAATACTATTTAAAATAGAAATTTGCATTTATTTATTTATTTGCATTATTGTGCTGTTCTGTCCGCCCACTCCCATTACTATATAAACTCCCAAGGAGCCAAAGCATGCAGGGCTGTAAACACCAGCAAGCTCCACTGGAGGTAAGTCTGAAACGTAGTTGACTTCTTAATTGATTGTATATGGTAATAAATACTATTTAAAATAGAAATTTGCATTTATTTATTTATTTGCATTATTGTGCTGTTCTGTCCGCCCACTCCCATTACTATATAAACTCCCAAGGAGCCAAAGCATGCAGGGCTGTAAACACCAGCAAGCTACACTGGAGAAAAGTGTGCAACGTGGTTGTTTTTTTAATTGATAGTATATGGTAATAAATACTATTTAAAATAGAAATTTGCATTTATTTATTTATTTGCATTATTGTGCTGTTCTGTCCGCCCACTCCCATTACTATATAAACTCCCAAGGGGCCAAAGCATGCAGGGCTGTAAACACCAGCAAGCTCCACTGGAGGTAAGTCTGCAACGTGGTTGACTTCTTAATTGATTGTATATGGTAATAAATACTATTTAAAATAGAAATTTTCATTTATTTATTTATTTGCATTATTGTGCTGTTCTGTCCGCCCACTCCCATTACTATATAAACACCCAAGTAGCCAAAGCATGCAGGGCTGTAAACACCAGCAAGCTCCACTGGAGGTAAGTCTGAAACGTGTTTGACTTCTTAATTGATTGTATATGGTAATAAATACTATTTAAAATAGAAATTTGCATTTATTTATTTATTTGCATTATTGTGCTGTTCTGTCCGCCCACTCCCATTACTATATAAACTCCCAAGGAGCCAAAGCATGCAGGGCTGTAAACACCAGCAAGCTACACTGGAGAAAAGTGTGCAACGTGGTTGATTTTTTAATTGATAGTATATGGTAATAAATACTATTTAAAATAGAAATTTGCATTTATTTATTTATTTGCATTATTGTGCTGTTCTGTCCGCCCACTCCCATTACTATATAAACTCCCAAGGGGCCAAAGCATGCAGGGCTGTAAACACCAGCAAGCTCCACTGGAGGTAAGTCTGAAACGTGGTTGACTTCTTAATTGATTGTATATGGTAATAAATACTATTTAAAATAGAAATTTGCATTTATTTATTTATTTGCATTATTGTGCTGTTCTGTCCGCCCACTCCCATTACTATATAAACTCCCAAGGAGCCAAAGCATGCAGGGCTGTAAACACCAGCAAGCTACACTGGAGAAAAGTGTGCAACGTGGTTGTTTTTTTAATTGATAGTATATGGTAATAAATACTATTTAAAATAGAAATTTGCATTTATTTATTTATTTGCATTATTGTGCTGTTCTGTCCGCCCACTCCCATTACTATATAAACTCCCAAGGGGCCAAAGCATGCAGGGCTGTAAACACCAGCAAGCTCCACTGGAGGTAAGTCTGCAACGTGGTTGACTTCTTAATTGATTGTATATGGTAATAAATACTATTTAAAATAGAAATTTGCATTTATTTATTTATTTGCATTATTGTGCTGTTCTGTCCGCCCACTCCCATTACTATATAAACACCCAAGTAGCCAAAGCATGCAGGGCTGTAAACACCAGCAAGCTCCACTGGAGGTAAGTCTGAAACGTGGTTGACTTCTTAATTGATTGTATATGGTAATAAATACTATTTAAAATAGAAATTTGCATTTATTTATTTATTTGCATTATTGTGCTGTTCTGTCCGCCCACTCCCATTACTATATAAACTCCCAAGGAGCCAAAGCATGCAGGGCTGTAAACACCAGCAAGCTCCACTGGAGGTAAGTCTGAAACGTGGTTGACTTCTTAATTGATAGTATATGGTAATAAATACTATTTAAAATAGAAATTTGCATTTATTTATTTATTTGCATTATTGTGCTGTTCTGTCCGCCCACTCCCATTACTATATAAACACCCAAGTAGCCAAAGCATGCAGGGCTGTAAACACCAGCAAGCTCCACTGGAGGTAAGTCTGAAACGTGGTTGACATCTTAATTGATTGTATATGGTAATAAATACTATTTAAAATAGAAATTTGCATTTATTTATTTATTTGCATTATTGTGCTGTTCTGTCCGCCCACTCCCATTACTATATAAACTCCCAAGGAGCCAAAGCATGCAGGGCTGTAAACACCAGCAAGCTCCACTGGAGGTAAGTCTGAAACGTGGTTGACTTCTTAATTGATTGTATATGGTAATAAATACTATTTAAAATAGAAATTTGCATTTATTTATTTATTTGCATTTTTGTGCTGTTCTGTCCGCCCACTCCCATTACTATATAAACTCCCAAGGGGCCAAAGCATGCAGGGCTGTAAACACCAGCAAGCTCCACTGGAGGTAAGTCTGCAACGTGGATGACTTCTTAATTGATTGTATATGGTAATAAATACTATTTAAAATAGAAATTTGCATTTATTTATTTATTTGCATTATTGTGCTGTTCTGTCCGCCCACTCCCATTACTATATAAACACCCAAGTAGCCAAAGCATGCAGGGCTGTAAACACCAGCAAGCTCCACTGGAGGTAAGTCTGAAACGTGGTTGACTTCTTAATCGATTGTATATGGTAATGAATACTATTTAAAATAGAAATTTGCATTTATTTATTTATTTGCATTATTGTGCTGTTCTGTCCGCCCACTCCCATTACTATATAAACTCCCAAGGAGCCAAAGCATGCAGGGCTGTAAACACCAGCAAGCTCCACTGGAGGTAAGTCTGAAACGTGGTTGACTTCTTAATTGATTGTATATGGTAATAAATACTATTTAAAATAGAAATTTGCATTTATTTATTTATTTGCATTATTGTGCTGTTCTGTCCGCCCACTCCCATTACTATATAAACTCCCAAGGAGCCAAAGCATGCAGGGCTGTAAACACCAGCAAGCTCCACTGGAGGTAAGTCTGAAACGTGGTTGACTTCTTAATTGATTGTATATGGTAATAGATACTATTTAAAATAGAAATTTGCATTTATTTATTTATTTGCATTATTGTGCTGTTCTGTCCGCCCACTCCCATTACTATATAAACTCCCAAGGGGCCAAAGCATGCAGGGCTGTAAACACCAGCAAGCTCCACTGGAGAAAAGTGTGCAACGTGGTTGATTTTTTAATTGATAGTATATGGTAATAAATACTATTTAAAATAGAAATTTGCATTTATTTATTTATTTGCATTATTGTGCTGTTCTGTCCGCCCACTCCCATTACTATATAAACTCCCAAGGAGCCAAAGCATGCAGGGCTGTAAACACCAGCAAGCTACACTGGAGAAAAGTGTGCAACGTGGTTGATTTTTTAATTGATAGTATATGGTAATAAATACTATTTAAAATAGAAATTTGCATTTATTTATTTATTTGCATTATTGTGCTGTTCTGTCCGCCCACTCCCATTACTATATAAACTCCCAAGGGGCCAAAGCATGCAGGGCTGTAAACACCAGCAAGCTCCACTGGAGGTAAGTCTGAAACGTGGTTGACTTCTTAATTGATTGTATATGGTAATAAATACTATTTAAAATAGAAATTTGCATTTATTTATTTATTTGCATTATTGTGCTGTTCTGTCCGCCCACTCCCATTACTATATAAACTCCCAAGGGGCCAAAGCATGCAGGGCTGTAAACACCAGCAAGCTACACTGGAGAAAAGTGTGCAACGTGGTTGATTTTTTAATTGATAGTATATGGTAATAAATACTATTTAAAATAGAAATTTGCATTTATTTATTTATTTGCATTATTGTGCTGTTCTGTCCGCCCACTCCCATTACTATATAAACTCCCAAGGGGCCAAAGCATGCAGGGCTGTAAACACCAGCAAGCTCCACTGGAGGTAAGTCTGAAACATGGTTGACTTCTTAATTGATTGTATATGGTAATAAATACTATTTAAAATAGAAATTTGCATTTATTTATTTATTTGCATTATTGTGCTGTTCTGTCCGCCCACTCCCATTACTATATAAACTCCCAAGGGGCCAAAGCATGCAGGGCTGTAAACACCAGCAAGCTCCACTGGAGAAAAGTGTGCAACGTGGTTGATTTTTTAATTGATAGTATATGGTAATAAATACTATTTAAAATAGAAATTTGCATTTATTTATTTATTTGCATTATTGTGCTGTTCTGTCCGCCCACTCCCATTACTATATAAACTCCCAAGGAGCCAAAGCATGCAGGGCTGTAAACACCAGCAAGCTACACTGGAGAAAAGTGTGCAACGTGGTTGATTTTTTAATTGATAGTATATGGTAATAAATACTATTTAAAATAGAAATTTGCATTTATTTATTTATTTGCATTATTGTGCTGTTCTGTCCGCCCACTCCCATTACTATATAAACTCCCAAGGGGCCAAAGCATGCAGGGCTGTAAACACCAGCAAGCTCCACTGGAGGTAAGTCTGAAACGTGGTTGACTTCTTAATTGATTGTATATGGTAATAAATACTATTTAAAATAGAAATTTGCATTTATTTATTTATTTGCATTATTGTGCTGTTCTGTCCGCCCACTCCCATTACTATATAAACTCCCAAGGGGCCAAAGCATGCAGGGCTGTAAACACCAGCAAGCTCCACTGGAGAAAAGTGTGCAACGTGGTTGATTTTTTAATTGATAGTATATGGTAATAAATACTATTTAAAATAGAAATTTGCATTTATTTATTTATTTGCATTATTGTGCTGTTCTGTCCGCCCACTCCCATTACTATATAAACTCCCAAGGGGCCAAAGCATGCAGGGCTGTAAACACCAGCAAGCTCCACTGGAGAAAAGTGTGCAACGTGGTTGATTTTTTAATTGATAGTATATGGTAATAAATACTATTTAAAATAGAAATTTGCATTTATTTATTTATTTGCATTATTGTGCTGTTCTGTCCGCCCACTCCCATTACTATATAAACTCCCAAGGAGCCAAAGCATGCAGGGCTGTAAACACCAGCAAGCTACACTGGAGAAAAGTGTGCAACGTGGTTGATTTTTAATTGATAGTATATGGTAATAAATACTATTTAAAATAGAAATTTGCATTTATTTATTTATTTGCATTATTGTGCTGTTCTGTCCGCCCACTCCCATTACTATATAAACTCCCAAGGGGCCAAAGCATGCAGGGCTGTAAACACCAGCAAGCTCCACTGGAGAAAAGTGTGCAACGTGGTTGATTTTTTAATTGATAGTATATGGTAATAAATACTATTTAAAATAGAAATTTGCATTTATTTATTTATTTGCATTATTGTGCTGTTCTGTCCGCCCACTCCCATTACTATATAAACTCCCAAGGAGCCAAAGCATGCAGGGCTGTAAACACCAGCAAGCTACACTGGAGAAAAGTGTGCAACGTGGTTGATTTTTTAATTGATAGTATATGGTAATAAATACTATTTAAAATAGAAATTTGCATTTATTTATTTATTTGCATTATTGTGCTGTTCTGTCCGCCCACTCCCATTACTATATAAACTCCCAAGGGGCCAAAGCATGCAGGGCTGTAAACACCAGCAAGCTCCACTGGAGGTAAGTCTGAAACGTGGTTGACTTCTTAATTGATTGTATATGGTAATAAATACTATTTAAAATAGAAATTTGCATTTATTTATTTATTTGCATTATTGTGCTGTTCTGTCCGCCCACTCCCATTACTATATAAACTCCCAAGGGGCCAAAGCATGCAGGGCTGTAAACACCAGCAAGCTCCACTGGAGAAAAGTGTGCAACGTGGTTGATTTTTTAATTGATAGTATATGGTAATAAATACTATTTAAAATAGAAATTTGCATTTATTTATTTATTTGCATTATTGTGCTGTTCTGTCCGCCCACTCCCATTACTATATAAACTCCCAAGGGGCCAAAGCATGCAGGGCTGTAAACACCAGCAAGCTCCACTGGAGAAAAGTGTGCAACGTGGTTGATTTTTTAATTGATAGTATATGGTAATAAATACTATTTAAAATAGAAATTTGCATTTATTTATTTATTTGCATTATTGTGCTGTTCTGTCCGCCCACTCCCATTACTATATAAACTCCCAAGGAGCCAAAGCATGCAGGGCTGTAAACACCAGCAAGCTACACTGGAGAAAAGTGTGCAACGTGGTTGATTTTTAATTGATAGTATATGGTAATAAATACTATTTAAAATAGAAATTTGCATTTATTTATTTATTTGCATTATTGTGCTGTTCTGTCCGCCCACTCCCATTACTATATAAACTCCCAAGGAGCCAAAGCATGCAGGGCTGTAAACACCAGCAAGCTACACTGGAGAAAAGTGTGCAACGTGGTTGATTTTTTAATTGATAGTATATGGTAATAAATACTATTTAAAATAGAAATTTGCATTTATTTATTTATTTGCATTATTGTGCTGTTCTGTCCGCCCACTCCCATTACTATATAAACTCCCAAGGGGCCAAAGCATGCAGGGCTGTAAACACCAGCAAGCTCCACTGGAGGTAAGTCTGAAACGTGGTTGACTTCTTAATTGATTGTATATGGTAATAGATACTATTTAAAATAGAAATTTGCATTTATTTATTTATTTGCATTATTGTGCTGTTCTGTCCGCCCACTCCCATTACTATATAAACTCCCAAGGGGCCAAAGCATGCAGGGCTGTAAACACCAGCAAGCTCCACTGGAGAAAAGTGTGCAACGTGGTTGATTTTTTAATTGATAGTATATGGTAATAAATACTATTTAAAATAGAAATTTGCATTTATTTATTTATTTGCATTATTGTGCTGTTCTGTCCGCCCACTCCCATTACTATATAAACTCCCAAGGAGCCAAAGCATGCAGGGCTGTAAACACCAGCAAGCTACACTGGAGAAAAGTGTGCAACGTGGTTGATTTTTTAATTGATAGTATATGGTAATAAATACTATTTAAAATAGAAATTTGCATTTATTTATTTATTTGCATTATTGTGCTGTTCTGTCCGCCCACTCCCATTACTATATAAACTCCCAAGGGGCCAAAGCATGCAGGGCTGTAAACACCAGCAAGCTCCACTGGAGGTAAGTCTGAAACGTGGTTGACTTCTTAATTGATTGTATATGGTAATAAATACTATTTAAAATAGAAATTTGCATTTATTTATTTATTTGCATTATTGTGCTGTTCTGTCCGCCCACTCCCATTACTATATAAACTCCCAAGGGGCCAAAGCATGCAGGGCTGTAAACACCAGCAAGCTCCACTGGAGAAAAGTGTGCAACGTGGTTGATTTTTTAATTGATAGTATATGGTAATAAATACTATTTAAAATAGAAATTTGCATTTATTTATTTATTTGCATTATTGTGCTGTTCTGTCCGCCCACTCCCATTACTATATAAACTCCCAAGGGGCCAAAGCATGCAGGGCTGTAAACACCAGCAAGCTCCACTGGAGGTAAGTCTGAAACGTGGTTGACTTCTTAATTGATTGTATATGGTAATAAATACTATTTAAAATAGAAATTTGCATTTATTTATTTATTTGCATTATTGTGCTGTTCTGTCCGCCCACTCCCATTACTATATAAACTCCCAAGGGGCCAAAGCATGCAGGGCTGTAAACACCAGCAAGCTCCACTGGAGAAAAGTGTGCAACGTGGTTGATTTTTTAATTGATAGTATATGGTAATAAATACTATTTAAAATAGAAATTTGCATTTATTTATTTATTTGCATTATTGTGCTGTTCTGTCCGCCCACTCCCATTACTATATAAACTCCCAAGGAGCCAAAGCATGCAGGGCTGTAAACACCAGCAAGCTACACTGGAGAAAAGTGTGCAACGTGGTTGATTTTTTAATTGATAGTATATGGTAATAAATACTATTTAAAATAGAAATTTGCATTTATTTATTTATTTGCATTATTGTGCTGTTCTGTCCGCCCACTCCCATTACTATATAAACTCCCAAGGGGCCAAAGCATGCAGGGCTGTAAACACCAGCAAGCTACACTGGAGAAAAGTGTGCAACGTGGTTGATTTTTTAATTGATAGTATATGGTAATAAATACTATTTAAAATAGAAATTTGCATTTATTTATTTATTTGCATTATTGTGCTGTTCTGTCCGCCCACTCCCATTACTATATAAACTCCCAAGGAGCCAAAGCATGCAGGGCTGTAAACACCAGCAAGCTACACTGGAGAAAAGTGTGCAACGTGGTTGATTTTTTAATTGATAGTATATGGTAATAAATACTATTTAAAATAGAAATTTGCACTTATTTATTTATTTGCATTATTGTGCTGTTCTGTCCGCCCACTCCCATTACTATATAAACTCCCAAGGGGCCAAAGCATGCAGGGCTGTAAACACCAGCAAGCTCCACTGGAGGTAAGTCTGAAACGTGGTTGACTTCTTAATTGATTGTATATGGTAATAAATACTATTTAAAATAGAAATTTGCATTTATTTATTTATTTGCATTATTGTGCTGTTCTGTCCGCCCACTCCCATTACTATATAAACTCCCAAGGGGCCAAAGCATGCAGGGCTGTAAACACCAACAAGCTCCACTGGAGAAAAGTGTGCAACGTGGTTGATTTTTTAATTGATAGTATATGGTAATAAATACTATTTAAAATAGAAATTTGCATTTATTTATTTATTTGCATTATTGTGCTGTTCTGTCCGCCCACTCCCATTACTATATAAACTCCCAAGGAGCCAAAGCATGCAGGGCTGTAAACACCAGCAAGCTACACTGGAGAAAAGTGTGCAACGTGGTTGATTTTTTAATTGATAGTATATGGTAATAAATACTATTTAAAATAGAAATTTGCATTTATTTATTTATTTGCATTATTGTGCTGTTCTGTCCGCCCACTCCCATTACTATATAAACTCCCAAGGAGCCAAAGCATGCAGGGCTGTAAACACCAGCAAGCTACACTGGAGAAAAGTGTGCAACGTGGTTGATTTTTTAATTGATAGTATATGGTAATAAATACTATTTAAAATAGAAATTTGCATTTATTTATTTATTTGCATTATTGTGCTGTTCTGTCCGCCCACTCCCATTACTATGTAAACTCCCAAGGGGCCAAAGCATGCAGGGCTGTAAACACCAGCAAGCTCCACTGGAGGTAAGTCTGAAACGTGGTTGACTTCTTAATTGATTGTATATGGTAATAAATACTATTTAAAATAGAAATTTGCATTTATTTATTTATTTGCATTATTGTGCTGTTCTGTCCGCCCACTCCCATTACTATATAAACTCCCAAGGAGCCAAAGCATGCAGGGCTGTAAACACCAGCAAGCTACACTGGAGAAAAGTGTGCAACGTGGTTGATTTTTTAATTGATAGTATATGGTAATAAATACTATTTAAAATAGAAATTTGCATTTATTTATTTATTTGCATTATTGTGCTGTTCTGTCCGCCCACTCCCATTACTATATAAACTCCCAAGGAGCCAAAGCATGCAGGGCTGTAAACACCAGCAAGCTACACTGGAGAAAAGTGTGCAACGTGGTTGATTTTTTAATTGATAGTATATGGTAATAAATACTATTTAAAATAGAAATTTGCATTTATTTATTTATTTGCATTATTGTGCTGTTCTGTCCGCCCACTCCCATTACTATATAAACTCCCAAGGGGCCAAAGCATGCAGGGCTGTAAACACCAGCAAGCTCCACTGGAGGTAAGTCTGAAACGTGGTTGACTTCTTAATTGATTGTATATGGTAATAAATACTATTTAAAATAGAAATTTGCATTTATTTATTTATTTGCATTATTGTGCTGTTCTGTCCGCCCACTCCCATTACTATATAAACTCCCAAGGGGCCAAAGCATGCAGGGCTGTAAACACCAGCAAGCTCCACTGGAGGTAAGTCTGAAACGTGGTTGACTTCGTAATTGATTGTATATGGTAATAAATACTATTTAAAATAGAAATTTGCATTTATTTATTTATTTGCATTATTGTGCTGTTCTGTCCGCCCACTCCCATTACTATATAAACTCCCAAGGAGCCAAAGCATGCAGGGCTGTAAACACCAGCAAGCTACACTGGAGAAAAGTGTGCAACGTGGTTGATTTTTTAATTGATAGTATATGGTAATAAATACTATTTAAAATAGAAATTTGCATTTATTTATTTATTTGCATTATTGTGCTGTTCTGTCCGCCCACTCCCATTACTATATAAACTCCCAAGGGGCCAAAGCATGCAGGGCTGTAAACACCAGCAAGCTCCACTGGAGGTAAGTCTGAAACGTGGTTGACTTCTTAATTGATTGTATATGGTAATAAATACTATTTAAAATAGAAATTTGCATTTATTTATTTATTTGCATTATTGTGCTGTTCTGTCCGCCCACTCCCATTACTATATAAACTCCCAAGGGGCCAAAGCATGCAGGGCTGTAAACACCAGCAAGCTCCACTGGAGAAAAGTGTGCAACGTGGTTGATTTTTTAATTGATAGTATATGGTAATAAATACTATTTAAAATAGAAATTTGCATTTATTTATTTATTTGCATTATTGTGCTGTTCTGTCCGCCCACTCCCATTACTATATAAACTCCCAAGGAGCCAAAGCATGCAGGGCTGTAAACACCAGCAAGCTACACTGGAGAAAAGTGTGCAACGTGGTTGATTTTTTAATTGATAGTATATGGTAATAAATACTATTTAAAATAGAAATTTGCATTTATTTATTTATTTGCATTATTGTGCTGTTCTGTCCGCCCACTCCCATTACTATATAAACTCCCAAGGGGCCAAAGCATGCAGGGCTGTAAACACCAGCAAGCTCCACTGGAGGTAAGTCTGAAACGTGGTTGACTTCTTAATTGATTGTATATGGTAATAAATACTATTTAAAATAGAAATTTGCATTTATTTATTTATTTGCATTATTGTGCTGTTCTGTCCGCCCACTCCCATTACTATATGAACTCCCAAGGGGCCAAAGCATGCAGGGCTGTAAACACCAGCAAGCTCCACTGGAGAAAAGTGTGCAACGTGGTTGATTTTTTAATTGATAGTATATGGTAATAAATACTATTTAAAATAGAAATTTGCATTTATTTATTTATTTGCATTATTGTGCTGTTCTGTCCGCCCACTCCCATTACTATATAAACTCCCAAGGAGCCAAAGCATGCAGGGCTGTAAACACCAGCAAGCTACACTGGAGAAAAGTGTGCAACGTGGTTGATTTTTTAATTGATAGTATATGGTAATAAATACTATTTAAAATAGAAATTTGCATTTATTTATTTATTTGCATTATTGTGCTGTTCTGTCCGCCCACTCCCATTACTATATAAACTCCCAAGGGGCCAAAGCATGCAGGGCTGTAAACACCAGCATGCTCCACTGGAGGTAAGTCTGAAACGTGGTTGACTTCTTAATTGATTGTATATGGTAATAAATACTATTTAAAATAGAAATTTGCATTTATTTATTTATTTGCATTATTGTGCTGTTCTGTCCGCCCACTCCCATTACTATATAAACTCCCAAGGAGCCAAAGCATGCAGGGCTGTAAACACCAGCAAGCTACCCTGGAGAAAAGTGTGCAACGTGGTTGATTTTTTAATTGATAGTATATGGTAATAAATACTATTTAAAATAGAAATTTGCATTTATTTATTTATTTGCATTATTGTGCTGTTCTGTCCGCCCACTCCCATTACTATATAAACTCCCAAGGGGCCAAAGCATGCAGGGCTGTAAACACCAGCAAGCTCCACTGGAGGTAAGTGTGCAACGTGGTTGACTTCTTAATTGATTGTATATGGTAATAAATACTATTTAAAATAGAAATTTGCATTTATTTATTTATTTGCATTATTGTGCTGTTCTGTCCGCCCACTCCCATTACTATATAAACTCCCAAGGAGCCAAAGCATGCAGGGCTGTAAACACCAGCAAGCTACACTGGAGAAAAGTGTGCAACGTGGTTGATTTTTTAATTGATAGTATATGGTAATAAATACTATTTAAAATAGAAATTTGCATTTATATATTTATTTGCATTATTGTGCTGTTCTGTCCGCCCACTCCCATTACTATATAAACTCCCAAGGGGCCAAAGCATGCAGGGCTGTAAACACCAGCAAGCTCCACTGGAGGTAAGTCTGAAACGTGGTTGACTTCTTAATTGATTGTATATGGTAATAAATACTATTTAAAATAGAAATTTGCATTTATTTATTTATTTGCATTATTGTGCTGTTCTGTCCGCCCACTCCCATTACTATATAAACTCCCAAGGGGCCAAAGCATGCAGGGCTGTAAACACCAACAAGCTACACTGGAGAAAAGTGTGCAACGTGGTTGATTTTTTAATTGATAGTATATGGTAATAAATACTATTTAAAATAGAAATTTGCATTTATTTATTTATTTGCATTATTGTGCTGTTCTGTCCGCCCACTCCCATTACTATATAAACTCCCAAGGGGCCAAAGCATGCAGGGCTGTAAACACCAGAAAGCTCCACTGGAGGTAAGTCTGCAACGTGGTTGACTTCTTAATTGATTGTATATGGTAATAAATACTATTTAAAATAGAAATTTGCATTTATTTATTTATTTGCATTATTGTGCTGTTCTGTCCGCCCACTCCCATTACTATATAAACTCCCAAGGGGCCAAAGCATGCAGGGCTGTAAACACCAGCAAGCTCCACTGGAGAAAAGTGTGCAACGTGGTTGATTTTTTAATTGATAGTATATGGTAATAAATACTATTTAAAATAGAAATTTGCATTTATTTATTTATTTGCATTATTGTGCTGTTCTGTCCGCCCACTCCCATTACTATATAAACTCCCAAGGAGCCAAAGCATGCAGGGCTGTAAACACCAGCAAGCTACACTGGAGAAAAGTGTGCAACGTGGTTGATTTTTTAATTGATAGTATATGGTAATAAATACTATTTAAAATAGAAATTTGCATTTATTAATTTATTTGCATTATTGTGCTGTTCTGTCCGCCCACTCCCATTACTATATAAACTCCCAAGGGGCCAAAGCATGCAGGGCTGTAAACACCAGCAAGCTCCACTGGAGGTAAGTCTGAAACGTGGTTGACTTCTTAATTGATTGTATATGGTAATAAATACTATTTAAAATAGAAATTTGCATTTATTTATTTATTTGCATTATTGTGCTGTTCTGTCCGCCCACTCCCATTACTATATGAACTCCCAAGGGGCCAAAGCATGCAGGGCTGTAAACACCAGCAAGCTCCACTGGAGAAAAGTGTGCAACGTGGTTGATTTTTTAATTGATAGTATATGGTAATAAATACTATTTAAAATAGAAATTTGCATTTATTTATTTATTTGCATTATTGTGCTGTTCTGTCCGCCCACTCCCATTACTATATAAACTCCCAAGGGGCCAAAGCATGCAGGGCTGTAAACACCAGCAAGCTACACTGGAGAAAAGTGTGCAACGTGGTTGATTTTTTAATTGATAGTATATGGTAATAAATACTATTTAAAATAGAAATTTGCATTTATTTATTTATTTGCATTATTGTGCTGTTCTGTCCGCCCACTCCCATTACTATATAAACTCCCAAGGGGCCAAAGCATGCAGGGCTGTAAACACCAGCAAGCTCCACTGGAGGTAAGTCTGAAACGTGGTTGACTTCTTAATTGATTGTATATGGTAATAAATACTATTTAAAATAGAAATTTGCATTTATTTATTTATTTGCATTATTGTGCTGTTCTGTCCGCCCACTCCCATTACTATATAAACTCCCAAGGGGCCAAAGCATGCAGGGCTGTAAACACCAGCAAGCTCCACTGGAGAAAAGTGTGCAACGTGGTTGATTTTTTAATTGATAGTATATGGTAATAAATACTATTTAAAATAGAAATTTGCATTTATTTATTTATTTGCATTATTGTGCTGTTCTGTCCGCCCACTCCCATTACTATATAAACTCCCAAGGAGCCAAAGCATGCAGGGCTGTAAACACCAGCAAGCTACACTGGAGAAAAATGTGCAACGTGGTTGATTTTTTAATTGATAGTATATGGTAATAAATACTATTTAAAATAGAAATTTGCATTTATTTATTTATTTGCATTATTGTGCTGTTCTGTCCGCCCACTCCCATTACTATATAAACTCCCAAGGGGCCAAAGCATGCAGGGCTGTAAACACCAGCAAGCTCCACTGGAGGTAAGTCTGAAACGTGGTTGACTTCTTAATTGATTGTATATGGTAATAAATACTATTTAAAATAGAAATTTGCATTTATTAATTTATTTGCATTATTGTGCTGTTCTGTCCGCCCACTCCCATTACTATATAAACTCCCAAGGGGCCAAAGCATGCAGGGCTGTAAACACCAACAAGCTCCACTGGAGGTAAGTCTGAAACGTGGTTGACTTCTTAATTGATTGTATATGGTAATAAATACTATTTAAAATAGAAATTTGCATTTATTTATTTATTTGCATTATTGTGCTGTTCTGTCCGCCCACTCCCATTACTATATAAACTCCCAAGGGGCCAAAGCATGCAGGGCTGTAAACACCAACAAGCTCCACTGGAGGTAAGTCTGCAACGTGGTTGACTTCTTAATTGATTGTATATGGTAATAAATACTATTTAAAATAGAAATTTGCATTTATTTATTTATTTGCATTATTGTGCTGTTCCGTCCGCCCACTCCCATTACTATATAAACACCCAAGGAGCCAAAGCATGCAGGGTAGTAAACACCAGCAAGCTACACTGGAGGAAAGTGTGCAACGTGGTTGATTTTTTAATTGATAGTATATGGTAATAAACACTATTTAAAATAGAAATTTGCATTTATTTATTTATTTGCATTATTGTGCTTTTCTGTCCGCCCACTCCCATTACTATATAAACTCCCAAGGGGCCAAAGCATGCAGGGCTGTAAACACCAGCAAGCTCCACTGGAGGTAAGTCTGAAACGTGGTTGACTTCTTAATTGATTGTATATGGTAATAAATACTATTTAAAATAGAAATTTGCATTTATTTATTTATTTGCATTATTGTGCTGTTCTGTCCGCCCACTCCCATTACTATATAAACTCCCAAGGAGCCAAAGCATGCAGGGCTGTAAACACCAGCAAGCTACACTGGAGAAAAGTGTGCAACGTGGTTGATTTTTTAATTGATAGTATATGGTAATAAATACTATTTAAAATAGAAATTTGCATTTATTTATTTATTTGCATTATTGTGCTGTTCTGTCCGCCCACTCCCATTACTATATAAACTCCCAAGGAGCCAAAGCATGCAGGGCTGTAAACACCAGCAAGCTACACTGGAGAAAAGTGTGCAACGTGGTTGATTTTTTAATTGATAGTATATGGTAATAAATACTATTTAAAATAGAAATTTGCATTTATTTATTTATTTGCATTATTGTGCTGTTCTGTCCGCCCACTCCCATTACTATATAAACTCCCAAGGGGCCAAAGCATGCAGGGCTGTAAACACCAGCAAGCTCCACTGGAGGTAAGTCTGCAACGTGGTTGACTTCTTAATTGATTGTATATGGTAATAAATACTATTTAAAATAGAAATTTGCATTTATTTATTTATTTGCATTATTGTGCTGTTCTGTCCGCCCACTCCCATTGCTATATAAACACCCAAGTAGCCAAAGCATGCAGGGCTGTAAACACCAGCAAGCTCCACTGGAGGTAAGTCTGAAACGTGGTTGACTTCTTAATTGATTGTATATGGTAATAAATACTATTTAAAATAGAAATTTGCATTTATTTATTTATTTGCATTATTGTGCTGTTCTGTCCGCCCACTCCCATTACTATATAAACTCCCAAGGGGCCAAAGCATGCAGGGCTGTAAACACCAGCAAGCTACACTGGAGGTAAGTCTGAAACGTGGTTGACTTCTTAATTGATTGTATATGGTAATAAATACTATTTAAAATAGAAATTTGCATTTATTTATTTATTTGCATTATTGTGCTTTTCTGTCCGCCCACTCCCATTACTATATAAACTCCCAAGGGGCCAAAGCATGCAGGGCTGTAAACACCAGCAAGCTCCACTGGAGGTAAGTCTGAAACGTGGTTACTTCTTAATTGATTGTATATGGTAATAAATACTATTTAAAATAGAAATTTGCATTTATTTATTTATTTGCATTATTGTGCTGTTCTGTCCGCCCACTCCCATTACTATATGAACTCCCAAGGGGCCAAAGCATGCAGGGCTGTAAACACCAGCAAGCTCCACTGGAGAAAAGTGTGCAACGTGGTTGATTTTTTAATTGATAGTATATGGTAATAAATACTATTTAAAATAGAAATTTGCATTTATTTATTTATTTGCATTATTGTGCTGTTCTGTCCGCCCACTCCCATTACTATATAAACTCCCAAGGGGCCAAAGCATGCAGGGCTGTAAACACCAGCATGCTCCACTGGAGGTAAGTCTGAAACGTGGTTGACTTCTTAATTGATTGTACATGGTAATAAATACTATTTAAAATAGAAATTTGCATTTATTTATTTATTTGCATTATTGTGCTGTTCTGTCCGCCCACTCCCATTACTATATAAACTCACAAGGAGCCAAAGCATGCAGGGCTGTAAACACCAGCAAGCTACACTGGAGAAAAGTGTGCAACGTGGTTGATTTTTTAATTGATAGTATATGGTAATAAATACTATTTAAAATAGAAATTTGCATTTATTTATTTATTTGCATTATTGTGCTGTTCTGTCCGCCCACTCCCATTACTATATAAACTCCCAAGGGGCCAAAGCATGCAGGGCTGTAAACACGAGCAAGCTCCACTGGAGGTAAGTGTGCAACGTGGTTGACTTCTTAATTGATTGTATATGGTAATAAATACTATTTAAAATAGAAATTTGCATTTATTTATTTATTTGCATTATTGTGCTGTTCTGTCCGCCCACTCCCATTACTATATAAACTCCCAAGGAGCCAAAGCATGCAGGGCTGTAAACACCAGCAAGCTACACTGGAGAAAAATGTGCAACGTGGTTGATTTTTTAATTGATAGTATATGGTAATAAATACTATTTAAAATAGAAATTTGCATTTATTTATTTATTTGCATTATTGTGCTGTTCTGTCCGCCCACTCCCATTACTATATAAACTCCCAAGGGGCCAAAGCATGCAGGGCTGTAAACACCAGCAAGCTCCACTGGAGGTAAGTCTGAAACGTGGTTGACTTCTTAATTGATTGTATATGGTAATAAATACTATTTAAAATAGAAATTTGCATTTATTTATTTATTTGCATTATTGTGCTGTTCTGTCCGCCCACTCCCATTACTATATAAACTCCCAAGGGGCCAAAGCATGCAGGGCTGTAAACACCAACAAGCTCCACTGGAGGTAAGTCTGAAACGTGGTTGACTTCTTAATTGATTGTATATGGTAATAAATACTATTTAAAATAGAAATTTGCATTTATTTATTTATTTGCATTATTGTGCTGTTCTGTCCGCCCACTCCCATTACTATATAAACTCCCAAGGGGCCAAAGCATGCAGGGCTGTAAACACCAACAAGCTCCACTGGAGGTAAGTCTGCAACGTGGTTGACTTCTTAATTGATTGTATATGGTAATAAATACTATTTAAAATAGAAATTTGCATTTATTTATTTATTTGCATTATTGTGCTGTTCCGTCCGCCCACTCCCATTACTATATAAACACCCAAGGAGCCAAAGCATGCAGGGTAGTAAACACCAGCAAGCTACACTGGAGGAAAGTGTGCAACGTGGTTGATTTTTTAATTGATAGTATATGGTAATAAATACTATTTAAAATAGAAATTTGCATTTATTTATTTATTTGCATTATTGTGCTTTTCTGTCCGCCCACTCCCATTACTATATAAACTCCCAAGGGGCCAAAGCATGCAGGGCTGTAAACACCAGCAAGCTCCACTGGAGGTAAGTCTGAAACGTGGTTGACTTCTTAATTGATTGTATATGGTAATAAATACTATTTAAAATAGAAATTTGCATTTATTTATTTATTTGCATTATTGTGCTGTTCTGTCCGCCCACTCCCATTACTATATAAACTCCCAAGGAGCCAAAGCATGCAGGGCTGTAAACACCAGCAAGCTACACTGGAGAAAAGTGTGCAACGTGGTTGATTTTTTAATTGATAGTATATGGTAATAAATACTATTTAAAATAGAAATTTGCATTTATTTATTTATTTGCATTATTGTGCTGTTCTGTCCGCCCACTCCCATTACTATATAAACTCCCAAGGAGCCAAAGCATGCAGGGCTGTAAACACCAGCAAGCTACACTGGACAAAAGTGTGCAACGTGGTTGATTTTTTAATTGATAGTATATGGTAATAAATACTATTTAAAATAGAAATTTGCATTTATTTATTTATTTGCATTATTGTGCTGTTCTGTCCGCCCACTCCCATTACTATATAAACTCCCAAGGGGCCAAAGCATGCAGGGCTGTAAACACCAGCAAGCTCCACTGGAGGTAAGTCTGCAACGTGGTTGACTTCATAATTGATTGTATATGGTAATAAATACTATTTAAAATAGAAATTTGCATTTATTTATTTATTTGCATTATTGTGCTGTTCTGTCCGCCCACTCCCATTACTATATAAACACCCAAGTAGCCAAAGCATGCAGGGCTGTAAACACCAGCAAGCTCCACTGGAGGTAAGTCTGAAACGTGGTTGACTTCTTAATTGATTGTATATGGTAATAAATACTATTTAAAATAGAAATTTGCATTTATTTATTTATTTGCATTATTGTGCTGTTCTGTCCGCCCACTCCCATTACTATATAAACTCCCAAGGGGCCAAAGCATGCAGGGCTGTAAACACCAGCAAGCTACACTGGAGGTAAGTCTGAAACGTGGTTGACTTCTTAATTGATTGTATATGGTAATAAATACTATTTAAAATAGAAATTTGCATTTATTTATTTATTTGCATTATTGTGCTTTTCTGTCCGCCCACTCCCATTACTATATAAACTCCCAAGGGGCCAAAGCATGCAGGGCTGTAAACACCAGCAAGCTACACTGGAGGTAAGTCTGAAATGTGGTTGACTTCTTAATTGATTGTATATGGTAATAAATACTATTTAAAATGGAAATTTGCATTTATTTATTTATTTGCATTATTGTGCTGTTCTGTCCGCCCACTCCCATTACTATATAAACTCCCAAGGGGCCAAAGCATGCAGGGCTGTAAACACCAGCAAGCTCCACTGGAGGTAAGTCTGAAACGTGGTTGACTTCTTAATTGATTGTATATGGTAATAAATACTATTTAAAATAGAAATTTGCATTTATTTATTTATTTGCATTATTGTGCTTTTCTGTCCGCCCACTCCCATTACTATATAAACACCCAAGGGGCCAAAGCATGCAGGGCTGTAAACACCAGCAAGCTCCACTGGAGGTAAGTCTGAAACGTGGTTGACTTCTTAATTGATTGTATATGGTAATAAATACTATTTAAAATAGAAATTTGCATTTATTTATTTATTTGCATTATTGTGCTTTTCTGTCCGCCCACTCCCATTACTATATAAACTCCCAAGGGGCCAAAGCATGCAGGGCTGTAAACACCAGCAAGCTCCACTGGAGGTAAGTCTGAAACGTGGTTGACTTCTTAATTGATTGTATATGGTAATAAATACTATTTAAAATAGAAATTTGCATTTATTTATTTATTTGCATTATTGTGCTTTTCTGTCCGCCCACTCCCATTACTATATAAACTCCCAAGGGGCCAAAGCATGCAGGGCTGTAAACACCAGCAAGCTCCACTGGAGGTAAGTCTGAAACGTGGTTGACTTCTTAATTGATTGTATATGGTAATAAATACTATTTAAAATAGAAATTTGCATTTATTTATTTATTTGCATTATTGTGCTTTTCTGTCCGCCCACTCCCATTACTATATATACTCCCAAGGGGCCAAAGCATGCAGGGCTGTAAACACCAGCAAGCTCCACTGGAGGTAAGTCTGAAACGTGGTTGACTTCTTAATTGATTGTATATGGTAATAAATACTATTTAAAATAGAAATTTGCATTTATTTATTTATTTGCATTATTGTGCTGTTCTGTCCGCCCACTCCCATTACTATATAAACTCCCAAGGGGCCAAAGCATGCAGGGCTGTAAACACCAGCAAGCTCCACTGGAGGTAAGTCTGAAACGTGGTTGACTTCTTAATTGATTGTATATGGTAATAAATACTATTTAAAATAGAAATTTGCATTTATTTATTTATTTGCATTATTGTGCTTTTCTGTCCGCCCACTCCCATTACTATATAAACTCCCAAGGGGCCAAAGCATGCAGGGCTGTAAACACCAGCAAGCTCCACTGGAGGTAAGTCTGAAACGTGGTTGACTTCTTAATTGATTGTATATGGTAATAAATACTATTTAAAATAGAAATTAGCATTTATTTATTTATTTGCATTATTGTGCTTTTCTGTCCGCCCACTCCCATTACTATATAAACTCCCAAGGGGCCAAAGCATGCAGGGCTGTAAACACCAGCAAGCTACACTGGATGTAAGTCTGAAACGTGGTTGACTTCTTAATTGATTGTATATGGTAATAAATACTATTTAAAATAGAAATTTGCATTTATTTATTTATTTGCATTATTGTGCTTTTCTGTCCGCCCACTCCCATTACTATATAAACTCCCAAGGGGCCAAAGCATGCAGGGCTGTAAACACCAGCAAGCTCCACTGGAGGTAAGTCTGAAACGTGGTTGACTTCTTAATTGATTGTATATGGTAATAAATACTATTTAAAATAGAAATTTGCATTTATTTATTTATTTGCATTATTGTGCTGTTCTGTCCGCCCACTCCCATTACTATATGAACTCCCAAGGGGCCAAAGCATGCAGGGCTGTAAACACCAGCAAGCTCCACTGGAGAAAAGTGTGCAACGTGGTTGATTTTTTAATTGATAGTATATGGTAATAAATACTATTTAAAATAGAAATTTGCATTTATTTATTTATTTGCATTATTGTGCTGTTCTGTCCGCCCACTCCCATTACTATATAAACTCCCAAGGGGCCAAAGCATGCAGGGCTGTAAACACCAGCATGCTCCACTGGAGGTAAGTCTGAAACGTGGTTGACTTCTTAATTGATTGTACATGGTAATAAATACTATTTAAAATAGAAATTTGCATTTATTTATTTATTTGCATTATTGTGCTGTTCTCTCCGCCCACTCCCATTACTATATAAACTCACAAGGAGCCAAAGCATGCAGGGCTGTAAACACCAGCAAGCTACACTGGAGAAAAGTGTGCAACGTGGTTGATTTTTTAATTGATAGTATATGGTAATAAATACTATTTAAAATAGAAATTTGCATTTATTTATTTATTTGCATTATTGTGCTGTTCTGTCCGCCCACTCCCATTACTATATAAACTCCCAAGGGGCCAAAGCATGCAGGGCTGTAAACACCAGCAAGCTCCACTGGAGGTAAGTGTGCAACGTGGTTGACTTCTTAATTGATTGTATATGGTAATAAATACTATTTAAAATAGAAATTTGCATTTATTTATTTATTTGCATTATTGTGCTGTTCTATCCGCCCACTCCCATTACTATATAAACTCCCAAGGAGCCAAAGCATGCAGGGCTGTAAACACCAGCAAGCTACACTGGAGAAAAATGTGCAACGTGGTTGATTTTTTAATTGATAGTATATGGTAATAAATACTATTTAAAATAGAAATTTGCATTTATTTATTTATTTGCATTATTGTGCAGTTCTGTCCGCCCACTCCCATTACTATATAAACTCCCAAGGGGCCAAAGCATGCAGGGCTGTAAACACCAGCAAGCTCCACTGGAGGTAAGTCTGAAACGTGGTTGACTTCTTAATTGATTGTATATGGTAATAAATACTATTTAAAATAGAAATTTGCATTTATTTATTTATTTGCATTATTGTGCTGTTCTGTCCGCCCACTCCCATTACTATATAAACTCCCAAGGGGCCAAAGCATGCAGGGCTGTAAACACCAACAAGCTCCACTGGAGGTAAGTCTGAAACGTGGTTGACTTCTTAATTGATTGTATATGGTAATAAATACTATTTAAAATAGAAATTTGCATTTATTTATTTATTTGCATTATTGTGCTGTTCTGTCCGCCCACTCCCATTACTATATAAACTCCCAAGGGGCCAAAGCATGCAGGGCTGTAAACACCAACAAGCTCCACTGGAGGTAAGTCTGCAACGTGGTTGACTTCTTAATTGATTGTATATGGTAATAAATACTATTTAAAATAGAAATTTGCATTTATTTATTTATTTGCATTATTGTGCTGTTCCGTCCGCCCACTCCCATTACTATATAAACACCCAAGGAGCCAAAGCATGCAGGGTAGTAAACACCAGCAAGCTACACTGGAGGAAAGTGTGCAACGTGGTTGATTTTTTAATTGATAGTATATGGTAATAAATACTATTTAAAATAGAAATTTGCATTTATTTATTTATTTGCATTATTGTGCTTTTCTGTCCGCCCACTCCCATTACTATATAAACTCCCAAGGGGCCAAAGCATGCAGGGCTGTAAACACCAGCAAGCTCCACTGGAGGTAAGTCTGAAACGTGGTTGACTTCTTAATTGATTGTATATGGTAATAAATACTATTTAAAATAGAAATTTGCATTTATTTATTTATTTGCATTATTGTGCTGTTCTGTCCGCCCACTCCCATTACTATATAAACTCCCAAGGAGCCAAAGCATGCAGGGCTGTAAACACCAGCAAGCTACACTGGAGAAAAGTGTGCAACGTGGTTGATTTTTTAATTGATAGTATATGGTAATAAATACTATTTAAAATAGAAATTTGCATTTATTTATTTATTTGCATTATTGTGCTGTTCTGTCCGCCCACTCCCATTACTATATAAACTCCCAAGGAGCCAAAGCATGCAGGGCTGTAAACACCAGCAAGCTACACTGGAGAAAAGTGTGCAACGTGGTTGATTTTTTAATTGATAGTATATGGTAATAAATACTATTTAAAATAGAAATTTGCATTTATTTATTTATTTGCATTATTGTGCTGTTCTGTCCGCCCACTCCCATTACTATATAAACTCCCAAGGGGCCAAAGCATGCAGGGCTGTAAACACCAGCAAGCTCCACTGGAGGTAAGTCTGCAACGTGGTTGACTTCTTAATTGATTGTATATGGTAATAAATACTATTTAAAATAGAAATTTGCATTTATTTATTTATTTGCATTATTGTGCTGTTCTGTCCGCCCACTCCCATTACTATATAAACACCCAAGTAGCCAAAGCATGCAGGGCTGTAAACACCAGCAAGCTCCACTGGAGGTAAGTCTGAAACGTGGTTGACTTCTTAATTGATTGTATATGGTAATAAATACTATTTAAAATAGAAATTTGCATTTATTTATTTATTTGCATTATTGTGCTGTTCTGTCCGCCCACTCCCATTACTATATAAACTCCCAAGGGGCCAAAGCATGCAGGGCTGTAAACACCAGCAAGCTACACTGGATGTAAGTCTGAAACGTGGTTGACTTCTTAATTGATTGTATATGGTAATAAATACTATTTAAAATAGAAATTTGCATTTATTTATTTATTTGCATTATTGTGCTTTTCTGTCCGCCCACTCCCATTACTATATAAACTCCCAAGGGGCCAAAGCATGCAGGGCTGTAAACACCAGCAAGCTCCACTGGAGGTAAGTCTGAAACGTGGTTGACTTCTTAATTGATTGTATATGGTAATAAATACTATTTAAAATAGAAATTTGCATTTATTTATTTATTTGCATTATTGTGCTGTTCTGTCCGCCCACTCCCATTACTATATGAACTCCCAAGGGGCCAAAGCATGCAGGGCTGTAAACACCAGCAAGCTCCACTGGAGAAAAGTGTGCAACGTGGTTGATTTTTTAATTGATAGTATATGGTAATAAATACTATTTAAAATAGAAATTTGCATTTATTTATTTATTTGCATTATTGTGCTGTTCTGTCCGCCCACTCCCATTACTATATAAACTCCCAAGGGGCCAAAGCATGCAGGGCTGTAAACACCAGCATGCTCCACTGGAGGTAAGTCTGAAACGTGGTTGACTTCTTAATTGATTGTACATGGTAATAAATACTATTTAAAATAGAAATTTGCATTTATTTATTTATTTGCATTATTGTGCTGTTCTCTCCGCCCACTCCCATTACTATATAAACTCACAAGGAGCCAAAGCATGCAGGGCTGTAAACACCAGCAAGCTACACTGGAGAAAAGTGTGCAACGTGGTTGATTTTTTAATTGATAGTATATGGTAATAAATACTATTTAAAATAGAAATTTGCATTTATTTATTTATTTGCATTATTGTGCTGTTCTGTCCGCCCACTCCCATTACTATATAAACTCCCAAGGGGCCAAAGCATGCAGGGCTGTAAACACCAGCAAGCTCCACTGGAGGTAAGTGTGCAACGTGGTTGACTTCTTAATTGATTGTATATGGTAATAAATACTATTTAAAATAGAAATTTGCATTTATTTATTTATTTGCATTATTGTGCTGTTCTATCCGCCCACTCCCATTACTATATAAACTCCCAAGGAGCCAAAGCATGCAGGGCTGTAAACACCAGCAAGCTACACTGGAGAAAAATGTGCAACGTGGTTGATTTTTTAATTGATAGTATATGGTAATAAATACTATTTAAAATAGAAATTTGCATTTATTTATTTATTTGCATTATTGTGCAGTTCTGTCCGCCCACTCCCATTACTATATAAACTCCCAAGGGGCCAAAGCATGCAGGGCTGTAAACACCAGCAAGCTCCACTGGAGGTAAGTCTGAAACGTGGTTGACTTCTTAATTGATTGTATATGGTAATAAATACTATTTAAAATAGAAATTTGCATTTATTTATTTATTTGCATTATTGTGCTGTTCTGTCCGCCCACTCCCATTACTATATAAACTCCCAAGGGGCCAAAGCATGCAGGGCTGTAAACACCAACAAGCTCCACTGGAGGTAAGTCTGAAACGTGGTTGACTTCTTAATTGATTGTATATGGTAATAAATACTATTTAAAATAGAAATTTGCATTTATTTATTTATTTGCATTATTGTGCTGTTCTGTCCGCCCACTCCCATTACTATATAAACTCCCAAGGGGCCAAAGCATGCAGGGCTGTAAACACCAACAAGCTCCACTGGAGGTAAGTCTGCAACGTGGTTGACTTCTTAATTGATTGTATATGGTAATAAATACTATTTAAAATAGAAATTTGCATTTATTTATTTATTTGCATTATTGTGCTGTTCCGTCCGCCCACTCCCATTACTATATAAACACCCAAGGAGCCAAAGCATGCAGGGTAGTAAACACCAGCAAGCTACACTGGAGGAAAGTGTGCAACGTGGTTGATTTTTTAATTGATAGTATATGGTAATAAATACTATTTAAAATAGAAATTTGCATTTATTTATTTATTTGCATTATTGTGCTTTTCTGTCCGCCCACTCCCATTACTATATAAACTCCCAAGGGGCCAAAGCATGCAGGGCTGTAAACACCAGCAAGCTCCACTGGAGGTAAGTCTGAAACGTGGTTGACTTCTTAATTGATTGTATATGGTAATAAATACTATTTAAAATAGAAATTTGCATTTATTTATTTATTTGCATTATTGTGCTGTTCTGTCCGCCCACTCCCATTACTATATAAACTCCCAAGGAGCCAAAGCATGCAGGGCTGTAAACACCAGCAAGCTACACTGGAGAAAAGTGTGCAACGTGGTTGATTTTTTAATTGATAGTATATGGTAATAAATACTATTTAAAATAGAAATTTGCATTTATTTATTTATTTGCATTATTGTGCTGTTCTGTCCGCCCACTCCCATTACTATATAAACTCCCAAGGAGCCAAAGCATGCAGGGCTGTAAACACCAGCAAGCTACACTGGAGAAAAGTGTGCAACGTGGTTGATTTTTTAATTGATAGTATATGGTAATAAATACTATTTAAAATAGAAATTTGCATTTATTTATTTATTTGCATTATTGTGCTGTTCTGTCCGCCCACTCCCATTACTATATAAACTCCCAAGGGGCCAAAGCATGCAGGGCTGTAAACACCAGCAAGCTCCACTGGAGGTAAGTCTGCAACGTGGTTGACTTCTTAATTGATTGTATATGGTAATAAATACTATTTAAAATAGAAATTTGCATTTATTTATTTATTTGCATTATTGTGCTGTTCTGTCCGCCCACTCCCATTACTATATAAACACCCAAGTAGCCAAAGCATGCAGGGCTGTAAACACCAGCAAGCTCCACTGGAGGTAAGTCTGAAACGTGGTTGACTTCTTAATTGATTGTATATGGTAATAAATACTATTTAAAATAGAAATTTGCATTTATTTATTTATTTGCATTATTGTGCTGTTCTGTCCGCCCACTCCCATTACTATATAAACTCCCAAGGGGCCAAAGCATGCAGGGCTGTAAACACCAGCAAGCTACACTGGAGGTAAGTCTGAAACGTGGTTGACTTCTTAATTGATTGTATATGGTAATAAATACTATTTAAAATAGAAATTTGCATTTATTTATTTATTTGCATTATTGTGCTTTTCTGTCCGCCCACTCCCATTACAATATAAACTCCCAAGGGGCCAAAGCATGCAGGGCTGTAAACACCAGCAAGCTACACTGGAGGTAAGTCTGAAATGTGGTTGACTTCTTAATTGATTGTATATGGTAATAAATACTATTTAAAATAGAAATTTGCATTTATTTATTTATTTGCATTATTGTGCTGTTCTGTCCGCCCACTCCCATTACTATATAAACTCCCAAGGGGCCAAAGCATGCAGGGCTGTAAACACCAGCAAGCTCCACTGGAGGTAAGTCTGAAACGTGGTTGACTTCTTAATTGATTGTATATGGTAATAAATACTATTTAAAATAGAAATTTGCATTTATTTATTTATTTGCATTATTGTGCTTTTCTGTCCGCCCACTCCCATTACTATATAAACACCCAAGGGGCCAAAGCATGCAGGGCTGTAAACACCAGCAAGCTCCACTGGAGGTAAGTCTGAAACGTGGTTGACTTCTTAATTGATTGTATATGGTAATAAATACTATTTAAAATAGAAATTTGCATTTATTTATTTATTTGCATTATTGTGCTTTTCTGTCCGCCCACTCCCATTACTATATAAACTCCCAAGGGGCCAAAGCATGCAGGGCTGTAAACACCAGCAAGCTCCACTGGAGGTAAGTCTGAAACGTGGTTGACTTCTTAATTGATTGTATATGGTAATAAATACTATTTAAAATAGAAATTTGCATTTATTTATTTATTTGCATTATTGTGCTGATCCGTCCGCCCACTCCCATTACTATATAAACTCCCAAGGGGCCAAAGCATGCAGGGCTGTAAACACCAGCAAGCTCCACTGGAGGTAAGTCTGAAACGTGGTTGACTTCTTAATTGATTGTATATGGTAATAAATACTATTTAAATAGAAATTTGCATTTATTTATTTATTTGCATTATTGTGCTTTTCTGTCCGCCCACTCCCATTACTATATATACTCCCAAGGGGCCAAAGCATGTAGGGCTGTAAACACCAGCAAGCTCCACTGGAGGTAAGTCTGAAACGTGGTTGACTTCTTAATTGATTGTATATGGTAATAAATACTATTTAAAATAGAAATTTGCATTTATTTATTTATTTGCATTATTGTGCTGTTCTGTCCGCCCACTCCCATTACTATATAAACTCCCAAGGGGCCAAAGCATGCAGGGCTGTAAACACCAGCAAGCTCCACTGGAGGTAAGTCTGAAACGTGGTTGACTTCTTAATTGATTGTATATGGTAATAAATACTATTTAAAATAGAAATTTGCATTTATTTATTTATTTGCATTATTGTGCTTTTCTGTCCGCCCACTCCCATTACTATATAAACTCCCAAGGGGCCAAAGCATGCAGGGCTGTAAACACCAGCAAGCTACACTGGATGTAAGTCTGAAACGTGGTTGACTTCTTAATTGATTGTATATGGTAATAAATACTATTTAAAATAGAAATTTGCATTTATTTATTTATTTGCATTATTGTGCTGTTCTGTCCGCCCACTCCCATTACTATATAAACTCCCAAGGGGCCAAAGCATGCAGGGCTGTAAACACCAGCAAGCTACACTGGAGGTAAGTCTGAAACGTGGTTGACTTCTTAATTGATTGTATATGGTAATAAATACTATTTAAAATAGAAATTTGCATTTATTTATTTATTTGCATTATTGTGCTGTTCTGTCCGCCCACTCCCATTACTATATAAACACCCAAGTAGCCAAAGCATGCAGGGCTGTAAACACCAGCAAGCTCCACTGGAGGTAAGTCTGAAACGTGGTTGACTTCTTAATTGATTGTATATGGAAATAAATACTATTTAAAATAGAAATTTGCATTTATTTATTTATTTGCATTATTGTGCTGTTCTGTCCGCCCACTCCCATTACTATATAAACTCCCAAGGGGCCAAAGCATGCAGGGCTGTAAACACCAGCAAGCTCCACTGGAGGTAAGTCTGAAACGTGGTTGACTTCTTAATTGATTGTATATGGTAATAAATACTATTTAAAATAGAAATTTGCATTTATTTATTTATTTGCATTATTGTGCTTTTCTGTCCGCCCACTCCCATTACTATATAAACTCCCAAGGGGCCAAAGCATGCAGGGCTGTAAACACCAGCAAGCTCCACTGGAGGTAAGTCTGAAACGTGGTTGACTTCTTAATTGATTGTATATGGTAATAAATACTATTTAAAATAGAAATTTGCATTTATTTATTTATTTGCATTATTGTGCTTTTCTGTCCGCCCACTCCCATTACTATATAAACTCCCAAGGGGCCAAAGCATGCAGGGCTGTAAACACCAGCAAGCTCCACTGGAGGTAAGTCTGAAACGTGGTTGACTTCTTAATTGATTGTATATGGTAATAAATACTATTTAAAATAGAAATTTGCATTTATTTATTTATTTGCATTATTGTGCTGTTCTGTCCGCCCACTCCCATTACTATATAAACACCCAAGTAGCCAAAGCATGCAGGGCTGTAAACACCAGCAAGCTCCACTGGAGGTAAGTCTGAAACGTGGTTGACTTCTTAATTGATTGTATATGGTAATAAATACTATTTAAAATAGAAATTTGCATTTATTTATTTATTTGCATTATTGTGCTGTTCTGTCCGCCCACTCCCATTACTATATAAACACCCAAGTAGCCAAAGCATGCAGGGCTGTAAACACCAGCAAGCTCCACTGGAGGTAAGTCTGAAACGTGGTTGACTTCTTAATTGATTGTATATGGTAATAAATACTATTTAAAATAGAAATTTGCATTTATTTATTTATTTGCATTATTGTGCTGTTCTGTCCGCCCACTCCCATTACTATATAAACTCCCAAGGGGCCAAAGCATGCAGGGCTGTAAACACCAGAGAGCTCCACTGGAGGTAAGTCTGAAACGTGGTTGACTTCTTAATTGATTGTATATGGTAATAAATACTATTTAAAATAGAAATTTGCATTTATTTATTTATTTGCATTATTGTGCTGTTCTGTCCGCCCACTCCCATTACTATATAAACTCCCAAGGGGCCAAAGCATGCAGGGCTGTAAACACCAGCAAGCTCCACTGGAGGTAAGTCTGAAATGTGGTTGACTTCTTAATTGATTGTATATGGTAATAAATACTATTTAAAATAGAAATTTGCATTTATTTATTTATTTGCATTATTGTGCTGTTCTGTCCGCCCACTCCCATTACTATATAAACTCCCAAGGGGCCAAAGCATGCAGGGCTGTAAACACCAGCAAGCTCCACTGGAGGTAAGTCTGAAACGTGGTTGACTTCTTAATTGATTGTATATGGTAATAAATACTATTTAAAATAGAAATTTGCATTTATTTATTTATTTGCATTATTGTGCTGTTCTGTCCGCCCACTCCCATTACTATATAAACACCCAAGTAGCCAAAGCATGCAGGGCTGTAAACACCAGCAAGCTACACTGGAGGTAAGTCTGAAACGTGGTTGACTTCTTAATTGATTGTATATGGTAATAAATACTATTTAAAATAGAAACTTGCATTTATTTATTTACTTGCATTATTGTGCTGTTCTGTCCGCCCACTCCCATTACTATATAAACTCCCAAGGGGCCAAAGCATGCAGGGCTGTAAACACCAGCAAGCTCCACTGGAGGTAAGTCTGAAACGTGGTTGACTTCTTAATTGATTGTATATGGTAATAAATACTATTTAAAATAGAAATTTGCATTTATTTATTTATTTGCATTATTGTGCTTTTCTGTCCGCCCACTCCCATTACTATATAAACTCCCAAGGGGCCAAAGCATGCAGGGCTGTAAACACCAGCAAGCTCCACTGGAGGTAAGTCTGAAACGTGGTTGACTTCTTAATTGATTGTATATGGTAATAAATACTATTTAAAATAGAAATTTGCATTTATTTATTTATTTGCATTATTGTGCTGTTCTGTCCGCCCACTCCCATTACTATATAAACACCCAAGTAGCCAAAGCATGCAGGGCTGTAAACACCAGCAAGCTCCACTGGAGGTAAGTCTGAAACGTGGTTGACTTCTTAATTGATTGTATATGGTAATAAATACTATTTAAAATAGAAATTTGCATTTATTTATTTATTTGCATTATTGTGCTGTTCTGTCCGCCCACTCCCATTACTATATAAACTCCCAAGGGGCCAAAGCATGCAGGGCTGTAAACACCAGCAAGCTCCACTGGAGGTAAGTCTGAAACGTGGTTGACTTCTTAATTGATTGTATATGGTAATAAATACTATTTAAAATAGAAATTTGCATTTATTTATTTATTTGCATTATTGTGCTGTTCTGTCCGCCCACTCCCATTACTATATAAACTCCCAAGGGGCCAAAGCATGCAGGGCTGTAAACACCAGCAAGCTCCACTGGAGGTAAGTCTGAAACGTGGTTGACTTCTTAATTGATTGTATATGGTAATAAATACTATTTAAAATAGAAATTTGCATTTATTTATTTATTTGCATTATTGTGCTGTTCTGTCCGCCCACTCCCATTACTATATAAACTCCCAAGGGGCCAAAGCATGCAGGGCTGTAACACCAGCAAGCTCCACTGGAGGTAAGTCTGAAACGTGGTTGACTTCTTAATTGATTGTATATGGTAATAAATACTATTTAAAATAGAAATTTGCATTTATTTATTTATTTGCATTATTGTGCTTTTCTGTCCGCCCACTCCCATTACTATATAAACTCCCAAGGGGCCAAAGCATGCAGGGCTGTAAACACCAGCAAGCTCCACTGGAGGTAAGTCTGAAACGTGGTTGACTTCTTAATTGATTGTATATGGTAATAAATACTATTTAAAATAGAAATTTGCATTTATTTATTTATTTGCATTATTGTGCTTTTCTGTCCGCCCACTCCCATTACTATATAAACTCCCAAGGGGCCAAAGCATGCAGGGCTGTAAACACCAGCAAGCTACACTGGAGGTAAGTCTGAAAAGTGGTTGACTACTTAATTGATTGTATATGGTAATAAATACTATTTAAAATAGAAATTTGCATTTATTTATTTATTTGCATTATTGTGCTGTTCTGTCCGCCCACTCCCATTTCTATATAAACTCCCAAGGGGCCAAAGCATGCAGGGCTGTAAACACCAGCAAGCTCCACTGGAGGTAAGTCTGAAACGTGGTTGACTTCTTAATTGATTGTATATGGTAATAAATACTATTTAAAATAGAAATTTGCATTTATTTATTTATTTGCATTATTGTGCTGTTCTGTCCGCCCACTCCCATTACTATGTAAACACCCAAGTAGCCAAAGCATGCAGGGCTGTAAACACCAGCAAGCTCCACTGGAGGTAAGTCTGAAACGTGGTTGACTTCTTAATTGATTGTATATGGTAATAAATACTATTTAAAATAGAAATTTGCATTTATTTATTTATTTGCATTATTGTGCTGTTCTGTCCGCCCACTCCCATTACTATATAAACTCCCAAGGGGCCAAAGCATGCAGGGCTGTAAACACCAGCAAGCTACACTGGAGGTAAGTCTGAAACGTGGTTGACTTCTTAATTGATTGTATATGGTAATAAATACTATTTAAAATAGAAATTTGCATTTATTTATTTATTTGCATTATTGTGCTTTTCTGTCCGCCCCCTCTCATTACTATATAAACTCCCAAGGGGCCAAAGCATGCAGGGCTGTAAACACCAGCAAGCTACACTGGAGGTAAGTCTGAAACGTGGTTGACTTCTTAATTGATTGTATATGGTAATAAATACTATTTAAAATAGAAATTTGCATTTATTTATTTATTTGCATTATTGTGCTGTTCTGTCCGCCCACTCCCATTACTATATAAACACCCAAGTAGCCAAAGCATGCAGGGCTGTAAACACCAGCAAGCTCCACTGGAGGTAAGTCTGAAACGTGTTTGACTTCTTAATTGATTGTATATGGTAATAAATACTATTTAAAATAGAAATTTGCATTTATTTATTTATTTGCATTATTGTGCTGTTCTGTCCGCCCACTCCCATTACTATATAAACTCCCAAGGGGCCAAAGCATGCAGGGCTGTAAACACCAGCAAGCTCCACTGGAGGTAAGTCTGAAACGTGGTTGACTTCTTAATTGATTGTATATGGTAATAAATACTATTTAAAATAGAAATTTGCATTTATTTATTTATTTGCATTATTGTGCTTTTCTGTCCGCCCACTCCCATTACTATATAAACTCCCAAGGGGCCAAAGCATGCAGGGCTGTAAACACCAGCAAGCTACACTGGAGGTAAGTCTGAAACGTGGTTGACTTCTTAATTGATTGTATATGGTAATAAATACTATTTAAAATAGAAATTTGCATTTATTTATTTATTTGCATTATTGTGCTGTTCTGTCCGCCCTCTCCCATTACTATATAAACTCCCAAGGGGCCAAAGCATGCAGGGCTGTAAACACCAGCAAGCTCCACTGGAGGTAAGTCTGAAACGTGGTTGACTTCTTAATTGATTGTATATGGTAATAAATACTATTTAAAATAGAAATTTGCATTTATTTATTTATTTGCATTATTGTGCTGTTCTGTCCGCCCACTCCCATTACTATATAAACTCCCAAGGAGCCAAAGCATGCAGGGCTGTAAACACCAGCAAGCTACACTGGAGAAAAGTGTGCAACGTGGTTGATTTTTTAATTGATAGTATATGGTAATAAATACTATTTAAAATAGAAATTTGCATTTATTTATTTATTTGCATTATTGTGCTGTTCTGTCCGCCCACTCCCATTACTATATAAACTCCCAAGGGGCCAAAGCATGCAGGGCTGTAAACACCAGCAAGCTCCACTGGAGGTAAGTCTGCAACGTGGTTGACTTCTTAATTGATTGTATATGGTAATAAATACTATTTAAAATAGAAATTTGCATTTATTTATTTATTTGCATTATTGTGCTGTTCTGTCCGCCCACTCCAATTACTATATAAACACCCAAGTAGCCAAAGCATGCAGGGCTGTAAACACCAGCAAGCTCCACTGGAGGTAAGTCTGAAACGTGGTTGACTTCTTAATTGATTGTATATGGTAATAAATACTATTTAAAATAGAAATTTGCATTTATTTATTTATTTGCATTATTGTGCTGTTCTGTCCGCCCACTCCCATTACTATATAAACTCCCAAGGAGCCAAAGCATGCAGGGCTGTAAACACCAGCCAGCTCCACTGGTGGTAAGTCTGAAACGTGGTTGACTTCTTAATTGATTGTATATGGTAATAAATACTATTTAAAATAGAAATTTGCATTTATTTATTTATTTGCATTATTGTGCTGTTCTGTCCGCCCACTCCCATTACTATATAAACTCCCAAGGAGCCAAAGCATGCAGGGCTGTAAACACCAGCAAGCTCCACTGGAGGTAAGTCTGAAACGTGGTTGACTTCTTAATTGATTGTATATGGTAATAAATACTATTTAAAATAGAAATTTGCATTTATTTATTTATTTGCATTATTGTGCTGTTCTGTCCGCCCACTCCCATTACTATATAAACTCCCAAGGAGCCAAAGCATGCAGGGCTGTAAACACCAGCAAGCTACACTGGAGAAAAGTGTGCAACGTGGTTGATTTTTTAATTGATAGTATATGGTAATAAATACTATTTAAAATAGAAATTTGCATTTAATTATTTATTTGCATTATTGTGCTGTTCCGTCCGACCACTCCCATTACAATATAAACTCCCAAGGAGCCAAAGCATGCAGGGCTGTAAACACCAGCAAGCTACACTGGAGAAAAGTGTGCAACGTGGTTGATTTTTTAATTGATAGTATATGGTAATAAATACTATTTAAAATAGAAATTTGCATTTATTTATTTATTTGCATTATTGTGCTGTTCTGTCCGCCCACTCCCATTACTATATAAACTCCCAAGGAGCCAAAGCATGCAGGGCTGTAAACACCAGCAAGCTCCACTGGAGGTAAGTCTGAAACGTGGTTGAATTCTTAATTGATTGTATATGGTAATAAATACTATTTAAAATAGAAATTTGCATTTATTTATTTATTTGCATTATTGTGCTGTTCTGTCCGCCCACTCCCATTACTATATAAACTCCCAAGGAGCCAAAGCATGCAGGGCTGTAAACACCAGCAAGCTACACTGGAGAAAAGTGTGCAACGTGGTTGATTTTTTAATTGATAGTATATGGTAATAAATACTATTTAAAATAGAAATTTGCATTTATTTATTTATTTGCATTATTGTGCTGTTCTGTCCGCCCACTCCCATTACTATATAAACTCCCAAGGAGCCAAAGCATGCAGGGCTGTAAACACCAGCAAGCTCCACTGGAGGTAATTCTGCAACGTGGTTGACTTCAAATTGATAGTATATGGTAGTAAATGCTATTTAAAATAGAAATTTGCATTTATTTATTTATTTGCATTATTGTGCTGTTCCGTCCGCCCACTCCCATTACTATATAAACACCCAAGGAGTCAAAGCATGCAGGGCCGGGAACGCCAACAAGCTTCACTGGACGTCAGTCTGCAACGTGGTTGACTTCTTAATTGATAGTATATGGTAATAAATACTATTTAAAATAGAAATTTGCATTTATTTATTTATTTGTATATTGTGCTGTTCCGTCCACCCACTCCCATTGCTATATAAACAGCCAAGGAGCCAAAGCATGCAGGGCTGTAAACACTAGCAAGCTCCGCTGGAGGTAAGTCTGAAACGTGGTTGACTTCTTAATTGATTGTATATGGTAATAAATACTATTTAAAATAGAAATTTGCATTTATTTATTTATTTGCATTATTGTGCTGTTCCGTCCGCCCACTCCCATTGCTATATAAACAGCCAAGGAGCCAAAGCATGCAGGGCTATAAACACTAGCAAGCTCCACTGGAGGTAAGTCTGAAACGTGGTTGACTTCTTAATTGATTGTATATGGTAATAAATACTTTTTAAAATAGAAATTTGCATTTATTTATTTATTTGCATTATTGTGCTGTTCCGTCCGCCCACTCCCATTGCTATATAAACAGCCAAGGAGCCAAAGCATGCAGGGCTGTAAACACTAGCAAGCTCCACTGGAGGTAAGTCTGAAACGTGGTTGACTTCTTAATTGATTGTATATGGTAATAAATACTATTTAAAATAGAAATTTGCATTTATTTATTTATTTGCATTATTGTGCTGATCCGTCCGCCCACTCCCATTGCTATATAAACAGCCAAGGAGCCAAAGCATGCAGGGCTGTAAACACTAGCAAGCTCCACTGGAGGTAAGTCTGAAACGTGGTTGACTTCTTAATTGATTGTATATGGTAATAAATACTATTTAAAATAGAAATTTGCATTTATTTATTTATTTGCATTATTGTGCTGTTCCGTCCGCCCACTCCCATTGCTATATAAACAGCCAAGGAGCCAAAGCATGCAGGGCTGTAAACACTAGCAAGCTCCACTGGAGGTAAGTCTGAAACGTGGTTGACTTCTTAATTGATTGTATATGGTAATAAATACTATTTAAAATAGAAATTTGCATTTATTTATTTATTTGCATTATTGTGCTGTTCCGTCCGCCCACTCCCATTACTATATAAACACCCAAGGAGCCAAAGCATGCAGGGCTGTAAACACCAGCAAGCTCCACTGGAGGTAAGTCTGCAACGTGGTTGACTTCTTAATTGATTGTATATGGTAATAAATACTATTTAAAATAGAAATTTGCATTTATTTACTTATTTGCATTATTGTGCTGTTCTGTCCGCCCACTCCCATTACTATATAAACTCCCAAGGAGCCAAAGCATGCAGGGCTGTAAACACCAGCAAGCTCCACTGGAGGTAAGTCTGCAATGTGGTTGACTTCTTAATTGATTGTATATGGTAATAAATACTATTTAAAATAGAAATTTGCATTTATTTATTTATTTGCATTATTGTGCTGTTCTGTCCGCCCACTCCCATTGCTATAAAACAGCCAAGGAGCCAAAGCATGCAGGGCTGTAAACACTAGCAAGCTCCACTGGAGGTAAGTCTGAAACGTGGTTGACTTCTTAATTGATTGTATATGGTAATAAATATTATTTAAAATAGAAATTTGCATTTATTTATTTATTTGCATTATTGTGCTGTTCCGTCCGCCCACTCCCATTGCTATATAAACAGCCAAGGGGCCAAAGCATGCAGGGCTGTAAACACCAGCAAGCTCCACTGGAGGTAAGTCTGCAACGTGGTTGACTTCTTAATTGATTGTATATGGTAATAAATACTATTTAAAATAGAAATTTGCATTTATTTATTTATTTGCATTATTGTGCTGTTCCGTCCGCCCACTCCCATTGCTATATAAACAGCCAAGGAGCCAAAGCATGCAGGGCTGTAAACACTAGCAAGCTTTCCTGGAGGTAAGTCTGAAACGTGGTTGACTTCTTAATTGATGGTATATGGTAATAAATACTATTTAAAATAGAATTTTGCATTTATTTATTTATTTGCATTATTGTGCTGTTCCGTCCGCCCACTCCCATTGCTATATAAACAGCCAAGGAGCCAAAGCATGCAGGGCTGTAAACACTAGCAAGCTCCACTGGAGGTAAGTCTGAAACGTGGTTGACTTCTTAATTGATTGTATATGGTAATAAATACTATTTAAAATAGAAATTTGCATTTATTTATTTATTTGCATTATTGTGCTGTTCCGTCCGCCCACTCCCATTGCTATATAAACAGCCAAGGAGCCAAAGCATGCAGGGCTGTAAACACTAGCAAGCTCCACTGGAGGTAAGTCTGAAACGTGGTTGACTTCTTAATTGATTGTATATGGTAATAAATACTATTTAAAATAGAAATTTGCATTTATTTATTTATTTGCATTATTGTGCTGTTCTGTCCGCCCACTCCCATTACTATATAAACTCCCAAGGAGCCAAAGCATGCAGGGCTGTAAACACCAGCAAGCTACACTGGAGAAAAGTGTGCAACGTGGTTGATTTTTTAATTGATAGTATATGGTAATAAATACTATTTAAAAAAGAAATTTGCATTTATTTATTTATTTGCATTATTGTGCTGTTCCGTCCGACCACTCCCATTACAATATAAACACCCAAGTGGCCAAAGCATGCAGGGCTGTAAACACCAGCAAGCTCCACTGGAGGTAAGTCTGAAACGTGGTTGACTTCTTAATTGATTGTATATGGTAATAAATACTATTTAAAATAGAAATTTGCATTTATTTATTTATTTGCATTATTGTGCTGTTCCGTCCGCCCACTCCCATTGCTATATAAACAGCCAAGGAGCCAAAGCATGCAGGGCTGTAAACACCAGCAAGCTCCACTGGAGGTAAGTCTGCAACGTGGTTGACTTCTTAATTGATAGTAAATGGTAATAAATACTATTTAATATAGAAATTTGCATTTTCTTATTTATTTGCATTATTGTGCTGTTCCGTCCACCCACTCCCATTACTATATAAACACCCAAGGAACCAAAGCATGCAGGGCTGTGAACACCAACACGCTCCACTGGAGGTCAGTCTGCAATGTGGTTGACTACTTAATTGATAGTATATGGTAATAAATACTATTTAAAAGAGAAATTTGCATTTATTTATTTATTTGCATTATTGTGCTGTTCTGTCCGCCCACTCCCATTACTATATAAACACCCAAGGAGCCAAAGCATGCAGGGCTATAAACACCAGCAAGCTACACTGGAGGTAAGTCTGCAACGTGGTTGACTTCTTAATTGATAGTATATGGTAATAGATACTATTTAAAATAGAAATTTGAATTTATTTATTTATTTGCATTATAGTGCTGTTCCGTCTGCTCACTCCCATTACTATATAAACACCCAAGGAGTCAAAGCATGCAGGGCTGTAAACACCAGCAAGCTCCACTGGAGGTAAGTCTGCAACGTGGTTGACTTCTCAATTGATAGTATATGGTAATAAATACTATTTAAAATAGAAATTTGCATTTATTTATTTATTTGCATTATTGTGCTGTTCCGTCCGCCCACTCCCATTACTATATAAACACCCAAGGAGCCAAAGCAAGCAGGGCTGTAAACACCTGCAAGCTCCTCTGGAGGTCAGTCTGCAACGTGGTTGACTCCTTAATTGATAGTATATGGTAGTAAATACTATTTAAAATAGAAATTTGCATTTATTTATTTATTTGCATTATTGTGCTGTTCCGTCCGCCCACTCCCATTACTATATAAACACCCAAGGAGCCAAAGCATGCAGGGCTGTAAACACCAGCAAGCTCCACTGGAGGTAAGTCTGCAACGTGGCTGACTTCTTAATTAATAGTATATGGTAATAAATACTAATTAAAATAGAAATTTGCATTTATTTATTTATTTGCATTATTGTGCTGTTTCGTCCGCCCACTCCCATTACTATATAAACACCCAAGGAGTCAAAGCATGCAGGGCTGTAAACACCAGCAAGCTGCACTGGAGGTAAGTCTGCAATGTGGTTAACTTCTTAATTGATAGTATATGGTAATAAATACTATTTAAAATAGAAGTTTGCATTTATTTATTTATTTGCATTATTGTGCTGTTCCGTCCGCCCACTCCCATTACTATATAAACACCCAAGGAGCCAAATTATGCAGGGCTGTAAACACCAGCAAGCCCCACTGGAGGTAAGTCTGCAACGTGGTTGACTACTTAATTGATAGTATATGGTAATTAATACTATTTAAAATAGAAATTTGAATTTATTTATTTATTTGCATTATTGTGCTGTTCCGTCCGACCACTCCCATTACTATATAAACACCTAAGGAGTCAAAGCATGCAGGGCTGGGAACGCCAACAAGCTTCACTGGACGTCAGTCTGCAACGTGGTTGACTTCTTAATTGATAGTATATGGTAATAAATACTATTTAAAATAGAAATTTGCATTTATTTATTTATTTGCATTTTTGTGCTGATCCGTCCGCCCACTCCCATTAATATATAAACACCCAAGGAGCCAAAGCATGCAGGGCTGTAAACACCAGCAAGCTCCACTGGAGGTAAGTCTGCAACGTGGTTGACTTCTTAATTGATTGTATATGGTAATAAATACAATTTAAAATAGAAATTTACATTTATTTATTTATTTGCATTATTGTGCTGTTCCGTCCGCCCACTCCCATTGCTATATAAACACCCAAGGAGCCAAAGCATGCTGTGCTGTAAACACCAGCAAGCTCCACTGGAGGTAAGTCTGAAACGTGGTTGACTTCTTAATTGATAGTAAATGGTAATAAATACTATTTAAAATAGAAATTTGCATTTACTTATTTATTTGCATTATTGTGCTGTTCTGTCCGCAGACTCCCATTGCTATATTAACACCCAAGGAGCCAAAGCATGCAGGGCTGCAAACACCAGCAAGCTCCACTGGAGGTAAGTCTGCAACGTGGTTGACTTCTTAATTGATAGTACATGGTAATAAATACTATTTAATATAGAAATTTGCATTTTCTTATTTATTTGCATTATTGTGCTGTTCCGTCCGCCCACTCCCATTACTATATAAACACCCAAGGAACCAAAGCATGCAGGGCTGTGAACACCAACACGCTCCACTGGAGGTCAGTCTGCAACGTGGTTGAATTCTTAATTGATAGTATATGGTAATAAATACTATTTAAAAGAGAAATTTGCATTTATTTATTTATTTGCATTATTGTGCTGTTCTGTCCGCCCACTCCCATTACTATATAAACACCCATGGAGCCAAAGAATGCAGGGCTATAAACACCAGCAAGCTACACTGGAGGTAAGTCTGCAACGTGGTTGACTTCTTAATTGATAGTATATGGTAATAGATACTATTTAAAATAGAAATTTGAATTTATTTATTTATTTGCATTATTGTGCTGTTCCGTCCGCTCACTCCCATTACTATATAAACACCCAAGGAGTCAAAGCATGCAGGGCTGTAAACACCAGCAAGCTCCACTGGAGGTAAGTCTGCAATGTGGTTGACTTCTCAATTGATAGTATATGGTAATAAATACTATTTAAAATAGAAATTTGCATTTATTTATTTATTTGCATTATTGTGCTGTTCCGTCCGCCCACTCCCATTACTATATAAACACCCAAGGAGCCAAAGCAAGCAGGGCTGTAAACACCTGCAAGCTCCTCTGGAGGTCAGTCTGCAACGTGGTTGACTCCTTAATTGATAGTATATGGTAGTAAATACTATTTAAAATAGAAATTTGCATTTATTTATTTATTTGCATTATTGTGCTGTTCCGTCCGCCCACTCCCATTACTATATAAACACCCAAGGAGCCAAAGCATGCAGGGCTGTAAACACCAGCAAGCTCCACTGGAGGTAAGTCTGCAACGTGGTTGACTTCTTAATTGATTGTATATGATAATAAATACTATTTAAAATAGAAATTTGCATTTTCTTATTTATTTGCTTTATTGTGCTGTTCTGTCCGCCCACTCCCATTACTATATAAACACCCAAGGAACCAAAGCATGCAGGGCTGTAAACACCAGCAAGCTACACTGGAGGTAAGTCTGCAACGTGGTTGACTACTTAATTGATAGTATATGGTAATAAATACTATTTAAAATAGAAATTTGCATTTATTTATTTATTTGCATTATTGTGCTGTTCCGTCCGCCCACTCCCATTACTATATAAACACCCAAGGAGCCAAAGCATGCAGGGCTGTAAACACCAGCAAGCTCCACTGGAGGTAAGTCTGCAACGTGGTTGACTTCTTAATTGATTGTATATGGTAATAAATACTATTTAAAATAGAAATTTGCATTTTCTTATTTATTTGCATTATTGTGCTGTTCCGTCCGCCCACTCCCATTACTATATAAACACCCAAGGAACCAAAGCATGCAGGGCTGTAAACACCAGCAAGCTACACTGGAGGTAAGTCTGAAACGTGGTTGACTACTTAATTGATAGTAAATGGTAATAAATACTATTTAAAATAGAAATTTGCATTTACTTATTTATTTGCATTATTGTGCTGTTCTGTCCGCAGACTCCCATTACTATATAAACACCCAAGGAGCCAAAGCATGCAGGGCTGCAAACACCAGCAAGCTCCACTGGAGGTAAGTCTGCAACGTGGTTGACATCAAATTGATAGTATATGGTAATAAATACTATTTAAAATAGAAATTTGCATTTATTTATTTATTTGCATTATTGTGCTGTTCCGTCCACCCACTCCCATTACTATATAAACACCCAAGGAGTCAAAGCATGCAGGGCCGGGAACGCCAACAAGCTGCACTGGACGTCAGTCTGCAACGTGGTTGACTTCTTAATTGTTAGTATATGGTAATAAATACTATTTAAAATAGAAATTTGCATTTATTTTTTTATTTGCATTATTGTGCTGTTCCGTCCACCCACTCCCATTACTATATAAACAACCAAGGAGCCAAAGCAAGCAGGGCTGTAAACACCTGCAAGCTCCACTGGAGGTCAGTCTGCAACGTGGTTGACTTCTTAATTGACAATATATGGTAATAAATACTTTTTAAAATAGAAATTTGCATTTATTTATTTATTTGCATTATTGTGCTGTTCCGTCCGCCCACTCCCATTACTATATAAACCCCCAAGGAGCCAAAGCATGCAGGGCTGTAAACACCAGCAAGCTCCACTGGAGGTAAGTCTGCAACGTGGTTGACTTCTTAATTGATAGTATATGGTAATAAATACTATTTAAAATAGAAATTTGCATTTATTTATTTATTTGCATTATTGTGCTGATTCGTCCGCCCACTCCCATTACTATATAAACACCCAAGGAGGTAAAGCATGCAGGGCTGTAAACACCAGCAAGCTCCACTGGAGGTAAGTCTGCAACGTGGTTGACTTCTTAATTGATTGTATATGGTAATAAATACTATTTAAAATGGAAATTTGCATTTATTTATTTATTTGCATTATTGTGCTGTTCCTTCCGCCCACTCCCATTACTATATAAACACCCAAGGAGCCAAAGCATGCAGGGCTGTAAACACCAGCAAGCTCCACTGGAGGTTAGTCTGCAACGTGGTTGACTTCTTAAATGATTATATATGGTAATAAATACTATTTAAAATAGAAATTTGCATTTATTTATTTATTTGCATTATTGTGCTGTTCCGTCCGCCCACTCCCATTGCTATATAAACACCCAAGGAGCCAAAGCATGCAGGGCTGTAAACACCAGCAAGCTCCACTGGAGGTAAGTCTGCAACGTGGTTGACTTCTTAATTGATAGTATATGGTAGTAAATACTATTTAAAATAGAAATTTGCATTTATTTATTTATTTGCATTATTGTGCTGTTCCGTCCGCCCACTCCCATTACTATATAAACACCCAAGGAGCCAAAGCATGCAGGGCTGCAAACACCAGCAAGCTCCACTGGAGGTAAGTCTGCAACGTGGCTGACTTCTTAATTAATAATATATGGTAATAAATACTAATTAAAATAGAAATTTGCATTTATTTATTTATTTGCATTATTGTGCTGTTTCGTCCGCCCACTCCCATTACTATATAAACACCCAAGGAGTCAAAGCATGCAGGGCTGTAAACACCAGCAAGCTGCACTGGAGGTAAGTCTGCAACGTGGTTGACTTCTTAATTGATAGTATATGGTAATAAATACTATTTAAAATAGAAATTTGCATTTATTTATTTATTTGCATTATTGTGCTGATTCGTCCGCCCACTCCCATTACTATATAAACACCCAAGGAGGTAAAGCATGCAGGGCTGTAAACACCAGCAAGCTCCACTGGAGGTAAGTCTGCAACGTGGTTGACTTCTTAATTGATTGTATATGGTAATAAATACTATTTAAAATAGAAATTTGCATTTATTTATTTATTTGCATTATTGTGCTGTTCCGTCCACCCACTCCCATTGCTATATAAACACCCAAGGAGCCAAAGCATGCTGTGCTGTAAACACCAGCAAGCTCCACTGGAGGTAAGTCTGCAACGTGGTTGACTTCTTAATTGATAGTATATGGTAATAAATACTATTTAAAATAGAAATTTGCATTTACTTATTTATTTGCATTATTGTGCTGTTCTGTCCGCCCACTCCCATTGCTATAAAAACACCCAAGGAGCCAAAGAATGCAGGGCTGCAAACACCAGCAAGCTCCACTGGAGGTAAGTCTGCAACGTGGTTGACTTCTTAATTGATAGTATATGGTAATAAATACTATTTAAAATAGAAATTTGCATTTATTTATTTATTTGCATTATTGTGCTGTTCCTTCCGCCCACTCCCATTACTATATAAACACCCAAGGAACCAAAGCATGCAGGGCTGTAAACACCAGCAAGCTCCACTGGAGGTTAGTCTGCAACGTGGTTGACTTCTTAAATGATTATATATGGTAATAAATACTATTTAAAATAGAAATTTGCATTTATTTATTTATTTGCATTATTGTGCTGTTCCGTCCGCCCACTCCCATTGCTATATAAACACCCAAGGAGCCAAAGCATGCAGGGCTGTAAACACCAGCAAGCTCCACTGGAGGTAAGTCTGCAACGTGGTTGACTTCTTAATTGATAGTATATGGTAATAAATACTATTTAAAATAGAAATTTGCATTTTTTTATTTATTTGCATTATTGTGCTGTTCCGTCCGCCCACTTCCATTACTATATAAACACCCAAGGAGCCAAAGCATGCATAGCTGTGAACACCAACAAGCTCCACTGGAGGTCAGTCTGCTACGTGGTTGACTTCTTAATTGATGGTATATGGTAATAAATACTATTGAAAATAGAAATTTGCATTTATTTATGTATTTGCATTATTGTGCTGTTCTGTCCGCCCACTCCAATTACTATATAAACAACCAAGCAGCCAAAGCATGCAGGGCTGTAAAAACCAGCAAGCTGCACTGGAGGTAAGTCTGCAAAGTGGTTGACCTCTTAATAGATACTATATGGTAGTAAATACTATTTAAAATAGAAATTTGCATTTATTTATTTATTTGCATTATTGTGCTGTTCCGTCCGCCCACTCCCATTACTATATAAACACCCAAGGAGCCAAAGCATGCAGGGCTGTAAACACCAGCAAGCTACACTGGAGGAAAGTGTGCAACGTGGATGATTCTTTAATTGATAGTATATGGTAATAAATACTATTTAAAATAGAAATTTGCATTTATTTATTTATTTGCATTATTGTGCTGTTCCGTCCGCCCACTCCCATTACTATATAAACACCCAAGGAGCCAAAGCATGCAGGGCTGTAAACACCAGCAAGCTCCACTGGAGGTAAGTCTGCAACGTGGTTGACTTCTTAATTGATTGTATATGGTAATAAATACTATTTAAAATAGAAATTTGCATTTATTTTTTTATTTGCATTATTGTGCTGTTCCGTCCGCCCACTCCCATTGCTATATAAACAGCCAAGGAGCCAAAGCATGCAGGGCTGTAAACACCAGCAAGCTCCACTGGAGGTAAGTCTGCAACGTGGTTGACTTCTTAATTGATAGTAAGTGGTAATAAATACTATTTAAAATAGAAATTTGCATTTACTTATTTATTTGCATTATTGTGCTGTTCCGTCCGCCCACTCCCATTACTATATAAACACCCAAGGAGCCAAAGCATGCAGGGCTGTGAACACCAACACGCTCCACTGGAGGTCAGTCTGCAACGTGGTTGACTTCTTAATTGATAGTATATGGTAATAAATACTATTTAAAAGAGAAATTTGCATTTATTTATTTATTTGCATTATTGTGCTGTTCTGTCCGCCCACTCCCATTACTATATAAACACCCAAGGAGCCAAAGCATGCAGGGCTATAAACACCAGCAAGCTACACTGGAGGTAAGTCTGCAACGTCGTTGACTTCTTAATTGATAGTATATGGTAATAGATACTATTTAAAATAGAAATTTGAATTTATTTATTTATTTGCATTATTGTGCTGTTCCGTCCGCCCACTCCCATTACTATATAAACACCCAAGGAGCCAAAGCATGCAGGGCTGTAAACACCAGCAAGCTCCACTGGAGGTAAGTCTGCAACGTGGTTGACTTCTTAATTAATAGTATATGGTAATAAATACTAATTAAAATAGAAATTTGCATTTATTTATTTATTTGCATTATTGTGCTGTTTCGTCCGCCCACTCCCATTACTATATAAACACCCAAGGAGTCAAAGCATGCAGGGCTGTAAACACCAGCAAGCTGCACTGGAGGTAAGTCTGCAACGTGGTTGACCTCTTAATAGATACTATATGGTAGTAAATACTATTTAAAATAGAAATTTGCATTTATTTATTTATTTGCATTATTGTGCTGTTCCGTCCACCCACTCCCATTACTATATAAACACCCAAGGAGCCAAAGCATGAAGGGCTGTGAACACCAACAAGCTCCACTGGAGGTCAGTCTGCAATGTGGTTGACTTCTTAATTGATGGTATATGGTAATAAATACTATTTAAAATAGACATTTGCATTTATTTATGTATTTGCATTATTGTACTGTTCCATCCGCCCACTCCCATTACTATATAAACACCCAAGGAGACAAAGCATGCAGGGCTGTAAACAACAGCAAGCTCCACTGGAGGTAAGTCTGCAACGTGGTTGACTTCTTAATTGATGGTATATGGTAATAAATACTATTTAAAATAGAAATTTGCATTTATTTATTTATTTGCATTATTGTGCTGTTCCGTCCGCCCACTCCCATTACTATATAAACACCCAAGGAGCCAAAGCATGCAGGGCTGTAAACACCAGCAAGCTACACTGGAGGAAAGTGTGCAACGTGGATGATTTTTTAATTGATAGTATATGGTAATAAATACTATTTAAAATAGAAATTTGCATTTAATTATTTATTTGCATTATTGTGCTGTTCCGTCCGCCCACTCCCATTACTATATAAACACCCAAGGAGCCAAAGCATGCAGGGCTGTAAACACCAGCAAGCTCCACTGGAGGTAAGTCTGCAACGTGGTTGACTTCTTAATTGATTGTATATGGTAATAAATACTATTTAAAATAGAAATTTGCATTTATTTATTTATTTGCATTATTGTGCTGTTCCGTCCGCCCACTCCCATTGCTATATAAACAGCCAAGGAGCCAAAGCATGCAGGGCTGTAAACACCAGCAAGCTCCACTGGAGGTAAGTCTGCAACGTGGTTGACTTCTTAATTGATAGTAAGTGGTAATAAATACTATTTAAAATAGAAATTTGCATTTACTTATTTATTTGCATTATTGTGCTGTTCCGTCCGCCCACTCCCATTACTATATAAACACCCAAGGAGCCAAAGCATGCAGGGCTGTGAACACCAACTCGCTCCACTGGAGGTTAGTCTGCAACGTGGTTGACTTCTTAATTGATAGTATATGGTAATAAATACTATTTAAAAGAGAAATTTGCATTTATTTATTTATTTGCATTATTGTGCTGTTCTGTCCGCCCACTCCCATTACTATATAAACACCCAAGGAGCCAAAGCATGCAGGGCTATAAACACCAGCAAGCTACACTGGAGGTAAGTCTGCAATGTGGTTGACTTCTTAATTGATAGTATATGGTAATAGATACTATTTAAATAGAAATTTGAATTTATTTATTTATTTGCATTATTGTGCTGTTCCGTCCGCTCACTCCCATTACTATATAAACACCCAAGGAGCCAAAGCAAGCAGGGCTGTAAACACCTGCAAGCTCCTCTGGAGGTCAGTCTGCAACGTGGTTGACTCCTTAATTGATAGTATATGGTAGTAAATACTATCTAAAATAGAAATTTGCATTTATTTATTTATTTGCATTATTGTGCTGTTCCGTCCGCCCACTCCCATAACTATATAAACACCCAAGTAGCCAAAGCATGCAGGGCTGTAAACACCAGCAAGCTCTACTGGAGGTAAGTCTGCAACGTGGTTGACTTCTTAATTAATAGTATATGGTAATAAATACTAATTAAAATAGAAATTTGCATTTATTTATTTATTTGCATTATTGTGCTGTTTCGTCCGCCCACTCCCATTACTATATAAACACCCAAGGATTCAAAGCATGCAGGGCTGTAAACACCAGCAAGCTGCACTGGAGATAAGTCTGCAATGTGGTTAACTTCTTAATTGATAGTATATGGTAATAAATACTATTTAAAATAGAAATTTGCATTTATTTATTTATTTGCATTATTGTGCTGTTCCGTCCGCCCACTCCCATTACTATATAAACACCCAAGGAGCCAAATCATGCAGGGCTGTAAACACCAGCAAGCCCCACTGGAGGTAAGTCTGCAACGTGGTTGACTACTTAATTGATAGTATATGGTAATAAATACTATTTAAAATAGAAATTTGCATTTATTTATTTATTTGCATTATTGTGCTGTTCCGTCCGCCAACTCCCATTACTATATAAACACCCAAGGAGTCAAAGCATGCAGGGCCGGGAACGCCAACAAGCTTCACTGGACGTCAGTCTGCAACGTGGTTGACTTCTTAATTGATAGTATATGGTAATAAATACTATTTAAAATAGAAATTTGCATTTATTTATTTATTTGCATTATTGTGCTGATCCGTCCGCCCACTCCCATTACTATATAAACACCCAAGGAGCCAAAGCATGCAGGGCTGTAAACAAAAGCAAGCTCCACTGGAGGTAAGTCTGCAACGTGGTTGACTTCTTAATTGATTGTATATGGTAATAAATACAATTTAAAATAGAAATTTACATTTATTTATTTATTTGCATTATTGTGCTGTTCCGTCCGCCCACTCCCATTGCTATATAAACACCCAAGGAGCCAAAGCATGCTGTGCTGTAAACACCAGCAAGCTCCACTGGAGGTAAGTCTGCAACGTGGTTGACTTCTTAATTGATAGTAAATGGTAACAAATACTATTTAAAATAGAAATTTGCATTTACTTTTTTATTTGCATTATTGTGCTGTTCTGTCCGCAGACTCCCATTGCTATATAAACACCCAAGGAGCCAAAGCATGCAGGGCTGCAAGCACCAGCAACCTCCACTAGAGGTAAGTCTGCAACGTGGTTGACTTCAAATTGATAGTATATGGTAATAAATACTATTTAAAATAGAAATTTGCATTTATTTATTTATTTGCATTATTGTGCTGTTCCGTCCGCCCACTCCCATTACTATATAAACACCCAAGGAGTCAAAGCATGCAGGGCCGGGAACGCCAACAAGCTTCACTGGACGTCAGTCTGCAACGTGGTTGACTTCTTAATTGATAGTATATGGTAATAAATACTATTTAAAATAGAAATTTGCATTTATTTATTTATTTGCATTATTGTGATGTTCCGTCCACCCACTCCCATTACTATATAAACAACCAAGGAGCCCAAGCAAGCAGGGCTGTAAACACCTGCAAGCTCCACTGGAGGTCAGTCTGCAACGTGGTTGACTCCTTAACTGACAATATATGGTAATAAATACTTTTTAAAATAGAAATTTGCGTTTATTTATTTATTTGCATTATTGTGCTGTTCCGTCCGCCCACTCCCATTACTATATAAACACCCAAGGAGTCAAAGCATGCAGGGCTGTAAACACCAGCAAGCTCCACTGGAGGTAAGTCTGCAACGTGGTTGACTTCTTAATTGATAGTATATGGTAATAAATACTATTTAAAATAGAAATTTCCATTTATTTATTTATTTGCATTATTGTGCTGCTCTGTCCGCCCACTCCCATTACTATATAAATACCCAAGGAGCCAAAGCATGCAGGGCTGTAAACACCAGCAAGCTCCACTGGAGGTAAGTCTGCAACGTGGTTGACTTCTTAATTGATAGTATATGGTAATAAATACTATTTAAAATAGAAATTTGCATTTATTTATTTATTTGCATTATTGTGCTGATCCGTCCGCCCACTCCCATTACTATATAAACACCCAAGGAGTCAAAGCATGCAGGGCTGTAAACACCAGCAAGCTCCACTGGAGGTAAGTCTGCAACGTGGTTGACTTCTTAATTGATTGTATATGGTAATAAATACTATTTAAAATAGAAATTTGCATTTATTTATTTATTTGCATTATTGTGCTGTTCCGTCCGCTCACTCCCATTGCTATATAAACACACAAGGAGCCAAAGCATGCTGTGCTGTAAACACCAGCAAGCTCCACTGGAGGTAAGTCTGCAACGTGGTTGACTTCTTAATTGATAGTAAATGGTAATAAATACTATTTAAAATAGAAATTAGCATTTACTTATTTATTTGCATTATTGTGCTGTTCCGTCCGCCCACTCCCATTACTATATAAACACATAAGGAGCCAAAGCATGCAGGGCTGCAAACACCAGCAAGCTCCACTGAAGGTAAGTCTGCAACGTGGTTGACTTCTTAATTGATAGTATATGGTAATAAATACTATTTAAAATAGAAATTTGCATTTATTTATTTATTTGCATTATTGTGCTGTTCCGTCCGCCCACGCCCATTACTATATAAACACCCTAGGAGCCAAAGCTTGCAGGGCTGGGAACGCCAAATAGCTTCACTGGACGTCAGTCTGCAACGTGGTTGACTTCTTAATTGATAGTATATGGTAATAAATACTATTTAAAATATAAATTTGCATTTATTTATTTATTTGCAATATTGTGCTGTTCCGTCCGCCCACTCCCATTACTATATATACACCCGAGGAGCCAAAGCAAACAGGGCTGTAAACACCAGCAAGCTCCACTGGAGGTAAGTCTGCAACGTGGTTAACTTCTTAATTGATAGTATATGGTAATAAATACTATTTAAATTAGAAATTTGCATTTATTTATTTATTTGCATTATTGTGCTGTTCCGTCCGCCCACTCCCATTACTATATAAACACCCAAGGAGTCAAAGCATGCAGGGCTGTAAAGACCAGCAAGCTCCACTGGAGGTAAGTCTGCAACGTGATTGACTTCTTAATTGATAGTATATGGTAATAAATACTATTTAAAATAGAAATTTGCATTTATTTATTTATTTGCATTATTGTGCTGCTCCGTCCGCCCACTCCCTTTACTATATAAACACCCAAGGAGCCAAAGCATGCAGGGCTGTAAACACCAGCAAGCTCCACTGGAGGTAGGTCTGCAACGTGGTTGACTTCTTAATTGATTGTATATGGTAATAAATACTATTTAAAATAGATATTTGCATTTATTTATTTATTTGCATTATTGTGCTGTTCCGTCCGCCCACTCCCATTGCTATATAAACACCCACGGAGCCATAACATGCTGTGCTGTAAACACCAGCAAGCTCCACTGGAGGTAAGTCTGCAACGTTGTTGACTTCTTAATTGAGAGTAAATGGTAATAAATACTATTTAAAATGGAAATTTGCATTTACTTATTTATTTGCATTATTGTGCTGTTCCGTCCGCCCACTCCCATTACTATATAAACACCCAAGGAGCCAAAGCATGCAGGGCTGTGAACACAAACAAACTCCACTGGAGGTCAGTCTGCAACGTGGTTGACTTCTTAATTGATAGTATATGGTAATTAATACTATTTAAAATAGAAATTTGCACTTATTTATTTATTTGCATTATTGTGCTGTTCCGTCCGCCCACTCCCATTACTATATAAACACCCAAGGAGCCAAAGCATGCAGGGCTGGGAACGCCAGCAAGCTCCACTGGAGGTAAGTCTGCAACGTGGTTGACTTCTTAATTGATTGTATATGGTAATAAATACTACTTAAAATAGAAATTTGCATTTATTTATTTATTTGCATTATTGTGCTGTTCCGTCCGCCCACTCCCATTGCTATATAAACACCCAAGGAGCTAAAGCATGCTGTGCTGTAAACACCAGCAAGCTCCACTGGAGGTAAGTCTGCAACGTGGTTGACTTCTTAATTGATAGTAAATGGTAATAAATACTATTTAAAATAGAAATTTGCATTTACTTATTTATTTGCATTATTGTGCTGTTCCGTCCGCCCACTCCCATTACTATATAAACACCCAAGGAGCCAAAGCATGCAGGGCTGTGAACACAAACACACTCCACTGGAGGTCAGTCTGCAACGTGTTTGACTTCTTAATTGATAGTAAATGGTAATAAATACTATTTAAAATAGAAATTTGCATTTACTTATTTATTTGCATTATTGTGCTGTTCTGTCCGCCCACTCCCATTGCTATATAAACACCCAAGGAGACATAGCATGCAGGGCTGCAAACACCAGCAAGCTCCACTGGAGGTAAGTCTGCAACGTGGTTGACTTCTTAATTGATAGTATATGGTAATAAATACTATTTAAAATAGAAATTTGCATTTATTTATTTATTTGCATCATTGTGCTGTTCCGTCCGCCCACTCCCATTACTATATAAACACCCAAGGAGCCAAAGCATGCAGGAATGGGAACGCCAACAAGCTTCACTGGACGTCAGTCTGCAACGTGGTTGACTTCTTAATTGATAGTATATGGTAATAAATACTATTTAAAATAGAAATTTGCATTTATTTATTTATTTGCATTATTGTGCTGTTCCGTCCGCCCACTCCCATTACTATATAAACAACCAAGGAGCCAAAGCAAGCAGGGCTGTATACACCTGCATGCTCCACTGGAGGTCAGTCTGCAACGTGGTTGACTTCTTAATTGACAATATATGGTAATAAATACTATTTAAAATAGAAATTTGCATTTATTTATTTATTTGCATTATTGTGCTGTTCCGTCCGCCCACTCCCATTGCTATATAAACACCCGAGGAGCCAAAGCATGCAGGGCTGTAAACACCAGCACGCTCCACTGGAGGTAAGTCTGCAACGTGGTTGACTTCTTAATTAATAGTATATGGTAATAAATACTATTTAAAATAGAAATTTGCATTTACTTATTTATTTGCATTATTGTGCTGTTCCGTCCGCCCACTCCCATTACTATATAAACACCCAAGGAGCCAAAGCAAGCAGGGCTGTAAACACCTGAGAGGGCCATTGGAGGTCAGTCTGCAACGTGGCTGACTTCTTAATTGATAGTAAATGGTAATAAATACTATTTAAAATAGAAATTTGCATTTACTTATTTATTTGCATTATTGTTCTGTTCCGTCCGCCCACTCCCATTACTATATAAACACCCAAGGAGCCAAAGCATGCAGGGCTGTGAACACCAACAAGCTCCACTGGAGGTCAATCTGCAATGTGGTTGACTTCTTAATTGATTGTATATGGTAATAAATACTATTTAAAATAGAAATTTGCATTTATTTATTTATTTGCATTATTGTGCTGTTCCGTCCGCCCACTCCCATTACTATATAAACACCCAAGGAGCCAAAGCATAAAGGGCTGTAAAATCCAGCAAGCTCCACTGGAGGTTAGTCTGCAACGTGGTTGACTTCTTAATTGATAGTATATGGTAATAAATATTATTTAAAATAGAAATTTGCATTTATTTATTTATTTGCATTATTGTGCTGTTCCGTCAGCCCACTCCCATTACTATATAAACACCCAAGGAGCCAAAGCATGCAGGGCTGTAAACACCAGCAAGCTCCACTGGAGGTTAGTCTGCAACGTGGTTGACTTCTTAATTGATAGTATATGGTAATAAATACTATTTAAAACAGAAATTTGATTTATTTATTTATTTGCATTATTGTGCTGTTCCGTCCGCCCACTCCCATTACTATATAAACACCCAAGGAGCCAAAGCATGCAGGGCTGTAAACACCAGCAAGCTCCACTGGAGGTAAGTCTGCAACGTGTTTGACTTCTTAATTGATAGTATATGGTAATAAATACAATTTAAAATAGAAATTTGCATTTAATTATTTATTTGCATTATTGTGCTGTTCCGTCCGCCCACTCCCATTACTATATAAACACCCAAGGAGTCAGAGCATGCAGGGCTGTAAACACCAGCAAGCTCCACTGGAGGTAAGTCTGCAACATGGTTGACTTCTTAATTGATAGTATATGGTAATTAATACTATTTAAAATAGAAATTTGCATTTATTTATTTATTTGCATTATTGTGCTGTTCCGTCCACCCACTCCCATTACTAAATAAACACTCAAGGAGCCAAAGCATATAGGGCTGTAAACACCAGCAAGCTCCACTGGAGGTTAGTCTGCAACGTGGTTGACTTCTTAATTGATAGTATATGGTAATAAATACTATTTAAAATAGATATTTGCATTTATTTATTTATTTGCATTATTGTGCTGTTCCGTCCGCCAACTCCCATTACTATATAAACACCCAAGGAGCCAAAGCATGCAGGGCTGTAAACACCAGCAAGCTCCACTGGAGGTTAGTCTGCAATGTGGTTGACTTCTTAATTGATAGTATATGGTAATAAATATTATTTAAAATAGAAATTTGCATTTATTTATTTATTTGCATTATTGTGCTGTTCCGTCAGCCCACTCCCATTACTATATAAACACCCAAGGAGCCAAAGCATGCAGGGCTGTAAACACCAGCAAGCTCCACTGGAGGTTAGTCTGCAACGTGGTTGACTTCTTAATTGATAGTATATGGTAATAAATACTATTTAAAACAGAAATTTGCATTTATTTATTTATTTGCATTATTGTGCTGTTCCGTCCGCCCACTCCCATTACTATATAAACACCCAAAGAGCAAAAGCATGCAGGGTTGTGAACACCAACAAGCTCCACTGGAGGTCAATCTGCAATGTGGTTGACTTCTAAATTGATTGTATATGGTAATAAATACTATTTAAAATAGAAATTTGCATTTATTTATTTATTTGCATTATTGTGCTGTTCCGTCCGCCCACTCCCATTACTAAATAAACACTCAAGGAGCCAAAGCATATAGGGCTGTAAACACCAGCAAGCTCCACTGGAGGTTAGTCTGCAACGTGGTTGACTTCTTAATTGATAGTATATAGTAATAAATACTATTTAAAATAGAAATTTGCATTTATTTATTTATTTGCATTATTGTGCTGTTCCGTCCGCCCACTCCCATTACTATATAAACACATAAGGAGTCGAAGCATGCAGGGCTGTAAACACCAGAAAGCTCCACTGGAGGTAAGTCTGCGACGTGGTTGACTTCTTAGTTGATAGTATATGGTAATAAATACTATTTAAAATAGAAATTTGCATTTATTTATTTATTTGCATTATTGTGCTGTTCCGTCCGCCCACTCCCATTACTATATAAACACCCAAGGAGCCAAAGCATGCAGGGCTGTAAACACCAGCAAGCTCCACTGGAGGTAAGTCTGCAACGTGTTTGACTTCTTAATTGATAGTATATGGTAATAAATACAATTTAAAATAGAAATTTGCATTTAATTATTTATTTGCATTATTGTGCTGTTCCGTCCGCCCACTCCCATTACTATATAAACACCCAAGGAGTCAAAGCATGCAGGGCTGTAAACACCAGCAAGCTCCACTGGAGGTAAGTCTGCAACATGGTTGACTTCTTAATTGATAGTATATGGTAATAAGTACTATTTAAAATAGAAATTTGCATTTATTTATTTATTTGCATTATTGTGCTGTTCCGTCCACCCACTCCCATTACTAAATAAACACTCAAGGAGCCAAAGCATATAGGGCTGTAAACACCAGCAAGCTCCACTGGAGGTTAGTCTGCAACGTGGTTGACTTCTTAATTGATAGTATATGGTAATAAATACTATTTAAAATAGATATTTGCATTTATTTATTTATTTGCATTATTGTGCTGTTCCGTCCGCCAACTCCCATTACTATATAAACACCCAAGGAGCCAAAGCATGCAGGGCTGTAAACACCAGCAAGCTCCACTGGAGGTTAGTCTGCAATGTGGTTGACTTCTTAATTGATAGTATATGGTAATAAATATTATTTAAAATAGAAATTTGCATTTATTTATTTATTTGCATTATTGTGCTGTTCCGTCAGCCCACTCCCATTACTATATAAACACCCAAGGAGCCAAAGCATGCAGGGCTGTAAACACCAGCAAGCTCCACTGGAGGTTAGTCTGCAACGTGGTTGACTTCTTAATTGATAGTATATGGTAATAAATACTATTTAAAACAGAAATTTGCATTTATTTATTTATTTGCATTATTGTGCTGTTCCGTCCGCCCACTCCCATTACTATATAAACACCCAAAGAGCAAAAGCATGCAGGGCTGTGAACACCAACAAGCTCCACTGGAGGTCAATCTGCAATGTGGTTGACTTCTAAATTGATTGTATATGGTAATAAATACTATTTAAAATAGAAATTTGCATTTATTTATTTATTTGCATTATTGTGCTGTTCCGTCCGCCCACTCCCATTACTAAATAAACACTCAAGGAGCCAAAGCATATAGGGCTGTAAACACCAGCAAGCTCCACTGGAGGTTAGTCTGCAACGTGGTTGACTTCTTAATTGATAGTATATAGTAATAAATACTATTTAAAATAGAAATTTGCATTTATTTATTTATTTGCATTATTGTGCTGTTCCGTCCGCCCACTCCCATTACTATATAAACACATAAGGAGTCGAAGCATGCAGGGCTGTAAACACCAGGAAGCTCCACTGGAGGTAAGTCTGCGACGTGGTTGACTTCTTAGTTGATAGTATATGGTAATAAATACTATTTAAAATAGAAATTTGCATTTATTTATTTATTTGCATTATTGTGCTGTTCCGTCCGCCAACTCCCATTACTATATAAACACCCAAGGAGCCAAAGCATGCAGGGCTGTAAACACCAGCAAGCTCCACTGGAGGTTAGTCTGCAATGTGGTTGACATCTTAATTGATAGTATATGGTAATAAATATTATTTAAAATAGAAATTTGCATTTATTTATTTATTTGCATTATTGTGCTGTTCCGTCAGCCCACTCCCTTTACTATATAAACACGCAAGGAGCCAAAGCATGCAGGGCTGTAAACAACAGCAAGCTCCACTGGAGGTTAGTCTGCAACGTGGTTGACTTCTTAATTGTTAGTATATGGTAATAAATACTATTTAAAACAGAAATTTGCATTTATTTATTTATTTGCATTATTGTGCTGTTCCGTCCGCCCACTCCCATTACTATATAAACACCCAAGGAGCCAAAGCAAGCAGGACTGTAAACACCAGCAAGCTCTACTGGGGGTCAGTCTGCAACATGGTTGACATCTTAATTGATAGTATATGGAAATAAATACTATTTAAAATAGAAATTTGCATTTATTTATTTATTTGCATTATTGTGCTGTTCCGTCCACCCTCTCCCATTACTATATAAACACCCAAGGAGCCAAATAATGCAGGGCTGTAAACACCAGCATGCTCCACTGGAGGTAAGTCTGCAACGTGTTAGACTTCTTAATTGATAGTATATGGTAATAAATACTATTTAAAATAGAAATTTGCATTTATTTATTTATTTGCATTATTGTGCTGTTCCGTCCGCCCACTCCCATTACTATATAAACACCCAAGGAGTCAAAGCATGCAGGGCTGTAAACACCAGCAAGCTCCACTGGAGGTAAGTCTGCAACATGGTTGACTTCTTAATTGATAGTATATGGTAATAAATACTATTTAAAATAGAAATTTGCATTTATTAATTTTTTTGCATTATTGTGCTGTTCCGTCCGCCCACTCCCATTACTATATAAACACCCAAGGAGCCAAAGCAAGCAGGGCTGTAAACACCTGCAAGCTCCACTGGAGGTCAGTCTGCAACGTGGTTGACTTCTTAATTGATAGTATATGGTAATAAATACTATTTAAAATAGAAATTTGCATTTATTTATTTATTTGCATTATTGTGCTGTTCCGTCCGCCCACTCCCATTACTATATAAACAACTAAGGAGCCAAAGCATGCAGGGCTGTAAACACCAGCAAGCTCCACTGGAGGTAAGTCTGCAACGTGGTTGACTTCTTAATTGATAGTATATGGTAATAAATACTATTTAAAATAGAAATTTGCATTTATTTATTTATTTGCATTATTGTGCTGTTCCGTCCGCCCACTCCCATTACTATATAAACACCCAAGGAGTCAAAGCATGCAGGGCTGTAAACACCAGCAAGCTCCACTGGAGGTAAGTCTGAACCGTGGTTGACTTCTTAATTGATAGTATATGGAAATAAATACTATTTAAAATAGAAATTTGCATTTATTTTTTTATTTGCATTATTGTGCTGTTCCGTCCGCCCACACCTATTACTATATAAATACCCAAGGAGCCAAAGCATGCAGGGCTGTAAACACCAGCAAGCTCCACTGGAGGTAAGTCTGCAATGTGGTTGACTTCTTGATTGATTGTATATGGTAATAAATACTATTTAAAATAGAAATTTGCATTTATTTATTTATTTGCATTATTGTGCTGTTCCATCCGCCCACTCCCATTACTATATAAACACCCAAGGAACCAAAGCATGCAGGGCTGTAAGCACCAGCAAGCTCCACTGTAGGTAAGTCTGCAACGTGGTTGACTTCTTAATTGATAATATATGGTAATAAATACTATTTAAAATAGAAGTTTGCATTTATTTATTTATCTGCATTATTGTGCTGTTCCGTCCGCCCACTCCCATTACTATATAATCACCCAAGGAGCCAAAGCATGCAGAGCTGTAAACACCAGCAAGCTCCACTGGTGGTAAGTCTCCAACGTGGTTGACTTCTTAATTGATAGTATATGGTAATAAATACTATTTAAAATAGAAATTTGCATTTATTTATTTATTTGCATTATTGTGCTGTTCCGTCCGCCCACTCCCATTACTATATAAACACTACAGGAGCCAAAGCATGCAGGGCTGTAAACACCAGCAAGCTCCACTGGAGGTAAGTCTGCAACGTGGTTGACTTCTTAATTGATAGTATATGGTAATAAATACTATTTAAAACAGAAATTTGATTTATTTATTTATTTGCATTATTGTGCTGTTCCGTCCGCCCACTCCCATTACTATATAAACACCCAAGGAGCCAAAGCATGCAGGGCTGTAAACACCAGCAAGCTCCACTGGAGGTAAGTCTGCAACGTGTTTGACTTCTTAATTAATAGTATATGGTAATAAATACAATTTAAAATAGAAATTTGCATTTAATTATTTATTTGCATTATTGTGCTGTTCCGTCCGCCCACTCCCATTACTATATAAACACCCAAGGAGTCAAAGCATGCAGGGCTGTAAACACCAGCAAGCTCCACTGGAGGTAAGTCTGCAACATGGTTGACTTCTTAATTGATAGTATATGGTAATTAATACTATTTAAAATAGAAATTTGCATTTATTTATTTATTTGCATTATTGTGCTGTTCCGTCCACCCACTCCCATTACTAAATAAACACTCAAGGAGCCAAAGCATATAGGGCTGTAAACACCAGCAAGCTCCACTGGAGGTAAGTCTGCAACGTGGTTGACTTCTTAATTGATAGTATATGGTAATAAATACTATTTAAAATAGATATTTGCATTTATTTATTTATTTGCATTATTGTGCTGTTCCGTCCGCCCACTCCCATTACTATATAAACACATAAGGAGTCGAAGCATGCAGGGCTGTAAACACCAGGAAGCTCCACTGGAGGTAAGTCTGCGACGTGGTTGACTTCTCAATTGATAGTATATGGTAATAAATACTATTTAAAATAGAAATTTGCATTTATTTATTTATTTGCATTATTGTGCTGTTCCGTCCGCCAACTCCCATTACTATATAAACACCCAAGGAGCCAAAGCATGCAGGGCTGTAAACACCAGCAAGCTCCACTGGAGGTTAGTCTGCAATGTGGTTGACTTCTTAATTGATAGTATATGGTAATAAATATTATTTAAAATAGAAATTTGCATTTATTTATTTATTTGCATTATTGTGCTGTTCCGTCAGCCCACTCCCATTACTATATAAACACCCAAGGAGCCAAAGCATGCAGGGCTGTAAACACCAGCAAGCTCCACTGGAGGTTAGTCTGCAACGTGGTTGACTTCTTAATTGATAGTATATGGTAATAAATACTATTTAAAACAGAAATTTGCATTTATTTATTTATTTGCATTATTGTGCTGTTCCGTCCGCCCACTCCCATTACTATATAAACACCCAAAGAGCAAAAGCATGCAGGGCTGTGAACACCAACAAGCTCCACTGGAGGTCAATCTGCAATGTGGTTGACTTCTAAATTGATTGTATATGGTAATAAATACTATTTAAAATAGAAATTTGCATTTATTTATTTATTTGCATTATTGTGCTGTTCCGTCCGCCCACTCCCATTACTAAATAAACACTCGAGGAGCCAAAGCATATAGGGCTGTAAACACCAGCAAGCTCCACTGGAGGTTAGTCTGCAACGTGGTTGACTTCTTAATTGATAGTATATAGTAATAAATACTATTTAAAATAGAAATTTGCATTTATTTATTTATTTGCATTATTGTGCTGTTCCGTCCGCCCACTCCCATTACTATATAAACACATAAGGAGTCGAAGCATGCAGGGCTGTAAACACCAGGAAGCTCCACTGGAGGTAAGTCTGCGACGTGGTTGACTTCTTAGTTGATAGTATATGGTAATAAATACTATTTAAAATAGAAATTTGCATTTATTTATTTATTTGCATTATTGTGCTGTTCCGTCCGCCAACTCCCATTACTATATAAACACCCAAGGAGCCAAAGCATGCAGGGCTGTAAACACCAGCAAGCTCCACTGGAGGTTAGTCTGCAACGTGGTTGACTTCTTAATTGTTAGTATATGGTAATAAATACTATTTAAAACAGAAATTTGCATTTATTTATTTATTTGCATTATTGTGCTGTTCCGTCCGCCCACTCCCATTACTATATAAACACCCAAGGAGCCAAAGCAAGCAGGACTGTAAACACCAGCAAGCTCTACTGGGGGTCAGTCTGCAACATGGTTGACATCTTAATTGATAGTATATGGAAATAAATACTATTTAAAATAGAAATTTGCATTTATTTATTTATTTGCATTATTGTGCTGTTCCGTCCACCCTCTCCCATTACTATATAAACACCCAAGGAGCCAAATAATGCAGGGCTGTAAACACCAGCATGCTCCACTGGAGGTAAGTCTGCAACGTGTTAGACTTCTTAATTGATAGTATATGGTAATAAATACTATTTAAAATAGAAATTTGCATTTATTTATTTATTTGCATTATTGTGCTGTTCCGTCCGCCCACTCCCATTACTATATAAACACCCAAGGAGTCAAAGCATGCAGGGCTGTAAACACCAGCAAGCTCCACTGGAGGTAAGTCTGCAACATGGTTGACTTCTTAATTGATAGTATATGGTAATAAATACTATTTAAAATAGAAATTTGCGTTTATTAATTTTTTTGCATTATTGTGCTGTTCCGTCCGCCCACTCCCATTACTATATAAACACCCAAGGAGCCAAAGCAAGCAGGGCTGTAAACACCTGCAAGCTCCACTGGAGGTCAGTCTGCAACGTGGTTGACTTCTTAATTGATAGTATATGGTAATAAATACTATTTAAAATAGAAATTTGCATTTATTTATTTATTTGCATTATTGTGCTGTTCCGTCCGCCCACTCCCATTACTATATAAACAACTAAGGAGCCAAAGCATGCAGGGCTGTAAACACCAGCAAGCTCCACTGGAGGTAAGTCTGCAACGTGGTTGACTTCTTAATTGATAGTATATGGTAATAAATACTATTTAAAATAGAAATTTGCATTTATTTATTTATTTGCATTATTGTGCTGTTCCGTCCGCCCACTCCCATTACTATATAAACACCCAAGGAGTCAAAGCATGCAGGGCTGTAAACACCAGCAAGCTCCACTGGAGGTAAGTCTGAACCGTGGTTGACTTCTTAATTGATAGTATATGGAAATAAATACTATTTAAAATAGAAATTTGCATTTATTTTTTTATTTGCATTATTGTGCTGTTCCGTCCGCCCACACCTATTACTATATAAATACCCAAGGAGCCAAAGCATGCAGGGCTGTAAACACCAGCAAGCTCCACTGGAGGTAAGTCTGCAATGTGGTTGACTTCTTGATTGATTGTATATGGTAATAAATACTATTTAAAATAGAAATTTGCATTTATTTATTTATTTGCATTATTGTGCTGTTCCATCCGCCCACTCCCATTACTATATAAACACCCAAGGAACCAAAGCATGCAGGGCTGTAAGCACCAGCAAGCTCCACTGTAGGTAAGTCTGCAACGTGGTTGACTTCTTAATTGATAATATATGGTAATAAATACTATTTAAAATAGAAGTTTGCATTTATTTATTTATCTGCATTATTGTGCTGTTCCATCCGCCCACTCCCATTACTATATAATCACCCAAGGAGCCAAAGCATGCAGAGCTGTAAACACCAGCAAGCTCCACTGGTGGTAAGTCTCCAACGTGGTTGACTTCTTAATTGATAGTATATGGTAATAAATACTATTTAAAATAGAAATTTGCATTTATTTATTTATTTGCATTATTGTGCTGTTCCGTCCGCCCACTCCCATTACTATATAAACACTACAGGAGCCAAAGCATGCAGGGCTGTAAACACCAGCAAGCTCCACTGGAGGTAAGTCTGCAACGTGGTTGACTTCTTAATTGATAGTATATGGTAATAAATACTATTTAAAATAGAAATTTGCATTTATTTATTTATTTGCATTATTGTGCTTTTCAGTCCGCCCACTCCCAATTACTATATAAACACCCAAGGAGCCAAAGCATGCAGGGCTGTAAACACCAACAAGCTGCACTGTTGGTAAGTCTGCAACGTGGTTGACCTCATAATTGATAGTATATGGTAATAAATACTATTTAATATAGAAATTTGCATTTATTTATTTATTTGCATTATTGTGCTGTTCCGTCCGCCCACTCCCATTGCTATATAAACACCCGAGGAGCCAAAGCATGCAGGGCTGTAAACACCAGCACGCTCCACTGGAGGTAAGTCTGCAACGTGGTTGACTTCTTAATTAATAGTATATGGTAATAAATACTATTTAAAATAGAAATTTGCATTTACTTATTTATTTGCATTATTGTGCTGTTCCGTCCGCCCACTCCCATTACTATATAAACACCCAAGGAGCCAAAGCAAGAAGGGCTGTAAACACCTGAGAGGGCCATTGGAGGTCAGTCTGCAACGTGGCGGACTTCTTAATTGATAGTAAATGGTAATAAATACTATTTAAAATAGAAATTTGCATTTACTTATTTATTTGCATTATTGTGCTGTTCCTTCCGCCCACTCCCATTACTATATAAACACCCAAGGAGCCAAAGCATGCAGGGCTGTGAACACCAACAAGCTCCACTGGAGGTCAATCTGCAATGTGGTTGACTTCTTAATTGATTGTATATGGTAATAAATACTATTTAAAATAGAAATTTGCATTTATTTATTTATTTGCATTATTGTGCTGTTCCGTCCGCCCACTCCCATTACTATATAAACACCCAAGGAGCCAAAGCATGCAGGGCTGTAAAATCCAGCAAGCTCCACTGGAGGTTAGTCTGCAACGTGGTTGACTTCTTAATTGATAGTATATGGTAATATATATTATTTATAATAGAAATTTGCATTTATTTATTTATTTGCATTATTGTGCTGTTCCGTCAGCCCACTCCCATTACTATATAAACACCCAAGGAGCCAAAGCATGCAGGGCTGTAAACACCAGCAAGCTCCACTGGAGGTTAGTCTGCAACGTGGTTGACTTCTTAATTGATAGTATATGGTAATAAATACTATTTAAAACAGAAATTTGCATTTATTTATTTATTTGCATTATTGTGCTGTTCCGTCCGCCCACTCCCATTACTATATAAACACCCAAGGAGCCAAAGCAAGCAGGGCTGTAAACACCAGCAAGCTCCACTGGAGGTCAGTCTGCAACGTGGTTGACATCTTAATTGATAGTATATGGAAATAAATACTATTTAAAATAGAAATTTGCATTTATTTATTTATTTGCATTATTGTGCTGTTCCGTCTGCCCACTCCCATTACTATATAAACACCCAAGGAGCCAAAGCATGCAGGGCTGTAAACACCAGCAAGCTCCACTGGAGGTAAGTCTGCAACGTGTTTGACTTCTTAATTGATAGTATATGGTAATAAATACTATTTAAAATAGAAATTTGCATTTAATTATTTATTTGCATTATTGTGCTGTTCCGTCCGCCCACTCCCATTACTATATAAACACCCAAGGAGTCAAAGCATGCAGGGCTGTAAACACCAGCAAGCTCCACTGGAGGTAAGTCTGCAACGTGGTTGACTTCTTAATTGATAGTATATGGTAATAAATACTATTTAAAATAGAAATTTGCATTTATTTATTTTTTGCATTATTGTGCTGCTCCGTCCGCCCACTCCCATTACTATATAAATACCCAAGGAGCCAAAGCATGCAGGGCTGTAAACACCAGCAAGCTCCACTGGAGGTAAGTCTGCAACGTGGTTGACTTCTTAATTGATAGTATATGGTAATAAATACTATTTAAAATAGAAATTTGCATTTATTTATTTATTTGCATTATTGTGCTGATCCGTCCGCCCACTCCCATTACTATATAAACACCCAAGGAGTCAAAGCATGCAGGGCTGTAAACACCAGCAAGCTCCACTGGAGGTAAGTCTGCAACGTGGTTGACTTCTTAATTGATTGTATATGGTAATAAATACTATTTAAAATAGAAATTTGCATTTATTTATTTATTTGCATTATTGTGCTGTTCCGTCCGCCCACTCCCATTGCTATATAAACACCCAAGGAGCCAAAGCATTCTGTGCTGTAAACACCAGCAAGCTCCACTGGAGGTAAGTCTGCAACGTGGTTGACTTCTTAATTGATAGTAAATGGTAATAAATACTATTTAAAATAGAAATTTGCATTTACTTATTTATTTGCATTATTGTGCTGTTCCGTCCGCCCACTCCCATTACTATATAAACACATAAGGAGCCAAAGCATTCAGGGCTGCAAACACCAGCAAGCTCCACTGAAGGTAACTCTGCAACGTGGTTGACTTCTTAATTGATAGTATATGGTAATAAATACTATTTAAAATAGAAATTTGCATTTATTTATTTATTTGCATTATTGTGCTGTTCCGTCCGCCCACTCCCATTACTATATAAACACCCTAGGAGCCAAAGCTTGCAGGGCTGGGAACGCCAAATAGCTTCACTGGACGTCAGTCTGCAACGTGGTTGACTTCTTAATTGATAGTATATGGTAATAAATACTATTTAAAATAGAAATTTGCATTTATTTATTTATTTGCATTATTGTGCTGTTCCGTCAGCCCACTCCCTTTACTATCTAAACACCCAAGGAGCCAAAGCATGCAGGGCTGTAAACAACAGCAAGCTCCACTGGAGGTTAGTCTGCAACGTGGTTGACTTCTTAATTGATAGTATATGGTAATAAATACTATTTAAAACAGAAATTTGCATTTATTTATTTATTTGCATTATTGTGCTGTTCCGTCCGCCCACTCCCATTACTATATAAACACCCAAAAAGCCAAAGCAAGCAGGACTGTAAACACCAGCAAGCTCCACTGGGGGTCAGTCTGCAACATGGTTGACACCTTAATTGATAGTATATGGAAATAAATACTATTTAAAATAGAAATTTGCATTTATTTATTTATTTGCATTATTGTGCTGTTCCGTCCACCCTCTCCCATTACTATATAAACACCCAAGGAGCCAAATAATGCAGGGCTGTAAACACCAGCAAGCTCCACTGGAGGTAAGTCTGCAACGTGGTTGACTTCTTAATTGATAGTATATGGTAATAAATACTATTTAAAATAGAAATTTGCATTTATTTATTTATTTGCATTATTGTGCTGTTCCGTCCGCCCACTCCCATTACTATATAAACACCCAAGGAGTCAAAGCATGCAGGGCTGTAAACACCAGCAAGCTCCACTGGAGGTAAGTCTGAACCGTGGTTGACTTCTTAATTGATAGTATATGGAAATAAATACTATTTAAAATAGAAATTTGCATTTATTTTTTTATTTGCATTATTGTGCTGTTCCGTCCGCCCACACCTATTACTATATAAATACCCAAGGAGCCAAAGCATGCAGGGCTGTAAACACCAGCAAGCTCCACTGGAGGTAAGTCTGCAATGTGGTTGACTTCTTGATTGATTGTATATGGTAATAAATACTATTTAAAATAGAAATTTGCATTTATTTATTTATTTGCATTATTGTGCTGTTCCATCCGCCCACTCCCATTACTATATAAACACCCAAGGAACCAAAGCATGCAGGGCTGTAAGCACCAGCAAGCTCCACTGTAGGTAAGTCTGCAACGTGGTTGACTTCTTAATTGATAATATATGGTAATAAATACTATTTAAAATAGAAGTTTGCATTTATTTATTTATCTGCATTATTGTGCTGTTCCATCCGCCCACTCCCATTACTATATAATCACCCAACGAGCCAAAGCATGCAGAGCTGTAAACACCAGCAAGCTCCACTGGTGGTAAGTCTCCAACGTGGTTGACTTCTTAATTGATAGTATATGGTAATAAATACTATTTAAAATAGAAATTTGCATTTATTTATTTATTTGCATTATTGTGCTGTTCCGTCCGCCCACTCCCATTACTATATAAACACTACAGGAGCCAAAGCATGCAGGGCTGTAAACACCAGCAAGCTCCACTGGAGGTAAGTCTGCAACGTGGTTGACTTCTTAATTGATAGTATATGGTAATAAATACTATTTAAAATAGAAATTTGCATTTATTTATTTATTTGCATTATTGTGCTTTTCAGTCCGCCCACTCCCAATTACTATATAAACACCCAAGGAGCCAAAGCATGCAGGGCTGTAAACACCAACAAGCTGCACTGTTGGTAAGTCTGCAACGTGGTTGACCTCATAATTGATAGTATATGGTAATAAATACTATTTAATATAGAAATTTGCATTTATTTATTTATTTGCATTATTGTGCTGTTCCGTCCGCCCACTCCCATTGCTATATAAACACCCGAGGAGCCAAAGCATGCAGGGCTGTAAACACCAGCACGCTCCACTGGAGGTAAGTCTGCAACGTGGTTGACTTCTTAATTAATAGTATATGGTAATAAATACTATTTAAAATAGAAATTTGCATTTACTTATTTATTTGCATTATTGTGCTGTTCCGTCCGCCCACTCCCATTACTATATAAACACCCAAGGAGCCAAAGCAAGAAGGGCTGTAAACACCTGAGAGGGCCATTGGAGGTCAGTCTGCAACGTGGCGGACTTCTTAATTGATAGTAAATGGTAATAAATACTATTTAAAATAGAAATTTGCATTTACTTATTTATTTGCATTATTGTGCTGTTCCTTCCGCCCACTCCCATTACTATATAAACACCCAAGGAGCCAAAGCATGCAGGGCTGTGAACACCAACAAGCTCCACTGGAGGTCAATCTGCAATGTGGTTGACTTCTTAATTGATTGTATATGGTAATAAATACTATTTAAAATAGAAATTTGCATTTATTTATTTATTTGCATTATTGTGCTGTTCCGTCCGCCCACTCCCATTACTATATAAACACCCAAGGAGCCAAAGCATGCAGGGCTGTAAAATCCAGCAAGCTCCACTGGAGGTTAGTCTGCAACGTGGTTGACTTCTTAATTGATAGTATATGGTAATATATATTATTTATAATAGAAATTTGCATTTATTTATTTATTTGCATTATTGTGCTGTTCCGTCAGCCCACTCCCATTACTATATAAACACCCAAGGAGCCAAAGCATGCAGGGCTGTAAACACCAGCAAGCTCCACTGGAGGTTAGTCTGCAACGTGGTTGACTTCTTAATTGATAGTATATGGTAATAAATACTATTTAAAACAGAAATTTGCATTTATTTATTTATTTGCATTATTGTGCTGTTCCGTCCGCCCACTCCCATTACTATATAAACACCCAAGGAGCCAAAGCAAGCAGGGCTGTAAACACCAGCAAGCTCCACTGGAGGTCAGTCTGCAACGTGGTTGACATCTTAATTGATAGTATATGGAAATAAATACTATTTAAAATAGAAATTTGCATTTATTTATTTATTTGCATTATTGTGCTGTTCCGTCTGCCCACTCCCATTACTATATAAACACCCAAGGAGCCAAAGCATGCAGGGCTGTAAACACCAGCAAGCTCCACTGGAGGTAAGTCTGCAACGTGTTTGACTTCTTAATTGATAGTATATGGTAATAAATACTATTTAAAATAGAAATTTGCATTTAATTATTTATTTGCATTATTGTGCTGTTCCGTCCGCCCACTCCCATTACTATATAAACACCCAAGGAGTCAAAGCATGCAGGGCTGTAAACACCAGCAAGCTCCACTGGAGGTAAGTCTGCAACGTGGTTGACTTCTTAATTGATAGTATATGGTAATAAATACTATTTAAAATAGAAATTTGCATTTATTTATTTTTTGCATTATTGTGCTGCTCCGTCCGCCCACTCCCATTACTATATAAATACCCAAGGAGCCAAAGCATGCAGGGCTGTAAACACCAGCAAGCTCCACTGGAGGTAAGTCTGCAACGTGGTTGACTTCTTAATTGATAGTATATGGTAATAAATACTATTTAAAATAGAAATTTGCATTTATTTATTTATTTGCATTATTGTGCTGATCCGTCCGCCCACTCCCATTACTATATAAACACCCAAGGAGTCAAAGCATGCAGGGCTGTAAACACCAGCAAGCTCCACTGGAGGTAAGTCTGCAACGTGGTTGACTTCTTAATTGATTGTATATGGTAATAAATACTATTTAAAATAGAAATTTGCATTTATTTATTTATTTGCATTATTGTGCTGTTCCGTCCGCCCACTCCCATTGCTATATAAACACCCAAGGAGCCAAAGCATTCTGTGCTGTAAACACCAGCAAGCTCCACTGGAGGTAAGTCTGCAACGTGGTTGACTTCTTAATTGATAGTAAATGGTAATAAATACTATTTAAAATAGAAATTTGCATTTACTTATTTATTTGCATTATTGTGCTGTTCCGTCCGCCCACTCCCATTACTATATAAACACATAAGGAGCCAAAGCATTCAGGGCTGCAAACACCAGCAAGCTCCACTGAAGGTAACTCTGCAACGTGGTTGACTTCTTAATTGATAGTATATGGTAATAAATACTATTTAAAATAGAAATTTGCATTTATTTATTTATTTGCATTATTGTGCTGTTCCGTCCGCCCACTCCCATTACTATATAAACACCCTAGGAGCCAAAGCTTGCAGGGCTGGGAACGCCAAATAGCTTCACTGGACGTCAGTCTGCAACGTGGTTGACTTCTTAATTGATAGTATATGGTAATAAATACTATTTAAAATAGAAATTTGCATTTATTTATTTATTTGCATTATTGTGCTGTTCCGTCAGCCCACTCCCTTTACTATCTAAACACCCAAGGAGCCAAAGCATGCAGGGCTGTAAACAACAGCAAGCTCCACTGGAGGTTAGTCTGCAACGTGGTTGACTTCTTAATTGATAGTATATGGTAATAAATACTATTTAAAACAGAAATTTGCATTTATTTATTTATTTGCATTATTGTGCTGTTCCGTCCGCCCACTCCCATTACTATATAAACACCCAAAAAGCCAAAGCAAGCAGGACTGTAAACACCAGCAAGCTCCACTGGGGGTCAGTCTGCAACATGGTTGACACCTTAATTGATAGTATATGGAAATAAATACTATTTAAAATAGAAATTTGCATTTATTTATTTATTTGCATTATTGTGCTGTTCCGTCCACCCTCTCCCATTACTATATAAACACCCAAGGAGCCAAATAATGCAGGGCTGTAAACACCAGCATGCTCCACTGGAGGTAAGTCTGCAACGTGTTAGACTTCTTAATTGATAGTATATGGTAATAAATACTATTTAAAATAGAAATTTGCATTTATTTATTTATTTGCATTATTGTGCTGTTCCGTCCGCCCACTCCCATTACTATATAAACACCCAAGGAGTCAAAGCATGCAGGGCTGTAAACACCAGCAAGCTCCACTGGAGGTAAGTCTGCAACATGGTTGACTTCTTAATTGATAGTATATGGTAATAAATACTATTTAAAATAGAAATTTGCATTTATTAATTTTTTTGCATTATTGTGCTGTTCCGTCCGCCCACTCCCATTACTATATAAACACCCAAGGAGCCAAAGCAAGCAGGGCTGTAAACACCTGCAAGCTCCACTGGAGGTCAGTCTGCAACGTGGTTGACTTCTTAATTGATAGTATATGGTAATAAATACTATTTAAAATAGAAATTTGCATTTATTTATTTATTTGCATTATTGTGCTGTTCCGTCCGCCCACTCCCATTACTATATAAACAACTAAGGAGCCAAAGCATGCAGGGCTGTAAACACCAGCAAGCTCCACTGGAGGTAAGTCTGCAACGTGGTTGACTTCTTAATTGATAGTATATGGTAATAAATACTATTTAAAATAGAAATTTGCATTTATTTATTTATTTGCATTATTGTGCTGTTCCGTCCGCCCACTCCCATTACTATATAAACACCCAAGGAGTCAAAGCATGCAGGGCTGTAAACACCAGCAAGCTCCACTGGAGGTAAGTCTGAACCGTGGTTGACTTCTTAATTGATAGTATATGGAAATAAATACTATTTAAAATAGAAATTTGCATTTATTTTTTTATTTGCATTATTGTGCTGTTCCGTCCGCCCACACCTATTACTATATAAATACCCAAGGAGCCAAAGCATGCAGGGCTGTAAACACCAGCAAGCTCCACTGGAGGTAAGTCTGCAATGTGGTTGACTTCTTGATTGATTGTATATGGTAATAAATACTATTTAAAATAGATATTTGCATTTATTTATTTATTTGCATTATTGTGCTGTTCCATCCGCCCACTCCCATTACTATATAAACACCCAAGGAACCAAAGCATGCAGGGCTGTAAGCACCAGCAAGCTCCACTGTAGGTAAGTCTGCAACGTGGTTGACTTCTTAATTGATAATATATGGTAATAAATACTATTTAAAATAGAAGTTTGCATTTATTTATTTATCTGCATTATTGTGCTGTTCCGTCCGCCCTCTCCCATTACTATATAATCACACAAGGAGCCAAAGCATGCAGAGCTGTAAACACCAGCAAGCTCCACTGGAGGTAAGTCTCCAACGTGGTTGACTTCTTAATTGATAGTATATGGTAATAAATACTATTTAAAATAGAAATTTGCATTTATTTATTTATTTGCATTATTGTGCTGTTCCGTCCGCCCACTCCCATTACTATATAAACACTACAGGAGCCAAAGCATGCAGGGCTGTAAACACCAGCAAGCTCCACTGGAGGTAAGTCTGCAACGTGGTTGACTTCTTAATTGATAGTATATGGTAATAAATACTATTTAAAATAGAAATTTGCATTTATTTATTTATTTGAATTATTGTGCTTTTCAGTCCGCCCACTCCCAATTACTATATAAACCCCCAAGGAGCCAAAGCATGCAGGGCTGTAAACACCAACAAGCTGCACTGTTGGTAAGTCTGCAACGTGGTTGACCTCATAATTGATAGTATATGGTAATAAATACTATTTAAAATAGAAATTTGCATTTATTTATTTATTTGCATTATTGTGCTGTTCCGTCCGCCCACTCCCATTGCTATATAAACACCCGAGGAGCCAAAGCATGCAGGGCTGTAAACACCAGCACGCTCCACTGGAGGTAAGTCTGCAACGTGGTTGACTTCTTAATTAATAGTATATGGTAATAAATACTATTTAAAATAGAAATTTGCATTTACTTATTTATTTGCATTATTGTGCTGTTCCGTCCGCCCACTCCCATTACTATATAAACACCCAAGGAGCCAAAGCAAGAAGGGCTGTAAACACCTGAGAGGGCCATTGGAGGTCAGTCTGCAACGTGGCGGACTTCTTAATTGATAGTAAATGGTAATAAATACTATTTAAAATAGAAATTTGCATTTACTTATTTATTTGCATTATTGTGCTGTTCCTTCCGCCCACTCCCATTACTATATAAACACCCAAGGAGCCAAAGCATGCAGGGCTGTGAACACCAACAAGCTCCACTGGAGGTCAATCTGCAATGTGGTTGACTTCTTAATTGATTGTATATGGTAATAAATACTATTTAAAATAGAAATTTGCATTTATTTATTTATTTGCATTATTGTGCTGTTCCGTCCGCCCACTCCCATTACTATATAAACACCCAAGGAGCCAAAGCATGCAGGGCTGTAAAATCCAGCAAGCTCCACTGGAGGTTAGTCTGCAACGTGGTTGACTTCTTAATTGATAGTATATGGTAATAAATATTATTTATAATAGAAATTTGCATTTATTTATTTATTTGCATTATTGTGCTGTTCCGTCAGCCCACTCCCATTACTATATAAACACCCAAGGAGCCAAAGCATGCAGGGCTGTAAACACCAGCAAGCTCCACTGGAGGTTAGTCTGCAACGTGGTTGACTTCTTAATTGATAGTATATGGTAATAAATACTATTTAAAACAGAAATTTGCATTTATTTATTTATTTGCATTATTGTGCTGTTCCGTCCGCCCACTCCCATTACTATATAAACACCCAAGGAGCCAAAGCAAGCAGGGCTGTAAACACCAGCAAGCTCCACTGGAGGTCAGTCTGCAACGTGGTTGACATCTTAATTGATAGTATATGGAAATAAATACTATTTAAAATAGAAATTTGCATTTATTTATTTATTTGCATTATTGTGCTGTTCCGTCTGCCCACTCCCATTACTATATAAACACCCAAGGAGCCAAAGCATTCTGTGCTGTAAACACCAGCAAGCTCCACTGGAGGTAAGTCTGCAACGTGGTTGACTTCTTAATTGATAGTAAATGGTAATAAATACTATTTAAAATAGAAATTTGCATTTACTTATTTATTTGCATTATTGTGCTGTTCCGTCCGCCCACTCCCATTACTATATAAACACATAAGGAGCCAAAGCATGCAGGGCTGCAAACACCAGCAAGCTCCACTGAAGGTAACTCTGCAACGTGTTTGACTTCTTAATTGATAGTATATGGTAATAAATACTATTTAAAATAGAAATTTGCATTTATTTATTTATTTGCATTATTGTGCTGTTCCGTCCGCCCACGCCCATTACTATATAAACACCCTAGGAGCCAAAGCTTGCAGGGCTGGGAACGCCAAATAGCTTCACTGGACGTCAGTATGCAACGTGGTTGACTTCTTAATTGATAGTATATGGTAATAAATACTATTTAAAATAGAAATTTGCATTTATTTATTTATTTGCATTATTGTGCTGTTCCGTCCGCCCACTCCCATTACTATATATACACCCGAGGAGCCAAAGCAAACAGGGCTGTAAACACCAGCAAGCTCCACTGGAGGTAAGTCTGCAACGTGGTTAACTTCTTAATTGATAGTATATGGTAATAAATACTATTTAAAATAGAAATTTGCATTTATTTATTTATTTGCATTATTGTGCTGTTCCGTCCGCCCACTCCCATTACTATATAAACACCCAAGGAGTCAAAGCATGCAGGGCCGGAAACGCCAACAAGCTTCACTGGACGTCAGTCTGCAACGTGGTTGACTTCTTAATTGATAGTATATGGTAATAAATACTATTTAAAATAGAAATTTGCATTTATTTATTTATTTGCATTATTGTGCTGTTACGTCCACCCACTCCCATTACTATATAAACAACCATGAGCCAAAGCAAGCAGGGCTGTAAACACCTGCAAGCTCCACTGGAGGTCAGTCTGCAACGTGGTTGACTTCTTAATTGACATTATATGGTAATAAATACTTTTTAAAATAGAAATTTGCATTTATTTATTTATTTGCATTATGGTGCTGTTGCGTCCGCCCACTCCCATTACTACATAAACACCCGAGGATCCAAAGCATGCAGGGCTGTAAACACCAGCAAGCTCCACTGGAGGTAAGTCTGCAACGTGGTTGACTTCTTAATTAATAGTATATGGTAATAAATACTATTTAAATTAGAAATTTGCATTTATTTATTTATTTGAATTATTGTGCTGTTCCGTCCGCCCACTCCCATTACTATATAAACACCCAAGGAGTCAAAGCATGCAGGGCTGTAAAGACCAGCAAGCTCCACTGGAGGTAAGTCTGCAACGTGATTGACTTCTTAATTGATAGTATATGGTAATAAATACTATTTAAATTAGAAATTTGCATTTATTTATTTATTTGCATTATTGTGCCGTTCCGTCCGCCCACTCCCATTACTATATAAACACCCAAGGAGTCAAAGCATGCAGGGCTGTAAACACCAGCAAGCTCCACTGGAGGTAAGTCTGAACCGTGGTTGACTTCTTAATTGATAGTATATGAAAATAAATACTATTTAAAATAGAAATTTGCATTTATTTTTTTATTTGCATTATTGTGCTGTTCCGTCCGCCCACACCTATTACTATATAAATACCCAAGGAGCCAAAGCATGCAGGGCTGTAAACACCAGCAAGCTCCACTGGAGGTAAGTCTGCAATGTGGTTGACTTCTTGATTGTTTGTATATGGTAATAAATACTATTTAAAATAGAAATTTGCATTTATTTATTTATTTGCATTATTGTGCTGTTCCATCTGCCCACTCCCATTACTATATAAACACCCAAGGAACCAAAGCATGCAGGGCTGTAAGCACCAGCAAGCTCCACTGTAGGTAAGTCTGCAACGTGGTTGACTTCTTAATTGATAATATATGGTAATAAATACTATTTAAAATAGAAGTTTGCATTTATTTATTTATCTGCATTATTGTGCTGTTCCGTCCGCCCACTCCCATTACTATATAATCACCCAAGGAGCCAAAGCATGCAGAGCTGTAAACACCAGCAAGCTCCACTGGAGGTAAGTCTCCAACGTGGTTGACTTCTTAATTGATAGTATATGGTAATAAATACTATTTAAAATAGAAATTTGCATTTATTTATTTATTTGCATTATTGTGCTGTTCCGTCCGCCCACTCCCATTACTATATAAACACTACAGGAGCCAAAGCATGCAGGGCTGTAAACACCAGCAAGCTCCACTGGAGGTAAGTCTGCAACGTGGTTGACTTCTTAATTGATAGTATATGGTAATAAATACTATTTAAAATAGAAATTTGCATTTATTTATTTATTTGCATTATTGTGCTTTTCAGTTCGCCCACTCCCAATTACTATATAAACACCCAAGGAGCCAAAGCATGCAGGGCTGTAAACACCAACAAGCTGCACTGGAGGTAAGTCTGCAATGTGGTTGACCTCATAATTGATAGTATATGGTAATAAATACTATTTAAAATAGAAATTTGCATTTATTTATTTATTTGCATTATTGTGCTGTTCCGTCCGCCCACTCCCATTGCTATATAAACACCCGCGGAGCCAAAGCATGCAGGGCTGTAAACACCAGCATGCTCCACTGGAGAGAGTCTGCAACGTGGTTGACTTCTTAATTAATAGTATATGGTAATAAATACTATTTAAAATAGAAATTTGCATTTACTTATTTATTTGCATTATTGTGCTGTTCCGTCCGCCCACTCCCATTACTATATAAACACCCAAGGAGCCAAAGCAAGCAGGGCTGTAAACACCTGAGAGGGCCATTGGAGGTCAGTCTGCAACGTGGCGAACTTCTTAATTGATAGTAAATGGTAATAAATACTATTTAAAATAGAAATTTGCATTTATTTATTTATTTGCATTATTGTGCTGTTCCGTCCGCCCACTCCCATTACTATATAAACACCCAAGGAGCCAAAGCATGCAGGGCTGTAAACACCAGCAAGCTCCACTGGAGGTTAGTCTGCAACGTGGTTGACTTCTTAATTGATAGTATATGGTAATAAATACTATTTAAAACAGAAATTTGCATTTATTTATTTATTTGCATTATTGTGCTGTTCCGTCCGCCCACTCCCATTACTATATAAACACCCAAGGAGTCAAAGCATGCAGGGCTGTAAACACCAGCAAGCTCCACTGGAGGTAAGTCTGCAACGTGGTTGACTTCTTAATTGATAGTATATGGTAATAAATACTATTTAAAATAGAAATTTGCATTTATTTATTTATTTGCATTATTGTGCTGCTCCGTCCGCCCACTCCCATTACTATATAAATACCCAAGGAGCCAAAGCATGCAGGGCTGTAAACACCAGCAAGCTCAACTGGAGGTAAGTCTGCAACGTGGTTGACTTCTTAATTGATAGTATATGGTAATAAATACTATTTAAAATAGAAATTTGCATTTATTTATTTATTTGCATTATTGTGCTGATCCGTCCGCCCACTCCCATTACTATATAAACACCCAAGGAGTCAAAGCATGCAGGGCTGTAAACACCAGCAAGCTCCACTGGAGGTAAGTCTGCAACGTGGTTGACTTCTTAATTGATTGTATATGGTAATAAATACTATTTAAAATAGAAATTTGCATTTATTTATTTATTTGCATTATTGTGCTGTTCCGTCCGCCCACTCCCATTGCTATATAAACACCCAAGGAGCCAAAGCATGCTGTGCTGTAAACACCAGCAAGCTCCACTGGAGGTAAGTCTGCAACGTGGTTGACTTTTTAATTGATAGTAAATGGTTATAAATACTATTTAAAATAGAAATTTGCATTTACTTATTTATTTGCATTATTGTGCTGTTCCGTCCGCCCACTCCCATTACTATATAAACACATAAGGAGCCAAAGCATGCAGGGCTGCAAACACCAGCAAGCTCCACTGAAGGTAAGTCTGCAACGTGGTTGACTTCTTAATTGATAGTATATGGTAATAAATACTATTTAAAATAGAAATTTGCATTTATTTATTTATTTGCATTATTGTGCTGTTCCGTCCGCCCACGCCCATTACTATATAAACACCCTAGGAGCCAAAGCTTGCAGGGCTGGGAACGCCAAATAGCTTCACTGGACGTCAGTCTGCAACGTGGTTGACTTCTTAATTGATAGTATATGGTAATAAATACTATTTAAAATAGAAATTTGCATTTATTTATTTATTTGCATTATTGTGCTGTTCCGTCCGCCCACTCCCATTACTATATATACACCCGAGGAGCCAAAGCAAACAGGGCTGTAAACACCAGCAAGCTCCACTGGAGGTAAGTCTGCAACGTGGTTAACTTCTTAATTGATAGTATATGGTAATAAATACTATTTAAAATAGAAATTTGCATTTATTTATTTATTTGCATTATTGTGCTGTTCCGTCCGCCCACTCCCATTACTATATAAACACCCAAGGAGTCAAAGCATGCAGGGCCGGGAACGCCAACAAGCTTCACTGGACGTCAGTCTGCAACGTGGTTGACTTCTTAATTGATAGTATATGGTAATAAATACTATTTAAAATAGAAATTTGCATTTATTTATTTGTTTGCATTATTGTGCTGTTACGTCACCCACTCCCATTACTATATAAACAACCAAGGAGCCAAAGCAAGCAGGGCTGTAAACACCTGCAAGCTCCACTGGAGGTCAGTCTGCAACGTGGTTGACTTCTTAATTGACATTATATGGTAATAAATACTTTTTAAAATAGAAATTTGCATTTATTTATTTATTTGCATTATGGTGCTGTTGCGTCCGCCCACTCCCATTACTACATAAACACCCGAGGATCCAAAGCATGCAGGGCTGTAAACACCAGCAAGCTCCACTGGAGGTAAGTCTGCAACGTGGTTGACTTCTTAATTAATAGTATATGGTAATAAATACTATTTAAATTAGAAATTTGCATTTATTTATTTATTTGCATTATTGTGCTGTTCCGTCCGCCCACTCCCATTACTATATAAACACCCAAGGAGTCAAAGCATGCAGGGCTGTAAAGACCAGCAAGCTCCACTGGAGGTAAGTCTGCAACGTGATTGACTTCTTAATTGATAGTATATGGTAATAAATACTATTTAAATTAGAAATTTGCATTTATTTATTTATTTGCATTATTGTGCTGTTCCGTCCGCCCACTCCCATTACTATATAAACACCCAAGGAGTCAAAGCATGCAGGGCTGTAAACACCAGCAAGCTCCACTGGAGGTACGTCTGAACCGTGGTTGACTTCTTAATTGATAGTATATGGAAATAAATACTATTTAAAATAGAAATTTGCATTTATTTTTTTATTTGCATTATTGTGCTGTTCCGTCCGCCCACACCTATTACTATATAAATACCCAAGGAGCCAAAGCATGCAGGGCTGTAAACACCAGCAAGCTCCACTGGAGGTAAGTCTGCAATGTGGTTGACTTCTTGATTGATTGTATATGGTAATAAATACTATTTAAAATAGAAATTTGCATTTATTTATTTATTTGCATTATTGTGCTGTTCCATCCGCCCACTCCCATTACTATATAAACACCCAAGGAACCAAAGCATCCAGGGCTGTAAGCACCAGCAAGCTCCACTGTAGGTAAGTCTGCAACGTGGTTGACTTCTTAATTGATAATATATGGTAATAAATACTATTTAAAATAGAAGTTTGCATTTATTTATTTATCTGCATTATTGTGCTGTTCCGTCCGCCCACTCCCATTACTATATAATCACCCAAGGAGCCAAAGCATGCAGAGCTGTAAACACCAGCAAGCTCCACTGGAGGTAAGTCTCCAACGTGGTTGACTTCTTAATTGATAGTATATGGTAATAAATACTATTTAAAATAGAAATTTGCATTTATTTATTTATTTGCATTATTGTGCTGTTCCGTCCGCCCACTCCCATTACTATATAAACACTACAGGAGCCAAAGCATGCAGGGCTGTAAACACCAGCAAGCTCCACTGGAGGTAAGTCTGCAACGTGGTTGACTTCTTAATTGATAGTATATGGTAATAAATACTATTTAAAATAGAAATTTGCATTTATTTATTTATTTCCATTATTGTGCTTTTCAGTCCGCCCACTCCCAATTACTATATAAACACCCAAGGAGCCAAAGCATGCAGGGCTGTAAACACCAACAAGCTGCACTGGAGGTAAGTCTGCAACGTGGTTGACCTCATAATTGATAGTATATGGTAATAAATACTATTTAAAATAGAAATTTGCATTTATTTATTTATTTGCATTATTGTGCTGTTCCGTCCGCCCACTCCCATTGCTATATAAACACCCGAGGAGCCAAAGCATGCAGGGCTGTAAACACCAGCACGCTCCACTGGAGGTAAGTCTGCAACGTGGTTGACTTCTTAATTAATAGTATATGGTAATAAATACTATTTAAAATAGAAATTTGCATTTACTTATTTATTTGCATTATTGTGCTGTTCCGTCCGCCCACTCCCATTACTATATAAACACCCAAGGAGCCAAAGCAAGCAGGGCTGTAAACACCTGAGAGGGCCATTGGAGGTCAGTCTGCAACGTGGCGGACTTCTTAATTGATAGTAAATGGTAATAAATACTATTTAAAATAAAGATTTGCATTTACTTATTTATTTGCATTATTGTGCTGTTCCGTCCGCCCACTCCCATTACTATATAAACACCCAAGGAGCCAAAGCATGCAGGGCTGTGAACACCAACAAGCTCCCCTGGAGGTCAATCTGCAATGTGGTTGACTTCTTAATTGATTGTATATGGTAATAAATACTATTTGAAATAGAAATTTGCATTTATTTATTTATTTGCATTATTGTGCTGTTCCGTCCGCCCACTCCCATTACTATATAAACACCCAAGGAGCCAAAGCATGCAGGGCTGTAAAATCCAGCAAGCTCCACTGGAGGTTAGTCTGCAACGTGGTTGACTTCTTAATTGATAGTATATGGTAATAAATATTATTTAAAATAGAAATTTGCATTTATTTATTTATTTGCATTATTGTGCTGTTCCGTCAGCCCACTCCCATTACTATATAAACACCCAAGGAGCCAAAGCATGCAGGGCTGTAAACACCAGCAAGCTCCACTGGAGGTTAGTCTGCAACGTGGTTGACTTCTTAATTGATAGTATATGGTAATAAATACTATTTAAAACAGAAATTTGCATTTATTTATTTATTTGCATTATTGTGCTGTTCCGTCCGCCCACTCCCATTACTATATAAACACCCAAGGAGCCAAAGCAAGCAGGGCTGTAAACACCAGCAAGCTCCACTGGAGGTCAGTCTGCAACGTGGTTGACATCTTAATTGATAGTATATGGAAATAAATACTATTTAAAATAGAAATTTGCATTTATTTACTTATTTGCATTATTGTGCTGTTCCGTCTGCCCACTCCCATTACTATATAAACACCCAAGGAGCCAAAGCATGCAGGGCTGTAAACACCAGCAAGCTCCACTGGAGGTAAGTCTGCAACGTGTTTGACTTCTTAATTGATAGTATATGGTAATAAATACTATTTAAAATAGAAATTTGCATTTAATTATTTATTTGCATTATTGTGCTGTTCCGTCCGCCCACTCCCATTACTATATAAACACCCAAGGAGTCAAAGCATGCAGGGCTGTAAACACCAGCAAGCTCCACTGGAGGAAAGTCTGCAACGTGGTTGACTTCTTAATTGATAGTATATGGTAATAAATAATATTTAAAATTGAAATTTGCATTTATTTATTTATTTGCATTATTGTGCTGCTCCGTCCGCCCACTCCCATTACTATATAAATACCCAAGGAGCCAAAGCATGCAGGGCTGTAAACACCAGCAAGCTCCACTGGAGGTAAGTCTGCAACGTGGTTGACTTCTTAATTGATAGTATATGGTAATAAATACTATTTAAAATAGAAATTTGCATTTATTTATTTATTTGCATTATTGTGCTGATCCGTCCGCCCACTCCCATTACTATATAAACACCCAAGGAGTCAAAGCATGCAGGGCTGTAAACACCAGCAAGCTCCACTGGAGGTAAGTCTGCAACGTGGTTGACTTCTTAATTGATTGTATATGGTAATAAATACTATTTAAAATAGAAATTTGCATTTATTTATTTATTTGCATTATTGTGCTGTTCCGTCCGCCCACTCCCATTGCTATATAAACACCCAAGGAGCCAAAGCATGCTGTGCTGTAAACACCAGCAAGCTCCACTGGAGGTAAGTCTGCAACGTGGTTGACTTCTTAATTGATAGTAAATGGTAATAAATACTATTTAAAATAGAAATTTGCATTTATTTATTTATTTGCATTATTGTGCTGTTCCGTCCGCCCACGCCCATTACTATATAAACACCCTAGGAGCCAAAGCTTGCAGGGCTGGGAACGCCAAATAGCTTCACTGGACGTCAGTCTGCAACGTGGTTGACTTCTTAATTGATAGTATATGGTAATAAATACTATTTAAAATAGAAATTTGCATTTATTTATTTATTTGCATTATTGCGCTGTTCCGTCCGCCAACTCCCATTACTATATAAACACCCAAGGAGCCAAAGCATGCAGGGCTGTAAACACCAGCAAGCTCCACTGGAGGTAAGTCTGCAACGTGGTTAACTTCTTAATTGATAGTATATGGTAATAAATACTATTTAAAATAGAAATTTGCATTTATTTATTTATTTGCATTATTGTGCTGTTCCGTCCGCCCACTCCCATTACTATATAAACACCCAAGGAGTCAAAGCATGCAGGGCCGGGAACGCCAACAAGCTTCACTGGACGTCAGTCTGCAACGTGGTTGACTTCTTAATTGATAGTATATGGTAATAAATACTATTTAAAATAGAAATTTGCATTTATTTATTTATTTCCATTATTGTGCTGTTACGTCCACCCACTCCCATTACTATATAAACAACCAAGGAGCCAAAGCAAGCAGGGCTGTAAACACCTGCAAGCTCCACTGGAGGTCAGTCTGCAACGTGGTTGACTTCTTAATTGACATTATATGGTAATAAATACTTTTTAGAATAGAAATTTGCATTTATTTATTTATTTGCATTATGGTGCTGTTGCGTCCGCCCACTCCCATTACTACATAAACACCCGAGGATCCAAAGCATGCAGGGCTGTAAACACCAGCAAGCTCCACTGGAGGTAAGTCTGCAACGTGGTTGACTTCTTAATTAATAGTATATGGTAATAAATACTATTTAAATTAGAAATTTGCATTTATTTATTTATTTGCATTATTGTGCTGTTCCGTCCGCCCACTCCCATTACTATATAAACACTACAGGAGCCAAAGCATGCAGGGCTGTAAACACCAGCAAGCTCCACTGGAGGTAAGTCTGCAACGTGGTTGACTTCTTAATTGATAGTATATGGTAATAAAAACTATTTAAAATAGAAATTTGCATTTATTTATTTATTTCCATTATTGTGCTTTTCAGTCCGCCCACTCCCAATTACTATATAAACACCCAAGGAGCCAAAGCATGCAGGGCTGTAAACACCAACAAGCTGCAATGGAGGTAAGTCTGCAACGTGGTTGACCTCATAATTGATAGTATATGGTAATAAATACTATTTAAAATAGAAATTTGCATTTATTTATTTATTTGCATTATTGTGCTGTTCCGTCCGCCCACTCCCATTGCTATATAAACACCCGAGGAGCCAAAGCATGCAGGGCTGTAAACACCAGCACGCTCCACTGGAGGTAAGTCTGCAACGTGGTTGACTTCTTAATTAATAATATATGGTAATAAATACTATTTAAAATAGAAATTTGCATTTACTTATTTATTTGCATTATTGTGCTGTTCCGTCCGCCCACTCCCATTACTATATAAACACCCAAGGAGCCAAAGCAAGCAGGGCTGTAAACACCTGAGAGGGCCATTGGAGGTCAGTCTGCAACGTGGCGGACTTCTTAATTGATAGTAAATGGTAATAAATACTATTTAAAATAGAAATTTGCATTTACTTATTTATTTGCATTATTGTGCTGTTCCGTCCGCCCACTCCCATTACTATATAAACACCCAAGGAGCCAAAGCATGCAGGGCTGTGAACACCAACAAGCTCCCCTGGAGGTCAATCTGCAATGTGGTTGACTTCTTAATTGATTGTATATGGTAATAAATACTATTTAAAATAGAAATTTGCATTTATTTATTTATTTGCATTATTGTGCTGTTCCGTCCGCCCACTCCCATTACTATATAAACACCCAAGGAGCCAAAGCATGCAGGGCTGTAAAATCCAGCAAGCTCCACTGGAGGTTAGTCTGCAACGTGGTTGACTTCTTAATTGATAGTATATGGTAATAAATATTATTTAAAATAGAAATTTGCATTTATTTGTTTATTTGCATTATTGTGCTGTTCCGTCAGCCCACTCCCATTACTATATAAACACCCAAGGAGCCAAAGCATGCAGGGCTGTTAACACCAGCAAGCTCCACTGGAGGTTAGTCTGCAACGTGGTTGACTTCTTAATTGATAGTATATGGTAATAAATACTATTTAAAACAGAAATTTGCATTTATTTATTTATTTGCATTATTGTGCTGTTCCGTCCGCCCACTCCCATTACTATATAAACACCCAAGGAGCCAAAGCAAGCAGGGCTGTAAACACCAGCAAGCTCCACTGGAGGTCAGTCTGCAACGTGGTTGACATCTTAATTGATAGTATATGGAAATAAATACTATTTAAAATAGAAATTTGCATTTATTTATTTATTTGCATTATTGTGCTGTTCCGTCTGCCCACTCCCATTACTATATAAACACCCAAGGAGCCAAAGCATGCAGGGCTGTAAACACCAGCAAGCTCCACTGGAGGTAAGTCTGCAACGTGTTTGACTTCTTAATTGTTAGTATATGGTAATAAATACTATTTAAAATAGAAATTTGCATTTAATTATTTATTTGCATTATTGTGCTGTTCCGTCCGCCCACTCCCATTACTATATAAACACCCAAGGAGTCAAAGCATGCAGGGCTGTAAACACCAGCAAGCTCCACTGGAGGTAAGTCTGCAACGTGGTTGACTTCTTAATTGATAGTATATGGTAATAAATACTATTTAAAATAGAAATTTGCATTTATTTATTTATTTGCATTATTGTGCTGCTCCGTCCGCCCACTCCCATTACTATATAAATACCCAAGGAGCCAAAGCAAGCAGGGCTGTAAACACCAGCAAGCTCCACTGGAGGTAAGTCTGCAACGTGGTTGACTTCTTAATTGATAGTATATGGTAATAAATACTATTTAAAATAGAAATTTGCATTTATTTATTTATTTGCATTATTGTGCTGATCCGTCCTCCCACTCCCATTACTATATAAACACCCAAGGAGTCAAAGCATGCAGGGCTGTAAACACCAGCAAGCTCCACTGGAGGTAAGTCTGCAACGTGGTTGACTTCTTAATTGATTGTATATGGTAATAAATACTATTTAAAATAGAAATTTGCATTTATTTATTTATTTGCATTATTGTGCTGTTCCGTCCGCCCACTCCCATTGCTATATAAACACCCAAGGAGCCAAAGCATGCTGTGCTGTAAACACCAACAAGCTCCACTGGAGGTAAGTCTGCAACGTGGTTGACTTCTTAATTGATAGTAAATGGTAATAAATACTATTTAAAATAGAAATTTGCATTTACTTATTTATTTGCATTATTGTGCTGTTCCGTCCGCCCACTCCCATTACTATATAAACACATAAGGAGCCAAAGCATGCAGGGCTGCAAACACCAGCAAGCTCCACTGAAGGTAAGTCTGCAACGTGGTTGACTTCTTAATTGATAGTATATGGTAATAAATACTATTTAAAATAGAAATTTGCATTTATTTATTTATTTGCATTATTGTGCTGTTCCGTCCGCCCACGCCCATTACTATATAAACACCCTAGGAGCCAAAGCTTGCAGGGCTGGGAACGCCAAATAGCTTCACTGGACGTCAGTCTGCAACGTGGTTGACTTCTTAATTGATAGTATATGGTAATAAATACTATTTAAAATAGAAATTTGCATTTATTTATTTATTTGCATTATTGTGCTGTTCCGTCCGCCCACTCCCATTACTATATATACACCCGAGGAGCCAAAGCAAACAGGGCTGTAAACACCAGCAAGCTCCACTGGAGGTAAGTCTGCAACGTGGTTAACTTCTTAATTGATAGTATATGGTAATAAATACTATTTAAAATAGAAATTTGCATTTATTTATTTATTTGCATTATTGTGCTGTTCCGTCCGCCCACTCCCATTACTATATAAACACCCAAGGAGTCAAAGCATGCAGGGCCGGGAACGCCAACAAGCTTCACTGGACGTCAGTCTGCAACGTGGTTGACTTCTTAATTGATAGTATATGGTAATAAATACTATTTAAAATAGAAATTTGCATTTATTTATTTATTTGCATTATTGTGCTGTTACGTCCACCCACTCCCATTACTATATAAACAACCAAGGAGCCAAAGCAAGCAGGGCTGTAAACACCTGCAAGCTCCACTGGAGGTCAGTCTGCAACGTGGTTGACTTCTTAATTGACATTATATGGTAATAAATACTTTTTAAAATAGAAATTTGCATTTATTTATTTATTTGCATTATGGTGCTGTTGCGTCCGCCCACTCCCATTACTACATAAACACCCGAGGATCCAAAGCATGCAGGGCTGTAAACACCAGCAAGCTCCACTGGAGGTAAGTCTGCAACGTGGTTGACTTCTTAATTAATAGTATATGGTAATAAATACTATTTAAATTAGAAATTTGCATTTATTTATTTATTTGCATTATTGTGCTGTTCCGTCCGCCCACTCCCATTACTATATAAACACCCAAGGAGTCAAAGCATGCAGGGCTGTAAAGACCAGCAAGCTCCACTGGAGGTAAGTCTGCAACGTGATTGACTTCTTAATTGATAGTATATGGTAATAAATACTATTTAAAATAGAAATTTGCATTTATTTATTTATTTGCATTATTGTGCTGCTCCGTCCGCCCACTCCCATTACTATATAAACACCCAAGGAGCCAAAGCATGCAGGGCTGTAAACACCAGCAAGCTCCACTGGAGGTAGGTCTGCAACGTGGTTGACTTCTTAATTGATTGTATATGGTAATAAATACTATTTAAAATAGATATTTGCATTTATTTATTTATTTGCATTATTGTGCTGTTCCGTCCGCCCACTCCCATTGCTATATAAACACCCAAGGAGCCATAACATGCTGTGCTGTAAACACCAGCAAGCTCCACTGGAGGTAAGTCTGCAACGTTGTTGACTTCTTAATTGAGAGTAAATGGTAATAAATACTATTTCAAATGGAAATTTGCATTTACTTATTTATTTGCATTATTGTGCTGTTCCGTCCGCCCACTCCCATTACTATATAAACACCCAAGGAGCCAAAGCATGCAGGGCTGTGAACACAAACAAAGTCCACTGGAGGTCAGTCTGCAACGTGGTTGACTTCTTAATTGATAGTATATGGTAATTAATACTATTTAAAATAGAAATTTTCACTTATTTATTTATTTGCATTATTGTGCTGTTCCGTCCGCCCACTCCCATTACTATATAAACACCCAAGGAGCCAAAGCATGCAGGGCTGGGAACGCCAGCAAGCTCCACTGGAGGTAAGTCTGCAACGTGGTTGACTTCTTAATTGATTGTATATGGTAATAAATACTACTTAAAATAGAAATTTGCATTTATTTATTTATTTGCATTATTGTGCTGTTCCGTCCGCCCACTCCCATTGCTATATAAACACCCAAGGAGCCTAAGCATGCTGTGCTGTAAACACCAGCAAGCTCCACTGGAGGTAAGTCTGCAACGTGGTTGACTTCTTAATTGATAGTAAATGGTAATAAATACTATTTAAAATAGAAATTTGCATTTACTTATTTATTTGCATTATTGTGCTGTTCCGTCCGCCCACTCCCATTACTATATAAACACCCAAGGAGCCAAAGCATGCAGGGCTGTGAACACAAACACACTCCACTAGAGGTCAGTCTGCAACGTGTTTGACTTCTTAATTGATAGTAAATGGTAATAAATACTATTTAAAATAGAAATTTGCATTTACTTATTTATTTGCATTATTGTGCTGTTCTGTCCGCCCACTCCCATTGCTATATAAACACCCAAGGAGACATAGCATGCAGTGCTGCAAACACCAGCAAGCTCCACTGGAGGTAAGTCTGCAACGTGGTTGACTTCTTAATTGATAGTATATGGTAATAAATACTATTTAAAATAGAAATTTGCATTTATTTATTTATTTGCATTATTGTGCTGTTCCGTCCGCCCACTCCCATTACTATATAAACACCCAAGGAGCCAAAGCATGCAGGAATGGGAACGCCAACAAGCTTCACTGGACGTCAGTCTGCAACGTGGTTGACTTCTTAATTGATAGTATATGGTAATAAATACTATTTAAAATAGAAATTTGCATTTATTTATTTATTTGCATTATTGTGCTGTTCCGTCCGCCCACTCCCATTACTATATAAACAACCAAGGAGCCAAAGCAAGCAGGGCTGTATACACCTGCATGCTCCACTGGAGGTCAGTCTGCAACGTGGTTGACTTCTTAATTGACAATATATGGTAATAAATACTATTTAAAATAGAAATTTGCATTTATTTATTTATTTGCATTATTGTGCTGTTCCGTCCGCCCACTCCCATTGCTATATAAACACCCGAGGAGCCAAAGCATGCAGGGCTGTAAACACCAGCACGCTCCACTGGAGGTAAGTCTGCAACTTGCTTGACTTCTTAATTAATAGTATATGGTAATAAATACTATTTAAAATAGAAATTTGCATTTACTTATTTATTTGCATTATTGTGCTGTTCCGTCCGCCCACTCCCATTACTATATAAACACCCAAGGAGCCAAAGCAAGCAGGGCTGTAAACACCTGAGAGGGCCGTTGGAGGTCAGTCTGCAACGTGGCTGACTTCTTAATTGATAGTAAATGGTAATAAATACTATTTAAAATATAAATTTGCATTTACTTATTTATTTGCATTATTGTGCTGTTCCGTCCGCCCACTCCCATTACTATATAAACACCCAAGGAGCCAAAGCATGCAGGGCTGTGAACACCAACAAGCTCCACTGGAGGTCAATCTGCAATGTGGTTGACTTCTTAATTTATTGTATATGGTAATAAATACTATTTAAAATAGAAATTTGCATTTATTTATTTATTTGCATTATTGTGCTGTTCCGTCCGCCCACTCCCATTACTATATAAACACCCAAGGAGCCAAAGCATGCAGGGCTGTAAACACCAGCAAGCTCCACTGGAGGTTAGTCTGCAACGTGGTTGACTTCTTAATTGATAGTATATGGTAATAAATATTATTTAAAATAGAAATTTGCATTTATTTATTTATTTGCATTATTGTGCTGTTCCGTCAGCCCACTCCCATTACTATATAAACACCCAAGGAGCCAAAGCATGCAGGGCTGTAAACACCAGCAAGCTCCACTGGAGGTTAGCCTGCAACGTGGTTGACTTCTTAATTGATAGTATATGGTAATAAATACTATTTAAAACAGAAATTTGCATTTATTTATTTATTTGCATTATTGTGCTTTTCCCTCCGCCCACTCCCATTACTATATAAACACCCAAGGAGCCAAAGCAAGCAGGGCTGTAAACACCAGCAAGCTCCACTGGAGGTCAGTCTGCAACGTGGTTGACATCTTAATTGATAGTATATGGAAATAAATACTATTTAAAATAGAAATTTGCATTTATTTATTTATTTGCATTATTGTGCTGTTCCGTCCGCCCACTCCCATTACTATATAAACACCCAAGGAGCCAAAGCATGCAGGGCTGTAAACACCAGCAAGCTCCACTGGAGGTAAGTCTGCAACATGGTTGACTTCTTAATTGATAGTATATGGTAATTAATACTATTTAAAATAGAAATTTGCATTTATTTATTTATTTGCATTATTGTGCTGTTCCGTCCACCCACTCCCATTACTAAATAAACACTCAAGGAGCCAAAGCATATAGGGCTGTAAACACCAGCAAGCTCCACTGGAGGTTAGTCTGCAACGTGGTTGACTTCTTAATTGATAGTATATGTTAATAAATACTATTTAAAATAGATATTTGCATTTATTTATTTATTTGCATTATTGTGCTGTTCCGTCCGCCTACTCCCATTACTATATAAACACCCAAGGAGCCAAAGCAAGCAGGGCTGTAAACACCTGAAAGGGCCATTGGAGGTCAGTCTGCAACGTGGCTGACTTCTTAATTGATAGTAAATGGTAATAAATACTATTTAAAATAGAAATTTGCATTTACTTATTGATTTGCATTATTGTGCTGTTCCGTCCGCCCACTCCCATTACTATATAAACACCCAAAGAGCAAAAGCATGCAGGGCTGTGAACACCAACAAGCTCCACTGGAGGTCAATCTGCAATGTGGTTGACTTCTTAATTGATTGTATATGGTAATAAATACTATTTAAAATAGAAATTTGCATTTATTTATTTATTTGCATTATTGTGCTGTTCCGTCCGCCCACTCCCATTACTAAATAAACACTCAAGGAGCCAAAGCATATAGGGCTGTAAACACCAGCAAGCTCCACTGGAGGTTAGTTTGCAACGTGGTTGACTTCTTAATTGATAGTATATGGTAATAAATACTATTTAAAATAGAAATTTGCATTTATTTATTTATTTGCATTATTGTGCTGTTCCGTCCGCCCACTCCCATTACTATATAAACACATAAGGAGTCGAAGCATGCAGGGCTGTAAACACCAGGAAGCTCCACTGGAGGTACGTCTGCGACGTGGTTGACTTCTTAATTGATAGTATATGGTAATAAATACTATTTAAAATAGAAATTTGCATTTATTTATTTATTTGCATTATTGTGCTGTTCCGTCCGCCAACTCCCATTACTATATAAACACCCAAGGAGCCAAAGCATGCAGGGCTGTAAACACCAGCAAGCTCCACTGGAGGTTAGTCTGCAACGTGGTTGACTTCTTAATTGATAGTATATGGTAATAAATATTATTTAAAATAGAAATTTGCATTTATTTATTTATTTGCATTATTGTGCTGTTCCGTCAGCCCACTCCCATTACTATATAAACACCCAAGGAGCCAAAGCATGCAGGGCTGTAAACACCAGCAAGCTCCACTGGAGGTTAGTCTGCAACGTGGTTGACTTCTTAATTGATAGTATATGGTAATAAATACTATTTAAAACAGAAATTTGCATTTATTTGTTTATTTGCATTATTGTGCTGTTCCGTCCGCCCACTCCCATTACTATATAAACACCCAAGGAGCCAAAGCAAGCAGGACTGTAAACACCAGCAAGCTCCACTGGGGGTCAGTCTGCAACATGGTTGACATCTTAATTGATAGTATATGGAAATAAATACTATTTAAAATAGAAATTTGCATTTATTTATTTATTTGCATTATTGTGCTGTTCCGTCCGCCCTCTCCCATTACTATATAAACACCCAAGGAGCCAAATAATGCAGGGCTGTAAACACCAGCAAGCTCCACTGGAGGTAAGTCTGCAACGTGTTAGACTTCTTAATTGATAGTATATGGTAATAAATACTATTTAAAATAGAAATTTGCATTTATTTATTTATTTGCATTATTGTGCTGTTCCGTCCGCCCACTCCCATTACTATATAAACACCCAAGGAGTCAAAGCATGCAGGGCTGTAAACACCAGCAAGCTCCACTGGAGGTAAGTCTGCAACATGGTTGACTTCTTAATTGATAGTATATGGTAAAAAATACTATTTAAAATAGAAATTTGCATTTATTAATTTTTTTGCATTATTGTGCTGTTCCGTCCGCCCACTCCCATTACTATATAAACACCCAAGGAGCCAAAGCAAGCAGGGCTGTAAACACCTGCAAGCTCCACTGGAGGTCAGTCTGCAACGTGGTTGACTTCTTAATTGATAGTATATGGTAATAAATACTATTTAAAATAGAAATTTGCATTTATTTATTTATTTGCATTATTGTGCTGTTCCGTCTGCCCACTCCCATTACTATATAAACAACTAAGGAGCCAAAGCATGCAGGGCTGTAAACACCAGCAAGCTCCACTGGAGGTAAGTCTGCAACGTGGTTGACTTCTTAATTGATAGTATATGGTAATAAATACTATTTAAAATAGAAATTTGCATTTATTTATTTATTTGCATTATTGTGCTGTTCCGTCCGCCCACTCCCATTACTATATAAACACCCAAGGAGTCAAAACATGCAGGGCTGTAAACACCAGCAAGCTCCACTTGAGGTAAGTCTGAACAGTGGTTGACTTCTTAATTGATAGTATATGGAAATAAATACTATTTAAAATAGAAATTTGCATTTATTTATTTATTTGCATTATTGTGCTGTTCCGTCCGCCCACTCCCATTGCTATATAAACACCCAAGGAGCCAAAGCATGCTGTGCTGTAAACACCAGCAAGCTCCACTGGAGGTAAGTCTGCAACGTGGTTGACTTCTTAATTGATAGTAAATGGTAATAAATACTATTTAAAATAGAAATTTGCATTTACTTATTTATTTGCATTATTGTGCTGTTCCGTCCGCCAACTCCCATTACTATATAAACACCCAAGGAGCCAAAGCATGCAGGGCTGTGAACACAAACACACTCCACTGGAGGTCAGTCTGCAACGTGTTTGACTTCTTAATTGATAGTAAATGGTAATAAATACAATTTAAAATAGAAATTTGCATTTACTTATTTATTTGCATTATTGTGCTGTTCTGTCCGCCCACTCCCATTGCTATATAAACACCCAAGGAGACATAGCATGCAGGGCTGCAAACACCAGCAAGCTCCACTGGAGGTAAGTCTGCAACGTGGTTGACTTCTTAATTGATAGTATATGGTAATAAATACTATTTAAAATAGAAATTTGCATTTATTTATTTATTTGCATTATTGTGCTGTTCCGTCCGCCCACTCCCATTACTATATAAACACCCAAGGAGCCAAAGCATGCAGGAATGGGAACGCCAACAAGCTTCACTGGACGTCAGTCTGCAACGTGGTTGACTTCTTAATTGATAGTATATGGTAATAAATACTATTTAAAATAGAAATTTGCATTTATTTATTTATTTGCATTATTGTGCTGTTCCGTCCGCCCACTCCCATTACTATATAATCAACCAAGGAGCCAAAGCAAGCAGGGCTGTATACACCTGCATGCTCCACTGGAGGTCAGTCTGCAACGTGGTTGACTTCTTAATTGACAATATATGGTAATAAATACTATTTAAAATAGAAATTATCATTTACTTATTTATTTGCATATTGTGCTGTTCCGTCCGCCCACTCCCATTACTATATAAACACCCAAGGAGCCAAAGCAAGCAGGGCTGTAAACACCTGAGAGGGCCATTGGAGGTCAGCCTGCAACGTGGCTGACTTCTTAATTGATAGTAAATGGTAATAAATACTATTTAAAATAGAAATTTGCATTTACTTATTTATTTGCATTATTGTGCTGTTCCGTCCGCCCACTCCCATTACTGTATAAACACCCAAGGAGCCAAAGCATGCAGGGCTGTGAACACCAACAAGCTCCACTGGAGGTCAATCTGCAATGTGGTTGACTTCTTAATTGATTGTATATGGTAATAAATACTATTTAAAATAGAAATTTGCATTTATTTATTTATTTGCATTATTGTGCTGTTCCGTCCGCCCACTCCCATTACTATATAAACACCCAAGGAGCCAAAGCATGCAGGGCTGTAAAATCCAGCAAGCTCCACTGGAGGTTAGTCTGCAACGTGGTTGACTTCTTAATTGATAGTATATGGTAATAAATATTATTTAAAATAGAAATTTGCTTTTATTTATTTATTTGCATTATTGTGCTGTTCCGTCAGCCCACTCCCATTACTATATAAACACCCAAAGAGCCAAAGCATGCAGGGCTGTAAACACCAGCGAGCTCCACTGGAGGTTAGTCTGCAACGTGGTTGACTTCTTAATTGAGAGTATATGGTAATAAATACTATTTAAACAGAAATTTGCATTTATTTATTTATTTGCATTATTGTGCTGTTCCGTCCGCCCACTCCCATTACTATATAAACACACAAGGAGCCAAAGCAAGCAGGGCTGTAAACACCAGCAAGCTCCACTGGAGGTCAGTCTGCAACGTGGTTGACATCTTAATTGATAGTATATGGAAATAAATACTATTTAAAATAGAAATTTGCATTTATTTATTTATTTGCATTATTGTGCTGTTCCGTCCGCCCACTCCCATTACTATATAAACACCCAAGGAGCCAAAGCATGCAGGGCTGTAAACACCAGCAAGCTCCACTGGAGGTAAGTCTGCAACATGTTTGACTTCTTAATTGATAGTAAATGGTAATAAATACTATTTAAAATAGAAATTTGCATTTAATTATTTATTTGCATTATTGTCCTGTTCCGTCCGCCCACTCCCATTACTATATAAACACCCAAGGAGTCAAAGCATGCAGGGCTGTAAACACCAGCAAGCTCCACTGGAGGTAAGTCTGCAACATGGTTGACTTCTTAATTGATAGTATATGGTAATTAATACTATTTAAAATAGAAATTTGCATTTATTTATTTATTTGCATTATTGTGCTGTTCCGTCCACCCACTCCCATTACTAAATAAACACTCAAGGAGCCAAAGCATATAGGGCTGTAAACACCAGCAAGCTCCACTGGAGGTTAGTCTGCAACGTGGTTGACTTCTTAATTGATAGTATATGGTAATAAATACTATTTAAAATAGATATTTGCATTTATTTATTTATTTGCATTATTGTGCTGTTCCGTCCGCCTACACCCCTTACTATATAAACACCCAAGGAGCCAAAGCAAGCAGGGCTGTAAACACCTGAAAGGGCCATTGGTGGTCAGTCTGCAACGTGTCTGACTTCTTAATTGATAGTAAATGGTAATAAATACTATTTAAAATAGAAATTTGCATTTACTTATTTATTTGCATTATTGTGCTGTTCCGTCCGCCCACTCTCATTACTATATAAACACCCAAAGAGCAAAAGCATGCAGGGCTGTGAACACCAACAAGCTCCACTGGAGGTCAATCTGCAATGTGGTTGACTTCTTAAGTGATTGTATATGGTAATAAATACTATTTAAAATAGAAATTTGCATTTATTTATTTATTTGCATTATTGTGCTGTTCCGTCCGCCCACTCCCATTACTAAATAAACACTCAAGGAGCCAAAGCATATAGGGCTGTAAACACCAGCAAGCTCCACTGGAGGTTAGTCTGCAACGTGGTTGACTTCTTAATTGATAGTATATGGTAATAAATACTATTTAAAATAGAAATTTGCATTTATTTATTTATTTGCATTATTGTGCTGTTCCGTCCGCCCACTCCCATTACTATATAAACACATAAGGAGTCGAAGCATGCAGGGCTGTAAACACCAGGAAGCTCCACTGGAGGTAAGTCTGCGACGTGGTTGACTTCTTAATTGATAGTATATGGTAATAAATACTATTTAAAATAGAAATTTGCATTTATTTATTCATTTGCATTATTGTGCTGTTCCGTCCGCCAACTCCCATTACTATATAAACACCCAAGGAGCCAAAGCATGCAGGGCTGTAAACACCAGCAAGCTCCACTGGAGGTTAGTCTGCAACGTGGTTGACTTCTTAATTGATAGTATATGGTAATAAATATTATTTAAAATAGAAATTTGCATTTATTTATTTATTTGCATTATTGTGCTGTTCCGTCAGCCCACTCCCATTACTATATAAACACCCAAGGAGCCAAAGCATGCAGGGCTGTAAACACCAGCAAGCTCCACTGGAGGTTAGTCTGCAACGTGGTTGACTTCTTAATTGATAGTATATGGTAATAAATACTATTTAAAACAGAAATTTGCATTTATTTATTATTTGCATTATTGTGCTGTTCCGTCCGCCCACTCCCATTACTATATAAACACCCAAGGAGCCAAAGCAAGCAGGACTGTAAACACCAGCAAGCTCCACTGGAGGTAAGTCTGCAACGTGGTTGACTTCTTAATTGATAGTAAATGGTAATAAATACTATTTAAAATAGAAATTTGCATTTACTTATTTATTTGCATTATTGTGCTGTTCCGTCCGCCCACTCCCATTACTATATAAACACCCAAGGAGCCAAAGCATGCAGGGCTGTGAACACAAACACACTCCACTGGAGGTCAGTCTGCAACGTGTTTGACTTCTTAATTGATAGTAAATGGTAATAAATACTATTTAAAATAGAAATTTGCATTTACTTATTTATTTGCATTATTGTGCTGTTCCGTCCGCCCACTCCCATTACTATATAAACACCCAAGGAGTCAAAGCATGCAGGGCTGTAAACACCAGCAAGCTCCACTGGAGGTAAGTCTACAACATGGTTGACTTCTGAATTGATAGTATATGGTAATAAATACTATTTAAAATAGAAATTTGCATTTATTAATTTTTTTGCATTATTGTGCTGTTCCGTCCGCCCACTCCCATTACTATATAAACACCCAAGGAGCCAAAGCAAGCAGGGCTGTAAATACCTGCAAGCTCCACTGGAGGTCAGTCTGCAACGTGGTTGACTTCTTAATTGATAGTATATGGTAATAAATACTATTTAAAATAGAAATTTGCATTTATTTATTTATTTGCATTATTGTGCTGTTCCGTCCGCCCACTCCCATTACTATATAAACAACTAAGGAGCCAAAGCATGCAGGGCTGTAAACACCAGCAAGCTCCACTGGAGGTAAGTCTGCAACGTGGTTGACTTCTTAATTGATAGTAAATGGTAATAAATACTATTTAAAATAGAAATTTGCATTTACTTATTTATTTGCATTATTGTGCTGTTCCGTCCGCCCACTCCCATTACTATATAAACACCCAAGGAGCCAAAGCATGCAGGGCTGTAAAATCCAGCAAGCTCCACTGGAGGTTAGTCTGCAACGTGGTTGACTTCTTAATTGATAGTATATGGTAATAAATATTATTTAAAATAGAAATTTGCATTTATTTATTTATTTGCATTATTGTGCTGTTCCGTCAGCCCACTCCCATTACTATATAAACACCCAAGGAGCCAAAGCATGCAGGGCTGTAAACACCAGCGAGCTCCACTGGAGGTTAGTCTGCAACGTGGTTGACTTCTTAATTGATAGTATATGGTAATAAATACTATTTAAAACAGAAATTTGCATTTTTTTATTTATTTGCATTATTGTGCTGTTCCGTCCGCCCACTCCCATTACTATATAAACACCCAAGGAGCCAAAGCAAGCAGGGCTGTAAACACCAGCAAGCTCCACTGGAGGTCAGTCTGCAACGTGGTTGACATCTTAATTGATAGTATATGGAAATAAATACTATTTAAAATAGAAATTTGCATTTATTTATTTATTTGCATTATTGTGCTGTTCCGTCCGCCCACTCCCATTACTATATAAACACCCAAGAAGCCAAAGCATGCAGGGCTGTAAACACCAGCAAGCTCCACTGGAGGTAAGTCTGCAACGTGTTTGACTTCTTAATTGATAGTATATGGTAATAAATAATATTTAAAATAGAAATTTGCATTTAATTATTTATTTGCATTATTGTCCTGTTCCGTCCGCCCACTCCCATTACTATATAAACACCCAAGGAGTCAAAGCATGCAGGGCTGTAAACACCAGCAAGCTCCACTGGAGGTAAGTCTGCAACATGGTTGACTTCTTAATTGATAGTATATGGTAATTAATACTATTTAAAATATAAATTTGCATTTATTTATTTATTTGCATTATTGTGCTGTTCCGTCCACCCACTCCCATTACTAAATAAACACTCAAGGAGCCAAAGCATATAGGGCTGTAAACACCAGCAAGCTCCACTGGAGGTTAGTCTGCAACGTGGTTGACTTCTTAATTGATAGTATATGGTAATGAATACTATTTAAAATAGATATTTGCATTTATTTATTTATTTGCATTATTGTGCTGTTCCGTCCGCCTACTCCCATTACTATATAAACACCCAAGGAGCCAAAGCAAGCAGGGCTGTAAACACCTGAAAGGGCCATTGGAGGTCAGTCTGCAACGTGTCTGACTTCTTAATTGATAGTAAATGGTAATAAATACTATTTAAAATAGAAATTTGCATTTACTTATTTATTTGCATTATTGTGCTGTTCCGTCCGCCCACTCTCATTACTATATAAACACCCAAAGAGCAAAAGCATGCAGGGCTGTGAACACCAACAAGCTCCACTGGAGGTCAATCTGCAATGTGGTTGACTTCTTAAGTGATTGTATATGGTAATAAATACTATTTAAAATAGAAATTTGCATTTATTTATTTATTTGCATTATTGTGCTGTTCCGTCCGCCCACTCCCATTACTAAATAAACACTCAAGGAGCCAAAGCATATAGGGCTGTAAACACCAGCAAGCTCCACTGGAGGTTAGTCTGCAACGTTGTTGACTTCTTAATTGATAGTATATGGTAATAAATACTATTTAAAATAGAAATTTGCATTTATTCATTTATTTGCATTATTGTGCTGTTCCGTCCGCCCACTCCCATTACTATATAAACACATAAGGAGTCGAAGCATGCAGGGCTGTAAACACCAGGAAGCTCCACTGGAGGTAAGTCTGCGACGTGGTTGACTTCTTAATTGATAGTATATGGTAATAAATACTATTTAAAATAGAAATTTGCATTTATTTATTTATTTGCATTATTGTGCTGTTCCGTCCGCCAACTCCCATTACTATATAAACACCCAAGGAGCCAAAGCATGCAGGGCTGTAAACATCAGCAAGCTCCACTGGAGGTTAGTCTGCAACGTGGTTGACATCTTAATTGATAGTATATGGTAATAAATATTATTTAAAATAGAAATTTGCATTTATTTATTTATTTGCATTATTGTGCTGTTCCGTCAGCCCACTCCCATTACTATATAAACACCCAAGGAGCCAAAGCATGCAGGGCTGTAAACACCAGCAAGCTCCACTGGAGGTTAGTCTGCAACGTGGTTGACTTCTTAATTGATAGTATATGGTAATAAATACTATTTAAAACAGAAATTTGCATTTATTTATTTATTTGCATTATTGTGCTGTTCCGTCCGCCCACTCCCATTACTATATAAACACCCAAGGAGCCAAAGCAAGCAGGACTGTAAACACCAGCAAGCTCCACTGGGAGTCAGTCTGCATCATGGTTGACATCTTAATTGATAGTATATGGAAATAAATACTATTTAAAATAGAAATTTGCATTTATTTATTTATTTGCATTATTGTGCTGTTCCGTCTGCCCTCTCCCATTACTACATAAACACCCAAGGAGCCAAATAATGCAGGGCTGTAAACACCAGCAAGCTCCACTGGAGGTAAGTCTGCACGAGTTAGAATTCTTAATTGATAGTATATGGTGATAAATACTATTTAAAATAGAAATTTGCATTTATTTATTTATTTGCATTATTGTGCTGTTCCGTCCGCCCACTCCCATTACTATATAAACACCCAAGGAGTCAAAGCATGCAGGGCTGTAAACACCAGCAAGCTCCACTGGAGGTAAGTCTGCAACATGGTTGACTTCTGAATTGATAGTATATGGTAATAAATACTATTTAAAATAGAAATTTGCATTTATTAATTTTTTTGCATTATTGTGCTGTTCCGTCCGCCCACTCCCATTACTATATAAACACCCAAGGAGCCAAAGCAAGCAGGGCTGTAAACACCTGCAAGCTCCACTGGAGGTCAGTCTGCAACGTGGTTGACTTCTTAATTGATAGTATATGGTAATAAATACTATTTAAAATAGAAATTTGCATTTATTTATTTATTTGCATTATTGTGCTGTTCCGTCCGCCCACTCCCATTACTATATAAACAACTAAGGAGCCAAAGCATGCAGGGCTGTAAACACCAGCAAGCTCCACTGGAGGTAAGTCTGCAACGTGGTTGACTTCTTAATTGATAGTATATGGTAATAAATACTATTTAAAATAGAAATTTGCATTTATTTATTTATTTGCATTATTGTGCTGTTCCGTCCGCCCACTCCCATTACTATATAAACACCCAAGGAGTCAAAGCATGCAGGGCTGTAAACACCAGCAAGCTCCACTGGAGGTAAGTCTAAACCGTGGTTGACTTCTTAATTGATAGTATATGGAAATAAATACTATTTAAAATAGAAATTTGCATTTATTTTTTTATTTGCATTATAATGCTGTTCCGTCCGCCCACACCTATTACTATATAAATACCCAAGGAGCCAAAGCATGCAGGGCTGTAAACACCAGCAAGCTCCACTGGAGGTAAGTCTGCAATGTGGTTGACTTCTTGATTGATTGTATATGGTAATAAATACTATTTAAAATAGAAATTTGCATTTATTTATTTATTTGCATTATTGTGCTGTTCCGTCCGCCCACTCCCATTACTATATAAACACCCAAGGAGCCAAAGCAAGCAGGGCTGTAAATACCTGCAAGCTCCACTGGAGGTCAGTCTGCAACGTGGTTGACTTCTTAATTGATAGTATATGGTAATAAATACTATTTAAAATAGAAATTTGCATTTATTTATTTATTTGCATTATTGTGCTGTTCCGTCCGCCCACTCCCATTACTATATAAACAACTAAGGAGCCAAAGCATGCAGGGCTGTAAACACCAGCAAGCTCCACTGGAGGTAAGTCTGCAATGTGGTTGACTTCTTAATTGATAGTAAATGGTAATAAATACTATTTAAAATAGAAATTTGCATTTACTTATTTATTTGCATTATTGTGCTGTTCCGTCCGCCCACTCCCATTACTATATAAACACCCAAGGAGCCAAAGCATGCAGGGCTGTAAAATCCAGCAAGCTCCACTGGAGGTTAGTCTGCAACGTGGTTGACTTCTTAATTGATAGTATATGGTAATAAATATTATTTAAAATAGAAATTTGCATTTATTTATTTATTTGCATTATTGTGCTGTTCCGTCAGCCCACTCCCATTACTATATAAACACCCAAGGAGCCAAAGCATGCAGGGCTGTAAACACCAGCGAGCTCCACTGGAGGTTAGTCTGCAACGTGGTTGACTTCTTAATTGATAGTATATGGTAATAAATACTATTTAAAACAGAAATTTGCATTTTTTTATTTATTTGCATTATTGTGCTGTTCCGTCCGCCCACTCCCATTACTATATAAACACCCAAGGAGCCAAAGCAAGCAGGGCTGTAAACACCAGCAAGCTCCACTGGAGGTCAGTCTGCAACGTGGTTGACATCTTAATTGATAGTATATGGAAATAAATACTATTTAAAATAGAAATTTGCATTTATTTATTTATTTGCATTATTGTGCTGTTCCGTCCGCCCACTCCCATTACTATATAAACACCCAAGAAGCCAAAGCATGCAGGGCTGTAAACACCAGCAAGCTCCACTGGAGGTAAGTCTGCAACGTGTTTGACTTCTTAATTGATAGTATATGGTAATAAATAATATTTAAAATAGAAATTTGCATTTAATTATTTATTTGCATTATTGTCCTGTTCCGTCCGCCCACTCCCATTACCATATAAACACCCAAGGAGTCAAAGCATGCAGGGCTGTAAACACCAGCAAGCTCCACTGGAGGTAAGTCTGCAACATGGTTGACTTCTTAATTGATAGTATATGGTAATTAATACTATTTAAAATATAAATTTGCATTTATTTATTTATTTGCATTATTGTGCTGTTCCGTCCACCCACTCCCATTACTAAATAAACACTCAAGGAGCCAAAGCATATAGGGCTGTAAACACCAGCAAGCTCCACTGGAGGTTAGTCTGCAACGTGGTTGACTTCTTAATTGATAGTATATGGTAATAAATACTATTTAAAATAGATATTTGCATTTATTTATTTATTTGCATTATTGTGCTGTTCCGTCCGCCTACTCCCATTACTATATAAACACCCAAGGAGCCAAAGCAAGCAGGGCTGTAAACACCTGAAAGGGCCATTGAAGGTCAGTCTGCAACGTGTCTGACTTCTTAATTGATAGTAAATGGTAATAAATACTATTTAAAATAGAAATTTGCATTTACTTATTTATTTGCATTATTGTGCTGTTCCGTCCGCCCACTCTCATTACTATATAAACACCCAAAGAGCAAAAGCATGCAGGGCTGTGAACACCAACAAGCTCCACTGGAGGTCAATCTGCAATGTGGTTGACTTCTTAAGTGATTGTATATGGTAATAAATACTATTTAAAATAGAAATTTGCATTTATTTATTTATTTGCATTATTGTGCTGTTCCGTCCGCCCACTCCCATTACTAAATAAACACTCAAGGAGCCAAAGCATATAGGGCTGTAAACACCAGCAAGCTCCACTGGAGGTTAGTCTGCAACGTTGTTAGACTTCTTAATTGATAGTATATGGTAATAAATACTATTTAAAATAGAAATTTGCATTTATTTATTTATTTGCATTATTGTGCTGTTCCGTCCGCCCACTCCCATTACTATATAAACACATAAGGAGTCGAAGCATGCAGGGCTGTAAACACCAGGAAGCTCCACTGGATGTAAGTCTGCGACGTGGTTGACTTCTTAATTGATAGTATATGGTAATAAATACTATTTAAAATAGATATTTGCATTTATTTATTTATTTGCATTATTGTGCTGTTCCGTCCGCCAACTCCCATTACTATATAAACACCCAAGGAGCCAAAGCATGCAGGGCTGTAAACACCAGCAAGCTCCACTGGAGGTTAGTCTGCAACGTGGTTGACATCTTAATTGATAGTATATGGTAATAAATATTATTTAAAATAGAAATTTGCATTTATTTATTTATTTGCATTATTGTGCTGTTCCGTCAGCCCACTCCCATTACTATATAAACACCCAAGGAGCCAAAGCATGCAGGGCTGTAAACACCAGCAAGCTCCACTGGAGGTTAGTCTGCAACGTGGTTGACTTCTTAATTGATAGTATATGGTAATAAATACTATTTAAAACAGAAATTTGCATTTATTTATTTATTTGCATTATTGTGCTGTTCCGTCCGCCCACTCCCATTACTATATAAACACCCAAGGAGCCAAAGCAAGCAGGACTGTAAACACCAGCAAGCTCCACTGGGGGTCAGTCTGCAACATGGTTGACATCTTAATTGATAGTATATGGAAATAAATACTATTTAAAATAGAAATTTGCATTTATTTATTTATTTGCATTATTGTGCTGTTCCGTCTGCCCTCTCCCATTACTACATAAACACCCAAGGAGCCAAAGCATGCAGGGCTGTAAACACCAGCAAGCTCCACTGGAGGTAAGTCTGCACGAGTTAGAATTCTTAATTGATAGTATATGGTGATAAATACTATTTAAAATAGAAATTTGCATTTATTTATTTATTTGCATTATTGTGCTGTTCCGTCCGCCCACTCCCATTACTATATAAACACCCAAGGAGTCAAAGCATGCAGGGCTGTAAACACCAGCAAGCTCCACTGGAGGTAAGTCTGCAACATGGTTGACTTCTGAATTGATAGTATATGGTAATAAATACTATTTAAAATCGAAATTTGCATTTATTAATTTTTTTGCATTATTGTGCTGTTCCGTCCGCCCACTCCCATTACTATATAAACACCCAAGGAGCCAAAGCAAGCAGGGCTGTAAACACCTGCAAGCTCCACTGGAGGTCAGTCTGCAACGTGGTTGACTTCTTAATTGATAGTATATGGTAATAAATACTATTTAAAATAGAAATTTGCATTTATTTATTTATTTGCATTATTGTCCTGTTCCGTCCGCCCACTCCCATTACTATATAAACAACTAAGGAGCCAAAGCATGCAGGGCTGTAAACACCAGCAAGCTCCACTGGAGGTAAGTCTGCAACGTGGTTGACTTCTTAATTGATAGTATATGGTAATAAATACTATTTAAAATAGAAATTTGCATTTATTTATTTATTTGCATTATTGTGCTGTTCCGTCCGCCCACTCCCATTACTATATAAACACCCAAGGAGTCAAAGCATGCAGGGCTGTAAACACCAGCAAGCTCCACTGGAGGTAAGTCTAAACCGTGGTTGACTTCTTAATTGATAGTATATGGAAATAAATACTATTTAAAATAGAAATTTGCATTTATTTTTTTATTTGCATTATAATGCTGTTCCGTCCGCCCACACCTATTACTATATAAATACCCAAGGAGCCAAAGCATGCAGGGCTGTAAACACCAGCAAGCTCCACTGGAGGTAAGTCTGCAATGTGGTTGACTTCTTGATTGATTGTATATGGTAATAAATACTATTTAAAATAGAAATTTGCATTTATTTATTTATTTGCATTATTGTGCTGTTCTGTCCGCCCACTCCCATTACTATATAAACACCCAAGGAGCCAAAGCAAGCAGGGCTGTAAATACCTGCAAGCTCCACTGGAGGTCAGTCTGCAACGTGGTTGACTTCTTAATTGATAGTATATGGTAATAAATACTATTTAAAATAGAAATTTGCATTTATTTATTTATTTGCATTATTGTGCTGTTCCGTCCGCCCACTCCCATTACTATATAAACAACTAAGGAGCCAAAGCATGCAGGGCTGTAAACACCAGCAAGCTCCACTGGAGGTAAGTCTGCAACGTGGTTGACTTCTTAATTGATAGTAAATGGTAATAAATACTATTTAAAATAGAAATTTGCATTTACTTATTTATTTGCATTATTGTGCTGTTCCGTCCGCCCACTCCCATTACTATATAAACACCCAAGGAGCCAAAGCATGCAGGGCTGTAAAATCCAGCAAGCTCCACTGGAGGTTAGTCTGCAACGTGGTTGACTTCTTAATTGATAGTATATGGTAATAAATACTATTTAAAATAGAAATTTGCATTTATTTATTTATTTGCATTATTGTGCTGTTCCGTCCGCCCACTCCCATTACTATATAAACAACTAAGGAGCCAAAGCATGCAGGGCTGTAAACACCAGCAAGCTCCACTGGAGGTAAGTCTGCAATGTGGTTGACTTCTTAATTGATAGTAAATGGTAATAAATACTATTTAAAATAGAAATTTGCATTTACTTATTTATTTGCATTATTGTGCTGTTCCGTCCGCCCACTCCCATTACTATATAAACACCCAAGGAGCCAAAGCATGCAGGGCTGTAAAATCCAGCAAGCTCCACTGGAGGTTAGTCTGCAACGTGGTTGACTTCTTAATTGATAGTATATGGTAATAAATATTATTTAAAATAGAAATTTGCATTTATTTATTTATTTGCATTATTGTGCTGTTCCGTCAGCCCACTCCCATTACTATATAAACACCCAAGGAGCCAAAGCATGCAGGGCTGTAAACACCAGCGAGCTCCACTGGAGGTTAGTCTGCAACGTGGTTGACTTCTTAATTGATAGTATATGGTAATAAATACTATTTAAAACAGAAATTTGCATTTTTTTATTTATTTGCATTATTGTGCTGTTCCGTCCGCCCACTCCCATTACTATATAAACACCCAAGGAGCCAAAGCAAGCAGGGCTGTAAACACCAGCAAGCTCCACTGGAGGTCAGTCTGCAACGTGGTTGACATCTTAATTGATAGTATATGGAAATAAATACTATTTAAAATAGAAATTTGCATTTATTTATTTATTTGCATTATTGTGCTGTTCCGTCCGCCCACTCCCATTACTATATAAACACCCAAGAAGCCAAAGCATGCAGGGCTGTAAACACCAGCAAGCTCCACTGGAGGTAAGTCTGCAACGTGTTTGACTTCTTAATTGATAGTATATGGTAATAAATAATATTTAAAATAGAAATTTGCATTTAATTATTTATTTGCATTATTGTCCTGTTCCGTCCGCCCACTCCCATTACCATATAAACACCCAAGGAGTCAAAGCATGCAGGGCTGTAAACACCAGCAAGCTCCACTGGAGGTAAGTCTGCAACATGGTTGACTTCTTAATTGATAGTATATGGTAATTAATACTATTTAAAATATAAATTTGCATTTATTTATTTATTTGCATTATTGTGCTGTTCCGTCCACCCACTCCCATTACTAAATAAACACTCAAGGAGCCAAAGCATATAGGGCTGTAAACACCAGCAAGCTCCACTGGAGGTTAGTCTGCAACGTGGTTGACTTCTTAATTGATAGTATATGGTAATAAATACTATTTAAAATAGATATTTGCATTTATTTATTTATTTGCATTATTGTGCTGTTCCGTCCGCCTACTCCCATTACTATATAAACACCCAAGGAGCCAAAGCAAGCAGGGCTGTAAACACCTGAAAGGGCCATTGGAGGTCAGTCTGCAACGTGTCTGACTTCTTAATTGATAGTAAATGGTAATAAATACTATTTAAAATAGAAATTTGCATTTACTTATTTATTTGCATTATTGTGCTGTTCCGTCCGCCCACTCTCATTACTATATAAACACCCAAAGAGCAAAAGCATGCAGGGCTGTGAACACCAACAAGCTCCACTGGAGGTCAATCTGCAATGTGGTTGACTTCTTAAGTGATTGTATATGGTAATAAATACTATTTAAAATAGAAATTTGCATTTATTTATTTATTTGCATTATTGTGCTGTTCCGTCCGCCCACTCCCATTACTAAATAAACACTCAAGGAGCCAAAGCATATAGGGCTGTAAACACCAGCAAGCTCCACTGGAGGTTAGTCTGCAACGTTGTTAGACTTCTTAATTGATAGTATATGGTAATAAATACTATTTAAAATAGAAATTTGCATTTATTTATTTATTTGCATTATTTGCTGTTCCGTCCGCCCACTCCCATTACTATATAAACACATAAGGAGTCGAAGCATGCAGGGCTGTAAACACCAGGAAGCTCCACTGGATGTAAGTCTGCGACGTGGTTGACTTCTTAATTGATAGTATATGGTAATAAATACTATTTAAAATAGATATTTGCATTTATTTATTTATTTGCATTATTGTGCTGTTCCGTCCGCCAACTCCCATTACTATATAAACACCCAAGGAGCCAAAGCATGCAGGGCTGTAAACACCAGCAAGCTCCACTGGAGGTTAGTCTGCAACGTGGTTGACATCTTAATTGATAGTATATGGTAATAAATATTATTTAAAATAGAAATTTGCATTTATTTATTTATTTGCATTATTGTGCTGTTCCGTCAGCCCACTCCCATTACTATATAAACACCCAAGGAGCCAAAGCATGCAGGGCTGTAAACACCAGCAAGCTCCACTGGAGGTTAGTCTGCAACGTGGTTGACTTCTTAATTGATAGTATATGGTAATAAATACTATTTAAAACAGAAATTTGCATTTATTTATTTATTTGCATTATTGTGCTGTTCCGTCCGCCCACTCCCATTACTATATAAACACCCAAGGAGCCAAAGCAAGCAGGACTGTAAACACCAGCAAGCTCCACTGGGGGTCAGTCTGCAACATGGTTGACATCTTAATTGATAGTATATGGAAATAAATACTATTTAAAATAGAAATTTGCATTTATTTATTTATTTGCATTATTGTGCTGTTCCGTCTGCCCTCTCCCATTACTACATAAACACCCAAGGAGCCAAATAATGCAGGGCTGTAAACACCAGCAAGCTCCACTGGAGGTAAGTCTGCACGAGTTAGAATTCTTAATTGATAGTATATGGTGATAAATACTATTTAAAATAGAAATTTGCATTTATTTATTTATTTGCATTATTGTGCTGTTCCGTCCGCCCACTCCCATTACTATATAAACACCCAAGGAGTCAAAGCATGCAGGGCTGTAAACACCAGCAAGCTCCACTGGAGGTAAGTCTGCAACATGGTTGACTTCTGAATTGATAGTATATGGTAATAAATACTATTTAAAATCGAAATTTGCATTTATTAATTTTTTTGCATTATTGTGCTGTTCCGTCCGCCCACTCCCATTACTATATAAACACCCAAGGAGCCAAAGCAAGCAGGGCTGTAAACACCTGCAAGCTCCACTGGAGGTCAGTCTGCAACGTGGTTGACTTCTTAATTGATAGTATATGGTAATAAATACTATTTAAAATAGAAATTTGCATTTATTTATTTATTTGCATTATTGTCCTGTTCCGTCCGCCCACTCCCATTACTATATAAACAACTAAGGAGCCAAAGCATGCAGGGCTGTAAACACCAGCAAGCTCCACTGGAGGTAAGTCTGCAACGTGGTTGACTTCTTAATTGATAGTATATGGTAATAAATACTATTTAAAATAGAAATTTGCATTTATTTATTTATTTGCATTATTGTGCTGTTCCGTCCGCCCACTCCCATTACTATATAAACACCCAAGGAGTCAAAGCATGCAGGGCTGTAAACACCAGCAAGCTCCACTGGAGGTAAGTCTAAACCGTGGTTGACTTCTTAATTGATAGTATATGGAAATAAATACTATTTAAAATAGAAATTTGCATTTATTTTTTTATTTGCATTATAATGCTGTTCCGTCCGCCCACACCTATTACTATATAAATACCCAAGGAGCCAAAGCATGCAGGGCTGTAAACACCAGCAAGCTCCACTGGAGGTAAGTCTGCAATGTGGTTGACTTCTTGATTGATTGTATATGGTAATAAATACTATTTAAAATAGAAATTTGCATTTATTTATTTATTTGCATTATTGTGCTGTTCCGTCCGCCCACTCCCATTACTATATAAACACCCAAGGAGCCAAAGCAAGCAGGGCTGTAAATACCTGCAAGCTCCACTGGAGGTCAGTCTGCAACGTGGTTGACTTCTTAATTGATAGTATATGGTAATAAATACTATTTAAAATAGAAATTTGCATTTATTTATTTATTTGCATTATTGTGCTGTTCCGTCCGCCCACTCCCATTACTATATAAACAACTAAGGAGCCAAAGCATGCAGGGCTGTAAACACCAGCAAGCTCCACTGGAGGTAAGTCTGCAACGTGGTTGACTTCTTAATTGATAGTAAATGGTAATAAATACTATTTAAAATAGAAATTTGCATTTACTTATTTATTTGCATTATTGTGCTGTTCCGTCCGCCCACTCCCATTACTATATAAACACCCAAGGAGCCAAAGCATGCAGGGCTGTAAAATCCAGCAAGCTCCACTGGAGGTTAGTCTGCAACGTGGTTGACTTCTTAATTGATAGTATATGGTAATAAATATTATTTAAAATAGAAATTTGCATTTATTTATTTATTTGCATTATTGTGCTGTTCCGTCAGCCCACTCCCATTACTATATAAACACCCAAGGAGCCAAAGCATGCAGGGCTGTAAACACCAGCGAGCTCCACTGGAGGTTAGTCTGCAACGTGGTTGACTTCTTAATTGATAGTATATGGTAATAAATACTATTTAAAACAGAAATTTGCATTTTTTTATTTATTTGCATTATTGTGCTGTTCCGTCCGCCCACTCCCATTACTATATAAACACCCAAGGAGCCAAAGCAAGCAGGGCTGTAAACACCAGCAAGCTCCACTGGAGGTCAGTCTGCAACGTGGTTGACATCTTAATTGATAGTATATGGAAATAAATACTATTTAAAATAGAAATTTGCATTTATTTATTTATTTGCATTATTGTGCTGTTCCGTCCGCCCACTCCCATTACTATATAAACACCCAAGAAGCCAAAGCATGCAGGGCTGTAAACACCAGCAAGCTCCACTGGAGGTAAGTCTGCAACGTGTTTGACTTCTTAATTGATAGTATATGGTAATAAATAATATTTAAAATAGAAATTTGCATTTAATTATTTATTTGCATTATTGTCCTGTTCCGTCCGCCCACTCCCATTACCATATAAACACCCAAGGAGTCAAAGCATGCAGGGCTGTAAACACCAGCAAGCTCCACTGGAGGTAAGTCTGCAACATGGTTGACTTCTTAATTGATAGTATATGGTAATTAATACTATTTAAAATATAAATTTGCATTTATTTATTTATTTGCATTATTGTGCTGTTCCGTCCACCCACTCCCATTACTAAATAAACACTCAAGGAGCCAAAGCATATAGGGCTGTAAACACCAGCAAGCTCCACTGGAGGTTAGTCTGCAACGTGGTTGACTTCTTAATTGATAGTATATGGTAATAAATACTATTTAAAATAGATATTTGCATTTATTTATTTATTTGCATTATTGTGCTGTTCCGTCCGCCTACTCCCATTACTATATAAACACCCAAGGAGCCAAAGCAAGCAGGGCTGTAAACACCTGAAAGGGCCATTGGAGGTCAGTCTGCAACGTGTCTGACTTCTTAATTGATAGTAAATGGTAATAAATACTATTTAAAATAGAAATTTGCATTTACTTATTTATTTGCATTATTGTGCTGTTCCGTCCGCCCACTCTCATTACTATATAAACACCCAAAGAGCAAAAGCATGCAGGGCTGTGAACACCAACAAGCTCCACTGGAGGTCAATCTGCAATGTGGTTGACTTCTTAAGTGATTGTATATGGTAATAAATACTATTTAAAATAGAAATTCGCATTTATTTATTTATTTGCATTATTGTGCTGTTCCGTCCGCCCACTCCCATTACTAAATAAACACTCAAGGAGCCAAAGCATATAGGGCTGTAAACACCAGCAAGCTCCACTGGAGGTTAGTCTGCAACGTTGTTAGACTTCTTAATTGATAGTATATGGTAATAAATACTATTTAAAATAGAAATTTGCATTTATTTATTTATTTGCATTATTGTGCTGTTCCGTCCGCCCACTCCCATTACTATATAAACACATAAGGAGTCGAAGCATGCAGGGCTGTAAACACCAGGAAGCTCCACTGGAGGTAAGTCTGCGACGTGGTTGACTTCTTAATTGATAGTATATGGTAATAAATACTATTTAAAATAGAAATTTGCATTTATTTATTTATTTGCATTATTGTGCTGTTCCGTCCGCCAACTCCCATTACTATATAAACACCCAAGGAGCCAAAGCATGCAGGGCTGTAAACACCAGCAAGCTCCACTGGAGGTTAGTCTGCAACGTGGTTGACATCTTAATTGATAGTATATGGTAATAAATATTATTTAAAATAGAAATTTGCATTTATTTATTTATTTGCATTATTGTGCTGTTCCGTCAGCCCACTCCCATTACTATATAAACACCCAAGGAGCCAAAGCATGCAGGGCTGTAAACACCAGCAAGCTCCACTGGAGGTTAGTCTGCAACGTGGTTGACTTCTTAATTGATAGTATATGGTAATAAATACTATTTAAAACAGAAGTTTGCATTTATTTATTTATTTGCATTATTGTGCTGTTCCGTCCGCCCACTCCCATTACTATATAAACACCCAAGGAGCCAAAGCAAGCAGGACTGTAAACACCAGCAAGCTCCACTGGGGGTCAGTCTGCAACATGGTTGACATCTTAATTGATAGTATATGGAAATAAATACTATTTAAAATAGAAATTTGCATTTATTTATTTATTTGCATTATTGTGCTGTTCCGTCTGCCCTCTCCCATTACTACATAAACACCCAAGGAGCCAAATAATGCAGGGCTGTAAACACCAGCAAGCTCCACTGGAGGTAAGTCTGCACGAGTTAGAATTCTTAATTGATAGTATATGGTGATAAATACTATTTAAAATAGAAATTTGCATTTATTTATTTATTTGCATTATTGTGCTGTTCCGTCCGCCCACTCCCATTACTATATAAACACCCAAGGAGTCAAAGCATGCAGGGCTGTAAACACCAGCAAGCTCCACTGGAGGTAAGTCTGCAACATGGTTGACTTCTGAATTGATAGTATATGGTAATAAATACTATTTAAAATAGAAATTTGCATTTATTAATTTTTTTGCATTATTGTGCTGTTCCGTCCGCCCACTCCCATTACTATATAAACACCCAAGGAGCCAAAGCAAGCAGGGCTGTAAACACCTGCAAGCTCCACTGGAGGTCAGTCTGCAACGTGGTTGACTTCTTAATTGATAGTATATGGTAATAAATACTATTTAAAATAGAAATTTGCATTTATTTATTTATTTGCATTATTGTGCTGTTCCGTCCGCCCACTCCCATTACTATATAAACAACTAAGGAGCCAAAGCATGCAGGGCTGTAAACACCAGCAAGCTCCACTGGAGGTAAGTCTGCAACGTGGTTGACTTCTTAATTGATAGTATATGGTAATAAATACTATTTAAAATAGAAATTTGCATTTATTTATTTATTTGCATTATTGTGCTGTTCCGTCCGCCCACTCCCATTACTATATAAACACCCAAGGAGTCAAAGCATGCAGGGCTGTAAACACCAGCAAGCTCCACTGGAGGTAAGTCTAAACCGTGGTTGACTTCTTAATTGATAGTATATGGAAATAAATACTATTTAAAATAGAAATTTGCATTTATTTTTTTATTTGCATTATTATGCTGTTCCGTCCGCCCCCACCTATTACTATATAAATACCCAAGGAGCCAAAGCATGCAGGGCTGTAAACACCAGCAAGCTCCACTGGAGGTAAGTCTGCAATGTGGTTGACTTCTTGATTGATTTTATATGGTAATAAATACTATTTAAAATAGAAATTTGCATTTATTTATTTATTTGCATTATTGTGCTGTTCCATCCGCCCACTCCCATTACTATATAAACACCCAAGGAACCAAAGCATGCAGGGCTGTAAGCACCAGCAAGCTCCACTGTAGGTAAGTCTGCAACGTGGTTGACTTCTTAATTGATAATATATGGTAATAAATACTATTTAAAATAGAAGTTTGCATTTATTTATTTATCTGCATTATTGTGCTGTTCCGTCCGCCCACTCCCATTACTATATAATCACCCAAGGAGCCAAAGCATGCAGAGCTGTAAACACCAGCAAGCTCCACTGGAGGTAAGTCTCCAACGTGGTTGACTTCTTAATTGATAGTATATGGTAATAATTACTATTTAAAATAGAAATTTGCATTTATTTATTTATTTGCATTATTGTGCTGTTCCGTCCGCCCACTCCCATTACTATATAAACACAACAGGAGCCAAAGCATGCAGGGCTGTAAACACCAGCAAGCTCCACTGGAGGTAAGTCTGCAACGTGGTTGACTTCTTGATTGATTGTATATGGTAATAAATACTATTTAAAATAGAAATTTGCATTTATTTATTTATTTGCATTATTGTGCTGTTCCGTCCGCCCACTCCCATTGCTATATAAACACCCAAGGAGCCAAAGCATGCAGGGCTGTACACACCAGAAAGCTCCACTGGAGGTAAGTCTGCAAAGTGGTTGACTTCTTAATTGATACTAAATGGTAATAAATACTATTCAAATAGAAATTTGCATTTACTTATTTATTTGCATTATTGTGTTATTCCGTCCGCCCTCTCCCATTACTATAAAAACACCCAAGGAGCCAAAGCTTGCAGGGCTGTGAACACCAGCACGCTCCACTGGAGGTCAGTCTGCAACGTGATTGACTTCTTAATTGATAGTATATGGTAATAAATACTATTTAAAATAGAAATTTGCATTTATTTATTTATTTGCATTATTGTGCTGTTCCGTCCGCCCACTCCCATTACTACATAAACACCCAAGGAGCCAAAGCATTCAGGGCTGTAAGCACCAGCAAGCTCCACTGGAGGTAAGTGTGCAACGTGGTTGACTTCTTAATTGATAGTATATCGTAATAAATGCTATTTAAAATAGATATTTGCATTTATTATTTATTTGCATTATTGTGCTGATCCGTCCGCCCACTCCCATTACTATATAAACACCCAAGGAGGCAAAGCATGCTGTGCTGTAAACACCAGCAAACTCCACTGGAGGTAAGTCTACAACGTGGTTGACTTCTTAATTGATAGTAAATGGTAATAAATACTATTTAAAATAGAAATTTGCATTTACTTATTTATTTGCATTATTGTGCTGTTCCGTCCGCCCATTCCCATTACTATATAAACACATAAGGAGTCGAAGCATGCAGGGCTGTAAACACCAGCAAGCTCCACTGGAGGTAAGTCTGAACCGTGGTTGACTTCTTAATTGATAGTATATGGTAATAAATACTATTTAAAATAGAAATTTGCATTTATTTATTTATTTGCATTATTGTGCTGTTCTGTCCGCCCACTCCCATTACTATATAAATACCCAAGGAGCTGAAGCATGCAGGGCTGTAAACACCAGCAAGCTCCACTGGAGGTAAGTCTGCAATGTGGTTGACTTCTAGATTGATTGTATATGGTAATAAATACTATTTAAAATTGAAATTAGCATCTATTTATTTATTTGCATTATTGTGCTGTTCCATCCGCCCACTCCCATTACTATATAAACACCCAAGGAACCAAAGCATGCAGGGCTGTAAGCACCAGCAAGCTCCACTGGAGGTAAGTCTGCAACGTGGTTGACTTCTTAATTGATAGTATATGGTAATAAATACTATTTAAAATAGAAATTTGCATTTATTTATTTATTTGCATTATTGTGCTGTTCCGTCCGCCCACTCCCATTACTATATAAACACCCAAGGAGTCAAAGCATGCAGGGCTGTAAACACCAGCAAGCTCCACTGGAGGTAAGTCTCCAACGTGGTTGACTTCTTAATTGATAGTATATGGTAATAAATACTATTTAAAATAGAAATTTGCATTTATTTATTTATTTGCATTATTGTGCTGTTCCGTCCGCCCACTCCCATTACTATATAAACACTACAGGAGCCAAAGCATGCAGGGCTGTAAACACCAGCAAGCTCCACTGGAGGTAAGTCTTCAACGTGGTTGACTTCTTAATTGATAGTATATGGTAATAAATACTATTTAAAATAGAAATTTGCATTTATTTATTTATTTGCATTATTGTGCTGTTCCGTCCGCCTACTCCAATTACTATATAAACACACAAGGAGCCAAAGCATGCAGGGCTGTAAACACCAGCAAGCTCCACTGGAGGTAAGTCTGCAACGTGGTTGACTTCTTGATTGATTGTATATGGTAATAAATACTATTTAAAATAGAAATTTGCATTTATTTATTTATTTGCATTATTGTGCTGTTCCGTCCGCCCACTCCCATTGCTAGATAAACACCCAAGGAGCCAAAGCATGCAGGGCTGTACACACCAGAAAGCTCCACTGGAGGTAAGTCTGCAAAGTGGTTGACTTCTTAATTGATACTAAATGGTAATAAATACTATTCAAATAGAAATTTGCATTTACTTATTTATTTGCATTATTGTGCTGTTCCGTCCGCCCACTCCCATTACTATATAAACACATAAGGAGTCGAAGCATGCAGGGCTGTAAACACCAGCAAGCTCCACTGGAGGTAAGTCTGAACCGTGGTTGACTTCTTAATTGATAGTATATGGTAATAAATACTATTTAAAATAGAAATTTGCATTTATTTATTTATTTGCATTATTGTGCTGTTCTGTCCGCCCACACCTATTACTATATAAATACCCAAGGAGCCAAAGCATGCAGGGCTGTAAACACCAGCAAGCTCCACTGGAGGTAAGTCTGCAATGTGGTTGACTTCTAGATTGATTGTATATGGTAATAAATACTATTTAAAATTGAAATTAGCATTTATTTATTTATTTGCATTATTGTGCTGTTCCATCCGCCCACTCCCATTACTATATAAACACCCAAGGAACCAAAGCATGCAGGGCTGTAAGCACCAGCAAGCTCCACTGGAGGTAAGTCTGCAACGTGGTTGCCTTCTTAATTGATAATATATGGTAATAAATACTATTTAAAATAGATATTTGCATTTATTCATTTATTTGCATTATTGTGCTGTTCCGTCCGCCCACTCCCATTACTATATAATCACCCAAGGAGCCAAAGCATGCAGAGCTGTAAACACCAGCAAGCTCCACTGGAGGTAAGTCTGCAACGTGGTTGACTTCTTAATTGATAGTATATGGTGATAAATACTATTTAAAATAGAAATTTGCATTTATTTATTTATTTGCATTATTGTGCTGTTCCGTCCGCCCACTCCCATTACTATATAAACACTACAGGAGCCAAAGCATGCAGGGCTGTAAACACCAGCAAGCTCCACTGGAGGTAAGTCTGCAACGTGGTTGACTACTTAATTGATTGTATATGGTAATAAATACTATTTAAAATAGAAATTTGCATTTATTTATTTATTTGCATTATTGTGCTGTTCCGTCCGCCCACTCCCATTACTATATAAACACCCAAGGAGCCAAAGCATTCAGGGCTGTAAGCACCAGCAAGCTCCACTGGAGGTAAGTCTGCAACGTGGTTGACTTCTTGATTGATTGTATATGGTAATAAATACTATTTAAAATAGAAATTTGCATTTATTTATTAATTTGCATTATTGTGCTGTTCCGTCCGCCCACTCCCATTGCTATATAAACACCCAAGGAACAAAGCATGCAGGGCGGTACACACCAGAAAGCTCCACTGGAGGTAAGTCTGCAAAGTGGTTGACTTCTTAATTGATACTAAATGGTAATAAATACTATTTAAAATAGAAATTTGCATTTACTTATTTATTTGCATTATTGTGCTGTTCCGTCCGCCCACTCCCATTACTATAAAAATACCCAAGGAGCCAAAGCATGCAGGGCTGTGAACACCAACACGCTCCACTGGAGGTCAGTCTGCAATGTGATTTACTTCTTAATTGATAGTATATGGTAATAAATACTATTTAAAATAGAAATTTGCATTTATTTATCTATTTGCATTATTGTGCTGTTCCGTCCGCCCACTCCCATTACTATATAAACACCCAAGGAGCCAAAGCATGCAGGGCTGTAAGCACCAGCAAGCTCCACTGGAGGTAAGTGTGCAACGTGGTTGACTACTTAATTGATAGTATATGGTAATAAATGCTATTTAAAATAGAAATTTGCATTTATTATTTATTTGCATTATTGTGCTGATCCGTCCGCCCACTCCCATTACTATATAAACACCCAAGGAGCCAAAGCATGCTGTGCTGTAAACACCAGCAAACTCCACTGGAGGTAAGTCTAAAACGTGGTTGACTTCTTAATTGATAGTAAATGGTAATAAATACTATTTAAAATAGAAATTTGCATTTACTTATTTATTTGCATTATTGTGCTGTTCCGCCCGCCCACTCCCATTACTATATAAACACATAAGGAGTCGAAGCATGCAGGGCTGTAAACACCAGCAAGCTCCACTGGAGGTAAGTCTGCGACGTGGTTGACTTCTTAATTGATAGTATATGGTAATAAATACTATTTAAAATAGAAATTTGCATTTATTTATTTATTTGCATTATTGTGCTGTTCCGTCCGCCCACTCCCATTACTATATAAACACCCAAGGAGCCAAAGCATGCAGGGCTGTAAACACCAGCAAGCTCCACTGGAGGTCAGTCTGCAACGTGGTTGACTTCTTAATTGATAGTATATGGTAATAAATATTATTTAAAATAGAAATTTACATTAATTTATTTATTTGCATTATTGTGCTGTTCCGTCAGCCCACTCCCATTACTATATAAACACCCAAGGAGCCAAAGCATGCAGGGCTGTAAACACCAGCAAGCTCCACTGGAGGTTAGTCTGCAACGTGGTTGACTTCTTAATTGATAGTATATGGTAATAAATACTATTTAAAACAGAAATTTGCATTTATTTATTTATTTGCATTATTGTGCTGTTCCGTCCGCCCACTCCCATTACTATATAAACACCCAAGGAGCCAAAGCAAGCAGGGCTGTAAACACCAGCAAGCTCCACTAAAGGTCAGTCTGCAACGTGGTTGACATCTTAATTGATAGTATATGGAAATAAATACTATTTAAAATAGAAATTTGCATTTACTTATTTATTTGCATTATTGTGCTGTTCCGTCCGCCCACTCCCATTACTATATAAACACATAAGGAGTCGAAGCATGCAGGGCTGTAAACACCAGCAAGCTCCACTGGAGGTAAGTCTGAACCGTGGTTGACTTCTTAATTGATAGTATATGGTAATAAATACTATTTAAAATAGAAATTTGCATTTATTTTTTTATTTGCATTATTGTGCTGTTCCGTCCGCCCACACCCATTACTATATAATCACCCAAGGAGCCAAAGCATGCAGAGCTGTAAACACCAGCAAGCTCCACTGGAGGTAAGTCTGCAACGTGGTTGACTTCTTAATTGGTAGTATATGGTGATAAATACTATTTAAAATAGAAATTTGCATTTATTTATTTATTTGCATTATTGTGCTGTTCCGTCCGCCCACTCCCATTACTATATAAACACTACAGGAGCCAAAGCATGCAGGGCTGTAAACTCCAGCAAGCTCCACTGGAGGTAAGTCTGCAACGTGGTTGACTTCTTAATTGATTGTATATGGTAATAAATACTATTTAAAATAGAAATTTGCATTTTTTTAATTATTTGCATTATTGTGCTGTTCCGTCCGCCCACTCCCATTACTATATAAACACACAAGGAGCCAAAGCATGCAGGGCTGTAAACACCAGCAAGCTCCACTGGAGGTAAGTCTGCAACGTGGTTGACTTCTTGATTGATTGTATATGGTAATAAATACTATTTAAAATAGAAATTTGCATTTATTTATTTATTTGCATTATTGTGCTGTTCCGTCCGCCCACTCACATTGCTATACAAACACCCAAGGAGCCAAAGCATGCAGGGCGGTACACACCAGAAAGCTCCACTGGAGGTAAGTCTGCAACATGGTTGACTTCTTAATTGATAGTATATGGTAATAAATACTATTTAAAATAGAAATTTGCATTTATTTAATTTTTGCATTATTGTGCTGTTCCGTCCGTCCACTCCCATTACAATATAAACACATAAGGAGTCGAAGCATGCAGGGCTGTAAACACCAGCAAGTTCCACTGGATGTAAGTCTGTGACGTGGTTGATTTCTTAATTGATAGTATATGGTAATAAATACTATTTAAAATAGAAATTTGCATTTATTTATTTATTTGCATTATTGTGCTGTTCCGTCCGCCCACTCCCATTACTATATAAACACCCAAGGAGCCAAAGCATGCAGGGCTGTAAACACCAGCAAGCTCCACTGGAGGTAAGTCTGAAACGTGGTTGACTTCTTAATTGATAGTATATGGTAATAAATATTATTTAAAATAGAAATTTGCATTTATTACTTATTTGCATTATTGTGCTGTTCCGTCAGCCCACTCCCATTACTATATAAACACCCAAGGAGCCAAAGCATGCAGGGCTGTAAACACCAGCAAGCTCCACTGGAGGTTAGTCTGCAACGTGGTTGACTTCTTAATTGATAGTATATGGTAATAAATACAATTTAGAACAGAAATTTGCATTTATTTATTTATTTGCATTATTGTGCTGTTCCGTCCGCCCACTCCCATTACTATATAAACACCCAAGGAGCCAAAGCACGCATGGCTGTAAACACCAGCAAGCTCCACTGGAGGTCAGTCTGCAACGTGGTTGACATCTTAATTGATAGTATATGGAAATAAATACTATTTAAAATAGAAATTTGCATTTATTTATTTATTTGCATTATTGTGCTGTTCCGTACGCCCACTCCCATTACTATATAAACACCCAAGGAGCCAAAGCATGCAGGGCTGTAAACACCAGCAAGCTCCACTGGAGGTAAGTCTGCAACGTGTTTGATTTCTTAATTGATAGTATATGGTAATAAATACTATTTAAAATAGAAATTTGCATTTATTTATTTATTTGCATTATTGTGCTGTTCCGTCCGCCCACTCCCATTACTATATAAACACCCAAGGAGTCAAAGCATGCAGGGCTGTAAACACCAGCAAGCTCCACTGGAGGTAAGTCTGCAACATGGTCGACTTCTTAATTGATAGTATATGGTAATAAATACTATTTAAAATAGAAATTTGCATTTATTTAATTTTTGCATTATTGTGCTGTTCCGTCCGCCCACTCCCATTACTATATAAACACATAAGGAGTCGAAGCATGCAGGGCTGTAAACACCAGCAAGCTCCACTGGAGGTAAGTCTGCGACGTGGTTGATTTCTTAATTGATAGTATATGGTAATAAATACTATTTAAAATAGAAATTTGCATTTATTTATTTATTTGCATTATTGTGCTGTTCCGTCCGCCCACTCCCATTACTATATAAACACCCAAGGAGCCAAAGCATGCAGGGCTGTAAACACCAGCAAGCTCCACTGGAGGTAAGTCTGCAACGTGGTTGACTTCTTAATTGATAGTATATGGTAATAAATACTATTTAAAATAGAAATTTGCATTTATTTTTTATTTGCATTATTGTGCTGTTCCGTCCGCCCACACCCATTACTATATAAATACCCAAGGAGCCAAAGCATGCAGGGCTGTAAACACCAGCAAGCTCCACTGGATGTAAGTCTGCAATGTGGTTGACTTCTTGATTGATTGTATATGGTAATAAATACTATTTAAAATAGAAATTTGCATTTATTTATTTATTTGCATTATTGTGCTGTTCCATCCGCCCACTCCCATTACTATATAAACACCCAAGGAGCCAAAGCATGCAGGGCTGTAAGCACCAGCAAGCTCCACTGGAGGTAAGTCTGCAACGTGGTTGACTTCTTAATTGATAATATATGGTAATAAATACTATTTAAAATAGAAATTTGCATTTATTTATTTATTTGCATTATTGTGCTGTTCCATCCGCCCACTCCCATTACTATATAAACACCCAAGGAGCCAAAGCATGCAGGGCTGTAAGCACCAGCAAGCTCCACTGGAGGTAAGTCTGCAACGTGGTTGACTTCTTAATTGATAATATATGGTAATAAATACTATTTAAAATAGAAATTTGCATTTATTTAATTTTTGCATTATTGTGCTGTTCCGTCCGCCCACACCCATTACTATATAAACACCCAAAGAGCCAAAGCAAGCAGGGCTGTAAACACCTTCAAGCTCCACTGGAGGTCAGTCTGCAACGTGGTTGACTTCTTAATTGATAGTATATGGTAATAAATACTATTTAAAATAGAAATTTGCATTTACATATTTATTTGCATTATTGTGCTGTTCCGTCCGCCCACTCCCATTACTATATAAACACCCAAGGAGCCAAAGCATGCAGGGCTGTGAACACCAACAAGCTCCACTGGAGGTCAATCAGCAATGTGGTTGACTTCTTAATTGATTGTATATGGTAATAAATACTATTTAAAATAGAAATTTGCATTTATTTATTTATTTGCATTATTGTGCTGTTCCGTCCGCCCACTCCCATTACTAAATAAACACTCAAGGAGTCAAAGCATATAGGGCTGTAAACACCAGCAAGCTCCACTGGAGGTTAGTCTGCAACGTGGTTGACTTCTTAATTGATAGTATATGGTAATAAATACTATTTAAAATAGAAATTTGCATTTATTTTTTTATTTGCATTATTGTGCTGTTCCGTCCGCCCACTCCCATTACTATATAAACACATAAGGAGTCGAAGCATGCAGGGCTGTAAACAGCAGCAAGCTCCACTGGAGGTAAGTCTGCGACGTGGTTGACTTCTTAATTGATAGTATATGGTAATAAATACTATTTAAAATAGAAATTTGCATTTATTTATTTATTTGCATTATTGTGCTGTTCCGTCCGCCCACTCCCATTACTATATAAACACCCAAGGAGCCAAAGCATGCAGGGCTGTAAACACCAGCAAGCTCCACTGGAGGTAAGTCTGCAACGTGGTTGACTTCTTAATTGATAGTATATGGTAATAAATATTATTTAAAATAGCAATTTGCATTTATTTATTTATTTGCATTATTGTGCTGTTCCGTCAGCCCACTCCCATTACTATATAAACACCCAAGGAGCCAAAGCATGCAGGGCTGTAAACACCAGCAAGCTCCACTGGAGGTTAGTCTGCAACGTGGTTGACTTCTTAATTGATAGTATATGGTAATAAATACTATTTAAAACAGAAATTTGCATTTATTTATTTATTTGCATTATTGTGCTGTTCCGTCCGCCCACTCCCATTACTATATAAACACCCAAGGAGCCAAAGCATGCAGGGCTGTAAACACCAGCAAGATCCACTGGAGGTAAGTCTGCAACGTGTTTGACTTCTTAATTGATAGTATATGGTAATAAATACTATTTAAAATAGAAATTTGCATTTATTTATTTATTTGCATTATTGTGCTGTTCCGTCCGCCCACTCCCATTACTATATAAACACCCAAGGAGTCAAAGCATGCAGGGCTGTAGACACCAGCAAGCTCCACTGGAGGTAAGTCTGCAACATGGTTGACTTCTTAATTCATAGTATATGGTAATAAATACTATTTAAATTGAAATTTGCATTTACTTATTTATTTGCATTATTCTGCTGTTCCGTCCGCCCACTCCAATTACTATAAAAACACCCAAGGAGCCAAAGCAAGCAGGGCTGTAAAAACTTGCAAGCTCCACTGGAGGTCAGTCTGCAACGTGGTTGACTTATTAATTGATAGTATATGGTAATAAATACTATTTAAAATTGAAATTTGCATTTATTTATTGATTTGCATTATTGTGCTGTTCCGTCCGCCCACTCCCATAACTATATAAACAACCAAGGAGCCAAAGCATGCAGGGCTGTAAACACCAGCAAGCTCTACTGGAGGTAAGTCTGCAACGTGGTTGACTTCTTAATTGATAGTATATGGTAATAAATACTATTTAGATTAGAAATTTGCATTTATTTATTTATTTGCATTATTGTGCTGTTCCGTCCGCCCACTCCCATTACTATATAAACAGCCAAGGAGCCAAAGCAAGCAGGGCTGTAAACACCTGCAAGCTGCACTGGAGGTCAGTCTGCAACGTGGTTGACTTCTTAATTGATAGTATATGGTAATAAATACTATTTAAAATAGAAATTTGCATTTATTTATTTATTTGCATTATTGTGCTGTTCCGTCCGCCCACTCCCATTACTATATAAACACCCAAGGAGCCAAAGCCTGCAGGGCTGTAAACACCAGCAAGCTCTACTGGAGGTAAGTCTGCAACGTGGTTGACTTCTTAATTAATAGTATATGGTAATAAATACTATTTAAAATAGAAATTTGCATTTATTTATTTATTTGCATTATTGTGCTGTTCCGTCCGCCCACTCCCATTACTATATAAACACCCAAGGAGTCAAAGCATGCAGGGCTGTAAACACCAGCAAGCTCCACTGGAGGTAAGTCTGAACCAGGGTTGACTTCTTAATTGATAGTATATGCTAATAAATACTATTTAAAATAGAAATTTGCATTTATTTATTTATTTGCATTATTGTGGTGTTCCGTCCGCCCACTCCCATTACTATATAAACACCCAAGGAGCCAAAGCATGCAGGGCTGTAAACACCAGCAAGCTCCACTGGAGGTAAGTCTGCAACGTGGTTGACTTCTTAATTGATAGAATATGGTAATAAATACTATTTAAAATAGAAAATTGCATTTATTTTTTTATTTGCATTATTGTGCTGTTCCGTCCCCCACACCCATTACTATATAAATACCCAAGGAGCCAAAGCATGCAGGGCTGTAAACACCAGCAAGCTCCACTGGAGGTAAGTCTGCAATGTGGTTGACTTCTTGATTGATTGTATATGGTAATAAATACTATTTAAAATAGAAATTTGCATTTATTTATTTATTTGCATTATTGTGCTGTTCCATCCGCCCACTCCCATTACTATATAAACACCCAAGGAGCCAAAGCATGCAGGGCTGTAAGCACCAGCAAGCTCCACTGGAGGTAAGTCTGCAACGAGGTTGACTTCTTAATTGATAATATATGGTAATAAATACTATTTAAAATAGAAATTTGCATTTATTTATTTATTTGCATTATTGTGCTGTTCCGTCCACCCACTCCCATTACTATATAATCACCCAAGGAGCCAAAGCATGCAGAGCTGTAAACACCAGCAAGCTCCACTGGAGGTAAGTCTGCAACGTGGTTGACTTCTTAATTGATAGTATATGGTAATAAATACTATGTAAAATAGAAATTTGCATTTATTTATTTATTTGCATTATTGTGCTGTTCCGTCCGCCCACTCCCATTACTACATAAACACTCAAGGAGCCGAAGCATGCAGGGCTGTAAACACCAGCAAGCTCCACTGGAGGAAGTCTGCAACGTGTTTGACTTCTTAATTGATTGTATATGGTAATAAATACTATTTAAAATAGAATTTTGCATTTATTTATTTATTTGCATTATTGTGCTGTTCCGTCCGCCCACTCCCATTACTATATAAACACCCAAGGAGCCAAAGCATGCTGTGCTGTATACACCAGCAAGCTCCACTGGAGGTAAGTCTACAACGTGGTTGACTTCTTAATTGATAGTATATGGTAATAAATACTATTTAAAATAGAAATTTGCATTTACTTATTTATTTGCATTATTGTGCTGTTCCGTCCGCCCACTCCCATTACTATATAAACACCCAAGGAGCCAAAGCATGCAGGCCTGTGAACACAAACACACTCCACTGGAGGTCAGTCTGCAACGTGGTTGACTTTTTAATTGATAGTATATGGTAATTAATACTATTTAAAATAGAAATTTGCATTTATTTATTTATTTGCATTATTGTGCTGTTCCGTCCACCCACTCCCATTACTAAATAAACACTCAAGGAGCCAAAGCATATAGGGCTGTAAACACCAGCAAGCTCCACTGGAGGTTAGTCTGCAACGTGGTTGACTTCTTAATTGATAGTATATGGTAATAAATACTATTTAAAATAGATATTTGCATTTATTTATTTATTTGCATAATTGTGCTGTTCCGTCCGCCCACTCCCATTACTATATAAACACCCAAGGAGCCAAAGCAAGCAGGGCTGTAAACACCTGAAAGGGCCATTGGAGGTCAGTCTGCAACGTGGCTGACTTCTTAATTGATAGTAAATGGTAATAAATACTATTTAAAATAGAAATTTGCATTTACTTATTTATTTGCATTATTGTGCTCTTCCGTCCGCCCACTCCCATTACTATATAAACACCCAAGGAGCCAAAGCATGCAGATCTGTGAACATCAACAAGCTTCACTGGAGGTCAATCTGCAATGTGATTGACTTCTTAATTGATTGTATATGGTAATAAATACTATTTAAAATAGAAATTTGCATTTATTTATTTATTTGCATTATTGTGCTGTTCCGTACGCCCACTCCCATTACTAAATAAACACTCAAGGAGCCAAAGCATATAGGGCTGTAAACACCAGCAAATCCACTGGAGGTTAGTCTGCAACGTGGTTGACTACTTAATTGATAGTATTTGGTAATAAATACTATTTAAAATAGAAATTTGCATTTATTTATTTATTTGCATTATTGTGCTGTTCCGTCCGCCCATTCCCATTACTATATAAACACATAAGGAGTCGAAGCATGCAGGGCTGTAAACACCAGCAAGCTCCACTGGAGGTAAGTCTGCGACGTGGTTGACTTCTTAATTGACAGTATATGGTAATAAATACTATTTAAAATAGAAATTTGCATTTATTTATTTATTTGCATTATTGTGCTGTTCCGTCCGCCCACTCCCATTACTATATAAACACCCAAGGAGCCAAAGCATGCAGGGCTGTAGACACCAGCAAGCTCCACTGGAGGTAAGTCTGCAACGTGGTTGACTTCTTAATTGATAGTATATGGTAATAAATATTATTTAAAATAGAAATTTGCATTTATTTATTTATTTGCATTATTGTGCTGTTCCGTCAGCCCACTCCCATTACTATATAAACACCCAAGGAGCCAAAGCATGCAGGGCTGTAAACACCAGCAAGCTCCACTGGAGGTTAGTCTGCAACGTGGTTGACTTCTTAATTGATAGTATATGGTAATAAATACTATTTAAAACAGAAATTTGCATTTATTTATTTATTTGCATTATTGTGCTGTTCCGTCCGCCCACTCCCATTACTATATAAACACCCAAGGAGCCAAAGCAAGCAGGGCTGTAAACACCAGCAAGCTCCACTGGAGGTCAGTCTGCAACGTGGTTGACATCTTAATTGATAGTATATGGAAATAAATACTATTTAAAATAGAAATTTGCATTTATTTATTTATTTGCATTATTGTGCTGTTCCGTCCGCCCACTCCCATTACTATATAAACACCCAAGGAGCCAAAGCATGCAGGGCTGTAAACACCAGCAAGCTCCAATGGAGGTAAGTCTGCAACGTGTTTGATTTCTTAATTGATAGTATATGGTAATAAATACTATTTAAAATAGAAATTTGCATTTATTTATTTATTTGCATTATTGTGCTGTTCCGTCCGCCCACTCCCATTACTATATAAACACCCAAGGAGTCGAAGCATACAGGGCTGCAAACACCAGCAAGCTCCACTGGAGGTAAGTCTGCAACATGGTTGACTTCTTAATTCATAGTATATGGTAATAAATACTATTTAAAATAGAAATTTGCATTTACTTATTTATTTGCATTATTGTGCTGTTCCGTCCACCCACTCCCATTACTATATAAACACCCAAGGAGCCAAAGCAAGCAAGCCTGTAAACACCTGCAAGCTCCACTGGAGGTCAGTCTGCAACGTGGTTGACTTCTTAATTGATAGTATATGGTAATAAATACTATTTAAAATAGAAATTTGCATTTATATATTTATTTGCATTATTGTGCTGTTCCGTCCGCCCACTCCCATTACTATATAAACACCCAAGGAGCCAAAGCATGCAGGGCTGTAAACACCAGCAGGCTCCACTGGAGGTAAGTCTGCAACGTGGTCGACTTCTTAATTAATAGTATATGGTAATAAATACTATTTAAAATAGAAATTTGCATTTATTTATTTATTTGCATTATTGTGCTGTTCCGTCCGCCCACTCCATTACTATATAAACACCCAAGGAGTCAAAGCATGCAGGGCTGTAAACACCAGCAAGCTCCACTGGAGGTAAGTCTGAACCGTGGTTGACTTCTTAATTGATAGTATATGGTAATAAATACTATTTAAAATAGAAATTTGCATTTATTTATTTATTTGCATTATTGTGCTGTTCCGTCCGCCCACTCCCATTACTATATAAACACCCAAGGAGCCAAAGCATGCAGGGCTGTAAACACCAGCAAGCTCCACTGGAGGTAAGTCTGCAACGTGGTTGACTTCTTAATTGATAGTATATGGTAATAAATACTATTTAAAATAGAAATTTGCATTTATTTTTTTATTTGCATTATTGTGCTGTTCCGTCCGCCCACACCCATTACTATATAAATACCCAAGGAGCCAAAGCATGCAGGGCTGTAAACACCAGCAAGCTCCACTGGAGGTAAGTCTGCAATGTGGTTGACTTCTTGATTGTTTGTATATGGTAATAAATACTATTTAAAATAGAAATTTGCATTTATTTATTTATTTGCATTATTGTGCTGTTCCATCCGCCCACTCCCATTACTATATAAACACCCAAGGAGCCAAAGCATGCAGGGCTGTAAGCACCAGCAAGCTCCACTGGAGGTAAGTCTGCAACGTGGTTGACTTCTTAATTGATAATATATGGTAATAAATACTATTTAAAATATAAATTTGCATTTATTTATTTATTTGCATTATTGTGCTGTTCCGTCCGCCCACTCCCATTACTATATAATCACCCAAGGAGCCAAAGCATGCAGAGCTGTAAACACCAGCAAGCTCCACTGGAGGTCAGTCTGCAACGTGGTTGACTTCTTAATTGATAGTATATGGTAATAAATGCCATTTAAAATAGAAATTTGCATTTATTTATTTATTTGCATTATTGTGCTGTTCCGTCCGCCCACTCCCATTACTATATAAACACTCAAGGAGCCAAAGCATGCAGGGCTGTAAACACCAGCAAGCTCCACTGGAGGTACGTCTGCAACGTGGTTGACTTCTTAATTGATTGTATATGGTAATAAATACTATTTAAAATAGAAATTTGCATTTATTTATTTATTTGCATTATTGTGCTGTTCGGGCCGCCCACTCCCATTACTATATAAACACCCAAGGAGCCAAAGCATGCTGTGCTGTAAACACCAGCAAGCTCCACTGGAGGTAAGTCTACAACGTGGTTGACTTCTTGATTGATAGTAAATGGTAATAAATACTATTTAAAATAGAAATTTGCATTTACTTATTTATTTGCATTATTGTGCTGTTCCGTCCGCCCACTCCCATTACTATATAAACACCCAAGGAGCCAAAGCATGCAGGGCTGTGAACACAAACACACTCCACTGGAGGTCAGTCTGCAACGTGGTTGACTTTTTAATTGATAGTATATGGTAATTAATACTATTTAAAATAGAAATTTGCATTTATTTATTTATTTGCATTATTGTGCTGTTCCGTCCACCCACTCCAATTACTAAATAAACACTCAAGGAGCCAAAGCATATAGGGCTGTAAACACCAGCAAGCTCCACTGGAGGTTAGTCTGCAACGTGTTTGACTTCTTAATAGATAGTATATGGTAATAAATACTATTTAAAATAGAAATTTGCATTTACTTATTTATTTGCATTATTGTGCTGTTCCGTCCGCCCACTCCCATTACTATATAAACACCCAAGAAGCCAAAGCTTGCAGGGCTGTGAACACCAACAAGCTCCACTGCAGGTCAATCTGCAATGTGGTTGACTTCTTAATTGATTGTATATGGTACTAAATACTATTTAAAATAGAAATTTGCATTTATTTATTTATTTGCATTATTGTGCTGTTCCGTCCGCCCACTCCCATTACTATATAAACACATAAGGAGTCGAAGCATGCAGGGCTGTAAACACCAGCAAGCTCCACTGGAGGTAAGTCTGCGACGTGGTTGATTTCTTAATTGATAGTATATGGTAATAAATACTATTTAAAATAGAAATTTGCATTTATTTATTTATTAGCATTATTGTGCTGTTCCGTCCGCCCACTCCCATTCCTATATAAACACCCAAGAAGCCAAAGCTTGCAGGGCTGTGAACACCAAGAAGCTCCACTGGAGGTCAATCTGCAATGTGGTTGACTTCTTAATTGATTGTATATGGTACTAAATACTATTTAAAATAGAAATTTGCATTTATTTATTTATTTGCATTATTGTGCTGTTCCGTCCGCCCACTCCCATTACTATATAAACACATAAGGAGTCGAAGCATGCAGGACTGTAAACACCAGCAAGCTCCACTGGAGGTAAGTCTGCGACGTGGTTGATTTCTTAATTGATAGTATATGGTAATAAATACTATTTAAAATAGAAATTTGCATTTATTTATTTATTTGCATTATTGTGCTGTTCCGTCCGCCCACTCCCATTACTATATAAACACATAAGGAGTCGAAGCATGCAGGGCTGTAAACACCAGCAAGCTCCACTGGAGGTAAGTCTGCGACGTGGTTGATTTCTTAATTGATAGTATATGGTAATAAATACTATTTAAAATAGAAATTTGCATTTATTTATTTATTAGCATTATTGTGCTGTTCCGTCCGCCCACTCCCATTCCTATATAAACACCCAAGAAGCCAAAGCTTGCAGGGCTGTGAACACCAAGAAGCTCCACTGGAGGTCAATCTGCAATGTGGTTGACTTCTTAATTGATTGTATATGGTACTAAATACTATTTAAAATAGAAATTTGCATTTATTTATTTATTTGCATTATTGTGCTGTTCCGTCCGCCCACTCCCATTACTATATAAACACATAAGGAGTCGAAGCATGCAGGACTGTAAACACCAGCAAGCTCCACTGGAGGTAAGTCTGCGACGTGGTTGATTTCTTAATTGATAGTATATGGTAATAAATACTATTTAAAATAGAAATTTGCATTTATTTATTTATTTGCATTATTGTGCTGTTCCGTCCGCCCACTCCCATTACTATATAAACACCCAAGGAGCCAAAGCATGCAGGGCTGTAAACACCAGCAAGCTCCACTGGAGGTAAGACTGCAACGTGGTTGACTTCCTAATTGATAGTATATGGTAATAAATATTATTTAAAATAGAAATTTGCATTTATTTATTTATTTGCATTATTGTGCTGTTCCGTCAGCCCACTCCTATTACTATATAAACACCCAAGGAGCCAAAGCATGCAGGGCTGTAAACACCAGCAAGCTCCACTGGAGGTTAGTCTGCAACGTGGTTGACTTCTTAATGGATAGTATATGGTAATAAATACTATTAAAAATAGAAATTTGCATTTATTTATTTATTTGCATTATTGTGCTGTTCCGTCCGCCCACTCCCATTACTATATAAACACCCAAGGAGCCTAAGCATGCAGGGCTGTAAACACCAGCAAGCTCCACTGGAGGTAAGACTGCAACGTGGTTGACTTCCTAATTGATAGTATATGGTAATAAATATTATTTAAAATAGAAATTTGCATTTATTTATTTATTAGCATTATTGTGCTGTTCCGTCCGCCCACTCCCATTCCTATATAAACACCCAAGAAGCCAAAGCTTGCAGGGCTGTGAACACCAAGAAGCTCCACTGGAGGTCAATCTGCAATGTGGTTGACTTCTTAATTGATTGTATATGGTACTAAATACTATTTAAAATAGAAATTTGCATTTATTTATTTATTTGCATTATTGTGCTGTTCCGTCCGCCCACTCCCATTACTATATAAACACATAAGGAGTCGAAGCATGCAGGACTGTAAACACCAGCAAGCTCCACTGGAGGTAAGTCTGCGACGTGGTTGATTTCTTAATTGATAGTATATGGTAATAAATACTATTTAAAATAGAAATTTGCATTTATTTATTTATTTGCATTATTGTGCTGTTCCGTCCGCCCACTCCCATTACTATATAAACACCCAAGGAGCCAAAGCATGCAGGGCTGTAAACACCAGCAAGCTCCACTGGAGGTAAGACTGCAACGTGGTTGACTTCCTAATTGATAGTATATGGTAAGAAATATTATTTAAAATAGAAATTTGCATTTATTTATTTATTTGCATTATTGTGCTGTTCCGTCAGCCCACTCCTATTACTATATAAACACCCAAGGAGCCAAAGCATGCAGGGCTGTAAACACCAGCAAGCTCCACTGGAGGTTAGTCTGCAACGTGGTTGACTTCTTAATGGATAGTATATGGTAATAAATACTATTAAAAATAGAAATTTGCATTTATTTATTTATTTGCATTATTGTGCTGTTCCGTCCGCCCACTCCCATTACTATATAATCACCCAAGGAGCCAAAGCATGCAGAGCTGTAAACACCAGCAAGCTCCACTGGAGGTAAGTCTGCAACATGGTTGACTTCTTAATTGATAGTATATGGTAATAAATACTATTTAAAATAGAAATTTGCATTTATTTATTTATTTGCATTATTGTGCTGTTCCGTCCGACCACTCCCATTACTATATATAGACACTCAAGGAGCCAAAGCATGCAGGGCTGTAAACACCAGCAAGCTCCACTGGAGGTAAGTCTGCAAAGTGGTTGACTTCTTAATTGATAGTATATGGTAATAAATACTATTTAAAATAGAAATTTGCATTTATTTATTTATTTGCATTATTGTGCTGTTCCGTCCGCCCACACCCATTGCTAAATAAACACCCAAGGAGCCAAAGCATGCAGGGCTGTAAACACCAGAAAGCTCCACTGGAGGTAAGTCTGCAAAGTGATAGACTTCTTAATTGATAGTAAATGGTAATAAATACTCTTTAAAATAGAAATTTGCATTTACTTATTTATTTGCATTATTGTGCTGTTCCGTCCGCCCACTCCCATTACTATAAAAACACCCAAGGAGCCAAAGCATGCAGGGCTGTGAACACCAACACGCCCCACTGGAGGTCAGTCTGCAACGTGATTGACTTCTTAATTGATAATATATGGTAATAAATACTATTTAAAATAGAAATTTGCATTTATTTATTTATTTGCATTATTGTGCTGTTCCGTCCGCCCACTCCCATTACTATATAAACACCAAAGGAGCCAAAGCATGCAGGGCTCTAAGCACCAGCAAGCTCCACTGGAGGTAAGTGTGCAACTTGGTTGACTTCTTAATTGATAGTATATGGTAATAAATGCTATTTAAAATAGAAATTTGCATTTATTTATTTATTTGCATTATTGTGCTGTTCCGTCCGCCCACTCCCATTACTATATAAACACCCAAGGAGTCAAAGCATGCAGGGCTGTAAACAACCGCAAGCTCCACTGGGGGTAAGTCTGCAATGTGGCTGACTTCTTAATTGATAGTATATGGTAATAAATACTATTTAAAATAGAATTTTGCATTTATTTATTTATTTGCATTATTGTGCTGTTCCGTCCGCCCACTCCCATTACTATATAAACACCCAAGGAGCCAAAGCATGCAGGGCTGTAAACAGCAGCAAGCTCCACTGGAGGTAAGTCTGCAACGTGGTTGACTTCTTAATTGATAGTATATGGTAATAAATACTATTTAAAATAGAAATTTGCATTTATTTATTTATTTGCATTATTGTGCTGTTCCGTCCGCCCACTCCCATTACTATATAAACACCCAAGGAGTCAAAGCATACAGGGCTGCAAACACCAGCAAGCTCCACTGGAGGTAAGTCTGCAACATGGTTGACTTCTTAATTCATAGTATATGGTAATAAATACTATTTAAAATAGAAATTTGCATTTACTTATTTATTTGCATTATTGTGCTGTTCCGTCCACCCACTCCCATTACTATATAAACACCCAAGGAGCCAAAGCAAGCAAGCCTGTAAACACCTGCAAGCTCCACTGGAGGTACGTCTGCAACGTGGTTGACTTCTTGATTGTTTGTATATGGTAATAAATACTATTTAAAATAGAAATTTGCATTTATTTATTTATTTGCATTATTGTGCTGTTCCGTCCGCCCACACCCATTGCTAAATAAACACCCAAGGAGCCAAAGCATGCAGGGCTGTAAACACCAGAAAGCTCCACTGGAGGTAAGTCTGCAAAGTGATAGACTTCTTAATTGATAGTAAATGGTAATAAATACTATTTAAAATAGAAATTTGCATTTACTTATTTATTTGCATTATTGTGCTGTTCCGTCCGCCCACTCCCATTACTATAAAAACACCCAAGGAGCCAAAGCATGCAGGGCTGTGAACACCAACACGCCCCACTGGAGGTCAGTCTGCAACGTGATTGACTTCTTAATTGATAATATATGGTAATAAATACTATTTAAAATAGAAATTTGCATTTATTTATTTATTTGCATTATTGTGCTGTTCCGTCCGCCCACTCCCATTACTATATAAACACCCAAGGAGCCAAAGCATGCAGGGCTCTAAGCACCAGCAAGCTCCACTGGAGGTAAGTGTGCAACTTGGTTGACTTCTTAATTGATAGTATATGGTAATAAATGCTATTTAAAATAGAAATTTGCATTTATTTATTTATTTGCATTATTGTGCTGTTCCGTCCGCCCACTCCCATTACTATATAAACACCCAAGGAGTCAAAGCATGCAGGGCTGTAAACAACCGCAAGCTCCACTGGGGGTAAGTCTGCAACGTGGCTGACTTCTTAATTGATAGTATATGGTAATAAATACTATTTAAAATAGAATTTTGCATTTATTTATTTATTTGCATTATTGTGCTGTTCCGTCCGCCCACTCCCATTACTATATAAACACCCAAGGAGCCAAAGCATGCAGGGCTGTAAACAGCAGCAAGCTCCACTGGAGGTAAGTCTGCAACGTGGTTGACTTCTTAATTGATAGTATATGGTAATAAATACTATTTAAAATAGAAATTTGCATTTATTTATTTATTTGCATTATTGTGCTGTTCCGTCCGCCCACTCCCATTACTATATAAACACCCAAGGAGTCAAAGCATACAGGGCTGCAAACACCAGCAAGCTCCACTGGAGGTAAGTCTGCAACATGGTTGACTTCTTAATTCATAGTATATGGTAATAAATACTATTTAAAATAGAAATTTGCATTTACTTATTTATTTGCATTATTGTGCTGTTCCGTCCACCCACTCCCATTACTATATAAACACCCAAGGAGCCAAAGCAAGCAAGCCTGTAAACACCTGCAAGCTCCACTGGAGGTCAGTCTGCAACGTGGTTGACTTCTTAATTGATAGTATATGGTAATAAATACTATTTAAAATAGAAATTTGCATTTATTTATTTATTTGCATTATTGTGCTGTTCCGTCCGCCCACTCTCATTACTATATAAACACCCAAGGAGCCAAAGCATGCAGGGCTGTAAACACCAGCAGGCTCCACTGGAGGTAAGTCTGCAACGTGGTCGACTTCTTAATTAATAGTATATGGTAATAAATACTATTTAAAATAGAAATTTGCATTTATTTATTTATTTGCATTATTGTGCTGTTCCGTCCGCCCACTCCATTACTATATAAACACCCAAGGAGTCAAAGCATGCAGGGCTGTAAACACCAGCAAGCTCCACTGGAGGTAAGTCTGAACCGTGGTTGACTTCTTAATTGATAGTATATGGTAATAAATACTATTTAAAATAGAAATTTGCATTTATTTATTTATTTGCATTATTGTGCTGTTCCGTCCGCGCACTCCCATTACTATATAAACACCCAAGGAGCCAAAGCATGCAGGGCTGTAAACACCAGCAAGCTCCACTGGAGGTAAGTCTGCAACGTGGTTGACTTCTTAATTGATAGTATATGGTAATAAATACTATTTAAAATAGAAATTTGCATTTATTTTTTTATTTGCATTATTGTGCTGTTCCGTCCGCCAACACCCATTACTATATAAATACCCAAGGAGCCAAAGCATGCAGGGCTGTAAACACCAGCAAGCTCCACTGGAGGTAAGTCTGCAATGTGGTTGACTTCTTGATTGATTGTATATGGTAATAAATACTATTTAAAATAGAAATTTGCATTTATTTATTTATTTGCATTATTGTGCTGTTCCATCCGCCCACTCCCATTACTATATAAACACCCAAGGAGCCAAAGCATGCAGGGCTGTAAGCACCAGCAAGCTCCACTGGAGGTAAGTCTGCAACGTGGTTGACTTCTTAATTGATAATATATGGTAATAAATACTATTTAAAATAGAAATTTGCATTTATTTATTTATTTGCATTATTGTGCTGTTCCGTCCGCCCACTCCCATTACTATATAATCACCCAAGGAGCCAAAGCATGCAGAACTGTAAACACCAGCAAGCTCCACTGGAGGTCAGTCTGCAACGTGGTTGACTTCTTAATTGATAGTATATGGTAATAAATGCCATTTAAAATAGAAATTTGCATTTATTTATTTATTTGCATTATTGTGCTGTTCCGTCCGCCCACTCCCATTACTATATAAACACTCAAGGAGCCAAAGCATGCAGGGCTGTAAACACCAGCAAGCTCCACTGGAGGTACGTCTGCAACGTGGTTGACTTCTTAATTGATTGTATATGGTAATAAATACTATTTAAAATAGAAATTTGCATTTATTTATTTATTTGCATTATTGTGCTGTTCGGGCCGCCCACTCCCATTACTATATAAACACCCAAGGAGCCAAAGCATGCTGTGCTGTAAACACCAGCAAGCTCCACTGGAGGTAAGTCTACAACGTGGTTGACTTCTTGATTGATAGTAAATGGTAATAAATACTATTTAAAATAGAAATTTGCATTTACTTATTTATTTGCATTATTGTGCTGTTCCGTCCGCCCACTCCCATTACTATATAAACACCCAAGGAGCCAAAGCATGCAGGGCTGTGAACACAAACACACTCCACTGGAGGTCAGTCTGCAACGTGGTTGACTCTTTAATTGATAGTATATGGTAATTAATACTATTTAAAATAGAAATTTGCATTTATTTATTTATTTGCATTATTGTGCTGTTCCGTCCACCCACTCCAATTACTAAATAAACACTCAAGGAGCCAAAGCATATAGGGCTGTAAACACCAGCAAGCTCCACTGGAGGGTAGTCTGCAACGTGTATGACTTCTTAATAGATAGTATATGGTAATAAATACTATTTAAAATAGAAATTTGCATTTATTTATTTATTTGCATTATTGTGCTGTTCCGTCCGCCCACTCCCATTCCTATATAAACACCCAAGAAGCCAAAGCTTGCAGGGCTGTGAACACCAAGAAGCTCCACTGGAGGTCAATCTGCAATGTGGTTGACTTCTTAATTGATTGTATATGGTACTAAATACTATTTAAAATAGAAATTTGCATTTATTTATTTATTTGCATTATTGTGCTGTTCCGTCCGCCCACTCCCATTACTATATAAACTCATAAGGAGCCAAAGCAAGCAGGGCTGTAAACACCTGAAAGGGCCATTGGAGGTCAGTCTGCAACGTGGCTGACTTCTTAATTGATAGTAAATGGTAATAAATACTATTTAAAATAGAAATTTGCATTTACTTATTTATTTGCATTATTGTGCTGTTCCGTCCGCCCACTCCCATTACTATATAAACACCCAAGAAGCCAAAGCTTGCAGGGCTGTGAACACCAACAAGCTCCACTGGAGGTCAATCTGCAATGTGGTTGACTTCTTAATTGATTGTATATGGTACTAAATACTATTTAAAATAGAAATTTGCATTTATTTATTTATTTGCATTATTGTGCTGTTCCGTCCGCCCAATCTCATTACTATATAAACACATAAGGAGTCGAAGCATGCAGGACTGTAAACACCAGCAAGCTCCACTGGAGGTAAGACTGCAACGTGGTTGACTTCCTAATTGATAGTATATGGTAATAAATATTATTTAAAATAGAAATTTGCATTTATTTATTTATTTGCATTATTGTGCTGTTCCGTCAGCCCACTCCCATTACTATATAAACACCCAAGGAGCCAAAGCATGCAGGGCTGTAAACACCAGCAAGCTCCACTGGAGGTTAGTCTGCAACGTGGTTGACTTCTTAATGGATAGTATATGGTAATAAATACTATTAAAAATAGAAATTTGCATTTATTTATTTATTTGCATTATTGTGCTGTTCCGTCCGCCCACTCCCATTACTATATAATCACCCAAGGAGCCAAAGCATGCAGAGCTGTAAACACCAGCAAGCTCCACTGGAGGTAAGTCTGCAACATGGTTGACTTCTTAATTGATAGTATATGGTAATAAATACTATTTAAAATAGAAATTTGCATTTATTTATTTATTTGCATTATTGTGCTGTTCCGTCCGACCACTCCCATTACTATATATAGACACTCAAGGAGCCAAAGCATGCAGGGCTGTAAACACCAGCAAGCTCCACTGGAGGTAAGTCTGCAACGTGGTTGACTTCTTAATTGATAGTATATGGTAATAAATACTATTTAAAATAGAAATTTGCATTTATTTATTTATTTGCATTATTGTGCTGTTCCGTCCGCCCACTCCCATTACTATATAAACACCCAACGAGCCAAAGCATGCAGGGCTGTAAACACCAGCAAGCTCCACTGGAGGTAAGTCTGCAACGTGGTTGACTTCTTGATTGTTTGTATATGGTAATAAATACTATTTAAAATAGAAATTTGCATTTATTTATTTATTTGCATTATTGTGCTGTTCCGTCCGCCCACACCCATTGCTAAATAAACACCCAAGGAGCCAAAGCATGCAGGGCTGTAAACACCAGAAAGCTCCACTTGAGGTAAGTCTGCAAAGTGATAGACTTCTTAATTGATAGTAAATGGTAATAAATACTATTTAAAATAGAAATTTGCATTTATTTATTTATTTGCATTATTGTGCTGTTCCGTCCGCCCACTCCCATTACTATATAAACACCCAAGGAGCCAAAGCATGCAGGGCTCTAAGCACCAGCAAGCTCCACTGGAGGTAAGTGTGCAACTTGGTTGACTTCTTAATTGATAGTATATGGTAATAAATGCTATTTAAAATAGAAATTTGCATTTATTTATTTATTTGCATTATTGTGCTGTTCCGTCCGCCCACTCCCATTACTATATAAACACCCAAGGAGCAAAAGCATGCAGGGCTGTAAACACCAGCAAGCTCCACTGGAGGTCAGTCTGCAACGTGGTTGACTTCTTAATTGATAGTATATGGTAATAAATACTATTTAAAATAGAAATTTGCATTTATTTATTTATTTGCATTATTGTGCTGTTCCGTCCGCCCACTCCCATTACTATATAAACACCCAAGGAGTCAAAGCATGCAGGGCTGTAAACAACCGCAAGCTCCACTGGGGGTAAGTCTGCAACGTGGCTGACTTCTTAATTGATAGTATATGGTAATAAATACTATTTAAAATAGAATTTTGCATTTATTTATTTATTTGCATTATTGTGCTGTTCCGTCCGCCCACTCCCATTACTATATAAACACCCAAGGAGCCAAAGCATGCAGGGCTGTAAACAGCAGCAAGCTCCACTGGAGGTAAGTCTGCAACGTGGTTGACTTCTTAATTGATAGTATATGGTAATAAATACTATTTAAAATAGAAATTTGCATTTATTTATTTATTTGCATTATTGTGCTGTTCCGTCCGCCCACTCCCATTACTATATAAACACCCAAGAAGCCAAAGCAAGCAGGGCTGTAAACACCTGCAAGCTCCACTGGAGGGCAGTCTGCAACATGGTTGACTTCTTAATTGATAGTATATGGTAATAAATACTATTTAAAATAGAAATTTGCATTTATTTATTAATTTGCATTATTGTGCTGTTCCGTCTGCTCACTCCCATTACTATATAAACACCCAAGGAGCCAAAGCCTGCAGTGCTGTAAACACCAGCAAGCTCCACTGGAGGTAAGTCTGCAACGTGGTTGACTTCTTAATTGATAGTATATGATAATAAATACCATTTAAAATAGAAATTTCCATTTATTTATTTATTTGCATTATTGTGCTGTTCCGTCCGCCCACTCCCATTACTATATAAACACCCAAGGAGTCAAAGCATGCAGGGCTGTAAACACCAGCAAGCTCCACTGGAGGTCAGTCTGCAACGTGGTTGACTTCTTAATTGATAGTATATGGTAATAAATACTATTTAAAATAGAAATTTGCATTTATTTATTTATTTGCATTATTGTGCTGTTCCGTCCGCCAACTCCCATTACTATATAAACACCCAAGGAGCCAAAGCATGCAGTTCTGTAAACACCAGCAAGCTCCACTGGAGGTAAGTCTGCAACGTGGTTGACTTCTTAATTGATAGTATATGGTAATAAATACTATTTAAAATAGAAATTTGCATTTATTTATTTATTTGCATGATTGTGCTGTTCCGTCAGCTCACTCCCATTACTATATAAACACCCAAGGAGCTAAAGCATGCAGGGCTGTAAACACCAGCAAGCTCCACTGGAGGTTAGTCTGCAACGTGGTTGACTTCTTAATTGATAGTATATGGTAATAAATACTATTTAAAATAGAAATTTGCATTTATTTATTTATTTGCATTATTTTGCTGTTCCGTCCACCCACTCCCATTCCTATATAAACACCCAAGAAGCCAAAGCTTGCAGGGCTGTGAACACCAAGAAGCTCCACTGGAGGTCAATCTGCAATGTGGTTGACTTCTTAATTGATTTTATATGGTACTAAATACTATTTAAAATAGAAATTTGCATTTATTTATTTATTTGCATTATTGTGCTGTTCCGTCCGCCCACTCCCATTACTATATAAACACATAAGGAGCCAAAGCAAGCAGGGCTGTAAACACCTGAAAGGGCCATTGGAGGTCAGTCTGCAACGTGGCTGACTTCTTAATTGATAGTAAATGGTAATAAATACTATTTAAAATAGAAATTTGCATTTACTTATTTATTTGCATTATTGTGCTGTTCCGTCCGCCCACTCCCATTACTATATAAACACCCAAGAAGCCAAAGCTTGCAGGGCTGTGAACACCAACAAGCTCCACTGGAGGTCAATCTGCAATGTGGTTGACTTCTTAATTGATTGTATATGGTACTAAATACTATTTAAAATAGAAATTTGCATTTATTTATTTATTTGCATTATTGTGCTGTTCCGTCCGCCCAATCTCATTACCATATAAACACATAAGGAGTCGAAGCATGCAGGACTGTAAACACCAGCAAGCTCCACTGGAGGTAAGTCTGCGACGTGGTTGATTTCTTAATTGATAGTATATGGTAATAAATACTATTTAAAATAGAAATTTGCATTTATTTATTTATTTGCATTATTGTGCTGTTCCGTCCGCCCACTCCCATTACTATATAAACACCCAAGGAGCCAAAGCATGCAGGGCTGTAAACACCAGCAAGCTCCACTGGAGGTAAGACTGCAACGTGGTTGACTTCCTAATTGATAGTATATGGTAATAAATACTATTTAAAATAGAAATTTGCATTTATTTATTTATTTGCATTATTGTGCTGTTCCGTCCGCCCACTCCCATTACTATATAATCACCCAAGGAGCCAAAGCATGCAGCGCTGTAAACACCAGCAAGCTCCACTGGAGGTAAGTCTGCAACGTGGTTGACTTGTTAATTGATAGTATATGGTAATAAATACTATTTAAAATAGAAATTTGCATTTATTTATTTATTTGCATTATTGTGCTGTTCCGTCCGACCACTCCCATTACTATATATAGACACTCAAGGAGCCAAAGCATGCAGGGCTGTAAACACCAGCAAGCTCCACTGGAGGTAAGTCTGCAACGTGGTTGACTTCTTAATTGATAGTATATGGTAATAAATACTATTTAAAATAGAAATTTGCATTTATTTATTTATTTGCATTATTGTGCTGTTCCGTCCGCCCACTCCCATTACTATATAAACACCCAAGGAGCCAAAGCATGCAGGGCTGTAAACACCAGCAAGCTCCACTGGAGGTAAGTCTGCAACGTGGTTGACTTCTTGATTGTTTGTATATGGTAATAAATACTATTTAAAATAGAAATTTGCATTTATTTATTTATTTGCATTATTGTGCTGTTCCGTCCGCCCACTCCCATTGCTAAATAAACACCCAAGGAGCCAAAGCATGCAGGGCTGTAAACACCAGAAAGCTCCACTGGAGGTAAGTCTGCAAAGTGATTGACTTCTTAATTGATAATAAATGGTAATAAATATTATTTAAAATAGAAATTTGCATTTACTTATTTATTTGCATTATTGTGCTGTTCCGTCCGCCCACTCCCATTACTATAAAAACACCCAAGGAGCCAAAGCATGCAGGGCTGTGAACACCAACACGCCCCACTGGAGGTCAGTCTGCAACGTGATTGACTTCTTAATTGATAATATATGGTAATAAATACTATTTAAAATAGAAATTTGCATTTATTTATTTATTTGCATTATTGTGCTGTTCCGTCCGCCCACTCCCATTACTATATAAACACCCAAGGAGCCAAAGCATGCAGGGCTGTAAGCACCAGCAAGCTCCACTGGGGGTAAGTCTGCAACGTGGCTGACTTCTTAATTGATAGTATATGGTAATAAATACTATTTAAAATAGAATTTTGCATTTATTTAATTATTTGCATTATTGTGCTGTTCCGTCCGCCCACTCCCATTACTATATAAACACCCAAGGAGCCAAAGCATGCAGGGCTGTAAACACCAGCAAGCTCCACTGGAGGTAAGTCTGCAACGTGGTTGACTTCTTAATTGATAGTATATGGTAATAAATACTATTTAAAATAGAAATTTGCATTTATTTATTTATTTGCATTATTGTGCTGTTCCGTCCGCCCACTCCCATTACTATATAAACACCCAAGAAGCCAAAGCAAGCAGGGCTGTAAACACCTGCAAGCTCCACTGGAGGTCAGTCTGCAACATGGTTGACTTCTTAATTGATAGTATTTGGTAATAAATACTATTTAAAATAGAAATTTGCATTTATTTATTAATTTGCATTATTGTGCTGTTCCGTCTGCCCACTCCCATTACTATATAAACACCCAAGGAGCCAAAGCATGCAGTGCTGTAAACACCAGCAAGCTCCACTGGAGGTAAGTCTGCAACGTGGTTGACTTCTTAATTGATAGTATATGATAATAAATACCATTTAAAATAGAAATTTCCATTTATTTATTTATTTGCATTATTGTGCTGTTCCGTCCGCCCACTCCCATTACTATATAAACACCCAAGGAGTCAAAGCATGCAGGGCTGTAAACACCAGCAAGCTCCACTGGAGGTCAGTCTGCAACGTGGTTGACTTCTTAATTGATAGTATATGGTAATAAATACTATTTAAAATAGAAATTTGCATTTATTTATTTATTTGCATTATTGTGCTGTTCCGTCCGCCCACTCCCATTACTATATAAACACCCAAGGAGCCAAAGCATGCAGGGCTGTAAACACCAGCAAGCACCACTGGAGGTAAGTCTGCAACGTGGTTGACCTCTTAATTGATAGTATATGGTAATAAATACTATTTAAAATAGAAATTTGCATTTATTTATTTATTTGCATTATTGTGCTGTTCCGTCCGCCCACTCCCATTACTATATAAACACCCAAGGAGCCAAAGCATGCAGGGCTGTGAACACCAACACGCTCCACTGGAGGTCAGTCTGCAACGTGGTTGACTTCTTAATTGATAGTATATGGTAATAAAAACTATTTAAAATAGAAATATGCATTTATTTATTTATTTGCATTATTGTGCTGTTCCGTCCGCCCACTCCCATTACTATATAAACACCCAAGGAGTCAAAGCATGCAGGGCTGTAAACACCAGCAAGCTCCACTGGAGGTCAGTCTGCAACGTGGTTGAATTCTTAATTGATAGTATATGGTAATAAATACTATTTAAAATAGAAATTTGCATTTATTTATTTATTTGCATTATTGTGCTGTTCCGTCCGCCCACTCCCATTACTATATAAACACCCAAGGAGTCAAAGCATGCAGGGCTGTAAACACCAGCAAGCTCCACTGGGGGTAAGTCTGCAACGTGGCTGACTTCTTAATTGATAGTATATGGTAATAAATACTATTTAAAATAGAATTTTGCATTTATTTATTTATTTGCATTATTGTGCTGTTCCGTCCGCCCACTCCCATTACTATATAAACACCCAAGGAGCCAAAGCTCGCAGGGCTGTAAACACCAGCAAGCTCCACTGGAGGTCAGACTGCAACGTGGTTGACTTCTTAATTGATAGTATATGGTAATAAATACTATTTAAAATAGAAATTTGCATTTATTTATTTATTTGCATTATTGTGCTGTTCCGTCCGCCCACTCCCATTACTATATAAACACCCAAGGTGTCAAAGCATGCAGGGCTGTAAACACCAGCAAGCTCCACTGGAGGTAAGTCTGCAACGTGGTTGACTTCTTAATTGATAGTATATGGTAATAAATACTATTTAAAATAGAAATTTGCATTTATTTATTTATTTGCATTATTGTGCTGTTCCGTCCGCCCACTCCCATTACTATATAAACACCCAAGGAGCCAAAGCATGCAGGGCTGTAAACACCAGCAAGCTCCACTGGAGGTAAGTCTGCAACGTGGTTGACTTCTTAATTGATAGTATATGGTAATAAATACTATTTAAAATAGAAATTTGCATTTATTTATTTATTTGCATTATTGTGCTGTTCCGTCCGCCCACTCCCATTACTATATAAACACCCAAGGAGCCAAAGCATGCAGGGCTGTATACACCAGCAAGCTCCACTGGAGGTAAGTCTGCAACGTGGTTGACTTCTTAATTGATAGTATATGGTAATAAATACTATTTAAAATAGAAATTTGCATTTATTTATTTATTTGCATTATTGTGCTGTTCCGTCCGCCCACTCCCATTACTATATAAACACCCAAGGAGCCAAAGCATGCAGGGCTGTAAACACCAGCAAGCTCCACTGGTGGTTAGTCTGCAACGTGGTTGACTTCTTAATTAATAGTATATGTTAATAAATACTATTTAAAATAGAAATTTGCATTTATTTATTTATTTGCATTATTGTGCTGTTCCGTCCGCCCACTCCCATTACTATATAAACACCCAAGGATCCAAAGCATGCAGGGCTGTAAACACCAGCAAGCTCCACTGGAGGTAAGTCTGCAAAGTGGTTGACTTCTTAATTGATAGTATATGGTAATAAATACTATTTAAAATAGAAATTTGCATTTATTTACTTATTTGCATTATTGTGCTGTTCCGTCCGCCCACTCCCATTACTATATAAACACCCAAGGAGCCAAAGCATGCAGGGCTGTAAACACCAGCAGGCTCCACTGGAGGTAAGTCTGCAACGTGGTTGACTTCTTAATTGATAGTATATGGTAATAAATACTATTTAAAATAGAAATTTGCATTTATTTATTTATTTGCATTATTGTGCTGTTCCGTCCGCCCACTCCCATTACTATATAAACACCCAAGGAGCCGAGGCATGCAGTGCTGTATACACCAGCAAGCTGCACTGGAGGTAAGTCTGCAACGTGGTTGACTTCTTAATTGATAGTATATGGTAATAAATACTATTTAAAATAGAAATTTGCATTTATTTATTTATTTGCATTATTGTGCTGTTCCGTCCGCCCACTCCCATTACTATATAAACACCCAAGGAGCCAAAGCATGCAGTTCTGTAAACACCAGCAAGCTCCACTGGTGGTTAGTCTGCAACGTGGATGACTTCTTAATTAATAGTATATGTTAATAAATACTATTTAAAATAGAAATTTGCATTTATGTATTTATTTGCATTATTGTGCTGTTCCGTCCGCCCACTCCCATTACTATATAAACACCCAAGGAGTCAAAGCATGCAGTGCTGTAAACACCAGCAAGCTCCACTGGAGGTAAGTCTGCAACGTGTTTGACTTCTTAATTGATAGTAAATGGTAATAAATACTATTTAAAATAGAAATTTGCATTTACTTATTTATTTGCATTATTGTGCTGTTCCGTCCGCCCACTCCCATTACTATATAAACACCCAAGGAGCCAAAGCATGCAGGGCTGTAAACACCAGCAAGCTCCACTGGAGGTAAGTCTGCAACGTGGTTGACTTCTTAATTGATAGTATATGGTAATAAATACTATTTAAAATAGAAATTTGCATTTATTTATTTATTTGCATTATTGTGCTGTTCCGTCCGCCCACTCCCATTACTATATAAACACCCAAGGAGTCAAAGCATGCAGGGCTGTAAACACCAGCAAGCTCCACTGGAGGTAAGTCTGCAACGTGGTTGACTTCTTAATTGATAGTATATGGTAATAAATACTATTTAAATAGAAATTTGCATTTATTTATTTATTTGCATTACTGTGCTGTTCCGTCCGCCCACTCCCATTACTATATAAACACCCAAGGAGCCAAAGCATGCAGGGCTGTATACACCAGCAAGCTCCACTGGAGGTAAGTCTGCAACGTGGTTGACTTCTTAATTGATAGTATATGGTAATAAATACTATTTAAAATAGAAATTTGCATTTATTTATTTATTTGCATTATTGTGCTGTTCCGTCCGCCCACTCCCATTACTATATAAACACCCAAGGAGCCAAAGCATGCAGGGCTGTATACACCAGCAAGCTCCACTGGAGGTAAGTCTGCAACGTGGTTGACTTCTTAATTGATAGTATATGGTAATAAATACTATTTAAAATAGAAATTTGCATTTATTTATTTATTTGCATTATTGTGCTGTTCCGTCCGCCCACTCCCATTACTATATAAACACCCAAGGAGCCAAAGCATGCAGGGCTGTAAACACCAGCAAGCTCCACTGGTGGTTAGTCTGCAACGTGGTTGACTTCTTAATTAATAGTATATGGTAATAAATACTATTTAAAATAGAAATTTGCATTTATTTATTTATTTGCATTATTGTGCTGTTCCGTCCGCCCACTCCCATTACTATATAAACACCCAAGGAGCCAAAGCATGCAGGGCTGTGAACACCAACACGCTCCACTGGAGGTCAGTCTGCAACGTGGTTGACTTCTTAATTGATAGTATATGGTAATAAATACTATTTAAAATAGAAATTTGCATTTATTTATTTATTTGCATTATCGTGCTGTTCCGTCCGCCCACTTCCATTACTATATAAACACCCAAGGAGTCAAAGCATGCAGGGCTGTAAACACCAGCAAGCTCCACTGGAGGTCAGTCTGCAACGTGGATGACTTCTTAATTGATAGTATATGGTAATAAATACTATTTAAAATAGAAATTTGCATTTATTTATTTATTTGCATTATTGGGCTCTTCCGTCCGCCCACTCCCATTACTATATAAACACCCAAGGAGCCAAAGCATGCAGGGCTGTAAACACCAGCAAGCTCCACTGGTGGTTAGTCTGCAACGTGGCTGACTTCTTAATTAATAGTATATGGTAATAAATACTATTTAAAATAGAAATTTGCATTTATTTATTTATTTGCATTATTGTGCTGTTCCGTCCGCCCACTCCCATTACTATATAAACAACCAAGGAGCCAAAGCATGCAGGGCTGTGAACACCAACACGCTCCACTGGAGGTCAGTCTGCAACGTGGTTGACTTCTTAATTGATAGTATATGGTAATAAATACTATTTAAAATAGAAATTTGCATTTATTTATTAATTTGCATTATCGTGCTGTTCCGTCCGCCCACTCCCATTACTATATAAACACCCAAGGAGTCAAAGCATGCAGGGCTGTAAACACCAGCAAGCTCCACTGGAGGTCAGTCTGCAACGTGTTTGACTTCTTAATTGATAGTATATGGTAATAAATACTATTTAAAATAGAAATTTGCTTATATTTATTTATTTGCATTATTGTGATGTTCCGTCCGCCCACTCCCATTACTATATAAACACCCAAAGAGTCAAAGCATGCAGGGCTGTAAACACCAGAAAGCTCCACTGGGGGTAAGTCTGCAACGTGGCTGACTTCTTAATTGATAGTATATTTTAATAAATACTATTTAAAATAGAATTTTGCATTTATTTATTTATTTGCATTATTGTGCTGTTCCGTCCGCCCACTCCCATTACTATATAAACACCCAAGGAGCCAAAGCATGCAGGGCTGTTAACACCAGCAAGCTCCACTGGAGGTAAGTCTGCAACGTGGTTGACTTCTTAATTGATAGTATATGGTAATAAATACTATTTAAAATAGAAATTTGCATTTATTTATTTATTTGCATTATTGTGCTGTTCCGTCCGCCCACTCCCATTACTATATAAACACCCAAGGAGCCAAAGCATGCAGGGCTGTAAACACCAGCAAGCTCCACTGGTGGTTAGTCTGCAACGTGGTTGAATTCTTAATTAATAGTATATGGTAATAAATACTATTTAAAATAGAAATTTGCATTAATTTATTTATTTGCATTATTGTGCTGTTCCTTCTGCCCACTCCCATTACTATATAAACACCCAAGGAGCCAAAGCATGCAGGGCTGTGAACACCAACACGCTCCACTGGAGGTCAGTCTGCAACGTGGTTGACTTCTTAATTGATAGTATATGGTAATAAATACTATTTAAAATAGAAATTTGCATTTATTTATTTATTTGCATTATTGTGCTGTTCCGTCCGCCCACTCCCATTACTATATAAACACCCAAGGAGTCAAAGCATGCAGGGCTGTAAACACCAGCAAGCACCACTGGGGGTAAGTCTGCAACGTGGCTGACTTCTTAATTGATAGTATATGGTAATAAATACTATTTAAAATAGAAATTTGCATTTATTTATTTATTTGCATTATTGTGCTGTTCCGTTCGCCCACTCCCATTACTATATAAACACCCAAGGAGCCAAAGCATGCAGGGCTGTAAACACCAGCAAGCTCCACTGGAGGTAAGTCTGCAACGTGGTTGACTTCTTAATTGATAGTATATGGTAATAAATACTATTTAAAATAGAAATTTGCATTTATTTATTTATTTGCATTATTGTGCTGTTCCGTCCACCCACTCCCATTACTATATAAACACCCAAGGAGCCAAAGCATGCATGGCTGTAAACACCAGCAAGCTCCACTATAAGTTAGTTTTCAATGAGGTTGACTTCTTAATTGATAGTATATGAAAATAAAGACTTTTTAAAATAGAAATTTGCATTTATTTATTTATTTGCATTATTGTGCTGTTCCGTCCGCCCACTCCCATTACTATAGAAACACCCAAGGAGCCAAAGCATGCAGGGCTGTAAACACCAGCAAGCTCCACTGGAGGTCAGACTGCGACGTGGTTGACTTCTTAATTGATAGTATATGGTAATAAATACTATTTAAAATAGAAATTTGCATTTATTTATTTATTTGCATTATTGTGCTGTTCCGTCCGCCGACTCCCATTACTATATAAACACCCAAGGTGTCAAAGCATGCAGGGCTGTAAACACCAGCAAGCTCCACTGGAGGTAAGTCTGCAACGTGGTTGACTTCTTAATTGATAGTATATGGTAATAAATACTATTTAAAATAGAAATTTGCATTTATTTATTTATTTGCATTATTGTGCTGTTCCGTCCGCCCACTCCCATTACTATATAAACACCCAAGGAGCCAAAGCATGCAGGGCTGTAAACACCAGCAAGCTCCACTGTAGGTAAGTCTGCAACGTGGTTGACTTCTTAGTTGATAGTATATGGTAATAAATACTATTTAAAATAGAAATTTGCATTTATTTATTTATTTGCATTATTGTGCTGTTCCGTCCGCCCACTCCCATTACTATATAAACACCCAAGGAGCCAAAGCATGCAGGGCTGTAAACACCAGCAAGCTCCACTGGAGGTAAGTCTGCAACGTGTTTGACTTCTTAATTGATAGTAAATGGTAATAAATACTATTTAAAATAGAAATTTGCATTTAGTTATTTATTTGCATTATTGTGCTGTTCCGTCCGCCCACTCCCATTACTATATAAACACCCAAGGAGCCAAAGCATGCAGGGCTGTAAACACCAGCAAGCTCCACTGGAGGTAAGTCTGCAACGTGGTTGACTTCTTAATTGATAGTATATGGTATTAAATACTATTTAAAATAGAAATTTGCATTTATTTATTTATTTGCATTATTGTGCTGTTCCGTCCGCCCACTCCCATTACTATATAAACACCCAAGGAGTCAAAGCATGCAGGGCTGTAAACACCAGCAAGCTCCACTGGAGGTAAGTCTGCAACGTGGTTGACTTCTTAATTGATAGTATATGGTAATAAATACTATTTAAATAGAAATTTGCATTTATTTATTTATTTGCATTATTGTGCTGTTCCGTCCGCCCACTCCCATTACTATATAAACACCCAAGGAGCCAAAGCATGCAGGGCTGTATACACCAGCAAGCTCCACTGGAGGTAAGTCTGCAACGTGGTTGACTTCTTAATTGATAGTATATGGTAATAAATACTATTTAAAATAGAAATTTGCATTTATTTATTTATTTGCATTATTGTGCTGTTCCGTCCGCCCACTCCAATTACTATATAAACACCCAAGGAGCCAAAGCATGCAGGGCTGTATACACCAGCAAGCTCCACTGGAGGTAAGTCTGCAACGTGGTTGACTTCTTAATTGATAGTATATGGTAAAAATACTATTTAAAATAGAAATTTGCATTTATTTATTTATTTGCATTATTGTGCTGTTCCGTCCGCCCACTCCCATTACTATATAAACACCCAAGGAGCCAAAGCATGCAGGGCTGTAAACACCAGCAAGCTCCACTGGTGGTTAGTCTGCAACGTGGTTGACTTCTTAATTAATTGTATATGGTAATAAATACTATTTAAAATAGAAATTTGCATTTATTTATTTATTTGCATTATTGTGCTGTTCCGTCCGCCCACTCCCATTACTATAAAAAAAACACCCAAGGAGCCAAACCAAGCAGGGCTGTAAACACCAGCAAGCTCCACTGGAGGTCAGTCTGCAACGTGGTTGACTTCTTAATTGATAGTATATGGTAATAAATACTATTTAAAATAGAAATTTGCATTTATTTATTTATTTGCATTATTGTGCTGTTCCGTCTGCCCACTCCCATTACTATATAAACACCCAAGGAGCCAAAGCATGCAGGGCGGTAAACACCAGCAAGCTCCACTGGAGGTAAGTCTGCAACATGTTTGACTTCTTAATTGATAGTAAATGGTAATAAATTCTATTTAAAATAGAAATTTGCATTTACTTATTTATTTGCATTATTGTGCTGTTCCGTCCGCCCACTCCCATTACTATATAAACACCCAAGGAGCCAAAGCATGCAGGGCTGTAAACACCAGCAAGCTCCACTGGATGTAAGTCTGCAACGTGGTTGACTTCTTAATTGATAGTATATGGTATTAAATACTATTTAAAATAGAAATTTGCATTTATTTATTTATTTGCATTATTGTGCTGTTCCGTCCGCCCACTCCCATTACTATATAATCACCCAAGGAGTCAAAGCATGCAGGGCTGTAAACACCAGCAAGCTCCACTGGAGGTAAGTCTGCAACGTGGTTGACTTCTTAATTGATAGTATATGGTAATAAATACTATTTAAATAGAAATTTGCATTTATTTATTTATTTGCATTATTGTGCTGTTCCGTCCGCCCACTCCCATTACTATATAAACACCCAAGGAGCCAAAGCATGCAGGGCTGTATACACCAGCAAGCTCCACTGGAGGTAAGTCTGCAACGTGGTTGACTTCTTAATTGATAGTATATGGTAATAAATACTATTTAAAATAGAAATTTGCATTTATTTATTTATTTGCTTTATTGTGCTGTTCCGTCCGCCCACTCCAATTACTATATAAACACCCAAGGAGCCAAAGCATGCAGGGCTGTATACACCAGCAAGCTCCACTGGAGGTAAGTCTGCAACGTGGTTGACTTCTTAATTGATAGTATATGGTAATAAATACTATTTAAAATAGAAATTTGCATTTATTTATTTATTTGCATTATTGTGCTGTTCCGTCCGCCCACTCCCATTACTATATAAACACCCAAAGAGCCAAAGCATGCAGGGCTGTAAACACCAGCAAGCTCCACTGGTGGTTAGTCTGCAACGTGGTTGACTTCTTAATTAATTGTATATGGTAATAAATACTATTTAAAATAGAAATTTGCATTTATTTATTTATTTGCATTATTGTGCTGTTCCGTGCGCAAACTCCCATTTCTATAAAAAAAACACCCAAGGAGCCAAACCAAGCAGGGCTGTAAACACCAGCAAGCTCCACTGGAGGTCAGTCTGCAACGTGGTTGACTTCTTAATTGATAGTATATGGTAATAAATACTATTTAAAATAGAAATTTGCATTTATTTATTTATTTGCATTATTGTGCTGTTCCGTCCGCCCACTCCCATTACTATATAAACACCCAAGGAGCCAAAGCATGTAGGACTGTAAACACCAGCAAGCTCCACTGGAGGTAAGTCTGGAATGTGGTTGACTTCTTAATTAATAGTATATGGTTATAAATACTATTTAAAATAGAAATTTGCATTTATTTATTTATTTGCATTATTATGCTGTTCCGTCCGCCCACTCCCATTACTATATTATCGCCCAAGGAGTCAAAGCATGCAGGGCAGTAAACACCAGCAAGCTCCACTGGAGGTAAGTCTGCACCGTGGCTGACTTCTTAATTGATAGTATATGGTAATAAATACTATTTAAAATAGAAATTTGCATTTATTTATATATTTGCATTATTGTGCTTTTCCGTCCGCCCTCTCCCATTACTATATAATCACCCAAGGAGCCAAAGCATGCAGGGTTGTAAACAACAGCAAGCTCCACTGGAGGTAAGTCTGCAACGTGGTTGACTTCTTAATTGATAGTATATGGTAATAATACTATTTGAAATAGATATTTGCATTTGTTTATTTATTTGCATTATTGTGCTGTTCCGTCCGCCCACTCCCATTACTATATAAACACCCAAGGAGCCAAAGCATGCAGGGCTGTAAACACAAGCAAGCTCCACTGGAGGTAAGTCTGCAACGTGGTTAACTTCTTAATTAATAGTATATGGTAATAAATACTATTTAAAATAGAAATTTGCATTTATTTATTTATTTGCATTTTTGTGCTGTTCCGTCCACCCACTCCCATTACTATATAAACACCCAAGGAGCCAAAGCATGCAGGGCTGTAAACACCAGCAAGCTACACTGGAGGTTAGTCTGCAAAGTGGTTGATTTCTTAATTGATAGTATATGGTAATAAATACTATTTAAAATAGAAATTTGCATTTATTTATTTATTTGCATTATTGTGCTGTTCCGTCCGCCCACTCCCATTACTATATAAACACCCAAGGAGCCAAAGCATGCAGGGCTGTGAACACCAGCAAGCTCCACTGGAGGTAAGTCTGCAACGTGGTTGACTTCTTAATTGATAGTATATGGTAATAAATACTATTTAAAATAGAAATTTGCATTTATTTATTTATTTGCATTATTGTGCTGTTCCGTCCGCACACTCCCATTACTATATAAACACCCAAGGAGCCAAAGCATGCAGGGCTGTGAACACCAGCAAGCTCCACTGGAGGTAAGTCTGCAACGTGGTTGACTTCATAATTGATAGTATATGGTAATAAATACTATTTAAAATAGAAATTTGCATTTATTTATTTATTTGCATTATTGTGCTGTTCCGTCCGCCCACTCCCATTACTATATAAACACCCTAGGAGCAAAAGCATGCAGGGCTGTAAACACCAGCAAGCTCCACTGCAGGTAAGTCTGCAACGTAGTTGACTTCTTAATTGATAGTATATGGTAATAAATACTATTTAAAATAGAAATTTGCATTTATTTATTTATTTGCATTATTGTGCTGTTCTGTCCACCGACTCCCATTACTATATAAACACACAAGGTGTCAAAGCATGCAGGGCTGTAAACACCAGCAAGCTCCACTGGAGGTAAGTCTGCAACGTGGTTGACATCTTAATTGATAGTATATGGTAATAAATACTATTTAAAATAGAAATTTGCATTTATTTATTTATTTGCATTATTGTGCTGTTCCGTCCGCCCACTCCCATTACTATATAAACACCCAAGGAGCCAAAGCATGCAGGGCTGTAAACACCAACAAGCTCCACTGGAGGTAAGTCTGCAACGTGGTTGACTTCTTAATTGATTGCATATGGTAATAAATACTATTTAAAATAGAAATTTGCATTTATTTATTTATTTGCATTATTGTGCTGTTCCGTCCGCCCACTCCCATTGCTATATAAACACCCAAGGAGCCAAAGCATGCAGGGCTGTAAACACCAGCAAGCTCCACTGGAGGTAAGTCTGCAACATGGTTGACTTCTTAATTGATAGTATATGGTAATTAATACTATTTAAAATAGAAATTTGCATTTACTTATTTATTTGCATTATTGTGCTGTTCCGTCCGCCCACTCCCATTACTATATAAACACCCAAGGAGCCAAAGCATGCAGGGCTGTAAACACCAGCAAGCTCCACTGGGGGTAAGTCTGCAACGTGGCTGACTTCTTAATTGATAGTATATGGTAATAAATACTATTTAAAATAGAAATTTGCATTTATTTATTTATTTGCATTATTGTGCTGTTCCGTCCGCCCACTCCCATTACTATATAAACACCCAAGGAGTCAAAGCATGCAGGGCTGTAAACACCAGCAAGCTCCACTGGGGGTAAGTCTGCAACGTGGCTGACTTCTTAATTGATAGTATATGGTAATAAATACTATTTAAAATAGAAATTTGCATTTATTTATTTATTTGCATTATTGTGCTGTTCCGTCCGCCCACTCCCATTACTATATAAACACCCAAGGAGCCAAAGCATGCAGGGCTGTATACACCAGCAAGCTCCACTGGAAGTAAGTCTGCAACGTGGTTGACTTCTTAATTGATAGTATATGGTAATAAATACTATTTAAAATAGAAATTTGCATTTATTTATTTATTTGCATTATTGTGCTGTTCCGTCCGCCCACTCCCATTACTATATAAACACCCAAGGGAGCCAAAGCATGCAGGGCTGTAAACACCAGCAAGCTCCACTGGTGGTTAGTCTGCAACGTGGTTGACTTCTTAATTAATAGTATATGTTAATAAATACTATTTAAAATAGAAATTTGCATTTATTTATTTATTTGCATTATTGTGCTGTTCCGTCCGCCCACTCCCATTACTATATAAACACCCAAGGAGCCAAAGCATTCAGGGCTGTAAACACCAGCAAGCTCCACTGGAGGTAAGTCTGCAACGTGGTTGACTTCTTAATTGATAGTATATGGTAATAAATACTATTTAAAATAGAAATTTGCATTTATTTATTTATTTGCATTATTGTGCTGTTCCGTCCGCCCACTCCCATTACTATATAAACACCCAAGGAGCCAAAGCATGCAGGGCTGTAAACACCAGCAAGCTGCACTGGAGGTAAGTCTGCAACGTGGTTGCCTTCTTAATTGATAGTATATGGTAATAAATACTATTTAAAATAGAAATTTGCATTTATTTATTTATTTGCATTATTGTGCTGTTCCGTCCGCCCACTCCCATTACTATATAAACACCCAAGGAGCCAAAGCATGCAGGGCTGTGAACACCAACACGCTCCACTGGAGGTCAGTCTGCAACGTGGTTGACTTCTTAATTGATAGTATATGGTAATAAATACTATTTAAAATAGAAATTTGCATTTACTTATTTATTTGCATTATTGTGCTGTTCCGTCCGCCCACTCCCATTACTATATAAACACCCAAGGAGCCAAAGCATGCAGGGCTGTAAACACCAGTAAGCTCCACCGGAGGTAAGTCTGCAACGTGGTTGACTTCTTAATTGATAGTATATGGTAATAAATACTATTTAAAATACAAATTTGCATTTATATATTTATTTGCATTATTGTGCTGTTCCGTCCGCCCACTCCCATTACTATATAAACACCCAAGGAGTCAAAGCATGCAGGGCTGTAAACACCAGCAAGCTCCACTGGAGGTAAGTCTGCAAGGTGGTTGACTTCTTAATTGATAGTATATGGTAATAAATACTATTTAAATAGAAATTTGCATTTATTTATTTATTTGCATTATTGTGCTGTTCCGTCCGCCCACTCCCATTACTATATAAACACCCAAGGAGCCAAAGCATGCAGGGCTGTATACACCAGCAAGCTCCACTGGAGGAAAGTCTGCAACGTGGTTGACTTCTTAATTGATAGTATATAGTAATAAATACTATTTAAAATAGAAATTTGCATTTATTTATTTATTTGCATTATTGTGCTGTTCCGTCCGCCCACTCCCATTACTATATAAACACCCAAGGAGCCAAAGCATGCAGGGCTGTATACACCAGCAAGGTCCACTGGAGGTAAGTCTGCAACGTGGTTGACTTCTTAATTGATAGTATATGGTAATAAATACTATTTAAAATAGAAATTTGCATTTATTTATTTATTTGCATTATTGTGCTGTTCCGTCCGCCCTCTCCCATTACTGTATAAACACCCAAGGAGCCAAAGCATGCAGGGCTGTAAACAACAGCAAGCTCCACTGGTGGATAGTCTGCAACGTGGTTGACTTCTTAATTAATAGTATATGGTAAAAATACTATTTAAAATAGAAATTTGCATTTATTTATTTATTTGCATTATTGTGCTGTTCCGTCCGCCCTCTCCCATTACTATATAAACACCCAAGGAGCCAAAGCATGCAGGGCTGTGAACACCAACACGCTCCACTGGAGGTCAGTCTGCAACGTGGTTGACTTCTTAATTGATAGTATATGGTAATAAATACTATTTAAAATAGAAATTTGCATTTATTTATTTATTTGCATTATTGTGCTGTTCCGTCCGCCCACTCCCATTACTATATAAACACCCAAGGAGTCAAAGCATGCAGGGCTGTAAACACCAGCAAGCTCCACTGGAGGTCAGTCTGCAACGTGTTTGACTTCTTAATTGATAGTATATGGTAATAAATACTATTTAAAATAGAAATTTGCTTTTATTTATTTATTTGCATTATTGTGCTGTTCCGTCCGCCCACTCCCATTACTATATAAACACCCAAGGAGTCAAAGCATGCAGGGCTGTAAACACCAGCAAGCTCCACTGGGGGTAAGTCTGCAACGTGGCTGACTTCTTAATTGATAGTATATGGTAATAAATACTATTTAAAATAGAATTTTGCATTTATTTATTTATTTGCATTATTGTGCTGTTCCGTCCGCCCACTCCCATTACTATATAAACACCCAAGGAGCCAAAGCATGCTGGGCTGTAAACACCAGCAAGCTCCACTGGAGGTAAGTCTGCAATGTGGTTGACTTCTTAATTGATAGTATATGGTAATAAATACTATTTAAAATAGAAATTTGCATTTATTTATTTATTTGCATTATTGTGCTGTTCCGTCCGCCCACTCCCATTACTATATAAACACCCAAGGAGTCAAAGCATGCAGGGCTGTAAACACCAGCAAGCTCCACTGGAGGTAAGTCTGCAACGTGGTTGACTTCTTAATTGATAGTATATGGTAATAAATACTATTTAAATAGAAATTTGCATCTATTTATTTATTTGCATTATTGTGCTGTTCCGTCCGCCCACTCCCATTACTATATAAACACCCAAGGAGCCAAAGCATGCAGGGCTGTATACACCAGCAAGCTCCAATGGTGGTTAGTCTGCAACGTGGTTGACTTCTTAATTAATAGTATATGGTAATAAATACTATTTAAAATAGAAATTTGCATTTATTTATTTATTTGCATTATTGTGCTGTTCCGTCCGCCCACTCCCATTACTATATAAACACCCAAGGAGCCAAAGCATGCAGGGCTGTGAACACCAGCAAGCTCCACTGGAGGTAAGTCTGCAACGTGGTTGACTTCTTAATTGACAGTATATGGTAATAAATACTATTTAAAATAGAAATTTGCATTTATTTATTTATTTGCATTATTGTGCTGTTCCGTCCGCACACTCCCATTACTATATAAACACCCAAGGAGCCAAAGCATGCAGGGCTGTGAACACCAGCAAGCTCCACTGGAGGTAAGTCTGCAACGTGGTTGACTTCTTAATTGATAGTATATGGTAATAAATACTATTTAAAATAGAAATTTGCATTTATTTATTTATTTGCATTATTGTGCTGTTCCGTCCGCCCACTCCCATTACTATATAAACACCCTAGGAGCAAAAGCATGCAGGGCTGTAAACACCAGCAAGCTCCACTGCAGGTAAGTCTGCAACGTGGTTGACTTCTTAATTGATAGTATATGGTAATAAATACTATTTAAAATAGAAATTTGCATTTATTTATTTATTTGCATTATTGTGCTGTTCTGTCCACCGACTCCCATTACTATATAAACACACAAGGTGTCAAAGCATGCAGGGCTGTAAACACCAGCAAGCTCCACTGGAGGTAAGTCTGCAACGTGGTTGACATCTTAATTGATAGTATATGGTAATAAATACTATTTAAAATAGAAATTTGCATTTATTTATTTATTTGCATTATTGTGCTGTTCCGTCCGCCCACTCCCATTACTATATAAACACCCAAGGAGCCAAAGCATGCAGGGCTGTAAACACCAGCAAGCTCCACTGGGGGTAAGTCTGCAACGTGGCTGACTTCTTAATTGATAGTATATGGTAATAAATACTATTTAAAATAGAAATTTGCATTTATTTATTTATTTGCATTATTGTGCTGTTCCGTCCGCCCACTCCCATTACTATATAAACACCCAAGGAGTCAAAGCATGCAGGGCTGTAAACACCAGCAAGCTCCACTGGGGGTAAGTCTGCAACGTGGCTGACTTCTTAATTGATAGTATATGGTAATAAATACTTTTTAAAATAGAAATTTGCATTTATTTATTTATTTGCATTATTGTGCTGTTCCGTCCGCCCACTCCCATTACTATATAAACACCCAAGGAGCCAAAGCATGCAGGGCTGTATACACCAGCAAGCTCCACTGGAAGTAAGTCTGCAACGTGGTTGACTTCTTAATTGATAGTATATGGTAATAAATACTATTTAAAATAGAAATTTGCATTTATTTATTTATTTGCATTATTGTGCTGTTCCGTCCGCCCACTCCCATTACTATATAAACACCCAAGGGAGCCAAAGCATGCAGGGCTGTAAACACCAGCAAGCTCCACTGGTGGTTAGTCTGCAACGTGGTTGACTTCTTAATTAATAGTATATGTTAATAAATACTATTTAAAATAGAAATTTGCATTTATTTATTTATTTGCATTATTGTGCTGTTCCGTCCGCCCACTTCCATTACTATATAAACACCCAAGGAGCCAAAGCATGCAGGGCTGTAAACACCAGCAAGCTCCACTGGAGGTAAGTCTGCAACGTGGTTGACTTCTTAATTGATAGTATATGGTAATAAATACTATTTAAAATAGAAATTTGCATTTATTTATTTATTTGCATTATTGTGCTGTTCCGTCCGCCCACTCCCATTACTATATAAACACCCAAGGAGCCAAAGCATGCAGGGCTGTAAACACCAGCAAGCTGCACTGGAGGTAAGTCTGCAACGTGGTTGCCTTCTTAATTGATAGTATATGGTAATAAATACTATTTAAAATAGAAATTTGCATTTATTTATTTATTTGCATTATTGTGCTGTTCCGTCCGCCCACTCCCATTACTATATAAACACCCAAGGAGCCAAAGCATGCAGGGCTGTGAACACCAACACGCTCCACTGGAGGTCAGTCTGCAACGTGGTTGACTTCTTAATTGATAGTATATGGTAATAAATACTATTTAAAATAGAAATTTGCATTTACTTATTTATTTGCATTATTGTGCTGTTCCGTCCGCCCACTCCCATTACTATATAAACACCCAAGGAGCCAAAGCATGCAGGGCTGTAAACACCAGTAAGCTCCACCGGAGGTAAGTCTGCAACGTGGTTGACTTCTTAATTGATAGTATATGGTAATAAATACTATTTAAAATACAAATTTGCATTTATTTATTTATTTGCATTATTGTGCTGTTCCGTCCGCCCACTCCCATTACTATATAAACACCCAAGGAGTCAAAGCATGCAGGGCTGTAAACACCAGCAAGCTCCACTGGAGGTAAGTCTGCAAGGTTGTTGACTTCTTAATTGATAGTATATGGTAATAAATACTATTTAAATAGAAATTTGCATTTATTTATTTATTTGCATTATTGTGCTGTTCCGTCCGCCCACTCCCATTACTATATAAACACCCAAGGAGCCAAAGCATGCAGGGCTGTATACACCAGCAAGCTCCACTGGAGGTAAGTCTGCAACGTGGTTGACTTCTTAATTGATAGTATATAGTAATAAATACTATTTAAAATAGAAATTTGCATTTATTTATTTATTTGCATTATTGTGCTGTTCCGTCCGCCCACTCCCATTACTACATAAACACCCAAGGAGCCAAAGCATGCAGGGCTGTATACACCAGCAAGGTCCACTGGAGGTAAGTCTGCAACGTGGTTGACTTCTTAATTGATAGTATATGGTAATAAATACTATTTAAAATAGAAATTTGCATTTATTTATTTATTTGCATTATTGTGCTGTTCCGTCCGCCCTCTCCCATTACTGTATAAACACCCAAGGAGCCAAAGCATGCAGGGCTGTAAACAACAGCAAGCTCCACTGGTGGATAGTCTGCAACGTGGTTGACTTCTTAATTAATAGTATATGGTAAAAATACTATTTAAAATAGAAATTTGCATTTATTTATTTATTTGCATTATTGTGCTGTTCCGTCCGCCCTCTCCCATTACTATATAAACACCCAAGGAGCCAAAGCATGCAGGGCTGTGAACACCAACACGCTCCACTGGAGGTCAGTCTGCAACGTGGTTGACTTCTTAATTGATAGTATATGGTAATAAATACTATTTAAATAGAAATTTGCATCTATTTATTTATTTGCATTATTGTGCTGTTCCGTCCGCCCACTCCCATTACTATATAAACACCCAAGGAGCCAAAGCATGCAGGGCTGTATACACCAGCAAGCTCCAATGGTGGTTAGTCTGCAACGTGGTTGACTTCTTAATTAATAGTATATGGTAATAAATACTATTTAAAATAGAAATTTGCATTTATTTATTTATTTGCATTATTGTGCTGTTCCGTCCGCCCACTCCCATTACTATATAAACACCCATGGAGCCAAAGCATGCAGGGCTGTGAACACCAACACGCTCCACTGGAGGTCAGTCTGCAACGTGGTTGACTTCTTAATTGTTAGTATATGGTAATAAATATTATTTAAAATAGAAATTTGCATTAATTTATTTATTTGCATTATTGTGCTGTTCCGTCCGCCCACTCCCATTACTATATAAACACCGAAGGAGTCAAAGCATGCAGGGCTGTAAACACCAGCAAGCTCCACTGGAGGTCAGTCTGCAACGTGTTTGACTTCTTAATTGATAGTATATGGTAATAAATACTATTTAAAATAGAAATTTGCATTTATTTATTTATTTGCATTATTGTGCTGTTCCGTCTGCCCACTCCCATTACTATATAAACACCCAAGGAGTCAAAGCATGCAGGGCTGTAAACACCAGCAAGCACCACTGGGGGTAAGTCTGCAACGTGGCTGACTTCTTAATTGATAGTATATGGTAATAAATACTATTTAAAATAGAAATTTGCATTTTTTATTTATTTGCATTATTGTGCTGTTCCGTCCGCCCACTCCCATTACTATATAAACACCCAAGGAGCCAATGCATGCAGGGCTGTAAACACCAGCAAGCTCCACTGGAGGTAAGTCTGCAACGTGGTTGACTTCTTAATTGATAGTATATGGTAATAAATACTATTTAAAATAGAAATTTGCATTTATTTATTTATTTGCATTATTGTGCTGTTCCGTCCACCCACTCCCATTACTATATAAACACCCAAGGAGCCAAAGCATGCATGGCTGTAAACACCAGCAAGCTCCCCTGGAGGTTAGTTTGCAATGAGGTTGACTTCTTAATTGATAGTATATGAAAATAAAGACTTTTTAAAATAGAAATTTGCATTTATTTATTTATTTGCATTATTGTGCTGTTCCGTCCGCCCACTCCCATTACTATAGAAACACCCAAGGAGCCAAAGCATGCAGGGCTGTAAACACCAGCAAGCTCCACTGGAGGTCAGACTGCAACGTGGTTGACTTCTTAATTGATAGTATATGGTAATAAATACTATTTAAAATAGAAATTTGCATTTATTTATTTATTTGCATTATTGTGCTGTTCTGTCCGCCGACTCCCATTACTATATAAACACCCAAGGTGTCAAAGCATGAAGGGCTGTAAACACCAGCAAGCTCCACTGGAGATAAGTCTGCAACGTAGTTGACTTCTTAATTGATAGTATATGGTAATAAATACTATTTAAAATAGAAATTTGCATTTATGTATTTATTTGCATTATTGTGCTGTTCCGTCCGCCCACTCCCATTACTATATAAACACCCAAAGAGCCAAAGCATGCAGGGCTGTAAACACCAGCAAGCTCCACTGGAGGTAAGTCTGCAACGTGGTTGACTTCTTAATTGATAGTATATGGTAATAAATACTATTTAAAATAGAAATTTGCATTTATTTATTTATTTGCATTATTGTGCTGTTCCGTCCGCCCACTCCCATTACTATATAAACCCCCAAGGAGCCAAAGCATGCAGGGCTGTAAACACTAGCAAGCTCCACTGGAGGTAAGTCTGCAACGTGTTTGACTTCTTAATTGATAGTAAATGGTAATAAATACTATTTAAAATAGAAATTTGCATTTACTTATTTATTTGCATTATTGTGCTGTTCCGTCCGCCCACTCCCATTACTATATAAACACCCAAGGAGCCAAAGCATGCAGGGCTGTAAACACCAGCAAGCTCCACTGGAGGTAAGTCTGCAACGTGGTTGACTTCTTAATTGATAGTATATGGTAATAAATACTATTTAAAATAGAAATTTGCATTTATTTATTTATTTGCATTATTGTGCTGTTCCGTCCGCCCACTCCCATTACTATATAAACACCCAAGGAGTCAAAGCATGCAGGTCTGTAAACACCAGCAAGCTCCACTGGAGGTAAGTCTGCAACGTGGTTGACTTCTTAATTGATAGTATATGGTAATAAATACTATTTAAATAGAAATTTGCATTTATTTATTTATTTGCATTATTGTGCTGTTCCGTCCGCCCACTCCCATTACTATATAAACACCCAAGGAGCCAAAGCATGCAGGGCTGTATACACCAGCAAGCTCCACTGGAGGTAAGTCTGCAACGTGGTTGACTTCTTAATTGATAGTATATGGTAATAAATACTATTTAAAATAGAAATTTGCATTTATTTATTTATTTGCATTATTGTGCTGTTCCGTCCGCCCACACCAATTACTATATAAACACCCAAGGAGCCAAAGCATGCAGGGCTGTATACACCAGCAAGCTCCACTGGAGGTAAGTCTGCAACGTGCTTGACTTCTTAATTGATAGTATATGGTAATAAATACTATTTAAAATAGAAATTTGCATTTATTTATTTATTTGCATTATTGTGCTGTTCCGTCCGCCCACTCCCATTACTATATAAACACCCAAGGAGCCAAAGCATGCAGGGCTGTAAACACCAGCAAGCTCCACTGGTGGTTAGTCTGCAACGTGTTTGATTTCATAATTAATTGTATATGGTAATAAATACTATTTAAAATAGAAATTTGCATTTATTTATTTATTTGCATTATTGTGCTGTTCCGTCCGCCCACTCCCATTACTATATAAACACCCAAGGAGCCAAACCAAGCAGGGCTGTAAACACCAGCAAGCTCCACTGCAGGTCAGTCTGCAACGTGGTTGACTTCTTAATTGATAGTATATGGTAATAAATACTATTTAAAATAGAAATTTGCATTTATTTATTTATCTGCATTATTGTGCTGTTCCGTCCGCCCACTCCCATTACTATATAAACACCCAAGGAGCCAAAGCATGTAGGGCTGTAAACACCAGCAAGCTCCACTGGAGGTAAGTCTGGAATGTGGTTGACTTCGTAATTAATAGTATATGGATATAAATACTATTTAAAATAGAAATTTGCATTTATTTATTTATTTGCATTATTGTGCTGTTCCGTCCGCCCACTCCCATTACTATATAATCGCCCAAGGAGTCAAAGCATGCAGGGCAGTAAACACCAGCAAGCTCCACCGGAGGTAAGTCTGCACCGTGGCTGACTTCTTCATTGATAGTATATGGTAATAAATACTATTTAAAATAGAAATTTGCATTTATTTATTTATTTGCATTATTGTGCTTTTCCGTCCGCCCTCTCCCATTACTATATAATGACCCAAGGAGCCAAAGCATGCAGGGTTGTAAACAACAGCAAGCTCCACTGGAGGTAAGTCTGCAACGTGGTTGACTTCTTAATTGATAGTATATGGTAATAATACTATTTGAAATAGATATTTGCATTTATTTATTTATTTGCATTATTGTGCTGTTCCGTCCGCCTACTCCCATTACTATATAAACACCCAAGGAGCCAAAGTATGCAGTGTTGTAAACACCAGCAAGCTCCACCGGAGGTAAGTCTGCAACGTGGTTGACTTCTTAATTGATAGTATATGGTAATAAATACTGTTTAAAATAGAAATTTGCATTTATTTATTTATTTGCATTATTGTGCTGTTCCGTCCGCCCACTCCCATTACTATATAAACACCCAAGGAGCCAAAGCATTCAGGGCTGTGAACACCAGCAAGCTCCACTGGAGGTAAGTCTGCAACGTGGTGGACTTCTTAATTGATAGTATATGGTAATAAATACTATTTAAAATAGAAATTTGCATTTATTTATTTATTTGCATTATTGTGCTGTTCCGTCCGCACACTCCCATTACTATATAAACACCCAAGGAGCCAAAGCATGCAGGGCTGTGAACACCAACACGCTCCACTGGAGGTCAGTCTGCAACGTGGTTGACTTCTTAATTGATAGTATATGGTAATAAATACTATTTAAAATAGAAATTTGCATTTATTTATTTATTTGCATTATTGTGCTGTTCCGTCCACCCACTCCCATTACTATATAAACACCCTAGGAGCAAAAGCATGCAGGGCTGTAAACACCAGCAAGCTCCACTGGAGGTAAGTCTGCAACGTGGTTGACTTCTTAATTGATAGTATATGGTAATAAATACTATTTAAAATAGAAATTTGCATTTATTTATTTATTTGCATTATTGTGCTGTTCCGTCCACCGACTCCCATTACTATATAAACACCCAAGGTGTCAAAGCATGCAGGGCTGTAAACACCAGCAAGCTCCACTGGAGGTAAGTCTGCAACGTGGTTGACATCTTAATTGATAGTATATGGTAATAAATACTATTTAAAATAGAAATTTGCATTTATTTATTTATTTGCATTATTGTGCTGTTCTGTCCGCCCACTACCATTACTATATAAACACCCAAGGAGCCAAAGCATGCAGGGCTGTAAACACCAGCAAGCTCCACTGGAGGTAAGTCTGCAATGTGTTTGACTTCTTAATTGATAGTATATGGTAATAAATACTATTTAAAATAGAACTTTGCATTTATTTATTTATTTGCATTATTGTGCTGTTCCGTCCGCCCACTCCCATTACTATATAAACACCCAAGGAGCCAAAGCATGCAGGGCTGTAAACACCAGCAAGCTCCACTGGAGGTAAGTCTGCAACGTGGTTGACTTCTTAATTGATTGCTTATGGTAATAAATACTATTTAAAATAGAAATTTGCATTTATTTATTTATTTGCATTATTGTGCTGTTCCGTCCGCCCACTCCCATTGCTATATAAACACCCAAGGAGCCAAAGCATGCAGGGCTGTAAACACCAGCAAGCTCCACTGGAGGTAAGTCTGCAACGTGTTTGACTTCTTAATTGATTGTAAATGGTAATAAATACTATTTAAAATAGAAATTTGCATTTACTTATTTATTTGCATTATTGTGCTGTTCCGTCCGCCCACTCCCATTACTATATAAACACCCAAGGAGCCAAAGCATGCAGGGCTGTAAACACCAGCAAGCTCCACTGGAGGTAAGTCTGCAACGTGGTTGACTTCTTAATTGATAGTATATGGTAATAAATACTATTTAAAATAGAAATTTGCATTTATTTATTTATTTGCATTATTGTGCTGTTCCGTCCGCCCACTCCCATTACTTTATAAACACCCAAGGAGTCAAAGCATGCAGGGCTGTAAACACCAGCAAGCTCCACTGGAGGTAAGTCTGCAACATGGTTGACTTCTTAGTTGATAGTATATGGTAATAAATACTATTTAAAATAGAAATTTGCATTTATTTATTTATTTGCATTATTGTGCTGTTCCGTCCGCCCACTCCCATTGCTATATAAACACCCAAGGATCCAAAGCAAGCAGGGCTGTAAACACCAGCAAGCTCCACTGGAGGTCAGTCTGCAACGTGGTTGACTTCTTAATTGATAGTATATGGTAATAAATACTATTTAAAATATAAATTTGCATTTATTTATTTATTTGCATTATTGTGCTGTTCCGTCCGCCCACTCCCATTACTATATAAACACCCAAGGAGCCAAAGCATGCAGGGCTGTGAACACCAGCAAGCTCCACTGGAGGTAAGTCTGCAAAGTGGTTGACTTCTTAATTGATAGTATATGGTAATAAATACTATTTAAAATAGAAATTTGCATTTATTTATTTATTTGCATTATTGTGCTGTTCCGTTCGCAGACTCCCATTACTATATAAACACCCAAGGAGCCAAAGCATGCAGGGCTGTGAACACCAACACGCTCCACTGGAGGTCAGTCTGCAACGTGGTTGACTTCTTAATTGATAGTATATGGTAATAAATACTATTTAAAATAGAAATTTGCATTTATTTATTTGTTTGCATTATTGTGCTGTTCCGTCCACTCACTCCCATTACTATATAAACACCCAAGGAGCCAAAGCATGCAGGGCTGTAAACACCAGCAAGCTCCACTGGAGGTAAGTCTGCAACGTGGTTGACTTCTTAATTGATAGTATATGGTAATAAATACTATTTAAAATAGAAATTTGCATTTATTTATTTATTTGCATTATTGTGCTCTTCCGTCCGCCTACATCCATTATTATATAAACACCCAAGAAGCCAAAGCAAGCAGGGCTGTGAACACCAACAAGCTCCACTGGAGGTAAGTCTGCAATGAGGTTGACTTCTTAATTGATAGTATATAGTAATAAATACTATTTAAAATAGACATTTGCATTTATTTATTTATTTGCATTATTGTGCTGTTCCGTCCGCCCACTCCCATTACTATATAAACACCCAAGGAGCCAAAGCATGCATGGCTGTAAACACCAACAAGCTCCACTGGAGGTAAGTCTGCAACGTGGTTGACATCTTAATTGATAGTATATGGTAATAAAAACTATTAAAAATAGAGATTTTCATTTATTTATTTATTTGCATTATTGTGCTGTTCTGTCCGCCCTCTCCCATTACTATATAAACACCCAAGGAGCCAAAGCATGCAGGGCTGTAAACACCAGCCATCTCTACTGGAGAAAAGTCTGCAACGTGGTTGACCACTTAATTGATTGTATATGGTACTAAATACTATTTAAAATAGAAATTTCCATTTATTTATTTATCTTCATTATTGTGCTGTTCCGTACGCCCACTCCCATTACTATATAAACACCCAAGGAGCCAAAGCATGCAGGTCTGTAAACACCAGCAAGCTGCACTGGAGGTAAGTCTGCAACGTGGTTGACTTCTTAATAGATAGTATATGGTAATAAATACTATTTAAAATAGAAATTTGCATTTATTTATTTATTTGCATTATTCTGCTGTTCCGTCCGACGACTCCCATTACTATATAAACACACAAGGAGCCAAAGCATGAAGGGCTGTGAACACCAACAAGCTTCACTGGAGGTCAGTCTGCAACGTGCTTGACTTCTTAATTGTTAGTATATGGTAATAAATACTATTTAAAATAGAAATTTGCATTTATTTATTTATTTGCATTATCGTGCTGTTCCGTCCACCCACTCCCATTACTATATAAACACCCAAGGAGCCAAAGCATGCAGGGCTGTAAAAACCAGCAAGCTCCACTGGAGGTAAGTCTGCAACGTGGTTGACTTCTTAATTGTTAGTATATGGTACTAAATACTATTTAAAATAGAAATTTCCATTTATTTATTTATCTTCATTATTGTGCTGTTCCGTACGCCCACTCCCATTACTATATAAACACACAAGGAGCCAAAGCATGCAGGGTTGTAAACACCAGCAAGCTCCACTGGAGGTAAGTCTGCAACGTCATTGACTTCTTACTTGATAGTATATGGTAATAAATACTATTTAAAATAGAAATTTGCATTTATTTATTTATTTGCATTATTGTGCTGTTCCGTCCGCCTACTCCCATTACTATATAAACACTCAAGGAGCCAAAGCATGCAGGGCTGTGAACACTAACAAGCTCCACTGGAGGTAAGTCTGCAACGTGGTTGACATCTTAATTGATAGTATATGGTAATAAATACTATTTAAAATAGAAATTTGCATTTATTTATTTATTTGCATTATTGTGCTGTTCCGTCCGCCCACTCCCATTACTATATAAACACCCAAGGAGCCAAAGAATGCAGGGCTGTAAACACCAACAAGCTCCACTGGAGGTAAGTCTGCAACGTGGTTAACTTCTTAATTGATAGTATATGGTAATAAATACTATTTAAAATAGAAATTTGCATTTATTTATTTATTTGCATTATTGTGCTGTTCCGTCCACCCACTCCCATTACTATATAAACACCCAAGGAGCCAAAGCATGCAGGGCTGTAAAAACCAGCAAGCTCCACTGGAGGTAAGTCTGCAACGTGGTTGACTTCTTAATTGATAGTATATGGTAATAAATACTATTTAAAATAGAAATTTGCATTTATTTATTTATTTGAATTATTGTGCTGTTCCGTCCGCCCATCCCATTACTATATAAACACCCAAAGAGCCAAAGCATGCAGGGCTGTAATCACCAGCAAGCTGACCTGGAGGTATGTCTGCAACGTGGTTGACTTCTTAATTGATGGTACATGGTAATAAATACTATTTAAAATAGAAATTTGCATTTATTTATTTATTTGCATTATTGTGCTGTTCCGTCCGCCCACTCCCATTACTATATAAACACCCAAGGAGCCAAAGCATGCAGGGCTGTAAACACCAGCAAGCTACACTGGAGGTTAGTCTGCAAAGTGGTTGATTTCTTAATTGATAGTATATGGTAATAAATACTATTTAAAATAGAAATTTGCATTTATTTATTTATTTGCATTATTGTGCTGTTCCGTCCGCCCACTCCCATTACTATATAAACACCCAAGGAGCCAATGCATGCAGGGCTGTGAACACCAGCAAGCTCCACTGGAGGTAAGTCTGCAACGTGGTTGACATCTTAATTGATAGTATATGGTAATAAATACTATTTAAAATAGAAATTTGCATTTATTTATTTATTTGCATTATTGTGGTGTTCCAACCGCCCTCTCCCACTACTATATAAACACCCAAGGAGCCAAAGCATGCAGGGCTGTGAACACCAACACGCTGACTTCTTAATTGGTAGTATATGGTAATAAATACTATTTAAAATAGAAATTTGCATTTATTTATGTATTTGCATTATTGTGCTGTTCCGTCCACCCACTCCCATTACTATATAAACACCCTAGGAGCAAAAGCATGCAGGGCTGTAAACACCAGCAAGCTCCACTGGAGGTAAGTCTGCAACGTGGTTGACTTCTTAATTGATAGTATATGGAAATAAATACTATTTAAAATAGAAATTTGCATTTACTTATTTATTTGCATTATTGTGCTGTTCCGTCCGCCCACTTCCATTACTATATAAACACTCAAGGAGCCAAAGCATGCAGGGCTGTAAACACCAGCAAGCTGCACTGGCGGTAAGTCTGCAACGTGGTTGACCTCTTAATTGATAGTATATGGTAATAAATACTATTTAAAATAGAAATTTGCATTTAAGTATCTATTTGCATTATTGTGCTGTTCCGTCCGCCCACTCCCATTACTATATAAACACCCAAGGAGCCAAAGCATGAAATGCCGTGAACACCAACAAGCTCCACTGGAGGTCAGTCTGTAACGTTGTTGACTTCTTAATTGATAGTATATGGTAATAAATACTATTTAAAATAGAAATTTGCATTTCTTTATTTATTTGCATTATTGTGCTGCTCCGTCCGCCCACTCCCATTACTATATAAACACCCAAGGAGCCAAAGCATGCAGGGCTGTAAACACCAGCAAGCTCAACTGGAAGTACGTCTGCAACGTGGTTGACTTCTTAATTGATAGTATATGGTAATAATTACTATTTAAAATAGAAATTTGCATTTATTTATTTATTTGCATTATTGTGCTCTTCCGTCCGCCTACTCCCATTACTATATAAACACCCAAGGAGCCAAAGCAAGCAGGGCTGTGAACACCAACAAGCTCCACTGGAGGTAAGTCTGCAATGTGGTTGACTTCTTAATTGATAGTATATAGTAATAAATACTATTTAAAATAGACATTTGCATTTATTTATTTATTTGCATTATTGTGCTGTTCCGTCCGCCCGCTCACATTACTATATAAACACCCAAGGAGCCAAAGCATGCAGGGCTGTGAACACCAACAAGCTACACTGGAGGTAAGTCTGCAACGTGGTTGACTTCTTAATTGATAGTATATGGTAATAAATACTATTTAAAATAGAAATTTGCATTTATTTATTTATTTGCATTATTGTGCTGTTCTGTCCGCCCACTCCCATTACTATATAAACACCCAAGGAGCCAAAGCATGCAGGGCTGTAAACACCAGCCATCTCCACTGGAGAAAAGTCTGCAACGTGGTTGACCACTTAATTGATTGTATATGGTACTAAATACTATTTAAAATAGAAATTTGCATTTATTTATTTATCTTCATTATTGTGCTGTTCCGTACGCCCACTCCCATTACTATATAAACACCCAAGGAGCCAAAGCATGCAGGGCTGTAAACACCAGCAAGCTGCACTGGAGGTAAGTCTGCAACGTGGTTAACTTCTTAATTGATAGTATATGGTAATAAATACTATTTAAAATAGAAATTTGCATTTATTTATTTATTTGCATTATTGTGCTGTTCCGTCCGCCCACTCCCATTACTATATAAACACCCAAGGAGCCAAAGCATGCAGGGCTGTAAAAACCAGCAAGCTCCACTGGAGGTAAGTCTGCAACATGGTTGACTTCTTAATTGATAGTATATGGTAATAAATACTATTTAAAATAGAAATTTGCATTTATTTATTTATTTGCATTATTGTGCTGTTCCGTCCACCCACTCCCATTACTATATAAACACCCAAAGAGCCAAAGCATGCAGGGCTGAAATCACCAGCAAGCTGACCTGGAGGTATATCTGCAACGTGGTTGACTTCTTAATTGATGGTACATGGTAATAAATACTATTTAAAATAGAAATTTGCATTTATTTATTTATTTGCATTATTGTGCTGTTCCGTCCGCCCACTCCCATTACTATATAAACACCCAAGGAGCCAAAGCATGCAGGGCTGTAAACACCAGCAAGCTACACTGGAGGTTAGTCTGCAAAGTGTTTGATTTCTTAATTGATAGTATATGGTAATAAATACTATTTAAAATAGAAATTTGCATTTATTTATTTATTTGCATTATTGTGCTGTTCCGTCCGTCCACTCCCATTACTATATAAACACCCAAGGAGCCAAAGCATGCAGGGCTGTGAACACCAGCAAGCTCCACTGGAGGTCAGTCTGCAACGTGGTTGACTTCTTAATTGATAGTATATGGTAATAAATACTATTTAAAATAGAAATTTGCATTTATTTATGTATTTGCATTATTGTGCTGTTCCGTCCACCCACTCCCATTACTATATAAACACCCAAGGAGCCAAAGCATGCAGGGCTGTAAACACCAGCAAGCTCCACTGGAGGTAAGTCTGCAACGTGGTTGACTTCTTAATTGATAGTATATGGTAATAAATACAATTTAAAATAGACATTGGCATTTATTTATTTACTTGCATTATTGTGCTGTTCCGTCCGCCCACTCCCATTACTATATAAACACCCAAGGAGCCAAAGCATGCAGGGCTGTGAACACCAACAAGCTACACTGGAGGTAAGTCTGCAACGTGGTTGACATCTTAATTGATAGTATATGGTAATAAATACTATTTAAAATAGAAATTTGCATTTATTTATTTATTTGCATTATTGTGGTGTTCCGTCCGCCCTTTCCCATTACTATATAAACACCCAAGGAGCCAAAGCATGCAGGGCTGTGAACACCAACACGCTCCACTGGAGGTCAGTCTGCAACGTGGTTGACTTCTTAATTGATAGTATATGGTAATAAATACTATTTAAAATAGAAATTTGCATTTATTTATGTATTTGCATTATTGTGCTGTTCCGTCCACCCACTCCCATTACTATATAAACACCCAAGCAGCCAAAGCATGCAGGGCTGTAAACACCAGCAAGCTCCACTGGAGGTAAGTCTGCAACGTGGTTGACTTCTTAATTGATAGTATATGGTAATAAATACTATTTAAAATAGAAATTTGCATTTACTTATTTATTTGCATTATTGTGCTGTTCCGTCCGCCCACTTCCATTACTATATAAACACTTAAGGAGCCAAAGCATGCAGGGCTGTAAACACCAGCAAGCTGCACTGGAGGTAAGTCTGCAACGTGGTTGACCTCTTAATTGATAGTATATGGTAATAAATACTATTTAAAATAGAAATTTGCATTTAAGTATCTATTTGCATTATTGTGCTGTTCCGTCGCCCACTCCCATTACTATATAAACACCCAAGGAGCCAAAGCATGCAGGGCTGAAAACACCAGCAAGCTGCACTGGAGGTAAGGCTGCAACGTGGTTGACTTCTTAATTGATAGTATATGGTAATAAATACTATTTAAAATAGAAATTTGCATTTATTTATTTATTTGCATTATTGTGCTGTTCCGTCCGCCCACTCCCATTACTATATAAACATCCAAGGAGCCAAAGCATGAAATGCCGTGAACACCAACAAGCTCCACTGGAGGTCAGTCTGTAACGTGGTTGACTTCTTAATTGATAGTATATGGTAATAAATACTATTTAAAATAGAAATTTGCATTTATTTATTTATTTGCATTATTGTGCTGCTCTGTCCGCCCACTCCCATTACTATATAAACACCCAAGGAGCCAAAGCATGCAGGGCTGTAAACACCAGCAAGCTCCACTGGAGGTACGTCTGCAACGTGGTTGACTTCTTAATTGATAGTATATGGTAATAAATACTATTTAAAATAGAAATTTGCATTTATTTATTTATTTGCATTATTGTGCTCTTCCGTCCGCCTACTCCCATTACTATATAAACACCCAAGGAGCCAAAGCAAGCAGGGCTGTGAACACCAACAAGCTCCACTGGAGGTAAGTCTGCAATGTGGTTGACTTCTTAATTGATAGTATATAGTAATAAATACTATTTAAAATGGACATTTGCATTTATTTATTTATTAGCATTATTGTGCTGTTCCGTCCGCCCGCTCCCATTACTATATAAACACCCAAGGAGCCAAAGCATGCAGGGCTGTGAACACCAACAAGCTACACTGGAGGTAAGTCTGCAACGTGGTTGACTTCTTAATTGATAGTATATGGTAATAAATACTATTTAAAATAGAAATTTTAATTTATTCATTTATTTGCATTATTGTGCTGTTCTGTACGCCCAATCCCATTACTATATAAACACCCAAGGAGCCAAAGCATGCAGGGCTGTAAACACCAGCCATCTCCACTGGAGAAAAGTCTGCAATGTGGTTGACCACTTAATTGATAGTATATGGTACTAAATACTATTTAAAATAGAAATTTGCATTTATTTATTTATCTTCATTATTGTGCTGTTCCGTACGCCCACTCCCATTACTATATAAACACCCAAGGAGCCAAAGCATGCAGGGCTGTAAACACCAGCAAGTTGCACTGGAGGTAAGTCTGCAACGTGGTTGACTTCTTAATAGATAGTATATGGTAATAAATACTATTTAAAATAGAAATTTACATTTATTTATTTATTTGCATTATTCTGCTGTTCCGTCCGCCCACTCCCATTACTATATAAACACCCAAGGAGCCAAAGAATGCAGGGCTGTAAACACCAACAAGCTCCACTGGAGGTAAGTCTGCCATGTGGTTAACTTCTTAATTGATAGTATATGGTAATAAATACTATTTAAAATAGAAATTTGCATTTATTTATTTATTTGCATTATTGTGCTGTTCCGTCCGCCCACTCCCATTACTATATAAACACCCAAGGAGCCAAAGCATGCAGGGCTGTAAAAACCAGCAAGCTCCACTGGAGGTAAGTCTGCAACGTGGTTGACTTCTTAATTGATAGTATATGGTAATAAATACTATTTAAAATAGAAATTTGCATTTATTTATTTATTTGCATTATTGTGCTGTTCCGTCCACCCACTCCCATTACTATATAAACACCCAAAGAGCCAAAGCATGCAGGTCTGAAATCACCAGCAAGCTGACCTGGAGGTATATCTGCAACGTGGTTGACTTCTTAATTGATGGTACATGGTAATAAATACTATTTAAAATAGAAATTTGCATTTATTTATTTATTTGCATTATTGTGCTGTTCCGTCCGCCCACTCCCATTACTATATAAACACCCAAGGAGCCAAAGCATGCAGGGCTGTAAACACCAGCAAGCTACACTGGAGGTTAGTCTGCAAAGTGTTTGATTTCTTAATTGATAGTATATGGTAATAAATACTATTTAAAATAGAAATTTGCATTTATTTATTTATTTGCATTATTGTGCTGTTCCGTCCGTCCACTCCCATTACTATATAAACACCCAAGGAGCCAAAGCATGCAGGGCTGTGAACACCAGCAAGCTCCACTGGAGGTAAGTCTGCAACGTGGTTGACATCTTAATTGATAGTATATGGTAATAAATACTATTTAAAATAGAAATTTGCATTTATTTATTTATTTGCATTATTGTGGTGTTCCGTCCGCCCTTTCCCATTACTATATAAACACCCAAGGAGCCAAAGCATGCAGGGCTGTGAACACCAACACGCTCCACTGGAGGTCAGTCTGCAACGTGGTTGACTTCTTAATTGATAGTATATGGTAATAAATACTATTTAAAATAGAAATTTGCATTTATTTATGTATTTGCATTATTGTGCTGTTCCGTCCACCCACTCCCATTACTATATAAACACCCAAGGTGCCAAAGCATGCAGGGCTGTAAACACCAGCAAGCTCCACTGGAGGTAAGTCTGCAACGTGGTTGACTTCTTAATTGATAGTATATGGTAATAAATACTATTTAAAATAGAAATTTGCATTTACTTATTTATTTGCATTATTGTGCTGTTCCGTCCGCCCACTTCCATTACTATATAAACACTTAAGGAGCCAAAGCATGCAGGGCTGTAAACACCAGCAAGCTGCACTGGAGGTAAGTCTGCAACATGGTTGACCTCTTAATTGATAGTATATGGTAATAAATACTATTTAAAATAGAAATTTGCATTTAAGTATCTATTTGCATTATTGTGCTGTTCCGTCGCCCACTCCCATTACTATATAAACACCTAAGGAGCCAAAGCATGCAGGGCTGAAAACACCAGCAAGCTGCACTGGAGGTAAGGCTGCAACGTGGTTGACTTCTTAATTGATAGTATATGGTAATAAATACTATTTAAAATAGAAATTTGCATTTATTTATTTATTTGCATTATTGTGCTGTTCCGTCCGCCCACTAGCATTACTATATAAACACCCAAGGAGCCAAAGCATGAAATGCCGTGAACACCAACAAGCTCCACTGGAGGTCAGTCTGTAACGTGGTTGACTTCTTAATTGATAGTATATGGTAATAAATACTATTTAAAATAGAAATTTGCATTTATTTATTTATTTGCATTATTGTGCTGCTCCGTCCGCCCACTCCCATTACTATATAAACACCCAAGGAGCCAAAGCATGCAGGGCTGTAAACACCAGCAAGCTCCACTGGAGGTACGTCTGCAACGTGGTTGACTTCTTAATTGATAGTATATGGTAATAAATACTATTTAAAATAGAAATTTGCATTTATTTATTTATTTGCATTATTGTGCTCTTACGTCCGCCTACTCCCATTACTATATAAACACCCAAGGAGCCAAAGCAAGCAGGGCTGTGAACACCAACAAGCTCCACTGGAGGTAAGTCTGCAATGTGGTTGACTTCTTAATTGATAGTATATAGTAATAAATACTATTTAAACGGACATTTGCATTTATTTATTTATTTGCATTATTGTGCTGTTCCGTCCGCCCGCTCCCATTACTATATAAACACCCAAGGAGCCAAAGCATGCAGGGCTGTGAACACCAACAAGCTACACTGGAGGTAAGTCTGCAACGTGGTTGACTTCTTAATTGATAGTATATGGTAATAAATACTATTTAAAATAGAAATTTTAATTTATTTATTTATTTGCATTATTGTGCTGTTCTGTCCGCCCACTCCCATTACTATATAAACACCCAAGGAGCCAAAGCATGCAGGGCTGTAAACACCAGCCATCTCCACTGGAGAAAAGTCTGCAATGTGGTTGACCACTTAATTGATTGTATATGGTACTAAATACTATTTAAAATAGAAATTTGCATTTATTTATTTATCTTCATTATTGTGCTGTTCCGTACGCCCACTCCCATTACTATATAAACACCCAAGGAGCCAAAGCATGCAGGGCTGTAAACACCAGCAAGTTGCACTGGAGGTAAGTCTGCAACGTGGTTGACTTCTTAATAGATAGTATATGGTAATAAATACTATGTAAAATAGAAATTTGCATTTATTTATTTATTTGCATTATTCTGCTGTTCCGTCCGCCCACTCCCATTACTATATAAACACTCAAGGAGCCAAAGCATGAAGGGCTGTGAACACCAACAAGCTCCACTGGAGGTCAGTTCTCAACGTGCTTGACTTCTTAATTGTTAGTATATGGTAATAAATACTATTTAAAATAGAAATTTGCATTTATTTATTTATTTGCATTATTGTGCTGTTCCTTTTGCCCACTCCCATTACTATATAAACACTCAAGGAGCCAAAGCATGCAGGGCTGCGAACATCAACAAGCTCCACTGGAGGTAAGTCTGCAACGTGGTTGACATCTTAATTGATAGTATATGGTAATAAATACTATTTAAAATAGAACTTTGCATTTATTTATTTATTAGCATTATTGTGCTGTTCCGTCCGCCTACTCCCATTACTATATAAACACCCAAGGAGCCAAAGAATGCAGGGCTGTAAACACCAACAAGCTCCACTGGAGGTAAGTCTGCAACGTGGTTAACTTCTTAATTGATAGTATATGCTAATAAATACTATTTAAATTAGAAATTTGCATTTATTTATTTATTTGCATTATTGTGCTGTTCCGTCCGCCTACTCCCATTACTATATAAACACCCAAGGAGCCAAAGCATGCAGGGCTGTAAAAACCAGCAAGCTCCACTGGAGGTAAGTCTGCAACGTAGTTGACTTCTTAATTCATAGTATATGGTAATAAATACTATTTAAAATAGAAATTTGCATTTATTTATTTATTTGCATTATTGTGCTGTTCCGTCCGCCCACTCCCATTACTATATAAACACCCAAAGAGCCAAAGCATGCAGGGCTGTAAACACCAGCAAGCTGACCTGGAGGTATGTGTGCAATGTGGTTGACTTTTTAATTGATGGTATATGGTAATAAATACTATTTAAAATATTAATTTGCATTTATTTATTTATTTGCATTATTGTGCTGTTCCGTCCGCCCACTCCCATTACTATATAAACACACAATGAGCCAAAGCATGCAGGGCTGTAAACACCAGCAAGCTGCTCTGGAGGTAAGTCTGCAATGTGGTTCACTTCTTAATAGATAGTATATGGTAATAAATACTATTTAAAATACAAATTTGCATTTATTTATTTATTTGCATTAATGTGCTGTTCCGTCCGCCCACTCCCATTACTATATAAACACCCAAGGAGCCAAAGCATGAAGGGCTGTGAACAACAACAAGCTCCACTGGAGGTAAGTCTGCAATGTGGTTGACTTCTTAATTGATAGTATATGGTAATAAATACTATTTAAAATAGAAATTTGTAAATATTTATTTTTTTGCATTATTGTGCTGTTCCGTCCGCCCACTCCCATTACAATATAAACACAAAAGGGGCCAAAGCATTCAGGGCTGTGAACACCAACAAGCTCCACTGGAGGTAAGTCTGCAACGTGGTGACATCTTAATTGATAGTATATGGTAATAAATACAATTTAAAATAGAACTTTGCTTTTATTTATTTATTTGCATTATTGTGCTGTTCCGTCCGCCCACTCCCATTACTATATAAACACGCAAGGAGCCAAAGAATGCAGGGCTGTTAACACCAACAAGCTCCACTGGAGGTCAGTCTGCAGCGTGGTTGACTTCTTAATTGATTGTATTTGGTAATAAGTACTATTTAAAATAGAAATTTGCATTTATTTATTTATTTGCATTACTGTGCTGTTCCGTCCGCCCACTCCCATTACTATATAAACACACAAGGCGCGAAAGCATGCAGGGCTGTAAACACCAGCAAGCACCACTGGAGTTAAATCTGCAACATGGTTGACTTCTTAATTGATAGTATATGGTAATAAATACTATTTAAAATAGAAATTTGGATTTATTTATTTGTTTGCATTATTGTGCTGTTCCGTCCGCCCACTCCCATTACTATATAAACACCAAAGGAGCCAAAGCATGCAGGGCTGTAAAGACCAACAAGCTCCACTGGAGGTAAGTCTGCAACTTGGTTGACTTCATAATTGATTGTATACGGTAATAAATACTAGTTAAAATAGAAATTTGCATTTATTTATTTATTTGCATTATTGTGCTGTTCCGTCCTCCCTCTCCCATTACTATATAAACACCCAAGGAGCCAAAGCATGCAGGGCTGTAAACGCCAGCAAGTTGCACTTGAGGTAAGCCTGCAACGTGGTTGACTTCTTAATAGATAGTATATGGTAAGAAATACAATTTAAAATAGAAATTTGCATTTATTTTTTATTTGCATTATTGTGCTGTTCCGTCCGCCCACTCCCATTACTATATAACACACAAGGAGTCAAAGAATGAAGGGCTGTGAACTCCAACAAGCTCCACTGGAGGTCAGTCTGCAACATGGTTGACTTCTTAATTGTTAGTATATGGTGATAAATACCATTTAAAATAGAAATTTGCATTTATTGATTTATTTGCATTATTGTGCTGTTCCGTCCGCCCACTCCCTTTACTATATAAACACCCAAGGAGCCAAAGCCTGCAGGGCTGTAAACACCAGCAAGCTCCACTGGAGGTAAGTCTGCAACATGGTTGATTTCTTAATTGATAGTATATGGTAATAAATACTATTTACAATAGAAATTTGCATTTATTTATTTATTTGCATTATTGTGCTGTTCCGTCCGCCCACTCCCATAACTATATAAACACCCAAGGAGCCAAAGCATGCAGGGCTGTGAACACCAACAAGCTCCACTGGAGGTAACTCTGCAACGTGGTTGACGTCTTAATTGATAGTATAATGTAATAAATACTATTTAAAATAGAACTTTGCATTTATTTATTTATTTGCATTATTGTGCTGTTCCGTCCGCCCACTTCCATTACTATATAAACACCCAAGGAGCCAAAGCATGCAGGGCTGTAAACACCAACAAGCTCCACTGGAGGAAAGTCTGCAATGTGGTTAACTTTTTAATTGATAGTATATGGTAATAAATACTCTTTTAAATAGAATTTTGCATTTATTCTTTATTTGCATTACTGTGCTGTTCCGTCCGCCCACTCCCATTACTATATAAAAACCCAAGTAGCCAAAACATGCAGGGCTGTGAACACCAACAAGCTCCACTGGTGGTCAGTCTGCAACGTGGTTGACTTCTTAGTTGATAGTATATGGTAATAAATACTATTTAAAATAGAAATTTGCATTTATTTATTTATTTGCATTATTGTGCAGTTCCGTCCACCCACTCGTATTACTATATAAACACCCAAGGAGCAAAAGCATGCAGGGCTGTAAACACCAGCAAGCTCCACTGGAGGTAAGTCTGCATCGTGGTTGACCTCTTAATTGTTAGTATATGGTACTAAATACTATTTAAAATAGAAATTTGCATTTATTTATTTATTTGCATTATTGTGCTGTTCCGTCCGCCCTCTCCCATTACTATATAAACACCCAAGGAGCCAAAGCATGCAGGGCTGTAAACACCAGCAAGCTGCACTGGAGGTAAGTCTGCAACGTGGTTGACTTCTTAATTGATTGTATATGGTAATAAATACTATTTGAAATAGAAATTTGCATTTATTTATTTATTTGCATTATTGTTCTGTTCCGTCCGACCACTCCCATTACTATATAAACACCCAAGGAGCCAAAGCATGCAGCGCTGTTAACACCAGCAAGCTGCACTGGAGGTAAGTCTGCAACGTGGTTGACTTCTTAATTGATAGTATATGGTAATAAATACTATTTAAAATAGAAATTTGCATTTATTTATTTATTTGCATTATTGTGCTGCTCCGTCTGCCCACTTCCATTACTATATAAACACCCAAGGAGCCAAAGCATGCAGGGCTGTGAACACCAACAAGCTCCACTGGAGGTCAGTCTGCAATGTGGTTGACTTCTTAATTGATTGTATTTGGTAATAAGTAATATTTAAAATAGAAATTTGCATTTATTTATTTATTTGCATTACTGTACTGTTCCGTCCACCCACTCCCATTACTATATAAACACCCAAGGAGCCAAAGCATGCAGGGCTGTAAACACCAGCAAGCTCCACTGGAGTTAAATCTGCAACTTGGTTGACTTCATAATTGATAGTATATGGTAATAAATACTATTTAAAATAGAAATTTGCATTTATTTATTTATTTGCATTATTGTGCTGTTCCGTCCACCCACTCCCATTACTATATAAACACCCAAGGAGCCAAAGCATGCAGGGCTGTAAACACCAACAAGCTCCACTGGAGGTAATTCTGCAACTTGGTTGACTTCTTAATTGATTGTATACGCTAATAAATACTATTTAAAATAGAAATTTGCATTTATTTATTTATTTGCATTATTGTGCTGTTCCGTCCGCCCTCTCCCATTACTATATAAACACCCAAGGAGCCAAAGCATGCAGGGCTGTAAAGACCAGCAAGCTGCACTGGAGGTAAGCCTGCAACTTGGCTGACTTCTTAATAGATAGTATATGGTAATAAATACTATTTAAAATAGAAATTTGCATTTATATATTTATTTGCATTATTGTGCTATTCCGTCCGCCCACTCCCATTACTATATAACACACAAGGAGCCAAAGCATGAAGGGCTGTGAACACCAACAAGCTCCACTGGAGGTCAGTCTGCAACGTAGTTGACTTCTTAATTGTTAGTATATGGTAATAAATACTATTTAAAATAGAAATTTGCATTTATTTATTTATTTGCATTATTGTGCTGTTCCGTCCGCCCACTCCCATTACTATATAAACACCCAAGGAGCCAAAGCATGCAGGGCTGTGAAATCCAACAACCTCCACTGGAGGTAAGTCTGCAACGTGGTTGACATCTTAATTGATAGTATAGTGTAATAAATACTATTTAAAATAGAACTTTGAATTTATTTATTTATTTGCATCATTGTGCTGTTCCGTCCGCCCACTCCCGTTACTATATAAACACCCAAGGAGCCAAAGCCTGCAGGGCTGTAAACACCAGCAAGCTCCACTGGAGGTAAGTCTGCAACGTGGTTGATTTCTTATTTGATAGTATATGGTAATAAATACTATTTAAAATAGAAAATTTGCATTTATTTATTTGCATTATTGTGCTGTTCCGTCCGCCCACTCCCATTACTATATAAACACCCAAGGAACCAAAGCATGCAGGGCTGTGAACACCAACAAGCTCCACTGGAGGTAACTCTGCAACATGGTTGACATCTTAATTGATAGTATATGGTAATAAATACTATTTAAAATAGAACTTTGCATTTATTTATTTATTTGCAATATTGTGCTGTTCCGTCCGCCCACTTCCATTACTATATAAACACCCAAGGAGCCAAAGCATGCAGGGCTGTAAACACCAACAAGCTCCACTGGAGGTATGTCTGCAACGTGGTTAACTTCTTAATTGATAGTATATGGTAATAAATACTATTTAAAATAGAAATTTGCATTTATTTCTTTATATGCATTATTGTGCTGTTCCGTCCGCCCACTCCCATTACTATATAAACACCAAAGGAGCCAAAGCATGCAGGGCTGTAAATACCAGCGAGTTGCACTGGAGGTAAGTCTGCAACGTGGATGACTTCTTAATTGATAGTATATGGTAATAAATATCATTTAAAATAGAAATTTGCATTTATTTATTTATTTGCATTATTGTGCTGCTCCGTCTGCCCACTCCCATTACTATATAAACACCCAAGGAGCCAAAGCATGCAGGGCTGTGAACACCAACAAGCTCCACTGGAGGTAAGTCTGCAACGTGGTTGACCTCTTCATTGATAGCATATGGTACTAAATACTATTTAAAATAGAAATTTGCATTTATTTATTTATTTGCATTATTGTTCTGTTCTGTCCGCCCACTCCCATTACTATATAAACACCCAAGGAGCCAAAGCATGCAGGGCTGTAAACACCAGCAAGCTGCTCTGGAGGTAAGTCTGCAACGTGGTTGACTTCTTAATAGATAGTATATGGTAATAAATACTATTTAAAATAGAAATTTGCATTTATTTATTTATTTGCATTATTGTGCTGTTCCGTCCGCCCACTCCCATTACTATATAAACACCCAAGGAGCCAAAGCATGAAGGGCTGTGAACACCAACAAGCTCCAGTGGAGGTCAGTCTACAACGTGGTTGACGTCTTAATTGATAGTATATGGTGATAAATACTATTTAAAATAGAAATTTGCATTTATTTATTTATTTGCATTATTGTGCTGTTCCGTCCGCCCACTCCCATTACTATATAAACACACAAGGAGCCAAAGCATGCAGGGCTGTAAACACCAGCAAGCTGCACTGGAGGTAAGTCTGCAATGTAGTTGACTCCTTAATTGATAGTATATGGTAATAAATACTATTTAAAATAGAAGTTTGCATTTATTTATTTATTTGCATTATTGTGCTGTTCCATCCGCCCACTCCCATTACCATATAAACACCCAAGGAGCCAAAGCATGCAGGGCTGTGAACACCAGCAAGCTGCACTGGAGGTAAGTCTGCAAAGTGGTAGACTTCTTAATTGATAGTATATGGTAATAAATACTATTTAAAATAGAAATTTGCATTTATTTATTTATTTGCATTATTGTGCTGCTCCGTCTGCCCACTGCCATTACTATATAAACACCCAAGGAGCTAAAGCATGCAGGGCTGTGAACACCAACAAGCTCCACTGGAGGTCAATCTGCAATGTGGTTGACATCTTAATTGATTGTATATGGTAATAAATACTATTAAAATAGAAATTTGCATTTATTTATTTATTTGCATTACTGTGCTGTTCCGTCCGCCCACTCCCATTACTATATAAACAACCAAGGAGCCAAAGCATGAAGGGTTGTGAACACCAACAAGCTCCAGTGGAGGTAAGTCTGCAACGTGGTTGACTTCTTAATTGATAGTATTTGGTAATAAATTCAATTTAAAGTAGAAATTTGCATTTATTTATTTATTTGCATTATTGTGCTGTTCTGTCCGCCCTCTCCCATTACTATATAAACACCCAAGGAGACAAAGCATGCAGGGCTGTGACCTCCAAGAAGCTCCACTGGAGGTCAGTCTGCAACGTGGTTGACTTCTTAATTGTTAGTATATGGTGATAAATACCATTTAAAATAGAAATTTGCATTTATTTATTTATTTGCATTATTGTGCTGTTCCGTCCGCCCACTCCCATTACTATATAAACACCCAAGGAGCCAAAGCATGCAGGGCTGTGAACACCAACAAGCTCCATTGGAGGTAAGTCTGCAACGTGGTTGACATCTTAATTGATAGTATATGGTAATAAATACTATTTAAAATAGAACTTTGCATTTATTTATTTATTTGCATTATTGTGCTGTTCCATCCGCCCACTTCCATTACTATATAAACACCCAAGGAGCCAAAGAATGCAGGGCTGTAAACACCAAAAAGCTCCACTCTAGGTAAGTCTGCAATGTGGTTAACTTCTGAATTGATAGTATATGGTAATAACTACTATTTAAAATAGAATTTTGCAATTATTTATTTATTTGCATTATTGTGCTGTTCCATCCGCCCACTCCCATTACTATATAAACACCCAAGGAGCCAAAGCCTGCAGGGCTGTAAACACCAGCAAGCTCCACTGGATGTAAGTCTGCAACATGGTTGATTTCTTAATTGATAGTATATGGTAATAAATACTATTTACAATAGAAATTTGCATTTATTTATTTATTTGCATTATTGTGCTGTTCCGTCCGCCCACTCCCATTACTATATAAACACCTAAGGAGCCAAAGCATGCAGGGCTGTGAACACCAACAAGCTCCACTGGTGGTAACTCTGCAACGTGGTTGACATCTTAATTGATAGTATAGTGTAATAAATACTATTTAAAATAGAACTTTGCATTTATTTATTTATTTGCATTATTGTGCTGTTCCGTCCGCCCACTTCCATTACTATATAAACACCCAAGGAGCCAAAGCATGCAGGGCTGTAAACACCAACAAGCTCCACTGGAGGTAAGTCTGCAACGTGGTTAACTTCTTAATTGATAGTATATGGTAATAAATACTTTTTTAAATAGAATTTTGCATTTATTCTTTATTTGCATTACTGTGCTGTTCCGTCCGCCCACTCCCATCACTATATAAAAACCCAAGTAGCCAAAGCATGCAGGGCTGTGAACACCAACAAGCTCCACTGGAGGTCAGTCTGCAACGTGGTTGACTTCTTAGTTGATAGTATATGGTAATAAATACTATTTAAAATAGAAATTTGCATTTATTTATTTATTTGCATTATTGTGCAGTTCCGTCCACCCACTCGCATTACTATATAAACACCCAAGGAGCAAAAGCATGCAGAGCTGTAAACACCAGCAAGCTCCACTGGAGGTAAGTCTGCATCGTGGTTGACCTCTTAATTGATAGTATATGGTACTAAATACTATTTAAAATAGAAATTTGCATTTATTTATTTATTTGCATTCATGTTCTGTTCCGTCCGACCACTCCCATTACTATATAAACACCCAAGGTGCCAAAGCATGCAGCGCTGTAAACACCAGCAAGCTGCACTGGAGGTAAGTCTGCAACGTGGTTGACTTCTTAATTGATAGTATATGGTAATAAATACTATTTAAAATAGAAATTTGCATTTATTTATTAATTTGCATTATTGTGCTGCTCCGTCTGCCCACTCCATTACTATATAAACACCCAAGGTGCCAAAGCATGCAGGGCTGTGAACACCAACAAGCTCCACTGGAGGTCAGTCTGCAATGTGGTTGACTTCTTAATTGATTGTATTTGGTAATAAGTAATATTTAAATTAGAAATTTGCATTTATTTATTTATTTGCATTACTGTACTGTTCCGTCCGCTCACTCCCATTACTATATAAATACCCAAGGAGCCAAAGCATACAGGGCTGTAAACACCAGCAAGCTCCACTGGAGTTAAATCTGCAACTTGGTTGACTTCATAATTGATAGTATATGGTAATAAATACTATTTAAAATAGAAATTTGCATTTATTTATTTATTTGCATTATTGTGCTGTTCCGTCCGCCCACTCCCATTACTATTCGATTAATGATGAAAATTCTCCTCAGAGATAATAAATATTGTTGAAATGAGATAGAATGGCTGGCCAGTACTTACCATTGTGCTGTACTGCCGATAGTAACACAAAATGAAAAAAACAGAAAAATAGGGACAAAGGGACAAGCTTTCGGAACAGAGTTCCTTCGTCAGGTGGGAGAGAAGGGAAGAATAAAGGATGGGAATAGAAGGGAAAGGTGGTTCACGACCTAGGTCATGAAGGTGGTGTTTCGGAAGTGTGGGCGTCAGAGATACTGCATGTATGTACCGAGCCAAGCCAGAGAGGATAAATGTAACTAAAAAGGAAAGATCAAGTAGTAAAGAGAAGAGAAGAGAGTGAAATTAATGATGCTGAGGGGTGTAGGAGGGGCGGGGGGGGGGGTGTCTAAAACGTTTTTCATAAACAGGGAAATATGGATGGACACACACACACACACACACACACACACACACACACACACACACGGAGAGAGATAGAGAGAATGATAGAGAGAGCGAGAGGGCGGTAGAGAGAGAGAGAGAGGGGGGGGGGGTAAGGAACGGATAATGAATAGGTGAGCTGAGGATGGAGGAAGGGGAGGGGTTAGCGTAGATTTAGGCCAGGGGGGTGGCGGGAGGAGAGGATATGTTGGAGGGCAAGTTCCCACCTCCGTAGCTCTGATGGACTGGTGTTGGTTGGTACTATCCAAATGGCACGTGTGGTATAACACGTGCCCAGGTCCCTGGAGTTATGCTGGAGGGCATGTTCTGCCACAGGATATTGGGTGTCCCCCAGGCGAACAGTTCGTCTATGCCCATTCATCCGCTCAGCCAATTTGTTGGTAGTCATACCAACATAAAAGGCTGAACAGTGGACACATGTCAGCTGGTATATGACATGCGTTGTCTCACATGTGGCCCTGCCTTGAATTGGGTAGGTTTTTCCTGTGGTGGGGCTGGAGTATGTGGTAGTGGGAGGATGCATTGGACAGGTTTTGCAGCGGGATCGGTTGCAGGGGTAGGAACCATTAGGTAGGGAGGGTGGTTTTGGGATGTTGTAAGGTTGGACAAGGATGTTGCGGAGGTTGGGAGGACGGCGGAAGGCTACTCTGGGTGGTGTGGGAAGAACAGTTTGGAGTGATGGTCTCATTTCAGGGCATGACTTGAGAAAGTCATAGCCCTGTTTGAGGAATTTGTTGAGGCATTCCAGGCCAGGATGGTACTGGGTGACTAAGGGAGTGCTTCTGGGTGGTCTGGGGTTAGGAACATTGTTTTTGGAGGGAGAGGAATGGACAGCTCGTGAGATCTGTTTGTGGACAAGGTCTGTAGGGTAGTTGCGGGAGAGGAAAGCATTGGATAGATTGTTGTTGTAGCTGGTGAGGGATTCGGAACTGGAACAGATACGTTTCCCACGGATGCCCAGGCTGTAGGGAAGGGATCGTTTACTATGGAAGGGATGGCAGCTGTCAAAGTGGAGGTACTGTTGTTTGTTAGTGGGTTTAATATGGACTGAGGTGTGGATGTGAGACTCAGCAAGGTGAAGGTCAACATCAAGGAAGGTGGTTTGAGTTTTGGAGAAGGACCAGGTGAATTTAAGGCTGGAGAAGGAGTTAAGGTCGTGGAGGAAGTTCAGAAGGGTTTCTTCACCGTGAGTCCAGACCATAAATATATACCAGGGGAGGCAACTTCTGTGTCTTAAGGAATGCCTCTTCCATGCGGCCCATGAAGAGGTTGGCATAGGAAGGGGCCATCCTGGTACCCATAGCCGTCCCCCTGATTTGTTTGTAGGTCTGGCCCTCAAAGGTGAAGTAATTATTGTTGAGTATGAAATTAGCAAGTGTGACAAGGAATGAGGTTTTTGGGAGGCTTTCAGGTGGGCGTTGGGAAAGATAGTGTTCCAGAGCTGATAGACCATGGGTGTGAGGGATGTTGGTGTACAGGGATGTAGCATCAATGGTGACAAGGAAGCTATCACGTGGGAGGGGCATAGGGATGGATTTGAGGCGTTCCAGAAAGTGGTTTGTATCTTTGATATAGGATGGGAGCCTGCAGGTTATAGGTTGGAGGTGTTGGTCTACCAGAGCTGAGACACGTTCTGTTGGAGCTTTGAAACCTGCTACTATGGGACGGCCAGGATGATTCTCTTTATGGATTTTAGGGAGTAGGTAAAAGGTAGGCATGCGAGGTTCAGGCGGAGAGAGAAGTTCTAAGGAGGCAGTGGTGAGACCTTGTAACGGACCTAGGGTTTTAAGAATTTTCTGTAGTTCAGCCTGGACTGAGGGAATGGGGTCATAAGGAATAGGTTTGTAGGTAGAGGTGTCCGAGAGTTGACGCAGCCCTTCTGCCACATACTCCCCTCGATCAAGTACCACAGTTGTGGAACCCTTGTCCGCTGGGAGAATTACAATGGAGCGGTCCGCTTTCAGCTCTCGGATGGCTTTGGATTCAGCTGGGTTGATGTTAGGAGTGGTTGGTATGTTGTTCAGGAAGGATTGGGAAGCAATGCTTGATGTGAGGAATTCCTGGAATGCCTGCAAGGGATGGTTTTGAGGAAGAGCAGGAGGATCTTTTTGGGAGGGAGGTCGGAATTGTTCAAGACAGGGTTCAACAGTGGCTCTGCTGCCTGGGGGTTGTGACTGGGTGCTGAAGTGGTATTTCCAGTTGAGGTTACGTGTGAATGAGAGGAGATCCTTGACCAGGGCAGTGTGATTAAATTTAGGTGTAGGACAGAAGGTTAAGCCTTTAGACAGGACAGATATTTCTGGAATGGAGAGGGATTTGGATGAGAGGTTAAGGACTGAATTGGAATTGGTATTGGGTGGTTTCTGCATGTGGTGACGGTTGTGATAGGTTCTAGGAGGGGTGTGTGCTGGGATTGGAAGATTCAGTAGGGAAGCCAGGCTTGGTTTGTTGCCAATGAGTGGGGGGTTTTGAGGGTGGTGGTGTGGTGGGTGGTTGTGGATTATGGGAAGAGGGATACCACTTCTGATATGATGGACCAGTAGTTTGGACAGTTTTCTAAGGTGTTGTGCGGCATTCAGTTCAAGTTTACAGTTGGCTTGTTGTATTATGGATCCAAGTGTGTTATTTGAGCCAGGTGCTGAGAGGAGAAGTATTTTGGAGAGAGAGAGGAGTTGTTGGGAGTGGTGGTTACACGAGGCAACATACTGTTGGAGGATAAGACGGGTGAGAGCTAAGGACTGCTGAATTTGAAACTGTAGGAGGGACTGATGGAGACAAGGATTGCATCCAGAGATGGGAACTTTTAAAGTGAGTCCTTTGGGGATTGTTCCAAATGACAAACAGGACTGGAGGAAAAGAATGTGGGATTGCAGTTTGGCTATAGCAAATGCATGTTTGCGGAATGACTGAAGGTACTGTGGTATAGGGTTGGGATACATGGTGGATAATAGGTTTGAAATAATAATAATAATAATATGTTATATATCATACACATACACACACACGCACACACAAAGGGGTATAATAGGGTGAAAATTTATCGAAAATATATATATAAAAAAAATCAATATATAAAAAAGTTCAACGAAAGAATTTACTACGAAATTGTAATTACCAAGTGCTGGTGAAAAATGATCGTAGAAGGCCGAAGAAAGAGTTTTTGGCGGTAGAAAAACGATCGTTAGCTGCGCATAAAAGGTAATTACCGTTCATTAAAGATCGCTGGCGGCACCTTAAAACTTACCAGCGGCACAAAATTTATGGTCAAATCGCTGATAAACAACCAAAAACGCCATTATACAGTAGCCAGAACGAAAAAGTCACTGGGATTATGGTCGAAATAAATTGTAAACAATGCCACAATGTTGGATTGTTGCAACAATCTCCAGTAAGGGAGGCGTTTCTTTAAAAAATGACTGTTTAGTAAATGATCAAATAAAAGGATGTGGGCGTAAAATTGCACAATTGTAGGAAATATATGGGAGGATAGTTAATTACAAGACGTTACAGAAGGAATATAGACAACAATGGCGAGATAGAAAGAGTTCAGACGAAAGTTATGAATGAAAGCAAACAGATAAAAGTAGTTGAAACAATAAGAAGGATGTAGACCACGAAGGTAATATTCGATTAATGATGAAAATTCTCCTCAGAGATAATAAATATTGTTGAAATGAGATAGAATGGCTGGCCAGTACTTACCATTGTGCTGTACCGCCGATAGTAACACAAAATGAAAAAACAGAAAAAAAGGGACAAAGGGACAAGCTTTCGGAACAGAGTTCCTTCGTCAGGTGGGAGAGAAGGGAAGAATAAAGGATGGGAATAGAAGGGAAAGGTGGTTCACGACCTAGGTCATGAAGGTGGTGTTTCGGAAGTGTGGGCGTCAGAGATACTGCATGTATGTACCGAGCCAAGCCAGAGAGGATAAATGTAACTAAAAAGGAAAGATCAAGTAGTAAAGAGAAGAGAAGAGAGTGAAATTAATGATGCTGAGGGGTGTAGGAGGGGCGGGGGGGGGGGTGTGTCTAAAACGTTTTTCATAAACAGGGAAATATGGATGGACACACACACACACACACACACACACACACACACACACACACACACACACGGAGAGAGATAGAGAGAATGATAGAGAGAGCGAGAGGGCGGTAGAGAGAGAGAGGGGGGGGGGGGGGGGGGGTAAGGAACGGATAATGAATAGGTGAGCTGAGGATGGAGGAAAGGGACGGGTTAGCGTAGATTTAGGCCAGGGGGGTGGCGGGAGGAGAGGATATGTTGGAGGGCAAGTTCCCACCTCCGTAGCTCTGAGGGACTGGTGTTGGTTGGTACTATCCAAATGGCACGTGTGGTATAACACGTGCCCAGGTCCCTGGAGTTATGCTGGAGGGCATGTTCTGCCACAGGATATTGGGTGTCCCCCAGGCGAACAGTTCGTCTAAGCCCATTCATCCGCTCAGCCAATTTGTTGGTAGTCATACCAACATAAAAGGCTGAACAGTGGACACATGTCAGCTGGTATATGACATGCGTTGTCTCACATGTGGCCCTGCCTTGAATTGGGTAGGTTTTTCCTGTGGTGGGGCTGGAGTATGTGGTAGTGGGAGGATGCATTGGACAGGTTTTGCAGCGGGATCGGTTGCAGGGGTAGGAACCATTAGGTAGGGAGGGTGGTTTTGGGATGTTGTAAGGTTGGACAAGGATGTTGCGGAGGTTGGGAGGACGGCGGAAGGCTACTCTGGGTGGTGTGGGAAGAACAGTTTGGAGTGATGGTCTCATTTCAGGGCATGACTTGAGAAAGTCATAGCCCTGTTTGAGGAATTTGTTGAGGCATTCCAGGCCAGGATGGTACTGGGTGACTAAGGGAGTGCTTCTGGGTGGTCTGGGGTTAGGAACATTGTTTTTGGAGGGAGAGGAATGGACAGCTCGTGAGATCTGTTTGTGGACAAGGTCTGTAGGGTAGTTGCGGGAGAGGAAAGCATTGGATAGATTGTTGTTGTAGCTGGTGAGGGATTCGGAACTGGAACAGATACGTTTCCCACGGATGCCCAGGCTGTAGGGAAGGGATCGTTTAATATGGAAGGGATGGCAGCTGTCAAAGTGGAGGTACTGTTGTTTGTTAGTGGGTTTAATATGGACTGAGGTGTGGATGTGAGACTCAGCAAGGTGAAGGTCAACATCAAGGAAGGTGGTTTGAGTTTTGGAGAAGGACCAGGTGAATTTAAGGCTGGAGAAGGAGTTAAGGTCGTGGAGGAAGTTCAGAAGGGTTTCTTCACCGTGAGTCCAGACCATAAATATATACCAGGGGAGGCAACTTCTGTGTCTTAAGGAATGCCTCTTCCATGCGGCCCATGAAGAGGTTGGCATAGGAAGGGGCCATCCTGGTACCCATAGCTGTCCCCCTGATTTGTTTGTAGGTCTGGCCCTCAAAGGTGAAGTAATTATTGTTGAGTATGAAATTAGCAAGTGTGACAAGGAATGAGGTTTTTGGGAGGCTTTCAGGTGGGCATTGGGAAAGATAGTGTTCCAGAGCTGATAGACCATGGGTGTGAGGGATGTTGGTGTACAGGGATGTAGCATCAATGGTGACAAGGAAGCTATCACGTGGGAGGGGCATAGGGATGGATTTGAGGCGTTCCAGAAAGTGGTTTGTATCTTTGATATAGGATGGGAGCCTGCAGGTTATAGGTTGGAGGTGTTGGTCTACCAGAGCTGAGACACGTTCTGTTGGAGCTTTGAAACCTGCTACTATGGGACGGCCAGGATGATTCTCTTTATGGATTTTAGGGAGTAGGAAAAAGGTAGGCATGCGAGGTTCAGGCGGAGAGAGAAGTTCTAAGGAGGCAGTGGTGAGACCTTGTAACGGACCTAGGGTTTTAAGAATTTTCTGTAGTTCAGCCTGGACTGAGGGAATGGGGTCATAAGGAATAGGTTTGTAGGTAGAGGTGTCCGAGAGTTGACGCAGCCCTTCTGCCACATACTCCCCTCGATCAAGTACCACAGTTGTGGAACCCTTGTCCGCTGGGAGAATTACAATGGAGCGGTCCGCTTTCAGCTCTCGGATGGCTTTGGATTCAGCTGGGTTGATGTTAGGAGTGGTTGGTATGTTGTTCAGGAAGGATTGGGAAGCAATGCTTGATGTGAGGAATTCCTGGAATGCCTGCAAGGGATGGTTTTGAGGAAGAGCAGGAGGTTCTTTTTGGGAGGGAGGTCGGAATTGTTCAAGACAGGGTTCAACAGTGGCTCTGCTGCCTGGGGGTTGTGACTGGGTGCTGAAGTGGTATTTCCAGTTGAGGTTACGTGTGAATGAGAGGAGATCCTTGACCAGGGCAGTGTGATTAAATTTAGGTGTAGGACAGAAGGTTAAGCCTTTAGACAGGACAGATATTTCTGGAATGGAGAGGGATTTGGATGAGAGGTTAAGGACTGAATTGGAATTGGTATTGGGTACTTTCTGCATGTGGTGACGGTTGTGATAGGTTCTAGGAGGGGTGTGTGCTGGGATTGGAAGATTCAGTAGGGAAGCCAGGCTTGGTTTGTTGCCAATGAGTGGGGGGTTTTGAGGGTGGTGGTGTGGTGGGTGGTTGTGGATTATGGGAAGAGGGATACCACTTCTGATATGATGGACCAGTAGTTTGGACAGTTTTCTAAGGTGTTGTGCGGCATTCAGTTCAAGTTTACAGTTGGCTTGTTGTATTATGGATCCAAGTGTGTTATTTGAGCCAGGTGCTGAGAGGAGAAGTATTTTGGAGAGAGAGAGGAGTTGTTGGGAGTGGTGGTTACACGAGGCAACATACTGTTGGAGGATAAGACGGGTGAGAGCTAAGGACTGCTGAATTTGAAACTGTAGGAGGGACTGATGGAGACAAGGATTGCATCCAGAGATGGGAACTTTTAAAGTGAGTCCTTTGAGGATTGTTCCAAATGACAAACAGGACTGGAGGAAAAGAATGTGGGATTGCAGTTTGGCTATAGCAAATGCATGTTTGCGGAATGACTGAAGGTACTGTGGTATAGGGTTGGGATACATGGTGGATAATAGGTTTGAAATAATAATAATAATAATATGTTATATATCATACACATACACACACACGCACACACAAAGGGGTATAATAGGGTGAAAATTTATCGAAAATATATATATAAAAAAAATCAATATATAAAAAAGTTCAACGAAAGAATTTACTACGAAATTGTAATTACCAAGTGCTGGTGAAAAATGATCGTAGAAGGCCGAAGAAAGAGTTTTTGGCGGTAGAAAAACGATCGTTAGCTGCGCATAAAAGGTAATTACCGTTCATTAAAGATCGCTGGCGGCAACTTTAAAACTTACCAGCGGCACAAAATTTATGGTCAAATCGCTGATAAACAACCAAAAACGCCATTATACAGTAGCCAGAACGAAAAAGTCACTGGGATTATGGTCGAAATAAATTGTAAACAATGCCACAATGTTGGATTGTTGCAACAATCTCCAGTAAGGGAGGCGTTTCTTTAAAAAATGACTGTTTAGTAAATGATCAAATAAAAGGATGTGGGCGTAAAATTGCACAATTGTAGGAAATATATGGGAGGATAGTTAATTACAAGACGTTACAGAAGGAATATAGACAACAATGGCGAGATAGAAAGAGTTCAGACGAAAGTTATGAATGAAAGCAAACAGATAAAAGTAGTTGAAACAATAAGAAGGATGTAGACCACGAAGGTAATATTCGATTAATGATGAAAATTCTCCTCAGAGATAATAAATATTGTTGAAATGAGATAGAATGGCTGGCCAGTACTTACCATTGTGCTGTACCGCCGATAGTAACACAAAATGAAAAAACAGAAAAAAAGGGACAAAGGGACAAGCTTTCGGAACAGAGTTCCTTCGTCAGGTGGGAGAGAAGGGAAGAATAAAGGATGGGAATAGAAGGGAAAGGTGGTTCACGACCTAGGTCATGAAGGTGGTGTTTCGGAAGTGTGGGCGTCAGAGATACTGCATGTATGTACCGAGCCAAGCCAGAGAGGATAAATGTAACTAAAAAGGAAAGATCAAGTAGTAAAGAGAAGAGAAGAGAGTGAAATTAATGATGCTGTGGGGTGTAGGAGGGGCGGGGGGGGGGTGTGTCTAAAACGTTTTTCATAAACAGGGAAATATGGATGGACACACACACACACACACACACACACACACACACACACACACACACACGGAGAGAGATAGAGAGAATGATAGAGAGAGCGAGAGGGCGGTAGAGAGAGAGAGAGGGGGGGGGGGGTAAGGAACGGATAATGAATAGGTGAGCTGAGGATGGAGGAAGGGGAGGGGTTAGCGTAGATTTAGGCCAGGGGGGTGGCGGGAGGAGAGGATATGTTGGAGGGCAAGTTCCCACCTCCGTAGCTCTGAAGGACTGGTGTTGGTTGGTACTATCCAAATGGCACGTGTGGTATAACACGTGCCCAGGTCCCTGGAGTTATGCTGGAGGGCATGTTCTGCCACAGGATATTGGGTGTCCCCCAGGCGAACAGTTCGTCTATGCCCATTCATCCGCTCAGCCAATTTGTTGGTAGTCATACCAACATAAAAGGCTGAACAGTGGACACATGTCAGCTGGTATATGACATGCGTTGTCTCACATGTGGCTCTGCCTTGAATTGGGTAGGTTTTTCCTGTGGTGGGGCTGGAGTATGTGGTAGTGGGAGGATGCATTGGACAGGTTTTGCAGCGGGATCGGTTGCAGGGGTAGGAACCATTAGGTAGGGAGGGTGGTTTTGGGATGTTGTAAGGTTGGACAAGGATGTTGCGGAGGTTGGGAGGACGGCGGAAGGCTACTCTGGGTGGTGTGGGAAGAACAGTTTGGAGTGATGGTCTCATTTCAGGGCATGACTTGAGAAAGTCATAGTCCTGTTTGAGGAATTTGTTGAGGCATTCCAGGCCAGGATGGTACTGGGTGACTAAGGGAGTGCTTCTGGGTGGTCTGGGGTTAGGAACATTGTTTTTGGAGGGAGAGGAATGGACAGCTCGTGAGATCTGTTTGTGGACAAGGTCTGTAGGGTAGTTGCGGGAGAGGAAAGCATTGGATAGATTGTTGTTGTAGCTGGTGAGGGATTCGGAACTGGAACAGATACGTTTCCCACGGATGCCCAGGCTGTAGGGAAGGGATCGTTTAATATGGAAGGGATGGCAGCTGTCAAAGTGGAGGTACTGTTGTTTGTTAGTGGGTTTAATATGGTCTGAGGTGTGGATGTGAGACTCAGCAAGGTGAAGGTCAACATCAAGGAAGGTGGTTTGAGTTTTGGAGAAGGACCAGGTGAATTTAAGGCTGGAGAAGGAGTTAAGGTCGTGGAGGAAGTTCAGAAGGGTTTCTTCACCGTGAGTCCAGACCATAAATATATACCAGGGGAGGCAACTTCTGTGTCTTAAGGAATGCCTCTTCCATGCGGCCCATGAAGAGGTTGGCATAGGAAGGGGCCATCCTGGTACCCATAGCTGTCCCCCTGATTTGTTTGTAGGTCTGGCCCTCAAAGGTGAAGTAATTATTGTTGAGTATGAAATTAGCAAGTGTGACAAGGAATGAGGTTTTTGGGAGGCTTTCAGGTGGGCATTGGGAAAGATAGTGTTCCAGAGCTGATAGACCATGGGTGTGAGGGATGTTGGTGTACAGGGATGTAGCATCAATGGTGACAAGGAAGCTATCACGTGGGAGGGGCATAGGGATGGATTTGAGGCGTTCCAGAAAGTGGTTTGTATCTTTGATATAGGATGGGAGCCTGCAGGTTATAGGTTGGAGGTGTTGGTCTACCAGAGCTGAGACACGTTCTGATGGAGCTTTGAAACCTGCTACTATGGGACGGCCAGGATGATTCTCTTTATGGATTTTAGGGAGTAGGTAAAAGGTAGGCATGCGAGGTTCAGGCGGAGAGAGAAGTTCTAAGGAGGCAGTGGTGAGTCCTTGTAACGGACCTAGGGTTTTAAGAATTTTCTGTAGTTCAGCCTGGACTGAGGGAATGGGGTCATAAGGAATAGGTTTGTAGGTAGAGGTGTCCGAGAGTTGACGCAGCCCTTCTGCCACATACTCCCCTCGATCAAGTACCACAGTTGTGGAACCCTTGTCCGCTGGGAGAATTACAATGGAGCGGTCCGCTTTCAGCTCTCGGATGGCTTTGGATTCAGCTGGGTTGATGTTAGGAGTGGTTGGTATGTTGTTCAGGAAGGATTGGGAAGCAAAGCTTGATGTGAGGAATTCCTGGAATGCCTGCAAGGGATGGTTTTGAGGAAGAGCAGGAGGATCTTTTTGGGAGGGAGGTCGGAATTGTTCAAGACAGGGTTCAACAGTGGCTCTGCTGCCTGGGGGTTGTGACTGGGTGCTGAAGTGGTATTTCCAGTTGAGGTTACGTGTGAATGAGAGGAGATCCTTGACCAGGGCTGGCTTGGCTCGGTACATACATGCAGTATCTCTGACGCCCACACTTCCGAAACACCACCTTCATGACCTAGGTCGTGAACCACCTTTCCCTTCTATTCCCATCCTTTATTCTTCCCTTCTCTCCCACCTGACGAAGGAACTCTGTTCCGAAAGCTTGTCCCTTTGTCCCTTTTTTTCTGTTTTTTCATTTTGTGTTACTATCGGCGGTACAGCACAATGGTAAGTACTGGCCAGCCATTCTATCTCATTTCAACAATATTTATTATCTCTGAGGAGAATTTTCATCATTAATCGAATATTACCTTCGTGGTCTACATCCTTCTTATTGTTTCAACTACTTTTATCTGTTTGCTTTCATTCATAACTTTCGTCTGAACTCTTTCTATCTCGCCATTGTTGTCTATATTCCTTCTGTAACGTCTTGTAATTAACTATCCTCCCATATATTTCCTACAATTGTGCAATTTTACGCCCACATCCTTTTATTTGATCATTTACTAAACAGTCATTTTTTAAAGAAACGCCTCCCTTACTGGAGATTGTTGCAACAATCCAACATTGTGGCATTGTTTACAATTTATTTCGACCATAATCCCAGTGACTTTTTCGTTCTGGCTACTGTATAATGGCGTTTTTGGTTGTTTATCAGCGATTTGACCTTAAATTTTGTGCCGCTGGTAAGTTTTAAGGTGCCGCCAGCGATCTTTAATGAACGGTAATTACCTTTTATGCGCAGCTAACGATCGTTTTTCTACCGCCAAAAACTCTTTCTTCGGCCTTCTACGATCATTTTTCACCGGCACTTGGTAATTACAATTTCGTAGTAAATTCTTTCGTTGAACTTTTTTATATATTGATTTTTTTTATATATATATATATATTTTCGATAAATTTTCACCCTATTATACCCCTTTGTGTGTGCGTGTGTGTGTATGTGTATGATATATAACATATTATTATTATTATTATTTCAAACCTATTATCCACCATGTATCCCAACCCTATACCACAGTACCTTCAGTCATTCCGCAAACATGCATTTGCTATAGCCAAACTGCAATCCCACATTCTTTTCCTCCAGTCCTGTTTGTCATTTGGAACAATCCCCAAAGGACTCACTTTAAAAGTTCCCATCTCTGGATGCAATCCTTGTCTCCATCAGTCCCTCCTACAGTTTCAAATTCAGCAGTCCTTAGCTCTCACCCGTCTTATCCTCCAACAGTATGTTGCCTCGTGTAACCACCACTCCCAACAACTCCTCTCTCTCTCTCCAAAATACTTCTCCTCTCAGCACCTGGCTCAAATAACACACTTGGATCCATAATACAACAAGCCAACTGTAAACTTGAACTGAATGCCGCACAACACCTTAGAAAACTGTCCAAACTACTGGTCCATCATATCAGAAGTGGTATCCCTCTTCCCATAATCCACAACCACCCACCACACCACCACCCTCAAAACCCCCCACTCATTGGCAACAAACCAAGCCTGGCTTCCCTACTGAATCTTCCAATCCCAGCACACACCCCTCCTAGAACCTATCACAACCGTCACCACATGCAGAAACCACCCAATACCAATTCCAATTCAGTCCTTAACCTCTCATCCAAATCCCTCTCCATTCCAGAAATATCTGTCCTGTCTAAAGGCTTAACCTTCTGTCCTACACCTAAATTTAATCACACTGCCCTGGTCAAGGATCTCCTCTCATTCACACGTAACCTCAACTGGAAATACCACTTCAGCACCCAGTCACAACCCCCAGGCAGCAGAGCCACTGTTGAACCCTGTCTTGAACAATTCCGACCTCCCTCCCAAAAAGATCCTCCTGCTCTTCCTCAAAACCATCCCTTGCAGGCATTCCAGGAATTCCTCACATCAAGCATTGCTTCCCAATCCTTCCTGAACAACATACCAACCACTCCTAACATCAACCCAGCTGAATCCAAAGCCATCCGAGAGCTGAAAGCGGACCGCTCCATTGTAATTCTCCCAGCGGACAAGGGTTCCACAACTGTGGTACTTGATCGAGGGGAGTATGTGGCAGAAGGGCTGCGTCAACTCTCGGACACCTCTACCTACAAACCTATTCCTTATGACCCCATTCCCTCAGTCCAGGCTGAACTACAGAAAATTCTTAAAACCCTAGGTCCGTTACAAGGTCTCACCACTGCCTCCTTAGAACTTCTCTCTCCGCCTGAACCTCGCATGCCTACCTTTTACCTACTCCCTAAAATCCATAAAGAGAATCATCCTGGCCGTCCCATAGTAGCAGGTTTCAAAGCTCCAACAGAACGTGTCTCAGCTCTGGTAGACCAACACCTCCAACCTATAACCTGCAGGCTCCCATCCTATATCAAAGATACAAACCACTTTCTGGAACGCCTCAAATCCATCCCTATGCCCCTCCCACGTGATAGCTTCCTTGTCACCATTGATGCTACATCCCTGTACACCAACATCCCTCACACCCATGGTCTATCAGCTCTGGAACACTATCTTTCCCAACGCCCACCTGAAAGCCTCCCAAAAACCTCATTCCTTGTCACACTTGCTAATTTCATACTCAACAATAATTACTTCACCTTTGAGGGCCAGACCTACAAACAAATCAGGGGGACAGCTATGGGTACCAGGATGGCCCCTTCCTATGTCAACCTCTTCATGGGCCGCATGGAAGAGGCATTCCTTAAGACACAGAAGTTGCCTCCCCTGGTATATATTTATGGTCTGGACTCACGGTGAAGAAACCCTTCTGAACTTCCTCCACGACCTTAACTCCTTCTCCAGCCTTAAATTCACCTGGTCCTTCTCCAAAACTCAAACCACCTTCCTTGATGTTGACCTTCACCTTGCTGAGTCTCACATCCACACCTCAGTCCATATTAAACCCACTAACAAACAACAGTACCTCCACTTTGACAGCTGCCATCCCTTCCATATTAAACGATCCCTTCCCTACAGCCTGGGCATCCGTGGGAAACGTATCTGTTCCAGTTCCGAATCCCTCACCAGCTACAACAACAATCTATCCAATGCTTTCCTCTCCCGCAACTACCCTACAGACCTTGTCCACAAACAGATCTCACGAGCTGTCCATTCCTCTCCCTCCAAAAACAATGTTCCTAACCCCAGACCACCCAGAAGCACTCCCTTAGTCACCCAGTACCATCCTGGCCTGGAATGCCTCAACAAATTCCTCAAACAGGGCTATGACTTTCTCAAGTCATGCCCTGAAATGAGACCATCACTCCAAACTGTTCTTCCCACACCACCCAGAGTAGCCTTCCGCCGTCCTCCCAACCTCCGCAACATCCTTGTCCAACCTTACAACATCCCAAAACCACCCTCCCTACCTAATGGTTCCTACCCCTGCAACCGATCCCGCTGCAAAACCTGTCCAATGCATCCTCCCACTACCACATACTCCAGCCCCACCACAGGAAAAACCTACCCAATTCAAGGCAGGGCCACATGTGAGACAACGCATGTCATATACCAGCTGACATGTGTCCACTGTTCAGCCTTTTATGTTGGTATGACTACCAACAAATTGGCTGAGCGGATGAATGGGCATAGACGAACTGTTCGCCTGGGGGACACCCAATATCCTGTGGCAGAACATGCCCTCCAGCATAACTCCAGGGACCTGGGCACGTGTTATACCACACGTGCCATTTGGATAGTACCAACCAACACCAGTCCCTCAGAGCTACGGAGGTGGGAACTTGCCCTCCAACATATCCTCTCCTCCCGCCACCCCCCTGGCCTAAATCTACGCTAACCCCTCCCCCTCCTCCATCCTCAGCTCACCTATTCATTATCCGTTCCTTACCCCCCCCCCTCTCTCTCTCTCTACCGCCCTCTCGCTCTCTCTATCATTCTCTCTATCTCTCTCCGTGTGTGTGTGTGTGTGTGTGTGTGTGTGTGTGTGTGTGTGTGTGTGTGTGTCCATCCATATTTCCCTGTTTATGAAAAACGTATTAGACACCCCCCCCCCCCCCGCCCCTCCTACACCCCTCAGCATCATTAATTTCACTCTCTTCTCTTCTCTTTACTACTTGATCTTTCCTTTTTAGTTACATTTATCCTCTCTGGCTTGGCTCGGTACATACATGCAGTATCTCTGACGCCCACACTTCCGAAACACCACCTTCATGACCTAGGTCGTGAACCACCTTTCCCTTCTATTCCCATCCTTTATTCTTCCCTTCTCTCCCACCTGACGAAGGAACTCTGTTCCGAAAGCTTGTCCCTTTGTCCCTTTTTTTTCTGTTTTTTCATTTTGTGTTACTATCGGCGGTACAGCACAATGGTATACACTCCCATTACTATATAAACACCCAAGGAGCCAAAGCATGCAGGGCTGTAAACACCAACAAGCTCCACTGGAGGTAATTCTGCAACTTGGTTGACTTCTTAATTGATTGTATACGCTAATAAATACTATTTAAAATAGAAATTTGCATTTATTTATTTATTTGCATTATTAGGCTGTTCCGACCGCCCTCTCCCATTACTATATAAACACCCAAGGAGCCAAAGCATGCAGGGCTGTAAAGACCAGCAAGCTGCACTGGAGGTAAGCCTGCAACGTGGCTGACTTCTTAATAGGTAGTATATGGTAAAAAATACTATTTAAAATAGAAATTTGCATTTATTTATTTATTTGCATTATTGTGCTGTTCCGACCGCCCACTCCCATTACTATATAACAAACAAGGAGCTAAAGCATGAAGGGCTGTGAACACCAACAAGCTCCACTGGAGGTCAGTCTACAACGTGGTTGACTTCTTAATTGTTAGTATATGGTAATAAATACTATTTAAAATAGAAATTTGCATTTATTTATTTATTTGCATTATTGTGCTGTTCCGTCCGCCCACTCCCATTACTATATAAACACCCAAGGAGCCAAAGCATGCAGGGCTGTGAACACCAACAACCTCCACTGGAGGTAAGTCTGCAACGTGGTTGACATCTTAATTGATAGTATAGTGTAATAAATACTATTTAAAATAGAACTTTGCATATATTTATTTATTTGCATTATTGTGCTGTTGCGTCCGCCCACTTCCATTACTATATAAACACCTAAGGAGCCAAAGAATGCAGGGCTGTAAACACCAACAAGCTCCACTGGAGGTAAATCTGCAACGTGGTTAACTTCTTAATTGATAGTATATGGTAATAAATACTATTCAAAATAGAATTTTGCATTTATTTATTTATTTGCATTATTGTGCTGTTCCGTCCGCCCACTCCCATTACTATATAAACACCCAAGGAGCCAAAGCCTGCAGGGCTGTAAACACCAGCAAGCTCCACTGGAGGTAAGTCTGCAACGTGGTTGATTTCTTATTTGATAGTATATGGTAATAAATAGTATTTAAAATAGAAATTTGCATTTATTTATTAATTTGCATTATTGTGCTGTTCCGTCCGCCCACTCCCATTACTATATAAACACCCAAGGAGCCAGAGCATGCAGGGCTGTGAACACCAACAAGCTCCACTGGAGATAACTCTGCAACGTGGTTGACATCTTAATTGATAGTATAGTGTAATAAATAATATTTAAAATAGAACTTTGCATTTATTTATTTATTTGCAATATTGTGCTGTTCCGTCCGCCCTCTTCCATTACTATATAAACACCCAAGGAGCCAAAGCATGCAGGGCTGTAAACACCAACAAGCTCCACTGGAGGTAAGTCTGCAACGTGGTTAACTTCTTAATTGATAGTATATGGTAATAAATAATATTTAAAATAGAATTTTGCATTTATTTATTTATTTGCATTACTGTGCTGTTCCGTCCGCCCACTCCCATTACTATATAAAAACCCAAGTAGCCAAAGCATGCAGGGCTGTGAACACCAACAAGCTCCACTGGAGGTCAGTCTGCAACGTGGTTGACTTCTTAGTTGATAGTATATGGTAATAAATACTATTTAAAATAGAAATTTGCATTTATTTATTTATTTGCATTATTGTGCAGTTCCGTCCACCCACTCCCATTACTATATAAACACCCAAGGAGCAAAAGCATGCAGGGCTGTAAACACCAGCAAGCTCCATTGGAGGTAAGTCTGCAACGTGGTTGACCTCTTAATTGATAGTATATGGTAATAAATACTATTTAAAATAGAAATTTGCATTTATTTATTTATTTGCATTATTGTGCTGTTCCGTCCGCCCACTCCCATTACTATATAAACACCCAAGGAGCCAAAGCATGCAGGGTTGTAAACACCAGCAAGCTGCTCTGGAGGTAAGTCTGCAACGTGGTTGACTTCTTAATAGATAGTATATGGTAATAAATACTATTTAAAATAGAAATTTGCATTTATTTATTTATTTGCATTATTGTGCTGTTCCGTCCGCCCACTCCCATTACTATATAAACACCCAAGGAGCCAAAGCATGAAGGGCTGTGTACACCAACAAGCTCCAGTGGAGGTCAGTCTGCAACGTGGTTGACTTCTTAATTGATAGTATATGGTAATAAATACAATTTAAAATAGAAATTTGCATTTATTTATTTATATGCATTATTGTGCTGTTCCGTCCGCCCACTCCCATTACTATATAAACACTAAAGGAGCCAAAGCATGCAGGGCTGTATACACCAGCAAGCTGCACTGGAGGTAAGTCTGCAACGTGGTTGACTTCTTAATTGATAGTATATGGTAATAAATATCATTTAAAATAGAAATTTGCATTTATTTATTTATTTGCATTATAGTGCTGCTCCGTCTGCCCACTCACATTACTATATAAACACCCAAGGAGCCAAAGCATGCAGGGCTGTGAACACCAACAAGCTCCACTGGAGGTCAGTCTGCAATGTGGTTGACTTCTTAATTGATTGTATATGGTAATAAATACTATTTAAAATAGAAATTTGCATTTATTTATTTATTTGCATTACTGTGCTGTTCCGTCCGCCCACTCCCATTACTATATAAACAACCAAGGAGCCAAAGCATGCAGAGCTGTAAACACCAGCAAGCTCCTCTGGAGGTAAGTCTGCAACGTGGTTGACCTCTTAATTGATAGTATATGGTAATAAATATTATTTAAAATAGAAATTTGCATTTATTTATCTATTTGCATTATTGTGCTGTTCCGTCCGCCCACTCCCATTACTATGTAAACACCCAAGGAGCCAAAGAATGCAGGGCTGTAAACACCAACAAGCTCCACTGGAGGTAAGTCTGCAACGTGGTTAACTTCTTAATTGATAGTATATGGTAATAAATACTATTTAAAATAGAATTTTGCATTTATTTATTAATTTGCATTATTGTGCTGTTCCGTCCGCCCGTTCCCATTACTATATAAACACCCAAGGAGCCAAAGAATGCAGGGCTGTAAACACCAACAAGCTCCACTGGAGGTCAGTCTGCAACGTGGTTGACCTCTTAATTGATAGTATATGGTACTAAATACTATTTAAAATAGAAATTTGCATTTATTTATTTATTTGCATTATTGTGCTGTTCCGTCCGCCCACTCCCATTACTATATAAACACCCAAGGAGCCAAAGCATGCAGGGGTGTAAACACCAGCAAGCTGCACTGGAGGTAAGTCTGCAAAGTGGTTGACTTCTTAATTGATAGTATATGGTAATAAATACTATTTAAAATAGAAGTTTGCATTTATTTATTTATTTGCATTATTGTGCTGTTCCATCCGCCCACTCCCATTACTATATAAACACCCAAGGAGCCAAAGCATGCAGGGCTGTAAACACCAGCAAGCTGCACTGGAGGTAAGTCTGCAAGGTGGTAGCCTTCTTAATTAATAGTATATGGTAATAAATACTATTTAAAATAGAAATTTGCATTTATTTATTTATTTGCATTACTGTGCTGTTCCGTCCGCCCACTCCCATTACTATATAAACAACCAAGGGGCCAAAGCATGAAGGGCTGTGAACACCAACAAGCTCCAGTGGAGGTCAGTCTGCAACGTGGTTGACTTCTTAATTGATAGTATATGGTAATAAATTCAATTTAAAGTAGAAATTTGGATTTATTTATTTATTTGCATTATTGTGCTGTTCCGTCCGCCCACTCCAATTACTATATAAACACCAAACGAGCCAATGCATGCAGGGCTGTAAACACCAGCGAGCTGCACTGGAGGTAAGTCTGCAATGTGGTTGACTTCTTAATTGATAGTATATGGTAATAATTATCATTTAAAATAGAAATTTGGATTTATTTATTTATTTGCAATATTGTGCTGTTCCGTCCGCCCTCTTCCATTACTATATAAACACCCAAGGAGCCAAAGCATGCAGGGCTGTAAACACCAACAAGTTCCACTGGAGGTAAGTCTGCAACGTGGTTAACTTCTTAATTGATAGTATATGGTAATAAATACTATTTAAAATTGAATTTTGCATTTATTTATTTATTTGCATTACTGTGCTGTTCCGTCCGTCCACTCCCATTACTATATAAAAACCCAAGTAGCCAAAGCATGCAGGGCTGTGAACACCAACAAGCTCCACTGGAGGTCAGTCTACAACGTGGTTGACTTCTTAGTTGATAGTATATGGTAATAAATACTATTTAAAATAGAAATTTGCATTTATTTATTTATTTGCATTATTGTGCAGTTCCGTCCACCCACTCCCATTACTATATAAACACCCAAGGAGCAAAAGCATGCAGGGCTGTAAACACCAGCAAGCTCCACTGGAGGTAAGTCTGCAACGTGGTTGACCTCTTAATTGATAGTATATGGTACTAAATACTATTTAAAATAGAAATTTGCATTTATTTACTTATTTGCATTATTGTGCTGTTCCGTCCGCCCACTCCCATTACAATATAAACACCCAAGGAGCCAAAGCATGCAGGGCTGTAAACACCAGCAAGCTGCTCTGGAGGTAAGTCTGCAACGTGGTTGACTTCTTAATAGATAGTATATGGTAATAAATACTATTTAAAATAGAAATTTGCATTTATTTATTTATTTGCATTATTGTGCTGTTCCGTCCGCCCACTCCCATTACTATATAAACACCCAAAGAGCCAAAGCATGAAGGGCTGTGAACTCCAACAAGCTCCAGTGGAGGTCAGTCTGCAACGTGGTTGACTTCTTAATTGATAGTATATGGTAATAAATTCAATTTAAAGTAGAAATTTGCATTTATTTATTTATTTGCATTATTGTGCTGTTCCGTCCGCCCACTCCCATTACTATATAAACACCAAAGGAGCCAAAGCATGCAGGGCTGTAAACACCAGCGAGCTGCACTGGAGGTAAGTCTGCAACGTGGTTGACTTCTTAATTGATAGTATATGGTAATAAATACTATTCAAAATAGAATTTTGCATTTATTTATTTATTTGCATTATTGTGCTGTTCCATCCGCCCACTCCCATTACTATATAAACACCCAAGGAGCCAAAGCATGCAGGGCTGTAAACACCAGCAAGCTGCTCTGGAGGTAAGTCTGCAACGTGGTTGACTTCTTAATAGATAGTATATGGTAATAAATACTATTTAAAATAGAAATTTGCATTTATTTATTTATTTGCATTATTGTGCTGTTCCGTCCGCCCACTCCCATTACTATATAAACACCCAAGGAGCCAAAGCATGAAGGGCTGTGAACACCAACAAGCTCCAGTGGAGTTCAGTCTGCAACATGGTTGACTTCTTAATTGATAGTATATGGTAATAAATACAATTTAAAATAGAAATATGCATTTATTTATTTATATGCATTATTGTGCTGTTCCGTCCGCCCACTCCCATTACTATATAAACACCGAAGGAGCCAAAGCATGCAGGGCTGTGAACACCAACAAGCTCCACTGGAGGTCAGTCTGCAACGTGGTTGACTCTTAATTGATTGTATATGGTAATAAATACTATTTAAAATAGAAATTTGCATTTATTTATTTATTTGCATTACTGTGCTGTTCCGTCCGCCCACTCCCATTACTATATAAACAACCAAGGAGCCAAAGCATGCAGAGCTGTAAACACCAGCAAGCTCCTCTGGAGGTAAGTCTACAACGTGGTTGACTTCTTAATTGATAGTATATGGTAATAAATACTATTTAAAATAGAATTTTGCATTTATTTATTTATTTGCATTATTGTGCTGTTCCGTCCGCCCGTTCACATTACTATATAAACACCCAAGGAGCCAAAGCATGCAGGGCTGTAAACACCAGCAAGCTGCACTGGAGGTAAGTCTACAACGTGGTTGACTTCTTAATTGATAGTATATGGTGATAAATACAACTTAAAATAGAAATTTGCATTTATTTATTTATTTGCATTATTGTGCTGTTCCGTCCGCCCACTCCCATTACTATATAAACACCCAAGGAGCCAAAGCATGCAGGGCTGTAAACACCAGCAAGCTGCACTGGAGGTAAGTCTGCAACGTGGTTGACTTCTTAATTGATAGTATATGGTAATAATTACTATTTAAAATAGAAGTTTGCATTTATTTATTTATTTGCATTACTGTGCTGTTCCGTCCGCCCACTCCCATTACTATATAAACAACCAAGGAGCCAAAGCATGAAGGGCTCTGAACACCAACAAGCTCCAGTGGAGGTCAGTCTGCAACGCGGTTGACTTCTTAATTGATAGTATATGGTAATAAATTCAATTTAAAGTAGAAATTTGCATTTATTTATTTTTTTGCATTATTGTGCTCTTCCGTCCGCCCACTCCAATTACTATATAAACACCAAAGGAGCCAAAGCATGCAGGGCTGTAAACACCAGCGAGCTGCACTGGAGGTAAGTCTGCAGCGTGGTTGACTTCTTAATTGATAGTATATGGTAATAAATATCATTTAAAATAGAAATTTGCATTTATTTATTTATTTGCAATATTGTGCTGATCCGTCCGCCCACTTCCATTACTATATAAACACCCAAGGAGCCAAAGCATGCAGGGCTGTAAACACCAGCAAGCTCTACTGGAGGTAAGTCTGCAACGTGGTTGACTTCTTAATAGATAGTATATGGTAATAAATACTATTTAAAATAGAAATTTGCATTTATTTATTTATTTGCATTATTGTGCTATTCCGTCCGCCCACTCCCATTACTATATAAACACCCAAGGAGCCAAAGCATGAAGGGCTGTGAACACCAACAAGCTCCAGTGGAGGTCAGTCTGCAACGTGGTTGACTTCTTAATTGATAGAATATGGTAATAAATTCAATTTAAAGTAGAAATTTGCATTTATTTATTTATTTGAATTATTGTGCTGTTCCGTCCGCCCACTCCAATTACTTTATAAACACCAAAGGAGCCAAAGCATGCAGGGCTGTAAAAACCAGCGAGCTGCACTGGAGGTAAGTCTGCAACGTGGTTGACTTCTTAATTTATAGTATATGGTAATAATTATCATTTAAAATAGTAATTTGCATTTATTTATTTATTTGCATTATTGTGCTGCTCCGTCTGCCCACTCCCATTACTATATAAACACCCAAGGAGCCAAAGCATGCAGGGCTGTGAACACCAAGAAGCTCCACTTGAGGTCAGTCTGCAATGTGGTTGACTTCTTAATTGATTGTATATGGTAATAAATACTATTTAAAATAGAAATTTGCATTTATTTATTTATTTGCATTACTGTGCTGTTCCGTCCGTCCACTCCCATTACTATATAAACAACCAAGGAGCCAAAGCATGCAGGGCTGTAAACACCAGCAAGCTCCTCTGGAGGTAAGTCTGCAAAGTGGTTGACTTCTGAATTGATAGTATATGGTAATAAATACTATTTAAAATAGAAATTTGCATTTATTTATTTATTTGCATTATTGTGCTGTTCCGTCCGCCCACTCCCATTACTGTATAAACACCCAAGGAGCCAAAGCATGCAGGGCTGTAAACACCAACAAGCTGCACTGGAGGTAAGTCTGCAACGTGGTTGACATCTTAATTGATAGTATAGTGTAATAAATACTATTTAAAATAGAGACTTTGCATTTATTTATTTATTTGCTTTATTGTGCTCTTCCGTCCGCCCACTTCCAATACTATATAAACACCCAAGGAGCCAAAGAATGCAGGGCTGTAAACACCAACAAGCTCCACTGGAGATAAGTCTGCAACGTGGTTAACTTCTTAATTGATAGTATATGGTTATAAATACTATTTAAAATAGATTTTTGCATCTATTTATTTATTTGCATTATTGTGCTGTTCCGTCCGCCCACTCCCATTACTATATAAACACCCAAGGAGCCAAAGCATGCATGGCTGTAAACACCAGCAAGCTCCACCGGAGGTATGTCTGCAACGTGGTTGACTAATTAATTGATAGTATATGGCAATAAATACTATTTAAAATGGAAATTTTCATTTATTTATTTATTTGCATTATTATGCTGTTCCGTCCGCCCACTCCCATTACTATATAAACACCCAAGGAGCCAAAGCATGCGGGGCTGTAAACACCAGCAAGCTGCACTGGAGGTAAGTCTGCAACGTGGTTGACTTCTTATTTGATAGTAAATGGTAATAAATACTATTTAAAATAGAACTTTGCATTTATTTATTTATTTGCATTATTGTGCTGTTCCGTCTGCCCACTCCCATTAATATATAAACACCCAAGTAGCCAAAGCATGCAGGGCTGTGAACACCAACAAGCTGCTCTGGAGGTAAGTCTGCAACGTGGTTGACTTCTTAATAGATAGTATATGGTAAGAAATACTATTTAAAATAGAAATTTGCATTTATTTATTTATTTGCATTATTGTGCTGTTCCGTCCGCCCACTCCCATTACTATATAAACACCCAATGAGCCAAAGCATGCAGGGCTGTAAACACCAGCAAGCTGCACTGGAGGTAAGTCTGCAACGTGGTTGACTAATTAATTGATAGTATATGGCAATAAATACTATTTAAAATAGAAATTTTCATTTATTTATTTATTTGCATTATTATGTTGTTCCGTCCGCCCACTCCCATTACTATATAAACACGCAAGGAGCCAAAGCATGCAGGGCTGTAAACACCAACAAGCTCCACTGGAGGTAAGTCTGCAACGTGGTTAACTTCTTAATTGATAGTATATGGTAATAAATACTATTTAAAATAGAATTTTGCATTTATTTATTTATTTGCATTACTGTGCTGTTCCGTCCGCCCACTCCCATTACTATATAAAAACCCAAGTAGCCAAAGCATGCAGGGCTGTGAACACCAACATGCTCCACTGGAGGTCAGTCTGCAACGTGGTTGACTTCTTAGTTGATAGTATATGGTAATAAATACTATTTAAAATAGAAATTTGCATTTATTTATTTATTTGCATTATTGTGCTGATCCGTCCGCCCACTCCCATTACTATATAAACACCCAAGGAGCCAAAGCATGCAGGGCTGTAAACACCAGCAAGCTGCACTGGAGGTAAGTCTGCAACGTGGTTGACTTCTTAATTGATAGTATATGGTAATAAATACTATTTAAAATAGAAATTTGCATATATTTATTTATTTGCATTATTGTGCTGTTCAGTCCGCCCACTCCCATTACTATATAAACACCCAAGGAGCCAAAGCATGAAGCGCTGTGAACACCAACAAGCTCCTGTGGAGGTCAGTCTGCAACGTGGTTGACTTCTTAATTGATAGTATATGGTAGTAAATTCAATTTAAAGTAGAAATTTGCATTTATTTATTTATTTGCATTATTGTGCTGTTCCGTCCGCCCACTCCAATTACTATATAAACACCAAAGGAGCCAAAGCATGCAGGGCTGTAAACACCAGCGAGCTGCACTGGAGGTAAGTCTGCAACGTGGTTGACTTCTTAATTGATAGTATATGGTAGTAAATTCAATTTAAAGTAGAAATTTGCATTTATTTATTTATTTGCATTATTGTGCTGTTCCGTCCGCCCACTCCAATTACTATATAAACACCAAAGGAGCCAAAGCATGCAGGGCTGTAAACACCAGCGAGCTGCACTGGAGGTAAGTCTGCAACGTGGTTGACTTCTTAATTGATAGTATATGGTAATAAATAACATTTAAAATAGAAATTTGCATTTATTTATTTATTTGCATTATTGTGCTGCTCCGTCTGCCCACTCCCATTACTATATAAACACCCAGGGAGCCAAAGCATGCAGGGCTGTGAACACCAACAAGCTCCACTGGAGGTCAGTCTGCAATGTGGTTGACTTCTTAATTGATTGTATATGGTAATAAATACTATTTAAAATAGAAATTTGCATTTATTTATTTATTTGCATTACTGTGCTGTTCCGTCCGCCCACTCCCATTACTATATAAAGAACAAAGGAGACAAAGCATGCAGGGCTGTAAACACCAGCAAGCTCCTCTGGAGGTAAGTCTGCAACGTGGTTGACCTCTTAATTGATAGTATATGGTAATAAATACTATTTACAATAGGAATTTGCATTTATTTATCTATTTGCATTATTGTGCTGTTCCGTCCGCCCACTCCCATTACTATATAAACACCCAAGGAGCCAAAGAATGCAGGGCTGTAAACACCAACAAGCTCCACTGGAGGTAAGTCTGCGACGTGGTTAACTTCTTAATAGATAGTATATGGTAAGAAATACTATTTAAAATAGAAATTTGCATTTATTTATTTATTTGCATTATTGTGCTGTTCCGTCCGCCCACTCCCATTACTATATAAACACCCAACGACCCAAAGCATGCAGGGCTGTAAACACCAGCAAGCTGCTCTGGAGGTAAGTCTGCAACGTGGTTGACTTCTTAATAGATAGTATATGGTAAGAAATACTATTTAAAATAGAAATTTGCATTTATTTATTTATTTGCATTATTGTGCTGTTCCGTCCGCCCATTCCCATTACTATATAAACACCCAAGGAGCCAAAGCATGCAGGGCTGTAAACACCAGCAAGCTGCACTGGAGGTAAGTCTGCAACGTGGTTGACTAATTAATTGATAGTATATGGCAATAAATACTATTTAAAATAGAAATTTTCATTTATTTATTTATTTGCATTACTGTGCTGTTCCGTCTGCCCACTCCCATTACTATATAAAGAACCAAGGAGCCAAAGCATGCAGGGCTGTAAACACCAGCAAGCTTCTCTGGAGGTAAGTCTGCAACGTGGTTGACCTCTTAATTGATAGTATATGGTAATAAATACTATTTACAATAGGAATTTGCATTTATTTATCTATTTGCATTATTGTGCTGTTCCGTCCGCCCACTCCCATTACTATATAAACACCCAAGGAGCCAAAGCATGCAGGGCTGTAAACACCAGCAAGCTGCTCTGGAGGTAAGTCTGCAACGTGGTTGACTTCTTAATTGATAGTATATGGTGATTAATACTATTTAAAATAGAAATTTGCATTTATTTATTTATTTGCATTATTGTGCTGTTCCGTCCGCCCACTCCCATTACTATATAAACACCCAAGGAGCCAAAGCATGCAGGGCTGTGAACACCAACAAGCTCCACTGGAGGTAAGTCTGCAACGTGGTTGACATATTAATTGATAGCATAGTGTAACAAATACTATTTAAAATAGAACTTTGCATTTATTTATTTATTTGCATTATTGTGCTCATCCGTCCGCCCACTTCCATTACTATATAAACACCCAAGGAGCCAAAGAATGCAGGGCTGTAAACACCAGCAAGTTGCTCTGGAGGTAAGTCTGGAACGTGGTTGACTTCTTAATAGATAGTATATGGTAAGAAATACTATTTAAAATAGAAATTTTCATTTATTTATTTATTTGCATTATTGTGCTGTTCCGTCCGCCCACTCCCATTACTATATAAACACCCAAGGAGCCAAAGCATGCAGGGCTGTAAACACCAACAAGCTCCACTGGAGGTAAGTCTGCAACGTGGTTAACTTCTTAATTGATAGTATATGGTAATAAATACTATTTAAAATAGAATTTTGCATTTATTTATTTATTTGCATTATTGTGCTGTTCCGTCCGCCCACTCCCATTACTATATAAATACCCAAGGACCCAAAGCATGCAGGGCTGTAAACACCAGCAAGCTGCTCTGGAGGTAAGTCTGCAACGTGGTTGACTTCTTAATTGATAGTATATGGTTATAAATACTATTTAAAATAGAAATTTGCATATATTTATTTATTTGCATTATTGTGCTGTTCAGTCCGCCCACTCCCATTACTATATAAACACCCAAGGAGCCAAAGCATGAAGCGCTGTGAACACCAACAAGCTCCAGTGGAGGTCAGTCTGCAACGTGGTTGACTTCTTAATTGATAGTATATGGTAGTAAATTCAATTTAAAGTAGAAATTTGCATTTATTTATTTATTTGCATTATTGTGCTGTTCCGTCCGCCCACTCCAATTACTGTATAAACACCAAAGGAGCCAAAGCATGCAGGGCTGTAAACACCAGCGAGCTGCACTGGAGGTAAGTCTGCAACGTGGTTGACTTCTTAATTGATAGTATATGGTAATAAATAACATTTAAAATAGAAATTTGCATTTATTTATTTATTTGCATTATTGTGCTGCTCCGTCTGCCCACTCCCATTACTATATAAACACCCAAGGAGCCATAGCATGCAGGGCTGTGAACACCAACAAGCTCCACTGGAGGTCAGTCTGCAATGTGGTTGACTTCTTAATTGATTGTATATGGAAATAAATACTATTTAAATTAGAAATTTGCATTTATTTATTTATTTGCATTACTGTGCTGTTCCGTCCGCCCACTCCCATTACTATATAAAGAACAAAGGAGACAAAGCATGCAGGGCTGTAAACACCAGCAAGCTCCTCTGGAGGTAAATCTGCAACGTGGTTGACTTCTTAATTGATAGTATATGGTGATAAATACTATTTAAAAGAGAAATTTGCATTTATTTATTTATTTGCATTATTGTGCTGTTCCGTCCGCCCACTCCCATTACTATATAAACACCCAAGGAGCCAAAGCATGCAGGGCTGTAAACACCAGCAAGCTGCACTGGAGGTAAGTCTGCAATGTGGTTCACTTCTTAATTGATAGTATATGGTAATAAATACTATTTAAAATATAAGTTTGCATTTATTTATTTATTTGCATTATAGTGCTGTTCCGTCCGCCCACTCCCATTACTATATAAACACACAAGGAGCCAAAGCATGCAGGGCTGTGAACACCAACAAGCTCCACTGGAGGTAAGTCTGCAATGTGGTTGACATATTAATTGATAGCATAGTGTAACAAATACTATTTAAAATAGAACTTTGCATTTATTTATTTATTTGCATTATTGTGCTCATCCGTCCGCCCACTTCCATTACTATATAAACACCCAAGGA